>CP141126.1:1348333-2696666 GCA_035236585.1 Warburgia ugandensis
GCACACGGTCTCCATGTCGCATCGGCATAAACTGGGGTTTGATTACAGGGATGGACAATGTTAACCTTAAAACTAACAATCAAAAGTTGCCTGTCATCAGGACATGTGATCAAGTTGAACTATTACGAGGAGATCGACATGGTTTTCATCCTAGCCACATATAACTAAGGCCTGAAAAGATCAATGATTTAGATTGCGGAACCTCGGTCATCAGATCACTAGGGGCAGCCTCAGTGTACGAAGCTCCCATGTAATCGGGGTTTGGAGAAGGGAAGGACCACAAGGGTCAATAGTACACAGCCTTATCTTGTATTTTGCAAGAGGTTGTTTCTACACCTTTATGACCTCAAAGTCACGACGATCAATCTATAACAGCACATATTCGAAGTTCAGAACTGCTCAATTTCCATGCCTGGAGATCTCCATAGCTGAGTTGGCTTAAACCAACCACATGCAACAGTGACTAAACATAAACAATTAGGCTTGTGGAAGACTTGTATCTAATTCGGTTTACCGACTAATCCAATTTTCAATCCCAGTGGTTGTATAACTACATTATTTTCTCATTGATAGATCAATTATTAGCACCCCCATTAGTTTAACCATCAATATAGTGCGCCTGCCCACAAAAACCTAAAATTTATAGGTGAACCCATTGACTTTTCTGTGCTTATGAATCTTACAGATCATGGTTTCAGCACATCCCCATCAAGTCAGTCTATTTTCATTATAGTCCTCAAGATTCTCCCTCCATTTAATGTTTATTGTCAAGAGGCAAATAGGTTTTGTAGAAACTAGGGACTATAACCTATTCCCCCTCTGTCTCCCAGTTTCTTTTCTGTTTTGAATTGTTGTCAAAAAATACATAAGTTCGTGACATCCTACTGCCCACTTCTTCTATGTTTCCAATATTGTATGAAGAAGGAATATAGGTAGAACATTCCTGGGCACCATGGTTCAAGACTTGCAGAGAAAGAATGTATGTGGGCGGTAGGAGGCCAATGCCGCCGGGTCCGCTATAACAGACCAACCACCAGCTGTGTAAAATGTGTGTGTGTGTGTGTGTGTGTGTGTGTGTGTGAGAGAGAGAGAGAGAGAGAGAGAGAGAGAGAGAGCTGTAAGCACGCTCTTACGTAGAGGAATCTGAGCCCATCTTTTAAGGAACCTACCGGGAGCTTTGGAGACATTCATGAGACAACTCCTTCAATCATGCATGACACAATCACACTTTCTTAGTGATCCAAAGATTCTAAACAACTTGTTGGAGGCCTCCACAAGCATCCACGCTATAATGACTCTAATCCCCCGGAGCGTCTTAGGATCTAGCCCAAATAACTGAGGCCTGGTCCCAATCCTAAGTTCAGATCTAGTGTAAATTCAAACCTCAATATGTTCAGATGCTCAAAAAGATTACTCCATCAATACCGAAACTGCTCGAAGGCCTTTAGCTCAATGGTGGCAGTAAGAGGCTCTACTATCCACAAAGCGGTTTAATAGTGACTTCTTACCACAAGACTAAAGGGTGTTGAGCTTCTATAACCAAGGCGATAAAAGGTTACTTCAATCTAAGAAAAAACCAAAACTCGAGAGGGTCGTCTTTCGGAGTCACGTTACAACATGGAACAAAATAAAGGCATTATAGTGCCCATAATTATTTTGTTGAAAGGAAATGGAAGATAGCACTACAATATCTATGTGCAAAATAATGGAAAATATCGGCCATCAATGGGTGTTGTGAGCGATAAAGCACGACGATTTCAAAGTTTTGGCTCCGCGTTACAAAGGACTAACACCATTATTATGTTCTATGGTTACCGTATCTCCATCCCGCTGAGTTTCTGAAAAGTCCACCACAAAGTTATGTGATGCGTTTCCATAGGGCTTAGGAGGAGCCCAAGTCCCTCAAAATTCTTGGCTGGTAACAAAAATATAAAATAAATAAATAATCTGACTCAAAGAAAATTTGGCATCTGCACTTTCTGAACCAGTGATTATAGTTTGTAACATTTGGGGCTCTTCCCATATTATAAGGACCAAACATGACCCTAACTTGCTCCTGAAGATAACCACAATTTTCATTTTCAAAACCTAATCATAAGCATGTCACTTTCAAAACGTCATAAAGAAAGGCAGCCGCTTGCCCCATTAGTAAGGGCAAAACGACAGAGCGATCATACCAATACAGCCAATCACACGCCCACAACACTATCCCCAATCATGACAATTGTTACCATCACAAAAGTTAACAGGGAATGATTCTACTGGGTGGGAACTAATTGCTGGTAACGAGAAGCTACTTGTTAACCCACGAATAACCAGCCAAGGGCTGAGGAAGATTTGGGGAGATTAGGTTAATCGTCCTTAATCCGCTTGAGCACTTTGGCTGCCATCTCGTCAAGCGTCGCTTTAGCGTGAAACCAACAACAGTACCAACAGCAAAACTAATCGCACAGACCTTTGAACATGTCCACTCTACAAAATGCAACAGAAAAAGGGGAAAAAATTTGTTATCCTCCAACACTGCAATAAATCAACTTTGCCATTATTTATTGTAGATGAGCTCCTCTTTTAGATTCTTCACGGCGATTTAAGGTAGAAAATACTTATTACGAAGAACTCAAGATTTTATGAGGCTGACATTAGAAGAGAAAAACCCCATCACTCACGACCCAAATGCAAAGGATTGGCCGCCAAGGATAATAGATCTCTACCAGCATCTTGATGCAGTGATCATTGTCATGTTGAAAAATCTTGAGAGAATTTATGTCATTCAGTGGAGAGGACTGAGCATCTAACATGGCTTTTTATTTACATAATAGCAAAGCAAATCACTCACATATACTCATAAATCTATTGCCTAGCCAAAGGGAAAAGTAGCAACTCGAACTTGTGACCAACCACCTGCGCAAGATGTTTGTTAGCATGAATGAAAGACTTACATGAGCATGATTGCTCTATGAAATATGTTGGTTTTGTGAAATATGTTTGTACCCCGTGGTGGTTCTGCGACTATTCAGATTCTCATACTCTGTGCCCCTAGTTGTCCATGCTAAACTAAGGGCGGGACTCTGTTTCTCAGCCAACACAATGCTTTTAGATCTTATCCATCTAACACCTCCAAGATAAACGCTAAGTGAGCAAACAAACTAGATAACGTCTTTTATCCAAAACCATGTACGCAATTTCACTTATAAACAGGTATAGCTAAAACTTCAGAGACTGCCAATAGGCAGTTACCTGGATCTGTGATATTCGCAAACATGCAGAATTGCTACAATAGGGAATTCGGCTCTGAGTATTCAATGGAAGCAATAAAACGAGCAAGTATTTCCTTGACCTGGTTTTATTATGAAGGTCCTTAAAAGTTCAAACTGAACCAGTATACTGAATACTGGTTTTGAGCGATTAGCAGAGTTGGTTAACTCACAACCTGGAGTTGTAGGTTGAAAATCCACTCACTAATTCAAGAGAAAACAGTTTACTGAATATTCTGAGCGCCTTTTCTTATCACTGAGAGTATCGGTCTGTAACCCTTCTTTTTTGCAGAAGAAATTGTTTACGTTAATGAACCAAGAAAAGAAATTGTACTCATAATTTCTTGGCATTCAAATCTGTAACTTTAAGTGATTGATTACCAAGAAACCCTTATCAGCTACGTTATCTAGTCTTTAATTATCTCTGTTCTCCACCTACAGATGCATTGCCAACAGAGAGAGCATCATTGTCCATAGACTAGGACTTTCACCTTCAGTGACTGTTACTGACTGTAGTGTATTCCCCCTTCATAAGGTTCAAATGGCACCAAGATGCTACTTACCAACCTAGCTTACCACGTTTCTGATGATGGTGATCAATATCTTTATCCCCTTAGGGGTGCTATCTAACTGATGTATTAAGCGAGAACCTTACATGGACAAAATGAAAAAGGTGATTGTTGCACCACAGGGTCGTTCTGAAAAATTTTACTCCAGAAGAGATGGTCCACGTGGCAGCTGATAGTGACGACAGAAGACTTCTATTGATTGGCGGGGGAGCAGGGACAGTTGGCGGATACAAAAGGATTCTGTTAGAGAGTTCTGTTGGAGAAATATAAGGGGAATCAGAAAGGAAAGGGAGGAGGACAGATGACGGACTCGGGAGGTCCTAGCTCCTCAAAAGCTTGGGAGTGGCAGTGAATTTTCCTTTTACTCTTCTTGTTGAGAACTCTGTTCAACTTTCACAATTGAATCCAAGTTCTTCTCCTGCTTCATTCCTCATCATTGTGCTCACGATAATACTGGCAGATTTCTGGTTCTATCTGGTACCGGAGCCATTCGATCGTCAGGCATGGTTAAAACGAGGATGGAGCGAACAAGAATTTTAGAGAAGGAGATTGAAGGAGTTAAAACAGAGATCAGTGACATTAAGGATAACATTGACCGATTGCAAACCAATGTCACGGCCTTTGGAGAATACCTTTTAGAGATCCGAAACAGGATTAGACGACAAGAAGAGTCGGAAGAATGGCCGACCCATATGGAAGTAGATTGTGGGAAACAAAGGCAACTGAGATAGGCGTGACTTCAAGCGACGATTGTCAGAGCCCATTTGGTTTGATGGATTAAAATCGACCTAAATATAATCCCCAAAAACTTGATCTTCTTGTGTTTGATGTTAAGGATGTAAACAAACAATCTTACACCAGAAACGTCTGAACACCAATTAAGAGGAAAGACAACACTACTCAAGCTTCCAATCTGATAACTTACTACAGATGATCGTGCTACCGTGTGCTTTCTAACAGAACTCCAATGGCTTCTAGACTAACAAAAAGAACTAACAGGACAGCAAGACTACAAGTTAACAAAGAACTTCTATGTCCGTAAGAGGCTCGTGGTATGCCTATTTATAGCTTTTGAGTCTTCACCAACTAGCCCATCGAATTGGACTTTCAGCACACCTTCCACATGGCTGCTGTAGAATGGGTCAAAGGAGTGACTGCTGGAAACTTTCTGTGTTCACACAAAGGGTGGCTGCAGGAAGTTTTCTGCTTTCACACTTGACAACTTTTGAACTGCAACTCAAGCTACAACCTTCAGATAGTGCGTACCGTCAGGCCAGGGTCTGCCAGCAGCCCCCGGACCCTGCCTCCATGGGGCGTTGCCCCCTTGGACCCCCACTATTTCTTCTCATAACCATTGCAGTCTCAAATGACCTCATCAACAACTAAGTTGGTCATACCACTGTGGCACTTCTAGTGGTATCTTATTGAGGTGAGCATTGTCATAGACCAACACGCCCCCACAATGTAGACCTTATGTATGCTAAGTTATTGGGCCAATGCCCAATTTACAAAAATGTTGGCAGGGTTGGGTACTTCCAAGTGCTTTAGTGAACATATCAGCACAGTTGACCTCTGTAGGGCAGTATTCCATATAGATAGAATTTTCTTGAATCAATTCTCTGATATAGTGATACTGAATCTCTATGTGTTTTCTCCTAGCATGGAATACTGGGTTCATTGCCATGGCTATGCAACTTTGACTATAACACCTTAGTATTGTTGCATCATCTGTTAACACTCCTATATCTATCAAGATACGTCATAGCCATATGGCTTCACAAGATGCTACACAAGCAGCTTTATACTCAGCCTTTGTTGATGAAAATGTAACTATAGGTTGCTTCTTGCTAGCCCATGAGAAGATGTCACCTCCAAATATAAATCCATATCCAGTAACAGATTTCCTGGAGTCAACATCGCCAGCCCAATCTGAATCACAATACCCAGATAAGATCTCCCCTGTAGTATATGAGATCCCATACTCCATAGTGCCTTCGAGGTATTTCAGGATCTGCAACCCTGCTTGCCAGTGGGATTCCCTTGGTTTGTTTGAAAAACGACTAAGAACTCCCACAGCATAACAAATGTCAGGTCTAGTGCTACACAAGAATAAGAGACTTCTCACCATCTTTCTATAGAGCTTATCATCTACTTGTTGGGAAGGATCATTAGCAGATAACTTTGTGTTTACCTCCATAGGGTTGACCACTGGCTTGCATTTGTACATACCAAATGCAATCAGTAATTCACAAACATGTCGTTGCTGTGAGATAAATATTGCACGAGGTTTTTGCCAAACCTCTATTCCCAGACAATAATGCAGAAGCCAAGGTTTGTCATTTCAAACTTTTGGCTTAGCCATGCTGGGGTTTTGTGAATATTTTCTTCATGGTCACTAATTATCACCAGGTCATCTGCATACAGTACTATAATCACTTTCTTTCCCTGTTCACATAGAACATACAGGTTAGGTTCTGATTTGCTTCTGTGAAATCCTCTATCCATGAAGGAGTCAATGTGTTTGTACCAAGCTCTTGGTGCTTGTTTTAAGCCATATAATGCCTTCTTCAATTTACGAACTTTGTCTCCTTCATCTTGTACCTGGAAGCTTGGTGGTTGTGCTATGCAGACCTCTTCTTGTAGATATACATTAAGGAAGGCAGATTTCACATCCATTTGATGTAGAACACATATATAATGAGCAACAGCAGCTACAACTAACTAGATAGTCGTCATCTTTGCTATGGGAGCGAAAGTCTCATCTACATCAAAACCTTCAACTTAAGAAAACCCTTGTGCTACAAGGCGTGCCCTGTACTTCACTTTCCAGATCCACTTGGTGCCAATGATTTTCCTAATCACTAGTTTATGAACAATATCCCAAGTATCATTTTTCAAGATATTGTTATACTCAGCCTACATTGCTGCTCTCCAGTTTGGATCAGACATGGCTTCATCCACAGTTACAAGTTCAGTAATTGTTTCAATAATTTGACTCATTAAAGTCATGTTAACTAATTGTTGTCCTGATCTACTCAGCTCCTCTATTCTCTTTGATCTTCGTAGCCCATTAGGACTTGAATCATCTTCCACAACTTGTGGATTTCTGACATCAAAGAGCTATTTCACCCAATTCAGTTGTGGCTTCCTTATGAGTGGAACAGGTTGGTCTTCAATTTCTTCAAACACTTCATTTGTATTTGACACGTCTTGGTCCGGCACTGGGTGGGTTACTTCTTCAGTTGATGATGAAATGGCAGGACCAATATCCTTAATTGAGTGTGGTCATTCATTAAACACCACATCTTAGCTCATAATGACCTTCTTGGCCTCTACATCATAGAGTCTATATGCCTTAGACTCCTGACTGTATCCCAAGAAAATACATTTTTTGCTCTTTTCGTCAAGTTTCTGTCTTCTCTCATTTGGGATGTGTACAAACCACTCACACCCAAATTTTCAAAAATAAGAAACAGATAACTTCATACCTGAATATGCCTCTTGTGGAGTCATATTGTTCAATGCTCTTGTAGAACATCGATTTAGGACATATACTGCAGAATTGACTGTTTTGGCCCAAAATGTGTTAGGTAGACTTGTACCTTTTAGCATGCATTGAGCCATTTCCATTACTGTTCGATTTCTTTGTTCTACAACACCATTTTGCTGTGGTGTGTATGGAGCAGTCTATTGATGTTTTATGCCAAGCTTGTTGCAGTAAGTGATAAATTCTATGGAACAGAATTCCCCCCCATTATCTGTACAAAGCTTCTTCAACTGGCTAGCATTCTCATTCATCACTAGTATGTGCCACATTCTGAATTTCTCAAGAGTATCAGCCTTCTCACGAAGGAAGTACACCCACATCTTCCTACTATAATCGTTGACTAACAGCAAGAAGTAGGAAGATCCTCCCAAAGCTGTTGCAGCCATTTTCCCGCAGAGGTCAACATGTACCAACTCTAGAGGAGCTTTTGATCGATTATGACTCTCGTTTGGAAATGGCTTTCTGTGTTGCTTGCCCAGCATACAAGTTTCACAAGGTTCCTCGATCTCACCAATTGATGGCAGGTCTGTCACCATATTCTTTTTCTGCATCTCCTTTAACACATGATAGGAAATGTGTCCAAACCTTTCATGCCAAAGTTGACTCATTTTGGCATCTACAATGGTAGTAAGAGAGGTTGTTTCATAAAGGTTATTCTTTCGAATACCTTTGGCTATTATACTTTTGTCAGTGTCAAGAATTAGTACCTCGTCCTTCTTAAATCGTACCCCCAAATCTTTATCTGTAACAGCAGCTACAGATAATAAGTTTCTTGTAATCTAATGTACAAGAAGAACATCTACCAGTTTCTTACTTCCTCTATTGTTGGACATGATGGTGATAGTACCCATCCCTTCAACAGGATAGTGAGTGTTATTCCCAACCACAACATTCATTGGTTCTTGTAGAGATTTTATGGAATCATATAGTTCCCTGTTGCTGGTCATATGTCGGGAAGCCACTATCTAACACCCATGTATTCCTTTGTTGTACATGTGTACTAGAAGAAGTCTCCTTTGTTACTGTAAACAGATGTAGCTCCGTTTCTGCTGTATTTGCAGATTCTTTGTTTCTCCAGGTAGGTTTCAATGTGCCATTCTTTTCGCCATGAATCCTTTTGCAACAGTCTTTGATTGCATGACCCTTCTTATTGCAGTAATAGCACGATCCAGAGAACTTTTTCTTTCCTTTCTTCTTTTCATCTATGCTACTCTTTACCTTGACTGAGAAAGCAGAGTCAAATTGACTCTCTTTGCTTTTTAGCCTCATCTCCTCCTTTAGTAACATAGCAGCGAATTCTTCAAATGACAATGCTAGAACGCGAACCTATGTATTCAGTGCTATTACAAGGCCATCATACTTTGGTGGTAGCACTCTAATATACCTTCTAGCAAGTTCCTCAGTGGTCTTTGCTATATTGACAGCAGCCATTTGATCTTGTAAACTTTTCATTCTACTGATGAATGATTCAGCAGCTTCATCCTCACTTAATCTTTCAGTAGCTAACTAATTTTCAAGGTTCTGGATACGGGTCTGGTTCCTGGTCTTATACTGATTTTTCAATATGTTCCATGCTTTAGACGCCTTTGATGTATGCTGCATCAAAGTGAGGACAGAACCATGAACACTTGTGACAATAGCACAAAGTGCATCAGCATTCTGTCTCCTCCATTCTTTGACAAGTTGAGGACTAGGTGGAATGATCTTTGTAGAATCATCGGGTGAAGAGATTGCAATAGGTTCAGCATCGATACCTAGAGCAATATCAAGAAGCTCATAGAAGTCCAAAATAGTTGAAATCTTGAACTTCCATAGAGTATAGTTCGATCCATCGAGCTTTCCCTCTGTAAAAGTTGAGGGAACGAATGCGAAGTGCTGGTACAAAACCAGTTGACGCAGAAGCAGAATCCATGGTCTGAGTAGTCATCATTGTTGAGCTTTACAACACAAGATTGATGTTCAGAGTCCCCTGTAAGGAAACGATTTTACACCAGAAATGTTTGAACACCAATCAGGAAGAAAGGCAACACTACTCAAACTTTCAATCTAATAACTTATTACAGATGATCGTCCCACCATGTGCTCTCTAACAGAGCTTCAATGGCTTTTGGACTAACAAGAAAGCAGAACTATAAATTAACAAAGAACTTATATGTCCTTGGGAGGCTTGTGGCATGCCTATTTATAGCTTTTGAGTTTTCACCAACCCTTTACCAACCAGCCCATCGAATTGGACTTTCAGTACACCTTCCACATGGCTGCTGTAGAATAGGTCAAAGGAGTGGCTGCTAGAAGCTTCATGTGTTCACACAAAGGGTGGCTGCAGGAACTTCCTGCTTTCACTCTTGACAACTTTTAAACTGCAACTCAAACTACAACCTTCAGATAGTGCGTACCGTCAGGCCGAGGCCTACCAACAACCCTCGAACCATGCCGCCATGGGACGTTGCCCCCTTGGACCCCCGTTATTTTTTCTCATAACCATCGCGGTCTCAAATGACCTCATTAACAACTAAGTTGGTCATACCACTGTGGCACTCTAGTAGTATTTTATTGAGGTGGGCACTGTCATATACCAACAAAGGAACCATATGGTTGGCTCTGTCAAGCAAAGCGCTACTTCCACGTCAACCAAATCAGCAATGGAGAAAGAATTGTTAGGATGGTGCTATGGTCCATGCCCATGTGAGATATCTACCGAATTTCAGAACGTCCGCACCGCCTCAAACTTCCATAATGACAACTGAAGGTGCCGTAAAAGGTGACCATAACAGCAGCTAATTTTCACGTACACACACCTGTATTTCTATAAGTATGAGATTAAGATTTGAGAGAGTGTGAGAGTTACAAAAAATTTAATATGATCAAAATAGTATTTTCTCTCCTGTGGATGTAGGTCGTTTGGCTGAACATGTAAAACTCTGTCTCTCCTATTCTTTGTGTGTGTTTGATCTTGGGCGGGGACTGTAAATCCCCAACAAGAATCGCAGCAGCGGCCATCCATTTGGAGGGAGACAACCTCCACTAGTTTTTGTGGGTGGAATCATACACTCCTTTCCGATCCTGGTCGTCCTTCAGATCATCGCTACTTCAACACTTTCGGTCTTCACAATCAGACAATGACTATGAATCGCTATTAGCATTGCGACAAGTCTAAAGTGTCTCCAACTACCTTCGATCGTTCAAGGTGTTATCTGGGCCCTTAATGGATCTCTTGAACGATTTGTTAAAGAGGCCTTCGGGAATAGGCTCAAAGAGGAGATCAAGGCCAAAGTTAAGATGTTCATGCCTGCTACGCTGGTTGGGTTCATGGAGCTGGCCAATAAAATCGAAGGAAAAAAACACTACACTGGACTAGGAGAAAGCCCGCAGGGGTATCAAGGGCAAATCTATAATTTGCCCCCTTCCCTCTGCTGCAGCACCGAAAACTCAAATTGTGTGCACGCAGAGTCCGACCGAGATCAATGCACCGACGATTCCATTGCCGAACTATGGGAATCTTTTCAGCGATTGACTAATCGTGCACAGGGTCTATGTTACCGATGCAACAAGAAATACCATCCGGATCACTGATGCATAAATCGGCAAATGAAGTTCCTCTTGCTCACCAATGAAGATGAAGATGACCCAGATTCCAAAGGATCACCTACTACAGAAAAATCCTACCATATGAAAGTCGTGAATCAACTGCTGGAGTTATCTCTAAACTCTATTGCAGGATTCACATCCAGCAATACCATGAAGTTAAAAGGGCATATCCGAGATAGGGAGTTCATCATCCTGATCGACAGTGGCGCCTCCCATAACTTCCTTGCCAAGCATATTATCACCAAATTGCAACTACCCGTGGACTACTCTTGACGATTTGGAGGCCAGGTTGGAGACAGCCACTGCATCAAGGGCGAGGGCATGTGTTCGAGGGTACTGTTGACTCTACCGAGCGTTACCATCACATAGGATTTCCACCCCTTTCGATCTCGATGGGGCAGAAGTAGTCCTCAGAGTTGCCTGGCTGGAAACCATGGGAGAAATAGCCGCCAACTACCGTAATTTAACTATGATGTTCTCTGTGAATGGCCACAGGGTCATGTTGCGAAGGGATCCCTTCCTTTCCTGTTCTCTAGTTTCCCTCAAGTCCATGCTGAAGGTTATTCCTAAAGCTAATATAAGTTACATGATTGAGTATGGATGCCAAATCAACTCAATCTACAATCGTATCTTCTCCTAAACTGGTTTCTCGTTTACAGCAATTGCTCATGTGTTTGATCGTTCCCTAAGCTTACCGATCACTCGCCCTCACAATCATGCTATCTGATTGATTGAGGGAGCTCGATCACCACACAGTCAACCCTACCGCTACCCCACTCTCAAAAGAACGAGATTGAGAAGATTATCAAGGAGATGCTGCTTTCGGGTATCATTCGACCCAGTACGAGTCCCTTTTCCTGCCCTGTGCTGTTAGTTAAAAAGAAAGATGGAGGGTGGAGGTTTAGAGTCGATTATTGCGCTTTGAACAAGGTTATTGTCCCCAAAAAGTTTCCCATTCCCACATTGACGAGCTCTTAGATGAGTTAGGCGAAGCTACCATCTTCTCCAAATTGGATCTCAAATCAGGCAATTATCATATACGTATAAAAGGAAGAGGATGTGGCAAAGCCAGCCTTCAGGACACATGAAGGACATTACGAGTTCTTGGTTATGCCTTTGGCTTAAACAATGCCCCATTGACGTTTCAAGCTCTCGTGAACGAAATATTTCTCCTTTTCTTATGTTAGTTCGTCCAAGTCTTATTCCATGATATTCTGATTTACAGTCACGATTTCAATTCACATCTAGAGCACATTACCAGTGTATTACAGTTACTTGGCAAACATCAGCTAATCATCAATAAGAAGTGCTTATTTGCACAGCCTTCATTGGAGTATTTGGGTCATGTTTTTTTGACAAGAGGGGTGGCGACTGATACATCAAGATAGACTAAATACTTTCATGGCCCATTCCTCAAGACGTCAAGGCACTTTGAGAATTCTTGGGCCTCACGGGCTATTGCTGAAAGTTTGTTAGAAATTATGGTCTCATTGTTGCTCCTCTAACTAAGTTACTGAAAAAGGATAGCTTCACCTGGACAAAGGAAGCTCAATCAGCATTTGAATCTTTAAAACACGCCATAACATCCGTTCCCGTTCTATCTGTACCCAACTTCTCCAAAACATTCTTACGAGAGACAGAAGCATCAGGCAAAGGAATAGGAGTAGTCTTAATGCAAGAGAAGCGCCCTGTAGCCTTTTTCAGCCAAGCCGTATCACTCCAATTGCAATCTAAATCGGTTTATGAAAGGGATCTCATGGCAATAGTAATGGCAGTACAAAAATGGCAGCATTATCTCATGGGAAATCACTTTGTAATTCGCACCGATCAGAAGAGTCTTTGGTTTCTGATGGAGCAACGAGTGCTTAATGTTGAACAACAAAAATGGTTAACAAATATGATTTTGAGATTCAATACAAATTGGGGTCTGAGAATAGAGTGGCTAACGCTTTGTCTAGATTCCAAGAATTCTATGCTTTCAACTGTGTTGATCAAGAGTCATGTTCTACAGTTTCTTCTCAAGTCTCCCCTTCGAGGTATACCTGGGGCAATCCTCTCCTTCGATTCCTCACCCTTTCCATTGCCCGTTGCTCTAACTTGGATGACTTAGCAGAAGAAAAACAGGTTGACACCAAGCTTCGTACCATTAAACAAGAGCTTCTGGTAAATCAAGACAGCCACCTGGGTTACACCTTCAAGCAAGCCATTCCTTAATCTTCACCTCGCATTGCTGCCTAATTACATGAGTTCCATTCCACCCCACACCTATAAGCGTGTGTCTAATGTGCTTCATTGGGAGGGAATGTGCCATGGTATACAGAGGTATGTATTTGGATGTGACATATGTCAGTGTAATAAGTATACTACCACAAAACCTGATGGACCACTTCAGCCTCTTCCTATACATGAATTAGCTTGGAGTGATTTGACAATGGATTTTATAAGTGGACTGCCTTGAGCCCACTACTGGTCGTGGTTGATTGCCTTACAAAATTCAGTCATTTCCTTCTTCTAAGTCACCCTTACACTACACGAGATACTGCCACTCTGTTTACCAAGGAGGTTATCAGGTTACATGGTTACCCATGATCCATAGTCTCCGATCAAGATCGTGTGTTCATCAGCCATTTCTGGACAGAGTTATTTAAACAGGCTAGTACCTCACTAAAAATGAGCTACACTTATCATCCTCAAAGAGGTGACCAAACCAAGGTGATTAACTGAGGTTTAGAGACTTCTCTTTGTTGCTTCATCGGGAGTAAGCCAAGAACTTGGCCTACTTGGATATGTTGAGCAGAGTATTCGTATAATACCACTTACCAAAGTTCTGCAAGGGTGACTCCTTTCAAAGCATTATACAGCCGAGACCCTCCCATGTTGCTAACATTTTCTGGTGGTTAATCCTTCGTAGAAGAGGTCAACCAACAAGTGGCTTATCGCAAAGCAATCCTCATCGAGTTGAAGCATAATTTGGAATCGGCAGAATCACACATGAAGACCCAGTAGATGCACAGACGCAATCTTTGTTTTCAACCTGGAGATTTCATTTATTTACAAATTCATCCCTATCGGGTAAAGTCCCTTGCTACTCGAGTCAACAAGAAACTGTGCCCTCAATATTATGAAACCTATGTTAGAAGATTGGGGAAGTGGCTTATCATTTGGAGCTAATATCGCATGCAAAATTCCACGCTGTCTTCCATGTTTCGCAGCTGAAATCTGCCACTATTCCTACATTGACTCCTCAACCATTGCCGGCTTGCCTCTCCGATGATCTTCAATTGAAGGTATATCCAGCAGCAGTAAAGCAAATTTGGCATTCTACAACTGGTCAATTAGAAGTTCTAATCCAATGAGAGGATTTGCACAATCATGAAAGTGCTTGAAAATTATTTGATATTATCAAGATGCAGTTCCCTGCCTTTTACCTTGAGGATCCATTTCAGGAAATTTTACTCCAGAAGAGACAATCCACATGGCAGTTGCTAGTGACGACAAAAGACTCCTACTGATTGGCGGGAGAGCAGGGGCAGCTGGCGGAGAATTCTTTCAACGACATGTTTCAAGCCAACAAAATGAAAATTCCACAACGACATCTTGACAACCAATACTTAGTGATTTTGCATTATCCACCATTAAGATTTGCCAATAATTGTCACTTTTAATCATGGATTTTTGCGCACTTCTTGTACCATTGAATTCTCATTCTCGGCTATTCATTTTTCTTTCCAGTACTCCGGAGGCTGGCCCAATTCTATGAGGCATCCTACGTGTTTGTAAAAATTCCTAAGCGATTTGGAGACGGGTACACTTCCACCCCTTTATTCCAATTTCCCCAACAAAGTGTTCCGTATCTTGTTCCAAAACCTATTACTTTACTCCAGAGGCTTGCACATCACTATTTGGCATCCTAAGTGGTTGCAAAAAATCCCAAATGATTCATAGAAGGGAAGTGTTTCAAAATTTATTCTAATTTCCCCAACAAAGAGACAATTCGAAACAAAAAGGTAAGAACAAAAAAATATAAGCCAAATCATAGTACCCGGAAGCTCTTCGAGTGACGATGCGAACTTGATCGGTGGAAAATTCAGGAGCTCTGAGAGAACTGCTACTGGAATTCTGCTCCGGTGCCAGAGACTGCAAACCCAGAGAAATTTTATCCATTTCTGAAGAGAAATTATCAAGGGTAGATAGCGGATTCAGAGGGGTTCATTCATGGGGAAGAAGGGGACGAGCGGAGAAGAACAGAGGGTTTTGAGAATGGAGGGAGGATAGGCTCTTGAAGGGTTTCCCGGCTGACGGACGAAGAATAAGAGCTTGGCGAATTGTGCATGCAGTTTCAATCCAATCTTCCTTCTTGGAAATTGATTTTAGGCCCTGGATCTCTTTTTGCAGCCCACTATGTGGGGTCATACCCTTCATCTGGTTGCGTCTGTTGTTCGTCCTTTTCAACGGCCAGACTTGAAGGGGAGAAATAAGAGACTGCGATTGCCAGATTGGCACCAATTTTGATACGTGACTTATCCATAGTGTATTCTAGAAGATCGACGGTTTGGATCATGAAAAATGAAGGTACTTATCGGTCTAGATTTAATTCCCCAAAACACAATTTTTTTCTGTTAATGGTACAAAAACATGGGTTTTAGAACATCAGCATCATCTAATCATCGTTACCTTTTGTTTACTAGATAACAAAATTAGGGCAATCAGATAAACGGCTTGAATCATCCAAAGTAGGCCCCTTCATGCTGGGTTAATTTACCACTACGAATCTGGGCCTCCACTCCTACATGGTCTTGCCCTGGCCAACCAAGTTGGTGGCCCAAAATGATATACTGGGCTATTTGGGCTACAAGTAAATGATACAGCAAAACCTAGACATAGAACCCAGAAATTTAGTGATGTAAACCGCTCATCTGAGCTACATCTTAGATTAATCCTCCACTAAATATCTTCATCGCTAGATGATCCCGGCTCCTGATATGTACAGTCGACTTTCTAATAGGACCACTCCCATTCCAAGTTTTGGCAAGTTAAAACTCCAACTGAGCGTGAGCCCACGTTAAAAGATCCACACCGTCCACAATCTTGTCCTAATCCTAGATGAGCTATAGACCTAAAATCTCATCTCTTGAATAACTCCAACGTGTGCTTGGTTAAGTTGAAAGATAGATGGTGAAACTGCTCATAGTAGACAAGATCCTGAATGATCTTGCTCTTCTAAAAGTTGTGCCGAAACGTGGCGTGGAGTGAAGATTTTAGAGTGAAAGTTTACGTACTTGGCAAAAATGAGTCCAATTAGGGTTATTCTGGTGGAGTACTCAGAAATGCGGAAAATGTGAAATTATAATTTTATATTAACAGCGGATAGAGTGACGGCTAAATCTCTTTTTGCTTGACTAATGCGGCCAGCCCAAGATGCAAAATGCAAGAAGTTTAAAATCGCATTGATTCTACCAAGTCTTTAGTTGACAAGCTATATTCCGATAAGAAGAGGTTGCTTGGCGTAATGGTAAAGTTATTATTATGTGACCTATGAATTTAATGCGTGAAAATAATTTCTTGCAAAAATATAAGATAAGACTCCGTACTATAAATACTTGTAGTTTACTTCTTTTTCAAACCCCATATAGATAGAAGTTTTATGCATCAGAGCGGAGTATTATCGCGCAATCAGTCCCAGATAACTTAACCATCTCTCTTAGAATATATTTTGTCGCAAGTTTGAGAATAAAAATAAATTAAATTAAATTAAATATTCACCCATGGAGGAACTAAGATCGTCCAATTGAGAAGATCTTCTTGACTACTACCAATCTGAGCACGAGATGAACGGTTTCGATCGTAATTTATCACATTAGCTGGATGCCTCATAATAGGGACTCGAGTCAAGCAGCTAAAGCTGCAAATGAGGACCGCTATGCATCAATCAAGGTAAACCGGACGATTCAAAACTATTCGTCCCGTTTATTTTTTAGAAATTATCTAGCCGTTGATTTACTTCTGAGAACCCCAAAGCTAAGATCTAAAATTCCTTCCCACGACATCGATTGTATGAAAAGATATGGTCCCACTTGTTAATTAGCCGCCCGAGTAGACTAAACACAAGGGGCTGACGGGTGGCAGAAATCTGACATCAGGAACCGGAAAATGGGGAAAGCTGCTCCACGATGTAAACGGCTGAAAACGTCGCCGTCAGCCAACCGCAAGAGGCTCTTGACCTGACGGACACGTGCGTGAAAGTCTTTGTCTTTCCGCCAAAACCACCTTCTCTGAAACAGCTGGCTGTTTCACGGCTCCGGCTCTCACATTTACCACCTGACCAAGACCATTAACTGGCCGGTCACCGGAGTGACTGAATTGTCTTAAATACCCCTCCCTTCTATTAGAAATGCCCCGACAAGAGAGTTGTGAACTTCTTGTGGCTAGATGTTGGAAAAAAAACACTAAAAAATTAAGGCACAAATTTAGGTGATCTGAGCTGCTCATCCGTAATTAGGCTGCATTAAAGATATTCGTGGCAATCCTAGGCTTCTAGCTACTAGCTATTTTAATTAATAATTTCAATCAAAATAAGTCAAAAATATAAAAGAGAAAAAGCATAGTTCAAATGGTCAATGGTTATGAAGTTTCGTGACTGGCCAATCTAAGGCAGGCCGAATATAATGAATGGATCATATTATCTAAATGAAGGGCCTAGTTTGGTTTGCATCTTCTTCTTTTTAATAATTATTTTTAATTTTGGCATTCGAAAAAGCAATTTTCAAAGGGTAAAGTAGAGGTGCCAATTTTAACTTACAACTGCTTAACCTACAAATTGTGCCCATTTAACTTGGGTCACGGGTTACTAATTCGTCACCTGTTGAAAATTGCTGTTAAAAATTGACCCAAATCTGAGCCCGCCAGTCAAAATTGTGGACGAGTTAACCCAATTTACTTAAAAGAAAGAGAGTTTATACACCTTCTAAAAATGCGATTCACTGCCCTTATTTTAATAATTTTAGATTTTTGTAAATTATTGAGAAAAATTAATAAAGTTTGAATTTTCAAAAATTTTAGGCTAAAATATTAGATCTAAAACTTTCAGTCTTGTTGATATCACTATATTTTGCCTTGCTTAAAAGAAAATACAGTCTAATGATTCTAACAAATTTTATCTCTCAATGGTTATAATTTAAAGCAGAATCAAAAAATCGCTAGGAGCATTCAATGAGGTTAATTTTTTGGTACGTGTTTAGTCTAAGAGATTCCAAATAGTATGAATGGATTAGACGTTCAAAAAACTATGTCATCCAATGTAAAACCTTTATTGAAGATTTAAGCTGTTCATAATATAAGGAATCTCGTATATAAACTAGAATTCAAATTTCATGCCAATTGAGTGGTCGTAGCCTACAGTTTTTTTTTTTTTTAATTGTACGATCCTTGTTTGTTGATTTTTCAAAGACCCAAAACAACTAGTTACGACCATTTAAATTCATTGATTTTAATAGTTTATCTATTTTTCTCATTATAAATACAACTAACTGCTCAGATCTATCAAAATAAAAGTGTTCAATGACTATTGATGATTATTAACTAAAATTACCCCTTTCACCCACGAACTTGCCAGGCATAAATAAGTTGGGTGCCGGTAGACATGTTATGACCTGCTCACGAAACAAGTATTGTAACTTGTGCAGTTCGACTTGCAACCTGTGACAACCCACCAGTTTGACACCTCTAGTGTAAAGACTAAGAATTGAAGTCTGATTGTTTGGTGTGAAACTAAAATTTGGAGAAGAACACTAAACAGACACTTCATGTTTAAAAAGTGGAGCCCACATTTGAATTATTCAACTCTTTTGATTGCTCCAACTTTGGATGTGTAATGGAACAAAAATTGTGTGGATTGGATGATTCTAGTATCCAAAAGGCAGTCTTTGGAAACAAACGGTGCAGATATTTTGAAGAAACAATAGTCTAAATTTTATCCCCAATCAAATTAGTGAGTCAAATCATACAGAGGTGCGCTCCAGCAAAAGTAGTCAACTTATAGAGCATCTATTTAGCATTTCTCAAATGTCAAACTATTATATAGATTGTGATTAAAGAGGAATGATAGTATAGTGCACGTGTGCCCCACTTTTGCGTGACTAGCCCTATTTTTGGTTGATAAGATCTGTCCACATGCAGTCACACCCCATACCCTTGAAGAGCTCGAAGTCGTGATCTTCACAATTGAGACTAGTACCATTGCACCACACTCACACACCTAGGGTCATTGAACTTTTTGTAATGTATAGATCATCCATTGTTCAATCTACCGTGTAAACAGTTTAGATCAAGAAAAATTAGATCATTCCCAAAGAGTGTGTGGTGGAGCTAAGTGATTGAAATAGGCACACCTCCCACCTTTGCCACATCAAAAAGTTCGTAGTGCTAGCTCTAGCTCATACATTGTGATATTGGATAAGGACGATCAGGTGCATCTCCTCTACACTTATGCTCCAAACTGCCCTTTACATCAGGGTATTCTTTTAAAGGAGGAATGCTAAAGAGACACGGCCTTTGCCAACAAATGTTTTAGCATATTTAGTCTCACACAACTCAGCATCTCTCTTAGAATATGTTCAGTTGTTGCTTCGAGCCATCCCTTTCTCCTTTGACATGGGATTAAATTTAAGAGTGCGACTTGCTTTGTAATTCTTTACTTCTAAGATATGTCCTTGAAAGCACCCTCTATTATATGAAAAAATTCCACTTTTGGACGATTCAACCCGTTCATCTGATTGCTCATTATATCA
The DNA here is from genome assembly GCA_035236585.1 of Warburgia ugandensis. NCBI lineage: Eukaryota > Viridiplantae > Streptophyta > Magnoliopsida > Canellales > Canellaceae > Warburgia > Warburgia ugandensis. The sequence continues at coordinate 1,368,078 of CP141126.1, forward strand.
GGTGTGTCCTCAGAAGTGCCCACCATTGCATGAAGAAGCCTTACCCCGTGATGATCCATAACCCATTTATTTGATTGCTCACTATATAAGGTGTGTCCTTGGAAGTGTGCACTATTGCATGAAGGACCACCTTTCCATAATCTGAACCGTTCATCTGATTGCTTCAGCTTTGAATGTATTGTTCAGTTTCTAAAGGATCAGATCTTCCAAAAGTGCATCCTGATCATGCGCAAGTGGATTGCATTTCTCTCGCTTTTGCCATCGTAGATGTGGAAAACGCAGTTTTACCTGTACGCTATTTATATTTGGACAGTTTTGCACTCCATTAACACACAGGACCACCACGTATAATAGCGACGGAGGGCATTTTCGTCCGACTCACCCCATTTACAATCAACAAACCTCTTCCCTGACAGTAAAATTCTCAGTCAAACACTTCCCGGCTACGGCGCCGAGAATCCGTTTCCACTCCACCCAATAAGACCTCGCCACGTGTCCCCCCAATGCTCATCTCGTTTGCCGTCAGATTCAATACTACGTGTAAACAAATAAAATACCAAATTCCGTCCAAAGACTCGCCGGTCGGCAAAACAAAATAAAATCTTCTGTTCCCCATCCTTACCTCTTCCCTTCCCCTGCTCTCCTCTCCGTCAGCCGTCGACCAGATCGCCGATCATAATTGTCATTATCTCCGTCATGGAAGATGAAGACGACGGCAGGTCCCCAGCAGAGTCGACAATACCAAACGGCCGATTGACGATAAAGGCGCAATCGGTGACGGAAGCAACACCGCCACAGCGCACTCTGACCCTACCAGTACAGAATCAGCAGCAACAAGAACAACAGCACCAGTATCCCAGAATGGTTACGGGCGGCGGGCGCGAAGACTGCTGGAGCGAAGGCGCCACTGCGACACTCATCGACGCTTGGGGCGAGCGTTACCTGGAGCTAAGTCGAGGGAATCTCAAGCAGAAACACTGGAAAGAAGTTGCAGATGCAGTGACCAGTAGAGAAGACCATACCAAAACGCCCAAGACCGATGTCCAGTGTAAGAACCGGATGGATACTCTCAAGAAGAAGTATAAGGTGGAGAAGACCAAGATCTTATCCGGCGATGGACCCAGTAAGTGGGTGTTCTTCCAGAAGCTGGAAGACCTTATCGGGCCGTCGCAGAAAAACGTCGGGGGCACGTCGCAAGTGCGGCCACCGGGTAGCTCTAGCAAGTTTCCAGTGGTAGTTCCTGTTGCTGGCATGCGATCTTTCAACCAATTCCAGCAGCGTCACGTACCGGTTGAAATGGGTTCTGGTAATTCGAATTCATTGAAGTCTGAAGCATCCTGGGAATCGTCTGATGGTTTGCCTCCGCCGACTGCAAACGCCAAAAGGCGGCGGGTGAAGTCAGACCAGGACAGGAGTAGGAACGGCGACGGTAACGGTGCTATAAGGGAGCTGACCCAAGCGATTTTGAAATTTGGAGAACTTTATGAGCGAACGGAGAGGTCGAAGCTGCAACAGATAACTGAGTTGGAGAAGCAACGGATGGGGCTGACAAAAGAGCTTGAATCGCAGAGAATGCAATTCTTCATGAAGACACAGTTAGAGCTAACCCAGCTGAAGCAGGGAAAGTTTGGGAATGGTAATTAAATTATTTTACTTGGCTTCTGCAAGTGGGGAAGATCTGTAACCAGTTTTTTATCACAACCTAGATGGGAATTTGTAACAGAGATCTCAATTATTAGATCTAATATGTACATAAAAGTTTCCTCATGAACTGTGTTAGGCAGGAAAATCATGATTTTAGTAGTATCCTGGATTTATACAATCGGATGGCAATAGCAAATAAAAGTTCGAACTGAGCAAGATTTCGACAGGCATTCCGTTTAAAGCGAATAAATCAAAGACTACAGGATACAATTGGAGCAAACAAAGCGTATCCAGCATGAAACTGGAGACTGCTAATGTTCATATATATGTACCAAGGCGTGGAGATTGAGATATGGTACAAGCTAAGTAACTATCTCAAGGGCAGCTTCCAACCCAATTCATTTTGTATTGATTTACATCGTCTAATTTGACCACACATGTATCAGACCTTGCTTGTTGCCGGTGTAGATTTCGTTTCTGTCTTCATCGTAGAAGAGGGCAGTGACATCTTCGAGTGCTTCTCGAATGGTGCTGCGGATCCAAGATCGACCTGGTCCCCGAGGGCTAATCTGAAGCCCAGGATCGCTTGGACATATCTTGGCAATGCACTTTCCGGTTAATATGTTGCTCATGTTGATAGATCCAACTGCGCAAACTACAATTACCAATCTTGAAATAAGGAACAGAAGAAAGGAAAATGTGAAGCCAACAAATAATTGGTTATGGAGTCGCAAAATGTAAAATATATACAGGAACATAAAGAGCTAATCTGTGTGTGCAATCTGATTGGATTGTCGGAAATTAGATAGTAGCTCAAATGGCAAGTAAAAAGTAACAGTTTTCTCACACCTTCCCCTTCATCTTCGGTTCCTTCTTCAGCTTTACAGTAGGAGATTATTAGGTCCTGGTCACTGGTTATGTAGATGTTGTTTGTATTGCAGTCAGGATGCCATAACAAGTGATCTTCAAAGGACGTAACTAGCTCTCCTCTGAAATTCCATACAGCAACAGTTCTGTTTCGGAATGTCAAGAAAAGGTGGTTCTCATAAAGGAAAATGAAGGCCGATGGAGTCATGAACTCTGTCTTATTCACTTGAGTCAACTCTGAATTCCTTACCTGATCAAAAGAAAAGATGATATGATTACACCATGAAAGGAAAAGGAAACGTAGGAAAGGATCGGAACAAGATGCCTACATCAAGAATATGCAAGTTCTCATTTTCTTGCTTGACAAGGAGCTTCTCATTGAACTGCTCAATGAAATCAACCTTCTTGTTACGATGAAGTAAGTGATTGAAGGATTTCAAGACAGTTCCATCTTCGATGGAAAGTATCTTGAGAGGAACATAACCAGGAGTTCGGTGAAATATTAAGAGCATAATTCCTGGACTGTCATCACAATGAGTATAATCTCACATCAGATAATGCAAGTTTATTGCAAAGGAGAATGTTCAAATGCCAAGCACTAATCATAGAAAAAGAAAGTGAGAGAGTGAGGGAGAGGACTTAAACCTGATTTTAATTTCCTGAATATTTTTATCAGATATCGAGTATAAGAAGGAGTAGTTCTTTAGATCAAAGACCTTGTAAATGCTGCAATAGCATACCAGAAGCATTTTCTAATTAATCCTTCTAATACTAACCAACTAAATTATTCATAACATAAAAGGGGTTCATGGTGAATCGCTTACCCATCCTGTGCTGAATATGTGAGTACCTTTCCATTTACATCATCAAATTCAACAAAACCAGGCCATTTTAGTGATTCGGATTCAAAGAGAGGGAACCCAGCATCCAACTGATTTCTCCTAATATACCTGTCAGAACTCTAGAAACAACATCAATAGAGAATTCTAGAAACAACATCAATAGAGCAGCAAAAAGAAAAAGGAGTAGATTTTCTTGGATAGGCATCTCGTTCATGTTGCTCCAAGGGTCAAATAGAACTTGGAACCAATTACCATCTCAGCTTCACAGGAAAAATATAGAACACAGAGAAAATGTCAATGATGTAAAAAAAAGGGCAGCCCTGGTGACGAAGCTCCTGACTATGCGGGGTCCGGGAAAGGGGCGGACTACAAGGGCCTAAAGTACACGGCCTTACCTTGCATTTTGCAAGAGGCTGTTTCCACGCCTTGAACCCGTGACCTTAAGGTCACATGACGACAACTTTTACCGTTGCGCCAAGGCTCCCCTTCTAAAATGTCAATGATGTGAATCATGAATTTAGACATTCCCCATACTACTAGTCTGTCCTATCCTTTCTTCTTACAAAGTCGAGAAAATGTCACTGGTTGAATGCTTGATTTAGCTCCAATAACAACTACCTCAAAAATTTATCTAGAAATGACTTATTTGACCTACAGAAAGATGTCCACCTAAGACCAAATAAATCAGTTTTATCATTTAGCCATGCCATCTGGTTTAGAGCCCAGCTCAAGGAGCTCTACTCCAGGTGATACCAGCTTACTAATACAGTTCTGGCAATGCTGTTCTTTAAATTAAAAAACATGTCAAGTGCAACTATCAAACAATAAGAGATCAATATCTAAATCCAATTTAACACAAATATGGTGTGAGTTGAGGTGATTACTCTATTGGAGTAGTTCTACATTTCAAGGAACTGAAGTGATCCGAAGCATAAACTGATACTGTTATGAGAGAATCATTGTTCTTATTGTAGAAAAGACTTCTAATCACTTCATCAGGACTGATGTTCAGGAAGCATATACGCTTGTTTGTTGCTGCAAAACCAAAGCACAAGATGACAATACAATCAGTCTCTACATAGACTTCAAGGATAGACTCTAAATCTGCAGTGCCAAATTCTTACTCCGACTAAAAGCAGCACAAAGTCCTGATTGTGCCAGAGCAAATATCACATCCTTTGCAGCAACAATCTCTATAATTTTGGATCTTTTCTTTAGGAACTGTAACCTCAGAAACCAATGAGCTCTTGGATCATATGTATCAAACTCTTCCTGGATGGCAAGATAAACAAGAAAGATGAACTTGTCAAAGGAAGTCATTGGACAACTAAAAGCATTTGTTCCGCACATGGCCACAATCAGCAATGGAGATAACAGGTCATATATCTTCATCACATTCCTAAAAGTTACATAACATAATAAACTGCATATTAATAACAACCTGCAATATATCAAATTTATTCGTAGATATCTAGTGACAAATCCCAACTTGGAGGTTCCATCTTAGTGCAGCTAGGAGCATTGGGGAACAAAATTTTGTCGTCTACAATGCATGTCATCAAGGATTTGCTGCACACAGCATTCTCTCGACACCAAGTGGCAGCATTCCCTAGACACCAAGTGGCCACCCAAGGAAGAAGGCCAGACAAGACACTTACTTTTCTGTATGTAGCAATTTTACAAGTGTATAAATGGATATATTTCATAGTTTAAGGGAACATTAACACTTTTTTGCATTAGCATGCTTAGCTGAGTGAATAAGGATAAGTAGAAATCTAGATATATATAAAGGGAAGCCCGATGCACGAAGCTCCTGAATATGCAGGGTTCGGAGAAGGGCCAGACCACAAAGGATCTATAGTATGCAACCTTACCTTTCATTGCAAGAGGCTGTTTTCACGCCTCAAACTTGTGACCTTAAGGTCACACGATGAGAACTCTACCATTGTGCCAAGGCTTCCCTTCTAGAAATCCAGATATGTATATTTATCAAATAACATAATTGGAAGCAACATATAAACCAAGAACAGTATTTAGAAGCACATAGTAAACACAACATCAAAACACCTCTCACGAAAAATTCTTAAGGAGTTAGATAACAGTTGTACTTTGCTCCCATAGCCAAATTCATCTAACTAGGGTCTAGGCAGCCACCTTGAGCCCAGGTCTCAAAGGCTAGGTAGTTTAAAACAATGTGTGATTCCCTTGGGACTTGGATAAGATGGTTCCAGATTGTGGTTTGCATTTTTTGACAACTTGTTATTTGCTAAGGCATGAAGGGAGTGAACAACAAGTTCCAATGGGAAGTCAAATTACATGTCTAACAAAACATTAATAGTATGGAAAAAGTCTTCATGCAAAAGATTATCCAGTTCGAATGAAGATTCAATATGCACAGTTTTCATATTAGAAGCATCTCCTGATGTTCATTACCAAGTGTCTCATATTCATATCAGCTGCCTTTTTTGAGGTCTTGCAAAGAATTGACTTTTGTCTTAACTGAACAGGAGTGATGAATGATGCACTTCATCACCTATATTGTTAACAGGTTAGTGCAAATATATTTTGTTCTCCATAAGTACATAATCTGCTAATTAATGTACCATATAAGGCTAATTTTGTTTTAGAGCATTCTTCTTGAGCCTGGTTTTGAGAACCGTTGGGCTCAGAAAATAGACTTTGTTTTCTCAAAAGCAGCGCCTTACAACTTGTTTCATTACGAGATAGAAATTCCAGGAATTACTTCAGAAATTAGATAAGTAGGCAATATTCATTGTTACACAAAATGAAGAGAACTTTGTTATTATAACATCGTTCTTGTGACAGATATCTACTGATGACAAGAGTGCCACATTGATGGAAACCAAATTCTACAAGCCCATACGGCGAGATGCTTTCAGAATTTATCATATCAAGCCCCCAACATGAAAAATATAACATGGAGAAAAAAGTAACAAAGACGGTGTTTCTCCCACAAGAGAAGCCACTTCTTTAGGTTAGACTTCCTCAATTTAATTCTACAGTCATGAGCCACTTAAGGCTCCTCCCCTAATCACACAGAACTAGGCTATTAAAGATGTACAGTAACAGATGGAAGCCTCCATAGACCAAGTAGACATTCCCTCTTTCCTCTTTCTTCTTTGTTAGAGCTTCCTCTATGTACTTTATCAACTTCTAAGTACAAAAGCTCCTTAAGCATGAAGCAAAATTTACTCAGGTACTTCAAAAGAAACCAATAGGAAGTTGTTACCCTTCTCTTTATAACACTAAGATCATTAATTTCATAGCATTCTTCTCGTACTATTATAGATGTAATGCTAGAGGCAGTAACTGATAAACTATCCAAGTATCCAACAGACTGACTGCAGAAGTTAATCGAATGTGGAATCTCAGAAACCAAAGTGATGCCCAATTAGCACTCTAGATACCGAAAACCACTTGCCAAAAATAATCTTAGGAATCATGCTGACGTTGAAGCATCAGTCAGCTTAGATTAGTGTAAAACTGCATATAAAAGAAAGTTAGCTACAGGCTTAATGCACCAGTTACTGCCTCTAGTTCCAAAATCCATCAAGTTCTCAGCAACATTGCAACCCCAACTACACTCCTATCCAGAACAAACTTTAAACAACAATTCAAACACCAATTATGCCATTGACTTAAGAAGTTGAACAGCAATTCTACACAAACAACAAATCCAAGACCTTCAAATATTCGAACTTGATGGAATTTGAAACTACAGCACTTTTCCATTTCATGAAAAAATATCTAAATTTGCAAGTATTAAAGCAAATTTTAGAAACTATAAAACAGAAGAAATCCTAGTTCTTCAATCCCCTAAAACTTCTACCTGAAACAAACTCTACAAAACCCTAATTCCCTCCAACTCCAAGTACAAATCCCAGCAGAAAATCATTGAATGATAACTCAAAATTAAATTCCAATTGCATTGGACCAGTTCAGATCCAATTCAACGCATAAATTACAACTAACAAACTCGAAACATCGTCCAAAATCCAATCTAAATTCCACAAGGTTGCGCCCATTAACCCTAATCCTTAGCACAAACGAATTTCAAGTATACAAGCCCCAACTGAGCAACAAGGATTAGAATCAGAAAGACCAAACCTGAAGTTGGAAATTTCTGAATTTCTCATGAGCATTAGAAGACGTGCCCCACCCCATCTTCCTAAAACCCCCTATCTCTCGGCGCTGTAGCTTCTTAACCGAGTTGCAGGAATTGCCCTCGTCAAGCTTCTTCCCGGAACTATAGGGTTTGTGTTCTACCGCTCGTTTTCGAGCGGTGACGCGAAGACGAAGCCGGAGAAGCGATTTCTTGTTCTCCATTTTCGCTTCTCTGCCTTCTGGGGTATAGAACGGAGAGGAAGAAAGAGAATTGGAAGTATTTACAGGGAAGTGGGAGGAAAGCGGGAATTGCGAGGGTTTTCCCTCGCTACATAGCTACGGAGAAGAAGGAAAGAAAATTCTCTCTCTCTCGATGTTTTGTTGTGGTTGAGGGGTCTATGTATTTTCCGTTGATTAGTCATAGATTTGAGCTTCTTTCATTTTGCTGACATTTTTTTTGGAGTAGATACGCGATCCACAGCGTTGTCTCACGGGTCGGGTCGGGTCGGTATAATGGCCTTAACGGAGCCCAGATTTGGATGAGTGATCTACGTTTGGATGATTAGTAGTTCAAAAGTTGTGCAAATTAGATGACTCTAGTTGTAAGAAATAGACATGCTAAACTTTATGTAACCATCGGTAAATTCAACTCTAATGCTACAAATGGTCTAATTTTCATGATTTTTTATCCAGCAATTAGATGAACGATTTGGATCGTCCTAAGCTGCCTATTTGGATGATGGGGCTGTTCATCTAACTGATTCATCGTTGGATGATTAGTAGTTCAAAAGGCATTAGGATTTGATGATTCTAACATATGAAAAACTATATCTTAGACTATAAAGAGAATCGTAGTAAGATTGTACACTGAAAAGAAGGGGAAGGTGTAAACATCAGCTTTTTCAAGCAAAGTAAAACTCTTTTTTAGATCTAAGCCGTTCATCGTGTTTTGAAGACAATAGATAGGCAACTCGTGAGAAATCAATAATCAATGCAATTGAAGTTTAGAGGATCTTAGCTACTACTGAGGCTTTAAAAAAATTAATAAAAATGAACAATCGTAAATTTTTACCTAAAGAAGTATAGACTAAAAATATTCAAAGAACTTGCAATTTGATGTCTAGCCTATTTATGTCATTCATAACTTGATGAACCTCTTAGTTTTATGAAAAAAATACACCATAAATTATTTGATATATATATATATATATATAACCAGAGCGTGCACACCTTTCTCTCTTCTTGAGCCTGTACACTTTTTCTTTCATTGATTTTTTTTTTTATTTTTTTTATTTTAATGGGGGGAGCAGGATGGTTGCCAAAAACAAATGCATTTGTGCACAATCCCTAGTCTAGTTGCCTAGATGAGAGACTCCTTGCGCCAGAGATTTAAAAAAATTTCTAACCTTTTTTATCTCTAAACACTATCCCATAACTAGAGGAGCCTGGATTTCCAAGAAACTCTTGCTTTGGTGATATGGTTACCTTTCAGTCGAGGGTGGAAATTTGCTAGGCCGGGTTTCGAGAAGAGATGAAAAGCATGCTTAATATTATTTGATTGAATAGTTGCCTTGGCTCGTTGCTAACCCTCCCCTTGAATTAGTCTTTTTTCATGACAAGCAAATATAAGATAATAAATCAAGTGTTTCACTAAGATTTCAAATAGCTATTCCCAATTCAAATGCTAGCATTTTTCTATTCGAATTTGTGAGTAATGTTCATGAAATTTGACTAATGGTGGCGACATTTTGTATATGAGCCAATTGTAAACTCAAAGCTGGGACCAAGCATACTTCAAGCTAGATACAAAGTTGTCATCAACCAACTACGCTAGACATTTGTTAGCTTCTAAAGCCTTTTCTTTTTTTTATAGTTATCAATATAGTTACAAAAGTATCCAAATAATACAATTTTTTTAGAAAAAGAAATGTCCTCACTTTTAGCTCATTCAAAAAAATTTCAAATAATTTAAAAGTTATTATACATTTTCAATTTAGAAGAAGAGCCTTGGCACAAAGAGTTGTTGTCCTATGACCTTTAGGTTACGGGTTTAAGGTGTGGAAATAGCCTCTAGTTTACTCTTTTCTTAGACTCGACATATGTGGGAGCTTCATGCACTGGGCTGCTCTTTTTTATATAAATTTTCAATTCATTAAAAAATTACTAATTTAAAAATAATTTTATGAAATTAAACTCAAATTTTAAAAGATAATTTTCCAATCCCGAATATTGTGTGTAAAACTAATTATAAATGCAAAATAAAACATTAGAATCACATATTTTTAATGCATTTTTCCCTAACTCTTTCCAGGTGGCTCGCAAATTTTTTGATCTTTTGCCTTGCGAACTTGTTCTCAAATTCAAACTTTGTGACTGAGGGTCACTATTTTTCTTTCCTTATCATATTAGTTAGGAAAGGTAATCAAGGATTAAATGATCACTTTAATGAAGATGACAAGATCTTCATAGGACGATATTAGTACTCGTGTTGGGAAACACAAAACACGCCTTAATTATTTCATTATGTTTTGCTAATTACTTTCTTAAGATGTGGCATTCACTCGCTCGCGGCTCCTTCGACACTTGATGAAAAAAATAGTGGCCCTACAAACACATTTTATCTATGCCCTTTTTAAGTTAGCAGATATTTAAATTTTAATAAATCAGATGAATGAGTCAGATCAACCAAATATGTACCATCAAATCACGCCTTACCATATCATTCTAGCGCAAATAGATGAGCAAAATAAAAAAGAATGACCCTCCAATTCATATCAAATGATTGAGATTTGAGAAAATGTCTTCCCAATCATAATCAAGTTGCAGGATATGAATTGTAATGCACTGACTTACCTTTACAAGGAGCAATCTTCATGTCTTCTAGAGGGGAGAAAGAACAGGAACAAAGAATGTTGCATTGCAGTTCAAACTGAGATTAGACAGTGATTAGCGGTCAGATCAGATAATACCCTCCATAGATTAATTAACATCATAATGTGGCTCACCTTGATGGAAAACCCTGAGTCCAGGCCGATTCATTGAATCTGATATCACTTTTGGAATCCTATGATGAATATAGTGCCTTGTATCATGTCAGATTGGTAAATTGGTCCCGGGATAATCGTAAGGCTGAGATTTCCTCGTGTTGTGGGGAACGTTTATAGCTATATTAATTATAATGTCAGTAGATTTGGGAGGTCACATGAAACTACCAACCTAGTCCTCCCTCTATTTATTTACGAGAGTTGAGGAATGCCAGTTGGAGACACCGTATTGATGCGTATGTAGAAGCGCCCGACCTTTTCGCCTTTTTTCCCCTAAATCTGCCCTCCCTTTGATGATCTTACATGTTAATTTGATTGCTCCAAATTTGTATATCTCGTTGGAAAATTAGACATTCTAAGTATCTCAAAAATATTGTTTTTAAGAGTTGGAATCTGAATTATAGTCGTCAATTTTGTTTTAGTGTTATATATATATATATTATGTGTGTGACCTTGAGGTTAAATCTCGTGCAAATGCATGGTAAGGGAGTGTACTTCAGGCTCTTGTAGTCAACTAGTTTCTTAGATCTTGCATAGGTGGAAGTTTTATGCACTAAGGTTGCCCTTTTTATATGTGAGTACTAATTTCAGCTATTTTATGCAAATGTAAAGCGCTGGTAATATTTGATTGGTAGAAAAAAGGCTGAAAATAGAAAAAGCTAGAGGAAGTGATAGTTAGAAACTTTTTCCCATTTAATCACATATCACCTTTACTTTAGGCTTGCATCTTGCTAAAATTACTGCTCCTCAATATATATATATAATTCTAAACTTAAATGACTAGATTTTTGAATTACTTGACATTCCAACTCGTAGCAATCAAAGGATCGGATTGGATCATTTAAAGATAGGGCCCATCATGCAAAAAAGAGTCGCCGTCGGTAGACGCGCCTTTTGCGGTAGCCCATAACAGTCCAGAAATGTATTTGGCTCGTGTTCCCGCACTTTCCATCTTTATGGGGAATGGCATTATGGCAGAAGAAACGCTTTTGTAGCGGCGGTAAAACATAAATTCTCTTCCATTAATGTTCACCGTTTTTGCCGCGTCATCATTCGCTCGTTTGATTTGCACTTTTTAAGTTACCGTTACTTGAAGCGCAATGCCAGGCCAAAGGCCCTTATCTAGACGCGCTCCACTTTGGGTTGATCCGATCCGTTCATCTCATAATTCCCGCCCAAGATAACTAGTAGATAAAATAGAGTATAAATTGAATAAATCTAGCATGTAGAGAAGCATATATATTTATATAACTGTAAAGCACTAAAAAGACGTTATTTAGAAGCGTCCAATATTTGGCCTAAAAAAGACTCATTTTTCTTTGATCAAATTCATTCATCTCATTGTTTGCCCTGGACAACTAGTGGTTCTAGTAAATCATGAATTAGATAATCCTAACATCTCAAAAAGTATGCATTTAGATACATTTTATTACATAAAGAGAGCCTACCTTACCCAGAAGCACCGTATTTGTCGTGAAGAGGGCCCCCAATAGTTGATCCAACTCATTCATGTCATTGTTCCCGCCTTAAATAACAAGTAGTTCATACAAACCATGGATCAAATGAACTTGGCATCTAACAAAAAGTAAATATATTTATAACGGCCCTTATTTTGGGTAATGCTAAAATCACTAGTTGAAGAATCAAAGCCATCCTCTAATCGTACGATTAATATAGCTTATCAAACTTGAGAGAAATTTTAGTGCACAAGATGTTAGATGGTCTTTGCTAAATGGTACAATGACTATAACTTGGCTCATACTCGTGGAGATCCACATCATTCATAATTTTGGCTCTCACTTAAGTGGGTTTGCCTTCAAAATTCCTATCCATCTAATGGGCCTATTGTTACGACCCAGGTTTTTATATGATGTAATGTTGATAAAAAGGCGAGATCTCTTGTTTTATAAATATGAATGCATGAAATTCTTTTTCATTTGGAAAACAACCTTTCATAAAAACCCCGAGTGTGAAAACTCATTCTCAATCTATTTAGTCATGGCAAAGTTTTAAATCAATAATGTTCCCAAGAAAGTGTTAGTCTGACCCAGCTATTAGAGAGTAACTACAATCAAGTAACATTGAAAGATAAGATAGGGGTGTACTTACTTGTGCTTGGCCTTATGTCTCCTAGTACAAATGTCCCTTGCCCTTAGGTATTTACTTTGTATCTGAAAAATGTTGAGGATTGGGTGAGTATATAATATACTCAGTAGGGCCTATCACTACTAGTTTTATAAATGCATGAGATGTTTTAAAATCATATGCTCATTCATCCAAAACATGCGTATTTTTGAATGCTCGAATTCAACATCAGTATAAGAATCCATAATCAACTAAAATTCAAAATATGCGTATGGTTGAATACTCGAGTTCAATATCAGTATAAGAATCCATAATCAACTGAAATGCAAAATAACTTAAAAGATCACATAATTCCAAAAGTTAAAGTATCATATATATGATAACATCATGATATGCAATAGATGCCTCATGGAGTCCAACTCATGGACCTCTAATATGGTATGGTCGACCAACCTTATATCATCCCATATGCAATGCATATAAATCCACAAAACCATAGGGTCCCACTATGCCCACGACCTCACCGCCGTGTGGTCCCAGTACCCCAGGGACACAGGATCATATACCTCACGGGGCATATGACACTTCGACCCAGTGCCATGACACCAAGTGGTAGCCACATGCCACATGCAGTCGAAGCAGGGACATGCCCTTTTTTTGGGCGTGGTACCCATCCATCTATTAGTGGTAGAGGCTGGGTGGCCAACCCACACCCCTCGGCATAGCACTCACGAGCTTACGAGCCCAAATCATGTACGATCAAATAAGCCAAAACCTTTTGTTAAAACTTGTCCTCTTTTGGGTCCCCACAAAGCTGCTGGCCCTCGGCACTCCAGCGTCTTTTGGCAACCCTCAAGGACATGCAATCTTTGCAAGTACGTAAATCATGCAATGCATGCACTTGTTTGCAAAACATATGTGTGCATAATGTATATGCAATCTTTCACGAAACATGTTTATGTACAAAACATTTAACATGCATGCTGAATTAATTCATGCAAATCACATGCAAATCAAGTCAAGTCATATATCTAAAACATATGTCCTCAAATATCAATAGTTCTTTTAAAAGAATCTAATAGTGATAGAGTACCTACCTGACTAGGTCGCGTTAATCCTTTTATCCTCGTACGCTCCTGAACATGGTTTGGGGACTCAAGGTTAGTTTAACCTACTTTTAATGGGTTTAGAGCATTTGGGTCTCATTACTTAGGCATTAGGGGTCCATCCCTATGCCTATGGGTGTCCTAAGGTCATAATTAGGCCTTGGTATTCTCAGTTTTCCAGAGTCCTATAGGTCATGCGCCACCATCCTATTCCAAGGGTCATGCCCTACTTTGATTGGGCTTTGATTAGGGATTTTATGATTTGGATGTGTCCGCGTCGTCGATACGGACACAACACCTTTTGCGGCGCCTCAATCGGAGCTCTAGATCTCAAGTTATAAGCGTTTTAACATTGCATGTACATATATTCTTAAAGACAAAAAAAGAGGAATGCTAGGGCGCTGCGCGTCTGCGACGTGCGCCCAGCATTCTTAAGAACCAACAAAAAACGACGCCTCACTAGTGCGCTGCGCGTCTGCAGACGCGCTCGACGACGCCGCTCATCGTTCCTTTAGCGGGCGTGTCCAGGGACGCGCCCGTTTGGTTTTTTCCAAACGGCGTCAACTTGCGTCGACGTGGGACGGTCCTGTTGGATCGTCCCGCTTGTTAGTGACTTGGGTCGTCCTCAGGTCACCCTGGTTCGACCCTATCGAACCAGTGCGGCCTAGGGACGTCCCAGGGGTCTTTGTGGCTCCCCTGGAGGCCTATTATGCATGGTTTTTCATGGAAAAACTTAGGGAAATCGTTCCTGGAACTATGGTGGAGATGGGTTTTGGGTTTTTTCATGCGTACCTGCTTCGTGGGTGGTTTTCTCTCCAAGTTTTCCCCCCTTGCTCATGGCTTCACGTGGTTTTCTCGAGGCTTTTGGGCTGCCATTAGAGGCACCCAAGAGCTCTATTTATAGGGCTTTACGAGAGGGTTCTGGAGGGTTTCTAACCGCCTTTGAATGGAGGTGGGGAACCCTCTGGAATGGCGGTGGTTTCTTCTTGAAACACCGCCGTTCCAGAAACCTCTAGGAGGTTGAAGATGACGAGGTGCCCGTATCAAAACAGGCACTTGTGTTTTTCAGGTTAAATCGTTTTTGGGAAATTTACAGTTTTGCCCCTGAACTTCAAAGGGCCATATCTTGCTCATTTTAACTCCGTTTTGGGTGATTTTGGTCTCGTTGGATTCCTTTTTCCAAGACGCATCTAATGGAACCACTTTTGGTACCAAATTCCTGGGTTTAGTTATGGTGACTAGTGAAATGACCAAAATGCCATTTTCTTTAAAATTGAACTTTTCATTGCTAAACTTGGAATTTCAATATTACAAAATTGGAGTCATTACACCTATATATTACCGCTTTTAGTTATAAAATGGATAGTTAAATTTTTGGCCATTCATCTTACAATTTAAAAAAGTAGTGACTATGATCATCCAATAAACAATAATTTTGAAGCACGGAACAAATAAGTCAAAGATAACATTGTGAATTCTTCGGATTTTTAGAAATCAAGGCTCTCTTATAGTAAGAAATATCATTAAAAGGGACCAATGAATAAAAATTGAGGGACAATTATATCACTTTTTCTAGTCCAATTACTATAATCTCTTTTTTAGTAGCTGTCCAAGGATGGATCAATGTAACGAATGGTTCGAATCATCCAAAGATGGAACCTTATCATGCCAAATGAGGCTGCTTCTGCATAAGATCCTTTGAGGGCGTTTCAGCCCGCACTCCTTGCCAATTTCCACGTCACCACTAGATTATTCCCAAAATCAACAAAAATCCCTTTTCACATGCGGCTTTCTTTTGGCAGCCGAGCAGCTTTTGGTCCTCTTCGTTGTCACTCGGGGACTACGCCCAGTTTCTATGGCCGTCGTGTTGTGCGTTTCCTTCACTGTTTTACTAGTACAAGTGTGAAAGCCTCGCGAGAATCCAATTCTCAGGTCCACTTCTGCACATTTGAATGATCAGGAATCACAATTGGCAGCCCATTTTATGGACAAAAGCTGCAGTTACTCGGTGACATCAAGTAGCTGACTAGCTCTAGGAGGGAATTGTTATTTGTTTGAAGACATTATCTCATCTGTGGGACCCAAGGATGGTTGGTCTAGATCAACGATGATTAGTTGAAGTCCATCCTGGGCCAAATGACAATGCCTTGCACTCCAAGCCTGCACCAAGGGGGCTCGTAAAATAAAATAAAATAAATTCTTTTAATACTAGATGCTCGCACAGATATACATACACAACCTCAAATCCTGATCACTCAAGTGAAAGACTTCTTCTCTATACCAAGGCCATAGAAGGCTTTGGCGAGCAATAAATATTAAAAAAATTATAGACATATCCATGTTAAATACCAATAAAACTTAAATTTTTTTATAAAATCAGAGAATTTCCAAGCAGGTCTAATCCCCCACCGAAGGAGAAAGGGTTGACTGGTCCTGCAATAAAGTATATTTCAGGAGAGAGACCGGTTTGTGAATGACCAGTTGAGCTAGACATTGTTGGCATTGGCAAATGTTGTTGAGGTCAAGGATGTGGCCCGGTCGGGTGTTAGGGCGGTGTCCTTGAACTTCACCGTCCAACGACCCCGACCGACAGGCCTTTGCCATGAATTTTCGGTGGGATCGACCTTAATAAATTTATATTTACATTTAAAAGGAGAAAATAAGACCTTTTTTTTTTTTTTCTCTGATGAAACTTGAATGAGGAGGAAGACTGTGATCCAGTCGTTGTCTAGCAATTATTGTCAGTAGCAAAAATATGTTCTACCTTAGAAGATAAGCACATGATCTTAGTCTTGATTCCACAAAGTATTCTCACTTCTAAGAAAGTTGAGGAAGAAGTAGGCAGAATAGGAAGGGAAAATGACATGTTCTTTCCTTCCCATTGAATGAAGAGATGGGATTAAATTGGTGGGGACAAGTTTGGTGGGTGGTGAGACCCTTCTTGTGTGTTGTCCCAAATCTTACTCCAAAGATGGCTTATGATGATCAGAACTAGTCAAGGGTTGGCCCACCATTGGTGGCCTAGATGAGCCAAAAAAGTTGCACCAATTGGATGCCCTTACACCGAGTTGGGTGTACTTGGCTCCAGTATCGTTGATGGGCCCTCAACTTTAGCTTTTCAGACCCATTCATCTAACGAACAACCCAAAATTAATAAGAACGTTGTAGTCATCCAATCACCTTGATGTTTGAGATGCAAGATATGTAGACTAGGTAAAATTAGGTGGATAGATCTGACCAACCGGGGGAGACCCATCATCAAAAGTAGGACAATGCTTTAGCAACTTTCTATTCTCTATAAAGAGCTAGATCTGTCGAATGGTTGGGAGTGTATGATCCCAGCCCCTTCATATATCAAGTCTCTTTAAGACGGACGGACTGGATGAAACATTTGGATCATAAAACGTATGGGCCCACCATCCAACTTTGGTCTGCTTCAGGTACCATGTAACAGAGAAAGGCATGCATCAGACAGGGAAAAGCGATTGAAGATTAGTTAAGGTCAGAGACATCTAATCAATGACACCTTAACGAACAGCCCATATGGCTGACTCCTCGAATTCCCAACTCCCACCAGGTTGAAGGGCCACGATTGGGGGAAGATCCTGCGAGCCACTGAACTTTCCCGATAATTTGTTCTGTTGGCATGAAACTAAAAGTTAATAGAAATTATATACCCAGGGGATTTTAGGATTCGATGCACCCCCTAAGGTGCTGCTGTGGAAGCGCCACTTTGTATGAATAAGCTTACCTTCGGATTAGGTTTTCAAACCCTACCTCGGAATGATTCAACCGGTTCATCTGATTTCTCCAATTTTCAGTATTTTGTTAACCGAAGATTGAATGATCTGATAATTGGATCATCCTAAAACTGGATTTGAGGGAGTTAATTCTTGCCTTTTTTATTAGAAATTTATGCAATCCTGATAATCTTATATACCTGAAGCTACTTGTTTCATAAGATCTAAGTCATTTATTATATTCGGCCCTGTCATATTTAGCTTATATGTGAAAAATAACTGCTTATCAAATATTTATAAACACATTTTTTATTTTTTAAATATAAATTATCCTAGTCTAAGTAGAAAAAACATATATTACAAAAATTATGTGTAAAAAGTTTAGAAAGTTTCAAACAAGTTGCATTCCTTAGATCTTTTAAAAATATTATCTAAAATCATGAAAATATAGACACTATTTAGGTTATCGGATCTAAGGTTTAGCACTCAAGTTTTTAACCATTGATTTTCTGTGATCAAAATGGCAAATTTGATTCTACAAGACCTGCTGCTGGCAAGCTTCCAATGTTGGAGCACATCAGATAAATGGTTCAGATCATCCAAAAGTAGGGCTCTGTAAACAAAACTGAAGCGCGTCCACTGAAGCACCTTATGGGTGCTTCGATTAGGGAAAAAGCCAAAACGGTAACAAAATGGAGCCGCGGCTCAAGCAGCACGATCCCACGCCCGTCACGACGTACTTAAAAGGACATTTGAAAACTCAGGATCTGGGTTTTGGCATTTTTGGTCGGTTTTGGTTTTAGCGGTTCGTAATTAAGACCTGAATGCATCAAATCAAGACCTCATTTAGTAAGAAATAGCAAAAATGCCCTTTCCCTTACCAAAAGAAGATGAAGCGCCCCATGATCCACAATATGACTAGATTTTCCTCAAGCCCTTCATTGAATTTTTGGAAAATTTAAGTGTTACTTTATAACCTATAAATTCTCAGTAACCCACTCAATAGGCAGAAGTTTCTTCAATATTTTTTCTTACATTTATTTCTTAATTGTAATTTTAAGATAAGAATGGGAGTCTTGACGCTACAGTAGAATTGTCGTCATGTGACCTTGAGGTTGCTGAATCAAGACGTGGAAACAATCTCTTGCAAAATATAAGGTAAGGTTGCATATTGTTGACCCTTGTGATTCTCCCCTTCTCTGGACCCCGCATATACAGGAGCTTTGTGCACTGGGGCCAGTCTTTCTTTTTAACTGTAATTTAAAGATGAACAGGAAATATAATGTTACAACCTTCAAATCTAAATTACTAGGAATTTCAATCTTAACTCCAGGATGTAGTATACATGGGCATCTTTTGGTGCTACTTATGCATCAAAAGTTTGTGTTACATCACCTTAACTCCAATAAATTAATTAAACAAATACTTAACAATGCTTTTGATTTGTTTACTTCAAATTATTAGAGCTAGCATTTCCAAAAGGGTCCACAAGCCCTAAACTCAACTTTTGTCAACGAAATTTTAATATCTGACTAGCAATGAACAGCCTCCAACTTTTGGTGTTGTGGTATAGATTGGCTAAAATGTACTTGAGTCGTTATCTTAATTATTTAATTACTTAGTTTGACTAACCTCATTACCTTGCATTTTAATGGGCATTTTAGTATTAAAGTATGACAAAGATACCTCCATTGAGGCTAGTTCTATGTAAGGGATATAAAATATCCAAGCCTTCTACCATGCTAGCTCCGTTCTATAAGTTTATATTTGAATAATCAACTTGTTTCTATCATTCTCACTACTTCTTTCAGGAACATCCTTATTCTTTTCTTACCTACTGAGGCTATGCATATATGTGTAGCTCTTAAAATAATATTTACTTTTGTTTAAAATTATTAAATTAAAACTTATGAAATCAAACTCAAATTTGAAAGATAATTTATTGAATTTTCAATTATTATCTGTAGATCTTGAAAAAAAGCAAATTAAAAAGACTAAATTCTCAAAATTTTCTAACTTTATCTCAAATTCTAAGATTTTTGCCTGTCAAATTTTTCTGGAGTCTAAACTTTGTATCTATGGTCAGATGAATACATTAAATCATTCGAGGGTAAGCACAGTTCTAATGACATTTAGCATTCCTCTCATTTGTAATCATAATAGATCAAATGGAAATACTGCACCAATAGAATGTGATCACCTCTAAACAAGAGTCATTAACTTGCCAAAAAATAAAAAAAGGAAGCATAGATCCAATCATCCATCTATGGTATCCATGGGTATTTTACTAAACTGGCCCTCATCTCAACCGAGGCCTTTTCCGTAAATTCTCCCAACTCCAGGGTCTTTTTCCTTTCTCCTCTTGACTTAACCATTTTTTTATGTCTGAATCACTACTCCACCGGAGACTCTCTTACTCTCTCTCATGTATTCTTAGAGAGAGAAACTAGAAGAGAGAGAAGATAAAAAGGGTCGGAAACAAGGAGTAAAGCAGCCACATCTCCCGGCCACTCCTCTCTCTCTCCCCTCCTCCCGGTAGGGTTTAAAAGCACCAAGAATTCAAGGACAAAAAACCCATACATTACACAAAAATTCGAGGACAAAGAACCCATAAAATACCCAAAAATTTGAAGATACAAAATCTGCATCAGGCAGGTACACATTCCGTTAATTCTCACTCTGCATATTCCACATTTTGCCCAGTTTGTCAATGTCTAGGGTTTTGGGTTCGGAAGTTGCAATCTCTCTGTCAATGCCGGCGGAATTTGCTGCAAATCTACGGGCGGATTGGGAGAAGCGGATGCATTTTGGAAGAATTTGAGGGGTTTTATTGAATCTGGTGATGTTTTGGGAGGGACGGTTGGGCTTTGGTGCCCTTGATGCCGGAAAATTTCGAAGGTCCGGAAAATTTTCATTTTCTTCTGCTTATGTTTGTGTAGATTGTGAGGAGCAGGATGATGTTGTAGGAATTTGGAATTGGATGCGAGATTCTTTGATTTGAGCTTTCCGGACTGTCTGCTTTTGATTTCTGCGGTGAGTTTGGATTTTGCTGCATTTCGATCTGGAATTAGGGTTTTAGTGCATTTCTGTGTCGTACTTGTGAGATTGAAAATTTTCGAATGTTTTTATTGTTTGATCTGGAGATCGAAGCTTGTGTTTGTTGTCTCCTTTTGCATTTGGATGGTTTTGCTTTTGATGGAAGTTAGATTGAAGTTTCTTTGTTCTTATAGATTTTGAATGTTTGAGTTGGTGCAGATTTGAGATTTTTGAGTTAACAGCCGAAGACCATCGTTTCTGGATATTTGCGCGGAGAAGCTGTTGTTCTTCTCATTATCTAAAATGAAATCTGATACGCCTCTAGATTATGCTGTATTCCAGTTATCACCAAAACGATCACGGTCAGCAGGCTATATGATGGTTTTGGTGCTTCCATTTCCTTCCATTTTGTGTAGTCATTTATAGTTACTCTGTCCTTTCTTTTTTTCTCTGCAGATGTGAATTGTTTGTATCAGGTGAAGGGAAGACTGAGAAACTTGCTTCAGGGTTGCTGAAGCCATTTGTGACTCATCTGAAGTTTGCAGAAGAGCAGGTTGCCCAGGCATTTCAATCAATTAAGTTAGAAGTAGAGAGACGGAAAAATGGGGGTACATGGTTCAGGAAAGGAACCCTTGAAAGGTTGGCATTGAGTTTATCCCCACCACTGTCTAATTTGTCGCTGAAACCAGTGCATTTCCTTTGACCGTAAAATTTCATGCATCACGAAATCACTTTTCTACTCTCTCTCTAGTGATTATGACTTGCGAATTTCTTGGGATTCTGTTTTGAGATGTTCTTCTTACTATTTGGTGTTTCCAATCTCACCTTCTGTCTTTATCGAGAGATTAGCTGGCTTAGATAGTGCTTTTGATTGATGGGATTTTCTACTCCCTTCTTTTCCGTTTTATTATTCAGGTTTGTTCGGTTTGTTAGTACGCCAGAGGTTTTGGAACTGGTCAATACATTTGATGCAGAGATGTCCCAGTTGGAAGCAGCTAGGACAATTTATTTGCAGGTAAAGATCTCCGTCATGTTCATTTGCTTGGATTTTGTGATTATAGTGGGCAGCAGAAATTCTGTGACTTCTCTTACTATTGACTGAATGTGTAAAGTTTCCAATCCAGGGAGCGGGAGATCAGGTTTCTGGCATTTTAGGTATGTCTCATCTTTTGTTGATGTGTACTCTTTCGATTTCCTTTGGTTTTACCGTTTTAGTAAAGAAAAGGTTACATATCTATGTAGAAAGAATCACCTAAACATGATATACTACAGAGTATTGCTTCTTTTTCCATTCTTCCCTTGGAAAACTGATTGCAATGTGAATTATATTTCAACGTTTTGGTGAAAGTTGGTTACTGAATTAGTATGTAGCACTATTCAGATCTTTTCTTTTGGAAATCTTTTGTTTGTCTTCTCTATTTTCACCTACCTGTTTTCTTACAGCTTAGCTTGACCTCCATTAAGGATTCAGGTATCTATTTGTTCTTGTTTCTGAATATTGAATATGAGTTGGTTGAGTTTTTCTCTTAGAATACTATTCCTTCCATTAAGCATGCAGGTTTCTATTTCTTCTCGTTTCTGAATGTTGAATATGACCCGAGTCAAGTTTTCCACTTAGAATACTACATCTTTCCTCCGAATTCTTAAATGTTTCAGGTCATAATATAACCTAGTTTCATTCTTTTCTGGTTGCTCCTTATCTCACACTTCCCGATTACTCACTGACTTCTGGTTTCACTTCCTGCCACTTTCTATAGACTTGTATTGGTATGAATTTGATTTCCAATCCTAGTAAAATTTCATGTGTGCTTCAACATTCTTGTATTGGTTTTCCTTTTCTGTCTTTACCAATGGCTTGGACATTGTTCCTTGAAACTGTCAAAAACTTTATTAAAATATCCTATCACATTATTATTGTTTTGCTTCTTTATCCTTTTTCAGCTGTACCTCATTAATGGAAATGAGCTTTAATGAGTCAAGGTTGTCAGTCTCTTCATTGCAGAAAAATCAAAGACCAGAACATCATGAAGGAAAACATAGCTTTGGAAAAAAACACCCGTATAAGGGAGACCATGAAACAATGCTAGTTAAAATAGATTGAAAGGCATATTAGCTAGCTAAATGTGCCCAATCTTTCCAGAAACCTGTTATCCCATCTTCCAGATTCTCAAAGCAGTTTTTTCTTATCCTCTTCCTGCTTTTCTTGCTTTATTTCTTTCTTTCTATAGAACTGCTGGGTCCTATTCTTTATTCTTTCCTTTCCCATTTAGTCTTACCTTGTTCACTTCTATTATCTTTCGAAATCTGAGTTTTCTCTTGAACCCTAAAGCTTTTATCTGTTCTCATAAAATTTCTCCCCTTTGATCCGTTTATTGTTAACATACACTGAAGTGAGGGCACACTTTGCCAGCATTGAGTGAATTCTATCTCATACTTAGGTCCTACTTCTTTCGTAAGTTGGTGCATCTAACTCTTAATAATACTAGCTTTCATCTGGTGCTCGTGCATGTACCAGTGCGAGGAGTTAAACATTTAGCTAAATGTAGGAGCCCCAGATGTTTGGCAATCCATACTGCTCATCTTCCTACTGCATGTAATAGAGGCCATATCCATTCCTTCCAGTTGAATGATGCTAACACTTATTTATATGGAGTGGAAAATGGACCGCTGTGAGAGTTTGAAAATGACAATAATAATATCTTCACCAATCTGAAGGCTAAGACTGCCATCAACAGTAGACTTTTGATGCCATTGCAAAACCAAGATGTGGGTGAGGAGATGAGCGGTTTGGTTCACCAACCATCTGCAGACTCCATATTGCTTCTCTAATGCTACAGCCTATAACACGGAACTCCGTTTCTTCTTTTCAAAAAACAAATCTCTCTCATCTCTGTTTCTGTTGGTTTTCCCCACCCCCATGCTTTCTCATTTCGTCATTGCCTCTATACTTTTGTGCACACTTCTCATCATCGTTTATCTTGTCTACAAGAAAGTTCTGTTTTTTTCATATTTTCTTTGACTCATGGAAGCCTTAAAAGGTTTCAGTGTCATATTTCTCATTGTACTCTGACTGTCACCATTAAGTTGTTTCATGGTAACATCTGATCCTTTCAGTGACACTCTCAGAAGTTCCTGGACAGTTTTGAAGGTCTATCCCACCCCAGTTGATGAGCTTACCAGGATCGAGAAAACTGAGCAAACATGAAGAAAATTCTCTATTGTATGGAAAATGTTCCATTACTGAAGCAGTAGTGTTCCTTAAAGGTGGAGTCACTGTAGAATAGATTAATACTGGACAAAGGAAAGACTCCCTAACACATTATCATGCAGAAATTTGAGTCAAATTTTAACCCATTACCCTTCTTGACCTGGATCTTATAGCTTTTCTGAAAATCCCCATGAAAGAGAGGTTCCTTCTAATGGAAGATCTCACCTACTTTTGTCTGGCATCTAGAAATCAGTTAGGCCTGGAAGTGAACTCTTTTCATGATGAATGAAAGAAAGCAAACCGGGGTCACTTTTTATCCATTTTGAAGTTCGCCTACTCATGTTGAAATGTTTTATTCCTTTCTCCAACATTCCCACAGTGTAATCCTCCCATGTTAAGCCATCAACATCCAAATTGCCATATCAATTCTTCTTACTAGTTTTTTTCTCTCTCTCTTAATTTTCTTAGGTTAACAGCACAGGCATTTTTGGATTTAGAGACCTTGTCACATTTATTCATTCCAAAGGAAATTCTTCTGGACCTTATCTTGACTCTAGGCATCATCTATGACAATTGCAGAGAGTTCAGTTGTTGCGTGCTAGATTGCTAGTGCAGTATTAGTGATGGATGTCATAGCTGTGGTCTACAAGGTCAACATATGATCCAACACCTATTGTTCAGTGGATTCTATCTAGGATGTATGAGACACTATAACTGCAGACCATGGCAATAAGGGAAACAAAATGAATTGTCTCACAAGAAATGACCTTTTTCTTGTAGGCAAACAAAAATCTAAATAGCTAATAGATAGAGCTACGACAAGTTTTCTATGCACGTAAAATCCAGGAACTTGCAAATGCTGCTAAAAGTACACGTGGGTCAGCTGTTTGGTGGTCTTAGCTGGTTTTCTTCTTGTGCTAATCTTAGATTGGCCATGCTCCAAATTTTTCGCTATTGGACAATCCTAACCATTACTTTGGGTGCAAATTGGACTACTTACAAAGTCCAATAACAATGTTTAATGATATTGACCAGTTCAAGGGTAGGTTTTCTGATGCGAGATTTGGGCATCCAGCAGATGAATAATTCAGATCTTCAAATTCAGAGTGCTGAACCCCAAACCTCTTGCATGCTGAGCAATTTACCATGCGAGCTACATCCCTATTAATTACTTGCTATTTAGATAATATTTTTGTATCTTATATTTTTATAGACTAGTTTTTGTTTCAATTATATATTCTATATCATTACATTATTATAGACTTGTTACTGTATCTGGCTGCAGTGGTCTCTGGCAAGACACCGACTGAGACACGGATGCATTTGTGTCTACGTAATAGAGAAATGAATTTACCATAATATCATGGGCTAAACTAATGGAGCACTTTGTTTGATTTTTTGTTTTTAAATTCTAAACCAGAATGTTACCATTTGATTGATGAAGCAACTAAATTCTGAGAATTTTAGGTTGACCCTTAGTTGTTGGTCCTGTACCGGTCACCATACTGGTTTGGACCCTCTAACCAGAATGCACCAGTGGCATGGTCAATACCAGACCGGTATCTACTGGTACAAATTAAAAAATGATTTAAAATACTGAAAAATAGCTAAAAATTCAGGAAAAATAAAAAGTTAAAATACAAAGGAAGATATTCAAAATCTCTCCAAGTCAAACATAACTTGAGACAATGAACAGCAGGTAATGGGTCTTTTCTCAAGAACTTAGCTTTTTTTTCAACAAAAGATTGCAAAAAATTAAGGAACAGTGGGGAAGGGGAGCCTTGGCGCAATGGTAAAAGTTGTTGTCATGTGACCTTGAGGTCACAGGTTCAAGGCGTGGAATCAGCCTCTTGCAAAATGCAAGGTAAGACTGCCTACTATAGGCCCTTGTGGTCCGCCCCTTCCCTGGACCCCGCATAGGCCGGAGCTTCGTGCACCGGGGCTGCCCCTTTAGGGAATGTTCTTTGTCTTCTTTACTGCTAGAGTAAGACAGAGTTGTAGAGATGAAATATCATTAAATCTCCTAAAAAAAAAAAACCACTAAGTCATGCAAAAACCCAAGCATTGGGGCTGTTTTTGCATGACAAACACTCCATTTAACCATTTTTCTGGAAAAATGCAAGATTCGAAGCCCTTGAAATCATCTTCTTTGCATGAACAGAACAGACGCCATTCTTTGGGAACTGGGGAGATATGCTCATTCATATCTCCAAGAAAAAGCTCAAAAACAATGGCAAATCTTCATGAACAAGGAATTTAGCAAAAAATTGACCTTTTTTTGGTTCTGAACTTTGTCTTTTTCGTGTTTCTCATGTCTTAGGGTTTCAGTTGGGAAAATGTGAAACTTGTTTTCTTTCACCAAATAAATGAGGGGAATTGTATATGTCTACATGTTTGCCTCTTGTTTGTCTCAAAAGCATGCTTAATTGAGGTCTATTTGAGGAATATACACAAAAAACGTAATTACAGAAAACCCCAGTACTGGAACGAAATGCATCTTTTTGTCTGGTACACCCGATATCTCCCAGTACGGCCAGTATTGACTGGTATTGGCAGGGACCAGTGTTACCCATTTTTTGCACCAGTTTTGTGATCGAAACCTGGGATACCTGGTGCTTGTTAGATGTATTCGAACCTTTCTTAATTTCCATATGGTTACTATTGTTTTCTATCTTGGTACAAGGTCTCCACTGTTTTGCATGCGAAATATTGGATCATTTACCCCTTGATGCAATCAATACAGCCCTGCTCACTCTTAGTCAAATTTATTTTGGTTCAAATCAATATTTGAGTTATATCAGTAAACCAAATTTGTTTACCAACTTCTCTTTGAAATTCATCCAGGGGAAAATGAAACAGCAACCTCAACAGCAGCAGACAAAACCAAGTAAGCATTCCTCTTCTTCTCTCTTTGACTTTTTAATGTTTTTATGTTACTAAGCTCTTCCTCTTCTTACCTACACCCTTTAATTGTTCTGGCTAAAAAGCATGAATTGTATCATAATCAGCTGCACTCAGATGTCCATGCCTTGTTTGCTGTTTTTACCTACTTTATTCCAAATTTCCGTGAGCACAGCCAGATGTATGGTTTTGAAAACTAAACCATGAGCCCCACAAGCACTTTTCGCTCTGAACACTTAAGTTTGTGCAGCCACCGTCTATTTTTCCCCATCTATTATTGATGAATAAACTCACTGAGTTGACCAGAAACCTGCCCTACAGCTTGAGTTTAAAATTTAAATGATAATTTCATCCAGTCTGTACTTTGTCCTTCTCAAGCCTGCATACTTCATCAAGTCAGTATATGCACTTGGTTAACTTTCGGAGTACTAATTAGCATATTCTGGGGGTTTGAGACTTGCATTTGCCTTAGGTCCATGAAATTGGTGAGTGTCGGTGGGGCCATTAAGTGTTTTAAGCTATGTTAAACAGTACGCACTAAAAAAGGGCAGCCCAGCCTTATCTTGCATTTTGGCAACAACTGTACCATTTTGACAAGGCTCCCCTTCTTAAACAGGGCACACTGTTTATAGCAATTAAGTTTTTTAAATCTATGTTAGACAGTACACACTGTTCATGGGCAGTGCTGTAGTGATGGCACGACTACCTGGCTGCCATATAAGTGCCAGTAAATATTTCCTTTTCATGCTTATGGCTAGTGCATAATTCTAAATTTAGGAGGATGGTGTTATCTTTTGAGTAAAAAAGAAACCACGGTTTGTTAATTTTCAAAAAACCCGGTCAAATACTTTTAAAAATCATGCCTCAGATTGACTTGATTAAGGCATGTTACCTTGGGTTTTCTATGAGCCCAAAACTTTGGAGACTTGAAAACCAGTTTGAGTACATGGAAGTTTGAAAATCCCAGTTGAACCTTGGATTTCAAAACTTGATCTACTAAATCATGTGTGAATGGAGTTCCAGATGTTCAAAGCCTTGACTGATCAGCATATCACAGTGGTGGATTAAAATATTCTCTTACCTTGACACTAACTTGGGAGAGATTGTTTGCTTTAATTTCTGCCTCAATACAGTAACTGACTGACTGCATCTTGACATAACTGAATTCGGTGAACAAGGAAAAAGTAGTTTGGTTATTTATATTCTTTCTTTTCATTGCTAGTAACTGATTCAGCTTTTCAACTTTTACAAATTTACTACTCAGGAAAGAGCTATTGAGGGCTATAGATGTGCGACTGGCAGCAGTTAAACAAGACTTAACTGCTGCATGCGCTCGAGCAACAGCTGCTGGTTTCACCCTCGACAGTGTCTCAGAACTGCTCCTCTTTGCAGATCACTTTGGGGCTCATCTTTTAAAGTAAGAAGCTAAGGAACTTAATCTCTAGACACCATGTCTTTGTTCTTTCCTTATTCTTTTACTACCATAGGAGTAAGAAAACCAAAATCAGTGGTTGTGATGCGTGCACTAGATCTTTTGCCATATGGTTTCTAATAGGCTTGCATGATTGCCAGCATGCAGGTCACAGCCATGCTAACAAAAATTTTAGAGAAGTTTTCAAACGAAATTTACGCTTTATAATGTAGGTAACAGGTTCTTGGGAATTTTTCCATAACCTCTAAGAGTCTCTCCAGTGATAGGAACCATTGGCACCGGAAGTCACTACATCTAATTCCCAGTGAAAGTCTTGTTCCTGAACTGGCATCAGCTGGGTTGTTTTCTCTCCTTTGTCCTATATAAACCTAATTTTACTGCCTCCCAACACTGACTTTTATATCACTTCTGCTTTTGCATCTTGGCAGATCAGATATTATCTAGGACCCTGTTATTTTGGATATGCCCTTTCTCTGCGGATGGAAACCAGTTAACTCTCGTTCTTGGTTCCTTTTTGAGTTGGTACTCTGTCAGATAATCTTGTATGCTCATAACCTTGATTTCCCTTTAGGCCTTTTACTTTCAAATAGTTCCTTCCTTTGGCTATCAGATCATGAACTATTGACCTACATCTACTTGCTGGATAAATCTAGGAATCTTGGGCTGTATGGGAAGGGAAATTATAATCTCATACGGTTGTTAACTCCCTCTTCCAACTTCTGCAGCTCCTCTCTTCCAATTCTAGATCGTAGGGGTAACTGTGGACCCTTGGCTTTACAGCCTATCATTTCTGTTTCAGTGATCTTTTCTTCAACCATCTCGCGTTTGCTTAACTCAATTTCCATGACTTCTATGTAGTTTCAGGGAGAGTGAGGTTATCACGGTAACCACTAAATGCCTGTTTGGTTGCCAGAAATTGACTTCCATGTAGTTTTATGCCTGGAAATTGAATTAAAACCCAAACGCTTAAAAATTTTCCATGAAGAAATCGAACAGGCCCTCAGGTTAAGCAGCCCATCACCACCAAATGCGGCTGTCAGATGATCTGGACTAGCTTACGGATGGGCGTCCTGTACAGAGAGCTACTGGTTAGGTGTAGTAGCCATTGACTAATGATCTTTTGCCTATTTGGCCAATGGGTGTTGTTTTTTTAATCCTACTCTATCCACACGAGGGCCCCATAGCATAAACTATATCCGTGCATACAACCACCACATGGTGACATGGGAGTCTTTGAAAATTTAAACAAAATTCGGAGGGAAACTAGTTCTGGGTGTTGATGAGGGAAAGATTTTTGGACCTATTTTGCTAATCTTCTAGTCTTGTTGATACATGAAAGTCCAAAGTACTTACCTCCCAAGCTTGTCTGGCCTTGAATCTAGTTCAAACGCCCCAGCTTCCGGTGACAAGTTTAGTCAACGTAACTGGTCCACCCACAGGTATCAAATTGTTCCACACCCAGAAAAGTTGAAGTAATGTCATATAAGATGCAGACCCTTAGGCTATCGCTAACCATATCACTTTTCAAACAAGTATTTGAAATGGGCAGAGGCTTCCCTGCCAAATCTCACTCCTGAAAGCTTTGCGGGTGACTTGAGCAAATATGCAGGTATTATCCCACAGGCTTGGAGACACGTTTTATTATCATAAGAAAGGAAAAAAGGGCAAAAAAAGGAAGAGAACGTGGTATTCAGAGATGAGCGAGCTAACACGTACAGTGATTGCGACGTGGTTGGAGTTAATGGGTTTGCATGCTTCCCATAAATCTAAGCTTGGATTCCGGCTCTTGAGATACCCTGATTTCAGTGGTTTACGGTTGATTGCTCGTATCTGCGGGGATTAGTCTTACTCCCCGTAGACCCAAGCTTGAATCCTACCTTCGGACTCCTGATGTGAATCGTTGCGGGTGATTGTGCGCATCTCCAGGGACCATGGCCACCCCCTGCAACCTCCCAGCACGTTTCTTTTTGTGCCAATTTGGACTCCCGTCGCTCCATTGAATCTCAATTTATCCAATGTTTAAGACTTTATTAATGGTTGACACTAATAGGAAATTTTTACAAAAAAAGGGTATCTCTCAACTGCCGATAAGACCTATGTC
The DNA here is from genome assembly GCA_035236585.1 of Warburgia ugandensis. Lineage (NCBI taxonomy): Eukaryota > Viridiplantae > Streptophyta > Magnoliopsida > Canellales > Canellaceae > Warburgia > Warburgia ugandensis. The sequence continues at coordinate 1,398,209 of CP141126.1, forward strand.
TGTACTATTAAATTATCATGCCACCACCTTGTTGGAGAAGGACTATTCCTTCATTTCAAAGTTGACAAGGTCGTTCAACCCACTCTTTGGTACGACTGTTCAAGCGTCAATGTATCCTTCAGTTCTAATAATAATAATAATAATAATAATAATAATAATAATAATAATAATAATAAGAAAGGCGTTTTTTATTTCCTGTAAAATAAAATGAGAGCGTTGAGGTATTCACCCTCTGTTTTTTTTTTTTTGGCCACCCTTTCTGCGGAGAATGAAATAATTAGAGAGATAAAAGGGGTGGCTAGAGAAGAAAAGGGGTTATATATCTGTGCCCAAATAATAATAGTAATAAATAAATAAATAACTAAATAATGAAAAGAACCATGAAAGCGCCTCTAAAAGCGAAGGAGTAGCTAATTATAATAATAGTAGTAGTAATAATAAATGAAACGAATTATGAAATAACCTTCAAAGGGGAAGGATTAACTCATGGCTACTTTGAACTATGTCAGTTTTTCCAGCAATTTTCATATATTTAGGCACTTCTTATTTTTTCTTTCCAGATATAATTAAGTCAGTTATCAGTTTGATCAAAAAGAAAAAATAAGTTTAGTTACTTCTTTTCTTTTTTTTTTCCTTGTGCAGTGAGGCCTGCGGCAAGGTCATCTCTCTGTGTCAAAGAAGAGCCGAGTTGATAAACCCATGGAAGAGAACCGACGACCGAAACGTGCGGTCCTCTTCCGGCTCCGACATGTCCATTGACGATCCAACGGAAGGAGATGTGCCCGTCAAACCTATCGTGTCCCACTCTCAAACCCAACAACAAGACCCGACCATTTTCCCAGACCCATCAAAACCGGCCACGTTTCCACCCAAATCTTCCGTCAGCCTTCAGTTACGGCGCTCCTCGAGGGAACACCGCTGCGAGAGCGAGGACGTTGATAAGGAGACAGGAACCGTGACGGAGCCGTCTCCTCCAAGTCAGCAGCAGCCGGCGAGAAGGCTTAGCGTGCAGGACCGGATCAACTTGTTCGAGAACAAGCAGAAGGAGCAATCTGGTGGGAGTAGTGGTGGAAAAGTTGGTGGTGGGAAGGCACCAGAACTTCGTAGGCTTTCTTCGGACGTTGCTGAGAAGAATTCTGTTCCAGAGAAGGCTGTTTTGAGGAGATGGAGTGGTGCAAGCGATATGAGCATCGAATTGAACAATGAGAAGAAGGAGAACGAGCAAGTTTCAACGCCTACTTTGTTGTCGAATTCTCAGATCCAATCTAGCAACAGCCAGAACAGGGTTGAAGATAAAGATACGGCAACGTCGAAGTTGGAGTTTAGTTTGAAGGGTGATTCAGATTCTAACCAAAATTCTCAGTTGAGAGATCAGGCTGCAGCTCAGAACAATTTCAGGGCATTTCAGAGCCGAGCAGAGCATGTGGGATCGAAGAGTCAAGTGCCTTCTCAAACGGAGTTTAAGCCTTTTACAGGGGGAGCTGAAGCTGTTGGATTGAAAGATTCAGTTGCTGCTCAGGCCCAGGTTAGACTCTTCATGAGCAGAGCAGGTGATGTTGGATCAGAGGATCGTGAAGCTTCTGAGGCATTTTCTAGAGCTTATACAAGCAGAGGTGAGGATGCTGCATTGAAGGAGCCGTCAGTCGCTCAGCTGCATTTAGGAACTGATCTCAGCAAAAAACAAGAAGTTGGATTGAGCTTGAAAGACCGGTCTGGTTTTCTGAGCCAGTTGGAAACTTTCTCGAGCAAGGGGAAAGATAAAGAACCACTTGCTTCCCATGGTTCATGCAGAGGTGGTGTTCGCAAAGTTGAGGAAGCTGGGAAGAGTGACCTGTTGGCTTCTCCTCAGTCCCAATGGAAAAGTTTTCCGGGCAATGCAGAGGAGGTAGGAAGCAGTGACCTTTTGACTCCTGAATCCCGGTGGAGTTCTTTCCCAGGCAAAGCAGGGCAAGTAGGGAAAAAGGAACTCGTGACTTCTCAAACACAACCGGGACAATCTTCTCCGGTCATGGTGGAAGAGTTGGGAACAAAAGATTCAGGTTCCCAAGGAATGAAGTTTCCTAAACAGATCTCTGCTCCTGAGCAGGGTAGAAAGTTGCCAGGCAGAAAGAATGACAACTCATCTACTCTGGGCAATGTTGAATCGGGTATCAGGGGGAGAAAGGTTATGGAAAGTCAGGAGATGTATGCTCTCGCTTCATCTCTCCCGGTTGAGCCAGTTCAGAAGGTAAGACCATCTAGAGGAAGTCAAGAATTGAATGATGAGCTGCAAATGAAGGCAGATGAGCTGGAAAAACTTTTTGCGGCTCATAAGCTTAGAGTTCCTGGAGATCAGACGGCTTCTTCACAGAGACGCAAGCTGGCTGATGTTCAGGGAGGACAGGCAACAGGGATCATGGAGAAGAGGCCAGAGGAGGTCTTTTCGACCCAATTGTCAGAGAAGAACCAGGTGGGAGAACCATCAATCAGTTCAAGTAATGGAGTGGAGTCTGATATCAATTCATTGATGAAGATGGTAGATAATCAGGGCTATGGTAATTCTCTAAAGTACAAGTTGGCTGATAGTGGTTCATCGGAGGATTTTAGAGGGAAGTTCTATGAGCAATATATGCAGAAACGAGAAGCTAAACTGAAGGAAGAATCAGGTTCAAAACAAGCTCAGAAGGAAGCCAAAATGAAGGCAATGCTTGATAGCCTCGAAAGCAGTTCAGCTGAAATGAAGGCTAGGTTTGCAGGATCTGCAGATAGACAGGATTCAGCTCTTCATGCTCGTAGACGTGCAGAGAAGCTGAGGTCTTTCAATTTGCGTACAGCAATGAGAGGCAAAGAGGAGGTATTATTGATTTAAATCTTCTTTCTTGAAATGAATGATGCTTTAGGTATTTCTGCTGTAGATAGCCATGCTCGGGTGCTTATCTGAAGAATCTAAAAAAAGACACTTTAGTTTGCAGTCAATGGTTACTTTGCTCTTCATCTATTGGAACTTTCAACATGCGTACGAATTTCTTGATCTTGTAGAGTATCTGATCCTTAACACATCATGCATGACTCATTTTGTTAAGCTTTTCTGCACTGTCAGCAACCACCTGAATCCTTTGAGAGCGATGAGGAAGATCATCTACCAGAATTTCCTGAACGCACTCAAAATGCTCAAGAGAGGTCTTTTAACGAGCCACTTTTTGGTGGTTCCTCCAAAAGCATCCAACCAAGAAAGCTTTTACCCAATAGAAGCCTTTCTTCCTCCACCCTTCGAACCTCAGCAGCATCAGCTCCACGCTCTTCTGCGAAAGCTACCAACTCTGGTTCTGGAAGGCGACGGATTCAATCAGAAAATCCTCTTGCACAGTCAGTTCCAAACTTCTCCGACCTCAAAAAGGAGAATACCAAGCCTTCAACTGCAACTGGCAAGACAGCTGCTAGTTTACAGTCAAGGAACTACTCACGGAGCAAAAGCACCAATGAAGACGTGACACTGGTCAAAGAAGAGAAGCCACGACGGTCCCAGTCCTTGCGGAAAAGCTCTGTAGGTGCCAGTGAGTTGAAGGATGTGTCTCCTCTCAACTCTGAGGGTGTCATCCTGACGCCGTTAAGATTTTCCAAAGAGCAATCTGAGCAGAGTCTCTATAATAAAATCCCAAAGAATGGTGAAACAAGGCCATTCCTTAGGAAAGGAAATGGTATTGGTCCTGGTGCTGGGGTTAGTTTTGCTAAGCTGAAAGCCTCTCTGTCCTCTGAGAACTTGAAAGATAGTGAAGAGTCTGAAGAACTGGTGGACCAGGCTGAGGAATTGCTGGATCAGGCTGAGGATCCAACAGACTTGGCTAAAGAGGAAGAAGAATTTGAAAGAATGTCAGATGAACCACCTCTTAAAAGCAGAGATTTTCCTACTGAATCTGATAATGAAAAGCCAAGACTGAGCCAAGAGTTGGAAAAGTATGGTGATAGGGGGTCAGAAAATGGTGAGATCCTGAGATCACTTTCTCAGGCAGATGATGACTCAGCTGCTGCATTAGGTGCTGTTTCTTCAAAATTCAATACCTCTGCAGGAATTGTGCAGGAATCACCTGGTGAAAGCCCTGCCTCATGGAACTCACAGGTGCAGCAATCATTTTCTTACATGCATGAGACATCAGATGTTGATGCCTCTGTGGACTCTCCCATAGGCAGCCCAGCATCATGGAATTCTCATGCATTGACCCAGATGATGGAGGCTGATGCTGCTCGGATGCGTAAGAAATGGGGCAGTGCTCAAAAACCCATTCTTGTTGCGAATGCTTCCCATCAATCGCGCAAGGATATGACAAAAGGGTTCAAGCGGTTGCTGAAATTTGGGAGGAAAAGTAGGGGTTCAGAGAGTCTGATAACAGATTGGATCTCTGCAACAACTTCAGAAGGAGATGACGACTCTGAAGATATCCGTGAACTAGCAAACCGTTCATCAGAAGATCTAAGGAAGTCAAGAATGGGATTCTCTCAGGGTCATTCTTCTTATGATGGCTTCAATGAGGGCGAGATCTTTCCTGATCAAGGTGCTGTGTTTATTTGTTGATGTTCTCTACTTACATCCTTACCATTTTCACCTTTAGTATGCTTCTGTTTGTTTTCGGTTTTGTACGTACTTGTTATAATATGAGTTTTATCCTTTTTACTGTGTGCACTTTTCCTTTATATCAATCATTATATGATATGTGTTCTATGTTTATATTTTTCATTTTTCTTTATGTAGTTTCTTTTGTTCTTTTTCTTTGTGGTTTTTGGAGTGGTAGACATGTTTTTTACTTATTGTTTTTCTAAATTACTTTATAGACTAGTTTTATTGTAGTAAGACATGGATTTTGCATTATCGGTCAACTCTACATGCTTGGTAGCAACTTAGCATATGATGCTCTTGTACGTGACAACTTTTGTGATTATAGAGAAATAAATGGTACAAGGATCTGTATCTTTCAAGACAAATAGAGCCATTCATACTGCATGTGGAAACCCTGTTCAATTAGTGCATCATTCATCTGTTGGTCCATGCATGATTGGATCATGACAATCACCATAGGACGATCCTAATCTGATGCTGATCTGCAAAACGAAATTTTCAGAAGCTAGGAAGGCAATGGTATAGAAATCTCCATAAATTAGTGGGTTAGGAACGTCTGATTTGGGTAACAGTATATCCATCTTAGGGATTAACGTTTTCTATATTCAACTTGTGGAACCTGTTGTAATTTTGCCCTGGAATAGCAAAGGTAAAAATATGGATGGGCATGTTGTAATTCCTCTTACTGTCTTTATTTATTCTAACACCCGATTTTCAATTTGTTAACAAATTATCTTTCTCGTGCTTGTTAGGCATGTTCTTTACATGAGTTCTGTGTCTTGCAGTTCAAGCCTTACGAAGCTCGATTCCTGCACCTCCTGCAAACTTCAAACTTAGAGACGATCATCTATCAGGAAGCTCTCTGAAAGGTAGCTTCTAATTTCTAAAACAAAGTAGTGGCAGAAAGAAATTGCTTCATAGTAACTTGTGTTTTAATCTGCACGAGGACTTCTCTACCACAAATATTTTGTTTACTCAGAATTCAACAAATTCTAAACCATGAATGTCGCATTTTGAATCACTGCCTTTGTATAGAATAGAAATACTCAAGATATGCAATGAAACTTTGTTAGTCTGTTATTATGAGATGCCTACTGTTATAAAATATGTAAAACCTTGTTTGAAGTACTTATGACCCTCAGAGTTGGTAAATGATGATATGCCATAATTAAAACAAGACTCTGGATATCATCTTCTGCACACCTATTTGTGTACGAGTGCCTGCATCTATGTACATACATAGACATGTGGGTGTGAAAAAACCCATGCCCTGTTCTACGCAAGAGAACCCATGTAAATATCTTCTGCGATTCTGAATGAAATCATTTTGCACTTGACAGTAGCCATTCTGACGATATTGAACACACAAATTGGGGTTCTAGCACTTAGCTGAGTTGGTTAAGTGTGCTATCTCTTAACCATGAGTTGTGGCTTCTAAATCCCATCACCATCCAGAAAAAAGCTGCTCAAATTGCAATCTATTAAGCCATGCCTTTGCACCTTGCTGGAAAACTGGTTTCAGTTTCAGTTTTGCACTCATAAAAAGGGTAGCCCTGGTGCACGAAGCTCCCGCCTATTCTGGGTCTGGGGAAGGGGTGGATCACATAGGTCTATAGTACTCAGCCTTACCTTCTATTTTTGCAAGAGGCTATTTCCACGCCTTGGACCCATGACCTCAAGGTCACACAACAACCACTTTTCAGTATTGCATTTTTGCATTCATATGAACCGTAAATCTTTGCCCCCTTTTATGTACTTTTACTAAAATCTCCGCTCCATGTGTTCTGATGGGGTACACAAGGTCATGAAAACTTTTTTCTGACCTAGCAGGAAACTGCTTTCAGTTTTAGTTGTGCATTTGCAAGAGGCTATTTCCACGCCTCGAACCTGTAACCTCAATGTCTCACAATAAGAACCCATGACCTCAAGTTATGCATTCATATGAACCATAAATCCCTGCCCCCTCTCTGTCCACTGTCCAACATCTCCATTCATGTGTTCTGATGGTATATTCAAGGTCATCACAACTTTTCTTTTTCATCTGTGCATTCATATGAATCATTGATCATATCCGCTTCTATCCTTTCTCTAACTTGTTCAGAGATGCATACAAGATCAAGGCTTAAATTCTGGAGTTCATCTGTTTTGCTTTCTTGCAGACATTGAACTAGAATTGGCATCTCCTTTTGTGAATTTCTTACTATTTTCTATGTGTTACATTTTACCACTGGTCCACCAGTTTGAATTACTTCATATCTTAAAATCATTCCGTGTGTTACAATGACTTATAAGATAGAAACTGAACACAAAAGTCAAACTTACTGATTGATACCTGTTACTTCACATTTAACCAATCCCTTACAAAGATGTTCCGCACTGTTATCCTAAAACCGGTTTTTCCTCCATCTGAAAATTTCAGCTCCACGTTCATTCTTCTCGCTGTCATCATTCCGAAGCAAGGGTAGTGAGTCAAAGCCGAGATGATCGAACAGTGAAATTCCAGAGCCCAAGTATTTGGAATCTGGGAAGGGATATATACAGCAAGAAATAGCTGCGGGATTTTTGAATAGGAGTAGATGTTGTATATCGAGGTTGCCGAAGGGTATGCTTTATGTATTCTTCCTCTTCCTTGGAAGTTGTTAAATGTTATAATTGTGCTGTATGTTTATCCATTTTTCCATATGTTTGTAGCAGTTTTCTTCTGTAGTATGCAATCTATAGAATGTATCAAGCGAAGTCGCCAATTGGCGTGTAAGTGATTATGATTTTTGTGAAAATCCAGCATTCTTTGCTACTCCGGTTGTTAACTCATGTGTGTGATCATATTGGATAAAAATCTCTCTTCTTCTTCTTCATCTTGCCTGCTACAATCAGATAAGAATTTTCGAGTCATTTATGAAGTACTCTACTACATCGGTGGACATCTTCTATTCAGCGAAGCCATCTATTCGACGGCGGCCATCTGTAATCATTCTCAGCCCCTTGGTTCTACGACCCAAATGTAATCTAGCTAAGTGGAATCCTATCAACATGACCTTGACTAGAAATGGGAAAGCATTTAACCTTAGGTAGGGAAGTATTTCTGGAGCAATTCTTTGGTAGAAGTTCTGGTAATTGTCTTCGATGATGCGGGTGTGAAACAAATTAGGAAATTCAGCTCAAAATGGTTGCTATGAAATAAATGATCACTTAAGTAATTAGCTGTAGTCCCAGCATAAATGTGAGCATAATATCCCAATTAATCAAAGAAATCATATTTGCTTCGCCCATTGATTCCCCTTCTCGCCAGAAGGGCTTGATTTGGAGGTGGGAAACGACATGGAAATATTCCGAAGGAAATGGTTTAGTAGAAGTGACTAAAGGAACTTGGAGAAGCTCTCTCTTGATTCTGTCATAAAAGCTTTGCCATTGTTTTATGCGGAAAAAATAAATATGCATGTTAGGCCCTTATTTATTTATTTTTTACTGGTTATCCTAGCCGTTCGGCCAGTTTGATGGCCTAGGTACCAAACATCTCATCTATTGGAAGTAAGACCTGTTATCTCATCTATTGGATGCAAGTAAGACCTGTTTATCTGGCCTATTTTGGTTTCAAATAGACTGTGTGACACCAACGTAAATGCCAAACAAGTCCCATTTTTGTTTTCAACACAGACTGTAACAACAAAACAACTCAAAACTGTCTCTTTTACAACCGTAAAAGGTTCAACTCCAAAGTCTTAAGAGGTATAAAAAGACAAAACAGACTGATACAACAAAACAACTCAAAACTGTCTCTTTTACAACCATAAAAAGTTCAACTACAAAGTCTTAGAGGTTTCAAGTTGGTGTGAAGTGTGGTACTGGTACTTGCCAAATTTAATGAATGACATGAATCACTGGAAAAATGAAAGAAGTGGCCCAACATGTATTTTCTTTCAATGTAAAGCTTTACATGACAGAAATTCTCAGCTATCCAACAAAGCTTTGCATTGAAAAAATATGCATGCTGGGCTCACTTGTTTCAATATTTTGGTGATCCAAGCTGTTCATCTGATTTGGCTTGTCTTAGATAGCCGAGTACCAAAACATCTCATCTGTGGATTTGCAGGGACCAAATAAATAGATGGCGTTGAACAAAAACAACTCAAAACTGTCTATTATAAAAAGGTAAAGGGTCCAAGTAAAAAGTCTTAAAGCTATCAAGACAAGCTGAATTCGGGGAACGGCTTGGAGTACTAAAAAATGAAAGTAGGCCCAAGCTGCATGTTTTTGTAATGCAAAGCTCTGCATCAAAACTTAGAAAGAAATCAAGCTTTCTAAGTCAAGGAAACATGCTTTACTGCCTAACATTGTGTTTGTCATTTGAGTTTTGACACCTTCGTAAGGACTTTAACAACATCTTTGCAAATGTACCCTCACCCGGTGACGTGACTCATTCACTTTGAATACTCTGGCTTTCAATGTCAGTTAGTCTAAATACTTTCACGTGAAGGGGCGCAATGTTGGATGATCTGACCTGTTCCTCGAGTTACTCTGGCCTTCGATGTCTGGTAGTCCGCAATGAACGCCAGAACAAACGATTCTATCGTCCTAAAAATTGTGTTTTTGATTGCTGAGTGTAGATCAAGCTAATTAACTATTCAACCTCTGAAATTTATTAATTATTTGAAGTTAGAAGGGACTCTGCCTGTATGATTTTATGATTCTCTATTCGATCCCAAGCCCAGATAGAGGTTGGGTCAAGTTGTCAATGGGCGTAAAATCCCAAGCCCAATAACTTGACTTGGTTAGTTATCTGCGCGTGCAAATTCGAAGGACTTTTACTGACAGCTAAGAGGTCAGTAGTGATCTGAGCCATCCAAAACGTCTTCTGGAATCACATATCTCAAGTGATCCTGACTCTCGAATTAGTTGACAACTTATTGCGTTGTTTTGGAAATCTCCATAACAGAAGGCGCGTCTACTTATGGTCCTTCAGGCAGAATTATCGCTATTGACCCTGGTTGATGATATGACTCATAGCCAATTTATCGTCCAACCATAACCCAGTTCAGTCTGACAATCAGTAGGCATTGGGATGACAGGTACACCGTTGGATCCCTAGGACGGCTAGGATGCTGTCTAACATGCATCAAGTAATGCTGTGTACATTCTGGTAAGAGAGGGAAATTATATCAGATCCCTAAATCATAAAAGCCACTCAAATTGCATGTGAATATCTGAAGATATGAGCGGCTTTCTATTCCACCCTGCTGGCTATCGCAATGGTATCAATTTAGGTGCTGCCCTCGTTCCGTGGGCCACCACAACCCTATCCAACGGTGGAGGACGAATTTTCCGATCGTCTTCCAATGACTAGTATCTCGTACATCCAAAGGGTATGGAGAAATTTTGGGGGTCTGGCTCTGATGCCAGGCCCACTGGTGGTACACTTGTATCTAGTGGATTTTCGAGTTCGAGAATTTTCCAGGTCTGCCACGTGGCAAAAAATCTGGCCGTTCCTTGGCCGGCTGGTGAGTTTAGTATCTTTGATTACGTGAACTATCAGTTACAAGGGAAATTAATAAGCATGATCATCGGTCTAATATAATCATCATCATGGTATTAAGCATCCATTATCTGATCATGATGATGATATTAGAGATCTTGGTCATCATCAACCAACCTCTCATCATAGTCATGACTATGGTGGACATCATGCAAGGAACAATGTGGACAATGATGATAGTGTGATGGAGTACAAGAATGCATATGAAAATGGGGGTCAAAGGCATAATGGTTCATATTCAATGAGTCATTCTGGTGGGGATTATGGGTATGATGATGGTCAAGAAGGATACATGTTTGACGGTGATGATGATCTGACGGCAACTCAATCAGCCGGGTTATTTGGGTTGTTCATGTATTCTACAAAGTGGGATGTGTTTCTTCTGTTCTTGGGTGCATTGGAGCTCTCATTAATGGAGGTTCTCTTCCTTGGTATTCTTCTCTCTTTGAGGATTTTGTTTACAGGACTACCAAGGACTATAAAGTCGATAAAACCAAGTCGATGGAGGATTTTGACCTAGTATGGTTAGCTAACTCTCTCTAAGTTAGCTTATGGAGATAACAAATCAAGGAAAAATTTATCCTGAGATAGTGATTTTATCTTTTGCTATTAGCAGCCTTAATCATAAAGAAAATTGTTTGAAAAGTGAACAACTTATGAATATAACTTTTTTTTGTTTTTGTTTTTTTAGTTTAGATGGGTTGAACTGAGGAAGGTAAGTTTTTTTTTTTGCCTCGGCCATTGAGCTACATGCTAATTATTAGATAGTGCTATTCTTGTCCAAACACACTTACCTTGGGAGTTTTGATGAGATCTGGTGCATCAGTGGTTTTATTATTGCATTCTTTTATACACATGCATATATGTTTTATCTATATCTACATTCTTGTCCAAAAATGCAACCCATCATTTATGTTGTTTTTACTTTCGTTTCTTTTTTTAGCATACATGGGAGAAGTTAAAAAAGAGGTAGTTCGATGTACAAAGTTTCTTGTAAGAGTTTGATGAAGGGACAAATCATATAATTTTTAGTACGTAATCTTATTTTGCATTGTTCTAAGAGACTATTTTACCGTCTTGAATCCTTAACTTCAAAATCATATGATTCAAAGGCTCTCCTTCTAGACATATTATATGGCTGAGATATTATAGATCGGCCTAAAGGATTCGAACGGCGTATTTACGAGCATTTCTTTTGCAACAAGATATTGGGTTTTCCACTCTAAAAGTTAGTACTGGTGATATAATGCATGGGATTTTCAGTGATGGGGGCTCGAGCCCTTGTTTTCTTCAAACTGCATAGATTTCCTCTTTTGTTAGTGTACCTGCAAATTGGTCTAGGTAAGTTTCTTTCCATTTGTGGATCACTTAAGGCAGGCCTACTGTGGGCGTTTCCAAGATGTGCTTGAGCCTGCTTGGCCACGTACGGCTTATATATATTAATGGAATGCCTTGCATGTCTTTCCATTGGGAAAAATGCATGCCAGGCCTACTTCTTCCATTTTTTTTTTCTTTCAATTATTTATTTAAAATTTTAGTTATTCAACCCATGTTGGATATATAAATATTGTTGGCCCACACCCTCTAAATTTAATTTTTAAAGGCAAATAGTAAACCAACATAATATTAGAGCTTTGTTGACCAATTTGAATCCTGAGACCTCTTTTATCAAATCCATGTTCAATACGCAAAAGGGACCTTCTACATAAAGATGTTTGTTGGATATGTAAATATTGTTGACCCACTTTCTTTAACCTTAAACTTTTAGGTTAAATGGTAAATCAACAAGCATGATCCCTTCTGAAGATATCCTGGGTATCAAAAATGTCAATCTCTAGGATACCTTGCTTCTTGGACATGCTGGGATTGCAAAATAGACAGTTTTGTGTAGAGAGAGAGAGAGAGAGAGAGAGAGAGAGAGAGAGAGAGAGAGGGGTGAGGTCATGGAAGGTGTCTTTGGGAGTGCTCTAAAGAATGATGTGATTAAGATCATTCGATTGAGTTGTGTGAAGATCAAAAGGACCCACAAGCAAAATTGTTACATGACAAAGATTAAATGAAGAGATTACATCCTCACCATTTCTTTTGATCATCTCGTGCATGATTCTGATGGTATCGTGTCGAAAAAGCCGGAAATGTAGCGGAGCAGGTAATCATCAAATCATTCACCTTCTGGGCCACATTTAAAGTACGCACTGATTGCTTAATGTCTTTCTAAGCGTTGTTTTCAAACTTTCTGAGCCGTTCAGATTTCACTGTAGACATTAGTGGTTAGGATCGTATGATGGAGCAGATTGTAAGTAAATGGTCTATCTAAGATGTGGCCCAATCAATAATCACATTTCTGTGGCTGATTTAGACAATGTCTGACCCACTTAAGATGTAGACTAGAGAATCAACGTGGATGCCTCATCTGGTCAGACCAAAGAGCGGGATGCAACCAGATAATCTCAATTTTGTGCAGGTGGTAGAGAGCGGGATGCAACTATCGGGCGGTCAGAAACAAAGGATTGCATAAGGGCAATCTTAAAGCGATCAAGAATTCTACTGCTAACGTGGTTCGGTCGGAAATGGAAGCCAATGCCTTCTCCTAACAATTACAATATTAATAATTTATTTTTACAGCAAATACCTATTTTTAAATGTATATATTTCTTTAATTAAAATTATAGAATAAATCTACTATTTCTGTCCCATATCTAATTTTTAAAAGACATAATATTGAAACTTCCTAAATTTGCCGAAGACAGACGGGTCCCATTCATTCATAAGGTGTAAATGCTAAAGAATATGGAGATCTCTAAACATAAAACACTTCACAATTTGTAGTGTGATTTTTCTTCTTAAAAGTATTTGTTTTTATGAATGGGAGCCTTGGCGCAATGGTAAAAGTTGTCGTCAAGTGACCTGGAGGTCACATAGGCGAGAACTTTGTGCACCGAGGCTGCCCCTTTAAAAATATTTGCTAAAAAAAAAAAAAAGACCTAGAAGAAGAATATTCTTATCCTAGGTTTCCTAAGATTAAGGGCATGTCACCATAAGGCTGGGAAACAAATTTCTTCTCAAATGGAATATGGACTGTTGGATTTTTTTCGCCTAGTCACAATTTGAAATTAATTGATTGGATGGTCTGGATTCTCAGATAATGAGATCTTCTGTCCATGACCAGCTAAGTAACCAATCCATAAAAGCAACAAGATCAGGTTAAACCATGTGAGTGGGCCAGTCTTTTGTGCTTGTCCACCTTGTGCAGCTATAGTTTTTTTTTTTTTTTGGTATAGAGGCAGAATTTACAAAATTGGGTGGTTGGAGACGGGATGCTGACCGCGCATCTCCAAACTGTTGATGGGGAGGCTCCGCTTCTGTGCCGAGCACTTGGCTCTAAGGCATTCGTCATGTTTGACTTGTCTTAGATTAGCTAACTACTAAATTTCACGACCATTGGACGATTTCGGTGAGGTCCTTTTTTTTTATTATAAATTATATGTATTAAAAATTTTAACTGTACCATCTAGAGGCTTGAAGCCTTATGGTGAGCATAAATTTTGGAGCAGAGCATAAATAGAATAGGCTAAATAAAATGAACGGTTTAGATCATCCAAATTTAGGATTTATCTAGATTGCCTCCTTTTTAGCAGCCGCAGCATCCTGCTACAAGAATTCTTTGGCTTAAGCACAACAGCTTCGAAGAGTTCCAGCAGCAGCTAGCAGCAGTAGTTCAATTACAAGTTTTGAGGCGAAAGTCAAGACCATTCAATAGATGAGATTTTTTGGGCGTGATCTTGTCTCAGAAAGGTTGCAGAAGATGAATGCTTCGGACCATTCCTCCCTGGCCCAGCTTACAATTATCAACGGCCGCACCATATGACTCGATCTGGTCTTGTGACCATCATATGGATAGATCCGTTATTAGGCGTCACTTACTAGTCGGCTTGCCCCAAATGGTTATAGAGGATCTTGTTTGTCCTTGTTGGTGGCAGCGATGGTTGCAGAGTCCCCTCAGGGCCTGACGGTGTTTATGACTGTCAATTTCTTTGAAGATAAATCTCTCCAACGGCCGTTGGCTACAAAGGGAGAGTCCTTCGATGGCCTTAAAATGAGACTTCTATGTGCATGCTACCTTGCGTAATGTTGACCTTCCATCCTACCAACGGCGAACTCGCAACAGTTAGACTGAGGCTGGCGAACTCGTTTATTCCGTCGGCACACTAGCTTTACACGCCAAAAGTGTTGTAAGATTTTATGGGTTCCTGGGGGAATTCAATTTGAAAGCACAAAATACTTTTCACGAAAAATTCATTCTCTTTTACGAAAATGTAGGAGGAATTACTTTGGCCACGGGCCAAAATTTGAACCATTTGATAATTTCATGCAAAAGTAGAAGGGGAGCCTTGGCGCAACGGTAAAAGTTGTCATCGTGCGACCTTGAAGTGACGGGTTTAATACATGGAAACAGTCTCTTGCAAATGCAAGATAAGGCCGTGTATTTTAGGCCCTTGTGGTCCGCTCCTTTTCCAGACCCTGCATAGGCGGCAGCTTCGTGCACTGGGACTGCCCTTTTATAAACAGAGAAAAGCAGTAGTAGAGCCTGATAACGTGCAAGTAGCACTTTAGTTGCCCACTTTTGCATGAATCAGATATCATTCGAAGATCTGACACGTTTATCTGGTTAGTCTAGGTTTAAATGTCTAGTAGTCCAAAACACATCTAAACTAGATGATTCAATTGCGGTGCAAACATCCACAAACCACAATCACAAAAATCTCCAGAAATTTTTCTTCGAAGTTCCACCTTTCTATGCCCTAACTTTTCACCGAACAATTCAAAAAATTCTACAATTTTCAAATTCAAAACAAACTTTTAGAAATTGATATGAATTTATCTAATAAAACTCAAATTCAACATTTCAAAAAATTATCATATATTATTAGTAAATCTAATTAAAAATTCAAACTAAAATCTTAAACTCAAAACCTTTTTTTAATTCTAGTTAAAATTAAATTAATTCCATAGTTTTTAATAGAGAAAATCAAATTACAAGTGAATACATGTCAGACATTCTAAAAAAGAAAAAGAAGGGAAACCAACTGCAGGGAGAATACCATCTATAAATCACCAATATAGAGATGAAAAAGAAGGAAACAGATTGATCCCAAAGAAATTGGCCAAAACCAATGAAACCTCTCACGAATGTTTAACAACTGAGCTCCCTCCCTTGCAAGAGTCACTGAGACTCCTCCCACTCCAGGAATACCGGGGTTTCCAAAACAAACCCCATCAAAGTTAAGTTCAAAGCGCACTGTGGAGGAGGAGACCACTTCAATAAAGGTTTTTATTTGTAAATCATAGAGTCTAATAACGTCCTAGTTCCTGACATAATCAGAAGAAAAGACCCCATCAAAGCATTTGTGTGAGCAGCCTAGTTACAAATCTCACGTTTAATTGCCTCAGTGGCCCCATATGAATGCTTTGTTTGTTTCCTAGAAAGCATCTATAGTTTCCCTCTCTACAGGAACCAAAAGTTTACAGCACCAACAACATGCCACAAGACTCTCGATCTCTTAGTTGTCTTCCGATGAATCCATTGACTCATGAGCTGCAAGGGTGATTGCGGGAGCACCCAATTGAAAGCATTGATTCTTGGTGGAATTTCCAAAGTAGAAATGAACTTGGCCACCTCATTTCTTTGATATTTCACCCTGAAGGTATTATATGTTGTCTTGACTGAAAACTTCCCGCTGAAGTAAAGCTTCCAACATAATTATCCCTTTTATTTTGAATGAAGACCTCAGGATGCATGAGCTGCAGAATTTGTTGCATTTGATCTTCCTCAAATTGAAGTGCACTTCTTCTAGTATGCATATGTGTAGTTTTGCCTTCTTCTAGCACCAGCAATTACATGAAAAAATTTACCCTTTCTGTCACTTGCCTTGGCCAAAAAACTATTGATTTTTGTCTCCAGCTAATCTCCTCCAAGAATTCCAAATGAGAAATAGAAAAGGTATAGTCCCCCTTGTGTTGAAATTCGTCATCAGACAAGGATGAACTCTCTTCCTTATGAATGAGCTCCTTCTGCTTGAGATCTTTTTTTAGTTGAATTTATATCTCTTTCTTCTCTTTTACCCATATTCTAAGAGCAGTCTTTAAAACTTTAAGCTTAAGAGCAAGCTTTCTGCCAGCTCAACCTTCAACGTGGGTGTCATTCCAGCATTATTTCATCATTTTCTTTCATTCTTTGTCATTCTGTTTCAAACGAAATGGTTGAGGCCCCATGATCTTAAGAGAGAATTTAACACAATACAGTAGTGATACGAGGTTTCAATCTGCTCTAAAAAAGCTCTAAGATAAAGAAATTCATCAATCCAATCAACATTAACAAGAAATTTGTCAAGTTTACTAATTGTAGGTCTTCTTTGTCTATTTGACCACGTGAAAAAACCTCCACACACTCGTAAATCAACAAACTATTCCTGTTGATAATTTCATTAAATTCAATCGTAGCAGGAGAAACGCTGGTATTTGTGTCTCTCTGCCATCTTTGATAATGTTATTTATCTCTTCAAGTACCTCCCACAAAATGCTTCTATGAGAGTCACAATTTGGACCATATACAAAAAGATGCAAGATAAGGCTGCATATTATAGACCCTTTTCAAAGATCTTTATATTCCATGTGAAGATAATCATTAAGGAACAGGGGTTGAAGCTTCCTCATCTCTGCAATTCTCTTTTGAGTACTTCGTCCTGTCAATCACTTGCATTCCTTGAACCGGAATAGAGAGATACTTGATAATAAGTTTCTTTTCCATCCTTCTAAAAACGTCTAGCACTTAGAGCATCCCTTCCAGCAAACGTCAATCGAAAGGGAAGGACATACCCGTAGGAAAAAACCTTCTTCCTCCAAAAATTTACTAAATTCCACCTTCTTAAAGGTTGAGATTTCATTAATAATGATGCTAACCCCCTTCTTGGGACAAGATTTTCCAGCTGTGTATCACTTGAGCTTTCCAGTTCCAGGTACCATAGGCGTAAGGTTAGGAGGAAGATGATGAGGTCAATCCCATGTGACACCCTGGGTTTTCTAAAACCTTTTTCCGATATAATAATAATAATAATAATACCTTGATATGGAAAACTTGCATTTAATGTAAGTGACACAAGCTTTTCAAAGGAAACGCCCAAAAGAAAACCCTGAGGGTCATCCAGGTTCAAAACCATGACAATAAACAAAATCAAATCACCAGTACAATGAGCATGCACAAATTAAAATGACAACTAATCAAAATCATCAGTCATGAAAGGCAGAGTAATAACAAATGTCCATAATGCCCAGGATTCTATCTATGATCACCACATTATGCACACACATGTAAATAAATGTACACTATACAAAAGTGGGATCTAATATCATCTAAATCATAACATTCATGTACAACTTAAAAGAGTCTAATCACAAGTCAAAGAGACATACACCAAGTCAGTTTTTGGAGTACAAAATGGCAAATGGTTGTTGTGGTCCTCACTCAATCAATGTTACTCCACCTACTTTCCCTTAGTGCTATCATACTCCAAGTATGAGGTATTGGAAACAAAACAATGCCTCAGCAAACTATTGCTTGTGTAAGTGATTACAAGAAATAAAACATGCGATAAAATAGTTTGTATAGGATACCAATATTATGATGAATCTCATAAAGTAAATCATTTACAATGCACATTAAATCATAAGGTGTCTATAATAAATAAAGCATGAAAACTCATCAGTTTGAACGAAACAATAATTATCAAAACATGCTTTTTGCCTGAATAAATCCATATCAAATCAAACCACCATGACATGCAAGGAATGATAAATACAATGGATATGCATCCGTCAAAAGTAAATAAGAATCTATGTCCACATCACATTATACATGTATGTCATGATGAATAGGGCACTGTGCAAAATCAAGCCCTAAGAGTGTCTTACTACACTCATATCACTGGCAAAGAATACTCATTCAAATTCTAGGATTCTTCACCTATAGCTCGCACACCAAATAGCTTGCTTAGCCCGTAGGCCCGCCCACATAGGCTTTACCCAATTTATCAATACCACATATGATCATAGGGTTCCTCACCTGTAGCTCACTCAGCTCTTAGACCCACTCACATAGGCTTTACCCAACATATCCATACCACATGAGTATACAGAATAAGAGCATGAGCTACTATGCTGCAGTAACAACTACTCCAGGGTCTAAACCATGGCCACTTATTACCTTTGATACCGTAATGAGAGACTTCATTCGTCTCATATAGGGGAACAGACCGTAGTGGGGATTACCCATGATACCACCACCTACATACAAGCCCCTTTAGGGGCTGGTGTCTAATTATAATATCATAAAGTTAGAGGGTGGGTGATCAACCCTATAACCCTCCTAACATAGTACCTACTATGAAACAACACTCGTCATAAAATAGCAAAACATGATATAAACCATGAAAACTTCCATGTGCAATAAACCTCAATAAGCTCGAGTCAAAAGCATAATACACTTCATCAGTCATGTGTCAAACATGAGAAATTATATAAATCAAGATGTCATGATATCAAACATGTATAATGAATACATTTAATAAAACATGATAGGGTGAAAAATGCATGCCTCAAGAATTTTAGATAACATGTCATAATCAATGAAATTATGAAAAGTCCCAAATGTAATCACATACCTCGAAAACGGAGTACTCTCAGGTGCGTAAGCAATATCAAACCGTGCACTCTGACAGGAATTGACAATCATTTTAATCATGATCCATCAAATTTCTATATTTGTTTAGTGATTTATATGTATGACCTTAATTAAGTGTCGAATTGACGGTCAGATCACGCTTTGATCAGCTAGTCCTAAGGTACCTAATCAGATCAAAAGTCAAGATTACTTTTTTTACCAATCACATGAGATCTGTTCTTCTAATATCTTAGATTATCTCATATTTAATGCATATAATCAATTTCTAAGGCATGATCATTCATTGATCGACTTGATCTAGGTTATTAAATAGTATTTTATGATTTGACCAATCCAAAAGTAGTTAAATTGAAGTTTTCATGTCAAATCTAGAATTGCATCGTTGAGACAAACACAAGGGATATCTTGGATCATGATTTGAACTTTTGTAGCTCTCACAATTGAGCTTTTAGTGAATGAATGGTCCAATTAAATCGAATTTTAAATGCATAATTCAATATAACGTCACGGGGACGTGCGCTGCGTGACGCGCATACGGAACACGCACATGGACAACTCACACTCGGAGCGAGTGTGCGTGTTGTACTATGCATCTCTTATTGTGTCCCGAGGTGTTTCCTGACTGGTTCATCATCACCGAAGACGATGACCGGACTCTGGTCCGCCGGTGACGCCAACATTATTCAAAATTTGTGATTTTTATATCATTTTGACCAGATTTTTATGTACATTCACTTTATGATATTCCTATTAACTGATTGTGCCTAAATCTAAGAAATTTACTTGATTTTATCACGTTTATAAAATTTCTCCTAATGTTTACTTTTTTCATGTTTTCGGCATCTTTAGTCATTGGATTTTCATGAGATTTTATGGGTTTGTTCTTGGGTTTATGATGCACAAGATGAATGATTCATTGGTTCATTTTCTTAGAAACAGTAAGGTGTATACAGTCACCAGAAAATAACAATCCCTCCATTAATGCCCACCTCGTTTCTCTCCTCACCATTACTCTCCCTCTCTCTGTTTCTTGCGCCACTAGCGACAATGTAGCACCCCCTCCGTGCGCTTAAGGAATCCCCCCTCTCGCATTAAAACTGATTTTAAAATTTTTATTTTTTATATAAAAATCTGATTTATTAAATGCAAGAATGATTACTAGTCATAAATGCTGATAAATCATCACTATGCCCAATAAATGACCGTCACATCATAAATTTCAGAGCGTGGGCCCTATATATGCAATTACAAATCTACCCATTCTATATAATTTTATTAAATGGTGCAATTAAAATAACTAGTCATTTTTTATTCGGTCTCCAATTTTATCATTCTTAATGGCATTGAATTTCATTTCTCGTGTACATTTCAGATATTGACGTTTTATCTCATAATTTCATCTATAAAATTTTTGAATCCCCCATTTTCTCAATTTTCACAAATTTTTAAATTTTCATGCAATTATGCATTTTCAGAATTTAAATTTAGCGAGTATTACATCATATGATCCTAGATCCACTAAAATAGTTAGTATAGGGTAAGAAATCCTGAAAACCCAATTTGATGGTCTCGAATCCAATCTTGCTTGATTCGAATTGTGGGTCATAGTTTCATGTTGAGGGGAGCCTTGAGGCAACAGTAGAATTGTTGTTGTGTGACCTTGAGATCATAGGGTCAAAGCGTGAAAATAGCCTCTTGCAAAATATAAGGTAAGGTTGTGTACTATTGACCCTTGTGCTCCGCCCCTTTTCTACAACTTGCATACGCGAGAGCTTCGTGCACTAGGGCTACCCTTTTAGTTTCATGTTGAGGGGACCGTTTCTGATGGGGTGAATTTGAGTTTGAATTTTCCTTTCTCATGTCTCTCTCATGGGCGACCATTCTTTGCCCACATCCATCTCAACACCAAAACAGGTTCCATTAATCATAACTCCCATATGGTCAGATCTTGGAACCGTACCAAAAGCCTGCCCAAACCCTTCTTTGTTTGCCTAATCCATAAACATAGGATTCATACAGGAAATCTTCAAAAATTCCCGCAATATCTACTGCAGTCGCCACATCCCAACCGTGTAGTGGCAAGCCTTTGATGTGGAGCCAGACAATCCATAATTTAATGACTTTAGAGCCACTTCATTTGAGCAACGATGAAAATGGAAAAATGTGACTCTGCAGTAGAACTTGCAGAGCATTATCTGCCTCCTTTTTCGAATTAAAGATGAAACACCTCTTGGGTAACTGGGTTCACAACTTCACATAAATCTCCACTAAGCTATCAATCTGTCAAGCATTTCTAACCCAAACAATTAATTCGTTCTTTCCCATCTCAATCTAAAAAACTTTCGATTAGAACTCGGTTTGCTTTTCTACTGTTAGCATGCACACTTTCTTTTGGGATAACCACTGTAGGGTGCATTGGCTTCTGGGATAACCCTTCCTGATATGATCTATGGGATTTATATGAACTTAACTGCTGAGTTGGAAGATAACTCTTTCCCAAAAGGTTTTTTGATTCCTCTATTGTCATCTGGGGACCATTGCTCTGTTGTTGCTTAAAGCCAAACTTGGTTTTCTCCCAGGCCCTTTCTGTCTCCATGAGAAGGCCCTCCTTTTCCGGCAGATTTTGGCTTTGTCCAATTTTTCCCCTACCTTGGAGTAACTACAACATTGGAATCTCGACTTGAAATTGACAAAGTGGCAATCCCCACTCTCCTAACTAGAGATCTAGGATTTGTTACTTTCCACCATCGACTCAAAGAATCTTTTGCTTTCCTTTAAGAATTGATATTGCCATTCATCCACTCTCTCTTTCTTCAACGCTACTTTCCTTTGTCTTAAATCTAACATTTATTTCATCTCAGCATGCCTTGTCCTTGCCAGATTGCAAAACCTCTCTGTCTCTTAAATGGTATCTCAGCTGAATCAGCATCAGAATATGAACTCCCTTGACTCTGATGCATCATATCGAATTTTGTAACCAAGTTGGATAAAAAACTGCCGAAGCAAAACAGAAGAAAGGAAGATGAAGATCACACCCACAAAGCCAGGTCATAAGATACATAGTTAGAAGTTGGTGCATCTCCATTTCTTCCGATGGAAGATTTCCCGAGTTAGTTTTGGAGATAGCCCCATTCATGGCGCTGCTTAAATTAAGAAAGGGTCAGCCCGGCACGAAGCTCTTGCATATGCAGAGTTCAGAAAAAAGGCGTAACACAAGGGTCAATAGTACGCAGCCTTACTTTACATTTTGCAATAGACTGTTTTCACGCCTTAACCTATAACTTTAAGGTCACAGTGGTGCTGCTTAAACTCAAAACTGAAAATTAGTTTTTACCTAGTTTTTCAAAATTTTCACAAATCTTTGCCGACCTGTAGAATATTTACCTTGCCAGACTTATTCCCGAATACTTCGTGACCGTGCCACAAAATGCCTATATCCTGCAACAAACCGTCCACGGTGTCACATGCGATTCACTTGCTGTGCAGTCATGATCCTTAGCACGCCCTTCATGATTAAACCCGGCACATAATTTTTCAGTTGAGAATATGGGATCCATCATTAACACCTTTACTTAAGAAAGTTTTATACGGTGGTTGTATCCAAACAACCATAAGGAGGCCGATCTTTTTCGTACATCCTAAACTGTTGATCTTCATATATCTTCTCAACGGGTGATTCTAGCCCTTGGCTAATGGTATAAGTGGGACCCCATATTGGACCACAAAAAATCTGGCGCCCAACATGGTCTAAGGTGCACTTCCAAACATGGTGGCACGTCTTCAAGTAGCATTTTCTACCAAATTATCAACATCGGAAACACCTGCCCACTTGTTTAAGGGGAATCTCTTATCTGCAACACTAGAAAGTGGTTCCCTTTACAGTAGGAGGATACATGGGACGCATTACAATAGCACATTCATTCATGGTGGACCCAATATATCTTGGAAAAGATTCATCTAACAAACCCCTACCTGAAGATTCTATGGCCTAAAAATCACTCATCCAACGTTCCCAATGATTTGATTGCCTAATTAGTTTCAAATTTTCAATGGTTCGGATTATCCGATGATAATGCAATCCAATTGTGGGGTTCAGTGGGGCCAACGTTTTCATTTTGAGGATTTCGGCTAATAGGTATTTTTACCACTCTCGTCTCGCTTGCACTTCGAAATTTCTTACTTGAAAGGCTATTTGTGATAATTCACATTCGCTTGCAACCCACGGGAACTCGTTACGTTTACGTGCCTGTTGAGCAAAGCAAAGAGCAGAACGGCCTGGAGAGGAAGAGGAAGAAGATGTGAATTCAATTCCGTCAAGAGAAATTCCTCCAAAATTTCCATTTTGTGGTTTCCCATGCAGGCTGGTTTCTCTTTTTCCAGGTATTTATCCCATGACACATCTCTATTTCCTTCTCCTGTTTCTTTGAAGCAAACAAAGAAGTCCATTCGGCATGGAATTCAATTCCACGGCTACATCTACCATACCCAAGAACATAAAAGTTGTTTTCAAGGATTTGGTGATGTTATGTCCATCATTTTAATTGGAATCTGGTGACCCTGTTCTTCTTTGTAATTTCCACGTTTGTTGGCATTATTTTCTGAACTTTCTTTTGAATGGAATTCAATTCCACGGCTACACTATTATACCCAAGAACAAAAATGTTGTTTTCATGGATTTGGTTAGATTATTTCTATGTATCTGTTCGATTCGAATCCGGGAATCCGGTTTTTTCTTCCTAAATTCCATGTTGATTGGTATTTTTCTTCTTTTCTTCTTCTTCTAAATTTTCCTCTGAATTGGGTTCTTTTCTGGATTAAGATGTTGGATTGGAAGTGGAAATGTTTTTGTTCAATGATTTCTTGGTTTTTTGCTCAGTAGTGTTTTCTTGAACTAATAGCATACTATATATGAGGCTGTTTGGCAGGAGAAAAACAAACCATGGATTAAGTTACGCTGAACTCTAATTTTTGGAAGCCTTACACCTGGGTGAGATTGTTCAGTTATAGGAAAAACAGAGCTAAAACAATGGATTATTTTCTCTAAAATAATTTAATTATGAGGCCGCAATTAGCAAGGAAAAACTCACTATCCATGAATAGAACTTGATCGATGGATTGTTATACATGTACCAAACAGACCCATAAATGTAGTATCAAGGATAAATTGGTTGATTTTTATTTTTAATTTTAATTTGAGTAGTTCTTCATAGACGGATTTTGATTGATCATCAGGTAAGTCGCTTACACCATTCAGCCTATCGATCGATCCAAAAATATTCCCCGAATATCATCAAAATTCATATTACACATACACACACTTGAAGATTAATTACCTTGAGAAAGGAAGGCTAGAAGAAGGGGAAAAGAAAATGGCATCCCTTACTCCAGGGGTACTACTAAAGCTTCTCCAGAACATAAATTCCGATATCCGGGTATGCGGAGAGCATCGATCCGTTCTCTTACAAGTGATCAGCATTGTCCCGGCCATAACAGGATCTGAGCTCTGGCCAGATCATGGGTTCTTCATCAAAGTCTCAGATTCTTCACATTCCACCTACGTCTCCTTGTCTAAGGAAGACAATGAACTTATCTTAACAAATAAGTTACAATTAGGTCAATTCTTGTACGTTGACAAGGTAGAACCAGGAACTCCAGTTCCACTTCTTGTCGGGGTAAGGCCAGTTCCAGGAAAGAAATCATGTGTTGGAAATCCAAAGGATCTAATGCAGATGATGGCCCCTTCGGAGGTGGCGAAAGCAGCACTAGAACATGAGCAGAAGGCGTCTAAGTTGAGTGAGGACGATAGCCCAAGGCAGAAAGTTATTGTTATAAAGGAAGAGAAGGCTGGTGTTGCTTCCAGATATATGAAAGGGATTTCGCCTGCAAATCCAAAAGGGAATGGATTGGATTCTAGTAGTAATGATGACAAGGTGAATGGAAATGAGAATGGTGGAGTGGGAAAGAAGGTTGGTTCTTCCAAGAGCAAGCAAGAGAGCAAAGGTCAGGTACGAGTCCAAGTTCCAACCACCCTCGTATTCAAGTAATTTGTGTAGGAATGAATCTTATTGCCATTTGATCTTTCATTCAATGGCAGTAAATTGTGATTCATATCTTTGGGGGCTGAAAGTACAATGGCACTCTAGGACCTATCTTAGATTGACCATGCCGATTGATCTTCGCCATTAGATGATCATAGCTGTCAACTGATCTAAGAGTTGGGATTGTTCCTAGATAGGTTTACAGGGTGGCCCGTCTAAGAGGGGCCTAAGATGGCCAAATCAAGGACTTTATTGCACTATTAGCTGCTTGGATTAAATGGTATTTCTTGGTCCCGGCAACCATCATAAGAACTGAAGTGACGAATTTCATAGGCCCTAGTTACCATCATGATTAACACTTTTAAATGCTTTCATGTCTTACATTGCAGGTACAACCTACAACTCCTTGTAATCAGATGGAGCCACTAAGATCAAGGCGGGCGATGACTCCGGGTAGGCGGGAGGAAACTCTGCGAACCAAGCGAGATCCGAGTCCTGATAATCCTGTAGAACCATTAACAACAAAGCGAGATCCAAGTCCCGGTAATCCTCTAGCAACATTACGGACATGGCCAGACGCAAGTCCTAGCAATAATCAGGTGGAAACATTGCCCCTACGAACATGGCGAGACGCAAGTCCTGCTAATCAGGTGGAACCATTTAGAACAAAGCAAGATACAAGTCCTAGCAATCATGTGGAACCATTAAGAGCAAGGCTAGATAGGGCTTCGGCTAATCAGGTGGAACCATTACGAACAAGGCAAGATAAGACTTCTATGAACCAGGTGGAACCATTAAGAACAAAGCCAGATTTCGCCGGAACTATGACTAAGGAGGCACCTAAAACTTCGACAAGCCCGGTGCTGATGCAAGCGACACCGAAAAAGCACAAGCCCTTCTTGCCTGGCTCTTCGATGGCAAGTGACAAGAAACGGACACAAGATCCCGTGCCATGGGAGTCTCTTCCAGCCAACCTTGTCAAACCTGGGAAGGTACATTTTCTACTGTACCCTCAAATTCAGGATTTTCTTATTGGATTTACATAGTTTTTTCATATAAAGGGTAAATGCATTTGGTTGTCATGGTACTAATTGTCTACTCAGTGGCTTGTACATACATGGTTAGCTTAACTGGCATTCAATCTCGGTAAAGTTACCAGCTGGTACACCGGTGTACGGAGTTCAGTAAGAAAATTGGTACTAACACCCCATTATCCAGCACATACCGGCCACATCAGTAGGAGTCACAAAACTTTACTAACAAGGATGGTTAGTCATAAGGGAACTGCTATCTGGACTAACTCGGGTGCCCTGCCTAGCTAAATCCCACGTTCGGATGATCTGCCCAATCATCTTGCTCGGCTTCTCATATTTAGACTATTTAGAAAAAAATCATGTCTATTGGATCCTCCTATACCAGTTTTATAAGCTGAAATTTGGTATCTAACCAATCTAATGGAGGCCCAAGAAGATGCATGGGTCCAATCATTCAAAGGTAGGCCTGTGTCCCCAACGTCTGTCCAGATACTCGGTCCTGATAGCATTTTTCTAGTCATAATTGAATGGCTAACCATAATGTATCACATTAAGCTTGAAGAATGACTCAAAGTTGACTTAAATTACTCCTTTTTTTGGGGTGTCTGTGGGTGTGGCTGCGTGTTTGGTCACAAGCCGCCTCTCGACCGGTCACTTGGCATAATGGAGACTCCTTGCACCACTAGTAAATGCTAGAAGGACTTTGCTCAATTGCCTTAATGAAATTCCTTTTCTTTTCTTGTTCCTCTAGGGGATGGTAAGGAGGAGAAATGTAGCTTCATTGGTAGCAGCTGAAGCGCACAGGGAAGCGACTGCAGCTGCGGCTCTTGTCAAGAGCCTAAGGTCAGCATCTCTTCTTGGTTACTTCCAACTTCGCCCATTTTATCTCCATCACTCTAGCCTCTTGTACTCCACTTTTCATCTCTCTTGCATGTGAATTCAGTACAAAAATTTGCTTCGAACTGAATTTGCTATCAACTTCCTCGATCTCTAAACGTAGTCCCCATCTTTTGTCTTAGCCGTTCTTAACGGCCCAAATGCGTGCCGCACCGGGGTTCCGGTGCGGATGCGCCGTGATGTAGCAATCCTCCTGCTAGATATCTAAGCTTGAAAGCAGCATTTGAATATCCAGATAGAGGGTCTTCATGCTTACACTACTTTCCTGCTGCCTGCCTTGACTGGCCAGCATTCCAGACTTGTGAAACATGGACCTACAGTTCTTCCCTGCTAGATTCTAGTAAGGAATAGAGCCGCGCCATCCTCAACTAGAAAATTCTGTGCTTCCGACACACATACGTTTATGTGTTTGGTGTGGTGGACCTAACGACAACTAACTTGTTGCGTAATGTGTTATCTCTATGGACCCACTCAACGCGTTCTCCAGAGATCCACCAGCAGCAGAATGCAGCTTACACACTTCAACAAACAGCTAGTTGTAGGAGTTTGCCTTTTGAGAATCAAACAGTCAACTGTACCTAATGCTTGGAACATACTGTGTCTCATCAGCATGTGCTCTAAGAATTCTCCATGGTTTTTGCTGAGGGCTGTTTGGTTGGTAGGAAATGGATGGAAAATTGGTTTCCACAGAAAAGGGATTTCTTCATGGAGAGCATTTCACACCAGAAAATTGAATCGTGCCAAAGATTCAAAAATTTTCCATATATCATAAAAAAAAATTATTCTTTGGCTTTCCCTTAAGGTCTGTTTGGTTGATGGAAATATATTTATAAAGAAGGGAATTCTTCATAAAATATGTTTTATAACCAATATCTATTGGTTGTAGACAATTTAGCGTCTTCTTTGCTTGCAGATTTTAGTAGCTGCTGTCCTTTTTTGGCCAGATATTAGAGTTAGGAGTGTATGTGAGTGATTTATTTAGTAATTCTTCGCTTGCAGGAAAGAAAAAAGAAGCAATTACCCATAGATCCAAAAATATTTCATGGTGAAAATTTTTGGGTTTTTTATGTAACTCAACTTCAAGGTTTAAAACACATTTACAAATAATTTTTTGGGGAAATTAATTTTTGTTTGTTTCCTGCCAACCAAATTGACACTAAATAAAGATATATTAACATACAGATTTTGTCTTAGTATTATTGGGTAGATTAACTGGATCGGTAAATACCAGTTTATTGGTAACAAGTGACTAACAGACCCTTAATATCACGTCTTAACCAAATTTTCATCGACATCCTTTCGGAATTCAATCCGAAAATATTTTTGGTTCTTGCCAAGATTGATAGAACGGATCCAGGTATTACACAGTCAAAATCTGGATTCAGTGGTCTCCAATTCTAGGATCAGGTTGAGAAGGCAAAATAGAGAAAGAAGAATAAACGGGGGACTTGGTCATGTCCATCTCAGCTTGAACTTACACATCTGCAAGGAAGAAGTTTCCCTATCTTTCCTGCTTTTCCAATTAAGCCCAAAAAAACAAATCAGATGCCGTTGTGTCTGCCTCTTCCCCAGACCTGCATATGTGGAAGCTTCGTGAACCACACTGACTTAAACAAAAACAAAAAACAGGAAAAAAAAATCAGATGCCTGCCTATCTATATAACCAGGTCTGTCCCTTTGGCATGGGTAGCCAACACTTGCTCCAGTTAGAACAGTCCAATTCTTGCGGAGGCTAACAATAGGGAATTGGTTCAGATTGCCTAAACTTCTCAAATCCAATAATCAACAACTAATCCTAAGGAAATTTACGAAATAAGCTCATTTTATTGTTAAAAACAGACTAAAATGAGAGCTGCTGTTCTAAATCCACAGAAGGTGAACATTATGGATACATTAGTGTTTTACATGACATGGGAAGACTACAATCGTTGGAAAACCCAAATGTCCCCCCGATGTAGAATCTAAGCCAATTCGATCAATTTCGAGGCTATTCTGCTTAGCAGTGATGGAGGTACTGCAACTCAGTTTAGCCTCCCTCAGTGTCTATTAGCTCTGATGGCATATTTTGTGTCCAAATGCAATAGACATTGCTAGTAACATGTAAAAACAAACCAAACTAGTGATCGTAATTCTGTATTAGCTTGTACGCTGATCTGATTACAAAAATTTTCCAGTATGTTTGCAGATCTACGAGCGTCGGCCGCTGCAGAAAATCCCCACATTTCTTTGGCCACGTTCTTCGCTCTCTATCGATTAGTCGACCAACCGAACTTAGCGAAAGGGAAAGACTGGTGCCCTCAGATCTTAGACTCAACACCTTCTGCCACTGTAAAGTCTGGTAAGAAGACTTCTCTGCCTCCTATTCGAAATGTGCTGCATTCTCCCAATCTCTCGACAGAACTTCGTGGGAATGAAAAGCTGGATTGGGCGAAAAGTGATGGTACAAAGGAGATAAAAGACTTACGGGAAATTCTCTTGAAGGAAACACAATCATGGTTCTTCAACTTCATGGAAGTAGCTCTCAGCAACGGATTCCAACCAGAGGCCCACTTAAAGAGAGGTAAGAATGGTGTTGCTGTGCGAAAAGAGGAATCTCGCGACCAGATTGCAGCTACATTATCACAGCTTAAGCAAGCAAACGACTGGTTGAAACAGATAGAAGGTACAGTTGAGGCAGAGAACAATGAACTGGCTGAGACTATTGAACGGTTGAAGCAGAAGATCTATGCTTGTTTGCTTGGACATGTCGATTCGGCTGCTTCAGCGCTCGAAAGCGGATCGGATCGTGGCTGATGGATTGTTTTAGAACTTATGGGGCTGTTTAGCGTGGGATTAACAAACAGGGGAGAAAATCTGTATCCGTGGATAGCTCAGTCCGTGGATAATAGGGTGCTAAACAGCCACTTGATGTTTAAGAAAGGGGCACAGCAAATCACACAAGCTTCTGACTGATTGGAATAGCCTCCATCTATGTCATGAAACTATGATTTTTTAGTCAGTGAAAGGAGACCTTCAGGATTCGTTAAAATATTTGGTGGTTTCTACAGCTCAAGGTGGTGCAATTGGTGTATTGGAACTTCCCATTCTCTGAATCAGAAAAGATAATCACAAGACTAATAAGGAGGCATTCAGTAATTAAAGACAAGGTGGTTCATCCTTTAAATTCTTTGATTATTGTAATGTAATTCTGTGTTAATGTTTAAGAAAGGAAACGGCTGCTATTTGCTCTCTCTCTCTCTCTACATCAAAGAAGTTGGTGTAGTTCACTTCCAACATTCAAAACATGTTGCCAAGAGCCGTTCACACAAAGCATACTTTAGGCTTTTAGCCATGTCTAACCCAAAAGGGACCTACAAAGCATAATAGACTAGACTGCTTAAAGGTGGCCCCAACCTATGAATTACAGGTATGCTGCAACATATTTTATGTGGCTGCACATGTGCCCCACCACGAGAATCAGATATCGTGGGACCCTTAGGTTGGTGGAGTTTCCCAATGTAAGAATGAAAATTACAATGCAAAACAATATTATTTACTAGGTCCCCGCCTTTTTGGTTGATCCAACCTATCCACCTTGTAATCCCAACATTATCTGCAGCAGGTATTTAGAAGCTACATTTATAATCTACGGAAGAATAAAAGGGTAAGTAAAACATCTGGCTCCCATTTGTTTCAACGATGGAGATTATATTTGTTGCATAAAGGGCAGCCCCGGCCGCCTATGTGGGGTTTGAGGAAGGGGCGGGCCATAATAGTCTAAAGTAGGCAGTCTTACCTTATATTTTTGCAAGTGGCTGATTTCACGCCTTGCATTTGTTGCATAATATATCTAATAGCTATGGTAAACTACATTTATTAAGTAAAGCATGATTGTGTTGTAAACTTACTTCTACGTCGTCGATACCCTCCGCGGATGCCTATGATCTCCACTGTCTATGCCAAGTGGGGCGAGAATCCAAGGTGGAGATGGAGAGCACGTGCGATATTTGCGACCGTCGGATTGATCTCGCACGTGCCCTGCTTCTCCAACCTGGCACGCTCGCCCCTTTCATTCTTCGAAGGAGCCAATGGGGGACCTAAGTGTTGCAACACGGAGAAGGATTCAACCTCTTCTTCATCTTCGAGGCTGAGCTAGAAGAAGGGAAGGAGAAGTGCTTGATGGAGAACCTTGAAGTGTTAAGCCTATTTATACAAAGAAGGAGCCTGCAATCGGACAGTGGCAGATAGAAGTTTGGTTGATCCTTGTGTGAGTGAGGGCACGGAACAGATCTCTGCGTGCATAACCAAAAGTATTTTTGGTGGAGAGATCGTTAGAAGTTTGGCGGCCAAAGATGGTATTTTGATAAGTGGAATTCAATTCTTAGGGATTTGGAGGGAAACAGAGAGAGTCTACCAGATACCTACCAGTTAAGGTGCCAACAAA
Source organism: Warburgia ugandensis (assembly GCA_035236585.1). NCBI lineage: Eukaryota > Viridiplantae > Streptophyta > Magnoliopsida > Canellales > Canellaceae > Warburgia > Warburgia ugandensis. The sequence goes on from CP141126.1 coordinate 1,429,459, forward strand.
GGCAGACCACCCACCCACTTGAGGACTCTCATAACGAGATTTAAACTGGGTAATTACCTATTGGCGCTTTCTGTCCCTATCTTAAGATTGTGCGTGCCACGAGGGGAGACAGGGACAAAGGCCAAAATAGAACTCCTAATACCGGAATGCTTAGTTCTTCTTGAATCGACTCGTACCGACTTTACTAGGGCATCCGAGATTAAACGGGATATGTGGGTCCTCAATCGTTGAAGAGAAACTCGAATTAGTCTGAGTAGGCAAGGCAGACTGGTGCACAAAGCTCTTGACGCCTGAGGAAAGGGTGCACCACGAAAGGCTATAGTATACAGTCTTACTTAATATTTTTGCAAGAGACTATTTACATATCTCGAACCAACTACCTCTAGGTTACATGGTGACAAGTCAAGTTACACTAAGGCTCCTTTGACTCAGGCTTTTGAGATTATATAGGACATTCGGCCCTAAGTGCTTGAGGGAAACTCAACTCAATCTGAGTCGCTTGATTGAATTGACTCAAATTGACTTACTTAGGCATTCGAGATTATAAGGGGACATGTGGATCCTACATGGTTAAAGAGAAACTCCACTCAGCCCTGGTCGGCTTGAATCGACTTGAACTGACTTGACTCAAGGATCCACATTTATATGGGGACATTGGGGTCCTAAATGGTTGAAAAGAAACTCGATTCAAACTGAGTCGGCTTGAATCGACTCAATTCCCACATCCAAGATCATAGGAAACGTGGGTCCTAAATGGTGGGTGGTCCGAACTGCATCTATTGATACCATTAGTTGTAAAACTTGATAATTGAGTAGGAAACCTCCGACGACTAACTTGATTTGATAACAAATCTAAGGATTCAACAATTTATTTTTTCTTAGAAACGTATATCCATGCACAATTTTGAACCCAGGTCACCCAGATGAGAGATTCCTTCTGGTGGCATTCTACCTGGAAGGCTTGGTACAAGTAACCAACAAGTTGACTCTTTATATAACAAAAACAATTTATTTGTTTTGGGTATTGTACATAATATTGGCCCTTGTGGTCCTCCCCTTTCTTGGACTCCGTATATGTTGGAGCTTCATGCACCGCCGCTGCCCTTTTAACCTTGTAAACAACAATACGACACCCTAACTGTCTCACCCAACTTTATTTGTGCATTTAAATTAAAATTGTTGTGTATACCTTAATATCAATAAAATTTTATAAAAAATTTTCATCGAGTATATTTGAGCCACTTATAAGTCACTGAGTTTTTGAGTTTTTAAACTATAATTTATACATACTTTATATAAGCAATGACCGAAGATCTACTTATCAAATTTTGAAGAACCTAGTTAAGGTAGTAATTTTGAGTTTCTTCGTGAGGCTCAATCATTAATTTTGTGTCATTAAGAGCATTAATTGTGTTGCTGATCAATCTGATCTAAAATAGATATCTTTCCATTAGATACTGCCTCCTAATAATTATTTTTTATAGATCTAAGCCATTCATCATGTTTGAAATGGCTGAAATAGGCTGGATGCCAAATTTCATGAACATTGGATGCTTTTAGCTTTATTTCTTGGAGTTGAAATCCTGACCGTCCTTTTTCAAGGCCAAACAAGTGATTATATCACCCAAACACATTGATTTCTCTTATATTGCCTAATATCTGTCGGCCCCAACACGATGAACGGCTTAGATGTTCCATAATAAGATCTAGAGCAGCTTTTATTCTATAAGACAGTAATTGTAAGCGTCTACTTAAGGTACCTGTAAATCTTGGTTCCAACAACAAGCCAAACTTGTGTTTGTGGATAAAACCGACACACAAGATTATGTCAAATTCGATCACACATGGACTGAACCGAGTCAACTCGCTGTGTCCGACACTTTTGACCCATGGGTATGACAATGCTACCATGGTACGTTTTGAGCACTTCCGACTCAGGAAGTAGCTTGTCTCAAATAGAGGATTCCATTACGTCGAACTTGTGCTTGCCAACCAAATCAAGGGGTGGGTCACGTACGTGGGACGGGTCCTATACATGGATATGAGTCAACTTTGAGTCTTTCTTTTCTCTTCTTATTACAAGTGAAGAATTACAAAGCAAAATACTCACGTTTTTTCCTAAATCTAATTCCAACTAAAAACTCACACCTGAGACCAAACATATTTCAAGAAGATGCCGAGTCAACCCAGTTTAGACTCATGGGTGATGCTCCAAGGAATTATCTCTCCCAAAGAGAATTGAAAATGCAGAGAAGAGACAGTGCAGGTATACCAACTAGTGGGTGAGAGGATCTTAGCTCCACTGTACGCTACAACTCCTTTGTTTAAGGTCAGGTGTTGCTCATTGTCCTGCACAATCTCCCGTTGAGTACTCAAGTTCACAGAACTGGCCATCCTCATTGGTTGAGATCATGGGACCCACGTGGCCCCCATCAAAATCTCCCAGCGGAACGGATGGATTAGCTGCATCTTGTAGGTACGAATCTTTTCCACCCATGTCACAGAAGTGGTTATGGGTTAGTTATAGCATGTTCCACTTTCAGAAGTGGCAGACTGGTAGGTAGTGTTAGAACTGTTGTTTGTATTTTCCTGTTCGAAGACGTTAAGAAACATTGACGATCTCTAAATAACATACTTTTTTTTTACCGTTAACTTAGATTGCATAGTCACGAAGTTCGGACTCGGAATAATTTTCCAACGCAAATATCAGTAAAATTGGGAAGAATTCATTTGTTAGATGTGAGTTTAAGTTTTAATTTTGAATTTTTTACTAGATTTACCAATAATATTTAACAATTTAGGTGGCCAGTCTTCTAATTCAGTGTTGCAGGGAGTTTTTCACCTAGGTAACCAAGGTTCGAAGCTGTGCTTTGGTGTGTGTCTACCGCGAACAAAAAAAAAGAAAAAGAATTTAGTACTATTTGTGAAATTTGAATTTTATGAGGTAAATTTATGTTGATTTGTTTGTGAAAATTATAAGAACTTTTGAATTGTTTGGGACAAACTTGGGCCATCAAATAAATTAGGTATTTTGCAAAATAAAAATAAAAAATTCTATTATTCAATTTTTTTTGTGATTATGCATAATTGCTTATAATGAGGGCTTGCTATATTGTGCTCGACTTTTGCATGATGGCCCCCCACCAATGCTTGATCAGACCCGTCAATATGATTTCTCTGGATATGGATCTTTAGATATGTTCATCTGATCTTTGGCTTTTTGGATATATTGTAAACGAGAGATGACTATATCTAGCCGATTTTTGTATCCTAAAAATTAAGATTGTGATTATCAAATAAATGATGTTAGACATTGATCGTCTTTGATACATTCAGTCTGTACATGTCTAAGAGGAGAGGAAGGTGTATACACCCATTTTTTTTGCAAGATAAAAATTTTATTACAGATCTAAGCTATTTATAATACTAGGACACCCATAGATAGGATAGAATTCAAATTTCATGCCCATTGAATGGTTGTGGCTTACTTTTTCTAAGTAAAATTACGACAATCTATTTCATATTAAATTTTTTAAAAGATTCAAAACAATTTATTTCTCATACTTTACCTTATTTTGATATTATGAATGAGATGAATAGCTTAAGTCTACAAAATAAGTTCTATCTTGCAAGAAAAAATAGGCACGGACACCATCCTATGCTCTAGAGTGTGCAAGCTTACCAGGACTTGCATTCAAATGTGCAATTATTTAACGGTGTAAATTGAGATATTGATCGACATCTTCATCATCAGCATTGATCGACGGTCTAGAATATATCAAGATACAGTGTTGTGAAAATGAGGGTTAGGATCATCTGATCGGAAAAGAAAAATCAGGGCCGAAAGGAGGGATTTGGTGTCAATGTAATCAAATTTTATTTTAGTAAAATGTTCTGAAGACATCGAAAAGGACGTATTTTGAGACTTAGCTAGGCCTCACCTTTATATGATATGATCCATTTATCTTGTTCAGGTTGCGTGGACTCGCTAGAGACTTAAGCCATGATGCTTGGATGGCTTGAGTTATGCCATTTTAGAGTTTAAATTATTATAATCGAAATTTTCAACTACAAAAAGTAATAGCTAGACGCATTTGATGGACGTGTATTTTCACAAGAAGCCTAAATGTGATGTCCCAAATAAGAAGAACGGGTAAGATCATCCAAAAGTATAGCCTAGATAGATTGCAATACTAGAACACATCCTCTTCCATGTCCTTTTAGATCAACTCTTTATCACAATGAACCAAAAAGCGTCGCTCTAAAGCAAAAGCCTTTAGCCGAGTCTAATTGGTTTGGGCTAGTCAGCGTTTTGCAGACACGACTGGGCCCCTTTTTGCCCGAGTTTTAGACTTTTCTCATTTTAATCAATCCACTTAGACGACCTCCCTACTTATTTTGTGTCTTTGAAAAATTAGTAAAAATGAATGGTCATGATTTTTTTGCTTAAATAAACGTAAGATAAAAACATTTGTAGGTATGAAACTTGTTGTTCAGCCTATCTACACTATTCCTAACATGAACTGCTTAGATCTATTTAAAAAGAAAAAAGAAAAAATTTTGATATGCATGAAAAAACAGCTCGTACTCCTTACACTCCTCTTCATCATGTACTCTCTTTTATTTTCTTTTCTTTTTTTTATAATACTTTTATTCATTTGGTAGCAAGGAATTAGAAACCAATACTACATCATTCAAGTAGCGGCAAGAGGATCACGTCTTGATACACTGTCTAATCATAAAAGGGCAGTCTAGGTGCACAAAGCTCCTGTGTATGCAGAGTTTGGAAAAGGGGTAGATCATAAAGGTCAAAATATGCCATCTTACCTTACATTTCGCAAGTGGTTGTTTCTATGTCTTAAACTTGTGACTTCAAGGTCACACGATGACAACTCTACCATTGTGCCAAGGCTCCCCTTCACATTATGTAATCATATGATCCAAAATCTCATTGATTAGGTGATAAAAACCACCTAACCGATCAGCTACATTGATCAGCCAGAATCAGAAAGCCTCTGAATTGAATTCCTTTCTTCTCTCCTTGTCCTCAATTGTCATGTGAACTCCCCTAGAATGCCCCTGGATGAAAGGTATGGAACATGGCTCCACACTAAATTGACTTACATATACTTTCACAAAAAAAGGAAAAATGAAAAAATCCTTCCATTCACACTTAAAGCTTCTCATCATACCCAATGAACACACATAGAGGAATGCTACTCGTAAGGCTCAGCAGAGCACTTCAAGCGCCTCTTATTTTTGCATAGAGGGCTCACTTTAAAATGATTAAACTGTTCGTCTCATTGTTCCATTCTTGGATCTCTAGTAAGTTCAAAGAGCATGGGGAGTGGATAATTCTAGTATCTAAAAACATCATACTTTTATGGGCCGTCAAAAAGGTCATCCAATTATGTTGTGTTCTGTTTGTGGAACATCCAAAGGTGGCCCTTTTATGCAAAATGAGCCTCGCTTCCAGGGCAGTGGCTTATAAGTTTTATGCAAAATGAATCTCGCTTCTAGGGCAGTGACCTATAAGGCCTTAGGCCTTGCCTCTAAATGATCTGACTCTGTCTTGTTGTTCTAGATGCAGATGTCTTGTAGATAAAAAGTCATTCTAACTGTTAAAAATTGTGTGCTGTTAATAACGTTTCTAAGACAACCAAATCCATGGCATACGGGAACATCCAAATAGCAATATTTTTTGATCCACGAGATATCTAAATAATGAGCAAACAAGATGAACAAGTCGGATAATATAGAAATGGGCTGTGGATGGGCTGCGGTCAGCTTCGTATTCCTCTACCTCTAAAACATGTGACCCATCCATGTATTATTTCTGACCAAAATCATACGTTAAAGGTCCCCAATCCGCCACGCCCAAGGCCAATCTATCCCCATCTAACACCACCAACCCACGGGAACCAATCCCCTTCCGTTCCTCCTTCCAAAAGGAAAATTCAGGCACAAAAAGTAACATTTCCTAGCATCATGTCCAACTCATGTCCCATATCCTTTCCTTGCCCATGGCTCCCATTTCTCTTCCTAAGCACTCACTTCCCTCGCTCCCAACTCCCAACGCCAATCCCACCACCCCATCTTCCCAATTCCTCCCAATTCACTCAAAATCATTCCAATCTCAAATATATGGACTCAAGCTCTCCACCATCTCCCATTCTCCCTCCCCCTTCACAGCATCTTGTTCTTCATCTTACCAAAATTCCCTCATTTCTGCTAAGGTAATTACTTAGGCAGATGAAAGAATATGAATTCGGGTGATAATTGTTCAATGTGGGTTGTTTATGGACGGGTTTGGCGTCTCGGTGACAAAAGGGAGCGGTCGCCCGCCGTTCATGTTGAAAGATCAGGATGGGAAGAATGTGAGTCTCTCCAAAGTCAAGGACAAGCCGGCTGTTGTTTACTTCTACTCTGCTGATGAGACCCCTGGATGCCCCAAACAGGTAACCTTCAGGTCTGGGCCCAAGTTTGCAACTTCCTTTCCTTCCTGCAGAAAATCAATGCCAATGGACTCTAATGAATGCCAATGGGCTCTCGGGTACTATAGATGTCCTTGAACTGTAGTGCCAACTCATGATAAGATGCTAGATCTTGGCCACTTTAATTGGTTGAAGAGAAAGGACCTGCATTGTATCAGATTGCTTAACCCTCTATTCTTGCAGGTCCCAATGGTTACACAGTCAGAAATGCCAAGTATTATTAGGCTAAATCTGTCAATCCAATTACTTGATTCAGCCTCTTCAAAATATTGAGCAGCATTTCCTCCCCAAGATTAGTGCTCTCTAGTTCTGGCTAAATAAGTGAAGACCTTTTTGTTGATGATACTTCACCCTTACCAAATTCATCCATCAAACACTTTTGAGTTTGAAAGATCCTTTGACAAACTGATTGATGTGGACAAGGATAAAGATGGACTAAACCAAATATTGAATTAGATTCAGAGCAATAGAATCCTCAGATCTTATTTTGGATACTAGTGGACAATCACAAAGCCAATTGTAAAGCCACTGAGAGCAATTAAACATACTTCGGTTGAGGATTGTGCGGAGGTAGTAACCACATTCGATCACGAAAGCGTTGAATTATGAGGTATTAGTATTTCTGGATACACACACACCTACAAGCAGCCTTGAAGTATTGCTTCCTGATCGATAACCGGGCAGTAGAAAATGCTTTGAGAATGCAGAAAAGGGATGAACAGCCAATAATCACTGATAGGGAGTTCCAAGCTGAGCAGCTACATCAGAATACGACATCATCCCAATACCGCCGTGATTGAAGCACCCCAAAGCCAAGGGACTGGCCACGTCAGCAGCAAGATGTGGCACTTGAGTTGGAACCCTAACTGGAACTAAAGTGGTTCCTTTTAAGTCTGGGCCAAGCTCAATGGCACAATTGGTGGGTGATAATAGCAGGGTTTCGAAACGAACTTGCGGGTGGGAGAGGGGAGTGTGGTAGTGGGTTCTGCCTTGCACAATGTAGGGGGTTGCCTTGAACACTGGGATTCCATTCGAAGTCCCCAAAGAGAGGCTGGTGCTGCTCTGCATCTTCTTTGCCTGCGAGCCACCAAGAAAGGTTGTGGATGGAACTGGAAATAACCATAATTCTTCTCTAAGTTTGTGTGAACGAGTTCTTTTTAATGGTTTGTCTAGTTTGTAGCAAGCAGTGGAATTGACAAAAGCAGAACTAATTTGATAATTTTACTCAATCTGCTGCTGCTTGTTTGCAGGCATGTGCTTTCGGGGATTCATATGAGAAATTTAAGAAAGCAGGAGCTGACGTTGTAGGAATAAGCAGTGATGATTCTGCATGTGATAACCTGTTGGGTTTGGAAAAGGGACGGACCATAATAGTTTATAGTATATAGTTTTACTTTGCATTTTTGCAAGAATGTTTCTATGCCTTGAACCCGTGACCTCAAAGTCAAACGACGACAACTTTATCATTGCACCAAAACTCCTCTTCCATAATTGTGTTGTTCTATTTTCACTGAATGTCTCCGAACAAACCCCGTTACAGTGCGAGGGACGGAAACAACACTTGAACCCTTACAAATTAATCAATGTTCTCGGATTATCTGTCCACCAGAAAGTGCTAGAAGAAGGACGTAAACGTTTCCTGGACCCAATTACGTGCACTGTCTACCGCCAAGGAACCTATTTGTACATCCATACAGTCAAGTGCGTAGCCTAGGCTGGCTCATATATCTAGGCCTACGTCCTACAAGGTCCATGGATTGGGCCCTCAAAAATTTATTAGGAGCCATGTAGCACGGGAAGCACTTGGCTTTGGGCCTCTCGGCGTGCACGATGAGCTCTAAACCCATAACTTAGCAGCTTAAACTTTTAAATGGAATGATAATCTGAACATGATATCAGAGCCTTACTGACCAAGAGGCAGGAAGTTTCATTCTTGAGACTCCTCATTTACTTCCTCTCAAATTAAGCATTTAAGCAGAATAATAATCCAACAAGGAAAGGCCTTCTAGTGCAACTGCGGTAGAAGGCCTTATCTCACATGGGAAACACTTATCCGGTGACAACTTGGGAAAAACATATATGACTTCCTTTTTGTTTACTTCGAAATTTTTTAGCTCCTTTGTACTGATTACATAAAGCAATGCAGGCATTTGCCAATTGGGGTTGTTGTGACTGCTGACCTGTTTGGGACGCTACCGCGAAGGCAAACCTATGTTCTTGACAAGAAAGGAATTGTTCAACTCATCTACAACAATCGGTTCCGACCAGAGAAGCACATTGATGAGACCTTGAAGCTCCTACAATCCCTCCAAGTCTTTTCCTTTCTCATCTTCTCCTTGCAATTGATATTGCTACTCTCAATCCCTCAAAAGATGCTGCTTCTCCCCTTTCTAATGCAATCTATTCAGATACATAATTTCTTAATTTGTATGCCTTCAGTACTTGAAGAAAGCAGCTTAGAGAGAGAGGGAGAGAGTACAACTCACAGCTTCTTGATTGGAGAGTGCAAAATTCATTGCCAAAAGATAGAGAAAAGTTATGAACCAGTTATTGCACTTTGAGGAATCCTTAGAGTCCTATGCGCGGGACGCTAAGGAAATGGTCCCTACCTTTGATTGATCAAAACGGTTAATCCGACTAATACTCCTAAAACAGTGCTAATTGAATGAATTTAGAAACTGAAAAAAAAAAAAAAAAACCTTCTATTCATATAAACATGGACGGTTATAAACACTGTTTAAGATGAATGAGTTTTCTTCAAGGAATGGTTAATTTTATTAATTAGGAGAAGTCCTTGTGGCTGTACATGATAGGTAGCCTGGTTAGAGAAGATCAATAACACACTTACTAATTCATGTATATGATCATCATCATCAAGAAAATCTTATCCCAATTAGGGGTTGGCCACATGAATCTTGTTCTTCCATTTTTCTCTATTAAGTACTATGGCTTCATTTAGTTTCAAAGTTTTTAAATCTTTTCTGACCAATTTTATTCATGTTCTTTTGGGTCTTCATCTTGCCCTTTTAAAACCTTCTAATTGCATTGCTTCACTCCTTGTAACCAGTGTTGTTTTCTGTTTTCATTGGACATGTCCAAACCATCTAAATCTATTCTCTCTCATCTTGTTACCTATTGGTGCTATCCTTAAATTTCCTTTAATGTTTGCATTCCTATCCTTTCTTGTCTTTCTATTCATCCATCTCAACATCCTCATTTTCTCAATGCTCTTTCTATAAATATGATGTTCCTTAACTACCCAATACTTTGATTTATAGAGCATGACTCGCCGATCACACAAAACTCCTTATATGCATCTCCATTTATTTCAACCCTCTTGAATTCTTTAGGTAATCTCCCTCTCAATCTCTCCACTCTCATGAATCATCGATCTTTAATACTAAAAGTAGTCTTTTATAGGGACTTTTTTGTTATCAATCTTTACTGGTGCGACACTCCCACTCATCTCCTTACTGAAATTGCATTCCATATACTTTGTCTTAGTTCAAATGATTTTAAATCCTTCAAGTTCTAATGCTTCTCTCCATAACTCTATTGCCCTCCCTTGTCTTGTCAATTAAAACTATATCATCTGAAATAGCATATACTACGGAATCTCATCATGTAGATGTTTTGTTAACTCATCCATAACCAACATAAAAAGGCATGAGCATAATCCCAATCCTTAGTGCAATCTTATAATAATAGGAAAATCACTGATCTCTCCGCTAGTGGTCTTAACATTTGTTGGTTGTTCCTCATACATATCTTTAATTATTTCTATATACCCCTACGAAACCTCTTTCTCACCAACACCTCCATATTAACTCTCAAATGACCCTATCGTAAACCATCTCTAAGTCAATAAAGACCATGTAGAGGTCTTTCCTCCCCTTTCTATATTACTCCATCAATTGACTTAGTAATTGATATACACGATGCAGAACCATAAAAATCAAGAGCAAAATGTCTATTTGAGACACAATAAATACAAACAGATATTTTCTTAAAATACTATTCCTGATTGCCGCATATATAATCGTCATAGATCAATATTATAGTTTCTAATCCTTAAATGACGAAGCAGTAATCCTCTTTCCAACTCATCTACATAGTCATTTGCAAAACGATGCACATGTTAGAAAGAAATGCAAGCATCAGCCATTAATCTCTCCATTAAATCAAAATGCTCCCAAATTTTCCAAGGCCTGACATCTCGCTTCTTAAACCAATTATTAATAAGTTTGAAAATGAATGAGTTGAAACCACGTTTCTTATATATTACAATTATCTAATCCTTGCGATGTTTATCATTTAAGATAGTTAGACTTAGCAAAATCAGACGAACGGTTTTGATCAGCCAAAGATAAGGCCACGAGAGAGAAGAGGGGGTGCGGTAGGTCCCAATGTTGGGCTGATCAAACTAGTTCATATGAAAATTTGAATGGGGTCTGCATGGATGTATAAAATGTTAAACTCCTATTAGTAACCAGCGAGCCTAACCATTTGTCTGGCTCTTTGTTTATTGTTTCCGCATCTTCCACTTCTTATTCTGCATAAATATTCGGTCAAAAGAAATCAATTTTGCCACAATAACTCACATTAAGGAAGCAAAAGAGTCCAATGGGCAATCTGTAATAGTAAGAATTCAATTCCACCACATTAAATTGTACTATTCTCAATCTACAAAATCAAGAGAAAACAATGATGACGGAGCACAACTCGGCCTTTCCAGTGGTTCTTCTAGTTCTACTCGTCATTTCTTTTGGTGAGGATTCTCAAATTCTCCTCTTATTGTTCATTGGTAGTTTAGAACATGATGAACGCTTCGGTAGAGCCCATTGTCACGAAGTTCTGATTCCGAGTCAGAAGCGAAGAGGATGGAATGCACGAGTACTTTTCCTGTAGAACTAAGCCTTTCAGCATGTTCAGGAATACAAAAATAGGTAATTCATGAGAATCGAAGAATTCTGAATTATCCTAACCAACTTTGTTGGGTCATTGGGAAAATTAATTAAATTGGACGGTTGTGATATTTGGCCTAACGTAACAGAGACTAAAAATATCCAACGAGCACTAAATTTGATGTCTAAGCCTATCAAAGCCATTCCTAAGATGGTGAAAGAGTCAGATTTACAGAACATGTTTAACCATACATAAAAAAGGGCGTGTATTCCTTTCAGTCTTCTTGACCCTTGAGCGTGTACTTTAATAAGGCTCAAATTATAATGTGAATCTAATTTTTAATTAAGAAGCATCTTAAAATTTGAGAAGAATAAAAGTTCCATTTTAAAAAGTAGTAATTAGTTATTGGTTTTCATTCATGGGTTCTAAATCCAAAGTTGTACTAAGTGGAAGATCTTAATCGTCTGTGCGTAAAAGACATGATAGTTAAATAAAGGGCCCATCTTTAAAGTTGTACCTCAGAAAAATTAAGTTAACAAGCATGAATAAACTTATCATGGGTAGTAATATTAGGAGACACAACACAAGGCTTATAGCTATGCTATCTATGGTTGAACAATTTTATCCTTCTTTAAGGGCTGACAACAGCTTCCTTGAACCAGTTAGGCAACTTTTTGGAGGCTATCTACCACGTAGGTATGATCGAATCCATTAATCAGATAGATTATGACAAGCCTATTCCAGTTACATGGATTATGTCTCAATTGGATACCTCTAGACTCTTCATTCATTAGGCCTTGTTTATATAGTAGATCATTGAATGAAATATTGAGGATAAGATATTCATTTAGCATGGGACCAAAAGCTCAAGAGTAAAAGGGCAGCCTAGAGCACGAAGCTCTCACATATACAGGGTTCAGGGAAAGGGCAAAACACAAAGTGCCTGTAGTACACAGCCTTACCTTGCATTTCTGCAAGAGTCTGCTTTTATACCTTGAACCAATGAGTCTAAGGTCACACAACGACAACTCCACCATTGCACCAAGGCTCCTTTCACCAAAAAGCTCTTCTCCTAGTGAATTTCCCATGTGGATCAAGCCAAAAAATAGAGAGCCTCCTTAATCAAGCTAGTAAAATTTTGAAATAATGAGCTGAGCCCTTGTACCGTAGTGGTTCTAGAAAGACCTCTCATGTGCTTAGGTCAAAGCCGTTCAAGGTGCTCATCGGAATGAGTTGTCTATAAAAGCCTAGCTTGACTATCCAAAAATTAAAAATAATGAGCAAATGTTTTTGCTAAACAATTTTATCTATCTTTTAATGCTATAAATAGCAAAGAAGAATTTGTTATTGTAGAATAAGTTAATCAAAGGATTGTTACCATTTCTCATCCAATACCAATGTCTCAATTGTTGGATATTGCACGCTGTCGAACTCAAGACTTCAATGCAAGTTTTACGTTCCCCCCGAACATGAATGCAAGTGAGCAAAACATCGGTTAGTTTTTACAAAGAGTTGGCACTCTGAGGAGTGCAAAGAAGTCTATGCCTTATTTTCTGATGGATGGAAATCCAATTTTAAGACCAAAGCTACTCATCTTGTTTTGAATGGCTTAGCTAAACTCGGTAACAAATTTAACAGCCATTTATTTTTAACCTATGTTTTTGCCGAAAATAGTGACCAAGTGTTTTTATTTAATTTTTTAAAGGCTCTTAAATAAGTAGTTAGAATAATTCAAATGATTTTAATTTTTATGGGTCACCTATTTCTAATACGGAGAATATAATGAATGGTTTAGTTCTATTAAAAATAAAAAAAGTCATTGTGCATGAAAATGGAGGGTATGAAATTTCCATGCACTAAAGTGTGTACGCCTGTTGGGACTTTTAAAAAATTTTGGGATCAATAAAGGGCAACTATTTTTCATAGTTTTCCTATGGTATCTCAAATAAGATTAATAATTAGATCTTCCAAACGATATCATCACCCATAAGAAAAAGCAAAGAAAAGAGGCATCGACTTCTTTACATATCACCCAAAATCAAATTTATTGATAAAACTTGAAAATTTGAAAAATGATAAGAAGATAGGAATTCTTCTGCTTATGAGAGAAGTATGTACAAATCATAGTTTAAACAACTCGAAAATTCCAGTAGACTCATAAATGAGAGTCAAGTTAACTCTGTACTGCTCGTGCACAACTCGAAAAATACTATGAGTGAGATCTTTAACAATATTTGATCAGCATATTGTTATATTAAAAAATTTTACTTTATATGCAAGAATAACAGGTAGATTGGTTAGGATGTAGTATGTATTGTTGTTTCGAGGTCTCGCGTCAAATTACATTTCAAATGAAATATATTGTTATGCAGCGAGTCGACTGTTCGAGTGACTCGGAGGTTTCTTTTTCCTAATAGAAAGAGGGGGGTGCAAGTGTCTGTGCCTTCTCTCTGATCCAGAGAGAATCAGGGTAGGGATAAAGGAAAGCTACTGAAATGGGCTGACGATACTTGGAACTTGCAGGGTAGGATGGAACTTTGGATGGCAGAAAATAAGGAGGTCCTGACAGTTCTTCCCACAAAAGAGGACAGTGATAAAGCCATAACAAACTGAGCAACAGTGAAGACCAAACCTTTCAGATCTCTTTCAGTTTGGTGGTCAAATATGTTCATCCAATCAGGGCTTTACAGGTTAACCATTAAAGGAGTTCATCCGCACAGATGGTGTGAAGATTCCTTCTTGGTGATTGCGGAAATGGAATTCAAGGAAAAGAATAAATCTTTCAGGATCGATGTACTATCGAAATGGACAGGAGAGAATGCAGATTCAGATTCGCCATTAGTAACTTCACACTTTCTGCAGTCAACGAGCCTTTTTCTCCGGCAAGTCCAGAATGAACGTTGAGTCGCAATCCGGCTCGTGCATGCACTCCGGTTAGGGTCCAAATTCATAGATTGCAAATTTCCACTAGGCAAACTCCAACCCTAGACGTACACCGCCTCTGAAGTGTTCAGGAAAGACGCCTGATTTTCTTCACAAAAATCGTAAAAGATCAGACCATTAATACTTTTGGGAAAGGAGCAAAAACCTTGGAGGCAACAATTCATCTCATCAAGAAAGTCCAACAGGGCTAGTTAGTTTGGATGGCCAAAATTCACCAAATCCGGGTGCCAAGCATGGCCCCACATCCTATAAATATGTGCCTGAGAAATTCTCTCAATTTATCAAGATCTGTGATGAGATTGGACTTTGCTTTGAAGGAGTCAAAAAGGAAGCACTTGAAAGATTATACAAGTTCTCACAAAAGACGAATCAAGAGGTGAAGATTGGTAAATTCGAAATCAAGCAAACCAGCAAGTATGAAATTTCAGGCATTGAAGATGGCGACCTCTCAAGCTCGTGGGAATGAATCCGATCTCAATTTCCCTTGAATCTTCGATCATGATATATTGGAGATATGGGTTCTCATAAGAAGGGTATTAGAAACATGATCAAGAAGATAAAGCAGTGGATTATTTCGCTGCAAGAAACAAAATATCCAATTGGACGAAAATTGAATCTGGATGATTGGGTATTTTAAAGGACTTCGGTTGGCTCCGCATTGATTCTATAGGTTCGTCAGAGGCCTACTGTTTGCATGGAACCATGCACTCATACGTATGCAGGCACAATATCAATTCTTTTTAAAGTTATTGCGTCTGGTGCTTGAGGAGTTTGCTAGCTTTTATGCCCTAAATGATATGCGAAAAGAGAGTTCCTGTGGCAAGAGCTGATCACAATCAAATGAAAATGGTCTGTTTGTTCCATGATTTGGGGGGCCGAGGGGGTGGGGGGTGTTAACATTTTAACGTGCCCTGCCCAAGACTCTCCAGTTAGTATCGCCCTCATCCGTGGTAAACCGAACGTTAAGTTGTGGGAGTCTGTCGTACGACGTTTCCACAGCAGGCTTGCTATCTGGTAAAGGTTATTGCTATAGAAAGGTGATAGACTTACTCTCTGAAACCCTCCAGGGCAAACTTGCCATGACAAAGTGAGATTGGCCATTGAAAATCCAGTAGTCTAGCGTTCGTCCATACCCCACAATCAGCTAACGAGCTTGATAATGAACTTGCTCGTGAAGGAGTTGGTCTCCCAAGTTTTAGAGTTACACAGCAGACGATTAAATGTACCTTTTGCGTTGTATTTTCTCTTCCTTTAGGTGATCTCCTCTATCATGGCATAAAGCTACAGGGAGGCTTCCTCTCTCTATTAATAAATTATCTCCTTGAAAAAAAAAGTTGAGTTGGTGATCTAGTGATCACGAATGTAAAATGTAGAAACAGCCTCTTGCAAAAATGCAAAGGCTGCAAACTATAAATTCTTTGTGGTTCGCTCTTCTTCAAACCCTTTGTTCGCAGAAGCTTTGTGTACGTGCTGCCCTCGCAATGTGTGCAGCACCCAGTGAGACTCTTACCCCAAGGGATCTCTATATTGTAAAGTAGTTAAGAGGACATTTATGTTAAAAATTAGGTAACTAATAAGAATTTTCGTTCATAAAATCGATGTATGGCACGTAGCAACAAAATACTCAATTTTCTTTTTATTTAAAAATATATGTATTTTTTGGTGAGCCATATTATATTTTAAAAAGACCTACCCTTTTCAATAAAATCCGTCTTATTTATTTGTAAAATTATTTATTCAATTTTATTGATATAATTCGAGGAGATCGACATAAGAGAAGAAAGGATTCAAACACGGCCAAAAGGAGTACATAGTATGATCTACTACTACTACTAGTATTAGACAGTTACATAGAATCTTGCTTGAATACGATCCGGTCCAAGCAAGTTCATCTGCCGTCACAGTCGCATTTGCAAAATGGTGAACAGAAAAAGGGCAATTTCGGTGCACGAAGCTCCAGTCTATGCAGGGTTTAAGGAAGGGGCAGACTACAAGAATTTATAGTATGCAACTTAACCTTGCATTTTTGCAAGAGATTATTTTTATGCCTTGAACCCACGACCTTAAGATCACATGAGAACAACTTTACTGTTGTGCCAAGGCTTGATTCTCAACTGATTCAATTCCAGCCTTATTCTATCAAACAGTTTCCAGAATCTCCATGGTAGTGATCTATCTGAATTCAACCATCCAACAACACAGGAAGAGTCACCTTCAATGATCAAAGGTGCTAGCCTGAGTTGTTTCAAATATGAAGCACAATGAAAACCGAATTAAGCTCTGGTTCATTAGAGTCACACCATCCAAGCAGCCAAAAAGTATCGCCATTTGATTTACAACAAGTCCCCACCATTCCCGATAATCCTGGATTGCCAAAGCTAGATTCATCGAAATTAAATTCTAAAAGAGCCGACTGGAGGGGCGCCCCATGACCGCGAGATTTCATTTTGATGGTAGGTGACAGTGCTACCTCTTTCCACTTTCTTGACATGCGATGATAGAGAGATTCCGGAAAGATATTTGTTCGTCGATACCCACTTGCCGCTGTAAAAAAATATATTCTAGCTTTCAATTCTTCCATTGTTCGGCATTGTACTTTCCAAACAACCTCCCAATGAGCGTTAAAAAACTACAAATCCAAAGAGCCGTTCCTCTTCTCGTCAATCTGATTGCGTCCTATTAAATAATGTATTTTTAATATCTTCTGCCTTTTTCTATTTAAAATCCCTCTTTTTATGAAATACCCATTTTTACGACTTTTTTTTTGCTTCATATTTTTATATTTATATTTTAAGTTTCTTTTCAGAGGAGCCTTGGCGAAACTGTAACATTGTTGTGTGTGCCTTTTAAGTCACGAGTTCAAAGTATGAAAATAGCCTCTTACGAAAATACAAAGTAAGGCTGTGTAGTATAGACCTTTGTGGCCTGCCCTTTTTCTAGACGCTGCATACGCAGGTGCTTCATGCACCGGGGCTGACCCTTTATTTTAAGTTTCTTTTCCTTTTACAATTACATGTTTCTATGATTTTTTTTCTTTTATAAATTTTCATCTTTAGCTAGGGTATGTGAGTTATTAGTTCAAAAACAATAAAAAAATTCATCTTTAGGTATTTACTTTTTACTTTGCTTCAATAGTCCAATGCTAAGCTTAAGTCTCTTATCTTTGCAACTCCAATTATCAGTTTTTTTATATTTATATATTTTTAAAATATTTTCTAACTTTTTCCAACTATGAGTAGTTTCTCTTTTACATTTTTGGCTCCAAACTTTATAATTTTTATAGGAGTTTGGACATTCGGTTCATTTCTTTTATAATAGATTTTTTGTATAATGGTATATCTTTTTGCTTAAAAAGTTATTGCGTAGATTTATGGTTACTTTTAAAATTTTATGATTTTAATTTTTTGATATTTTTTCATTTCTTTTCAAAACTTTTGACCTCTTTTTTGCCGATCATTCTAAATTTTTTAAATGTTTTTCCAATTTTTGCCATCTCTTTTCCGTATGTTTCAAATTTTCTAACCATTTTCCTTGCTTACTTTTTCCAAGTTCCAACTTTGTGGCTATGGTATGACAACTCATGATATTCATTATAAATAAATAAATAAATGGCAGCTCTAGTGCGAAGCTCCAACATATACAAGCTCCGAGGAAGGGGTAGACCACAAGGGTCAATAGTACGCAACCTTACCTTTTATTGTGTAAGAGCCTTACCTTTCTATATATAAATAGAATAATAAGCTATTTAGAGTCCAAAAAGTGTGGTAAACTAAAAACATCCTTTTCTTTTCCCTTAGAGATATCCAAAGCTAGAGGAATGTTATTATAAAGCGTGTCCCATCCCACTTTTACATGGAGGGTCCTACTTTGATGGATCAAACTTGTTCATCCGATTCCCCTGACTTAGGTATCTTGTATCTCAAAAGTATGGCAAGTGGATGATTTTTATGACAGCCCGGATTTTTCATGAAAATTTTTCGTGTTTATTTTCAAAAGGTGCATGCCTCTAATTTTAAAATTCAAAAATAGCAGAAGATAGTTTTCTTTGAAATTCATTTTTTTTCAAAAACATGGATATTACCTCAACTCCCATACTATACATAATATAGTTTTTATAGAAGATATGCATATATTTTATGAAACAATGGGACCCATCCAATGGTTCACATACACAGCCCCTATAATCATTATATTAAATGTCTAAGCAGCATAATCCAAATAACTAACTACACAATACAAAAACTTTAACAAAATATATACCTGAGCGCAAAAGTATGGCTATTGAACTCCTCTTGCTTGTAAACATAAAACATTTATAATATCTTGACAAGCTATACTTTGTAGGTGAGAGTTAAGAAAACATGTTAATTACATATGAATTAAGAATTTTATCTCAATTAAAATATTCAAGTTCATCATGATGCTAATATGAGATAAAGTTTACAACATAGTTTATAATTCAATAATTTCATTAATAATTCAATTATCTGCAAGTCATTGATAAAATATATATTTATAATTCTTCTTCATCATATAAATATAATAATCATTCTTTAGAGATTACCCTTCATATGATATATGTAATTCACTGGTATTTTAAATATTTATCATTATCATTTTCCATATGATACCATACTCCAATTTTATGAACCATACTCTGCATAATATATCTACCCATTCATTTTCCCATATGAAAACTTTTATGAAAATATACCCTCCAGCATATACATATAGGACTATATCATATATATTAAAATTGTTAAAAGTCATACAAAGTTATGAACATAGTCCATAGGTTTTATAACTTCCATTACTATACTGGGTCTCTTACATATACCCCTTACTATATGAGATTTGTAATACTCCAGCCGCTGCTAGTAACATTATAAAAGGCTTCTTATCATGCCATCACACAAGACATCTCATTATGTCATCATCATATAAGGCATCTCATCATGCATAGCATTATACTATGCCTATCATATGTGCATAATAATGCAAAATACACAAGGACTACTATGTCGCAGTCTAAATCCATACAGCGCACTCGGATAACTGCATAATAATCTACTGATACCAACTGTGGAAATAACAAAATCCATGTCCGCATAAGGGGGACCATGGCTGTCACAGTGGCGACCTTCCTATGATTACCCCACCCAACGTTTAGCCTCTCATTAGGTATGGTATCCATCATATAAATTTCAGGAAGCGGGTGGTCAAACCCTCATAACTTCTCTAACATAGCATCCCAAGTCCTAGGGCTATGGAAAATAAAATCACAAGCTACCATGCTTATATCTAAAATAATAATATGCAGGTGTCTTGCCTGTCTATAATATATATATATATATATATATATGAATATCTCATCATAATCATAACATCCTCACTTATTAGGTGATCGCTCACCAAGGATGTAGCATAAAATCCTAGACTCATACATCACATATGATGTAATGGTACCCATATACCATAAATATCTTTTTATCACAATAACAGCTATGATATTTTGAAGAACAGATCGTGTGTATCCATTAATATCATTTAGTAGGCTTCAATTATAAGCATGCCATTCATGTAGCATTCCAAATCACAAATTCTCATCATTCACAAGTAAACATTTTTCATCATTATATATCATATGAAATGCAAAATTTAAATGATATAATATATATTATAAGAATAAGATCATGTTTAAAACATGTATCCTACTATTAAGACATGCTTTCTTAATTCTCAACCTACCTCGTGATGTGAGTTTATCCATTTCCACTAGCTTTAATAACCCTCTTCTTCATAATCGACCCTGCGCGCTTCAATCTATACAACGCATAAATTTTTTATTTTCAATACAATCATATACATGTAGATATTTATATTTAATTATAATCTAATGGTCTGATTATCCCATTGATGAATGATCCAGATCTAAAAGTCCAATTCCATAAGTTACAGTGGTCTGACTTAGCATTTTTATGGTCTAATCCCTATGTTTCTCATTAATGTATGATCAGATAGCTGAGATAATTCGATCAATTTCCATTCAACTTCCAAGATTTGTCATATCTAAGTCAATTTTTATGATCTGAGCCTTAGATTGCATTGGATTCTTAAAAGTATGATCAAAGGCTTATAATTTTGAAAAAATTATGACTATCCGAGGTTGATTAGAACTCCAATCAACCTTTGGATCATTGATGTCTACTCTGATTAGAATTGACGGTCCTAATCAATAAACTATAGAGAATTCTTGATCCACTATTGGAAATTGACTTAGATATGACAAATTTTGGAAGACTTTGTCCTTAGATTAGGGTTGAGATAAACGATTGGATTTATGTGAGCCTCTAATTTTAGTGTTTTTCACCAGATTACAGTGTCGGATCAACCCTTTATAAATGATCCACCTATTAAGATTGGCTGAAGATGGTCGAATCTACCTTTTTCAAGAGATCTGATGGTCCATATTTACTAAGAGTGGTCGGATCTACCTTCCCTAGATAATCTAATGGTTAAGATCCACTGTAATTGGTCAGATCTAGCTAATTTAAGAGTGCACAGTGGTTGGATGGACCACTCTCCACCTTGGATCTATGATTAGAGCATTAACGGAGTGGCTAGACTCTGATCCTTTACTGATCCTCACTATAGGTGGGGAAATCAGTAAAGATATAACATTTTACCCAAAATTAGGGCTTGGATCTGTAGGTTACAGATGATCTGACGGTCACAACCCCTTTTAGAACATTGGATCTATCTTCTATAGATGATCTGATGGCTAGAGTTGGCCGGCTTTGTCTATTGCAGATGATCCGACGGCTAAGGTTGGTCGGATCAATGTATATTATAGTGGATTTGATGATTAGAACCCAGGTAAAGATCCCCAGAGTTCAAATCGATCTCCATAACCCTAGATCTACATGAAATTCCTAAAAATAATAAACAATCATGACAAAAAGTAAGGATCTTACTTCTGTACCATTCCCAACTTCCCCATCGTTGTTGGAGAAGGCGTGATTCGTCCAAACTTTTCAGTTACAGCTTCGTATGCACTGATCTTGCTCCAATCCATGGTTGTTCCTCCTTTGATCAGGGCAGAACCAAAGGGGTTTTGTTCCCCTCTTTGTGCAAAGTAAAATGAACTACTAGATTAACAATCCTAGCAACCATTGTTGCTAGTGTGCTCCTCCTTCTCCGATGACACAAAAAAAACCCCAACCCTCTTCTCCAGCACGGTTGGGTTTTTCCAGCATCAGGCCCACTCCCTATCTATTTTCTCTCCTTTCTCCCTCTTCTTCTTCTTCCTTCTTCTCTCTTCTTTCTTCCTCCTCCTTTCCTCTTCTTCTTCTTCTTCTCTTCTTCCTCCTGTCGGGTTTGGGAAACAGACCAACGTCTATTTTTCCTTTTCATTTAAGTGAGAGGGTGTCGTTATCAAACCTGGCCCCCTTTTTGCTATTTTAATTTGTTTTCTTTTTCTTTTAAGTATTTTATATTAGTTGTTAATCATTATGTTCTTACTATTTTAAACACCATGATACTAGTTAATGATGTTTTTCAACTCTATTGACTGTCACATTCCAACTACAAGTGGGGCCTAGTTAGTAAAATTACAAATATACCCTTTTGTAAGAAAATTATCATTTATTCATTCAACCTCCAATTTCAACAAACTTAGTGTCATTACGATGAGCAAAATCCAGATTTTATAATTTCAATTTTATATTCTTAGTTTTTTTTTATCTTTTAATTACTATATTGCCCCTGTTTTCGAAGACCCATAACTTCTTTATCTAAACTCTGTTTTCAGCATTTTTTGGCTTGTTAGATTCTATTTTCTAAGTACTATCTAATGATTTCAGTCTTAGTTCTAAATCATTCTTTTATAAAAAGATATATTTATTGAAAACTCATAACATGCTCATGGAATAGTTAAATTTTGGAGTGAAATTTATCCGAACTTCAATTTCAATGTTCTTTATGTCGTTGGACTCTATTTTTTTATTACATTTCAAATATTCATGCTTCCACTCAAAATTCCATTTCTATAAAAAATTATTTTCTTTAGGTAAAAATTTTCAATTATATTCCAAAATTTTAATTTCACATAATAATGCTTAGAATAGTATTTACAAAATTTGAGGTTCTTACAATTTTAACATTTAAAAAATGAACTTTTTACTCAATGATTATGGATCATCGATTATCAAACATTAAAACGGTGCCTTTACCGTTGATGTCTTAGACTCAGTGAAATACGCCTTGTTTTAGTATTGCTAATCGTCCAGAGTTAGAAAATTTAGATAACCGAGTGCGATCAGCCAAAAATGACCTTTCCGATGGTTCCTCTAGTTCTACTCGTCATCTAATAATCTTTCTTTTGATCAAATTGGACACAAGATGGCGATCCTCAATATTTATTTTCATTTATTTTTGTTTTTTAAAGGTAAACCCTTATGTCACATGTATAACTTCCACCATGTCACATGCATGTATTGGCTTCTTCCTAGGTTCATGCATTTGCTAAACGCATGCAGACGTGATCTAATCCCAACCGTTGATCTCATATGATCCCCCTATTTCATTTCATTTGAACTTGAGCTGTCCATAAACTCCAGACCACCAGACCATGCCTATACACAAATGCACCCACTTCTGCCAATTGCATTCCCACTTGAAATTTACCGACTTATGACACCCAGCACTAACTTGTCTGTCACCGCATCGCTGAGACGCAGAGAGAGAGAGAGAAGGAAAAATCCAAATGAAATAACACCAAATATATTTTCCTAGTTTGAAAATAGAATGTTAAGCATCTTTCATTGCACATGCACTGCCCGGTCACACCCTACGTTATGCAATCCCTTGCCGGCCAAAGGATTACTCTTCTCTGATTTTCATTGGCTGCAAGTTGCTCCTTACAACCAGGCAAAGTTAAGGACCTTTTGAGGCTCATCCTGCTACTGTCTCTCACTTGCTAGAACCTTCTAGAATGACTCTCTTCAAACACCCCCTATCCAGACTGTCGATCGACGGATTTACCAAGTAAGGTTTTGCTTTATACGCATGTATGCTTTACATGTTAAGCATGGATGCTTTACATGTTAAGTATGGATACGTAGTAGGATAAATAATATTAATATATTATGTTTTTATACTTTGCAAAGAAGAAATATATAGAAGGTTATTTTCAGAATAGATAGGAATTTATTTTGAGAATAGGCAGAAAAGTATTTTGTAAAATAGGCACAAAGGCGTTTTGGTAACAGAAAGAAAGGTATTTTAAAAATAGGGAGAAGGATATTTGGAAAATAGTTTTAAAAAAAAGTGGACTTTCACTTATGGTATAAGTTAGTGCTGCTAAAGTAAAAAAGTTATTTTTACTTTACAGGCAATTAAAACCAAGAAGAGGAGTCGTGGGGCAACTGTAAAAGTTGTCATCGTGTGACTTTGATGTCATAAGTGGAAACAGCCTCTTTCAAAATACAAGGCTGCGTATTATAGACTCTTGTGGTCTGTCCCTTTCCCAGGTTCCGCATAGGAGGGAGCTTGATGCACTGGAACGGCCTTTTTTTAGGCAATTAAAACTACCACTAGATATAAAAATTGTTGTTATATGTGTGTGTATATATCTTTGTAATCTCACCCGGTGCATGTACATGTGTATGTGTTTATGCTTGAGTGAAACTTTTGATAATATTTTGTTAATTTTGAATTATATATAGAAGTTTTACTTTATGCGTATAAAGTGATAGTATCGTGGGTTGGTTTGGCCATTGTTTTTTTGTTTTGAAGGTCCGAGACAAAAACAATCTTTGCTAGGCAACGAGTTTAGTTGTTCAGTGACCCAATTTGTTATTGAGTATGAGTAATTCAAACGAGTTTTAAGAATCAACTTTAGAATAAGGAAAATAGACAATGTCATTATTTTTTATATTTTTTTATAGGTCTAAGATGTTCATCTGATTAAGCTCAACCAAAAAACGGTGCAAAAATAAAATAAAATAAAAATCTTTTACAACCATACTAGGCTAGAAATGAAGTCTTTGGTGATTACAAACAGATGTAAGATTTGGTACCAAAAACATCTGATTGAGGCTTAATCAAATGATTCTCTCTCTCTCTCTCATTCAATAATTTTTAGAGTAAGGATGGGTCATCTCTCCCATACATGTGAGCCTGCATTTACATTTTTTTTGAATGACTTGATTGGTGCATCCGATTCCCTCTTCCAAGATGGGTGATATCAAATATCTCATCTTTTGATAACTTATAGGGAATCTCCATTGAACTTGTTGCTGTTGAGAAATGGATATTGTCTCTAAGGAGAGTGAGTTTTTTTGCTTTAATGTCCAATTTCCAACCACAACAAGCTACCTTTGAGGTCCCAAAAATGAGATTTTTGGTACTAGTCATCTCGAGAGATGTAAAAGGGCAGCCCCGGAGCACGGAGTTCCCGCCTATGCAGGGTCTGAAAAAGGGGCGAATCATAAAAATCTATAGTAAGCAGTCTTACTTTGCATTTTGTAAGACAATGTGATCGAATAAACAGAATGGATCACTCAAAAAATGAAAAGAAATAGGCCCGTATAACTTTCTATCTCTCTTTTATGATATTTCATTACTTTATTGATAATTTTCGGTGTCCCACGATCAAATACAAGAAGCACATTTACTATCTCTCCAGCTTTATTACCATGAATTAAGTTTTGTCATACCTATAGCTATGGTCCACCGTCAACGTCACCAGCACCGACCCTGTACAACGAAAGAGACCGCACACTTTCACTATGGGTAGGAGGATAAAGGCCTGCACGTCTTAAAACCACACTTGCCAATAAATGAGAAATTTAAGCATGTACCTATCTTTAATAAATGCTAAATGCAAGCATAGGCACCTCACCAAGGGGCTGCAATTCGACCAGAGCAATAAAGAAGCCGATTATTGAAGATATGCATACTTACGACAGCATTCGCATAGAAAAATGATCCTGACCGTCCATCAGATTGCTCCAGCTTTTGTATTTTTAAGCATATACATATCTTTTATAAATGCTAAAAGCAAGCACCCACCAATATGCTCTTCCAGAGGCACCTCACTTTCGCATTGCAAAATGATCCTACCCGTCAATCTGATCGCTCCATCTTTTGTTTGATTCTAGCGTCTGTTCTTTCAACCACAGAAACAGATAACTGAGAAGAATCATCCAATCATCCTCTTTTTTTTGTTACAAGTATCAGAAATGGGGCATTCGGATGAACAGATTGGATCCTATAAAGATGGTTTCATGCAAAATTACTGTGCTTCTACAGAAGCACATGCGAGGCTGCTGCTCTTTTTGCATGGTTTCCCTTGATAATTTCCTCAATTACATTGCAGGCTTTAAGGCGAGGCTGTGGGAGGATCCGCCCCCTCCTTGTCCCTTTCACTGGTTCCCACGTGGCAGCGGCTTTTGATTCGTGGGCTAGAACAGGACCACGTGGTCCTCAGTGTCAACTGAGTAACAGCAAAAAATGGCCGTTGATTATGACTGGTCACATCAATGTCCAACGCCAATTGTAGGCGGTCCCACTCTGCAGTAAAATCATATATCAGACGGTTTTTATTGGATGTTCCTGCTCCGTGTGAAATGAACTAAATGCCTCTAATCGAGTGGAGAAATTACTTATGTCTGCAGAAAAACATTTGATCTTGAGCCTCGTAACCCAATCGACGTACAGAATAATCCTGTGATAAAAGTTTACTAATCCCATATATTCTTGAGATTTTTCTTTTCTTTTTTTATTTTATTTTAGTTTAATGTTGTACCCACGCACCCATGAGCAGTGCAGCCTTGAAAGCTGATCATCCAGGCGAGGATCCTTTTTGTGCCACTGCTTTTAAAAGGCCTTTTTCTAATGTTCTTGAGATTTTTCAAAGAACAGAAAATAAATTAGAAGCAATTGGCAAGATTTATATAATCTAGTTATATATAATATAAACTACTCGCATAAGTCAAAATTGATCTAAACAAATATTTGCATACTTGGTTGCAGACCACTCAACATCTCTCTTGAAATATGCATAATTGCAGCTTCTAATTACTGTTTTTTCTTTGGCAAGAATTAAAATAGAAACATGAGTGAGTAAGAGTGTGTTAGAGCTTCTTTTTCTTTTTTCTTTTAAAAAATGGATAGTAGAGTGTGTAAGTAATTTGCTTTGTATTTTCTAATAAAAAAACCCAAAAGTGATCCATCATTTTATGATGAATTGTAAATGAATATGTTGTCACTGGGCCCTAGCATGATTCAATCTTATTGGTTCCTAAAATTGATGGGCCCGTAATTTTAGCTAATGACTCCTTCAGAGACAACTTCAAGAAAGAAGAATACCGTTTTCTGCTTTAAATACCATTTAAATCCATAAAATGAAAAAAAAATCTTGAATTAAGAAACAAAAAATAACATAATCTAGAAGATGGGACTAAAACCTAATTGGAAATAAAACAACAAGAAATAAAAGCTGTCAAATTAGTAATTCATATAAATCCCATAAGAGAAATGCTATCGAGATTAAGTTTTAAGATGACTCCAAAACCTAGTTTACGTTTGGGTGGTTTTAGCTTTGTATTTTGAGCTTTTATATTATGGCCATTTAATTTTTAATTAAAAACTAATAGCTATATTCAATAGGTGTGACCTCTTGCAAGTAGCCTAAATAGGAGAGGCCAAACAAAATGACTATGGAGGTCATCCAAAGGTTAAGGCTAGTTAGGGGGTTTTGAATAGCATTTCTCCATACAGAATGAGTATTACATTCCTTTCTTAGCTTCGGTGATATGGTGGGTCACCATGAGTTAGCTATTATCCCAGATCAATTCTAATTATCCCATGATAAAGTGATCTTATTCGGATGAGCTACCTTGATCAGAAGAACGGCTTGACTTCAGATGACCAATGATCTTGGCCCCCAATCTGCCTAGGTGATCTTGGTCATTGTACTTACCAGTAGTACAGTACTTTGCCAACTTTGAGAGAAAGATTAGTAACTGCAACTCTCAAAAAGAGACTAGCGGGGGTACCAGGGATAGCTATGGTGCTCCAAGACAAATCCAAAGACATCCATTAACATGACAGGACAGTGAAACTATTCATTCCTGATTTATGACGCTCACCTGCCATTATATATAACCTTAAGTAAACCATAACTAGAACAGGCGACGAAATAAAGAGAAGGATGTTGCAGCAGAGAGACGGGTGGGGGAGCAGTCTTCAGAGGCTCTGACCTGCTCGCTCAGGGACTGAAACAAACAACTCGAATCTATCACAGACCTCTCTCTCTCTCTCTCTCTCTCTCTACTTATTGCACCACATTTGGCCAAAGGTAAAAAAAAAAAGAAGAAAGAAAGGCAACCACATTTGTTAGGAGGCATGGAATCCTATGGAGAGAGAGAGGAGATTTTTGCGGGTTTCGTGGGCGAATACCACTCTTCTACGCTCTCCTTTTTGCAGGCTGCTGCTTGAGAGACGATTGGCGGAAGCAGGTTTTTTCAGAAGAGAGCCATGCATGCAGTGCAACCCCTCCTTTGGTATTATCCTCAGGGTCAATTTTTATTTTATTTTTTTTCCATTTTCCTTTATTTCAATTGTTGGAGATAGAGATAAGCCTTATCTTATTATATTCATTCTATCAGATGAAGTTCTGATAGAAATGGTTAAATGGTCTCCACTGTCATAGTCTCAGATTTGATGGCTAGCTGGGTTTCCATCTTCTTGGCATGCATTTTTCCTTTAAGACCTGTGACTGCATGTTTCCTCCTTGTAAGAAAAGGGCGGTCTAACCAGTTGTTAAAGTAAGTCTTTTGTAGATAGCTTCTTATATGTACTTGTGCCAAAAGCATTTTGGGCTTTTCATAACGTGGTTGGTATCTAGTTGTTAACGTCGTTCTGTTTTGGCCAAAATTTTGATCTTGCTCAAAAAAGAAACATGATATTTTAGCTGATATGGTCAATAATTTTCTGAAATTTAGGCCAAATTTTTTATTTTTGGTCCAGGCCAAAACAATGACCGAAAGAAAATTCTTTACAGAATAAATTGCAAACCAGAGCCAAACTAAAACCAAAATAAAATTTGGGTAACATCCAGATAGATTTTAAACAATGTATCAGCCAGGTTCTAACATTGCAGATGACAAGGGATTGCGGTTTGACTTAGAAGAGATGCAATAGTTCAGAATAATTTAAACTTATTTTTTTTCTCATATTCACTTAAATAAAATCGATATTTATGATGAAGACTGGATGGTTTAAGTGAAGAGATCTACCTGCACCTGTGGCCACCCACGTTGGGTACAAGCAAATGTAAGATAAAATAGAATGATATGAGCTAAAATATATACTAATCATATGCTCTTTCTCTCCAGGTAAATTATAAGTTTCGTAAAGAAGTTCTATTAAGTGCCTGTTAAAGATAAGCAACATGACTGTTTTAGTTAAGCCAAACAAGTTGATGATATTAATATTAATAAAGGCAGGGGACCATCCATTTTTGGTAAAGTTTATGAAGGCAGATTTTTCTTTTTTCCTTAGTTTCAACGGTGACTAGGCTTGAGAGAAGGTATCTAAACGAACTCAGTCAAAGTGAGCAAATTCTGTAAAGGCATATTTATGTTGTTCTTCCATTAGAAATCAATGGAAAAGGCTAACAGGTAGCATCATTATAAGTGTAGGTAAAACTAGTTCTGTCTCTAGGTTTGCATATTCTGATAATAATCACTTGACATGGATAAGGAACTCTTTGTTGGATGGTATCATGAGATTTTCATGAGTTGGATCCAACCTTAGGCCATGGTCTAAAAAACTCTTGGTCAATCATTTATCTGACCGAGTCCACCTGTTTTCAGCTCTACTGAGCCATTTAGGTTAACAAAGAACTTAATCATAGGACTTGTGTCAACTTTCTTCTACCTTGTTGGATTTTTTTTCGGCACCAAGTTCTTAAAATCTGTTCTGGGGTACCGTTAAAACATCCAATTTTCATCTTGGAGCACCTGCTTGCCAACGCATTGCAAAAATCATCTCCTTTTTCAGGTAATGACGTGGTTGGGTGCATCT
Source organism: Warburgia ugandensis (assembly GCA_035236585.1). Taxonomy (NCBI): domain Eukaryota; kingdom Viridiplantae; phylum Streptophyta; class Magnoliopsida; order Canellales; family Canellaceae; genus Warburgia; species Warburgia ugandensis. Next base: position 1,458,894 of record CP141126.1, read on the forward strand.
CCAATGTTTGCGATTTATGGATGCACCTTGTAGTATCATTCTGTATGATTAAACTTTGGAATCAGCTCTGCTTTTTCCTTTTCATGCCCAAGACCGTAACAAGTGTGCTAGGACTTGGAATTAGATTACTTTTTACTACAGCTAAAGCTTGCTAATTTTTCACTAGTCTAGTTTCCTTCCAAAGAGATGGGCACGCACCAGTTACAAGGTAGTTTTTTTTGGGGCTTTCTTGACTAAGATAGTCTTGTGTAAATGAAGAAATTTGATGCACAAAAGGGTGAACGTACTATTATTTTGGAATAAGGTTAATTGTTAACACAACTAAAGCTTACTAATGTTTCCATGGTCTAGTTTCCTTCCAAGAAGTAGGGCAGGCACAACTACATTCAAGATTGTTTTTGGGCTTTTCTTCCCTAAGACTGGCTTGTGTAGGCAATAATTTGATGCACAAAACGTCAAACATTGTAAGAGATAAAAATATTGTTGGTCCACTTCTTTTTTGTAATGGTGATCATAGGCACTTACACACACCTTTGAGGAGTTTTGAACTCGTAATATTCATGAGTGAGGCTTGCACTTGTGCTACGGTGCCACACTCACACACCCATTGTTCCAATTCCTATTAGCTTAAACTTTTAGGTTGAATGTAATCTAATATGATACTAGAGCTTTATTAACCAAGAAGTAGTGAGTTTGAATCCTGAGACCTCCTATTTATTAAGTCCACATACAAGAGCTCACCTACACATGAAGGGGTGTGTTAGATATATAAATATTTTTAGCCAACTTCCTATCAGCTTAGGCATTTAGGTCAATTCATAAAATTAACAAACATGTTAGCATTAAAAATTAGAGTGTTAGTTAGTAGAGCTAATGCTTGCTAATTTTTCCATAGTCTAGTTTCCTTCCAAAGGGTGTTTTAGAGATATAAATATTGTTAGCTAACTTCCTATCAGCTTACACTTTTAGGTCGATTCATAAATTAACAAACATGTTAGCATTAGAAATTAGACTATTAGTTAGTATGGCTAATGCTTGCTAATTTTTCCATAGTCTAGTTTCCTTCCAAAGGGTGTTTATATATATATATATATATATATATATATATATATATATATATATATATATATATATATTGTTAGCTAACTTCCTCTCAGTTTACACTTTTAGGTTGATTCATAAATTAACAAACATATTGGCATCAGAAATTGGAGTATTAGTTAGTATGCTAATGCTTGCTAATTTTTCCATAGTCTAGTTTCCTTCCAAAGGGTGTTTTAGATATATAAATATTGTTAGCTAACTTCCTATCAGCTTATTCTTTTAGGTCTATTCATAAATTAACAAACATGTTAGGCTGGTTTTCCTAACCAAGATAGTTATTTTTTAGGCTTTTCTTCAGATAGACTGCTTGCGTAAAGGGAGAAATTTGATGCACAAAAAAGTACACATGCCAGCATTTGGAATTAGAAATTTGATAGTATGAGCTTAATTGTGTTTCCACAGTTAAGTTTCCTTTCAAAGAGATAGGAAGGCACGGATTCAATCAAGATAGTCTTTGGGTTTTCCTTCACTAAGACTATCTTGTGTAGGGATATTTCTTCACTTAGATTATAATCGAAAAGCTCCCCGATTATCTTCTCTGGTCTCATATTAGACAGTAAACAAAGCAAAATGTGTATTAATTCTTCTTTTCTGTTGCTTTCTTGTTTCCTGTCCTAGATAGATAAATTGAGTTTGAAGTGATTACAATTCTTAGGTGATGATGATCATAATTAATTAGAATTCATGTGATGGTCGACTAGGTATAAGTAGGATAAAGACCCTACATGTAGTGAATAGCAATAAACCAAATTAACATGGTACTAGTTGGAAGAGTTTAGTGGTTTGATGACAGAACTATAAGCTTCATTTGTCACAAAACCACTGAAGGGTTGTTCATGGACAAAATGGGGGTGCATTTATTATCACGGCAATTAGTTTTACTTTTCTTACTAACCACAAAAGATGGATGTTATTGCGGTGGATTTTATTTTTTTTCCGATTTTGGATGTAGCGGTAGACTGCTCGCCATCCACACAACATTTGAATTGTGTAGCAACAGTGTCAGATAGGATCTATAAGAAGAGAAATTCAATGGGACAGTTATGTTTTGTGCAATATTTGAATTTGTTGTGGCAAGGAGAAAACATATTTACAATTACAGCAACAGTAACTCCCCCTACTCTAGGTTTTATATTTACTGTTGCTGCCTGTAAACTCTGCCACAATCCACAGATCCATGCCTCTGCCATCTACAATTAGAGTAAAAAGGAGATGGTAAATTGCAAGGAAAAGGAAGAGGAAGGTATGGAGCATTTCTGTCTTTAACATGTTTGTTGTGGAATGCCTTTACAAAAGATCCAAGTTCTCTGCTTACAAACAGACCCAAATCATGTTGGCTGTATTTATTTAGATAAAAAAATGGAAAAGAAGGAAAAGAAGAACAGAAAAAGGAAAAAGGAAAAAGAAAGGCGGGAAGGGTGGTCACAACAACAGTAATGGAGATTCTTCTGTCAGTGCAGAAACTTTGCTGACGTTTTTAGGAGAGTCTGGTCCATAGTACAACCTTGCAGAACTGGAAACTTGCAAGAGCAATCAGTATGTATTCAGTTACAAAAATACCCTCTGATGATTGAAACAAAGACAAGAATAGAAAAATCATATGGAAGTATATGTGAGGCCCAGAGGTTTCAATCCAAATCCTTGATTTTCTGATTCGCATCTAAGGTATGAGATGCCCCAAAGATTTCTTCATTGGATGACCTCTGAGCCCTCCTACTGGTTAAGTTCTTAGCCACCAACCGTGAAGATCAACAGTTGGGATCACACAAAATGCACATAAACTCATAAGAACGATGTCAAAACGTCTCCATACATCCTCAGATAGACAATAAAACAAACCTAGGAATTCATTCTGAGATGACCTAGATGATCCAATTTACATAAGATTTTTTGTGGACATGTAGTATCCCTAGATACTTCCGGTTTTGTAATGTGAACATGTACTATCCCTAGACACTTCCATTTTTGTAATATGAATATTTATTATCCCTAGATACATCCGCTCTACCCCGTTGTATAAATCGGATACATACGTAGACAATTGAATTCATCAAGACCCAGATGTTTCTAGAGGCTAAGATGTTCACGGGATAGACTGTAATTTTCCTTCTACCAAATACATTTTGGTGGTCATGCCCAAATTGTTGTTTTGAGTTAGTGCATCACATGGCCTTCTTTAATGTCCATGACCTGTATAGGACAGGTGATGGTGGGTATTGCACACACAACATACATGAATCTAGGGGCTTGGTGGTCATTTCAGATTAAGGGCCTAGCCCTGAATAGTATCTCTCAAGTAAAAGTGATGTTTTTTGCAGCATAGTGATAAACATAGGGAATTCAATTCCAAGCACCAACTACCCAGTAAATCCGGAATTAAATTACTAACAACCTCATCTTTGCCAAAAAGGGTAAAAAGAAGGCCACAAAAATCCTAGAATGTCTTACGCTATTTATAACAACCATGAGACCCCCTCCTCGAGCAGCCCTGACGAGTTGTACTTTGAATCCTAGAAAAGGAAACCATGATTCTCTCTCCACACCTTCTTTCTACATTCCATCCCATTTTTTTCTAGAGAGAGAGAGAGAGAGAGAGATGAGGGGCAGATCTTCAAAGAATAGCAGGGACACAGAAAGGCTTAAGGTGAAAGAAGAACCTCATCTCTCTGGTGCTTATATCAGAAGCCTTGTGAAACAGCTAACCTCTTCAAGAACCAAAGACCCCATGAACCAAAAAGCCCCAGATATTGGAGATGGTGATGGATTTCGCCAAAACCTGGCTAATTTTAGTGAAGGTTTTAGTGAAAACCAATCACAACCACAACCACCACCACCTCAACCTCCACAGCCCAAGAAACAAGTTAGGAGAAGGCTCCATACTAGTAGACCTTACCAAGAAAGGCTGCTAAATATGGCTGAAGCAAGGAGAGAAATAGTCACTGCACTCAAGTTCCACAGAGCAGCAATGAAACAAGCAAATGAGCAGCAACAGCAGCAGCAGCTACAAGAAACCCAACCACAATCACAGCCTCAACCGTCTTTAGAACCTAATGAGAGAGTGAAACCTGGGAGAAATACTAGGATATACCCATCAAATCCCACCACTTTCACATTTTCTAAGTACATCAATAACATCCCCTTCACATCTTTCCCTCCACCTCCTTGCCCTTACTCTTGGGCTTCTCCTCCTGTTGCACCCCTACCCATTAATGAAAATCTTAATCTCACCCTCCCAAACCAACCTTTAGGCCTTAATCTCAGCTTCCATGACTTCAACAACATAGACACCACCTTTTACCACGCCAACAATGAGAACCCATCAATCTATTCTGCTTCTTCTTCATCTTCATCTTCTCCTAATCTTTCATGCACCGAAGTTCCGTTAGCGGCAAACATGTCACCCCCGAATGGAGGCTTACATCCGGTGATGGACGAGGAGGAGATGGCAGAGATCCGAACATTAGGAGAGCAACATGATATGGAATGGAATGACACCTTGAATTTGGTTACGTCTTCATGGTGGTTTAAGTTCCTTAAGAACATGGAAATTAGGCCTGAAAGCAGTGAAGAGAGAGGAGATGGAGATGGTTTTCACATGTTTTATGAGGCCATGGATATCCCAGCTTGGTTGAATGATGGTGTGGTGGGAAATGCCACTGAGGGCTGCTTCTCTCAGCAGCATTTAGATGATTCTTATACAGAAGACTGGTTGCAGGATTCAAGTTTGCCTTGGTAAGATTCAAAGAACATTTCACTTTCATGTACTTAATTAAAATTTTAGGCACTAATCGTGGTATTAGGAGCGTCATTATTGTGCCTCATCTTAACATCAGAGTCTTAGTTCAGTTGATTTTTCAATATTATTTATTGATTTTTTCTTTTCTTTTTTTCAGCATGGATATTGGAGAAATTGAAGGGACGGATGGTGACTGGTTATCCTAGCGAGATTGATTATTTGTCCTTGAATCTTTTGTTTCTAATGTTGCTAATAAAGCTTGCTGTCAAATGGCAAGTGCACCAAGGCAATAATAATGTAGTAGGAGATGAGTTATAATTTTTAATCTCCTCTGGAACATTTAATCCAAAAATCTATGTTGGGTATCCGGTTCTATTTCAATTTATTTTGTGGCTCGATGTGAGGAGAATAAATAAAAAGAGTCTAATAGAAGAATGCAAGGTAACAGTCCAAATAGCCCCATCTCATGGCCAACTCAATCTCCAGCAATAATTTGCAATGGTTGAGAACCGCTCATCTAGAGGGCCCTGCCTTGAATGAGCTAGCAGAAAAGTTTGATATAAAAATTGTTGAAACAAAGTAAAGAAAGTGCCTGCGCAATAGATGGAGACTGACACCACTTCCAAATGGGTTTCGGTGGCAGAAAGTAATGCAAATAAAATTAAGCTATGGAAACCAAGGACATGGATGACCAGATGAGTTTCTCTAAGGGTAAAGCATGAACCAGAGAAAAACTATTAATTTAACTCTATGACCGTTAAGCTCTTTCCTTGAAGTCAGACCTGACCGGACCTAGACTAATTCGTTGATCAGAAACTTCCTTCAGATTCATCATTTCTCCACACCAAGTTGTAACTCTGAGGCCCATAGGAACTCACTTGGCCTGAAAGGTAAGTTGTATGGTTGTCTGTGTTAGTAAAATGTCATTTTCCCCCTTAAGGCAGCAAGTTGTCTGGTGATCCAGCGATTCTTCTGGAGGTCCTACAGCAGATATGCCTCCAAATGTAAGCATCCCCCTTCCGACACACACAGATGGTTGATACTTCCACGTACTACGGACACCGTTGAGACACTTCTATTTCCTCTAAGGGATCTCTAGAATTGCCGCTGCCTAGCTTTTAATTTGTTTCTAACCATAAAATGAAATGTGAATAACCATCCTTTTCTCTTTGAAACAAGAGACCCTTCTTCATATATCTTCAAATTATTTTAATTATTTATTTTAACAATTAGATGCGAAAATATACAAAGCCTGAGCACCCAGGTGAGAGACTTCTTATGCCATTGTGCTAGAAAGCCTTTTTATCTTCTCCGCGTTACCAATTCTCCAGAATCAATAATTTTATATGAAAAACCAGTGAACTAATCACTTGCTGTGGTACTGTTCACCTTTTTTTGTTGAGGTCTAACCTTACTTGTTAGATCAAAATTGTCTATGAAACAAAGCTACAAACAGGTCAGAGACGAACAACGTGGATCGCCCACCATTTTCTCTTCTGCTCGCTTGCTAGGTACTAGCACTGTTTTCAAACTTTCCAAACCATTTAGTGTCGCACGGTAGGAACAACGTTTAAGGCCGGCAAATTTAAGAGCTGACCCGCAAGATGAGAAACATCAATCACCCAAGAAGCTTGAGAAAGAAGGGTTTGAGTAAAAATCGCTAGAATTTATTGGCACTCAGAAGAACACATCAGAAAGGAGGTTTTAAGCTTCAGAAACAATAAGCTGGTCAGCACACCAGGTGCTAATTTCAGGCATCAGAAGATCCACCTAAAATCAAGTTGATACAGGAAATCGTATTCTGTGTCCAGATACAAATCTCATAACTCAACTACTGCAAACTATATTCTTAGTGGAACTTCGGCTCTTGACAGCCCTTTTACAGTTATAACTTCTTTTGGCAGCTAACTAGGAAAAGAGAATGAAGATAAAGGGATGACATAAAATAAAACCTTGACCTTACCAACAATCTTAAGCTGCATCAAGGCCCACGTTTAAATCGACCCATTCTTTTTCGACTCTAATGATTTACTCTCTTAGTTCCTTGCAACTTAGCCAGCTTGCCCAGAAGAAACGAGATTTTCCAGAGACATCAGGGTTTCTATGGCAGGTTTCTAGAGGGTCAATCCGGAAAAGAAGGAAAATCAAAAGTACAAATTATTTCTAGCATCAGCATATCAGCGGCCAAACTGCCAATGCCGTAAGCACTCAAGCAAGAAACAAAAAAACAACTATTGCCCTGAGCTTATTTTAACATTTAAAGAGGCCTTGATTTGGCAAGAAAATGGTTGCTGTGATGGAAAAAATAAATATTATCTGAAGCCACAAAAGAACACAAAATGATGTGGAAGAAATAAGAAGATGAGCAACTCTGTGAGGCAGATGGTTTGCTGTATTACTCTTTGGACAAACAATGTTTTTTCGGTGAGTAGATGCAATCAGTCCAATTTTGCAATTAGCGCGTCAACAACTTCTTGGGTGGTGCTTTGCCCCCCTAGATCTTTGGTTCTGTACTTGCCTTCTACTATGACACGCTTGACAGCGGTTTCTAACCGATCAGCAAATGAAGGGAACTGCAAATGCCTCAACATCATTGCAGATGATAGGAGCAAGGCAACCGGGTTCGCCTTGTTCTCTTCCACTATCTTCTGATTCCCGACATTTCCTGCAGAAGCACCTTGCTCGAAAATGGCATGATCAGCACCAACATTACCTGCATGGTAAAACCAGTCAATAATTTGATGCAAGGATTGTAAGCTCAGTGGAAAAATAAGAAGCAATGAAAAGGAGCCAATCAGCAGGCAGCAAGTGTGTAAATTGGTGGAACACACATACCTACACATACATCTGTCCTAAGTATGTATGTGAGTGAATACATATATGTAGTTTTGTATCCATATTGTCTTCTATCTATAATATACTTTGTGTTTACGTATTTGTGTTCTATATATGTATACGAGCATCTGCATATCTATGCATGGGCGAAGTATATATAGTAGCCTACAGTACATCTGCTAGTGTTAGTAAGCTCAAAGTATCGTCTGATCCGCATTACCACAAGAAAGTGGCACAATCAACAATTTCTAGATATTTCGGTCAATTGTGCCAATCATGCTCTATCTTTCATGAAATTGCAATTATTTAAAACTACAATCTTTACAAAACTGCTTTTATATTATAAGTGACTGCTTTCCAGAGACAAAGGAGACGTGAATTATATTTTGCCATCCAACGAGGCTAGTTATGGTCCAATAATTTTTTTTAATCAACTTCAGCTGCACATGTTATGGATTTAGAAGCCCTCTATACAATTCCAAAATTTTTAAAACTAACCTGACACATCTCTACCCTGATCTATGTGATTATGTAACAAGGAGGAGACTAGAAGAAAAACAAGGCATCTAAACTACCAGAACTTTGGTTACTGTATACTAACCTTCAAAACTAGATCAATTAACTTGAAAATTAATCAAGAGTGTGAAGTGAACCCAACTCCTTGTTGCCTGAGTAGTTTAATGGTGCAATACTGACTAAATTGAATGCCAAAAATAGAGAGACTTAATTTCTCAATCTTTTTCTTTTTCTCAACTTCAAAATCTCTATGTTTCTTTTGGTGAATAGCTTGATGGTTTGATCATCTTTTACACTGGAAATATCCAATGCCCAGATAGCATATCCAACTAAGTCTCGGGTTGTCTTAGGCTGGGCTATCACACAGTAAAAGCATGGTTTGAAATTCTCAAAGCTGATATGGATCCAACGATATTTTCCCATCTTGAGCACTGGAGAAAATGAGGAACAATCAGTAGTAAACAAGTAATGCCCGTCTTCAGTACTTCATTGCATTATTTGAAATATTTAATGTCACAGAAAAAAGCAACAAAATCCATAGGGAAACATCGTTGTCAGAGTGGAGAAAAGTTTTGTACATTACTAATTTTTCCACATATTTGTGTCAGTATGTCATGCACTTCATGCTTTTCTCATCTCTACAACTTTTAAGTTATCAAGATCAACAGGACAGCTTTAGTTTTGATACAAACTGATGAATGCCACTCTTGAACTGCATCAAGCTAGAAATAAGCTAAACCTTTAAAAACATCAGGAGCTGATGATATGGATCTGTACGCAATCATATATGCAAAATTGCATATGTATGTGAGTGTAATAGTGTAATATGTTGGTGTGTTATGTTTGTTTTCGTGAGAGAGAGAGAGAGAGAGAGAGAGAGAGAGGGAGAGAGAGAGGGAGGGGGAAAAGAATTGAAAATGCTAGAATATTTAATCAGTTAGTACCTCCCGGCATGACCCCAGTTCCTCCAGCAATACCTGCAGCTGTATTTGCCACCAGATTTCCATACAAATTTGGCGTCACCTAGTAATGTAAACAAGGCAGCATTAATTCCTGTAGATAGCAGACACCCCGCAGTGTACAGGAGGTGATAACCAAGCATGCTCAAAGATGTTCTTACGATTATGTGATAACTGGAAGACGTGTCTTGCCATCAAAATTACCTATATGTAAAAGACATAAAGAAACATCACCATAAAACATTCACAATGCACACCCACCCACACACAAACGTGTGTGTGTGTATGTGTATAACATTCAAAATGCGCACAAACACATACACGTAATATATAAGGCTTTGATGATGATATATCCATGTGCATTGTGAATGTTATGTACACACACACACACACACACACACACATAACATGTGGGTGTGTTGTGTGTCTGCATATGTATGTATGTATGTATGTATGTATGTATGTATGTATGTATGTAACATTCACAATGCACGTGTATATATCATCATCATCATCATCATCATCAAAGCCTTATCCTGATTAGGGGTCAGTTAACTGAATCTTGTTCCTCCATTCCTCTCTATCAAGTGTCATGACTTCATTTAGTCTAGAAGTTTTTAAATCTTTTCTCACCACTTCTATCCACCATCCTTTTGGGCCTTGCCCTTGCCATTTTAGAGCTTTCAACCTGGATCAACTCACTCCTAACCGGTGCCGTTTTCGTCCTCTATTGGACATTTCCAAACCATCCAAGTCTACCCTCGCTCATCTTGTTAGCTATTGATGCTACTCCTAGGTTTCCTCTAATGTTTTCATTTCTAATTCTATCCTTTCTTATCTTACCACTCATCCATCTCAACATCATCATTTTGGCTATGCTCATCCTATATACATGTTGCTCAACACTCTAATCCATAGAGCATGGCCAGCATTACAGCCATAACAGAAGGTACTATATAAAAAAAATTAAGGCATCACAAACCAAAGCACATTAAGACAGTCAACATCAACTTCTGGTCAACTTCTAATATTAATGATATCAAGTACTAATGCAATGTAAAGAATGTCTAGACCATTCTATATCCAAACTAAAGACAGGGTACACTGTTTCCAAACTTCAGAATACAATAAAGGAATAAAATGGGCAGCCAAGATATGGCAAGAAAAGTGGATGTAAAAGAGGCAAATCTGATAACCACCTGTTGGAATCTTATTTATGCTTTCAAAATTCACCTCATGTCATAGTTCAAGTACAAAAAATGGCAGACTCTACCACACCTTCAAATTTGAACAAGTAATTTCTGATCCAAGGAGTTTGATTGCAACTTCTTCGTTATTAGTTCCTGCATAATTGGAATAAAAAAGGGCAGCCCCGGTGCATGATGCTCCCACCCATGCGGGGTCCGGGGAAGGGTTGGGCCACAATGGCCTAAAGTAGTAGCCTTACCTTGCATTTTTGCAAGAGGCTGATTCCACGCCTTGAACCCGTGACCTCAAGGTCACATGACAACAACTTTTACCGTTGCGCCATGACGCATATTTGGAATGACATTTTTTATAAACTCAGAGCAGAAGCTCCCAAAGAGAGTGATAAAAACAGATTTGGAAGAGCTGATCATTCCACAAGGTTGAGATCCAGAGCATCACAGAAATATTATGCTCTAAATGAACAGAAAAACCTCTATCATCAAGCAATTTACAATAACAGTGGCAAAGGAGTAAGCGAGACTAAAGACATGTATTTTGAGACAAGGCTGGGGCCCTGCATTATCTCACATTCATTAGACCCGACATTCCCAAGGCAATTAATGAGATCTTTCACCATAAGCATGATCAACAGAGGAGCAACTTCAGATGGCCAAGCACATCTGAGATCATAATGACCAGGAAACTTGTTTTGGCCATAGTATCCATTTCGGAAACTTTCATGCTGGAGACCATATGAAACCCTTTCACACTGCAGACATACATTTCTCCAGAGCATGAATCCGATTCCATTAGAAACCCATACTTATATTTCAGGATACCAACTTTTAATAACTGGAAACTCCTCCCAGGATATTCAGATACAACAAATTCTAGTTTAGGATTTAAGAAGCTTGAAATTTTAGATGATACAAGACTCGAGCAAGGAATTTCATACTGCACTAGTTTATTATTTAAATTTAAGCTTTAGATAGAATTATTTATCAATTTTGTCCAAAATTATGATAGTTAAAGGAATATATTACCTTGCTGTATATATTAAATTTTCAACAAAATAAATTTATCATTAAAACATTTCCAATCCTTTTGTCTAGACTCTGTCTCCATCCCCATTTGCTTCACACCTCCGGCAACATTGTCTGAGATGCAGTAGGTATAGATTGGATTATTTGTTAATCCAAGGAGCACAACAAGACAAAATAGTAGAGTGTGTAGCTAGTCGAGACCTAAGGGAGTGAATTTGAAAGGCCAGATTTCAATTTCACTTCTATCTTCATACATGTTATACCTAGGTAGTAATTGCAACTTTAATCTATTTGCACTTAAAATTAAAAGGATTGCTCTTTAGATTTCATCAACTTAAACTTATACAGATTCGATTATGCTCCACATTCTCTTGCTTGTGATCATTAGTTATAGTAAAAACAGTATCGGATTCATTGAAGAAACATAATGTTGACGCAATCAGAAACTTATAAAACAACAAAAGGTGCATAACTAAACAGAATTGTGAAACCAGTCTATGAGAATATAAATTGGCTATAACTGTTCCATCTTATAGTCAAAAACCAAAAAGACAAACAGCTTTGGGTCCTTCAAGTATAGCAAGAGAAATATCCAACAGAGATGTCAACTTATGAACTAGAAGAATCTATGCATTTTAAAGTAACATACCATGACATCAAACTGTTCAGGCTTTGAAACAAGTTGCATGCAACAGTTGTCCACAATAATCTCGCTGTACTTTATCCCAGGGTACTTTTTTGCTACCTCCCTACAAGATTCCAAGAAGAGACCATCTGCAAGTTTCATAATGTTGGCTTTGTGTACTGCTGTCACTTTCTTCCGGTTATTGAGGTAAGCATATTCAAACGCATACTTAGCAATACGCTCTGAGCAGAACTTTGTGATCACCTAGCAAAGACACTGAATAAGAAACAAACCAATTCCCAGAGTAGACATCTCAAAGAAGAGAAAAAGAGGAGAAAGAATTTTAAAAAAAACTGCACAAAACTTGAGATAGGTAAACTTTTTACAAATTACTTTGATGCCATCTCATCAACCAAAAAGAAGATGATTGCATGAAACTGACAATTTGGCAGCAAAAGCATCATATTTATATTTGTGGAAAGTGAATCTGGCCTACCACATATGCTTAGCAATCTCCACCCATTATCTAATATACTACTGTACTTGGAAGTTAGAAAATGAATTACAGCAAAATCGACTAAGAGTCTCATATAAATAAGATGTCAAAGCTCAGTAGTGGGCTTCTTAATTTTTCATCAAATTCTACTCACCCTCAGCATGAAAGAAAGATTCCATCCATTACTTTATACTTACAGAAAAATTGTATTTGGAAGCCAGAACATAAACAAGAGCCAAGTACTCCATAAACATTGTATAGAAGGAAAGAGGTCAGGCATCAAAACTATCTCCTCAGTCCTCACTGAAGGTTTTTCTGCTGTCCTTTTACTTTGTTTATCAACAACCTGCAATGCATCTAGTAAAGACTTTAGTTGTGAGAACTGCTTATAGAAGGATACTTCATTCATAAGTAAGAACTAGCTATTTCTTCTGGCCGAACTCTGTGTTGACTAAGGTAGCAATACCAATATGCTACTTTTGTGTCTATTGCAACCAAAAGCAAGCCAAAATGAAAACCAGAACATTTGAATGAAAACTGAAATATTGGAGCAACCAAAAGTGGGATTGTGAAAGGTCCTTCTCATGACTAGGTGTAAATGTTCCTCTAGACCTGCTTGCTATAGTGGGATAGACCCCAAGGTAAAGCTTTATACTATTTTCCATGTTGTCTTTTACCATGATAAAAAGGGCAGCACCGGTGCACGAAGCTCCCGCCTATGCGGGGTCCGGGGAAGGGGTGGACCATAAGGGCCTATAGTAGGCAGCCTTACCTTGCATTTTGCAAGAGGCCAATTCCACGCCTTGAACCCATGACCTCAAGGTCACATGACGACAACTTTTACCATGATATACTTTGTCTAATCTGGGTTGGCAAGTAGTCACCTAGTACTTTGTTTGTAGTGCGCCATACTCCTTTCACTGAAACACGAGGCACACACAAACAAGAGAGGATGACCTTTTCATGACCTTTCCATCCCCAGCTATCCTAGTTCACAAGCTCATAAGCACTTTGAGATACTCACTCGGGGAAGATTAATGAGATCAAATAGTCTAGCTTTTCAGTTTACGTTTAAATAGGTAAAAGTGTCTTCAGATCTTCTTCAATCATGTATATAGAGAAGCACGTTGAAGGTATGTTCTTGAACAAGAGAGGGTTCCAAATGGAGCATCCTATTGGGTTCCACTTGCCATAAATTCATATATCTCGTCTATTTTAGCGTGGTCAGCTAACCTTCTTGCATGTTCATTTTGCTGCTCTCTAAATAAATTCACAGCCTTTCAAAATGAAAAAGACAAGACTCTATCAAAATACAATCTACAACAGATTATATTGTGCATATATCTAATACTAAACAGCAAAGAGGCTACATAATCATTTTCTAGCCTCATTTACTGTCCCAACTGCAACTAACACTGGACCATGCCGCATGTCTTGCTAGTTTCAACTGTTGAATATCAGATTCCCTCCATTCAAAAATTTTCCAGAATCCACCTCAACTATTTTCAACAACAATCAACATCTAATAAGCCATTAAGTAAAGACAAGTTACATCTATGTAGTTAGAGGCCCAAGGCGCACCTAGGCACAAGGGGGTGTGCCTGGAGCCTAGAAGGCCTAGGCGTGCTTAGGCATGTGCTCGAATCACGAGGTGCAAAAATAAATGTTTAATAATTACAAAAATAATTAAACATCCTAAAAAAAGTAAGAAAACATAGAAACATAATAATGAAATATTATCTAAACACTATGTAGTTAAAGGCGCGAGGCGCACCGAGGCACAAAGGGTTCGCCTATATTTTTCATAATTAAAAATTAGCTAAAAATCATTAATAAATTCCTAAAAAGCATTAAAATATAGAAATATAATTCGAATATGAAATATTATCTAAACATGCAAATTTTTATGAAAAAAATAATATATAAGCATAATCAATCAAATAAAATAACTTTTAAGAGTTTACGAATCAAAACTACTCACTTTAGTCATCTCTAGAGAGATTTTCAGGCTCAGGGTTTAAATTATCATCAAAGCTATCATAATCCTCCTCGACATATCCAAGAAGATCACTATCTCGACCTTGCAACTCCTCAGTGTCCTCCTCAGAACCAGTTTCCTCCTCTGGTTTTGCAAGTACTTGAGACATGTTCCCCTGCCTCCTTTGCCTCTGGTACTGCCTAGTGAGAGGAGCAACACATGAACTAGATCCCATAGCACGCTCAACGTCACCCCATGTGAAGCTATCATCTGGATGGACGAGGTCATCCTCAGCATCTGCTTCAATGATCCACTCGTCACTCTCATCTACCTCTCTCAATACAATGGGATATGTATATGTCTGAGATCTCAAACGATTTTTATGTCGATGGCAGAGACATTGATTATATTGAACAAATACCAGATCGTTCAATGTTTTTGCATACAATATATTTCTCTTATTTGTGTGAAGCTACAATAAAATATCAAATTTTATAAGGTTGATTGTAAATTATATTGTTGAATGATCTACAAATTTGTGAAGTAAGTAATACTTACACTCTCAAAAGCACTCCAGTTCTGCTCACAAGGAGATGCAATACAGGTCTGAGAGAGGACTTTGATAGCAAGTTTTTGGAGAATTGGGCATTCAACCCCAAAAGTAATCCACCACTCACAAGAATTAAATAACAATAAATTAAAAAAATTTAAGACAAATAAGATTTAAAATTGTAAGACTTACAAGGAGCCATTGTCTTCCTTTTCAATTTAGCCAAGTCATTTGCAAACAAGCCTGCCGCGTGTTTATATAGGCCTAGCTCATTAATCACCTTGCTTGCATCATCTTGATTTGCAGATAAGGTATTGATCGTGTCAAATAGGCCTTGCTTGATAAATCTATCGGCCTCAATATCTTCTTGCCTATTATAATAAAATGCAAGGTTAAGATAATAACCAGCTGCATGCAAAGGTTGACAAAGCTGATTCGTCCATCTGCTATCAACAATGCTACAAATATGGGCGGCCTGTCGCTCATTATCTTTAAGATTTGTCATAATCTTTTCCTTGGCTCTTATGATGGCCTCATATATATAAAACCCATTATAGGCTTCTCTTCAGTATCCACAAGCCTCAACACCTCCACAAGTGGTGCCATTATCTTCAAGCAAAATAAAATATTATTCCAAAAGGAGCCGCGACTAACAATATTCTGTACTCTTTGTCCAACCAAGGTATTGCTCCATTTGCTGTTACTCCATGCTTGACAGTGGAACATCTCCCTCAGTTCCGCCCTAACATTGTAGATACTCTCTAAAATCCAATAGTTAGTAGCAAAACGAGTGATTGCAGGCCTGACCAATTCTCATGCTCCACTTTTGGCAATTTGCCAATATCCTCCAACATCAAGTCAACACAATGAACTGCACAGGGTGACCAAAATAGATGCTTCCTTCTTATTTGCAAACATCTTCCTGCAGCTACATAATTTGACGCATTGTCCGTGATGATCTGTAATAGGCAATGGAATTCATGAGTAAATATTAAAACTTCTAAATATTAAATTTTTTGATAAAAAACTTAACTAAAATTAAGAGTGAGAATTACCTGGACAATGTTTTCCTCTCCAACATCATCTATGACGTCATCCAACACTTTAACAATCAAATCTAAGCTCTTTACATGCTCAGATCCATCAATTGATTTTAGAAAAATTGTCCCAATTGGACAGTTTACCAAAAAATTAATTAAGGTGCAACCCTTGCCATTGATCCACCAATCTGACATTATGGAGCACTCGTATCGTGCCCAATCTTTTCTGCATCCTTGTACAAATTCATTCGTCCTTTCAACTTGTTTTTTGAGAAGAGGCACCTTCAACTCATAGTAAGAGGGTGCTTTGAAACCTTAAGAAAGAAAGAAAACATAAGTTAAATATTCTTTAACTTAAAAATATGCATAAAAAGTACTAGTATATAAAGGAAAACAAAAGAAAATCATTTACCTAGTCCATGCTGTGTAGCCGCCTCAAACATGGTTTGAAAAGACTGACACCGAGCTGCATTGAAGGCAATGCCATTCTCATAAAACCATGTTGCAATGTAATCACATGCTTTGGTTCTAAGCTCCTTATATGCATTATTTATTGTTGTTTGATGCAAAGGAGCCTTCTCAAGATTAGGGGCAAAATGAATATCAAGAGGTCCCTTTATTCCACTCCTAGACCTCTTGCTGCTCCTTATGCCAAATCCACTAGAGCTTGGGCCACTACTACCACCAGCCTGTCTCCCACTATCGTCCACATCTCCTTCAACAATTTCAAGATCATCATGAATCCTAAACAAATTTTCTGGTCATGTTTGCTCTATAATGATTCTCTCCCTTTCATCCTTCTTATTTTTTGACTCATTAATATAATCACTTATTCTTTTTGATATATCAGCAATCACCTTGCTGCATTTTTTAGCATTCCTATGCCCTTCAGCTAAATATTGTATTAGCCTATAAATTCCACCACTGTATTTGTTTCCACATAATTTGCACCAAACTGTATTCTTATCACCTGGAATTCTCAACTCTCCATACTCCCACCCTGGGTCCGTAGATCTAGAAATAGCTGAAGTATCTGAATTTGAACCCGTTGATGATGACATCTTTAAATTTTATGCCTAAAATATAAAAGCATAAAAGAGTGAGTATTGTTATTTTGAAAATTTTGAAAAAAAAAAACTCCAAAATAGAAAACAACATGAAAAGTACATCATACATGAAGACACAAGCATGAGAAAGCTATATATGTAAATAGGAATACGTTTTAACTAATAAATATAAAAATAAATAAAATTTTTCCAATTTCTATAACTGTTATTTGGGGAAAAATTGAAAAAATAACACAAATACAAAAATAGCATGAAAAATAAGCATACATGAAGACACAAGCATGGGAAAGCTATATATGTGTATTAGAATAGGTATTAACTAATAAATATAAATAAAATAATTTTTTTCTAAATTTTGCAAGTTTTATTTTCCAAAAAATTGAACAAAATAACACTACAATACAAAAAAAAGCATGAAAAGTACATCATACATGAAGATACAAGCATGAGTAAGCTATATATGTGGATAAGAATAGGTATTAACTAATAAATATAAAAAAGAACAAATTTTTCCTAATTTTTGTAACTTTTTTTCAGAAAAATTAAAAAAATAACCCTAAATTACAAAAAAAAGATGAAAAAATTATCATACATGAAGACACAAGCATGGGAAAGCTATATATGTGGATAGAAATACATTTCAATGAAGAAATATGAAAATATGATGACTTTTTTTTATTTCCGTAACTGATTTTTTCAAAAAAACAATAAAAAACCTAAAAACAAACTCAAATCTAGAGTAAAGAAGTATAAAACTCAAATGGAATGTCTTCTTATACATATAGAACTAAAACCCATCAAGATCTATGGAAAATAGTTAACAAAAAACAAAAAATTTGAAAAAACGGTACTGGTTTTTACGTTTTTTACAGAAACTGTATACATATGCTAAAATTAGTAAATCCATACCTTTTTTTGCTTAGATTTGTGAAAGATCGAAGAATGGTCGTTTTCACCTTCTCAATAGGTTGGAAGATTGAAATTAGGGTTGGAAGGTGAAAAACGTAAAAAAAAGGAGGTTTATACTTTACCGAGTAAGTGGTCTGCGCCTAGAGTAGAGCGCGCCTGAAAGCTGCGCCCAGGCGCACCCAGGCGCTCCCCTAGGCGACCGCGCCTCATTTCCTTTGCGTCTAGCACTCTCCTAGGCTCTTACCTGTTGACTTGCGCCTAGGCGCGCCTTTAACTACATAGTCTAAACATACAATTTTTTATGAACAAAATAATATATAAGTATAGTCAAGTCAAATAACTTTTAAGAGTTTACAACTACTCACTTCAGTCACCCTTGAAGGGATCTTCAGGGTTCAGATTATCATCAAAGCCTAAGTAGTTAGAGGCGCGTCTAGGCACAAGTCACAAGTCCATCGCTTGGGTGGGTGAGAATCGCAAGGGAGTCAAGGCGCTAGTGCCTAGGCGCATGCCTAGAGCCTTAGTTCAAGTGCATCTCCAACTCCCGGGCGTAGCTAAGGACTGGTTAAAACATAAGAACTTTTTTTTCCCTTTTTTTTTTCATTTTGTTATCTTCTAACCCTATTTTCACTTTCCTGAAAACAACCATTCCTCTTCAATCTTTCACAGATATAAGAAAAAAAAGGTATGATGAGGACCATCATCCCACGTTCTTATGTTATGTTATAGTTTAGTTTACTTGGGATATTTACCACTAAGGGTATTAGGTTTATTAATGTGTTGTGATTTAAGAAGGGGAGCCTTGGCGCAACAGTAAAAGTTGTCGTCATGTGACCTTGAGGTCTCAGGGTCAAGGCGTAGAAACAGCCTCTTGCAAAATGCAAGGTAAGGCTGTGTACTTTAGGCTCTTATGGTCCGCCCCTTCCCCGAACCTTGCATAGGCGGGAGCTTCATGCACCGAGGCTGCCCTTCAATGTGTTGTGATTTAAGTAGGGGCAATTTTGTCTTTTTCTAGATTAGGGTCAGATGTCCCCTACTTAAGATCTTTTCTCTTTTGTGTAAGTAGTTTTTTTGAATAATGAATAAAATTTTCGTTAGACTTGGTGAATTCCTCGTTCTAGCTTCCTTCCCTTGGGCATGAAGCCGCGTTTGGTATGAAGCCAAATCACTTTTGTTTCATCCTATTTTGTAAGTCAATACTTTTCTACCTTGTCTTTTAAAGAACGATTTCTGAGCTACATGTGATTACGTGATTTGTAGCGGTAATAACCAAGAATTCTTATGCTGCATAAAATTCATGAATCCTAGATCCGAAGCTTAATCAGGACCATTCATCAATTAGAAGGACAATCCGGATTGAAACTTCGATCTTACCTTAATCGGTAAAGATCTGAGATAGTCTGGAAATCCTATAACGCATTGTAGGCTATGCCTACTAATCAAGACTGATTTTCTACATGTTTGAAGTGTAAGTCACAGTTTAATTTATGTTTTCTTATTTAAGTTAATTCTGATATGATCTTAGCATATATATTAGGTCATTTTGTGTGCTATCCTACATCAAATTTAGTATCAGAGCATAAGATTGCTTAGGATCTGCATTATGTTGCATTCCTAAACACCCCCTCCCCGGATTTGCATTAATTTGCATTCATAACCCTCGCTCCCTCATGCCACAGATTGGCATTAGATTTTTCATGCTTCGCATGCACCATAGAACATTGCAAGCGCATTATAGGTCGTTGTGTTTAGTTGCATTCTAGAGGTCTTGTGTGCTCATTTAATTTAGATTTAGAGCATTGCATATAGGTTTAAGGTACTTACCATAGAGCCGTAGGGTGTTTGGTTGTTGTGTCAAGGCATCCTAGTATATGCCAACCCATAGTAGTCAGTCCTACCAGCCAATGGATTCACAACTCAGCAAAATCCTTCAAGAAATTCAGGCCTAGTTGGCTGAGTTGAATGATTGTGTAATCAGCCAGCATGCTGAACTGACAGCACAATAAGATGATCAAGGTTCCCACATTGAGGCAATAGAGTCCCAACCCAAACCTCTCATAGGTAATGTGCGTGCTAGACTAGCCATGCAAAAGTGAGGTAACCACATAGAAGGTAGTAATCACCATCATCACGATTATGAGTCACATATCGATGAAAATTGGGCCTTGAAATCTATCAAGCTTAAGGCCCCTACCTATGATGGTAAATTGAATCCAAAGCAGTTTCTTGATTGGCTTTCGGACATGGATCGTTACTTTGACTAGTATAAAAGGTCCGAAGAGCAGCTGGTCTAATTTGTTAAGATTAAACTAATTGGTCAAGCAAGGCTCTCTTGGACCAATTTGGAGCGTCAATGAATTGTAGCCATGCGTCTACCCATTTCCTCTTAGGAGAGGACAGGCTGACTAGAGAATTTTGTTCTCTTATCCTACCATTTTAGGTTATTGGATCAGTGGCAAAACTTACACTAGGGAGGTCTATCTGTCACTGAATACATTGCTCGGTTCGATGAGTTTATGATGAGGTGCATTGTAAGGGAGGATCCCTCTGTGACCTTGTCTAGGTTTAGGCTAGGCCTTTGCCCTGAGCTTCAGAAAGAACTCATTCCCCATGATATAAATTCCTTAAATGACACCTATCATTCCCCATGATATAATTCGTTAGATCACACCCATCGGATAGTGCCAAATATTTGAGAGGTATCTCAAACCGCAACCTGCTATGCAACACGAATCCGAGACTAAATCTACATTTGGGAATCAACAACCTAGAACTCAAGTGATTGCAACGTCTAAAGTCGACAAAGGAAAGGTTGTGTCAAGAGAGAGTTCAAGGATAAACAGCAACACTAGGTGTGATCAATGCCAAGAATTTGGACATGTTGTTGCACAATGCCCTTCTAGGACCCTGCTAAATTCCTGTTTATAGAAGGTGAGGATGTGAATAATGGATATGAAGGATGGCCTGAGGTTTATGACCCTGTTGGTGAGGCCCGCAAGGAGGAGGAGGCCCATGAGCAGAATAGTCAGAGAGCTTCCATGGTGCGAGAGACCTGTAGGCCCCATGGGGAGGGTAATACCCCATGTGTGACAGTAGTAAAGTGTGCTCTCATGCACCCAAAGGGTAGTAATGATTGGTGTAGGACAAACATTTTTCATACATATGTCAAAAGTGGCAAAAAGAATTATAAAGTTGTCATTGACAGTGGGAGCTGCACGAATATAATTTCCACAGATGCTATCTCTTGCTTAGGACTTTCACCCCTTCCCCACGCTAGACCTTATAGAGTTGAATGGGTTGATGGTTCTTCATCACTCCCAGTTACTTAGAGGTGTCAAGTTCCCATTGAATTTCTAACATATAAAGACACCTTGTGGTGTGATGTGGTACCTATGGATGCATGTCACATTATTTTAGGCAAGCCATGGCTTCATGATATGGAAGTTACTATTTATGGCCGGTCTAATTTGTGCTCTTTCTTGCATGACAGCAAGAGGATTCGACTCAATCCTCTACCACTCAAAGGGCCATTGAGCAAAAAGAAGACAACAACAGAGCAATCATGGAGGGCAAGGAGAAAGCTAAAGGCCTAAACATTGTTAGTGCTTTGCGAGGGATATTAGAGATGAGCCTTTCTTCTATGCCCTAGTGGCAAAAGAGACCCCATTGTTTCTGATTCTTGAGTACCTTAGCGAGGTAGCATCCGTTCTACATGAGTATCAGGACATTTTTCCTAATGATTTACCCAATAAGTTACCTCCCATGAGTTACTAGATGAGTATTAGGAATATTCATTTGTGCTTAAGCACAAGTCAGGGGTCAAGGATAAACCTACAAATGCATTGAGTCGTAAGGTGGCATTGCTACACACCTTACAAGTTGAGGTTGAACATTTGAGAGAGGACTATCCATCGTGCCCAAATTTTGGAGAGATTTAAACATCATTGCCTACAGGTCAAATACAAAGTGCTAAGGACTACCTGCTACAAGATGGATATTTGTTTAGAGGCCTTCGTTTGTGTATTCCCCTCACTTCCTTGAGAGATTTTCTTATTCGAAAGCTTCATGCAAGTAGAGTTGCTAGCCATTTCGGTCGTGACAAGATGATTGCTCTTATCACTAATAGGTTCTATTAGCCTAGTCTCAAATGGGATTTTGCCAGTGTCATTGGGTAATGCCGTACTTGTCAACTATCAAAGTAACGCAAATAGAATACAGGATTGTACACCCATTTGCCAGTGCCATATGCCCCGTGACAAGATTTAAGCATGAACTTTGTGCTAGGACTACCCAAGACTATCAGGAAGCACGATTCCATATTTGTCGTTGTGGACCGTTTTTCTAAATGACCCACTTCATTCCTTGCTCTAAGACTGCTGATGCAACTAGAATTGCCTCTCTTTTTTTTGAGTCAATAGTCCAATTACATGTGTTACCAAAGTCCATAATGTCTGATAGAGATGTTAAGTTTGTTAGCTATTTTTGGAAACACTATGGTACATGATAGGCATTGGGCTTCAATTCTCTTCTGCTTATCACCCACAAACGGATGATTAGACAAAAGTTGTGAATTGAAGCTTAGGAAATTTGTTGAGGTGCTTAATAAGAGAGCACATTAGGAGTTGAGACGCTATTTTACCAGTTGCTAAGTTCGCATATAATATTTTTGTTAATAGGACAACTGGTATGAGTCTTTTTGAAGGCGTTCACGGATACAAGCCTAGGATGCTTGTAGATCTCATACTCATATCTGCATGACATAGGCCATCTAAATCGGCCCAATCCTTGCACAGCATATACATGATTTGCATTCTGAGATCAGACGAAGAATTAGTTTAAGTAACGATAAGTATAAATTTGATGTTGAATGCCTAGACAATATAAGAAATTTCAGCCAGGTGATCATGTCATGATTCAATGAGACCTGAACGATTTCCATAGGGAGTCGCTCAGAAATTACAGGCTCACAGTGCTAGTCTTTCAGGTACTGAGGAGGGTAAGGGAGAACGCTCATATCTTCGATCTTCCTCCTAATTGGAAAATTAGTTCAACGTTTAATGTGGAGGATCTAGTTCGTTTTTATCACCCCACCAGTTCACCCATTGATCTTAGTCTTAACCCTAACCTTGACCCGAGCACTGATCTCAGCCAACCCATCCAAAGCCCTTGGCCCCATGCCCCACCCATGCAGCCATTACATTTGCAACCACAAGTTCATCCCACAAAAGAGCAGGTAGAGGACATACTTGACAATCAAATAGTGTCCACCGCACAATGAGGTTTACAAAGATTCCATGTCAAGTGGAAGGATAGGCCTACTTCTGGTTGCACTCGGATCGCAAAGTACAAGCTTCATGGCCTAGATTCAGACCTTCCAGATTGCTATTGACAGTTTACTAGACCAGGAGTCCCGCTCACCACAAGGCGATGACGATGATGATCACCACCCTAGACTTGACTTCAGGACATCAAATGCGACGAAGGTGGGCCCCTATTTCATCGGGTCCTTGAGCAAAAGACCTCTTACACGTACATCTGTACTATAATAAGGTCCCCACCCTGAGAAGCTGTACGTGTTAGAGATGAGTGAAGACCCATGTATGTAGGTACTATTTGAAGAGCCCGCGTCAGGAAACTACATAAGTAGAGGATTTTAACTGATGGGCCAAGTGTACATACATGCATTTGAAGACCCCACATTGGGCATATATACACTTGTGAGGTTTGATGTTCTTACTTCGACAGCATTTAAGTGTTACAGCCTGAGGGCCCCACACATAACAATATTGTCCGCTTAGGAGACTGGGGCCCATATCACCCAGCCCCTGCACGGCTTTGTTCTTCCCTTGCGGGAAAAGGCATTGCTGTATGAGAAGTCCTCTTAACTCTTATTAACAACCCAGTAACTTTCCCCTTAGTGATGTGGGACTAACTCTCAGCGCTACCAGCTGTCCGCCTAACGATGCCCTACGTACCACCTTAAGGGAAATTGAGTCCCTGCATGTTGGCAGCCACACGTAGCTTGAGAACGATGTGCCGACAAGCCCACACATAATTAGGGGTTGGCTTTGATACCACTTTAATAGCCCAAGGGCCCCACACACAACAATATTGTCCACTTTGGAGACTGGGGCCCATCCTGTAAGGCGCCTTAGAGATCGATGATGTGCTCGGCACCAAGTCTATGGTAAAATCAATCTTTCTGAGTGGAGGTAGTCCTGGCAGCTCGTCTAGAAATACCTCAGCAAAATCTTACACCACATCTATCTCCTCGATCCGTGGCTGCTCACTGTCAATCATCTTGAGGCAGGCCAAGAACACTTGGTAGTCTCAAGCGTAACACCGAGCCGCTCTCATGGCTAAGATAACACAAAGCCCATAAACACTTCCTGCCTTAGATTACGACCACTGGTCAATCTGGTACACAACATCTTATTTGCTTCTTACTATAATCTATCGTAACCCAAAATATAGCTAACCAGTCCATCCCCAAGATAATATCATAATCCAGTATATCTAAAAGGATAAGGCTAGCATCCATTTTAATGCCTAATATCTCCACTGGTACCCTCTCGAGGTACTTCGTAGCCTCCACTATCTCTCCTATTGGCATCGATACATCTAACCCAAATGCTAACTCAGACGTGTGCAAATCGAGGCATGATGCAAACATATATGAAATTAACGAATGTGTAGACCCCAAGTCAGAAAGAACTCTAGCATGTCTATTAGCTACTAAGAAAGTACCTTCCACCACCTGGTTCAAGGCCTATTCCCGCCCCGAAGTAATGGCGAAGGCGCGTCCCTGACTACGCAGCACTGCCTCTGTAGTAGCATCTGTCCTCACTGGCCTGTCTCCCTAACCTCTCAGGCAGTCTCTTATCGCATGCCCTACCTCACCACATCCATAACATCTGAATGGCTATCCCGACTGGAAAGGCTGCTATCGCTACTACTAGTGAAACTGATGTGGGCCCTGATGCTGACGGCCCTATCTTAGGCATACTCGCCCCATGTGTTGTCCCTTACAATGAGAGCACACTCTCCTGCCCTAATCTCTCCTCTGTTTAGGAGGGTACCGCTGGTCTGGGCCCCCTAGAGGCTCAGTCATCCCACGAAGGGTCTCTTGCCCCTAAAGGGCTAGTTCATCTCTCCTCTACCCCGTACCAGGTCTCTCTTGAGCACGGAAGCTATGTCTGCAGCCTACCTCACCATGGTCGGATGTGCAATAAGTACCTCGTGCCTCAACTATAGCAGCAACCCATCAACAAATCTATATGTCACCTCTTGGTCTGAGGCAAAAGAGGCAGACGCAAATCTCCGTAGTCTAGTGAATCGGTTTAAATACTGCTGAACAGTCATACTCCGCTGTGCTAACGTAGAGAATTCCCTCTTCATAGCATGTAGGGCATGAGGAGGGAAGTACTGCTCGTCGAAGATCCTCCAAAACTCCTCCCATGATAGTGGTGCTGAAGATGGGACGCGTGTCTGTTGCTGAGTCTTCCACCAAAACCCAACCTCGTCAATCAATAAATAGGTTGCTAATCTCACTTGGTCCTTTGAAAAGATCCCCATCCCTTCAAAGGCCTTCTCAACCTCAAACAACCATCTCTCCACCACTATTGTATCTCCTTTCCCACACGAGGGGTACCATTTTCTGGAACCTCTCGAACTACTTTGCCGATGGATCGTGTGGTTTCAAGGATCCTCCCTCTGTAACTCTTGGCATAGGAGCTGTCAATACCTAGTGGGATGACTGTGCTGATGTGTCCCCCTGGGCTGTTGCAGTCATTGCCAGGTGGGCAGAGTGAATAGCCTGCACTGCTGCCCGAACTTGCTGTGTCATTTGTTGAGTGAATTGTGGCATAAGATCCTGAACTACGCGGGCCACTATATCCGCCTCTGAATCACCTACCCTTAGTGTCGCAACAGGGCTAGCCACTAGTGGGGCAGGGGTGGACCTCGTCTTCCGTCGAGGAGCCATCTGTCAATGTTTCAATATTATATCGTGTAAGTAATCCTCATATCTCCGTCTCAGTTAAGAACTCATTTGCTGTAACTCAAATTGGACCCTTAAAGTGGTGATGATGGAATAAACCGGGCTTTGATACCCATGTAACAACCCGAGGGCCCCACACACAACAATATTGTCCGCTTTGAAAACTGGGGCCCATATCACCCAACCCCTGCACTGTTTTGTCCTTCCCTTGCAAGAAAAGGCCTTGATGTATGAGAAGTCCTCCTAACTCTTATCAACAACCCAGTAACTTTCCCCTTAGTAACGTGAGACTAACTCTCAACGCTACCAGCTGCCTGCTTAACGGTGCTAGATGTAATAACCTAAATTTTTTAATTTTAGAAAATACGTAATTTTGAAAAGAAAAAAAAAGGTAAAATGGTAAATACACGTGGGGCCCACATACACGGCGCGGGAAGCCACGAATGAGGCTATAAAAAGCCTACCATGTTTTTTCGTACGGCCAAACCTTTCCTCTTAGTTTTCGTGTCACCGACAAAACCAAACGCCGGCAACAACGCGAAACCTCCCCTCTTAGGCCACACGGTGACAGGAAGCCCTCGTTCTGGCAGGTCTGACCATGGTAGGCTACCCTCTACGGTTTTCTTTTTTTTTTTTCTTTAAGTTTCCATGGTGTTTAACGTCGAAAAATAGCGTGGATTGCCATTTTCTAATGAAATATTGGCATTATTATTCTTTTCAACGTAAACCGATGAAACAGTATCAATTCATGATCTGACCAATTCATCTTGTGCATAGTAATACAAAGAACAAACCCATGAATTTTCATAGTGATCGAACGGCTAGGGATGCTGAAAAACTCAAAAAACAGTAAGAGGAAAATTTTTAGGAACATGATAAAAATCGTGTAAAAATACGAGATAACGATAGAGTTTGTTGAAAAAGTGCCTAAAAACAGGATCTATGTGAAAATTTGAGTGAAACGGTGCAAAAATTGCACCATTTGGACACTTAAGCGTCGGTGGCGGCAACCGAAGTCCAACCGTCGTCTTCGGCGACGGTGGTCAGCTAGTCGTCGTTCCCAGCGATGGCAGCCCAACCGGCACCACCTGCACGAGGGGCGCATAGAGCGGCGAGCGCACACGCCAATGCACACCGACACATATACAACAACGACCACACGCGTGCGGCATGCGCCAACACGCATGTAGCATGCAACATGCCGCACGCGGCACCAGAGCGGACGACACGTGGCGTGCACACGCAGCATACATGGCACGCACACACGCACGCTAGCGCACGCGCGAGCTACACAATCACGCTCCACACGCGCGACACGTGTGCCTTGATTTTAATCTATTGTTTTAATTGTTTTGGACTCTACGAGCCGTTCATTCACAAAAATTGTGATTTTAGGAGCTACAAAGGTCCAAATTGCGATCCGAAAGAGGTGTTACGATCATCTCAACGGCGTGGACCTATATTTGACTTGAAAATTTAGATCTGAGCACCTTTTTACTAGTTAAACCACTGAATACCATTAAATAATCTAAATCAAACTGATCAATGGATGATCAGGCCTTAGACCTTGATTATATACATCGAATATAAGATGATCTAGGGGATTAAGAGGATAGCTCTCATTGAATTGACAAGTGATAGATGACTTATGGTGTGACAGGTACATCAAAGCGTGCGACCTGACATTACTCACGCGCCTGATTAGAGCACTACATTTATCGAGGTAGGTGATTTCATTCAAATTTCTCCATGATTTCAATAACCATGGCCTGTTATCTAAAGTTTTTGAAGCATGTGTTTTATGTTTTCTCATGTTCACATAAATAGGTCCCTACTTGTTGGTAGCATGACATTTCATTTTTGCGAATAACCATGTTTTACATGTAATATATTGTTTTTATCATGGGCTTTGATGGTATTTATTGAGATTATTTTATGGAGTATTTACATGATTTACATCTTGTTGATGATTTAATACGGGTGCTTCCACCCGGTGGGTACTATGCTAGAAGGGTTGTAGGGTTGGCCACCTACCCTCTGACTTTGTGATGATGATGATTAGACACCGTCCTTGAGTGGTACAGGACCAAGTACGTAGATGGTGGTATCATAAGTAGTCTCCCCTACGAGTCCGTCTCTTCCCATGAGGACGGAGAAAGTCTCCCGTTTGAGTGTTGACGGGAAGCGGTAGTGGTTCAGATCCTGTTGGGGTTGCCACTGCAGCATAGTAGCCACACCATTATTCTGCATGCTTATGTGGATTTATGTGTGGGGTGAACCGGGGCAAGCCAGGCCGAGGTCGTGAGGAACTCCGGGGCTGATGCGGGCTGCACGGGAGGAACCCAGGGTTAGGGGTGGCAATTCGGGTTGGCAGGTCGTGTGTGGCAACACGAACACGACACAATTAGAGTTATAGGTCGACACGAACACGACATGATTAATAGCCGTGTCAAAAACCTATGACTTGTACACGACCCGATTCTTCAAAAATGACACGACATGACCTGTGTAACACGATTAATTGATTGAGTCATATTGGATACAAGACACAAAATGACACAACACGACATAAAACGACTCAATTTCCCTATTACAACTTAGTAAAAAAACTGCTCTCAAGTGAATGAAGCCAAACCAACCACAAAACATAGGACGGTTATTTTACAACCGTCCTATAAAACATATATAAGACAGTTATTTCACAACCGTCCTATAAAACCCATAACATATAGGACGATTGTGAGATAACCGTCCTATATGTTATGTGTTTTATAGGACGGTTGTGAAATAACCGTCCTATATGTTATGCGTTTTATAGGACGGTTATGTCATAACCGTCCTATATGTTATGTTTTATAGGACGGTTAGTGCATAACAATCCTATATTTGTAACATATAGGACGGTTATACATTAACCGTCCTATATTGTCTAAATATAGGACGGTTATGCACTAATCGTCCTATTTTACACATATGGATATGATTTATTAGTACTTTACCAATCTGTGAGTGTGACTGTGATGTGCCAGACTTCCAGTGACCAATCTGCCTATGCCGACAAACGGCCTAGCCTTGGCGCCGCCTGCCTGATAGGGACATATAGTTTTCTTTCCTCCAATTCCAAACTGGCAAGTGGCAACTGGAGTTAATGAAACTTACACTTCAATCATTTGTCAAATATTTTGAGTCCTTGATGTTAGATCCAATGTGTGGGGCCCCCTTGTAGTGGGGGGAAAACAAACTGAAAACATAAAGGTTTAACTAATTAATAATTATCTAAGCCTACTAAGTCAAACTAGTCTAAGGCAATTGCTTTGTCTTTTTGTATGTAAGTAAGCCCAAATCCAATTATCCAATTGAATTAGAAGTCTTAAGCTAAAGCCCCTGCCCAGGTTGGTTGTTTGCTATAACTATAAGTTATAACCTAAGACTTAGCTACACCTACACATTGTCTCCAATTTTCTTATCAATCATTTTAAGATTAGCTACACATTGTTAGTTACAAACTTACAAGTCACACTTAGTACAAAATTAGTTAACCAAGTTTTGTAACTTGTACAAGTACAAGTGAAGTGAGAGACTAACTAACTGTCATATATTGTATAAAATTATAAATGCTAATGATTTTCTTATGTTAATTTCACATGTCATCACCAATTGATCTAATATATCTCTTTTTCATCAAATTCATGAATATCATGTATCCAACTCATATAACTCAATATTTGTTTCTCATTTCTAACTCCCAATTGATGATAATAGATTAGGAATAACTCATTCGTTCATGATCCATTGATCCATCATTCATGTAGAGTAAAATTTAGTAACTCCCTTAGTAATATCATTCAACATTTGTGTTGATTCAACACATAACTCCTATTCTCTGTTCTCATTCTCACCCCACCTAATGATTTAATTACATAACTAATAACCATTCCCTTCAGACCCTTCCTATACTTATTATCCACTAATGAGATAATTACATAACTCTTTCTATACTTATTCTCAACTCTCAAGCTGTTGAGTTAATTACATAATTGTTTCTATTCTCATTCAGTCATTCTTACCTAATGAGTTACTTACATGACTCTTTCTTTACTTATTCTCAACAACTTTTGAATTGAGTATGAGTTACTTACATAACTTTGCTTTTTTAAGCTGATCCTCAACTGAGATCAAATGAATTAAATACATAACACTTTACTCATTCTCAACCTCAACAACTATTGAATTGAGTATGACAGTATGAGTTAATTATATAACTTTGTTTTTAAGCTGATACTCAACTGAGATGAGTTAATTACATATATGCTCTGTCTTTTTAAGCTCATCCTTAAGGAAATTAAGACGAGTTAATTACATAACTCTTTCTTTAGTCTATACTTAATAACTATTTTTTTTAAAGCACATCCTCGACTAAGATTAATTAATAACTCTTTCTTTACTCATCCAGTCATCCTCAACTGAGATGAGTTAATTATATATATGCCCTGTCTTTTTAAGCTCATTCTTAAGGAAATTAAGACGAGTCAATTACATAACTCTTTCTTTACTCTATACTTAATAACTATTTTTATTTAAGCACATCCTCAACTAAGATTAATTAAATACATAACTCTTATAGCTTATACGACGGTTATGCAACAACATGTCAACAACCGTCCTATACCTTTCTAATAAATAAAATAACCATCCTATATAACTTATAGGACGGTTATAAAAAAACCATCCTATATTTCATTATATATATTATAGGATGGTTATTTAAAAACCGTCATATATTGTTCTATATATTATAGGACGGTTATTTAAAAACCGTCCTATATTGTTCTATATATTGTTTTTCACCTTGATTAGCCCTAATTTCAAATTTTCAATCTTCCAACGGTCCAAACTACTGAGAAGGTGAAAACAACCATTCCTCTTCGATCTTTCACAGATCTAAGCAAAATAAGGTATGTATTTACGAATTTTACAATCTAAATATAGTTCTGTAAAAAACGTAAAAACCAGTACCTTTTTTTCAATTTTTTTGTTTTTTGTTAACTATTTTCCATAGATCTTGATGGATTTTAGTCTGAGAAGGTGAAAACGACCATTCCTCTTCGATCTTTCACAGATCTAAGCAAAAAAAGGTATGTATTTAAGAATTTTACAATCTGTATTTTTCTTAATTTTTTTGTTTTTTGTTAACTATTTTCCATAAATCTTGATGGGTTTTAGTTCTATGTGTATAAGAAACATTCCATTTGAGTTTTATAATTCTTTGCTCTAGATTTGAGTTTGTTTTTAGGTTTTTTACTGTTTTTTCGTAAAAAATCAGTTACGAAAATAAAATAAAAAGTCATTGTGTTTTTCGTATTTCTATCCACATAGAGCTTTCCCATGTTGTGTATTCATGTGTGATAATGTTTTCATCTACTTCTTTTTTTGTAATTTAGTGTTATTTTTTAATTTTTTTGAAAAAATAAGTTACGAAAATTAGGAAAAAATTGTTCTTTTTTATATTTATTAGTTAATGCCTATTCTTATCCTCACATATAGCTTACTCATGCTTGAATCTTCATGTATTAATGATTTTAATCTAATTTTTAGCATTTAATCTAATTTCATCTTCAGGAACCATCCTATATAACTAGTAATATAGGACGGTTCAGGGTTCGGTTATTCAGGAACCGTCCTATATTTTCAACCATTCCATAGGTTAGAATCGTGTCAAGGTGATGAATAAATAGGTCGCATGTCAAATAGGTCAACACGACGGGTCAAATTGATTGACTCGAACACGACACAATTTTTGGCGTGTGACTCGAAAATGACATGAACACGATAAGACTCGACCCACACCCGTTAAATTCATGTCGGGTTCGAGTGGTGTTATCGTGTCATGTCATATTTTGCCGCCCCTACCCAGGGTTGGTATGAGGACTCATCAGTGGTGATTGAGTGTCTTGGGACACTTTTGGGGTTGTTTTGATATAGTGTCTTATTTATCATGGTTTGCACGCATGTTATTCTGTGGACATGGACTCGTATTGTTTTGATGGATGCACCTCTGTATTTTGATCATGCCTTGCATACCATCCTGATTTGACCTGATACTTGTTTTGTGAAGGTTAATGATTATGAGCATTTGATTATTTGAAGTGTCTTATATATGTTTATTTCATGAAAATCACCATGTAATTTGATTAAGCTTTAATTGAGTGTAATCACCTATACAAGCATAGCTTGCTGAGGCATTGCTTTATTTTGCAATGCCTCAAATTTAGAGCGCGACAGCCAAAAAGGAAGGCAAGTGGAGTAGCATTGATTTGGAAGAAGACCTGAAGACTATCCACTTTTTATATTCGTAGATAGATTAGTGTATGTCTCTTAGACTTATATTAGACCTTTGAGATTTTACTTGGATGTTTACATAATTGGATAGATTGAACCCATACTATGGTATAGTGAATGTTTAATTTCAGATGTAATTATTATGGTGATCATGGATGGAACCTGGTGGCTTTTTTACTTGATTTATTATTGTCTTTAATCAGCTTGTGTATTTATCGTGGTTTTAAATCGAGCATGCTCAGAGTATCCAGATTTTATTTTATTTATGGATGCAGTTTTGGAATGTGGTTGACTCTCGAGGTTTTTGTTTCCGATTAATTCTTTTAACATTGAGCAAAAATTTATAGATTTATGAGTTTTCATTTTTCAGGATCCTGTCATTTTTTTTTAACATATTATTACTATTATTTTGGGGAAAAAGGTTTATAAAAACCCAGGGTGTCACAATTTGGTATTAGAGCTCGGTTTATTCCATCATCACCACTTTAAGGGTCCAATTCGAGTTACAGCAAATGAGTTCTTGACTGAGACGGAGATAGGAGGATTACTTAAACGATATAATATTGAAACATTGACAGGTGGCTCCTCAACGGAAGATGAGGTCCACCCCTGCCCCACTAGTGGATACCCCTGTAGTGACACCAGGGCAAGGGGATTCAAAGGCGGATATAGTGGCCCTCGTAGTTTAGGATCTTATGATACAATTCACTCAACAAATGACACAGCAGGTTCGGGCAGCAGTGCAAGCTATTCACTCTGCCCACCCGGCAATGACTGCAGTAGCCCAGGAGGACACATCAACGCAGTTATCCCACCAGGTACCAACAGCTCCTATGCCAAGAGTTACAGAGAGAGAGGATCCTTAAAGCCACACGATCCATCGGCAGAGCGGCTCGAGAGGTTCCAAAGAATGGTACACTCCTTCCGTGGGAAAGGAGATGTAGCGGTGGCAAAGAGATGATAGTTTGAGGTCGAGAAGGCCTTCGAAGGGATGGGAGTCCTACCAGAGGACCAAGTGAGATTAGCAACCTACTTATTGATTAACTAGGCTGGATTTTGGTGGAAGACTCAGCAACAGACATGCCCCCCATCCTCAACACCACTATCATAGGAGGAATTCCAGAGGATCTTCAACGAGCAGTACTTCCCTCCTCATGCCCTACATGCTATGAAGAGGGAATTCTCCACGTTAGTAGGCGCACCCAAGCATGCACCTAGGCGCTGGCACCTCGACTCCCTTGCGATTCTTACCCACCCAGGCAATGGACTTGCGACTTGCGCCTAAGCGCACCTCTAACTACAAAGAGTTACATGGCTTGTACAGAACACAACCAAGTAACTCCATGCAAGGGCAACATCATACCGACATAGTCCCAATTGCTTATCCAAGCATCTTTTTAGACAACAAACAAATGCATCTGAGAGTGTGCCAAAACATTCCAATAGTTCCTCTACAGGTATTCATCTTGGTCTTTAAGCATATTGGCACATGGTTGATGAACAAGCTAAAATAGGTTGATGCCAAAAACAAACTGGACACATCTGATCCATCAAATTGTTAACACGAAAGGAGATTTCTGAGATTTGAAACTTACAACAAAACACTACCAACCCCACCTGTACCAATAATGGAGTCCCTTAATAAGTCAACACTAGAAGCACAGAAACAATGAGAGATTCTGCCGGAAAAAAGAGCATTGCACAAGCTACATTTATATCACATACCTCGCCATACTTCTTTTTTCAATACCATCTAGTATCTTCTTTTCTGCACCAAGGGACATAGGTATGCAAAATTTCCATGTTTTATCTACAAAATACATGGGGAACACCAATAATCCATACTCTTTGAAACTAGAACTGAATTAATAAGAGTCGCCTCAGCAATTTGCTTCCCCTATACATGGCCATGAACCTTCCAAAGAGTATAACTCTTTATTTTTGTAATATCCTTAATTTTCAGTACGAATTAAGAAATTACTAAATAAATCAAATAAAAAATTTATAGATGGAAATTTTTCCTGAAAACATAAGAATTAGAAAGTGCTTGTCGATACGATTCCAACGCCACCAAAAACGCGAAAAACGGAACTCAAACGAAGGAGTTAGGAGCCGTCGAAGTTGTAAGGGCATTTTGGTCATTTGACAAAGACGTGTTACACAGAGGTCCAAATTGATAATGGCACCCCCGTCTTCCACACGTCTCTGCCAGTCCAGCGAAATCGCCGGAGAGATGTGGAAAGAGACGTAAGGGGAAGAGACTCTAAATCCTATATCTATTCTTCCCCAGGAGCCAAAACGCTCCACCTTGAGCGTTTCTCTGAGTTTTTACTCAGAACCCTAGCCTGGAAAGATTGCACTTTTCCGGCGAGTGGAACCCCAGCAACACGAGCAAACCCAGCCAGGCGCAAGGTAAGCCTTAAACTCTATTTTTTCGTATTTATTAAATAGGAAAACTAATTAGAAAAGCATGTAAAAATTAGGAAAAATCGAATTTCCTGGGAACTCTGTGCACACTACTGTTGGAGCGTGATTTCACGGATGAAACCACGTCCGTTTGGAAATCGCACCATCCAACTAGTGCACAAGAGACCCAAGATCAAACCCTTTAAATTTGGGAGTGATCCAATGGTGGGTTTCTCCAGAAAACGCAAAAACTAGTACCTAGGGATGATTTTAGGAACTTGGAAAAAATCGTTTAAAAACCATGGTTTTTGGCAAAATTAGTGCAAAAGGGGGGCATAAATGGATTCTAGAGAGAATTCTGAGAAAAATGGCGGAAAAATTGCACAAAACGGAGCTCTGTAGCTGCGCCGGAGACGACCAGAATCTAGTCGTCTTCTCCGGCGTCAGCGACCTGGCGCTAACGCCAAGATGCACACGGTAACGCACAGAAGACGACGTCAACTGATGTTGCTGTCGCTAGGCAGTCGTAGTGGGGCCGGGATGAGGCACATCCTGGCGTCCGTGACGCACGCGGCGGTGCATCACGGTACCAAGGACGCACTCCGCGCGTCCCGTCCTGCGTTTTGGAGGTCGGCGTCTTCGTGACGCCAGTCTACACCGGCAAAAAACCAAGCCGCCGGTATAGACCACCTTATGGTGGTCCAGCAGGCCCCATTTTGCATAGGTTTTCACTAAATTTTGATTTTTGGGAGCTAGAGGAATCAAAATCACAATCCGAAAGAGGCGTTGTGACCGTATTGACGACGCGGACCTAGTTTTAACTTAAAAACTTATAAATGACCACTTTTTCTTTAGAAAAATTTTAAAATAGTAGTGTGACATGTATAGGTGCACTTGAATATATCAGTTAAAGGAAGTTATTAGCAAGCTAGTGGTCTCACATTGAGGTAGGTGACAACAATTAATGATTTGCCTTGATTTTTAAACCATGTTTAAACATAGCATCATGTGTGATTTTGTTTTAAATTGCAATTATCATTTAGCATGGATTTCATGCGACTTTGAATACATTATGATTATTCCAAATTGAAATCTTTTATTGAATAAACTTATTTCAAATGATTTTATAAGCATGATGTTAATTAGTTATGCTTAAATAGAGGCTTATTTCTTATTATATATACGAAATGCATTGATTTATATGGAAATAAGAACAAGGGCTTATTAGCTGGTCCTTTTATAGGCTAACCCCAGGATGAGAAGCATGTCTTGGGGAATTCGAGCTATGAGTGCTCTTGAGTTTTAGCATATACATATGATTTTCATGTTTTATATTTGATGATGGGTGCTCTCGCCCGGTGGGCTCCATGCTAGGAGGGATAGGGCCAGCCACCCACCCTCCGAGATTGTGATGTGATGATTTTGTGATATGATAGACACCTGCCCATAGATGACATTCGGTAAGGGTTTGGTAACATGGATAGTCCACACTACCAATCTGAGCCTTTTCATGAGGACAGGCGCTAAGTCTCCCCTTATGGTGTCGACGGAGAGCGGCGGTGGTTGATACCCATGGAGGGTTGCCACTGCAGCATGATGGCCCATATTCTTATTATGTGTGCATGTATGATGAGCATGGTTATGGATGGTATGCCTGAGTGTGACGACACTCAGAGGTTGGCCATGAGTACTGATCAGTGATGTTAGTGCAATGTAGTGGGACCCATTACCTTAAGGTGCCCTTATTATTATTGTATGCTCATTTACATTGATTTATGTCATGTTTTGACTCCGTGAAATGCATGTTTTAGCATATGAAATAAATTGACATTCATTTGGACATGACATTATGATACTGCTATTTTCATAAATGATAGACTTTTCATCAGTGCTATTAATTATTTCTTTCATTTATTACATTAATTGTCTATGTACCTACACAAGCGAAAGCTTGCTGAGGCATTGTTTTGTTTTGCAATGCCTTAGATCTCGAGCGCGACATCAGGAAAGGAAAAGCTGTTAAGAAACCGTGAGAGCTGCTGAAGATCTTTTTCCTATAGTTTTAGATAGTGATGTGAGTCATTAAAACAGGATTGTCATTTGGATTTAATTATGGACTACATACTTTATGTTTTGGATTTGATTGAGATGTTAGACATATGCTGGACATTTATATGGGATGTTATGATGGATAGACCCTGGGCCATATTATTATTGTTTTGGACATTAATTTGATTTAAAATAAAGGCGCCGATTTATTTGACATTGATTGATACGCGTATTATTTTATCTACATGTATGTCGGTTTGAGAAAAGAAAAAAATAACACCCAGAGTTTTTAAGAATTGTTTTAGTAAAATGATAATTAAAACTTTTCTCATGGGATCCCAAATGCTCTTATTCAAAATGTCATTATTAAAATAAAAAAAAAGTCTTAAAAATCCGGGGTGTTACAATTTTACATTAAGGTCTTTTCACCTCATCATCGTCGTCGTCGTCATCAAGACCTTATCCCAATTAAGGGTCGGCCACATGAATCTTATTCCTCCGTTCCTCTCTATTAAGTACCATGGCTTTATTTAGTTTCAAAGTATTTAAATCTTTCCTCATTATTTCTATCCACGTTCTTTTGAGCCTTCCTCTTGCCTTTTTAGAACCTTCTACTTGTATTGCCTCACTCCTAACCAGTGCCGTTGTTGGTTTCCTTTGAACATGTCCAAACCATCTAAGTCTAATCTCCTTCATATTGTTACCTATTGGTGCTACTCTTAAATTTCCTCTAATATTTTCATTTATAATTCTATCCTTTCTTGTCTTACCACTCATCCATCTCAACATCCTCATTCCTGCGATGCTCATCCTATGAGCATGATGTTCCCTAACTGCCCAACACTCTGATCCATAGAACATGACTGGCCTTATTGCCATCTTATAGAATTTTCCTTTTAGTTTGAGTAGCACCCGGCGATCACACAAAACTCCAAATGCACATCTTCATTTGTTCCAACCTACTTGGATTCTCTGGATAACCTCCCTCTCAATCTCTCCACTCTCATGAATCATTGATCCTAAGTACCGAAAGTGGTCTTTTACAAGGACTTCTTGGTTATCAATCTTGACTGGTGTTCTACTCCTATTCTTCTCTTTGCTAAAATTGCCTTCCATATATTCTATCTTATTTCGGCTAATTTTAAATCCTTTAGATTCTAATGCTTCTCTCCATAACTCTAGCTTTAATCAAGTAAGACTATATCATCTGCAAATAGCATGCCCTAGGGAATCTCCTCGTGCAGATGTTTTGTTAACTCATCCATAACCAATGTGAAAAGATATGGGCTCAATGCCGATCCTTGGTACAATCCTACAGTGACAAGAAAATCACCAATCTCGCCACTAGCGGTCTTAACATTTGTTATTGCTCCCTCACACATATCTTTAATTATGTCTATATAACCCTGCGAAACCCCTTTATCACCCAATGCCCTTCATATTAACTCTCTAGGAGCTCTATCATAAGCTTTCTCTAAGTCAATAAAGACCATATGGAGGTCTTTCCTCTCCCTATATTTCTCTACTAATTGTCTTAGTAAGAAAATAGCTTCCATGGTAAACCTCCAAGGCATGAAACCAAATTGATTCTCCGATACGCTTGTTTCATGTCGTAGCCTCTTCTTAATCACTCTTTCAAAAAGTTTCATAGTGTGACTCATAAGTTTGATCCCTCAATAATTAGTGCAACTCTATATGTCTTCTTTATTCTTATAAATTGGTACAATAGAGCTTTTCCTCCACTCATCAGGCATTTTCTTTGATTTTATATTCTTATTAAACAACTCGATCAACCAAACTATCCTAATATCTCCCATATGCTTCCAAACTTCTATTGGTATACTATCGGGCCCCATGGCCTTTCCTAATTTCATCTTTTTCAAGGCCTCTTTCACTTCAGGTATTCTAATTCTACGTTCGTATCTATAATATCCAATGTTATTTAAATTTATAGTATTTTTAATCCCTATATTCTCAAAGCCATTGTCATTTAACAATTTTTGAAAGTATATTTCCCACCTTTGTTCGATCTCATCATCTTTGACTAATACCCTTTGATCATCGCTTCTAATGCACCTAACATAATCTAAGTCCTTACCCTTCTGTTCTCTTACTTTTGCAAGTTTAAACACATCTTTCGCACCTTCTCTTGTTCCTAGTCTATTATAGAGCTCATCATATGCTTTAAGTTTCGCCTCACTTACTATTCTCTTAACAACCTTTTTAGCATTCTTATATTGTTCATAGTTTTCATTATTTCTAATCTTCTGCCATGCTTTAAAACACATCCGTTTTTCTTTACTAACTTTTAGCATTATTTCACTCCACCACCATGTTTCCTTTACTAATTGCCTTTTACCTTTAGATACTCCTAAGACATCTTTTACCACTTTTTTAATGGACTCAACAATATTAATCCACACGGTATTTACTTCTGTTTCATAGTTCCAATTTCCTTCTACCATCAACTTATTTGTGAATGAGGTTATTTTCTCTCCTTTTAAGTTCCACAACTTAATTTTTGGATACCTATAAAGTTCATTTCCTTTCTTCCATCTTTTGATATGGATATCCAAAACCATTAACCTATGTTGTGAGATTAAACTCTCACCCGGTATCACCTTACAATCCTTACACATAAATCGTTCATTATTCCTAAGTAGAAAAAATTCTATTTGGCTTTTATGAAGTCCACTTTTAAAGGTTATTAAGTGCCCATCCCTCTTCTTAAAGAGTGTATTTGCAATGGCCAAGTTATATGACAAAGCAAAATCGAGGATATTCTCCCCCATCTCATTTCGTTCACCTATACCATACCCTCCGTGTATTCTATCATATCCTTCCTTTTCTTTTCCTACATAACCATTTAAGTCTGCTCCTATAAATATCCCCTCAGTATTGCGAATTTCTTGCATGACTCCCTCCATATCTTCCCAAAACTGTCTCTTGATTATATCTTGTAACCCTACTTGTGGTGCTTATGCACTTATAACATTTATAATCTGCTCTCCTATAACAAGTTTTATTATTATAATTCTATCACTGATTCTTTTAACGTCCACAACTTTATCCTTTAATTCCTTATCCACTATTATTCCTATGTCATTTCTTTTATTATCATTTCCTACATACCATAATTTATACCCATCTATTTCTATAGCTTTAGCCCATTTCCACTTGGTTTCTTGGATACAAGTGATGTTGACTCTCCTATGTTTCATCGCGTCTACTAACTCCAAACTCTTACCTGTCAATGTTCCTATATTCCATGTGGCGATACGAATCTTATGCTCTGCAGATATCCTATTTACTATCACCATTCTCCACCTCCATGGCATAAACCCATGTCCACTTTTCATTGCACCTGGGTTTTGATGCAACGCATCGCTTCCAAGGGGATGCTCTAGCAACCCTTGCCCATTTTTCACTACACCTGGGATTCGATGTAACGCGTCACTTCTGGGAGAACGCCCTAGCAACCCTTGCCTATTTTTCACCGCACCCGGGATCCGATGCAACACGTCGCTTATGGAGAACACCCTAGCCTTTTCAATTCATGTCATGTTAGGGTTGCTATAGTTTTAAGAAGATGAAGATGATTTTCATTTCTTCCTTACAAACTAATATACAAATGCATATTCATTTGCAAACAGAAAAGAAATAACAAAATCATCTTCAGCTTCACCATAACTGGCTGGCACCCGACGCAAGGGTTGCCTTATTTTAAGAAGCTAGAGATGATTTTCATTTCTTCCTCACAAACTAATATACAAATGTATATTCATTTGTAAGAAAGAAATAACAAAATCATCTTCAACTTCTCCCTTGTAGGCTAACACCTAGACGCAAGACCACCCTCCTTTTTCATCCGGGCTTAGGACTAGCATTGGCGGAGTTGGTCTTTTCACCTAAGAGACCCAAATATGGAAGTCTCACCTCCCTTTCCATAACCTGATCATATGTTTCCTGGATCACTATTGAGTTCCACTAAAAACTCAGATTGATAGCACAGATTGGAGTTGTTGAGGAAGAAAGTGACAGAGAATTTCATTTGGTTGGGCAGTGAGTGGCTGGTGAACAAGGATCAGCTTTTTCATTCTTTTTCTGGGAAAGGTACATAATGTATTGTCAAATATAGCCAACTAATCACACCTTCCATTGAACAGCTTGTTCCTTCCTACATGTACCACCTCTCTCCACCAATTAAAGTCACATGAACTCCTCCACACCAAACCCAAATGGATTGCCATAGCTCTCAATCCTCTACACTGACAGTCCATTGCTGCCACGATATCTGCACATGTCTCGTCATTTATTTCAATCCAAATCTCTTGAGTAATAGCAAAAAGGTAGCACACCTCACAATTAGCTTCTCTAACACCAGCAACAAGGCTTTGAACACCATTAAGAGAATTCCAAGGGTCATAGTACCTTGAGCCCTAGGTCCCCCTATATGATCAATCTCACCTTTCCAATTGGCAGTTCACATACAAATTGCACCACAAGCATTTTGAATACCAATCTACAGTGAAGATACACATCAGTTTCTTATAATTACCGATATCAAACTTTATTACATGACTACTACTCTAAAGATCATGCATATCAAAAGATTCAGAGAAAAAAGTCACTACACTTATTTGTTTACACCTTTCTTTCAATATACAAAAATTCCCCACATAGATATTTGTTTTCCCTTCAAGGTAAGTAACCACTATAAAAATCATTACGCCCATTAGACCCCAACTTACCTCTCGGAGCATTTTTGCACATGAACAACAAACAACAGATGAATGTATCCATGATTTGCAATCA
Organism: Warburgia ugandensis; assembly: GCA_035236585.1. Classification (NCBI taxonomy): domain Eukaryota; kingdom Viridiplantae; phylum Streptophyta; class Magnoliopsida; order Canellales; family Canellaceae; genus Warburgia; species Warburgia ugandensis. The sequence goes on from CP141126.1 coordinate 1,500,548, forward strand.
TATTCCATGCCATTGCCAGCCTAAAATTTATACAAAATTATTGAAGAATAAACATCCAACAGTTTGAGGATTTTTTTATCAGCATTCAATTAATACTATCTCTTGTTTTACAGCTGCCACTAGTAGGGACGAGTTACTATTATCTGTTTAAACTTCCTTTCAACAACAAACAATTCAAAGTCCTAGTACCAATAATTCCCTAACAGAAATGTATATTCCTTTTCAGGTAAATAACCAGTGCTACTTAATCAGGAGTCCTTCAAAGAATAAGTTTCCCTTCTCAGAGCTGTTTTCCACAGGAAAAACAAACTACAAACAAATGATCTATAAACAGGGATCTCATCCCCCGTTACTTCCAGCTCCAAAACATAGACAAAATCATATGAGAGCAAACATTCAACGGTTTTAGGCTGCTTTGTCTACATTCAAACAAATTCTATACATGTTTTATGGCTTCCACTAGCAGAAAAAATTTCATCATCCACGAGTTAGTTAAGCCACCACAAGCAGGATCTACAAAGTTAATCCACTCGATAAAAACACCAGAAGAATACCAGGTCCAATGACATACTCCAATTACAGCCCAAACACCAAGATATCTCAAAATGGATAATACCTCAAGACTCTCTATTCAACAAATGGGCATTAAATTATCCAACGGATGGTAATCTTCCAACTATCCTCCTCCCTGCAAACCATAAAGCATAGATAAAATTCTCCAAAAATCATAGACAAAATCATTTAAGAACAAACATCCAACAGTTTCAGGCCGCTTTATCTACATCCAAACAATTCCGTCTATGTTTTATAGCTGCTAATAGCATAGAAACTTTCATCACCCACGGTTATGTAACCCACCACAAGCAGCCTCTTTGAGTTCATATATCAGATAACATGAATAGAACAGTACCTCAAGACTCTCCACTTAACAAACACGTCAGATTATTCCATGAAGGGTGATCTTATCACATATCCATTTCCTGCCCACCCTGAAACATAGATAAAATTCTCCAAAGACAATCAAACAGTTGCAGTTCTGCTTTAGCTATATTCCAATAACTATATATCTCTGTCTTATAAAACAAGGAAAATATCGCTAACACTGAGGTCCTATTGCCAGAAGAAGACGACATTCACTAACATACTCCAACAAACCCCAAAATTTTCACAATTCAAAGGGGGAAACTAAAGAAAACCTACAAAAGACAAAAGAAGCAGAGGAGAGGATTGCAGGATTGCAGGATTATACCTTAAGAGACTCAACGACACCAGGAACAACCTCATGCTCCAGCCCCGAATACTCGCCCTCAGTATTCTCCCTTATAACAACGATATCAACATTCTCATGCCGCGTCGGAAGCCCCCCCAGATTAAAGCAATTAACCAGCGAAGCATAGAGATCAAGCTCCTTCCTCAACTGCACATTCAACGAACTCACACCACCACCAACTGGCGTCGCAAGCCCCCCCTTCAAACAAACATTGTTCTTCCTGATCGAATCCATCACTTCTTGAGGTATCCTCGTCATATCTCCATGAACTTCGTAGGTCTCGAAATACACAGGCGCGTGCATCGCTTCCATTACTTGCTCAACGGCGCCGGTGACTAGAGGACCGATTCCATCGCCTGGAATTAAGGTCACGGCGCGGGGCGAACCGTCGCCGGGGCGGGGCATGTAGGTTACAGATCTCCAGTTTGATGGGGTTTTGAGGAGTCTTCTTAGGATCGGTAGGGTTCTTCGAGTCTCCATGGGAAGGAGATTTAGGGATTCTTAGGTGAAGAAGACGGTTGAAGGAGGCTTTAGGGTTTGTAAATGGATTGGAGAGAGTTGTAGAAATCGGTCTCCATGAACAAAGAGGGAGGAACTGCCTCAGGAATGAGGAGCTTTCTCTTTGACTGGTCTGTAAACAAGCAGGACACGGGAAAAGGGAAGCAAATATAGACTACAAATAGGAATGGAGTCTTGAATGAGTGTCAGGTGGTTCGGCTAGTGCTTTTCTAGATTAAGGGCATAAAATGAGATATGTGAAGCAAGATGATCAGGACCGCTTATTTAGTCGACCTGCATCTAAATAAGCAATAAACTTGAGGTTTTTTTGGCGATTATGAGGGCTTACATTAGTGATTTTTAAGATCATAGTGGGCCCTATACCTAGATTGAATGATCCTCCCAATTTATTTACAAGGATTTCTTTTCTTTTTTTGTTAACAAAAAATTGTGAAGCAAACTACCTAGAATTTATCATCCAAGTCCTAATTCTACATAAAATCTAAGTTGTGAATTAGTCGGAATAAAATAGCATCCACTCATTTCACTATCCTAACTACTAGAAATATAAGTCAGTTCAAATCCTAGTGGACAATTTTTCAATGAATCATATTTGGGTGCCACCCCTTTTTCAAGATAAGGTCTTGAAGACGATGATGATGAATCATATTTGGGATAATCTCTGATGCATGAATGCTAGATAGTTAAATCATAGAAATATGAGTGCCTTGCAATATGCAAGAATTTCAATGTTATGTCCAACTATATTTAATTGAGACTTTTTACATATAAATTGAAATCATTCACTGCCATACAAGGTCCAATAGTTTGATATTCATTGATCTACCGAAAATTACACTTAAAAATGAGATTATAACTTTGTATTATCCTCCCATCCAATCAATGTACCCAACAAAAAACATATAGAGTCAACAAACTAAAACTATAAAGTGATATAAAACATGTCAATAAACTTGTAAAATACAGGTAAAACATGTAAAAGCAATATTTAAATATTCACATATAATTTAAGAAAGAAAGTAGGAAACTTTAGCCAATTTACTCTATAGAGGGAACTAGAAACCAAATCCTATGGGCAAAAAACCTAAAACTTATTCATGTACCGACCAAATAAAACTTAAATCATAAAAGCAATGATCCTATTCAGTCATATATATTGAATTAGGCATTCAAACACTAACCAAATCTAATTGAATTATTCAGACTGCTCAAATTATCCTAACCAATTGACACCCCTATTGCAATCACTCCAATGAGGAAGAAAGTATCACCTTGAACCTTTGACCAAGCTTTAACAAGAGGAGGGGGCTTATTGTCAACAATCATGCTAGCTTTTGGCTCATTTGTAGGGATTTGCTTTTGCCAAGAGAACGTAAGGAGTGGTTTATAGAAATCTCAATCTCATACATGATTATGCATCAATTGTTTTTTACACTCTTAGGGAGTGGGGGAAAAGAAGAAAGCTAGTATAATGCTGTTGTAGGGTGCCCTGCCTTTGGTTGATCAGACTTGTCCATATAATGTTATGTATCTTTGGATGATCACTAATTCAAATACTATGAGGATTGACTGAGCATGCAATATGAGAAAACGTGCTTTTTTATCACAAAACTCGGACATTTGGAATCATGGTTTAAACACACAATCCATATCAATATGTAAGGAGGGTAAGTTTTTAGATTTTAAGATCATGCAACCATCTTGATGTTTGGCACACAAATATTCAAGGCCACATAAATTAGATGGATGATTCAAATGAATCAAAGATGGATACGTCATGCCAAAGTTTAGCACACTATAGCAATCTGTTGAATAATTAATTTTTTTTGAAAAATATTTGACTTTTTAATGCCCCTAGTTTTTCCTAAATAATCTAGATCAATTTTCAAATTGAAAGCAAATTCTAAAAAGTTAAACAATTTACATTGTAAAACTCAAATTTCATAACTACACAATAATATTTATCATACTTTATTTAAGCTATAATTGTACAATAATTTCAACAACAATATTTATTCATTTTTTCTTGCTTTCAATTGCGAGAAGATGATAATTGGTGGAAGGATATCACAACCAAGGACAATCAATCAAATTGGTACAGGAGTCTCTCACTTATTTGACTATTTTACTATTAAGCATGCCATAAAGTAAAATAATAGTTAATTATATTATGAATCAAATTTAGCCATGTTCTTTTAATTTCCAACATTGTTAGCGGCAGTAAAAACTTCTCCTTAGGTGTCACAAATTGCTAGCATAATTCTTTTCAAGCACAATGATACAGGGAGTCTCTCACTTGGGTGACCATTTTTTGAGACTGTGTTCAAAAAATACTAATGCGGGAAGCTCATGGGCTAGGATTTTCATGGGTTGTATGGCATACTACTGACTACCACAGTCTTTGACACCTAGGGAGCTATAGTTCTTGCTTTAATCTTGTCATTACTATTATATTAAAATATGTACAAACACAGAGACTATGGTTCTTACTTGATTTGATAAGGCTACATTTGGAAACTCTTTCTTCTATCTATATTTTTAGATCTCAAAAACAAAAATTAAATAAGTTCTTATTTTCATAAAAACAATAAGCATTCCCTACTTCTCATTTTAGTTATTTTGAGGCATTTTTAGAAAGATGAATGATAGTATAGTGTACGGTAATGCAGTGCCACGCACCTTTCTATGATGGACCTGAGCTCTAATTGATCGAACCCATCCATCATGTTTTTGCCAAGCACCTAAGTTATCTCACTTCTATAGAAATGGAAACACATAAAATGATTAAAAACCTCTTCTCAAATGTAGCCTAAGCTGTATAATAATTTCCACCTTTACGTATCTATGCAAAGACAACGAGAAGAAAACTTGGACAAAAAACTAAAAAAGTTGTCTATGATATCTAGTTTATGCATAGATGTCATTATAGTGGGCTTTGCTCCCTTAAAATTTTGTTGAAATACCGCTACAATAAAAACTTAAAAAGAACACATACAGCGGCGGAAAAACACGTACAGCGACGATTTCCTGATTGACGCTGAAGGTAATCTTTAAAACTTTTTTAGTTATAGCATACAGCAAGGATCTAATTTTTTCCCCTTCTTAAGTGTGCTAAGTATTGTTTGGGCAACTGATTTGCCAATTTCATGAATAATATGCATTGGCAATGAATCTAGTCCATCCATCTTAGGACAGGCAGTGGAAACTACTAAGCTGGAGTATAATGGGGAAAGATAGAATTTTGGGTAGACCGGTGAAATGCATAGAAATCGGAAAGAATACCAACAGCAAAGCACTTTATTGGGCTAATATTAACACACTGAAAGGCAAAAATTAGGGGAGCAAATGGAATTAGATACCACAGTAGTCCTAACTGTAAATGATAGATACTAAGCATACTTGATTAGGCCATAACAATTACCCATTGGATGGGTCTAGTAATTGGACTGGACCCAACCTTTGGCTAAAGGCTTTCCAGCTCAGTGCTTGCTAGTACGGCACTGCCCTAAATCTTGCATTTGAGATCGGCACAGCATGAGGAGATGTGTGTTAGATTCAGGAGTTTAAAATGGATGACTTGGACTCTTTGTGATTGTACAAATTCACGAGCAATCGAAGGCTGTGAGTGCACTACCTTAGATGGGTCCGTCGTAGTGAAAAAGGTTGGGCTGGGCCCGGTACATCACCGTGGGCTCAAAGGTTCACTACCTCCATGAACGCTCTAAAACTAAGTCCTGTGACTCTGTCACTGTCGGTTGCGTTTGTCATTACTCCCTTTCAAATTCGAGGAGTGATAAACAGACGCTCCTTCGGAAGAGCGTCCACTTATATCACTCTCGGTGGAATCTACTTTTACATGATCTGACTCGTTCATTTCGTAATCTAGTTGTAGATATTTAATAGGTTAAAATCCATTTTTATTGAATGACTCTAGCATCTAAAAAGTTGTTCTTAGAAACGGACGATTTAGATTATTTAATAAAAGGCAATTCACTTGTCGTCTGATTTACAATACATCCACAGTCGAATTAGATCATGAAAATGTAGGCGCCACCAAATGTGGTAAATTCAGCAAAGAACTTCTAGTAGAGGTCATGATATAGCACATTCATCTCATTGCTCTGATTTTATGTCTAATAATTTTAATGACCCGTACCATTAATATACTAAGCGATATTATGGATAAATTGCTTACAATCATTTAACGGTGATTAACTTTTATATATCACTCATCCATTTTACCAGTACCAGATAAATGGTCGAAATCATTAAAATAGTAGGTCCCACTTATACTTTGGCCTGCTTTTGTTTTTCAAATCAAAATACGTGCATCCAATATAAAATGGCTCCTAACATCAACGTACAAAAACAAATCTTAGGACACTAGAATTATCAACTGTCATTCTTTGCTTGAATCCCAACGGAGGCTGAAACAGAGTTTTTTATTTTATTTTTAAGACATCACCTAAATTGGCTCCACTATTAAATGATTTGATCCATTCATGTTGTTTGCCTGTCCTATCTATAAATCTTTTTGCAATTTAGCTACTAGTTCTTCAGTTGAAAAGTTCAATGGTAGTCATTCAACAATCCAAAATGGCATATCTCAAATCATTGGACGGTCATGAATTTTGTGTTTTGCCAATTTAATGCATACATAACAAATTGAAGGGATTAGATCATTCAAAAGTGGGTCTTTGCTAGGTGGCATCTTGGAAACACATTGTTTCGGCATCGGCAAAGCATTTTCCTTTTCATTTACAAGAATTCAAAGCCATAACAATCTCATGAACGTCTCAGATCATCCCAAGGTAGGCTCCATCATTTAAAAGGGATGCTTTTTCAGGAGGCCACCGATAGGCCCTACTTCTGATCTGATCCGTTCATCTTGCTGGCCATGTCTTAGTAAGACTGTCAGTGCAATTCCATGCTCATCGCTTGATTCTAGCTACTAATTTTTCAGTTGAAAATTTTTTATTGTCGTGATCTAAAAATCTAAATGGCACATCTCCTGACATCCAACAATCATGAACTTCGAAGTCTAACATTGACCACGATGAATGAATCAGATCATCAAAAGGTGGGGCTTAACCAAGGGGCATCTAGAAAACACATCCTTCAAAGCGTTTCCTTTCTATTTACAAGACACCTGAAGGCATAGCAATCTGATGAACGTCTCGTATCATCCAAGGTAGGCCCCATCATATAAAAGGGGATGCTTCTTCTGACATCATCTAGATAAGCTCTACTATTAAATGATTTGATCCATTCATCTTGTTCAGCAAGCATTATTTAGGCCATCTGTGAAAATTCACGCTCATCAAATGTTTTTAGCTAGTAGCTCTTTTGTTGAAAGTTCGATGGTTGTGATTTAAAAATCCAAAACTGCTTATCTCAAATGATTTGACGATTATGAATTTTAGTGTACAGCCAATCCAATACACGAACATGAAAAATGGATCAGATCATTCAAATGTGGGGCTTGTCATTCAAAAGAGATCTAAAGGCATACCAATCTGACGAACGTTTCAGATCATCCCAAAGTAGGCCCCTCGATTCATATTAACGGGCACTTCTGAAGACACGCTTCATGTAGCGTTTCACATTCTTCCTCTTTCTCGTGTCACAATTCAACCGTACGTTGCTCCTGCAGCATCCGGATCCAACCGAATTCCCTCCTGCATATTTCGAAAGCGAGAATCGGTTATTCGAATCGAAATCTGGTTCGAGTTGATAATTCACTCTTCTCACTACAGATCTGTTCACTACGAGGTAAAATACCCTAGGCAAGAATATTTTCTCTCCGATCTGCTTCTGTTCTTGATGTTTTCTACATGTCGTGCTCCTTTCTCGGTTTTCGTCGAATTTCTCATCATTCTTTGCAGAGAGTTCCTGTTTGATTTAACGACTTTCTTTGATGTGAAGTTCAGTGTTAGGATGGCGTCGACTGGAGCAACTGCCGTGAAGCTTTCGAATTTGAACATCGGCGATAGCGCTTGGGCTGCTTCTGCTCCCAATCTTCAGAAGAATCTCGGAATTCTTTCAGCGGATCAGGTTTGTGATATGTTGATTTCATTGAAGATAGTTTTTATTAGTATCCAAGGGAATTCATGATTCCATTGCTATTGAGTAGTATCACTCCATGTCTGTGTGAATTTTCTTTTCTAATGATCGACATGTCTATGATTTTATGCCTGGGGAGTTATGTTACTTCGAACCACGGCAACTGACTCTCACTCGATATTGATAGTTGTATGAGTTTTTTTACGTCATTGTTAATTTGTTAGAATCACTTTTCTGTTTATGAAATATCGCCTGATCATGAATACTAAATGATTTATGCATCATTGATTATAAGGAGTGCTATAAGGGCTCAGTAGATTTTTGTAGTCGAATTTTTATTTGACATGATGATCATAATCGTCTGCACTTCTGTTAATAGATTGAACTTGCGAAAATGCTGTTGGATGAGGGACAAAGTCATCTTTTTACTCATTGGCCCGACCCAGGTGTTGACGATGAAGAAAAAAGGAGCTTTTTCGATCAGGTTTATTGTTTTGCCACCACCTGTTATTTATTATTGATACGTCGAAGAGTCCTAGTTTTCATGTTCTGTGATGGGTCGTTGATGTTATTCAGATGATCGTGGCTCCATATCATGGCACATATTCATGCTACATCATGCTCTATATTATCCCAGTTGCATGCTGGACTCCTTTACATATTATCAGGTTTTTGATTCTCCATATGAGAATATTGTGGAAATCCATTCAAAAGCAGGGAATCTACTTAGAACTTGCACAAGTATATATGTAAGTTTACTTGATCTGTCAATACAGAGGTCAATTGATAAGTCGACCATTAACACCAAAACCATTCGTGTCAGAACAACTTGAATCTGAAAGATCAAGGCATCATGAAAATTGGAAACACAAAACTGAAAATTTTGGATGAGGTTTATTGTTCTGAGTTATGGTCACTGGAAATAAAGGATTTAAGACTAGAAGAAATCTTAGCTTTTCAAGTTGTAGGCAGATATACATATTGGTGCTTATGTCCGCAGGACCAAGTTATTTCTATAATGGAAAAGAAAACTTGAGCTATTTGAGACAAGTAAAAAGCCCCAAGTTGTTTTGGCAAAAGATAGTCAGGCTTTTCTTATAGTTTGTTGGATACCTGAGGAGAAGGGGGGTTATTGATGAAACTAACTTGACTTTGTTGATGTGAAGTTGGACTTTGGGAAATGAGTTGTTCATGACCTTTCTGACATCCAACTCTAATTTATTCTCTTCCTTGCTTAAAGTTGCTCATATTATATGCTCTACATTGTTGATGTTAAACTATCGCTTTCTTATAGGTAGCTCGGCTTAATTCAAGCTACCCTGGGGGTTTGGCTATATATATTCAAAATGCTAGAAAACTTTTAGAAGACTCGAAGGCGGGGAAGAATCCATTTGATGGCTTTACTCCTTCTGTAAGTGAATGCATCTCATTGTTTCGAAACACTTTTTCTTTCAGGTTGGGTGTTTCTTGAGCCTCAGCTGTTTTAAGTTTAAATTCAAGCCTTATTGTGGCATCTTAATATTATATTCTGTTAATGCATGAATTATTTATGTTAGAATGCCATTGGGAAGTATTGCAGCACCCTTTTCTCATGAAGTTTCACAGCATTCAACATTTCTTTTCTAAACCAGAAAGAGACCAAACTTTTCCAGGTGCTTTTATTGTTATGATTAGGGCAGTGGAGCCTTGGCGCAATGGTAAAAGTTGTCGTCATGTGACCTTGAGGTCACTGGTTCAAGGGGTGGAATCAGCCTCTTGCAAAATGCAAGGTAAGGCTGCCTACTATAGGCCCTTGTGGTCCGCCCCTTCCCTGGACCCTGCATAGGTGGGAGCTTCGTGCACTGGGGCTGCCCTTTTTTTTATTAGGGCAGTGGAGGTTATTTTTGCTATTAAACTAACATATCTGAGGGAGAGGAAGAAACTATTATATGTATACAAGCTTGAGAAACACAATGACACAGGCAAAGTGATTCAGACCAAATGCATATATATGAAAGACCTTAGTACTGCAGTATTTGGTTTAAGGAACCTAATTCTTCAAAAAAGTACTGTGTGAAGCTAAAGGGGATTGGACCAAAGTTGATTGATAAGTGACATAGTGCTTTGATGATTCAGTGATGTGAGCTTCAAGAAAGTTGGAAGAGTTGATAGAAAAGCATGTGGAATGAGTACGGTCATCATGGTCATATAACTCATATCTATATTTGCAAGTGATGTGAGCTTCAAGAAAGTTGGAAGTGTTGATAGAAAAGCATGTGGAATGAATATGGCCATCATGGTCATATGACTGATATCTATGTTTGCAACCAACCATGTTTAGTTTACGTGTTGGATCTACTAGAGTTGTTGTATGCAAATTTTGTAATACCTGATGCTGAAAGATTTCTCCCCATCGATGTCAAATGCAGCCAATACTTCAGCCATGATTGTGCACTGTGCAAGTTGGCAACTTTACCAACTTCACTGTTCGAGTTCAATCAAATCATCTCTTTCATTATGAATGTCTCTATATCTCAGGTTTAATGTTCCTTTCTTGATCCTATATACATTCTCTCTCTCTCTCTCTCTCTCTCTCTCTCTCTCTCTCTCTCTCTCTCTCTCCAGTCAGTGATTTCATGTTTGATCGAGCACTTTCCCTTTGATCTATGTGTTTTCCCATTCTTAGAGTCTGTCCCCCATGTTTGGCATTCCAGCAACTCAATAGCAAGCATAAACTTAGCCATCTTATGTTCATTTATATTCCAAAGCTCAAATAGAATTATAATCCATGTATACTGGCTGTATCTGGGAAATACTATTCCTACAGTCAATGTACCTGAAATTTCAAACAGTAACTTTTAATGGTGGCCTTTAAGTTTTAGCTTTTCCTTATAGGCCCTTGTGGTCTGCCCCTTCCCCAGACCCCACATAGGCGGGAGCTTCGTGCACCAGGGCTGCCCCTTTTAATTGCTCTGTTTTCCCATAAGCAGTTGTAGTTTGTTGGTATTTGCAATGCTAATGTTCCCATGGTAATTTTTTGTCATAGCTATAATCATTTTGTGACATAAAGAATATTTCATTTGCAGGTTCCATCAGGAGAGGTTCTGAAGTTTGGTGATGACAACTTTGTTATGTTTGAAGAAACTGGCGTTAAAGAGGCACAGAAGGCTGCATTTGTTCTTGTTGCTGGTGGCCTTGGAGAACGTCTTGGATACAAGGGAATTAAGGCAAGCTTTAAAGAGATGCATGCATTTGTCTGCCTGATACCTATGTACAAATTTTTAACAACATGATTTTGCTATTGAAGTTGGCTCTTCCTTCAGAATCAACAACTGGCACTGGTTTCCTGCAACACTATATAGAGGCTATCCTAGCTCTACAAGATGCTAGCTGTAGATTGGCACAAGGTTAGTTAACAAAATAATTTCCACTGGTATTTTGTAACTTCTTGACAATATTTGACATTCAGCAAGTCATTGTATTCCTTTGTTGCTCCAGCTATTAGATGGACAAACTATTATGCAATGATGCCTTACTGGGGTGACATTTCCCTTGATGTGTCAGTTAAAAGCGTTGGTCAAATTTGTGATTCATCTTTGCAAAGTCCACCTCTAGAGTGGAAAAAGAAAACAGAATTGTTGGTTGTAACAGTGATTAGAGATTAAATGTCTTGAAACTGTAAGACCTGATCAAAGCTACCCTTCCGCAGAAAAGAGGTGTTAAGAACAACTTCAATATGATGACGATGATGAAGATCCTTATGATTTACATTTTTTTTCCCTTTTGGTGCTTCCCATTGTATCTTATTTCTTTATTTTGTGAACATGTTGCCATACATTCTCTCTTCATTGCTCAAGGGTGAGACCTTAATCCATGATGAATCATTCTCTATGAACTTTCAAAAGAAAAAGAAAAGTTCATACAGCATTATCTTTGTTTGAAGTGCCTGTTCCAGTAAAGAGAGATGACAATGCTTTCAAATTTTCAGCACCAAATGATGTAATCGATTTTATTGTATACCCTTTTGATTTATAAAGAAGTAGGCTGCCTGAGTAAATTATTTCTGTTCATCAGTGGTCTGTACCTATTGCTATGATCTTCTGGTAGCATTTTATGTCAACTCATATTGCCCGTTATGTGTTAGTATGGTGCCACTTTGACGTGGTCTGTGCTATTGTGATCATTGTATCAGTTGCTGTGACTTTTTATTTAAGAGCCTATTAAGATTGGTCTTTACAGGCACAGAATTTTATATGAGATGTCAATAGTTGCAGTACATATTTGCTCCACTTTTCCACTGGTGATAATTCAGTCAAGTTTGTAGGTCAATGTGAACTCAAATTCCCTTGGTGATAATGACATCGGATGATACACATGCACGCACTTTAGAGCTTTTAGAATCAAATGCTTATTATGTAATGAAGCCTAAACAAGTGAAACTTCTAAAACAGGTATTAACTGATAAAACTTTTGTTCTGTTTATTACTTGTTTCCTACCTTCCTGAAATTGCTACTATTAGAATTATATTATAGACTTTATTTTCTTAAACCTGTTTCAGGAAAAGGTAGCATGCTTAGATGATAATGATGCTAGACTTGCAGTAGATCCAGGAAACAAATATAAGATCCAGGTATGAGCGCTTATCTGACCTGTATTGCAAGATTTCCTCGTAGTACCATGAAGTTCTTCTGTTCAACTTTATGGAGTTTCTGCATAAGACTTTCAAAGATAGGTAATTTTCTTTTTCTGTAATGAACAGACAAAACCTCATGGCCACGGAGATGTGCACTCACTTCTTTATTCTAGTGGCCTCGTGAAGTTATGGTGATGTTTCATCTTGCCTTTACAAGCTGAGTTTACTTCTGTAGTGTCACTTTCAATTTTTAGATTTCTTGGTGAGAATATATTCTGATTTTTTATGTGTTTCTTTGTTGCTGGATGAACTGAAGTAATAATGTTACTGAACACATCTTTTGTTATGTATGATTTGGGCTTTCTCATGCTTAGTGTTCTCATTTCACAATGTTCACTTCTTTACAGGCATGATGCAGGTTGAAATGGGTTCTATTTTTCCAAGATACTAATGGACTACTCTTCAAGGTTCATCAGCATGTCTGTTGATGACTTCAAATTTTTGTCCTAGTGGATTCATGTGACATGGGGTTCTTATAGAGTTTTCTCTTTCATCTTTTAATATGTATTAGGCAATTCCAGCTTCTTTGGGCGTGAGTGCTACTAAACAGTACCATGTTAATTCTCTTGCGGTTCCTCGCAAAGCAAAAGAAGCTATCGGGGGAATCACCAAGCTCACTCATGCTGATGGTAATTGATCCGATAGTTAATACATTCTTAAATGTTAGTACCTGTCTGTGTCTATTCAGCATGCTAGTTGGTGACTAATTGCTAGGAGAACCCACATCGTGGTTTACTCTTCACTTTGGCTTTACAATCTACTTTGCAGGCTGAAAAACTGCCAGCATGTTTTCGTTATTTGAATGGGTGAAACTCATTCAATTGTCTGAGATGCACGGTGGCATTTTGATGTATGAAATGGTCACAGCATTAAACCTTTGCATCATTTTACTTGCAATCTTTTATTATTCTGGAGAACCTTCACTGGCTTATGCATATTCTCCATAGGGCTATTGACTTTTCATGCTTTTCTCTTTTATAGGATATAGGCCTTGGAATTTATTTGGACTAAATCTAGGTAATAAATAGTCAACCAGGTTGGGAGGGAGATGAACTTGTAGTGTTAATTCATCTTCCTGAAGTAGTCAACCCATATAAATTTTCCTTTTCCTTTGTTACATCTTTAATGGCTTCTAGTTTTTCTGTTCACAAAAACGTTCAGGTGGAAGAGGTGAAACATATTTTCTACTCTTCATTATAGACTAAGCCTTTGACATGCTGTACTAGTAGCTTACTATGTGATTTGCTGCTGTAGGTCATGCCCATTTGTATTAATGAACTTCGTAAAATTTTGTCTCCAGGAAGGACAATGGTCATTAATGTGGAGTATAATCAACTTGATCCTTTACTTAGAGCAACTGGACATACTGAGGGAGATGTGAATGACGAAACAGGCTTTTCTCCTTTCCCTGGAAATATAAACCAGGCATGTTTTAACCAGGATTTAGCTCCTCTTTTATTGTTCTTTGGGTCGGAAATTAGCACACTGGTGAAAAATGTGCTGATGTTATTCATTAATTCAATTTTGTTCAGTTATTTCAGTTTCTAATAGTTTCAATCAATTTAATTTGGACTTTAAGAGCTTCAAATTTGCAAATCCATCATTTCATGCTTAGAAGGGAAATGACTGGAGGTTCTAAGACTGTTCAAATGGGACCGAAAATGCAGCATAACGTGGTGGATATGTTGATGTCATTACAAATTGAGAGTTAGCTTTTGAATGAGCATTCACAAGTTTATGCTAGTTTCCTTTCCATGACTATGCTTTTCTTGAGGCTTTCAGTGTTGAACTGCTGGTTTACAAGATCAGGAACCCATTTATGCTTGTCGATTTGAAAATGAATGAAAACAGGAAACAGGTAAAACAAACATGAGGTAATTAGTAGGAATTCCATATGGTATTTGCTCGTGTACTTTGGGGATTTAAAGGCAAATAGAGGGACATGGCTGGTCCAGACATTTGGTGAGACAAACAGCACATCTTCTAAGAACATCTTAGGTAAGATAGGCACCAAAATCCCTTCTCTGTTGGTTGATCCTGGCCATTATTATTCCACAGAGAAAAATGGCTGGCTCAGAAGGTTCAAAAACAACAATGATTGACTCACCAACTGAAGGGTCAACATTGTCACCAATCTAGAGTGTGACCTAGAAGATATTAGTTTGAATGACCAACCATTTGGGCTTCACATAGCCATGTTTCTGTGTGATCCAAACAGCAAATCTTCTAAGAACATCTTAGGTAAGATATGCACCAAAATCCCTTCTCCTTTGGCTGATCCTGGCCAGTATTATTCCGTAGAGAAAAATGGCTGGCTCAAAACGTTCAAAAACAACAGTGATTAACTTACCATTTGGGGGGGTTAACATCGTCACCAATCAAGAGTGTGACCTAGAAGATTATAGTTTGAATCACTGATCATTTAGGTTTCACATGTACTTTTAGCCATGTTTCTGTGTGATTCTGACACTGGCACAGACACTGCATAATTCTCCAGTAATATGATTTTTGGTGATCTTTTAAAGATTGGAAAGGCACAGATGTAAAAATAATACAACAGTAAAGATTTTAAATACCACTAGACTACAGTGAAAATCCTTAATTGTAAATCAAGAATTCATGGATTGAGGGCAGCCCAGTGCACGAACTTCCATAATGCGGGGTCTGGGGAAGAGGCGGACCACAAAGGGTCTATAGTACGTAGGCTTACCTTGCGTTTTTGCAAGAGGCTATTTCCACATCTTGAACTTGTGATCTCCAGGTCACACGACGACTACTCAACAGCTGCGCCAAGGCTCCCCTTCTCATGGATTGAGCACCTAATTCATGGATATCCAATGATTTAATGTGAATACAAGTGAATAGGATAATGGCTGTTATCTTAAGTCCACCTAAAGATTGATGGCGTGAACCATCATCCCACATTTTTTTTAATGTCATGTTATAGTTTAATTTAGTTTGGATGTTTACTACTAAGGATATTAGGTTTTTTTAGTGCATTGTGACTTAAGTAGGGGCAATTTTGTTGTTTTCTTAGATTAGGGTTGGATGTCCCCTGCTTGAGATTTTTTTGTCTTTTATGTGAGGAGGATTTTTTTTTTCGAATAATGAATGAAAATTTCATTAGACTTGGTAGATTCCTTGTTCTAGCTTCTTTCCCGTGAGCATGAAGCCGCGTTAGGTATAAAGCCAAGCTACCATTGTTTCATCCTATTTTGTAAGTCAGTATTTTTCTACCTTGTCTTAACAGATGATTTCTGAGTTGCATGTGGTTATCTGATTTGCATTGATAATAATCCAGAATTCTTATACAGTATTAAATTCCTAATCCTAGATCCAAAACTTAATCAGGACTATTTGTCAATTAGAAGGATGATCTAGATTGAAACTTCGATCTTACCTTAAGACTGATTTTCTACATGTTAAAGTGCTCGTTGTAGTTTAATTTATGTTTTCTTATTTAGATTAATTTTGATATGATCTCAGCATATAGATTAAGTCATTTTTCTTGTTGTCCTACATCAATTGAAGTATGGGTTAAAGTTTTCTTGGAAGACATCTCAACTCAACATGGAATAGGTAGTGAATCTTTTTTTACTTAAGTGCGCACGACTTGCACATTTCAGTCCCTGCTACATGTTTGAGCCTAGGAATATAAAAGTGGTTGAGCAGATACAATCATTTACTCAACCATGTTCATACAAAATGGTTTAATCTTACATGCACCTTTGTGAATTTAAACTAAATTCCTGCAACAATGGATGTTTCCCCATGGTCCCTCCATGATAACTCTACTTGCTTGGGATAATTTTCCCATGAAGCCACTGCATTCATATTTATTATCAAAATAATTCTGTTTCATCCTTTTAGTCTTGTGTTAAGAAGTTTTGCATTGGCAAGGGTGTGAAGCATCTATATACTTGGTAAGCTAATAAGCCAATGATTGGTCATCATTGCTGAAGATGTTTTTTCCCATTAGAAATGACATGATTTCTACTGGAATTCCTTAATATTTCATTTTTGAGATGCTTTTGACCTAAACAACATCTAATTTAACAACTTGTGGCTGAAAATTGACTTATATGGTTGTGTATATTTGTGCAGTTGATTTTGGAAGTTGATTCATACATTAATGAGCTCACAAAAACACGAGGTGCCATTCAAGAGTTTGTTAATCCTAAGTAAAGCTCATCCATGTGCCCTTTATCCCAGATCAGATCCTTTTTCTTTGTTGTTTGGAAGATTCTAGTACTGTGTTTCTTTGTTTGTCCATTTATAGTAAAAAGTATGAATAATATTAACATAATATTATCTCACAGTATATCCTTCTTTGTGGACAATGATACCATGTAAATGGTTGCTGATAAACATCGTAATCTAATTAAAGAACTAATATGGTAGTAATTAGTGCCAAGAAACTAAACGATTACCTACCAATAAAAAGAAAAACCTAGACACTGTTTTGCCTATGTTACTGTAACGCCCTGAGTTCGTTTCACATCCAACCATATTGTCCGCTCTAGGCCAATGGCCCACATGGTTTTGTTCTTACCCCGTAGGGTAAAACCCGTGGTTGAATGGAAAGTCCTCTGAACTCTTATCAATGGCCCAGGAATTCTCTCTCGAGCGATATGGGACTAAACTCTCAGTCCCTCACCTTGCCTAGAAGCCTGCTAGCCCTCTTGGCTCGCCCTCATCGGCCAAGGGTTCACCTCTCCCCTCCTTAGGGGCCACGCGTCCTCGCGTGGGGTTAGCCTCCACACTGGGTTGGGGTCCTGCTCTGATACCATTGTAACACCTCGGGTTCGTTTCACATCCAGCTATATTGTCCGCTCTGGGCCAATGGCCTGCATGGTTTTGTTCTTCCCTCACGCGGGAAAAGGCCTAATTGCAAGGTAGAGTCTTCAGGACCCTTATCAATAGCCCAGGAACCTTTTCCCTAGCGATGTGGGACTAAACTCTTAGTCCCTCACCTTGCTTAGAAGCCTGCTAGCCCTCTTGGCTTGCCCTCATCAGCCCCCCCTTATCGGCCAAGGGTTCACCTATTCATGTGAGGAGGAACTCCCTCCCTAGTACAGCGGAAGCGCATATTGTCCCCTCTGGGTCCCTCAGATTATGTTGGGGCCCTCCCCCTCAAACCATCTTGGCAACCCGCAGGGCTTTGTTCCCTTCGATGAGGGACGTGTGGTTCATGTGAGGAGGAAACTCCCTCCCTAGCACAGCGGAAGCTCATATTGTCCCCTCTGGGTCCCTCAGATTATGTTGGGGCCCTCCCCCTCAAACCATCTTGGCAACCCGCAGGGCTTTGTTCTCTTTGACGAGGGACGCGTGGTTGAATGGAAAGTCCTTCGAACCCTTATCAACGGCCCAGGAACTCTCTCCCGAATGATATGGGACTAAACTCTCAGTCCCTCACCTTGCCTAGAAGCCTGCCAACCCTTTTGGCCCACCCTCATCAGCCGGCCCACGCCTTGCAATTATATTGTCTACTTTGGGCCAATGGCCCGCATGGTTTTGTTCTTCCCTCACGCGGGAAAAGGCCTAATTGCAAGGTAGAGTCTTCAGGACCCTTATCAATAGCCCAGGAACCTTTTCCCTAGCAATGTGGGACTAAACTCTCAGTCCCTCACCTTGCCTAGAAGCCTGCCATCCCTCATCAGCCAAGGGTTCACCTTTCCCCTCCTTAGGGGCCACACGTGGGGTTAGTCTCCACACCGGGTCGGGGTCCCGCTCTGATACCACTGTAACGCCCTGGGTTCGTTTCACATCCAACCATATTGTCCGCTTTGGGCCAATGGCCCGCATGGTTTTGTTCTTACCCCGTAGGGTAAAACGCGTGGTTGAATGGAAAGTCCTCTGAACCCTTATCAACGGCCTAGGAACTCTCTCCTGAGTGATGTGGGACTAAACTCTCAATCCCTCACCTTGCCTAGAAGCCTGCCAGCCCTCTTGGCCCGCCCTCATCGGCCAAGGGTTCACCTCTCCCCTCTTAAGGACGCGTGGCCCCTAAGGAGGGGAGAGGTGAACCCTTGTCCGATGAGGGCGGGCCAAGAGGGCTGGTAGGCTTCTAGGAAAGGTGAGGGATTGAGAGTTTAGTCCCACATCGCTCGAGAGAGAGTTCCTGGGCCGTTGATAAGGGTTTGGAGGACTTTCCATTCAACCATGCGTTCTACCCTACGGGGTAAGAACAAAACCGTGCGGGCCATTGGCCCAGAGCGGACAATATGGTTGGATGTGAAACGAACCCGGGGCGTTACAGTTACAGCTTAAACATATATACAGGAAGAAAAATATATTTCACCACGATCAAGGATTAGCAGAGATCCAATGATACTTGGTCCCAGGCATACCATGAAAGGTAGTTCCGTTTATCATGGGCTTACTAGTGAATCTGCCTATTCTACTGCTCTGTGATTTCTCGTTGTTTAGCCAACTAAAGGATGTAAATTTTTTCCAGCTTGAAAGAACTTCTGACATTTCCTTTCCCATCTAAAGGAATCATGTTATCCCGTGTTATGCCAGTTGTCCATCATTTTCTCATGTTATACAATCTTATATGAGATGGATTGTCTCAGGTTATACAGCCATGCAAATTTCCTCCCTTCTTCTTTGGTTGGATTTTGGTCTTTGGGCTTTGATGTTTACCCAACATCTCCCATTTCTGTAGTAGTTTAATAAGTTTGTTGCAGATCTTGTGGGGCCTTGCTGTCATAATAAACTAAGAATAAGGAAGCTACAAATATTAGCAGAGTTTGACATGTTGTTTCTTCTCAATGTGTATTCATTTTCTAAAGAAGCCATAGCCTATATTTCTCTTCGCTTGATAGACTAACCATAGAAAGTGTTAGTTTGAGTCCCAAAATTGTTTGGTCAATAAGAATTGTTCTTTTCATTTTTGTTTGCTGCTGTTATCCTTTACTTTAAAAGATTTACATCTCTTGACCTTTGCTTTCATATCTTTCGAGTTTGTCACGCGCCAAGTGTTACCATTTTGTTATTGCTTTCCTGCTTTTTCTACTGTCATTCTTGTTTTATTCAATGTTTTCTTGGTTCTTGTTTCATTCCAGAGACGTTATGAACTGTTGTTTGGTCTTTTTGGATGGCCATCTTCATGTCATTATATGTTTGCTAATTGTGATCCAAACATGATGCTTTCGGAACTTTTTGGTTCTGAACTCTATGCTGTTTTACTTTAGATTGTCCTTGCAGTAGATTCTGCATGTTACCACAAATTTTCCTGTTCATCTCTGTTACTAGTGGATGATAATATGTGTATTCTTCATATTACTTTAGGATCTATTTTCCTTCTGATTGTAATTTCACATGATTTGTTAGTTATGCTTGATTCTGTCACTTGCACAGATATAAAGATTCTACCAAGACTGCATTTAAGTCCTCAACCAGATTGGAGTGTATGATGCAAGATTATCCAAAAACCCTACCTCCATCAGCAAGAGTTGGATTTACAGTGAGTAAAAAGCTACTTAAAGCTTTGCTCTATGATTATGAGATTGGACCCCATCTTCTCAGCTATCTCCAACAAAGAAATTATTCTGATGTCTTCAGGTTCTGATAGTGTTTTATGGCAGAGAATTACTGCTAGCTAAATAGGATCTAACAAAAGCATGTTTGATTAAACTTGAAAAATTGCTTAGTCTCATTTTGTTGATTCTGCTGGTGGACATGTTTGTCCGTCCAATGCTATTCTAGGTTGCTATCATTACTAAAATAATTACAAGACTAGACTAATTGGTGATAACACATGATGCATAGACTTATAAAATTGAGCTACATACCACCACTACAAAATATTTGAAATTGAGTACTATGTTATGTTAAAAAACAGACATCACATGGAAGGCAAAATTAATTAATCAAATAATACTACCAAGTTTTTGAATATTTACTTTATTATATTAAGAAAAGCCAAATAACAGCCACAATCCTTTGGTACTCTTTACTTTATTAAGTACTCATCTCATTAATTCTTTCCATCTGGAATGTTCAAATGTGTTCAAATATTCTATAAGTAAAAGAATTATATTAGAAGCGCGGAAGTTTGATCATAAGGTGGATTAGTTGTCTTACTTTTTTTGCCATATACTAAAAGGAAATGATACCTCCACCCTTTCTCTGCAGTAGAGTTTCTATATAAAAATGAATTCAACCAAATATGTGAAGGAGAATATTGAATTTCTACTACTGAAACTCTTTGCTCAAACTTGTGATGTCTGCAGCTGATTTAGCAGTCAATCATCTTGTTTGCTACTGTGGTCACATTGGAAAATGACATCTGGAGCATCATTGTTCAGTGATCTTGTTCTCCTTGGCTGGCTTATTTCTTGATCTTTACTCTTATTCTCTTCTTCACTTCATATTTCTTGCTTGGTACTGATGTAAATATGTGCGTACATTCTTGTTGCTTGATTACAAACTGCAAGTTTTCCTATCACTGTCTTCAACAACTAAAATACTGGATTTTACCACTGTAAAAATGATGGAAGAAAGATAATATTTATCTGGATTACAAGTTTAAAGTTTAAAATCCCTTATTAGAAATCCTTGTAGATTTTGTTTGATTAATGTTTTCCCAATTTTTTCAGATCATCAATTCTTGAAGTCATTATTTCCCTGTAGGTAATTGATACATGGCTTGCTTATGCACCTGTGAAGAACAATCCTGAAGATGCTGCAAAGGTTCATGCTTCTCCTTATCATTTTTATCCTTTAATATTGTCCAAAAACTTTCTTTTAAAGGTATCTCTATGCCCTCTAACTTGGTTCTGCAGTGAATGTA
This sequence comes from Warburgia ugandensis, assembly GCA_035236585.1. Classification (NCBI taxonomy): domain Eukaryota; kingdom Viridiplantae; phylum Streptophyta; class Magnoliopsida; order Canellales; family Canellaceae; genus Warburgia; species Warburgia ugandensis. Next base: position 1,521,870 of record CP141126.1, read on the forward strand.
ACCTGAAAATAAATTCTTAAAGAGTTCATTTCATTAGGCTTGTGTAAAAGACACCTTATGTCCTCTTACATACTAATTATGTGTCGCACCATATCAGATGATCAAGCACCATGTGTTGATCTTAGTTCTGTTTTGGATACACTTCTTTTTCATTTTTCTTGGCAGTAGAAAAAAAGGAATATCTGTAGAACTTGAGTTTTCAACCCAAAAATCTCTGAACTTGCAGGTCTGGGCTGATAGTTATTGGATTGTAAGGCATTTTCCTGTTTATGTTCTTGAGCTATCTGATTCTGTTATATTCTTAATCTGTGTGCACTGGGCAGTAAATTACTGAAGTAACAATTCTTCTAACATGATGTCCAACATTTTTTGCAAAAATGTCCAAAATTTTTTGAGTTTTGCAAAAGTTCTATACTTTAGAACCATAACCCATGATTAAGTTACCAACTTTGGCCACTAAGTTCAATGACTTCCTGATGAAAAGTTTTAGTGAAACTTGATGTATAAAACAATTAGATAACAAGGAATCTAATGGTACAGTTAGATTTCAACAAAAACCAACCAATAGTAAGATATTCAATTGCAAACATACCATGTTCACGAACCTGCATAACAGTACCTGTTAAGCGTCTTCAATGAAATTCAATAATTTAAACTTCTATTTCTCACTAAAAATTGATATAAAACTCTTTCTAATACAAATTAGAACATAATAAATGTCTGGATCAACAAAAAACAAAATAAATTAAATAAAATTTCAAGTTTGAATCATAAGAAAAATACTATTACTATTCATGCGAACAGCTTTAAGCTCTTTGTTTGATGCCTTTTGAAATGAAAATTGGAAATTTAAGACTTGAGTCTTCTTCTTCTCAATGTCTTATATCTAGCACGATCACTTTCAGAGATTCTCATTGTTTAAGGAAGCAAAAAATCATATGCAAAGTCCTCTTGTCACCATTGTTCGTTTGCTAGAAGGGTAATATTAGAATTTAAAAAAAGAACTAACTGGGTAGGAGCTTCGTGCACCAGGGCTGCCCTTTTAACTAACTGGGAAGGAGGATGGAAAACTAACAGAATGGCAATTTTGTAAAGCTTACAAAAACTTAATGGCAAATTCGTAAAATTTAAAAAAAATTGGACTTTTTTGCAAAAAACCTTTTTATTATGATCAGCTTTAGTGGAAGCTATAAAACGAGTGCAATATTTCACTTGCACACAAATGATTTCACAGTCCTAATGGACTGTTTCTGGAATGACCCATTAAATTATGGTCATGGTAAATATAAGAAATCACCATTACTACCATGTCATCTCTTGTTCCATTGATGGGCAATCATGTGTACTGGCTCAAGTAAACTGTGGGATTATCCTTTTATCCTTATTTGTGCTTATAATCAAAATGTATTTTATGTAAGCTTCAAAAATCAAATAAGCTTCAATACATATTACACCAGTGGAGATAGGAAAGATTTAAAATAGACTAATTCAGTAAAAGAGAACTTGAAGCAGGCCAAAACAAGTAGTTTTCTCCTATTTTATGCAATGATGAGGGTGCAGACATCCTGACTAGACCCATTAAGAGAAAGACATTGTGTCCTGTAAAGGAAGCTTTCAATGTGAAATCATGGGTATGAACTTAGTGATGTTGCTCGACAGACCATTTCAGTTGTTTATTATAGTTTCAAACAGTGAGGGTAATGTGGGTATGGCTGCTGTTTTTGGAGTTCTCACTGGTTATTGTACATATGCACGAAAGACCATAGCTCAGAGTTTCAATCAATTTGTTTTTATCTGTTTAGTTTCATAGAAACACAGTATTTCTCTACTTCTGTACCTACATAGATCCCATTGGGATTAGGTAGTTTATCTACAGACTTCATTTCTACATTCCCCTTGGCCCTATAGGTTCAAGATTGTTTATACTGCATACAATGGGCTATCATAATTACAATTGTTTCCTCCTTTACAATTGCAGGTACCGAAAGGAAATCCATACCACAGCGCAACTAGTGGAGAAATGGCTATCTACAGGGCGAACAGCAAAATTCTTAGAGAGGTAGTTTCTTTAGCTTATTGCTATAACATAAAGAAAAAGCACTGAGGTATGCATGTGTAGTTTTGAACCGGGTATGATGTCTGTACTTTATTATCACTTCTCATGTGTGCACAAGTTCTACCATGTTCAAAAGCAGCAGCTCAATCTCATCAAAAAAGATGGAAAAAGAAAAAAGTGACGACTATCTCAGATGCTTCATGTTTCATGTGCATTTGTGGTGCAGAACATTTTTAAGTCTGGACAAGGACGAGGCTGGCTGTTAATTTAATATTTTCCCATCTTAATCTTATGCATGTCTATCATATCCTGTGTCATTGTGCTTCAAGTTTATTTTTTATCATTGTAAGTAGAAAAGAGTTTTATTTTTCTTAAAATAAAAAGTAACTAGTTAACCTTGCCTGCACAAATCTTATGCAAATTCAAGCCAGCGTCTCTTCCTCTCATATGGTGGTGCTTCGAGTCTCATGTGCTTTCCTAGGAAGTTCCAAAGAATTATCAACAGACCTTTTGTATGTTCTAGAAGGGGAGCTTTGGCGCAACGGTAAAAGTTGTTGTCATGTGACCTTGAGGTCATTGGCTGTTAATTTAATATTTTCCCATCTTAATCTTATGCATATCTATCATTTCCTATGTCATTGTGCTTCAAGTTTATTTTTTGTCGTTGTAAGTAGAAAAGAGTTTTATTTTTCTTTAAATAAAAAGTAACTAGTTAACCTTGCCTGCACAAATCTTATGCAAATTCAAGCGAGTGTCTCTTCCTCTCATATGGTGGTGCTTCGAGTCTCATGTGCTTGCCTAGGAAGTTCCAAAGAATTATCAACAGATCTTTTGTATGTTCTAGAAGGGGAGCTTCGGCACAACGGTAAAAGTTGTTGTCATGTGACCTTGAGGTCATTGGCTGTTAATTTAATATTTTCCCATCTTAATCTTATGCATATCTATCATTTCCTATGTCATTGTGCTTCAAGTTTATTTTTTGTCGTTGTAAGTAGAAAAGAGTTTTATTTTTCTTTAAATAAAAAGTAACTAGTTAACCTTGCCTGCACAAATCTTATGCAAATTCAAGCGAGTGTCTCTTCCTCTCATATGGTGGTGCTTCGAGTCTCATGTGCTTGCCTAGGAAGTTCCAAAGAATTATCAACAGATCTTTTGTATGTTCTAGAAGGGGAGCTTCGGCACAACGGTAAAAGTTTTTGTCATGTGACCTTGAGGTCACGGGTTCAAGGCGTGAAATCAGCCGCTTGCCAAATGCAAGGTAAGGCTGCCTACTATAGGCCCTTGTGGTCCGGCCCTTCCCCAGGCCCCACATAGGGGGAGCTTCGTGCACCAGGGCCGCCTTACCTTTTGTATGTTCTAATATTCTGTCAACCTGAGAGGGCTGGTTTTTCTGCGAGTGATTCCTAAGATCTTCAGCAAATCATAGCTGTTTATACTGTGTTGCATGACCTATTGTTTCTTTCACTTCCTTCCCTTTCTTACTGTTATACCTAAAATGGTCTTCTACGTTTCAAGTTTAACAAAATTCATGGTTTTAACGGTTTGGTTGTTCTTTGTTCTGCAGGCTGGTGTTGAAGTAGCTGATCCAATAGTTCAGGTGTTCAACAGACAAGAGGTAGAAGTGTGGCCTTGTATCACTTGGACTCCTAAATGGGCGATAACTTTATCAGAAGTGAAAAGAAAAGTGGGTGGTAGTTGCTCTATCTCTCAGAAGTCTACCATGGTCGTCAAGGGCCGGAATGTGTTCCTTGAGGACCTTTCCCTGGATGGAGCACTTATTGTTAACACCGTCGATGATGCAGAGGTATATGATGTGACCAAACTTTGGAAAACCAAGTGGAGCTGTAGATTAGTAGAGCTGAATTGAATCAAATTACACGTCCCAAAGTTTCTTTTTTATTTAGAAATCCTAAAGTTTCCTTTTCTTTTTCTACCCTGGTAAAATTTGATCACACAGGAGTGAAAGACATTACGTAAAAAAGACAACCTTCTGCTGTTCTTAGTCAATTTCTGTGACAGTATAACCTATGTGGTGGAAGTGAATGAGAAGGATATTTTAACCATCATTCCCTCAAAGTCACTCAATTTTAGACTTATCTGACAGAACTCAATGCCTAGTGTCGACTAACCAGCGCACTCGCTAATCTGGGATTTTGCAGGTGAAAGTTAGTGGTTCTGTTCAAAACAAGGGATGGACAATCACACCTGTCGACTACAAAGACAGCTCTTATCCCGAGGAAGAGAGAATTAGAGGATTCAGAATCGAGAAGGCTGGCCACTTACAGTTGAATTATCCCGAACCAGGGAACTTCTGCTTCAAGTCTTGAAAAGCACAAAATAATTCGAAAAGAGCACTGGCCATTCTTGCAATATTTTGACGTGACTCCCATGAAGGTGGGTCGTCACTTGTTAGGCAGACGTGACTCATCACTACTAAAGTAGTGTCTCCTTCTCCCTGTAACCAGTCACATTCTGAACTGATTTTCCTGTAAAAACGATTTCTCGATTTCCATCTTTTTCTTAGTTCATGTTCATGTGTGCATGCCGATTTTCTCTACATTTCCTTTCTGTCTGAATGTTGAATGCACGTATCCATGAGTGGGCTCAGACCCGTGATCTACAGTGGATACTCCTTGCGCCCCTGCGCTAGGAGGCCTTTGCCTATTTGTCATGCATTTTGGGTTTTCAGTGTTTCTCTTGTTTTTTGGCATCTTGTTGCTCATGGTTTGAGCCTTTCTCCACTCAACTGTTGGATTAGCAGGTTTCTGTCTTATCCAATGGCAGAGAGAATTGCTTGCAACAAAATCTTCTCCAATGGTTGAACCACCCACGAGCCTTTCTGCAGTTAAATGTGGATCGTACTGAAATCTGAAAAAAAAAATAGTGGTCAAATCTTAATCAATTAGAGGGATAAGATCGGCGGTTAAGATCATCTAATGGAGATGATTTTGGGGTGTCGTTATCTAGGATGTGGTTGGAAAGATACACATTTCCTCGTCTTCAGGCTGCCAGCTTCCGGCTTTTGGTGGTCTATACAATCCATCTGCTACTCCACCTTATATTGGCCATCTCCACCCTGCCCATGTTGGTTGTTGATACTCTGTATCCGGTTTTCAGGACTGATCACTTTCTTGGCACATTGTTGGTGTCTCTCAAAGAAAATAGCATTAGGAAGATGGTATCGGAACGAGTGACTTAATTAATAAGAGGAATGTTTGTGGTTAAGTGGTGGGTGCAGAAAGCAAGAGTGTTGCCCCCTACTTTACTGTGGTGGACCCCGCGTGCTTGATCGTTCATCTGATTCTCTAACTCTGGATGTCTTATACAAATGTCACCAAGAATGGATGATTTTAGCATAAGAAATGTGCGTTTTTTGGACAATTTTCAAACGCTGTTTATAACCATCCACGTTTCGTATTGAGTGAACACATTTTAGTTCTCATGCTCATCCAATTACCACTGCTTTAGTATTAGTAGTCATCCTGCGGGTGTTCGGAGATCCCATTCTATTTAAGGTTTGCAAAGCTGTTTAGAGCAGTGGACAACCCACAAGCTTTTGTTCCTGATTATGTGGTTCCAAATGGCCATGTTCTGGTATGGAATATCAAGCTAAGAAGAATTTTACACAGGTGGGAAGAGGAGCAATGGTAGCAGATGCATAGCATTGTTCCTCTACTTAAGTTATTCCTCCAAAAAGAGGACTTTAGAGCACTCATTCCTACTTCATCGGGTACTTACATGTCAGTATCTTCATGCATTATTGTCTAGGCCAAATTCTAATTGTTTCCCAATTAGAAAACTCTGGAATTTAAAACCGGCACCTAGAGTGCTGCCTTTTTCATGGATTGCAGCATACGAGGTTTCTGTCGGCTGATAATTTACAGAGGAGGGGCTCGGCTTCCTCTGCAGAAGGCATCAGGATTCGGCTGATTATATCCTGCTTCTTTGCCAATGTGCGCAGAAGATATGGACTCATTTCATGGGCATATTCTCACTCCAATGGGTCTGTCCTGCTGCTATTGCAGATTTGTTTTCTCGGTGGGCATCTATTGGTGGAGGAAGGACTAGGAAATTGCTGTGGAAAGCATGTTTCCTGTTGATTCTGTAGAATTTGTGGAAAGAACGGAGCAACATATGTTTGGCGGGAGAAAGCTCCTATAACAAATCATTTATGTCCATCTATTATGGGTCAAGCTCTTCATTGTCACAGGCTCATGGGGTGGGGGCTCAATACATTTTCTCACACTTGAGCAACAATTGGAATACAATCGTCTTCCTTTCACCTCCCAACTCAAAACCGGATCCACGTTGGACTGCTCCCCTGTTGGTTATTTCAAAATTTAACTTTGATGGAGCCAGCAAAGGAACCCCAGACGTAGCCTATTTATGCCTCAAGGAGATTCATCAAGCACCATGACATGGCTCGGCAGGAAAAAAGAACCACCGTGGAAGTTCCTCAACCACCTGTAGGAGATTTTTTCAGTGGATTGATAAAAAGAACATTAAATTTCGGCATTGGACTGCAAATTCAGATGCAAATAGGAGGCAAATCAGGGATATCTTTGAGTGCAACATGACAATGGTTATCAACAGCTTTTACTTGTTTCTGGGAGATTTAACGACGGTTTTCATTTTTTGGATGGCTGGATGACCTTTTTGGCTATCTAACGGCTGGGGTTCATCTGCTGTTTCTAGCTCTGTTTTTCAGCCATGTATGTTTGTCGGTGAATTGGGCCTTTGAGATTGTTCTTGCTTATACTTTTTACATTTGGGGTTTGTGATATCCTTGATCACAACTCCTCTGTATTGATTCTCATCGCAATAAAATCCCACCATTTGAAAAAAAATAATAGAAATCAGATGAACAGTCTGATCAACACATGTGGGGCCACCATGGTACAGTGGGGATTCAAACGCTCTTCAATTAATAAATGGGCAAAAGAGCACATTTTCATGTTTCCTGGGCCAATCATGGGGCCCCCACCTCACAATAGAACAAATGCGATGTTTCAATGGATAGGCCAACTCTATGACTTTGATCTAGTGGGCCATGCTTATATCTACGTAGTGGAGACAAAGAAAGAAGTGTATATGCATGGAATCGAATACCTTTAGTGGAATTGCTTTTCCATAGAGACCAAGCGGCGGCTTTCTACCCAATGAAGGAAAAATAAGGTGAGAAAGGAATGTCAAGGATGTTTAGTTGGGTGCATGGTGTAACAGACAGTCTTTCTTTGAATTTGCCACCTTGTTCAACTACACAACTACAGATGCAGTGAGCCAGAAGAAGTTTCTCATGGGCTGCTGTCTGCATGTCTTTCTTAGGCTGCTGGCAAGCGGTTGCTTTCCAATATCTTTGATTCTATCTTTCTCCTGAATCTCCAACCATGTCTAGTGCGGTTGGTTGGAGACGATTTGACATCTCTTGAAATATGCTTGATTGTAGGTTTAAATAGTCGTTTTTTCCTCCTTTGATCAGTTGATTAGATTTAAGAGTACATGTAAGTGATTTGCTTTATAGTTGTCTAAGTCAGTACTTCAAAGCAACATCGTCCATGACTTTTATCTTTAATGGTCTGGCTCCACTCGGAGTTATAGTGGTCTGGGAAGGCCCCAGGATCTGGTATAGAGAGCACATCAACGCAGAGCTGTGCAACTCTTATATTTATGTTTGATGGTCTTCACATAAAATTGACAGGTGCCATTTATCTGACTTCCCCAACATTGGATATCTACTGGTTCAAGAGGCATGCTGAAATGGGACCTTTGACCTCCAAAAACTGGTGCTTTCTATGGAGATGGTCAAGTTTCATATAAACAATGGTTACATTCAATGAACCAATGCACCATTTCTAGAAGGATACTGGCTACCTCTTGGCATGGTTTCTGGTTCATTAGATATCACCAAAGTTAGGCATGGATCAATGGAAAATGAGGCCCATTATCCAAAGATGGAAGAGTTGCGGAGCTATTTGGTGCTGTAACACTCCCTCTCTGTGCCAGCATTCCTCTAACGGAAAAGAGAGAAGCCTTTACGGTACGTAACTTATATAGTCCGCCGATGGAGAGGTCCTCTTCGCCGGCGTTGGAACAGACCCTGTTGTTTTGACCATATGGCATAAAAAATTAGTGAGAAACGGTAGGACGCATTTTTGTCCACTAATCTTTGTTTGAATTGTAAAGTGCCACTTAGTAGTCCTTTTGACATAACCCTTGAATTAAATGTAGAGAGTCAGCCAGTGGCAAGGTGCCCCTTGGCTACGACATGGGGCCGACAATCTGGCCGACTGATGGGAGCTCTCTCTCTCTCTCTCAGTTATATCATACAGTCGGTCGGCCGTGCAGAAAATGAACGGCGGACCCATCCTTTGGTTACAGTATGGGGCAGAGAATCTGGCCAACTGATGGGATTTCTCTCTCTCAATTGTATCGTACAATTGGTCGGGTGTCCAGAAAATGAATGGCAGGCCTAACTTTATAGATTTTCTTGTATCTGATTTGCCCATCTCAGAGGACTTAGTACCAAAACTCATATCTATCAGATACTTCTAGATCCTTTGTCTGTGGACATTTTGAAGCTAAAACTAGACCTATTACGTGTAATGATCTCTGGACCCCATGTATGGCATGCTATAGCACAGATATGGCACAGATTAAGACAATTATTCATCTTCTTGGCTCTTAGGTAGGCCATGTCCCACAGAACTCACCCAAACTGCCTTCCCATCGTTAATCAAATGGCACGATCGTCCAGTGCATGAGATTTTTGGACCATGTTCCACTTTAATATTGTATTCATTAGGTAGTTGTACCTTACTCCCATGGTAATAGTCATGCAACAGTCCCATAATCTCTCTCTCTCTACTAATGTATCAACTCATGCATGAATTGATTTCGCTTTCCACATAAAAATTGAAAATATAGCTCGTGCCAAAAGAAAATATATAAGTTAAGAAACAACATGTTATTTATCATCCTGAACTCGACAAACAGATAAAGACAACTTCCTTTTACTATGCCTCCAATATTTAGCTTTCTTGTCCTCTATACCGTCCATACTTCCTTGATTTGTCAACGCCCACAATAAGTTCTTTACACTTCCATCAACACTTTTGGATGCAAAATTTAATTTTCTCACTTAGACTGTTTCAAAGTCGGAGCTGGTAGACTCTAAGGTTTGGAGTCTTGATTTCTCTTCTTGGTAGTCCTGGTTATTGTAAGGACTGAATGCTTCTGCGAGCCAGTTGTTCTTCCTCCATGTCTTCCATCCCATCTCTTCACATATCTCGTCGCTATGGTTGATGCTAAATGTAGATATGCAGTGTCTCTTGTAGAACCTAGTGGTTCTCTTCATGATCTCCAGTTCTTCATTAGTCTGCTCAAGCATCTTCGAAACACTAGGGAGCATGAAGTGATTGTCAAGAAGTCGAGCCAACCATTTGCATCGGAGCTCTGCTGAGTGTAAGTTTGACACGCTCTCGATGTAACCCACGAACGCCATGTTAGGGATCAACGGATGAATTGTACCCCTGTAACAAATCATAGTTCCTTAGAGACTTTAACTTATACCTACTAGTCAAGAAAGTCATGTGTGTGCATGTGAATGTGGAGAAGTATGAGACATGGGATAATTGATTCTAGCTTTTGTGAAGTCACTAACGATCCAATCGAGTATACTAACTAGCTTGGAATTTGAGCTGAGTTCAGTTCGTTTGTAACTGACGGTGGCATTACCTGTACAAAGGCATAACACCAGAGTGGTCCTCTATTAGATCACGAAATGGCTCAGGTAATATTGACTTGAGCTTTGTCTTTCCATCGTAACCTGTTGCAAGAAACACAACATCGGCTTCCAACTTGGTGTTGTCTTCGAATTCTATCCCTCCTTCCCAGAACCACCATTTTGATGCTCTTTTGAACCGAATTCGTCCTTCATCGGCCTCCGAGAAGAAGTTCTCCGGCAAAATTGCCATCTGGCACGATGCATAGTCCTCCTCAAATGGGTGGTCAGGAATTAATCCATACTTCCGCAATGGAAGTTTCCACATTAAATAAGTCTCAATGAACATCGAGACGGTCCTCCTCTATGGAGACAAACCAAAAAAGCCACCATTAGTTACCACTAGTAATCCTACAAATGTAGTCATATATGTGACATTACATTCATCATTTATTGGTCACTATTTAGTTGCATTAATAAATAGAACCTTTTTTTGGTCAACAATTTCTTTACATTGATAAAATAGCCATCCATTTAATTACATTGAGAAAATGGTCAACCGTTTTTTTAATGATCAACCATTCAACTAGACCTCCTATCATTGTCCTTGTTTTAGTGTCAGCCAATTGGGTAGCGTCACTTGCCAAAAGAAAAAAAAATGAAGAAGAAGAAAAGGTGCTGTCAAAGCTAGTATTTTAATGGCAACAATACACACAGACAGATCTTCACTTGTTAATGTATTTATTGCAACTACCTACCTAGAGAACTTAGAAATACAAGCTAAGAAAGACCATCTCACCATTGGTGATGAAAGAAGGCAAAGAAGATGTCTTATGAAGCTCTGATTGGGCCTTTCATGGAGAAACTGAGAAGATCTTGTTGAGTAGAAAAGGAAGAAAGGCAACCCCCAAATCCAATAAGAGGGAACTGTCCAGTGTAAGGTTCTTATCACCATAGTGCACGATTGCCCGTCTGGTCCTAGAATAAGTAAAACACGACCAAAGAGATGCAAGTTAATAACAAATTCATATGAGCTGCTGAGGAAATACACGAGAAAGACTAGCAAACTAAATTCTGCTGGAAAACACATACTATATTTTGGTTAGTTTAATCAAAACTAAATCAACAATAACATAATTCTCTTACTTTTGAGGAATAAATTCAAATTATAGATAAAAATTCATATTTTATGTATATGTGTGTATGTACATAGATACACGCAAAGCACAACGGCGAAGCATGCACGTCGTATGCCTGACCCTTAATACAGACAGAGCAATCAAACTGTTAAGTCCTAATTTATGGCCATGGTGCATTAATTGGTGTCTGTATTTTTAGCACAACGAGAGACTTCCAAAACCAGTTGATCTTCCTTTTCTTCAAAGAGAAATTCCCAGATCCTCATCTTGGTCCCATCCTTTTCCTCTGTATCATGTTATTCTACTATATAATGAACTATTAAAAAAAATTGGACTATTGTCCTATATAAACTCTTGCAAGCATTTGAAGTTTGAACTAGACGGTCAAATGAGTGAGATTCTCGCAGCTATTGGCTATTTGACCACAAAGTCAGTTCTATCAGCCTTCCCTGACCACAAAGACTCCAAGCGTGCAACTTTTCGGCGGAATGTGGAACTGGAAAGCAGAAGAGGAGAATCCAACCCTTACATAAACTCCCTGAAGTCTCTTTGTTTAATAGATTCTATCTACTGCTTGCTGTTGAGTAAACCGTTAAAAAATATAAGCTAGCTCTACTTAGTTTGGATTACCTAAAAATCTGTTCACTCACACACACATAGAGAGAGGGGCTGGGGGGTGGGGGGACTCGAGCGCTTTGCCTAGTTAGTTGTCTAAGTGCCTTGTCTAAGGGGTGGGGGAGGGGGGACTTGAGCGCTTAGCCTAGTTAGTTGTCCAAGTGCCTTGTCTAACAAACAAGTGGTTGTAGGTTCAAGTCACCGTATACTTACCGACATTCCACAGAGAGAGAGAGAGAGAGAGAGAGAGAGAGAGTCTTTAGGCTGACTGAAAAGTGAAATTCAATATTTGGTAAAAGCAAGAAAAACCTCCTGTTACATGGATTATGAACCTACTTGCAAACGTTAACACGCAACCTAAACATTACAAGCCATGCTAACCGAACAGTTTCAGGTTGCCAGAATATACATATCCAAAGTTTTCGCCAAACAGTAATTCACTATAACAATCATAGATTGACTTCTAGCAGGTGGCAATTTTGAATATGTTGATTGACTTCTAGCAGATGGCAATTTTGAATATGTTAAAAACGCATGTAAGTATGGCACGAAAATCACAATATTTTCCATGTATTAGACCTATGCAGTCAATTTGAAGCAAATTCAACTTGGAATTTTCCATTAGCTGAATCCCTTAATCTTCTGTAAGACTGAAAGCTTGCAAAGAATTCCAACGTGCGGTTTTCTCAAATTCACTGGTAACAATGACTAATCACTAGATTGCTATTACTATGTAAATTTTATTACGTTAAGAGATTTTATACCATGGTTAGCCTCTGCGCATTCGACAGCTAAATCGATGGCCGATTTTTTGTAGCCAAAGACGACCACCTTCTTTCCTTTCATTAGCTGAGTGGAGTCCTCTTGGTTGAGTTTACAGTAATCCAAGCTATGCATGACCTTGCCTTTGAACACTTCGGGTCCTTTTTCTCTTGGGAAAGTTGGCAGTTTTGGTATGTCACCATATTTCCCGATGCATATCACCACAAACTCGAAAGAATTCCACTGGAACGAAAAAGAAAAAAATACAAGAAATAGTAAGCCAAGAGAAAACAGTTACAGTAACAATTGGGATAGCCAAGAACAAATGAATGGAAACATAAGCCAACAAATGCCTAGCCATAACTCGCACCTCCCCCAAAATATGCTTGGTCATTGGTTTGAATCATAGTTTTCACTTTTGGCCAAGGATTAAATTCAGGAGTGTATGTGTGAGTAAGAGTATAGTGAATTAAAAAAAAAAAAAAAACTGATAAAAAGATGAAATATCATGATTTTGCTATTTTGCCAAAATACCCTTATGCATTGAACAAAATGCCTCAACGAATGGAGCTATTAAAGATAGTCAAGGACTCAAGGCGCGTGCTTTTCTAGTATGACATTAAGGTTGACCACTTGGTGTCACGTGCTGACAAGAAAATGACCAGATTACGCTTAAACAGTCCACCACCTTAAGGGTCAAAGCTTACTTGCACCAGAATAACTAGGGCACATGGATGTTAGAATTTATGAACAAAGTTATCGGTGGATAGTGATTTTATCTCCTGCTGGGCCAATTTTTTCTGTCTCTTAGGACTGCAAATTCCCAGGAACAACACCACTATCCATGGATGATTTTGTCATAATCCCTGTACAAGAATGGCCTGTAACACAACAATAATAAGGGTATTTCGGCCACCTCAATTTTTTGGGTAAAAGCAAAAGAAATAGATGGTCTTAGCTAGAAGATGACCTGGACAGTCTCTGAACCCTCCGTTTTCACGGCAAGCTCCCAAATCGGTCGACCGGGAAGTGGGCCTCCGCTGACAGCCCACCTGTTCCCGGCACCACTGCTCGCCTGATCTCCGACAAAGCGGATTTCGACCACCTTAGAATTGAACTTGACGAATTTCAATACGTCAAAGTGCACAGCATAGTCATGCAAATACTCTACTATCTCGGTGTGACTGGGAAAAGATGAGTTATCTCTATCCTTCCATTGATAGTCAGAGAACTCGTAATCACACCGTGGCGTTTGAAGCTTTGTCGATTGGTACGAGCAATGCTTCCAAACGCCACCAATCGAGTTCGAAGCCTCGAAGACGACTGGTTTGAGCCCGGAAAGCTGTTTCGCTGCGGCAATACCGCTTATCCCGGCTCCGATAATGGCTACCCTTGAGTCCCAAAGGTGGTTTTGGCTTTCATGGGAGGCCATGGTTGGGGGAGGAGAACAAAAGTTTTGAGAGGTTTTGGTGTAGCACCAAGGGGAAGAGGTTTTGGTGTGGTGTGGCTTGTGTGGGGAGCTTTGGTGTTGTATATATAGGCTCGAAGGTGAAGGGAGCACGTGAGAGTGGCACGTGAGTTTATGAGGAAAAGCATGGTGTAATAGACTGAATACAAGGAAACCTAAGGTTGGGTGGAAATGGTGAATTCTTAACCCGTAGATTTGGTCAACATTGTAATTTCGATTCCCTCATCTTGTAAGGTGGTGGAAAGTGGAATGGAAATTCTTGCAACAATGGATTGGGCAATATCTCGAGGGGAGAAATAAGATGGAAATCTCTTAATGTAAGAATCCGTCAATCAAGACATTCACTTGCAATAACATGAAAATCAGAATTATTCAACCCTTTGATCATAAAACTTACACGATTTGGGCCCCACAAGTTTGAAGGTGATCCTGGCCGCTTATCGTTCTGCCCGCTTCATAGATAGCTCGTGTGTGCACCAAAAATCTTCTCTGTCAGGTAATCCTAATCACTTATTCTCGACCAAAGACAATTTGGGAAATTGGATTAAGGGTATTGTTTAAATCTTAACTAATCGAAGGGTTGAGGTCATGTAATGGAGATTATTTTGGGGATCACTAACAATCTGAGGCCTACATATGCGTTTAGCTGTTGCACTGCAGTCCCATGAATGAAGTTTCCTCGTCATTTCATCTCTAGAGTAAGACTTTCCATATGATGGGTCTAGATCATGTTGATATCATGCATGTAAGTGGGCCCCAAATGGATTTATTTGCACTTGCTAAATTAAGAATTTTCGTGGTATGCTATATCCCCCGAGAGTGGTTAGATATTGAAGTATGACTAGAAGAGAGGAATTTAGGCCGAGGCCCTATTGGGCACTTCTCTAGAAGCGTCTCTCACTTTTGCATGAAGGGGTCCTACCTGTGGATGATAGGGCCCGTTCATCTCGTTTCTCCGCCATGGATTTGAGTAGTAAAACTTCATATAGACATAAATCTGGTCAACTCCCAAAACCTTAGGGTTCAAGATGGTAGAAGCATTCCATCACCGTGATTTGTTTGTTTATGTGATATTTGAGGCCGGAACAATTAAACGAACGGTTCGATCATCCAAACGTAGATCCCTTGGGTGCAAAAGGGAGGGCGATTCTGAGAAAGTTCTCTATAGTGTTTTCTATGCCTAATATTTTTATAAACAAGTTGGAGTTGTTGTTATTAGAGGATGGAAATGTTTGTGATTTTTCGTTGAACCAGCCGGGAGTACGTTTTGGGGTTGACTGGAAGACCATTGAATATTTCTTATGACTACTTTGTAACCATGAGGCATGCATGGCGACTTGTGCACGCGAATTATTTGGATGACCAACGACGATATCTGAAATCTAGGGGCGAGTGCTTAGATGATTGACGCGTAGCTTGCCATGACTAAACATTAAGTAGGACGTCTGTACTTTTATAAATAAAGGGAAGACTTTCTTCCCAAAACCATTAGAGAAACAAAATTTAACCCCTGGTTTTAGTCTCTCTCTCTCGTTAACTTACATCTCTTTTAAAAAACTATGGTCTCCCTCTCTCTCACATCAAAACAGTAAACTAAAGAAGAGACATGAAAATAAACAGTCACAGAAAGACTGTGCAAGCAATATTTGCTTGATTCGACAAACTTATGCCTCCGTCTACAGGGTAATTTTATATTTCTTCATTACGAGAGAATCAACAAGAGTATAATGGAGAAGGATAAGAAATTTTATCCAAATCAACCTATTGATCCCCTAAGCTCTCAGCCTAAAGGAAAATACCTACCAATTTTTTGTGTGTTTAGAGTAGCCATATACATATGGGTTTATATAGGCCCTCAAAGACCCACTCTCCAAGAACTCATATGCTATTTCGCTCAACCACTTTTTATATATCCCACTTCAGCAAAAAGAAAAATTTCCAAGTTAATATCTTGGTTAAAGTATGAGAGTCCTACTTAGATAAAGTTGTTTCTCTGTCTCTCTTTCTCGTTGAGTCACAAGGAGACACTATGAGTACGTAACCAATTTGCCGTTTTGTTTTGGGTACAATTTACTTCATTTGGCACACTATTGAGTATGAACTGTCTCTCTGTTTCATTGATTTCCAATCTATATGTATTTACCATTCTTTTATCCGGACAACTTAAATATTGTTGATAATACTGTGAACTCTCTCATCACTAGTCATATTCTCTGTGACTATACATTGCGTCTCACTCAGACTACTCAAATGCGTCTCCTCTGTACTGCTTTTGTAGACTAACTCACTTACATTCTTCCATGTTATACTCATACATCTCCCATATAACCAATTCCCACTTGTCTCTCTTTCTCTCACTCTCTAACATAATACTTAGTGCTGTCTCTCTCTCTGGATGAGTTATGACAAAAAAGGAACCAACTAGGAAGTGAGCATCGAAGGAATTCCAACCCTTGCACTACAGGACATAACATTACTAGAAGTAAAACTCGCTACTGTCCCTCTCTCTCTCTCGCTCTCACTTCTTGTGACCGTAGTGATGACTAAAGGAAGCACCTCCGAAGCAAGTGCAATCTACTTTCTGCCTCATGCTTGAAACACTTGCATATGCATTGGAAAATGAGTAGTATAAGATAATAAAGTGAAAGCATTTTTTCCATTACATGCATTCTCCTTCCCTTTCCCCCCAAGGGAGAATATTTCCAGTGAAGCGATGACTAAAAGGAAGCTCCCAAGAAGCTTAGAAGTTAGAACTACTGCATCAACTTTGAATGGACTTCCAACATGGAAAATGAAGAGTAGAACACCCAATACATACAAGTAAAACCTGGTCGCTCTGGATTTATTTGCGTCTTCACTCTAAAGTTGCTCTCAGGCTGCCAACTTTCTAGAGTGGAACTTCAATTTCCAGACGTCTACTTTGATTTTCCTTTTAAATTTCCACGTGATGTGAACTTTGAAAGAAATTTTCATCTTTTTCAATTAAGACAAGTTTAGAACATTGAATGGATCTTTGCTTTTTTTAATTTAAGGAAAAGAGAAGGACAACAACGTGATTGAACAGCATGGACAACCATTTGTAATGCACGGGCTCTACCGCTCCATTATTTTTGAGTGATCTATTCCCTTCAGATTCACCCACTCAATATGGATATAAAAAATCTCATCCAACCAATACCTCTAATGTGAGCCCTATTTTCTTAAAGTGTGAACAATACTTAAAAAAGATTCAATTTTTTTATTAACACCATTCACATTTCAAGGGGATAGGGGCCTGCCTTATGAATACCCGTTGGATAAGATCTTTGGTAGCCTCCCATCTTGGAAGAAGGCGAATCCAATGAAATGGAAAATGAGGGGACAGCGCTCTACTTATAATTTGGGTGGTATATTATTCACATCCACCATATAGTAAACCCACGAAGGAAATTGAAGAGACTTACATAATCTTTTGGTAATTAGATTAAGAAAAAGAAGCACAAAAAGCTCTTTTTCTTACTGAGGCCCTCTTTCTTCTTGCCCAAATACATGAAAATTTATATAAGTCGTGGTAGGAGTCTGTCATACTTGAGAGTCTTGAGAAGTTAATGCCATGTTGGACTAAGATCCAAGCCGTTCATCATGTCATAGAAAAAAAAAATT
Source organism: Warburgia ugandensis (assembly GCA_035236585.1). Lineage (NCBI taxonomy): Eukaryota > Viridiplantae > Streptophyta > Magnoliopsida > Canellales > Canellaceae > Warburgia > Warburgia ugandensis. The sequence goes on from CP141126.1 coordinate 1,539,272, forward strand.
AAAAAAAATCTAACATGTGAGAAATAAATGCATAAGTCCTGAGGCAGTAGGATGTATGGTATAGGGCCCCCTATTTCCTCTCCTACCGTTAGTGGCTTATTCTGCTCTAGATCACAATTCATTACTTTTCGGGCATAACTGTTCATGAAATAACCACTTGTTTAAGGTACTTAATTGTACAGTCTAGATTTTCAACTCAAAGAAATATAAGCTAAAAGCATTTATTATATTTAGTTAGTGATAGCAACGGATTCGGTTTAGCAAAATTTTGGTCAACCCCAACCCTAACCGAAATAATTTTATCCTGTCCTTAGCCCTTACCTTAACTAACTCTGGGTCACAGTTTTTCGACTAAAAAATTTGTTAGCTCTAATCCTAACATGTAGGGTCAATTCGAGTTGAGCCCCTAATTGACCCTAATACTTGAAAATTTGATTACCCACTTACCTATCAAAAATACCCTAACACTTAGAGTTTTAGTCAAATATATGCAAGAGTGTTTTTGTTAATATCAAGACATATACAAAGAATGTTGAGAGCCCCTAACCTTTTATTGATTGACCCTAAACCGACGTTAACATGAACTAGGTTCACAATTTATAAAGTTACCCCAACTTAAGAACCACTAGGGTTGGTCGCCTTACTTGGCTCAACCTTCGCAAATCTAGCATAACTAGGACATTATTAACATGATGAACTTATTAAATATTTTAAAAAGATTCACTATACATGGTAAAAAGGGGTGTTGACTTCTTCAAATACTCTCCAAGGACTCTAAAAATTTAGTGATCCACTCCATTTATCTGCTAGAGCCCATCTTAGACAAGTTAAAACCCAAAATCCCATACAAGAAACATGCTTAACCCTCTAATTTGCCAAAATTTTAATAGAAAATGGTTTTCATGTTCATTTCATTCCTTGGAAGCCAATGGGTGAGATAGGATTGATTTCTACAAGGAGAATTTGTTGTGTTTATTTCTTGCTATGAACTTAGAGCCATTGGATGATTTAAACTTTTTATTTCTAGAGGATTTTTTGTTGAATACATATTGCTTTTCTAACCATTAGTTTGAGAGCATATTAGCTAGAGGCTCACAATACCCACATTGGATTGAAATTTGCATGTGTGGCCCATTGATCTTAGAAGACCTATGGGCTATATAGCTTAGTTCACTAAAAGGATTGCCTATTTAAAATCTTGCCTTTGTTTTTGTAATTCTAAATATGTAGTCAAAAGGCATCTAGCACAGCTAGTCCGACAAATTAAGACACCTATGCTAATTATGCTTGATTAGAGTTTTAGGTGACACTTTTTCCTAGATTTCAAGAGATTTAAGAATTAGGATAACATGTTAGTAGATAATTTTCTTTGTAACACATAAAAAATATTGTTAAAATTTTCTAGACCTAATGCAAGAAAGAAATAAACAAATGACACCAGGATCTTCCTAACCCCAAATTAACTAAATGTTTTGGGAAGTATAATTACATGAACTTTGAAAAATGTCGTTCCTTACAAAAAATGCTAATTGTCAAATATAGGTTGTTAGTCCCTTAGAACTTGGTTAACAACACTAGGTAGGGTTGCTGCTACTTGTCAAGGTTATTAAGCTTGTCCCACTCGATGTCATATCCTCTAGCTCTTTCTAAGAGAGGGCTAGATAAATTTTGCCTAGATAGATGAGACTTCTACAAAATGTGTTCTAACCAATCCAAAGAGTCTACCTCCCATTTAAAGCCATTTCCAAATAGGGAATATCCATGGTAACCAATTAAGTCTAGTTCTTGGCAAAACCTATCTCTTATATCAAGGCCCCCAAAAGGAAATCATTAGTTTGTTGATTATTGAGGTTTTCAAAGTTAAAAAAAGAAAAAGAAAAAAAAGATGAGGTGGCTATCATTATCTACCAATCAAACTTTTGCTTATAGAAGATTCTTGTATGCATGGTTATTTATGAAATTATCATTCATGGCTTCACAACTTTCCTAAGTCACCTCTTGGGTGCTAATCCATGCTATGATTGACTCAATTAATTCCAAGTCATAAATCTTGAAATGTAGAGTCATTGAAAATACCTGCTAGTCCTTGATAATATTATTTAATGTTCTCAACTTGATTTAATTTCTTAGCTTCAATCTGCAATTGCAGAATCATGTCTTGCATCAAATTACCATACACTCATGGTACTCTAGTTGAATAAATCGGCTTTAGATTATGATTTAATAGCATTCATTGGAACAATTAAGGTTCTATCATAAGTCAAATTGATTTTCATGTTCACATCAATTGCACCTAGATCCATAGATGAAATTGTTCTATATCAAATCCTTCCCAAGGATAAAGATCAATTCTATGGGGTTACAACCCATCATGCCTGTTGTATGCTTAAGTATCTTCATAATATGGTTTATTATACTATCACATCTCCCAAATTTTCAAGCTTCTGCTTTGGAATGTATTCAAGTCTCATGCTAACATAATTTTCCAAGATGTCTTTACAGACTTTGTCTATAAATGTTGTCTAAACACTACAAATATTTCAATAATATTGATCAAATAGTCACTAACTATTAATTAATCACTATAGTAACCACGTAATCAACATGCTCATTAGTAGTACCACAATAGTGATTGCTTGCAGCTAACAATTGCAGTATAAAGATAAAACTATCACACCATTATATTTAGGATCCAAATCACTTTACTTTCATCCTTCTATGGCTCCACAAACTATTTGGAGATTTCTTTATCTGTAGTCTTTTAGTGCTTACATCCTTATTTGCAACCATAACCAATAAAAACACAATTGGTTATCTGACATCCTAAAGTTGACTCCTTGCCTATAATATAGAAAATGCAACACGCCCTAGGACTTTGAGAAGTAATGACACATTACACTTTTGAAGTATTTCTTATGTATATTGAATTAGACATAAATGTATTGATCATTCATCTATAAAGTACCAACATCCTAATCAGTTCTTGATTAGATCTTAATGTCTTGATCAAACTCCAAGTGTTTGGAAATAATGGAAACTTCATTTGTATATGTCTTTATCAGATATCATTATTTGAACTCATGAAAAAAGAGTTTGTATTAGCACAACTGAACTCATGTAACTAGAGTATAGATAATCAAATGAACCCATTTTGATATACAACTATAATTTGATGCTGGTCATAATTCATAACACTCTCTACTAATTCTGTACCAAACATGTCAAGTTGATATATTCTCTAGTCACAGACTTTAATATTTAATGATTAGAAGTGAATTTTCTTATTCAAAATTACATATCCATATATTTGTCAGGATGTTCTCTTAGTTTGTATCCTTATCCATTCTTAGCTTAACTCATATAAATTTGTGCCATGCATTTCATCATCTATCAAGTTATTACTTTGTAAATGTGGTGGGGTCAACTTTTATCACATTACAATAACATCAGCTTATTCAGAGTTAGACCTCTTAAGATAAAGAAATTTCTTTTGCTTCATTTTGACCAAGTTACAGAGGGGTTCTTATACTAGATGAAAGAAATAGTTCTACTTTATTTTGACTAATTTTTAAAAATAAATAAACTCTATGTATATTGATATTAGCTATTTTAAAAAAATCTTAAATTTGAGCATTTGTAAACTTTGCTAGTCAAGGAGTAGTCAATAAAGATGCACCTATTGCTGAGTACTTTATAGTAGAATATATGTAACCAGGTAAAATGGCATGACCTTCTAACTATTCAAGTAAATAAGTATTGCTTCTCTGAGCTGGATAGCTTTTCTACTTCTATAATTGATCTCTCCCCATTCAAGATTCTCTTTACTAAACATGTGTAATCATCATTGTAAGTTCATTCGATTTTCTAACCCTTATTGTTCTGTACATATAGAATAGTTCTTGCCTGCTGTCAAGCATTAGGTTGTAAAACACCAACTTAGATTAACAATCTCACATTGTCATTTTTTAGACGTAGTTGGTGAGATTTCTAATGTAGCCTTCACTATAGGGCTTATTATTACAGTATTGCACACATAGGGTCACAGCCTTAGCTTTTCCTGTTGCCATTGACAGTGCAACACTTATGCTAAGTACCTCACCTTAGCCCTAAGTCAGCCTGATCCAAGATCTTTACTAAGAAGGAAGCAAGAAATCACACTAAAAGTGATCTTAAAGTAAGCTCTCTATTGCTCTCCAAGATAACTTAAAAATTTGGATACCTGTACAAATGAATATAGGATGTTGCCTCCATCCATCTTTTCAATGGATGGTCAAGATTAATACACATATCAATCATCGTACAATTAGGATGCTTTTAGAACATGCTCTAGAAGTATCCACACCCATCTGCCTAGCCTAGAAGCTTTCTATGATTAATCAAGAACCCTACTAGAAGAGGCCTTTCCCAGATAATTTCAAATATTTACTAGATTCTTCTACTTACACCCTTTAGACTATAGGCCTCCTAGAGGTAGGCCAAGCACATTAGGCCCTGCTATGTAGAGACCTCGCTTCTTAGGCCAACCTCTATGAGCCAAAGCAAGGGGTAACAACCTTAGGCCAATGCCATGCTTTGTACCTCCAAAGGCTAGGAGAGCCCAAAATGTTAGCCCATGACAATAGGCTTTAAAACCATTTGATCAAAGAATATATGCACAAATCAAGTAGTAAGTTCTCCTTATATCTTTAGCCAAACAGTTCACTCAAACCTTTTGTCTTTTTAGAGTAATGTTCTTTTTTCAAAAATATTTTTCAAACTTGAAGGATCTTTCGAGAGACAAAACTTCTATTCTTGATAAAGAAGTAATCTTGAGATCATTCATAATTCACATTTTATTTTCTTTCCTTTTATCCAAAAGTCGAGCAATGATTATTTTGAATCACATAAACTTTCTCAAATTGAGTGTAACTGTATGCTAAATTTTGAATCTTAAAGAAATATTACTTCTATGTTGTATCATTATCAATTCTAGTCCACATGTAAAATTAGAAAATTGTCATCATATTATTCACAAGAAACTTCCTTTTTGAAGCTACTAACAAAAAGCTTTATTTTCAAGCTTTAAGTGAAACCTTTCTTTTGTAGTGTATTTCTTTGAAAATCATTGAGTGTCATATAACTTCTTCTCTAACTTGGTAATCATAAATCTTAACCCAACTTAACATTTTATGGATAAGAAACTATTGCTTTGAGGTACTCAAAAAATTCTCCTTTATGTGTCAAACTTAAAAACTTTTTCCTATTAAAATTTTGAACCCACTATTTTTAGGATTTGCCAAATCATAGTAGTAGAAGTTTAATTCAATAGATACTAATTTTGCATAATCAGAAATTTTGATGTTTAGATATTCAAGCTTCTATTAATTGGGTCTGTAGAGAAAACATATCTTCAAATTGTTAGATATGTTACACAAAATTGAGTTAGATGAACATTAGCTTAAATGCACACTTATGACAATTTTTTGAAGATAGTTGAAGCCTTCCAAAATGTGCAAGGATATATGACAGCTCTATCTTTGGAATTGAAGCAAGTCAAACTCAGTTTGTAGCTCAACTAATCTTTACAATTAAAGTTAGTCTGTACTTTGGTCTCTTGAATTTGAATGCCTTTAAATAATCTTGAAAATGGAAAGTATCACAAAGCTTGATAAATATGAAATGGGCTATAGAGACACACAAATTAGGACAATTCAACATGAAGAAAAGTTGCAACTAGTTGAAGGAACCTTGGATGAGGACAATTATAGCTTGAGATTGTATTGATCATGTTAATATATGATTTTTTTTTAATCTGGACATGCAAGTATGTATGATTATAGTCATACAATTGGTCCATGAGCTGTGATTATATAGATCTAGAATAGATCTATGTATGTTTTTCCTTTTTAAATTGAGATTGAAAAAGGAGATAGACTCTCTAGTTAAACTTTTTTTTAAATATTAAATTATTTATTAAGTCGTTCACATTACATGCGTTAAATATGCAATGTCTGAAAAATAGAAGAAACTCTATTGAATTTTTTGTTGCTTACATGCTATAAACATGAGTTGGGAAAAGCTGACCCAATACTCAGAATAGGTTACGTATATAGGCTACAAAATGTGCACCTATTTAATATCTAATAACCTTCAAAAAAGCTAAAAAAGGCTTAGACTTGGACCCAAAAAATGTACTCAATAAGCCACCAAGGCCTACTTCATAGAAGAAGAGATTATGAATATGGGCTGCAAAATGCATATCCAATAAACCTCTAAAGCCTAATACTCAAGGTCCCAAAAGTGCTCAAGGTTCACTAAAATAAATGTTATGAAACTGCACCCACTAGCAAAGGCCCAAGAAGCACTTAAGACCATCAAGTCTCCAAGATCTGTTAAGATAAGGGCTACAAAAAGCGCACCCACAAGTGAGCCTTAATGAAAACCACGGAATAAGGTTGCAAAAGCTCACTCAAAGAGAGTCTCTAACTCTAAATATAAAGACAAAGAATCTTGACTTCTGAAAACCAAGTACAACACTCTTCAAACCAAGGAAAGAAAAGAAAAGAAAAACTAGTGGAGCTTCTTCACAGAACTTTGAAAGACATGAGAATTGAATGACTAAAGCTTAGGAGGCATCCCCTTTATATAAGTGCTCCTCTCCTCTAGTTTCTCTATTAGAAGCAATGTGAGACTACTATAGTTCATGCCCCTAATATAGAGATATCACTCCATATCTCTTATAAAAGTGGCAATGTAGGACGAAAATCCCTTTTAACTCAAAACAATTGCAATAATTCTCCAATTGATCTTAAATTAAAAACAACTTTCAAACATATTTTGAGTACATGCTACCGTCAAATTCTTTATGTCATAGTTACTAGCATGGTCTGCGTTTTTATCTTTTACTTTGTTTCTTATGTTGTGTTTTGCCCTCCTATATACTAATTAACTAACAAATTCATGGTTCACTAGTATATAAACAATTAAATAAACAAAAGTATTGCCCAACATACCTTTCAACCTCTTAAATTGTCCATTTTTTATATTTTTATCCTTCATGTCATAGAACTAATAAATTCTAAAAAACCAGACCAAAAATGAGAATAAGGAATTGGCTTTTAAACTAAGAACCTAACTGCAAAATGATATAGCACCAAGAAAGGTAAGATCTTGATGGTCTTGTTATGATTTTGCATAGAACTGAAGTGGAACTAGACTATTTAAATGCCTACTATTCATTAATCTATTATTATCCTAATTTCTAGATCTACTTGAAATTTGCCAACAAAAAGAAACTACTACCTCAAACCTCCATCTAAGTATAATAGAAGAGACGCCTTATGGTTTGAGACTAATTGCTATGACTCTATGAAACCGTTAGTTAATTTCCATGGCTATGAAACTATTTCTAACTTGATCATACAGTTGTATGTCTTTGGTCCATCTTATGTAGGGTTCTTATGGTCTTGTGGTTTAGAAGCACCTTCCTTATGGACGAAATATCATGTAAGTGCTCCTAATGTACAAGATGAAAATCTTATCCATGTTACAGGCAAAAAAAATCTACATGATCATAGCCACAAAAATCTTTGATTAATTGAAATTAAAAGTGTGATACCTCAGGTTTTCTAAACCTTTTTCCAATACATAACAATAACAATAATATGCTTTGTAAATTAGGTGGGATCCTTGAAAATAAAAACTTGCAACTAATATAAATAACGCAGCATTAGAAAGAAATTCTCGAGGGTCATCCAATATCCAAAACTACGATAATAAACAGAACCAAATTGTTGATACATTGAGCATACTCAAAGTAAAACCATGACAAATCATATACAGTCGTGAAAAAGATAATAATAAGAATAATATGTCTAAAATCTCCCAGGGTCCATCCATGATCACCACAACATACACACATCGGCAAGTAAAGGTACACTATACAAGTAGTGTGGGTCTAATTTATCCAAAATATCAGCATCCATTTACAACCCAATAGGTCTAAATACAAGTCCAAGAGACATACACTAAATCAATCTTTGAAATACAAAATGCATATGGCCCCCGAGGTCTTCGTTCAATCGACACTGCTCCACCTTCTTTCCTTTAACTCTATCTTGCTCCAAATTTGAGGCATTGCAAAACAAAGTAATGCCTTAGTAAGTTATGCTTGTGTAGGTGATCACATTCAACAAAAGTATAATAAAATCACGTGGCATGAAATATCAATGTTATGGCGAATCTCATAAGATAAAATATGTACAAAGCACGTCAAATCATTTGACGTCTATAACAATAACATATGAAAATCTTAAGTCTGAGTAAATCAATATCACATCTCATCATCATGGTATGTAAGGCATGATCAAAACATGAATAAGCATCTATTAAAAGCAATAAGAATCTGTGTTCACATCAAATTATAATGCATGTCATGATAAATAGGGCACCATACAAAAACAAGCCCTAAGAGTGTTCCACGACACTCAATCACATGTAATGAGTACTCATACTAATTCCTGAGTTCCTCCTGTGTAGCCCGCATCAGTCCCCAAAGTCACTCACGAACTAGGCCCGGCTTACCCCGATTCACCCAACATATAAATACCATATGAGAATGCAAAATAAGAGTATGAGTTACTATACTGCAGTGGCAACCACACAAGGATCTCAACCATTGTCGCTCCTCGTCGACACCATAATGGGAGACTTCCTTCGTCTCCATGGGGGGAACGGACCCGTATGGTGGACTACCCATGATAGCACCACCTATGTACCTGGCCCTCTCAAGGGCGGTGTCTAATCATCATCAACATCATCACAAAGTCAGAGGGTGTGTGACCAACCCTACAACCCTCCTAGTATATTGTCCACCGAGCAAAAGCACCCGTCATAAATCAATAGCCATGAAGCAATTATCGAAAATCCATGCATAGTCATTCTCTATAAAACCAAATCGAGAGAGTAATCCAATATGTCAACATCATGCATAAAAAATCAGTGTATAACATTCTCAATAATTAAATCGATGCCAAATGAAATATACTAGAGACAGGGCATAAATCACATACAAAAGGAATAGAAAGCATATCAACAATACATGCTGAAAATAATCTCATGCAAACATGTCAGAGCATAAAACCCATGCCTCAATGTTTCAAATAATACATCACGATTTAAGAAATCATGGAAAAATCCCAAAGGTAATCACTTACCTTAATAAATGCAGTACTCCAATTAGGCGCGTAAACAATGTCACGTTGTGTGCTCTCATATACCTGTTATATCATAAGTCATCTATTACTTGGTATTTTCACATATCAAAATAAACAAATCCAAGTGATAATTTCATTGATTTAGCTGTTAATCCTAGATTAATGACCCAGATCATCTAATTAATCCTCTATTAAGTCAATCCTGAACTAGATGTAGAATTTTCTAACATCTAGACAACGTCTGCGGTCTTTGACCATCAATCTATACCATAAATATTTCAATTAATGCCCCTTAATCAATAAAGGGGTCAGTCTTTAGCTTTTCATGAAGCTTGGGGACGATCCAGCCTTGTCAATTCCAATCCTTGTCATTATGATTATTCTAATTTCAGTGTTTATTTAGTGATTTACACATATCTCTATGATTACACATTGATCTGTCTGTCAAATTGTTCTTTGATTAGCCAATCCTAAGGTACCTGATATAGGTCAATGGTCAAGATTACTTTGCTTGACAATCACATAAGATCTACTCTGCTAATCCCCTATATTATCTTATATTTGATGCATAAAATCAAGTTCCAATGCCTGATCATCCATTAATCAGCCAAATCTAGGTCATATAATAGTATTTTATGATTTGACTATTCTAAAAGTATTCAAATCTAGGTTTTCAAGTTAAATCTAGGTTCATGTCGTCGAGAGGATCACAACGAATCTTTTGGATCATGATTTGGACCTTTGTAGTTCCTAAAATCAAGTTTTGTGTGAATAGACTATCTATATTAATAAAATATCAATTTAAAGATCATGCGATGCCACAAGGAAGCGCTGCCTAATGCGCGTACAAAATATGTGCACGCTTTCCACCACTTGGCGGTGAGGCTACATGTGCAGCCCTCACATGCGCGCCTGCTGAAAGCGTGTTAGGCGCCTGATGCAATTGCCATCGCTGGAGACGATGACCGAACTTCGGATCGCCGCGGGCGACGCTAATAATGCTCAAATTTAGTGATCTTTATATTATTTTGACTGAATTTTCACGTACTTTCATTTTCCAACCTTCCCATTAACTAATTTTACATGTTTCTAGGATTTTTTCTCATTTTTTTTATCACATTTATAAAATTTCTCCTATTCACTATTTTTCAACTTTTTGGGCATCCCTAGCCATTGGATTCCCATGGAATCATAGTTTTGTTCCTTGTTTCATCATGCACAAGATGAACGATTCTAATCATTCATCTGACACCATTTCATCGGGTTATTTTCACAAAAATAGTAAGTTACATGCGGTTACTTACTTTGAATTAGGCCAGTCGGAGGTGTGTTCAGTCAAGCACAGTGGCATCGTAGTTGTTTGTAGTGCGCCCAACAGTGTACAAGGGGGGGGGACAAGGGCATTTGATGGGGTTGGTGCATTTAATGCACCCCCATAAATACCCCTTTTTTCTCTAGTTTTGTGGGCCTCACGTAAGTACAAATGCAATTCTACCCTCTCTTTTTTATTAAATATAAAATTTAAAATAAATAGCCATTTTTTCTCTGATTTCTAATTTTAGCGTTCTTAGTAGCGTTAGATTTCATTTCTTGAGTACATTTCAATTATTGAGGTTTTAGCTCATAATTAAACCTTTAAAATTTTCAAATCTCAAATTTCTCGATTTTCACAAATTTCTAAAATTCCCCAAAATTAAGCATTTTCAAAATTTAAAAATAGCAGGTATTACAAAAAAAAAACCCCAAAGATGATGCATAATTATTAACTTCTAAATTATTGTTTATAAATTGAGCCAAAAATCCAAGTTAAAATTTAAATTTATGGCATAATTATGTTTTATTTTGTAGTTTTTTTTTTCAAACCTTTTCTAATGTTTTTTGAATATTTTAAATATTTTCCTTGCCAATTTATTCTCAAAACCAAGCTTTGTGACTAGGCTTAAGATTAATCGCAGACTGATTAATAGTAACCTACCTAAGCTGAGATTAGAAATAAAATTCTTTAGCTCCCTCAAGTATGAGAAAGGCATAAAAAGCTCGGATTCACGCGTGGACCTGTCAATGAACTTGGCAGGCTACATAATTACACTTACTAGGACCCAATTTCTAACTTCCAGTAAAATTATATTGCACCAAAAGAAAGAAAGAAAAGACTTCTTTTTTTTCCTTTGAATCGCTTTGAAATTGAGGTTTAATGAAATCTAAGCAATAAAAGGAATTTGGGGACCATAACACCATGTCTCGATCAGGCATCAAATCAAAGTGATTTCATGTTATGCATCTAAAGCGAACCAAATGATGGTTAGCACGCATATATAAGTCAAGTTTCTCAAGCGGCCCTCTGTTGTAAACTTTCTCTTTGAGTCTGGTCTATATTTGCATTGGCATGGTCTTCTTCATCACCCTCGTGCTTGCTCTATATTTCAAACCTTAGAGACCTTGAAAGTTTAGATTGATTGATTACTCGATGGAAGACTCTGACCATTGGAGAATCTGTCCCTCGTGGGAGAAATTGTTGCACCTACTGCATGCTTAGATCTTGAAAACCCCAACCATAGAATCCATATATGATTGTATCACAGCGAGCTAGGAAGTTGAAATAAGTTGTCCTGAAGATAACAGCATTGCCGTGGCGTGCCATGCCCTATTCATCGCGTAAGTAGGGAAGAAATGGGACAGCTTGTATGACAATTACAACAGTGCTTGGCGTGCCGAAAATTTATCCCTGAAAATCAACTTCGAAACAGCGTGATCGAGACGAGTCAAAGTTCAGTCCAATCTAGGGCACTTAACCACTACACGGCAAGGGCAACTATTTGTAGATTGGTACATTGCGGAGCCAAAAATTTACATGATCAGAATAATTTAAAAACTAAAAAATTAGAATAAACTCAAAATGACTTGTGGATAACTGAAAGATATTCGAGTGGAATGTGTAATAATATTTATTAATTTTGAATTAATATATAAAAATTTCACTTTATATGCATAAGTTAAGTAGTTAGTTTGGCCACTATTTTGTTGTTTTGGAGAACTTGGGATCAAAACAAATTATTTTTGTTGTGTAGGAGTCAACTCACAAGCGACTCAATTTGTTATAGGTTGAGTAACTTAGATAAATTTTTCGAGTTGAGTCCCGAGTTCTGAGTCTATGATATGGACCGGTCATCTTCAGAATTGCAAAAACATTTTCATTGAATGATCCTAATAATTCATAAGTCTTACTATTTTTTAAATTCAATAGAAGTTTATTTATACACTTAAATACAAATTTATTAAATCAAACACAAATATCATGCATAACTGTTAACTTCTAAATTATTGTTAATAAATCTAGTTAAAAATTAAATTCATAGCTTATTCATATTTTAATTTTGTACTTCTTGTTTTCCAATTTTTCCTAAATATTTTTTTAATATTCTAAATATTTGGCTTGCCAACTTTATTCTTAAATCCAAACTCTGTTACTAACTTAAGATTAATGGCAAACTGATTAATCATGAGCTAACTAAGTTTAGATTAGAAATAAAATTCTTTAGTACACAAGTGCATATGTAAAAAGCTCGGATTCACCGGTGCATAATGACACTCATTAGGACCCAATTCCTAACTTCAAGTAAAATTATATTGCACCAAAAGAAAGAAAAAAAGGATTTATTTTCTTTGAATGGCTTTTAAATTAAGGTTTAATGAAAACTAAGCAATAAAACCCCTTTGGGAACCATGACAACATGATTCCATCAGATATCCTTCATTCAATTACTTACCTGATATCAAGGAACTATTCGTACATTGATGAACAGAAATAGGGAGTGATTTTCACGTTATGTCATTTAAAGACTAGACAAGAACCAAATTATGCTGGATTCGGTTTGCATCCATGTACAAGTTTCTCAAGAGGCACTTTATTGCAGACTTTCTCTTTGAGTCTGGTCCATATTTGCATCAGCATGGTATCTTCTTCATCATCCTGGTGTTTGCTCTATATTTCAAACCTTGGAGACCTTGAAAGTTCAGATTGAACGCGTTACTCGACCATTGAAAATCAGTCCATCATCATCCTCGTGTTTGCTTTATATTTCAAACCTTGGAGACCTTGAAAGTTCAGATTGAACGCGTTACTCGACCATTGAAAATCAGTGCATCATCATCATCGTATTTGCTCTATATTTCAAACCTTGGAGACCTTGAAAGTTCAGATTGAACGCGTTACTCCCCTCGTGGGAAGAATTGCTGCAAGTACAGTATGCTTAGATCAAGAAAACCCCAGCCGTAGAATCCACATATGATTGTATCACAGCCAGCTAGCAAGTTGAAATAAGTTGTGCTGAAGACAGCATTGCCATGACGTGTCATGCCCGATTCATGGCGTAAGTTGGGAAGAAATGGGACAGCTTGTATTACAATTACAGCAATGCATGGCTTACCTAAAATTCTCCAGTTATTGACCCTGCAAATCAACTTCAGACCGGCGTTATCGAGTCGGATCAAAGTTCAGTCCAAGCCAGGACACATAACAACCACACAGCAAGGGCAACTGCTAGATAATAGAAAGCTACATGGTGTCTACGAGACTGTAGATCGGTACTTTGTAGAGCCAAAATTTCTGTGATTTGAATAGTTTAAAAACTGAAAAACAAGACTCAAATAAAATCTCGAAGCGATTTGTAGATAACTCGATAATACTCGAATGGAATGTTTAGAAACACCTTATTAATTTTGAGGTAATATGTAAAAATTTCACTTTATTGTTTTTCTAGAGGTATTGGGATCAAAACAAATTATTTTGCTAAGCAACTCAACTCATTGAGTGACTCAATTTGTCATGGATCAGTTTTTTGAGTCGACTCGCGAGTTTTGGGACTATGATATAAACTGCTCATCTTCAGAATTTCATCTTGGATAGATTGTGAACCAAAACATCTTCGTTAAATGATCCTAATAATTACAATTCTATAGCAGAAAATGGATAAGCTCAGAGAGTTTAGGTCTAGAGCTAAATGATTTAGAAAATTCATCCAAGTTAGTCGACTCGACAACTGAGATATAGTCAGAAGACCTCCCAAACGCATCAACATAGCCTAACCTACTTGCTAAAAGTGAAATGTTCAATTATATGTAAAAATAAAGAAGATATTATTAAAAACCCTGCTTAAATAATTTCGAGTCAATAACGAGTGACTTCGAGTTAACCCAACTTACCTTGCTCACAAGTTAAGTATTCAAGTTTTTAAAATATGTTTGGATCACCAAGTCCATGTACCCAAATGTAATTTTAGCGAGTCTAAATCAGTACATGGATTTACAAACCGAACTCAGTTCCCTTCCAAATTAATTTAGACTAAAACCAAATGCTTTCCTCTTTAATCAAAGTAAAATCCGAGAAGAAATGATCTAATGGAAAGGGCAGCATTGGTCATGAAAGCATTAGTAGAAGGATGCTTGGGAGACAAGGCAGCATGCTTTCCTTGTGTTTGTAGACGTAGTGACCAAACGCGTTTCTCCCATTACTGCAACATTTCTGTCCAGGGAAGGTCTTATTTTGACACAAACTGCGTCCATAATCCACACGTTAGAAGCTGTCTCTAATTTGACCCAACAACAACCACTTGTTACTTCCTCTCGTCATTCTTCTTACCCTTTGCCTTTTGCTACAAGTAAAGTTTGGTTCTTGTTCACTTTGTTTTCAGCCTTTGACTATGATATTCTACTAGAAGCCAGTGTAGGGTACAGCTCATCGCATCCAATGGTGATCATTAGTATTATCTATTTCTGATACGACCTGTTCGGATAGAATAACTCCCCTCAATCCATATAGGAATCTTAGGATTTGAGCTCATAACCTCTCTCGATTGGTAAGGCCTCAAGTGGGATTTGATAAATAAGGTGTTCTTTTGATTCAGACTCATCCATGGACCTTCCAATAGACATTATGCACTTGGTTAACCTTTGCATTAGTAAGGTTTTGGTTCCATGTTGGATTTGGATCCTATTATTTGACTTAAAAAGATTAATTTGATAGGAAGTAGGTTGATATTTTTTATATCTTTAAGACACCACCTCCTGTTAAAGGCTCCTCTTTTCGACCTCTTGCACATTGGCCCAAGTCTTGAATTGGAATTAATATGTGGGCTTCTCAGAAATTGAACTTGTGACCTATTGGCTTATAGACATTTTTTTTGGCCTAACATAAGTACATGCACAAGACAATTAGTTAAGAAAATTTCTGAGTTGTGTGTAGCATCTCTCAGATTGAAAAATTATTTAGTTAGCATTAAGTCAAACAAAACAAATAATAGTGCTAAGTGCCAGATTTCACAGATCTAGCAATCAGGAGTTTCGGATCTGGAAGAACACAATCAATATATAGAGTTCTCACTCGCATAGGTATAGACCACACGAGGGTCCACCGCAACAAATCCTAAGATTTGGTTCTGTCGGAGCCAACTTGGACTTTGAAGCTTCAACTGTTTAATCGGACGCCTGATCAGGTAGCATTCAACTACCTGAATCTGTCATTTACTTAGTAAAGCACCAGAGATCCTTGTACCAACAGCCCCTTAATTTATATGCAAATTGTAAGTACTTACTTAATATCCCAACAGCCCTTGAACAACCTACTTCGATTTACTTTTGCATGCTCGTTGAACTTGACTTGATTATAATTAGGCTTAAAAAAATTTCCCCTCCTATTTGCAGTCAGTATTAAAACATAGATAAATTTATATAAACTAAGACAAAATAGCTGCAGCAAGTTAGTATCAGTCCATGAACAGCCCTAAAAAATACTAGGAAGGCTTTCCAGCGTGTTTTGGTCCGGTCTTAGTCTACTTACTCGGTTTACTCATCCCAGGTATCCCAGGCTCAGTTGGACTTGAATATATTTGAGCTTGAAGTTGTTTGCATTTTCTTCTCTCAACTCTTAGAGTCTATTTTATGTTTTGTCTCGGTGCCTACTTGACTCGAGTATTTTTTTTCTCCATATTGAACAACGAATCCCTTAAAAATAATCCTTCGAAAACGTCCTCCTCCGATCTACTTGAGATGTTGCCGGTGCCGGAATCTTGTTTGAGGATATAAACAACAAAAGTTGAAGCTTTAAATATTATATTAACTGAGTTTAAATTATTAAATATACGTTGAAATTAAGATTAGCGTGTTGATTTCAATTGAAATGAATGTGAACAAGTTTAATCAATCAACTGAATTTGACTCTTTAGATTTGTTCGATCGATCACCAGAAGTAGATGAGCACGCAAAGATCTGTCTATCTGTAATTTTCCTTTACTTTTTCTCATTTGAGACTTCCAACTTAAGAAATGCAAACAAATTGAGCTGACTATATGATAGGCTTGACCATCACCCTGTAAGTCTTAATCCATCTAGGTTTACCCTTAGGTTGGGCCTGTTGATCTGGTTGACTTACAATAAAAGATTTGACCTTGGCTGATGAACTTGCTTATAAATTTTATGAAAAAAAGTTGCTTCTAAAATTAATGAGACTGTCAGACACTGTTATTTATGTTGTAGCCACGGTGATCAATCGATATCAGATGTAGGGCATAGATGGTCTGGATGTCATCACATGAAGTATAGAAGCACAGATCTAGATTGCTGTTCCTTTCTCTCATTAGTTTAGAAAATAAGTGGAGTCAACTGAGGTTTAAGACCACTGATTTGAATAAATCAAAGATAGGATGCTGACTAAATTAATGTTCAAGCTATGGTTACCAACTTGAACCTAATAAAGATACACACTTAGACTGTTTGGATGGCAGAAAATGGACAGAATTTGGTCTCCATGGATCATCATCATCATCATCATCATCATCAAGACCTTATCCCAATTAGGGGTCGGCCACATGAATCTTATTCCTCCATTCCACTCTATTAAATACCATGGCTCCATGGATAAAAAAATAAAAATAAAAATCTTTTATGAAAAGCGTTTTATGCTTTGAAATTGAATTACACCAAAGACCCAACGTTCCTTTATAGCACAAAATTTGCAGAAATTTTTGAGTAGTTGGTGTAATTCATTTTCAAGGCCTAAAACACTTTCCAAGAGGAAATTTCCTTTTTCCATAGGAATAAAATTCTGCCCATTTCCTTCCTACCAAACAAGTACTTAAGTAAGCAACACACTTAAATTCACAAGTTTTTTCTTAGAGAAAGAATTTTATAACTAAAAATAGGTAACAACGGTGATGTATTTTATTTGTTTCTTTGGTAAACCATCAATTTGAAGAGCCACCAAACCAAGCAAGCTTAGAGGAACAGAAAAACCTAGAGTTAAAGCAATTACATAAGGGAAAAAGTAAAAAAAGAAAACACTGTGCTTGTTCAGTTGGAATCAACTAATCTTGATCAGATGATCCTAGCCACCTGATTGAACATGGCTCGTTTTGGGTTTCCTCAAACGGATGTCACTGTTGCGCACTGAAATTTTGGCTGGCAAAGAAAAGGGTGGCCCTTTTTTTCTTAAAATTTTCTTTAGTTTCAATAAAAATTATTTTAAACATTAAAAACCTAAAATATTAAAACAATATAGATGGGCTGAAAACGTCCGATGAAAAGGCCAATGGTAGGAAGCCCTACTGCGGCTGGAGGAAAATCAAAGTTTGATTGAAACTGATTTGGAAATTCTGATAAAATCAGGATCTGAAATTAGAGGCAGATTGGAGGAAAATCAGTTTTTCTTATCCTCTAGACTCGTATAAATTAGGGCGAGAACCGATGTTGGACTCCTATAAATTGGAGCCAGAACTGAGGTTGTATTCATCATAGTTTTCTCCTCTTAGTAAATTTTTTTCTCCCTCTTCCTGTGGATGTAGGCCAAATTAGCCAAACGACGTAAATCTGGTCTCTCTTTGTGTGAATGTTTTTTAGATTCTTATCCTAACATAAAATGTCATTTTATAAAGAGTTCTAAAAATATGATATGCATGAGATAAATGCACAATTATATATTTTCAGGTTAAAAGAATAATCCTCCGGTAGGGGTATGCAAAGGGGACGAAGATGGAGACAGAGCCAGATCCCGAACTGGAGTAAGGCTAAGCCACTGGCGGAGTGGGGCGAGACGGGAACTGGCTAAATCCCCACCCTAAGCCGCTCCATTGCCAACCCTCTTTCCCATGAACTCTAAGTATTAGTATCTTTCGCATCCAAATCTATTATGGGGAATGATATTCCTATACGCTTAACCCTTATGGCTTTCCACCTTTACCGTGAGTAGAACTCAAGTTGGTTAACCACTTTGACGTATGAAAAATAAAATGAAATATTTCCGTTTTAGTTTTATTAGAAAAGGAAAAAAATTATCTTCTTCCTCTACTCCATCCTTTCCTCCTCTACTTTGTTGGGCATGCTTCTGCGATTTCTTCCTCTGAAAAACATGGAGAAAATCACAATTTTCTCTTTAGTTCACCACTGACTTCATCTTCTTCCTCTGCTTCTTCTTCGCTTTCTCTACATTTTCATAAAGAAAAGAAGTAAATAGAAACATTGTATGGCTACAAAGGGACCTAACAGCAATGAGTGAATAGACTTTCACAAAAACGAGAATTATATACAGTAAATTTTTTAGAGCATTCATCCAACCAATGACATAAGACAAATAAAAGTACTTCAAATTTCTAAAAATAGCAACATGGCACTAGAAAAAATAGGATTTAAATACTCAAAGAAAAATACTCAAAGAACAACCCTCACAATTTTGTTGTGGCCGAATCTACTTCAGCATCTTCCACTTAGATTCCGGCATCATTCTTCATGTCACTGGCCCACCATTCCAACGGCCAAGATCGTCCCCTACTTTCCCTTATATACATTTCCAACTTTCCCAAACCTGCACACCCATAGAAACCAACAAAACCACGCTCTCCACAAATTTCCGGCCATGGACGTTCTCGACTCGCCACTGGAATCTTTAGTGTTTGGATTATACTTCCTAACTACGGTCCAGAGCTTCTGGGTCATTTTTCTGACAGCCGGATTCAGCTGTTGGAGAATCAGAACCGTCGGATCTCAATCTCGCCTCAAAGCCGACGCTTCTCCGGCCTTTGGCAACCATAGAGATGCACTTGCACCTCCACAACCGTTGGATTTAAAGCTTTCAATTTCACTCGGAACTAAACAAACACGTGCGGCTGAATATGACGGACTACGGAAGGTGAAGTTTACAGTGTTACGAAAACGAAGATGTTGAAGACGACGAAGAGGTGACGGTGACGGAGAGTTGCTCCGATGTCGTTAGCGACGATGGGTTACGGCTTACTGAAGTGGAAGGCTTAGTGAGATTGTCGATGAAGAGAAAGATGGAGTCGGACTTGTATCAATTTCGAGACTTGACCCTGCTGAGAAACCAGCAAATCGGCAAAGCCAACATCACTTAAAGAGTTCTAGTGATGGACGTGTTCGAATCACCGGTCGCAGCCTTTTGTGGCAAGTTTGTACTTGCCAGCAGCACTCAAAAGCTTGTGGACGTGGATCACAACCATCCTGACTACAACGTTCAGCTTTCGGACGATCAAAGCTCTCGAACCTCAATCTCGCTTTAAATCCGACGCTTCACAATCATTTCATAATCATCGAGCTACTGATGACGACGCGACGGACGGCCGATCTCTTTCGTCTTCGGAGCCCAGAAAGGAGATGGTTCATCCTATTATATGCAACGTAGAGTATGACGGTGTAAGGAAAGGGAAGTTCACTGTCTATTACGAAGAAGACGGTAGGGAAGATGACGGAGAGTTGACGGGAACCAAGAGTTGCCTTGATGGAGGCAGTATCGACGGTGTGGATCCTTTTCTAGAAGTGGAAGGTTTTGTTAGATTGCAGATGCTGAGAAGAATTGAATTGAGTTTCTATGGATTGCAGGATTTGACGGCAATTAACGGTAACGTTGTGAGGTTGTGGAATAGAAGTTAACGTAGGGCATGATGATGTATTGCTGTAATTGTTCTAGTGGGGTTATTAAGTAAAGAATTTTGTTCTTTCTTTTTTTAAATTGTTCTTAATCTATATTTAAATCCACTTAGAGATCGAATTCATCGAGGATTTCAGTTCTGTCTAGAGAGCCGACTAATATGATGAGTGAGATCTAGCACGGTGGATTATTGACTCCTAAAGCCTACGGGAGAATTGAAGAGTGAGTGTATTCTACGGAAAAGTGGAATTCACGGCATCCATCACAGAATAAAATTCCACCGGTGACTTGAGGAAATAGAGGAGTGATTGCAAAATTAAGGGTTGTCATTAACAAAATAGGGGAATTCGGATATCTTTTTCGTAATTTTATATCAGCCATGAAAAGAGCTTGGGAGAATATTCTCGGTTTATCTCCTAAATCATTTCTGGCTGGGCAAAGTAAAAGCTAGCTTTCACAGGGTGTTATACACTACAAATACCCCCAGCCAAGATAAAGCGGGGCCATGGATTTTGGTGATCCAAACCATTCATCTTCTGGGCCCATTATTAATTTTGTGACTTGCGGGGTAGATTATTTGGGAGAATTGTGGGAGGAAATAGTAAATGTAGGGCCTACTTATTCAATGATCTAAACCACTTATAGACCGGAATTCAGTTCCTTAAAAAAATAATAAGCTTGTAACTTCTGACTTTTAATTGGCCGGTTAGGATGAGAAGATTAATGTAACACCCCGGATTTTTAAAACAATTTTTATAATAATAATAATAATAATAATAGCATTTTAAATACGAGTATTTAGGATCCCATGAAAAAAGTTTTAATTATCATTTTACTAAAATAATTTTTAAAAACTCCGGGTGTTATTTTTCCTTTCTCAAAACGGCATACATATAAATAAAACGATATGCGTATCAATCAATGTCAAATAAATCGGCGCCTTTATTTGAAATCAAATAAATATCCAAAATACAATAATAATATGGCCCATGGTCTATCCATCATAACATCTCATATAAATGTCCAACATATGTTCAAATATCTTAATCAAATCCAAAATATAAAGTATGCAATCCATAATTAAATCCAAATGATAATCCTGTTTAATGACTCACATCACTGTCTAAAACTATAGGAAAAAGTAGTCTTCAGCAGTTCTCACAGTTTCTTAACAGCTTTGCCTTTCCTAATATTGCGCTTGAGATCTAAGGCATTGCAAAACAAAGCAATGCCTCAACAAGCTATCGCTTGTGTAAGTACATAGATAATTAATGTAATAAATAAAATAAATAATTAAGAGTATTGACGAAAAGTCGATCATTTATGAAAATAGCAGTATCATAAATCATGTCCAAATAAATGTCAATATATTCCATATGCTAAAACATGTATTTCAAAGAGTTAAAACATGACCTGAATCAAAGTAAATGAGCATACACTAAGAATAAGGGTACCCTAAGGTAATGGGTCTCACCACATCGCACTAACATCACCGATCAGGAGTACTCATAGTCAACCTCTGAGTGTCGTCACACTCATGCATATAATCCATAACCATGCTCATCATACATGCACACATAATAAGAATATGAGCCATCATGCTGCAATGGCAACCCTCCGTGGGTATCAACCACTGTCGCTCTTCGTCGACATCATAACGGAAGACTTAGCGTCTGTCTCCATGGAAAGGCTCAGACCGGTAATGTGGACTATTCATGTTACCAAACCCCTACCGAATGTCATCTATGGACAGGTGTCTATCATATTATAATATCATCACATCACAATCTCAGAGGGTGGGTGGCCGGCCCTATCCCTCCTAGCATGACGCCCACTGGGCAAGAGCACCTATCATCAAATATAAAACACGAAAATCATATGTATATGCTAAAACTCAAGAGCACTCATAGCTTGAAATCCCCAAGACATGCCCCAAATAGAAATAAGTATCTATTTAAGCATAACTAATTAACATCATGCTTATAAAAACATTTGAAATAAGTTTATTCAATAAAAGATTTCAATTTGGAATAATCATAATGTACTCAAAGTCGCATGAAATCTACGATAAATGATGATTGCAATTTAAAACAAAATCAAACATGATGATATATTTAAACATGCTTTAAAAATCAAGAAAAAACATTAATTGTCGTCACCTAACTCAATGTGAGACTACTAGCTTACTAATAACTCTCTTTAACTGGTATGTTTAAGTGCACCTGTACAAGTTACATCACTATTTAAAAAAATTTCTAAATTAAAATTGGTCGTTTTTAAGTTTTTAAGTTAAAACTAAGTCTGCATCGTCGATACAGTCACAACGCTTCTTTCGGATCATGATTTGGATTCCTATAGCTCTCAGAAATCAAATTTTAGTGAAAACATACACAAAATGGGGCTAAAGTGCATCACGGTCGCCAAGACGCTGCGCATCCCGACCCAATGTGACAGCCCGCGTAGGAGCTCCCGCACACGTGACAGCTGCACGCGTGTGCAAAGACGTGTGTTCGTTGCGCATCTCCGTCGGGGCGTCCTGGCATCAGCGCCTGGCTGCTGACGACGTCACTGCTACCAGAGAAGACGACCAGATTCCGGTGGTCTCCGGCGAAGCTACAGAGCTCCGTTTTGCTTGATTTTTGCACCGTTTTTCTCAGAATTTCCTCTAGAATCCATTTATGCCCTCATTTTGTACTGATTTTACCAAAAACTATGTTTTTTAAAACGATTTTTCCCACGTTCCTAAAAACATACATAGGTATTATTTTTTGCGTTTTCTGGAGAAACCCACCGTTGGATCTCTCCCAAATTTAAAGGGTTTGATCTTAAGTCTCTTGTGCACTAGTTGGACGGTGTGATTTTCAAACAGAAGTGGTTTCATCCTCAAAATCACGCTCCAACAGTAGCGTGCACAGAGTTCCCAGGAAATCTAAAATTTTCTAATTTAAAATGTGTTTCTAATTATTTTACCTATTTAATAAATACTGAATTTAGGGTTTAAGGCTTACCTTGGGTCTGGCTGGGGTTGCTAGTCGTCGCTGAGGTTCCACTCGACCAAAAAATCAAACCTTGCAGGGATAGGGTTCTGAGTAAAAACTCAGAGAAATGTTTAAGGTGGAGCGTTTTGGCTTCTGGGTAAGGTAGATATAGGCTTAGAGTTCTAGCGGAAGAAAACCTCTTCCACCCATGCCTCTTCCCATGGTCTCTCCGACGATTTCGCCAGAACTAGTAGAGACGTGTGGAAGACGGGGGTGCCATTATCAATTTGGACCCTTGTGTAACACGTCTCTATCAAATGACCAAAATGCCCTTATAACTTCAACGACTCCTAACTCCCTCGTTTGAGCTCCATTTTTCGCATTCTTGGTGGCGTTGGAATCGTATCGACGAACTCTTTCAAATTCTTAAGTTTTTAAGAAAAAATTTCATATATAAATTTTTAATTTATTTAATTTAGAAATTTCTAAATTTATACCAAAAATAAAGGATATTACAATTAATGTCTAAGTTCATCATCAAAGGGATACATTTGCGGCTTCTAAATGGATCGGTAAATTTATACCCGACAATCCTGCATAATCCAATAAACCTGTTTATATAAGCTTTTTTCATCGGCTCAAAGATCATCAAAAAAATGAAAAAGAAAATTAGTAAGATAGTAGTAAACCACTAAATATAGTTTGTTACGGAGAGCTAAGCAGAGCAACTTCATCAGAATACTACATCAACCTAATAACACCGAGATGGAAGCACTCTAGAGCCAATGATTCCAGGTACCACGAGATTGAATGAAAGGAATGGCCATTAGAAGAATTTTTTTAAATATAAAATAAAAATCAATAATTCAAATAAAAACTTCTTGAAGCTCGTGAGCCACAGTTAGTTTTAATAATAGTAATAGTATTCTATTGGTTACAAAGTAAAGGGCAGCATGGTGCACGAAACTCCGAGTATGTAGGATTCAAGAAAAGGACGGATCACAAGGATTTATAGTAGGCAACATTACCTCATATTTGTGCAAGAAACTGTTATCCAGCTTGAACTAATGACTTTAAAGTCACAAGACATCAACTTTACCATTGTGCCTGAGGCTTCCTTCTATACTATCGGCTACAAAGTGCATTCATAACAGGATTCTAATAAGGTTTCTCCCCCGCTACATTGCCTGGCGGGTCGTAGTTGCAAGCAATCAAGCCATCGCCTGTATCGCATTGCACGCGAGCACAGCCGAGGCGGACCGAATCACGCCATACAATCTGAGTGTAGTGCCCACACTGTTGCCCGCCACTGCATGTATTGCTGCCGTAGTCATAGTACTTCTTCTCATCGTCAATCCAGAATCTCACGGCATCGGCCGCAGTATAATCGGGGGAACCTTCGAAGAGGTTTTCTCCGTAGGGACCGTCGGAGTGTATTAACTCGCAAGTGCCCTTCAGCCCGTTGGCAAGGCCCAGGGCGTAGGCCGCTAGGGTCGCGTTCCATGTCATAGGAGGAAGGCCGAGCTCTGCCCGTTCTGTATTGTGAGCATTAACGTAGTCGGCCGGAGCGTATTGGGCTCGACATACATGGACCACGGCTAGACCCGTGAAATAAATAATAGCCAATGCAATGGTTGATGAACCCATGTTCATCTATTTCACCTCAATGTGCACGCCAGCGGGTTCTCTATCTATACTTTTAAGTAGAAGGCTGTTTCCAATTGGTTGTTTTGTTCAAAAGGACACCGTCCGTCGCGGAGGTTCATGCAGCTCCTGAGCACGTCGAAGAACTAGTGGGAACTCAAGAAACGGAAAATGTACACATTTTCATCTTTATTCAGTCCTGGTCTTTAGGGGCAGCATGTGGCCACCTTAGGCTTAGGCTGTTTCGGTTAGTTACCAAAAGCGTGGACAGGAATGAGAAAGGCGTTTCGGGTACGTTGCAGTAGACTTAGTACAACACTGGCTGAATATGTCAAGAAAACATGGGAATTTTTTATTATTATATATTTTTAACTGCTGATTTAAATTTGGAAAAATCGCGACTTTTACATGTATAGATTAGTACATTTATCAGAAAGATCAGGGTTTTTTATTTTTCATTTATTAAATTACCACATCGAGTGATAAGAAGAAGGAAAGACAGGTACAGAGACCACTAGTTGCCGATCCTAGTTTTTCACTAAGTTGAGTAATCCTCCCAGCAATTCAGTACAGAAGTAATTAAATAATAAAATAATAATAATAAAATGCAAAATGCAAAAAAAGGTATTAAAAAATATCAAACTAATAGCAATAACAAACCTATAAAACAAAGATTTGGATTTTTCTCTTCAAATAAGAATATATGTTTGTATAATGCATAGATGAAAGCAATCAAACAAAATTGAACTAATACCAACAAATATTAAAAAAAACATAAACTAGAAAAAATTTATGAGAGGAAGAAAGATGTTTTTAGCAGTAATATGTTGGTGAGAAAGAACCTAAGAAGAAACAATGAGTTTATTTTTATACTCAAGTTCCATACTTTAGAATAGTAACTTATGATTAAGTTGTTAACTGTGGCTACTAAGTTCAATGACTTTTCGATAAAAGTTTTTAATCCACCTTGGTATCTAATACAACTAAATAACAAGGAATCTGATGGTATGGTTAGACTTCAAGAAAAAATAATCACTAGTGATATATTCAATTATAAACATACTATGTTTATCAACCTATGCAATAGTACCTGTAAGCTTCTTCCATGAAACTCAATAATTTAAACTTTGACTTCACACTAAAAATTGATATAAAACTCTTTGTAACATATATTAAAACATAATCAATGCTTGGAATCAATAAAAAAAACACAATAAATTAAAGAAAAATTCAAGTTCAAAACATAAGCAAAATATTGTTACTGTTTATGCAAACAACAACAAATAGCATATTTTAAGCTCTTTGTTCAATACCTTTTCGAATGAAAATTGAAAATCTAAGACTTAAGTGTTCTTCTTCTCAATGTCTTTTATTTAACACAACCAATTTCAAAGATTTATATTGATTAATGAAGCAAAAAATCACACGCAAAGTCTTCTTGTTCATCATCGTCCGTTGAGGGAAGCATAAAATTTTAGAACTTACCAAGTCACTAAGAAACTCGACCATCTTTTAATAACTTGTCTGAGTTTTCTACTCCAACTCACCTTGATTCACTAGTCAATTTTATGATGATGTCATCCGAGCTATTTGGTTGATTCGACTAGGTTTCCTACCCATCCAATCCAAATCGGCTGATCCTCAAGTCGGATCACCTGGTTTTTAAACATTGATCATGTGATATATAGGGAATTGAAGGATTCAGAGACACCATGATAAAATTATTAGTTATTTAAGTAAGGACATTTATTGATCATTTTGAGAAATGATAAATGGAGGCTCTTTAGCCATCATTTAAAGTGGTCACTCTAGCTCAACATGTGTTTCATTTAATCCTAGAGTGTAATTAACTCCATTGGACCAATTAAAATGCAGTAATCACTTTCTTGATTTAAACGTTACACGTATCTTCGTGAGAAGGAGCTTTACTTTGAGCTTAGTTATAAAGTGTTATTATATGAAGTTCTTCTTACTAGATGACGGAAAAGAACTTTGGAAAAGATAAAACCTAGATAGGCACTAGATCTAAATGACCTAAACCATTCATCATTTTTGGCCTGCATGTGCTACGTGGACTATTTGCCAAAAATCATGCCCATCAAAGGCTTTCAACTACTACTTTTTAAGTTAAAAATTTTAGTGGAGAATTTTACAAGTTATAAAGTTTGGTAGCTAGCCAATCTCAGACAAGACGAACATGATAAATGGATCCAAACATCCAAAGAAGGGCCTAAGTAGCTAGCATCCATTTCCATGTATGGAAAATATTTTCCATTTTTTTTGCAAACCCTAAGTTAGAACCAGGGTCAGTATAAAATTAGATGATACTAAATTAGACACTATTTTGATTGTAAATATCCTAATCAAAATTGATAAATAAAAAATAAAAAATTATCCCCAAGAAGATAGCCACAAAAGTCACCAAATAATTGAAACTAAAAAGAAAAACCCCAATCTCGGCATCTCCTAATTTCTTCTCGCATAATTCATAAGTCTTCAAATTTATAAGTTTATTTATACACTTACATACAAATTTATCAAATCAAACACAAAGATCATGCATAACTATTAACTTCTAAATTATTGTTCATGAATCTAGTTAAAAATTAAATTCATAGCATATTCATATTTAAATTTTGTACTTCTTTTTTCCAAATTTTCCTAAATATTTTTTTAAATATTCTAAGTATTTGCCTTGCCAATTTTATTCTCAAATCCAAACTTTTGTGACTAAACTTAAGATTAATTGCAAACTGATTAATCATGACCTACCTAAGTTTAGATTAAAACTAAAATTCTTTAGTACAATTACGTATGAGAAGTGCATATATAAAAAGCTCGGATTCACAAGTGGACCTGTGATGAACTTGGTGACCCGCATAATGACACTCATTGGGACCGAACTCCTAACTTCAACTAAAATTATATTGCACCAAAAGAAAGAAAGAAAAGGCTTTCTTCTCTTTGAATGGCTTTGAAATTGAGGTTTAGTGAAAACTAAGCAATAAAACCCATTTGGGAACTCCATGACACCATGATTGCATCAAATATCATTGATCTTCAATAATGAATCAGATCACACCGATATAAAATTTTCTTATTTCAAAGCAAGGATTCAACATCACACCAATATGAATTCTTCTTATTTCAAGGCCAGGATTCAGTCACTTACCCAACATCAATGAACTATTAGTACGTTGATGAATAGGAATAATGAGTGATTTTCATCTTGTCATCTAAAGACTAGACAAGAACCAAATATTGCTGGATTCGGTTTGCATGCATATATATAAGTCAAGTTTCTCAAGCAGCTCTTTATTGCAGACTTTCTCAGAGTCTAGTCCATATTTGCATCAGCATGGATCTTCTTCACCATCCTCGTGTTTGCTCTATATTTCAAACCTTTAGAGACCTTGAAATTTCAGATTGAACGCATTACTCGACCGTTGAAAAATCAGTCCCTCGTGGGAGGAATTGCTGCACGTACAGCATGCTTAGGTCATGAAAACCCCAACCGTAGAATCCACATATGATAGTATCACAGCCATCTAGCAACTTGAAATAAGTTGGCTGAAGATACAGCGTTGCCATGGCTTGTCATGCCCCATTCATTGCGTAAGTAGGGAAGAAATGGGACAGCTTGTATGACAAAATTTATCCCGAAAATCAACTTCGAAACAGCGTGATCGAGACGGGCCAAAGTTCAGTCCAATCTAGAGCACTTAACCACCACACAGCAAGGGCAACTGTTTGTAGATTGGTACATTGCGGAGCCAAAAATTTCCGTGATCAGAATAATTTAAAAACTATTAAAAATTAGAATCAACTCAAAAGTGAGGCAAATTAAGTTAACTCAAAATGAGTCGTGGACAACTCAAAGATACTCAAGTGAAATGTTTAACAATATTTATTAATTTTGAGTTAATATATAAAAAATTTACTTTATATGCATAAGTTGGGTAGTTAGTTTGGACACTATTTTGTTGTTTTGGAGATCCTGGGATCAAAACAAATTATTTTTCTTGTGTAAGAGTCAACTCATCAAGTGATTCGATTTGTTATTGAGTAACTTGGACAAATTTTTTGGGTCGAGTCGCCAGTTCTGAGACTATGATATAGACCGGTCATCTTCAAAATTGCAAAAACATCTTCTTCGAATGATCCTAATAATTACAGTTTTAGATTGGAAAATGGGTAAGATTAGAGAGTTTAGGTCTAGATCTAAAACTCATGTATTGACTTAGAAAATCACTAGTGGTTTTGTTGGACCAAGATTTAATCACAAGACCTTCCAAACACATCAGCATAGCCTTACAGACTCGCATGGCAGCTACATTTTGCATAAAAGTGAAATTTCCAAATATATGAAAAATAATAAAAATATTATTAAAAATCCCACTTGGATATTTTTGAGTCAATAACGAGTCACTTAGAGTTAAACTCAACTTGCCCCGCTCGCAAGTCTAGTTGACTATTCAAAATTTTAAAATATGGTTTGGATCACCAAGTCCATGGATCCACATGCAATTTTAATGGGTCAAAACTAGTACATGAACCGGGCCCCTGTTTGCTTCTAAATTAATTTAGATGTAAACCAAATGCTTTCCTCTTTAATCAAAGTTAAATCCAACATATGTAGTTTGTGCCTTTGAACCTTAGCCATGGATTCACAGCCTCTTGCAAAATGCAAGGTAAGCGTACTATTGACTTGTAGTCTGCCCCTTCTCTGGACCCCCATGCGTGGGAGCTTCATGCACCGGGCTGCCCTTTTTAAGTTCGTGGATGGAGTGTCCAAACGGATTTTATCCCTAGACCGGAACATTTCTATTTGGGTAAGTTCTTATTTTGATCCAAAGTGCAACCAGCAGTAAAAAAGTAAGAAAAACTCTACAAAACCATTGCTCATACGCAAGCAAAGCAAGAAGCCACTCACGAAGAAGTATGCGCTCTCTAATCCACAAGTTTCAAGCTGTTTCTAATTTGACCTAACAAACACTTGTTGCTTGCTCTTGACCATCTTCTTACCCTCTACCTTTTGCTGCCAGTACAGTTTGGTTCTTGTTCTCTTTGTTTTCAGCCTTTGATTATGATCTTGTATTAGAAGCCAGGGTAGAGTACAGCCTAACAAATCCAATGGTGGTCATTAATTTGATCTATGTCCCATACAAGCTATTCGGATAGGACAATTCCCCTCCATCTATATTTGAATTTGATAAATAAGGGTTCTTAAATTTTGAACTCACAAGCTCTCTCGATTAGTAAGGCCTCGCATGGCAGGCTCTTTTGGGTCAAAGCTCCTTCAACGTGGATTTGATAAAAAAGGAGGTCTTTGGATTCAGACTCTGTCTTTCCGTTACTAAATCTCTGATTCTATGTTGGATTTGGATTACCACTTAACCTAAAAATTTAAGCTGATAGAAAGTGGACCAATCATATTTATATCTTCAAAATAGCTCGGCTCCTTTGGAACTCTTTCGTATTGACCTAAGTGCAAGCATCTACCTTGCACTCCTCGAGGAACTTACAGTAGAGACCTTCTAGTGATCGGCCATGGGATCGAGGGTACTCGTGAGCGTGTGTTTTCAACATCCAAGAGTAAAAGAAAGTACAGGCCTACAAGGACTGATAACTGGGCCTGAGATGCAGCTTGAAACCCAGAATATGGAACAACAAACATGTGCTGGGAGTCCATCGACACAGACTTCGTAAAATGTAGCCATTGCCCACAATTTTCACCCACCCATTGAGTAGCCGTAACCCTTCTTTGCTTAAGCTCCTTTCTTTCTTAAAGGAGCAGTGCCGGCATACGAAGCTCCCATGTATGTAAGGTTTAGAGAAGGGACAGATGACAAGAGTTAATAGTATGCAGCCTTATCTTATATTTTTTGAGAGACTATTTCTATGCCTTGTACCCATAACTTCAAAATCACACTATAACAACTCTACTGTTGCACCAAGGCTCCCCTCCTTTTTTTCTTCTAGTTATAAAATAGACGGACAACACCACTTAAGAACAACACCACTTAAGAGGACGCATTGGTGATTGATGTCGCTGATCCTATTACTCTGTCAGAACAAAGCTGTCTCATTACCTCATGAAAGCCCCTATGATGGAACTCACAATCAAATATGTGCTCCATCTAGAATAGCTGAGTGTAGACCAAATATTTCTCCATTCATTTGCAGAAACGGAGCAAATGTTTAGGGCCCTTTTCTTTTCAGACGGAGGGGATGCTATTCATTCCTAGAGCACTGCGTTGCAGTGGACCATTAGAGGAAAAAGAGCGACGATTCCATATGAAGTATTCAAGATCCACAGATGAAACATAATTGACGTATAAACGGAAATCTAAGGCCAATTAGTTAAGTCAAGCCGTAGCGTGCCCTATTAGTAAGGGTTATGTACCTTCTTTTAAAGCAAGTAACAGCTTCAAAGCCCCTCTCAAATAAGGCGCGCTAGGCGCTTACGTTTGATTCTTCACGTTTTGTCATGTACAAGGGGACGAAGTATGCAGGCTATATCTTACAATGTGATTAATTCCTCTATTGAGTTTCTCAAACAAAGACATTCTAAACATCGCTTGTCAATTGGCCCAGTCCAGGCTCATAACTCAGAATGTAATTGAACCCGTGTTGGACGCGAGTGGTTATGAAAATAATATATCTACAAAACTAGTTCTTCTGATGGTTCCCTCAGCTCTATCGGTAGCCCGGGCCACAGTTTAAAACTCGAAAGCATGATGCGACTCAGATGTGAGGTGAATCGAGTTAACTCATGATAACTCAAAGATACTCGAGTGAGATGTTTAGTGATATTAATAATTTTCTCTTCACATGTATCAGATAATTTCTAGACAAGTTGGATATGATATGGGATTGTTATTTGAAGGTCTCGTGTTTAAGGTCCTCTACTATTAAACTATTATTACTCTGCAGCGAGTCAACTTGTTGAGCAACTCAATTTGAGTTCTTCCAACTCAACTCGCATTTGAGAACTCTGGTTTGGACTTGGACAACTTCCTTTTTAGTTTCTAGGATTGAATGGATAGTTAGTAAACGATGCTTGCTGTTTACTTTATGAGCTATCACTGTCTGTTCTTTAACTTCCCTTCTTTCGTCTATCTCCGAGACTTTAAAAAGAGAAATAGGGGTGACTATCGATTGGGAGTCATGATGGTTGTACGCCACGAGGTTCTTATGGACAAGGGGACAAGTAAATCATCACTTTTGAGCATAGGCATTCTTCTACCATCCATCTCATTGCATTCCATCTTCTCGTATTGTACTGTACCGTATCAAACTGGCCGTATCAAATGGTTAGGCATGTCGGATATAGGTTTTAGGAGAATATGTTGAATTAGACCTTAGATTGTGCCTCACTAAGAGATGTTGAAAATTAGGGAGACTAGAGCACAGGTAGGAGGCATCTTCTTGCTGTGAGTTGGTGCCAGGTTAAGCAGTCGGTCACTTAATGCGACTTCTACCAAACACCTTGTCCCTGATAACATTGTCTTCTGTTACCCACACTGTTTTGTTCCCATTGGACATGTCAAGAGGGCATGGGGCCAATTGAACACTTATGTGCAGGAGAGAGGCGTCGGAGGGTAAGGCCCTGCCTACAAAAATGGAACAATCCAAGAGTACTGCCTGTCAACTACCATTACAAAAAGTCTACTTAGTGTTCATTAAACTATGGACCCGATTATATAGGCCTTGTCAGTGGGGCCCTATGTTGACATAATTCCGAGAACTAAAGACTTTTAGCATGGATCTTGGTAATGTAGGATGGCTAAAGTAGTTAAATAGGATTTGGAAGCTGACCGTATTTCATGAATAGAGCTTTGTAGCAAGGCCCGCTTTCTGTCGATGATGCACGTAAGCACTACCTCACGATATTTTTCTTTTTATTTCGAAAATTAGTTTAAGAAAGTTTTAAAAGGGAAGGCTCAAAATAATATGGATAAAAGTATTAATGAAAGATTAAATACTTTAGGACTAAATAAAGACATGATATTTAACAGAGTGGAATGAAGCCACTCGTAAGTATCTCTAAAACACTCGAGTGAGAATTAAAATAAATTTTTACTTTTGGTGCGTGAATTTGCACAGGAATTAGGAATGGACGTGTTAGATGGGAGATGCTCTTCTAGCGGTGGAAAAGCTGCATGGCTTGATTACTGCACTCACCAACAAATGACAACAGTAAACCGGGTCGATGTAGCACACCACTTTCTTGACCTTATGGTTGCGTTTCCTGTTTCATCAAACTCGGTATAAATACCAAATAGTTGATCTGGGCCCCACGTTTTTCCTTGACGTTGCTAGCTTTTTGCTTTATATCCTAATTTTTGTCAGTGATCTTGGTCCCTTGATCTATTTAGACCTCAGTTTTATCATTTGATCAGGCCAACGTGCACATGCGGACCCTCAAAAAGTAGTACTTCTTTTTTGAGTAAGCAAGTGCACTTTTCAAAAATATTTTTTATAATTTGAATGTAAGACAAGACACATCAGGGCAACAAATGCCAAATGATTCGACGGCTAAGATTTTCGACAAGATGGGCCCACAACTTCTTAGACTTAGTCTACATGATCTAATGATTGTAAGTGACTAAAATATCTGTGTTTATAATGTTAACGTGTCCTTAGTTGATGAAGGTTCAACTAAGGTGATGTACGACTACTAGTTCCTTCGCTAAAAAGACAAACAACTCTCAAAATAACAATAATGTATACTCAAATTTGAGTGATCTAACGGCTATCAATGACTAAGCATTCTACTTCTCATTGTTAGCTGTGGGATAATCTAAAATAATACACAAGGTGGGCCCAAGTCAAGCTCCTCATCGAGTCACCGGCTAGCCTCTGTCACAGACTCACAGTACCATTTGCTGGAAAAGGAAATGGTGTTTTCGTAATTGAAGTAGATAAGATGGGTAATTGTATAAATCTCTGTACTATATAACAACCAACCCGTTCACCGCTTCTCCCACTTCAACAATGGCGTCTCCAAATGCCTTCTTTCTCCTCATTCTCTTCCTCACGTTCCTCTTGATCTCAGCTGTTAAATCCAACCGCGATCTCCTCCATGTGTCCTGCATCCACGCCAGGTACCCAGATCTCTGCCTCCACAGCCTCTCAACTTACGCTGGGTCCGTAAAAACCCCCAAAGATCTCGCTCAGGCCGCGGTTACGGTGAGTCTAACTCGCGCCCGTAATGCAACCAACTTCCTCAACCGAATCGTCAACCTCCAAAAAGCTAACAAGCGAGAAAAAGGCGCTCTCAGGGACTGCGTCGAGCAACTCTCTGACTCGGTCGACGAACTCGGTCGTACATTGGCCGAACTCAGGCACCTGCGATCTGGTGAGTTCCGATTTCAGATGAGTAACGCGGAGACGTGGGTGAGTGCAGCTCTGACCAACGAGGACACTTGTCTGGATGGGTTCCGAGTAATTGATGGAAACGTCAAAACGACGGTCAGGAAGAAGATCTTGAACTTGGCTCGGGTGACAAGTAACGCGTTGTATCTGATAAACCGTCTGGATTCGACGAAAGGGAGAGGGGTTGGTGATCCATAGTGATGGACGGCTTGGATGGTTTCTCCTGTTTCATATTTTTGGGATATAATAAAAGCCCACTTGGTTAATGAGGTTTTAATGATGGGTACGATTTCCATGTCCAAGGAGATGGAAATGTTAAAGAAGAAAGGGAAGATAGGAGTTAATGTTTTCTAGAAGTTGTATTTATAATTTATAGTTTATGGTTTAGAGGTTGGTATTTTAGGGCTTTGGTGAATGAAATTGTACCATTTTCTTATTTAAATATATATTTTGTAAACAAAAAATATCTATTCTCTGTGGATTTTATAAATTAAGTGCATGGGACTCCATTAATTTGTTCTAATTTAGCAAGGTTGAGCCCTCGTGGGTGATTTTGAGGGAGATCTTGACCCTTCATTTGGAAGCCTTTTCGTTGAGATAGCATTATAGACTCATAAGTTTGAATGCCACCAATGTCTGGCATAATCAGTCGCGAACAACTTACAGTGTCTCTGGGGCCTTTTTCTTTTGATCGGGGATTACATTTAGGAGTGTATATGAAAGCGTTTTAAGGGATTTTTATTTTTTTTTGGAATTTTTTGCTTGTACCAAGCCAAAAATAAAAAATTATTTAGATAATTAATAAGTAAACAGTATATTTTTTTAATATTAAAATCATCCAACTATGGTCATATTTAGGATACAAAAGTTCAAGATTTGGATATATAAAACGCTTTTACAAGCTTGACAAAAATCCTAACAAGGTGGCCCCACCCCCAGCTACTATTATTTCGGTTGGACCCAGCCTAACCAATTCAACTGTGCATGAAATAAGAGAATATTGAACATGGCGTAGTGATAATTATCATTGATGCAAAAGTTAATGCAAGGTAAGGCTGATAAATTTCATTCATCTAACTCTATATTATTTGGATATCTATTAATACAAAAGTTATGTCAAAAGGAAACCTCTAATATCCAAGAAGAGGAATGATAGAAAAGAAAGGGAGCTTGGCGTACTCATAAAAGTTGTCATTGTGTGACATCGAGGTCACAGGTTTAAGGTGTGAAAACAGCCTATTGCAAAAATGCAAGGTAAGGATGCATACTATAGACCCTAAACCCTTGTAATCCGAACCCCGCATACATGGGAGCTTCATTCACAGGGGTTGCCCCTCTCAGCAATGATAGGATAGTCTGCGGCACTGACTATATAGTCATTGTAGCAGTTGCCTACTTTTGCAAGATTAGCCCAACCTATTGAGCCTGTTCATTTGAATGGTCTAACTTTGGATGACTAATTCTTCAAAAAAATTGAAGATTGGATGATCCTATAATATGGAAAAATGTGCTTTTGATTATAGGAGATAGATGATTAGATAAATCGTGTAATGAATGGTCCATAATCAACTAATAAGAAGTAGAGTTTTCGAAAATTACAATCACCCAATCACCTTGATATTGGCTACAATGTATCCAAAGCTAGAGAAGTTAGATAGACGGGTTTGATCAATTATAAATAGGGCCCATCATACAAAAGTGTAGCGGTGAGACTACACTAACTTGGTGTAGCGGCTTTCACTGTGCGATCATTCATCATCCAAGAAATGATGCTTTTGTATCACTCGGCACGAGTAGTCATAGGCAATACTTAAAGTGTTTGCGTTCAAGGTACCAAAACACAATTTGCGAGATGCTAATGGCATCTTTTTGGCATGGGTTTTGGACCACAAGGTATCTAAAGTTAAGGGGGTTAGATGAACGGCATGGATGGTATGTGAGCAATCAACCTTCTTTTAGCATGCTAAGTACCTTATTTTGACATAATTTGTTGCAGCCTTAATGTACACTCTTGCCAGCAAAGCCCCCGCGTATTTATAATATGCAGCTTTACCTTACAGTTTTTACAAGAAACTATTTTCAAGCTTTGAACCTATAATTTTAAGGTCATACAAAGACAATTTTACCCTTGTGTCCAAACTACAACAATAACGAGAATATGATGATCAAAATAAAATGTATCGGATGCTAGATTCATCCAACCGTAGTGGTTTCTCGGCAACTGAATATTTAGATCCAATGTTCCAGAAATAATTGAAACTGGCATGCCTTACGATAAGGTACTACAAGGATGCCTGCCCTGGATCGTCTCTGATTATCGATGATGTTGATCGAACGGACCGCTCATCTTATAAGTGAACTTATTTGGCTAGACAGATCATGAGTAATATCATGGCGTGGGACCCCATTTCTCTGATATTTTTGCATCTCATGAAGCTGAAATAATTCACTGACAGGTCTTTCACCGACCTCTCTGGCCGGTCCACGTGGTCAGTATTAATGGGACATTGTTAGCGGTGCATAGTACATTGTGTGGGACCACTCTGACAAGATACACATGGTCTATTATATCGTGACCATCGAGACAGCTAAGGTAGCAACGTCTGGGTCCCACATAATGAAGGCATCCGGTGTCCATTTTTCCAACATTAGTAATGGCTCACCAGTTGAAACGAGCAAATACAGGTGAAGTTTGCCTTGGAGGAGGGACGCGATCACACGACTGCTATCCTATAGCTCCATGGAGGGCCCATATATAGCTGGTCCGGGCCGTTCATCTGATTTATCAGGCTTTGTCTATCCTGTAGTCGAAAAATCTCTTGATAAGATGATACTAGCATTTGGGAAAATGCATTTTTTTATCACTGGAACCAACAGCTAGAAAAATTTTGGCAAACAACAATACAGATTCAACGGCCAATGTTAGCATTACCTTAGGACTTAACGTTTTCCATATTTCCTTACTGATTTCTTCCTCTCCATTAGTTGATGTTGGCATTACCTTGGGACTTCCATGGCTCAACATTTTCTCTCTAAATTTTAGTTCATCAGTCTATATTTATGCTGTTCAACTTCGTGAAAGGCTCAGTTAAGGACCTAACATGGCAGCAGGAAATAAGATTTCATAGTGACTTCCACGCTTACACTGGTCATGGCTCCTCGCATCCTACCTTTTTAACCATATAGAAGGGGAGTCTTAGTGCAATAGTAGAATTGTTGTTGTATAGCCTTGAGATGACAGGTTCGATGTGTAGAAACTATCTAAAACTGCATACCTTTTTCATTTTTTTATGTTCATCTTTGTATTACCGTGGGTGTCTTCAAGCAAGCTTTGTTAACGCGCACAAAACTTGTGTAGGTTTTCCTACCAGGTTTGACTTCAGTCCGTCAGAATCATAATATTTATATTATAAAACCAAGACCATGCATAGGCAACCTTTTTCACAGGCAGCTTGGGTTAAATGCCGCAGGTTCATATGCAACCTTCCATGCGCAGCTTGTAAAGGTATCATAGCTCTCTCTCTTTTAGGTACGTTCAGTATTGATGTTTAACAGTTATCTAGATGTCTGTCCTTTCAAAAATTACTACTATTTTTCTTGTATGTATGAAAATAGTCATCATCAGTTATCTTGGTTAAATTTTATTATTGTTTTTTTTTTTTGGAGTTTATCTCAAAATAAATTTTCCTAGTGATGAACAACAAACTGTTTAGTTATGCTTCATTTATGTGAAATTGTCCCAGCTGGAGTCTCTCAATGACTGTATCACTCTCTCTCACGTCTGTCGTTTAAACCTCAGCTGCATGACTGTGTGGGATCGGCTCTTGGTGCTGTGGGACCGAACATTTTCTTAAGCATTCTACCACTTGTCGATGTCTTATCCGAGTGGCTGCTTCCCGGGAGGACACAAATACCGCGGGTAAATATATTAATGACGAAGAACGCATTTTTGCTTTGCTACGCTACTAATACTTGCATTTGTTAAGCTAGTCTGCTTAAGCCTAGCTGAAAAAGAGTTTCGGGGAGTAAAACAAAGTACTGAAGCAACAAATTGTTGGTGACCAGTTAAGGTTCTTTACCAAGGATATTTTGGGTCCTATAGGACTTTTGAGGGAGAAATCCAGAAAGGTTCTGACCTTGGTACAATGATATTGCTCTTGGTCTGTCATGGTTATAACAATCTTCAACTTACATATGTGAGCAAGGGATACGGATTCATTTGTGCATTCGTTGTGGTCATTGTCAACATCCTTTTGAAACTATCCTGTCGACACTGCCAGCAGCTTTGAGTTTCTTATAAACCTCACTGAAGAGATTAAATTGCATGGAATTATCTGTTCAAGTCTGTAGGTTGTATGACCTGGGTATTTCTTTTCGCTGTGGACCAGATCTCTATTTTGAATGGTACAGTGGGCACATCAGCTCGCTCTTTTTTCTTGTTGTGCGGGTTCTTCAGAGGCTTATTCAACCAAACAGGGAAGTAGTTGCAGAAAATACTGATCTACCTGGAGACAGTATAAGCATTCCCCAAGAAAGAGCTAGAGAACGGTATACATACAAGTTGCAATTGATAATTTGAATGTCATTAAACTATCTTCTCGCTAGTCCTTTTTAGTTCCGTCGGAGACCTTCTCAAAATCTTCAAACGACAGTGGTGGTTGTTTACTGGTATGTTGAATTTATGGCTTTCGCTTCTATATTTTATTGTTGGATGATATTTGATGATACATGATAATTGTTCCTCTCCTCTGATGAAGTCATATCTGCCGTCACAAGTTACAAGTTTGAGTTATTGGGAAAGGTCTGATGTTATTGGAGAAATGTCTATTATTTGTACTATTGATCCTTGTGGTCTGCCCCTTCCCCGGATCTTTCCACCATAAAAGCAGGAGCTTCATGCAGGGGCTGCCTTTTTTATACCATCACTAAGATACTCTATGTGATTAGTTTATACCTAATTTTTTACATTAGTTATCCAAGATCCTGTTTCTGCTTCACGAGAAAATGACAGTTCCCCTGGGCAGAATAAAAAGAATATGTTTCCAGACCATAGAACAAAAAAAGCAGCAGGCACAGCTTCCATCCTGTGGATAATGATCATATCATTGGACTGTATGACATGTTTCGGAGTCTGTCACGGCTAAGTTAGCATAAATTTTACCAGAAATTGCAATTAGATGGCATCATAGGTATCTTTTTTCAGGAGGAATTTAGTGGATTAGCTTACTGGTCGACCCACATGTCCGATATTGTTGATAAATGCATTAATGACATGCTGAGATGACCTGCATTGATAATGGCTTCCATTACATGTACAGTATACCATTAGCGAGTTTGCTTCATTTCCTGAGAAGAAGGAAGTCAAGAAGTGCAGGAATAACGTGAAGAATTTAATGGAGGCCAGAGAGACTGCTGAACAACAGCAGATTAGGAAACTCAATCCTATCCGTGCTGATGACTCAGCTGATGATAGTTTATCTCCGCTTGCAAGGTGGTCTAACATTTCTGTCCGTGTGGTTTTCTTTTATTTGAATGTTGAATACACGGACCCATGAGCAGCTCAGAACCCGTGACCTTCCACAGGCGGGGCTCCTCGACCGACTGTGCTAGAAGGCTTTTGCTATCTACCATTTGAATAAAGTGTGCACTTCATGCATCGCCATCTACCATCTGAATAAAGTATGTAGTTCATGTAATTGCAGGGCCAAACTGTTTTACTTAGTAGCATCGATTCTTCCAGGGTTGAATAAGGAAGCGGTTGATAATTTATTTGATTTTGTAAAGGACGCACTTGAGGTCTGTTGATTGTTAGCGATATGGCTCATTGCTTCATCTCTTTTCTGTTTCCAGTTATCATCTTTTTCGCTTTGGTTTCATGAAAAAGGTCCCAGTTACCAAGACTGGTGTCTGAAATTGCAAAGCGAAGAAGGTTTGGTCCCAAAAAAGGCATATAAAGTTCTCTCCATTATTCTTAAGGTATGTTTTTGTATTTTATATTTTGAAAGCATAGAGCGTATGAATTTTATGTACGGTAAGATTTATTGTTATATGTATCTAATGCTGTACCTACAAATGCCAGTCCTAGCCTAGATAAAAAGGGAGGGTTTTACGTCAGATGCCAGCCGACAAATAAAATCTTTTTAAAGAAGTTGAAGATGATTTTCTTATTTTCTCTTCTTACTTACAAATGAATATGAATAAAAGATAATAAAAATAAGCTTCAGGTTTTCAAAGCATGGCAACCCCAAGTCAAAGTATGGCAACCGCAACACGTGTCTAATGTCGTATACCTCCGAAACAACTGATGTCGTTGGTGAACTCATCTGACCAGGATGTAACAAATTCTTTTTCAAGTAAGCTCCTGCGTTCAATTCAAGAGAAAACATAGTTCATGGAGTTGCTCAAGCCCTCTTGTGAGTCTTCGGCTAAGCGTCACAGACTTGACTGCATCTACTCCCTGATCATGCATTTTGTGAAGGTTCAAAATGAAATTGGCTATCCTGTGTTTTTCCCCCCTTAATCATGTTCAGCTATGTGCTTGCAGTAATTGTTGTATCACCAACCTTATTGAGCATAAAAAATCATTTAAAATATATTCTTAGTATTCCCAGGATCAGTCAGAACAAAGGAAACAGGAGATCATAATTTATTTCTGACAGGAATAATACTTGCTTTGAAAGAGTTATGTCCTATATTCTATGCAAGTGCCTTTGAATACATCTATGAGAAGTGATCTTTTGTATTTTGTTTTTCCTTTTTGGTAGGCAAGTGGGGAGGAAAGATCTTTGTTGCTTAGCTGCATATCATCTTCTTGTTGGAGCCATTTCTTGTTCATACTACTTCAGCAGGCCCTTATCATGTTAGTGTGCTACCATATCGATGTAATAAAATTTTTAGACTTTAGAAATAAGAAATCTGGGACAGAACTTGTTGCTTAATTCTATGTAAAACATTACAAACTCAGGAGGAGAAATTAGACAAAAGGGTATCTTAAAAACGGAGATTTCACGCAGGAATTTTAAATCTTCTGGTTTGTCCAACAAAGAACTTCTGGCAGAAAACTCATGTGAAAGATCATGAAACTTGAAGAAGAAGAACCAAGGAAAAAACAGTATTTTAACTCCAATATCCATCACTGATTTCACTGAACTGAACTACATTTGTTTATGGAGGAACCTAGAGCTGCTTCTATATAGGATTCCTAATAAAATTAGGAAGTTTCTAAAACCTTCTAGCTAAGACTTATCAAAGTAATAAGAAACCTTCTAAAGAAAGACCTTCCTAAATATGACTCCAACGAAAATAGAGACAAAGACAAAAACTTCAAAACTACTAACTAATTCAAATTTCCCAAAATAACCACTGTACAGCTCTCCACATGGAAGACTGCAGTGAATTACATAAATAATGTCTGCCATGTGATAAGCTGTTGGCCATCTAGTCATTATCCCGACCTGCAAAAAGCATGTATTAACTATGCTTCAACCGAATCTTAGTTAAGACTTGTGTGGTGGCAAAGTCATCATCATCATCAAGACCTTATCCCAATTGTGTGGTGGCAAAGTCTAGACACTAAATAAAGGGCACTCCAATGCATGAAGTTTCCATGTATGCGGAGTGTCGGAAAGGGGCAGACTAAAGCACCTTACGTTTTTGCAAGAGGCTATTTCTATGTCTTGAACCCGTGACCTCAAGGTCACATGACGACAATTTAAGATATATGTTACTAGATTTCATATAAAACAACTATTGATGACAAAACCAGCTGATCTATACTATATACCAAGACAAGCAACTTTCCGTTCCATTTTTTTTTCTTCTTTTCTCTTGTCTTTTGGGTTGGTAGGCGTTATCATATAACCTGAGACTAAAAACTTTATAGCAAGGTCCCCAAACATTTTTGTGGTGATATCTTCTTGTGTACCTCTCAAGAGGGGAGCCTTGACGCAATAGTAAAAGTTGTCGTCGTATGACCTTGAGATCATGGGTTCAAGGCGTGAAAACAGCCTCTTCCAAAATGTAAGGTCGGGCTGTGTACTATAGGCTCTTATGGTCTGCCCCTTCCCCAAACCTCGTATATAGGAAAGCTTCGTGCAGCGGGACTGCCTTTTTTTATCTTCTTGTATACCTCCTTTCTCTCCTCTTTCCTGGTAAATACTAATTAAAATGGGAATGCAACTGGCCAATAAACCTTCTGATTTGAACTGTTTCTGATATCAAATAACCCAAAACCCAGCCCACCCCTAAATGCAGCTGTTTAGTACATGCCGTTTTGCATAACTTTCTTTTTTCCTTTTTCCTTTTTTTGCATGTGGTAAAAATACTGGGGAAAGATGCAACTTATAATTGCTGTAATTTTCTGATAATTGAATATGTCCAGGCTATGCAGATGGAGTCGTACAAACATATTTTCTGAGATGCTAGTGATGCAGAGCACATGGAAGAGTAAACACTCTCTGACAGGAGAAGCAAAGCAGACTATCAGGGACTTGCATTGCAAAGCCTGTGACGCACTAGCGCCATCCGAGTTTAGCATATAAGTTTAACTGCGGTCCCGTGGCAAGGCACTCAATTCGACTCAGAGGGTCAACGAGGTCCGTCGCTTCCTCAACATTTCACCTGTTCATTTGGGCTGTGGAGATACCATCCTGATGGGATAATTGCTTTAGTTACTTGTCTATTCAACTCCATCCATCATTTTTCTTTTTTCATTTTCATTTTGTTTCCATAAATTTTCTAGACTTTTGACGAGCATCGATGTTGTGGGAATAAGTGTACAAATCATATTCTTCCTACACTATGAAATGGCAGAGTCCTTGAGCGAACTAGCTTTGCAGTATCAAATATGTAACGACCTACACAAATAGTTTGACGGATCCTAGGGTCCTCCAACTGGGCCTACTTTGTGTCAGATCTGAACGGTTCACAACATTGTCCAAATCCTACATGAGGTATGCACCGCAAATCCCATCCATTGGATAATTCTAACGAGGTCCAACCGTCCGATTTTGATAGAAAACAGTGGCTAGGATTTACTGCTATTTTTCTGTGTTTCAATAACTTCAGAAGGAAGTTTTATGATACGAGTCCAACGATGGCATTGCACTCTAAAAGAAAGACGGTAGAACTCATTCGTAAGAGTTGGTGAGCCGTTCCAATCACCACCTTCTGATGTCAAACCTCAGAAGACGGGATGATCCTAGCCGTTGGTTGCTGGACTACTTGCCTGTTGTTGTCTGTGAAGTTTTGAACTAGTTTCCACTTGTGTCCCTGAATCCTTTTGTGGGTCATAATCATGGGGAATGAAGAGAATATTGTGTAGATTGCCAGTTCCCCAGAATTTTGTGTCAATATAATCTATTTGTGGGCATCAATCACATATATCTGAAATATAAAAGAATTACTGGATATCCAGATTGCAAGTTTATGTTATGAGGCCCACTATTTCGATGATCGCAGCCGTTCATGTAGTTGTGCTTCTTGTAGATGACAGAGATTGTAAATGCTATCCATCATGATTTTGGGCCAGCACGGATCTCATCCGTAGCATGGGCTGATGAAACTACAACAAATGGTTCAAAGAACCGTCAAGTCGTTCAAGCGGGACCCACTTAAGTGGTCATTTAGTAAATCCATTTAACAACAGGGGCATTTTTCTTCTAGTCGTCATCTTCTTTTCGTGTTCTCCCTTTCCTTTTCTTCTTCTTTCCAAAACCTCTCGCCTCCCATCTCTCTCTGTCTCTGGCCCTTTTGTCTCTATCTCTGTAAGTTTGTCTCTCTAGCTCTCTCTCCTTAAATTCCCTGTCTTTCTTCCCTTCTAATCCACTTCACGGCCAAAAACCGTAAATCCCAGCAAGACTTCCTATCTTAAAAGAAAAGAATCCTCAAACCATGACCAAAACCTTACCTTCCAGAACCTTAATTCTGGCCCAAAACCCCAAATCTCCTCATCAAGATCTTTTTTTCACTCCATACATTACTCATTCATGTAGATCATAGTCACATTTTTCGGGTTGAAATTCCGTTTTCATTTTTCCGCTCCCTAAATAATCCAAGTCATGGTTGAAACCATTCTCGGCCGATTGAATTCCGGCCGTGCAGATCTAAAGCGGTACCCAGCATTCCTGTCTTCGCACAAGACTGTGTTTACAGTTCTTTGGATCGTTGGATTTGCGTCCTTATTTATATGGCAGAAGAACATCGTAGATGGACTTCGGATTTTCCGTCGAGTTCCGCCCAAACCAGTGCCTAGAATGCGGCCAGTCGCGTTCAATTTGACGGATTTTGGAGGTGTAGGAGACGGAGTTACTTTGAATACCAAGGCTTTTGAGAGAGCTGTAGCGGCCATTTCGAAGTTGGGGAAGAAGGGTGGTGGTGGACAGTTGAATGTGCAGGCGGGGCTTTGGCTTACTGCCCCGTTTAATCTTACTAGTCATATGACTTTGTTTCTTGCTGAGGATGCTGTTATACTTGGAGTTGAGGTGGGTGTCTTTATTAATTTTTGTTCGTAGAGATAGAAAGATTGATGTAGTTCCAGCATTGAT
Organism: Warburgia ugandensis; assembly: GCA_035236585.1. NCBI lineage: Eukaryota > Viridiplantae > Streptophyta > Magnoliopsida > Canellales > Canellaceae > Warburgia > Warburgia ugandensis. The sequence goes on from CP141126.1 coordinate 1,583,943, forward strand.
AAAGTTGCTATAAAAGATTTGGGCTGTTTGCTTTTGGATAGTTTAGATAATTTTAGAGGTCATGGGTAAGTTAATCCATGAATTATTATTGCAGTAGCATATGGGCTTAGTGGTGGGATTAATTATAAGGGCTAGTGGGGCTGTCTTATTCTTCTATTTTATTTGCTGCTTTCTTGTTTTGCTTCATATGGCAATTTACCTGGCATTTTCATCAGTCCATGTTCTAATTCATCTGAAATGGATTTTATATATGATTAGCTTCCCGGTATTTAGATGATTCTGCTTCGGATCAGGAAGTTTCTGACGTACTTGGCTTACTGCATAGGTTATGTCAAGACTTGTAAATGTAATATACTGGGAGTCCACTAATCATACTTGGTTGGGTAGAGGGTGCTTTACTTTCTCAGCCTTTTATTGCTTGATATCTCATTGTCTCTTCTTATTCTTTTTGAGAAACTTAAAGATTTGTTTTTAGAGGATAACATGATAGATTATCAACTTCTGGACGTGATGGTTCGTTGAGGATTGGATTTTTGCAGCTGATTGGTTTATAAATTTAGGGGTGAGAACAGATCTCTAGTATTGGACGGAAAAGAAAAGGGACTCCTTATGGTTGAAGTTTCAAAAGAGAAACTTCCAGAAGAAATTAAACATGAGCAAGACAAAGATAAACGGGAGGTAAGATGAAAAAAAATAGATACCTCCTAAGGAGGGACTGATCTTTGGGCCTTGAACCTGCTCTCTTACTATATCCATTATATATCTTTTGTATCTTGAATGACTAGTTCAGACAAATCCTCAATTTGGATCGTCTTATTCATGATATAGTTTGTGATGCTTATGTTGTGAGGCTGCAGAGTGTGTTAATCACTTGCTTATTCATGGTAATTTGCTAAAGCAGTCCAGTGACAGCATCGGCATGCAGATCTTTCCTCATTCTATGACTGATCACATAGCTAAGGCAGTGAAAGAAGGAATAATATATGAAATTTTGTCTGGTGGTTTCTGTATGGTCTATGTGGAGAGAAGATAACAGCAGTGTTTCGTGATAAGAGAACTTTACTAATTAGTAATTTAGTATTCTAATACTCAACTGATCATTTGGGCTTGCATTTGCAAGTTGCTTGTGTCTAATCTGTACTTCAGATCTGTGTTCTTCATGGGACCTGTTTCTTTTAGTTCAGTTCTTTGTCTGTTTATCTAATTGCTGTACTCCCTCTAATTGGGCTTTTAAATTAAACCTTTAGGGATGGTAGCATTGGAAACCTAGGCCTAGCTTGGATGGAAAAAGGGCTTGCTATGATCATCTTGATTCTGTAGTCTTTGAGTCTATAGACCAACCGGTTGCAGTTCTTATTATGCTAAATGCTTTAAGGCATAGTGTTTGCTTTTGGGGCATCTCAAAGTAGGAGCTCTAGAAGAGACTACTCTAGCAATGAGATTAGCTTGCTTCTTGATTTATTGTCTCTTTGACTCTTTGCTAATTTCTTAGGGAATCCATTATACACTCTAAGGGTCTTCCATGGTTCTTTTCATGTTTTCCCATTAAATAACCAGCTCTTTAAGGGTGTGTGGCACAGGACTCGATGTTGTTTCTGGAGGCTCATCAATTTTACATTACCTGACATGCATGGGATGCAACTTTGTGAGGGGGAGGTTAAGTGCTTTTATTTATCCTGGAAGAACGTTACTGGATGGAATTGATCCTTTGGCATGGTTTTCCATTTGTATTTGATGTGTCGGCTCTATAACAGTAGGAAAGCTCTTGTGGACTATTGCCATAACAAGCAAGTGGTGCTTGATGATTGTCACCAAGGAGGAGAAAAATAAATCCATGGGTGCTAGGCCTTCAATTCCGACCACTGTCTAAACACTTCCAGACTGAATTGGCCTAGCTCTGTAGAGTAAGTGGAAAGCTTTGTTTGACTCAACCAAACAATAGAAACTTGGATGTGATTCGTGTCTGCTAGCAAGTCATTTACTCACCCATCTGCACACAGCTTAACTTGGATGTGATTGTGTCTGCTAAGAGTGTTGAACACTTTGGTTTTAAGAGCTCTAAGATCTTGTCATTTCTTTTCTTAACTTCAGTGTCTTTTAGACATTTCCTCATGTTCGTAGGGACAAGAGTCATGGGGTTTGATTCTCATCTTATTTATTTAATGTTGGAGACATTTTTTAAGTATTGATGAGGGAAAGACCACCATGCTTTAAGAGTGCATACTTGAACCTTTCTGAAGTTACTGGTTGAAGATGTTTATTTTCCAGTGTGAACCTTTGTTGCGCTGTTAATTTAGTTCAGTAGGATCAAGAAGTAAACTTTCTACACTTTCAAGATAAGAAATAACTTCTGTACTGTGCACCTTTTGTTCTTATTCGTGGAAGATAATGATAGGGATCTTCAAGGGGCTACAGAACATTTTATTATCTTCCAAGGGTGATGCGGCAATATGTAGTACTAGAGTTTTCACAAGGATCTACCTCACCTTGTCATACAATTCTTATTGGGAAACTTTTAGTGTTTCTCAATAGGCATCATCTTTGTAGAGTATTCTTAGGCTCTATTGCTACAGCATAGATTTGACTTATTAGGCACATCACACAATTGACAGGACTTATTGAAGGCGGTTGCACTGACGTGCCACTTAATCTTGAACTTTTGTAAGATTCTTATATTGTAACTAGTCTTAAACTTTTGTAAAATGGATGACATCTTTTTCCTTTAAGTTAGGGAGACTGAGAATATTTATTTAGCCAGATGTCGTGATTTATTGCCATGTGAATCTTTGCTTTGTATTTCATTGTTTAAAGATTTTCATGATAATGCTTTAATTGGCATGGAGATATTATCTTCCAACACGTATCAGATTTCAGGTCCAGAACAATACCAAAACCCCTGTACTAGAACCTGATTGAAATCTTAGCTGCATGTGCTGTGTCTGTGTCTAGGCAATGTGACTTTAAGAGGTGTATATTTGCTTAAAAATGCAGCCTCAATCCCTAAGCACTTCTTTGCCACTGCTTATCTTGTCGAGCATTTAAAGTGCAAATATGTGAATGAAAAGATTGAAGGTGGATAAATTGAACCTAATCCTTGTATAACATACATTGCATGCACAATCGTTTGATAGGCATGCTCTGGTGAGATGATAAGGTCTGAACAGGAGTTGAAGCCCCTTTTATTGTTCAATGTGCACATATTTGGGAGAAAACTATAAAGTTGAATAGTTTAAAACTCTAAATATCTTCTTATGGGCTGTTTAACAGGATGAAAAATACTGGCCACTGATGCCTCCGCTACCTTCTTATGGATATGGGAGAGAGCATCCTGGGCCTCGATATGGAAGTCTGATACATGGTCAAAATCTGAAGGATGTTGTTATAACAGGTTAGATTATTTTTCTCCATCATGCTTCAGGTTCCACAGCAAAACTTTTGGAAGTTTATATTACCACCCACAATTTGGGCCAAAAAATGTTAGTTTATGACTTTGACTTGCTTTTACCTTTATGTCTAATACATCGATATTACTAGCATGCATTGACATGCAGGTTCTCAAATTCTATAGCATCTCTAAAGTATAGATTATCTGCTAGTTCATGGTTTGTTTTATCTAGCTTAGATGCTTTTCCATGTGCCAAATGTTGCAGTTTCATCTCCTTTTTACTATCATCTTGCTTCACCTCAGGCAAAGTGTCTAACTGTAGTTCAAATTCCCATTTTTTCATGCATAGATATCTTTTCTTTGTTGTTTGTAATTTTGCTTGATTGTACTTTTTTTGTTTCAATTCATAGGACATAATGGTACTATAGATGGTCAAGGTCAATCATGGTGGAAAAGGTATCGGCAGAAACTTCTACACCATACAAGGGGACCGCTTATACAGATCATGTGGTCATCTCACATCCGAATCTCCAACATAACCCTCCGAAACTCTCCTTTTTGGACGCTCCATCCCTTTGACTGCAAGAATGTGACAATTTCCAATGTTACTATCTTGAACCCTGTCTTTGAAGCTCCAAACACAGATGGCATAGATCCAGGTAAGCTAGCATTTCTGACACTGTTGTACTATTTTGTTTATTTGTTATACATTCTTTTGTTCACGATATATTGGTTAGAGATGTAACCCAGGTGGAGATGTTTGTCAATTTCTAAACTATTTTCAGAAATTCTACAACTGCAGCAGTCTTTGTGTCAACAACTTTTTCATTCATATTATATTCAGTCGATTCAGTCTTCAGCACTGATAACTAATCATTGTCCATGCAGATTCCTGTGAGGGCATTGTGATAGAAGATTGTTACATAAGTGTGGGGGATGACGGTATAGCAATAAAGAGTGGATGGGATCAGTATGGAATTGCTTATGGTCGGCCATCTACCAACATTCTTATTAGGAATATAGTTGTTAGGTCTATGGTGAGGTGAGCATTCTGAAGTATTATATCCTGTCTATTCTATTGGCATGATCACGCAGAAAAGTAAAATGGCCATCTCACTGGCATGGCTGTGTGCATATCATGCAATCTAAAATATTATATCCTTTCTATTCTATTGGCACAATCACACAGAAAAGTAAGATCGTGCATGATATGCACATGGACATGTGGCAAAGGTGACTGTGGGACTATAAGATCCTGTGCATGCATGCATATTTATGGTTTACCCAGACCACGCATAGGCAGGAGCTTTCTGCACTGGGGCTGCCCTGCCTGCATCCATGTGTATGAGGTAAAAATAGAACCACGATTCTGAAAGAATTCCTGTTCCAGTAATCGCATAACATATCTTTTCTACTTTTCTTGTTAGTGTTTATGCTGTTCTATTATTACATTTTACTTTTACATTTATTTAAAGGCGCTAATGTAGGCACCCCTTTTTATTCTCGGGCACCACTTACGCCATCCTTAACCAGGTAGCATGCCGGCAAATCATCTTTGAGGATGTGTGGATCCCGACATATCTCTTCTTATACCTTAAGGAAAGACGAAACCCAAAAATGGGTTCCTTTTGCCCTCTTCTCCGATAGTCACTCTCCTGTCCCTCTATCAGACCCTTCACACCCCAGCCCATCTTGCAGTCAAATTCAAAATCTTAGTTGTTTTTCATTCAAGACAAGGCTTGAAACACTGGATAGTTTGGATCAGCAAACACCCCTTCACACCCCAGCCCATCTTGCAGTCAAATTCAAAATCTTAGTTGTTTTCCATTCAAGACAAGGCTTGAAACACTGGATAGTTTGGATCAGCAAACACTTAGTTTGAGTTGGAGTTTTTTGCCCATGAGCAATCACTTGGTTGAACACAGTCATACACTGTAATTTTGGGCAAGTATCCCATAGTATATACTTCTATCTCTTGTCAATTAGTGACATTGTCTATATAGGTAATTGCTAAATCTGGGATTGCTATTATGTCAGGTTGATATGGGTTTATTGGAAGTTAAGAGGGTTTTAAAACTCATAAATCAAGTTCTGCAGTAGACCCTGATATAAATCAACTATTGTTTTAGTCCTGGTTTTGTCTTCTTTCCACGCAGTCATTCCTACTTGTAGATCTTATTGCTCTTTGATTTTTTATCCATTGCCCAAGTTGAAGAAGTGACTTGAATCCAAGTTATTTTGAACCAAACAAACCACGAACTACCAAATCTCATATGCAACTCAGACTAAATTTTTTCTTTGCAAACTAAAGAAGGAAAGAGAAGATGGGTGTTTATCCAATGATTGAAAGTGCTGGGAGGGGATTGTGATGATGAAGTGGGCTTTGGAATTCAGAGATGAAAGTGGTAAAACTGGAGTGGGTTTTGGATTTGACCCTGAAATAGTGTGCCAGAGAGAGCAACAGGGTAAAGCTGCTTGATTTTGAGTTCATAGATGCAGAGAGAATAGGAAGGGGAGCCTTGGCGCAACGGTGAAGTTGTCGTCATGTGATCTTCAGGTCACGGGTTCCAGGCGTGGAAACAGCCTCTTGCAAAAATGCAAGGCAAGGCTATGTACTATAGACCCTTGTGGTCCGCCCCTTCCATGGATCCCGCATATGCGGGAGCTTCTTGCACTGAGGCTGCCCCTTTTTTTAGATGCAGAGAGAATAGGAAAGGGATTTTTGGACCAGATATTGTTGGGGAGGAAATTTAATTTATTGGTGTGCAACCCGGTTAAGCCTGACACTAGAGGTGGCCGGGGAAATAGATGGGGTATGCATATAGGTGCCCTTATTTAAATGCTGTCTTCACCATCCTGTGCGTCTATGATCTGATGTTGTGTAATAATATCTTTCTAGTTTATCATACAACTTCACATATATGTATGTATCAAATGATATATTATGTACGTACAAGAAAAGGTCAGACACTGTTTGCAGTTTGACCAAATGTGCGTGAATTCCCATGTTGGTAGCACAGGGCCTTCATCTCCAAAATTGTTGTTATGTCATACTTGGTGGAATAGGACAGTAGATGTCTTTTCATCTCTTATTTCTGGCTTTTAATATTGTTTATATATTGCATCCATGTTGTTAGCCCCCCAGTCTTGTTTACTTCTACCTTCTAATATTAATTATATATTGTGTCTATGTTTCTAACGCCCTACACTCATGCAACTGCAGTAAAGGGACAGTGTTAAGTATAGTGGTAAAAGATCAAATGCTATGGGGTAGAACTCATTCTTCACAAGTCTTTCATTTTAAATGCTTTCTTTCTATATCCTATTCTTTTATGGATTGATCTTTCTAATTCTTGTACCTCTGTGAGCTACAATGAAGGGAGGTATCTGCATATTGAACTTTGCTGTCCTTTTGGACAGGGGCCTGCCCTCTTGTAAGCTGTGCATTATGATCTAAACCTTTTGCAACCCTAGTACCCAGGCTCTTCAAATACTTATCCTGGGCCTCAAGTCTATTTCAGACCTAAACGTGGCGGATCAGCTTTAACCCTTGCAGATTGGCCAATACGCCAAAAGTTTTTTATTGAATCCAGAAACCTGTTAATTAAGCCTTGTCAATTTGCCAGCTTAGAAACTGCACAGAGCAAGAAACCTGTGGTTTGATCCAGCCAAAAACCTTAGAAGCTAATTCTCCAAGGTATGTTTTTCAGAAGCGTAGTACTTGCATCAGTTGCACGTGTGAACAAAAGGAGTCCGAGTTACTGCTTGATTGGTCAACAGGATTGAAACCATAGCAGTTCCTTTTATTGTGTATTGTTTTGCGTAGTTAGTCTGAATGATATTACCATCCATCCTTTTGCATAGAGCATTGTTTTTTAGTGTTGACTTTATGCCTTGTCATCTATCACTGAAACCTTGTTTCTTGAAAATACAGTGCTGGAGTATCAATTGGCAGCGAGATGTCTGGTGGTGTCTCAGATATCACAGTGGAGAACATCCTCGTCTGGAGCTCAAGACGTGGTGTTCGGATCAAAACTGCCCCCGGCAGAGGGGGCTATGTTCGCAATATCATCTACCGGAACATAACTCTGGATGTTGTCCGAGTGGGGATTGTCATCAAGACTGATTATAATGAGCATCCTGATGAAGGTTTTGATCCCAAAGCACTGCCAATCCTTGAGGACATACACTTCAATGGAGTTCATGGCCAGGGTGTCCGGGTGCCAGTCAGAATCCATGGTAGTGAGGAAATCCCCGTGAAAAATATCAGCTTCTGGGACATGTCAGTGGGGTTAACATACAAGAAGAAGCATGTATTTCAATGCTCTTATGTTCAAGGGCGTGTTATAGGTACAATCTTTCCTAAACCGTGCGAGAACCTTGACCAGTACAACGAGCAAGAGCAGCTTGTTAAACGGGCATCGTCACCAAATATTACAGACATTGATTATGACATCTGAAAATCAAAAACTCCAGGAGGTTCAATCTTTTGAGGCTCATTTTGGTGGCATCATATGCGGCTTTATCATTGTGGCATGGTTTCAGGAGGTACGACCATTTCATGTCCGGAATTCTTTTGTTATTGGTTCCTTCTTTGTTTTCCATTTGATATGTGCACATACTGCCTGTGTTCAATTGTTTATATTCTTGGAATAAAATACGGTGACCACCTTGGTGCTGTGGCTTATTATTATTTTTATTTTTTCCCCAATCATCAGAAAGGAGAATCATACTTTAAGATGCATAAAAGATGAGAGTTTCCCAGATAAATTATAGCTAGTAAATATATGCGGATTCCATGTACTGACTTTTTCTCCATTGGCATTGCTCGACACCATTGCCTGAGCATTATACTCGTCGGCTTCAGCTGTAACCAACTGATCTGGAACGTGCATTTGGATCTTTGCTCAGTTTCTTGGACTTCTACAGGACAAACACACTGAACACTCTTTGATCGATTATGCCCAAAAGCACTATTGTCCAACTAGTGAATATCCTGGTAAAGATGTTTTGAAGGCTTGCTGTGGTTCTAGACAGTTTCTCCCCGGATTTTAGTATCAAGATTAAGTCCTGATTTTGTACTTTTACCCATTCAATGTTTATGGCTTAGACAAACAGTAGCATGAAAATTACATTGACTAGATTGTGGAACCTCCAGAATGCAGATAATGAAGACTTCCCTCTAACATCCTAGAGGAAATGAGATCTGGCTAGGACGCCCCAGATTGAAGTATTAACAGATGCGGGGATGCTGCTTTTCAAGATGATCAAGATATTGAACCTAAAGAGCGAAAGAGATAAACACATTGCTGGGTCTAGCTGCTGATTAACGCGTTGTCCACTGCTTGTAATATACCTTGATCTGATGATCCTCATATCTATCAAGTTTTCATTTATACCTCCGTTACAGCAGTGCAAAGCTCTTACTGATTCTAGCCTTTGCCCTTACCAAATGACTACTCTGTTCAGTGAAAGCAGAGTTGCTGACATGGTGCAGATGTATTCGAATTCCTGATTGTATTAATAGGTCTACTCCATATATATTCCTGAATGCCGTACAGATAGTTTTCTGGGTAGATTTTCTTCTACCGATGATTGTGGCCCACAAAAGTCGTGCAATCAGAGGTTCAGGATCTTCTGGTGTGCCAGCCATAGGCCAATTAAGATAGTGCCACTAGGAGAATTGATGTTAAATTGACAGCTGCAGGGAAGACAAGAAGCAGCAGGAAGAAACTCTTCTAATATTTCAAGAAAACATGATGCTAATTATGATTTTCATTATTTTCTCGTGTTACTTACAAATAGATATATGTTTTACTTGCAGGCTGGCACCCAACGCAAAACCTTCCTAATTATCTCTCTTTCTTCTCTTCCATCCTTCTGGCTCTGACAACGAGCGTATATTTCATATAGTCTCCTTTCAAGGGATCTCATTTGCATCTCTTCATGCAAGTCTTGCACCTGCGCTGTCCACAGACTACCATTTTGATCACCAAATTCAGGCCCCACATTTACTTTTGAGTTTGCTAGGATAGTGTGTTCTTCTGTCTCTTTTTGCAAAGAAAGTAAAACACAACTCTGACAGGAAAGTGGAGAATCTTAAGCATCCATATAATTATCCCAAAAAAAAAGAAAAAAAAGCCAAGATTATATTATCAGAAATGCAACACCAGAATTGAATTCCTGGTGAAAGGAATTCATAGGATTAGATCCCACGAATTCAAATCCTCACTTTAGGAAATGAATTTCAATTATAGAAACCCCACCCCACGTGTTTGCAAATGGCAAACTGATGAACGTGTGATTAACGAACGGAATCAAATTTGATTGTTGAATTGCCTTTTCATGTCAAATTGCAGCGTGGAAAGCTGAATACGTATAGGTCGGAGAAGCATGCCTTGGACCTGCTAATAGGAGGCCCAATCCTGTGGCTTATCGGTTCATTTCACAACTCATGTCAAGTGTAAGAGAGAGCTGATAGCCATGTCCAAACCCTCCAAAAGAGTGTTCAAATTCCATTCGTAATGGGCGGTTTATTGTTCGAGGTAGGCTGCATTCTCAACGAGTATGGCATAATGCTACTGGTATAAGCTTCTTAACACAATTCTACTTCATATTATCCATAAAGTATGAACAAATATCAATTAATTTGAGCGGGTATGTGAAGGAGCTTCTTATTCTTAATTGGGTGATTGTTGAATGTAGTTAAGGTGTATAAGATGCAACAAATGGATGGATTAAGACTAGATGAGATTCGAAAATTCCAAGTTAAGATTATCTAATGGCTGTGATTTTGTAGAAAATGATGGATCTATGTAAAGTTGACAAACTTGAATGGTCTGGATCAACAGAAACATGGTATAAAATGTGATTTTATGTCACGTGAATGTCACAATGGGTCCCACTTGGTTTTGGATTTCTTAAATTATGCCAAAGACCCAAAAATATTAGATGGCCAAAAACTTTTGGGTCTTTAGTAGTATAGGAGTTAAAATACTCATTCTATACAATTGAATAAGTAAAAATATAAAGGAAATAATAATAATAAAATTCATTGATGAGTACATATCTCTAACCCCTTGTGTTGTTAATTACATGTTAATAATGAGAAAATAACAACACCTTTGATTATCATTTACATTATCGATTACATGCCATAAGCCTGAGGCTAAAATGAGCCATTGATAGGTTTCATTCAAGACATGAAATAAAAGAGAATTATAGGCAAAGTATGACTAGCCATGAAAGGATTTAGGGCATAATACGTCACAAGTTTCCGAAATTGGCAAGGCCATAAGCTTGCATGATGCAGCCAGTGCATACTCAAGTCCAGAGACTTGAGGACCATGGCCTATGCTTTCTTAGACAAAATAACTATTTAGAAGTAAGAGCTGAGTCCTAAGATAGGTTACGCGGACAATATATTGGCATAACCTATAGCTAAGTGTTTAGCCAGTGGTTGACTTGGAGTCAAATGATTTAAGCCTGAATGGTCAATTCCTTAGGTAATAAGATGATGGTTAGGACTAAGATGGTCTAGAGTTTATGATAGATGGTCATAGACACCACCATAAATAAACTGGGACCCAGATGGTTGAAGCTTAGGTCACGGCCTTATTTCTAAGAGACCAAAGTCAAGTCACAACTTCAAAGAGCCTATATAGATTGGCTAAACCTGGGCTTAGATATCTCCTAAATACCTTGAATTAGTAAGAAAACATAGTTTATCGCCTTGTAAGTAGGAATTAATAGTAAACTAGACTTTTTTAGAGAGTTTCTTGAACCCAAAAATGATTCTAGATGCCTAAAATGAAGGGGAAAACTCATATTCATAATTTTGAGCATCTTAGTAGTTATTTTGAGCAGCTAATAACATTAGGACACTAAAATAATAACTATCGTAACCGTGGCACCAATTAAAAATACCCACGTAATTATCTGGTTCCAATTAAATAGGTCATGATCATTTATGTTGGGTCCAGTGCTGTAATGTGAATGTCACCGTGCAAAAGAGGCTGCCCATAGCTTCATTTCTTGGGTTGTAACCTAGGCTAAAAGCAAGACCTTGCAGTACCACAAGAAGGAACAAGAGCATCTGATGCCAGTAGTGCTAGTCGTCCTTTAAAGCAATTCAAGATTGTTTGGTTATAATACTACGGGATGCAACTCAAGAGCGTTTGGTTCTACTGCCATCAGACATCTTTTAGAAATCTTTTGAGATCATTTGGTTCTGTGTGACCTATCTTAGGAGCCTTGGCACAATAGTAAAAGTTGTTGTCATGTGGCTTTGAGGTTACGGGTTCGAGGCATGGAATTAGCCTCTTGAAAAATGCAAAGTAAGACTACCTACTATAAGCCCTTATAGTCCGCCCCTTCCCGGAACCCTCATAGGGGAAAGCTTCATGTACCGAGGCTGCCTCTTCTTTTTTGTTCCGATAGTGTCGATTGCCTTCTGAAGACATTTTTGAGATTGTCCAGTGCAAACGGTGCAAGATTTCTTCTTTTGTGGTGATCTTAGATAACTGTTACTAATTATGTGTTCATTTCCATCTTTTGAGCCAAACTTGCATGTCTGGTGGCAATGTTCTAGGCCCACTTTTTTCATTCAAACAAGTAGAATTGAATTTGAGGGCATAAAACGCTTACCGTACAGGATTCCATTTGCCATGAAAAGCAATATTCGGCCATTTCCTGCCAGCCAAACAGGCCAAGAGAATCAATTTGCCTAGACTCTCAAGGAATATGTCCGGTTGTAAGTGGGAGGGATCAAAATGCGAGAGGAAAGTGCTATTGGGACTCAATTTTAGGACTAACTCTGAAACTCAGCCTAGATCAAAGATAAGACACTCTCTCTCTCTCTCTCAAAACCTTTGACATTTCTGGGCTCAATCAACAGCTGAAATGGATATGATCATTGGCTTGTACAGTAAAATCTAGATTCAGATTGCCCCAGGAAAGAAAAAAAAGAGCTACATTCATACCAATATGGAAGTAGAGAAATTGAATAATTATACTTTTAGAATTCTTTTTTTTAATTACTGAACGAATTTTCTTGGATACTAATAAGACTTACATAGACACCGACGGAGGAGATCGGAAGGACTGGAAGAATCTACTCATAGACCAAACAGGGAAGCAATCATCCATCGTTAATGCAGACCAAGGAAGTATCCAGGCTACAACTGTGACTACAAGGACTGAGACTAAAGCCTAACTACCGAAGTCTAACTCCGCTGGTATCAAGGGCCGTTGCAGATGTTGCCCACTTACACTTCCCGTTGGTGGGTTCATACCTACGTTCACATTTCATTTATCTTTATTATAATTACAATATCCATCATGGTATTTATCGGCTTTGGATCGTAACAGAGTTCAGTTTCCCCGATTTTTCAATCACATTGGCTCCAATTCTGTCAAGTTGTTGTCATTTGACTTTAAGGTCACGGGTTCAAGACTTAAAAACAGCCTCTTGTCAAAATAAAAGGTAAGACTGGGTATTAAAACCTTGTGTAGTCCATTACTTCTTCGGAGCCTGCATGCATGGAAACTTCATGCACCGGACTACCCTTTTCTTGACCCGGTTCTGTCGATTCTAGATGCCCAATAAGGTCTTCATATTCTAATCAGCCCAGCTATTACCTATGCATATAAAGTAAAAATTTTATATATAACCAGAAGTCAATAAAATCTTGTTAAAGATCTTGGTCTGTTTATTTTCAAGTTATGCACGAACAGTGCTGAGTTAACTTGATTCACTTCAGTTATGAGTGTCGTAAAATTTTTAAGTTTTTTAAATTATAATTTGTACATCTTCTCCGGTTGAGTTGCAGTAAAAGTCGAGTTCTAAGGCTTGTAAAGAAGTCAGTGGACACCTCTCTTTTTTTCTTTTTTTCTTTTTAGGACACCTTCTTCTTTCTTTTTTTTACTGTATGGATGGCCATTTCTATTGGAAAATTTAACTCGTGAATCTTCGTCTGCGTGTCAAAAGTAGGAAACCACGAAAAATAGTTGCATTTTGATGATCCTAAAATTTAGAAGCATATAAGGTAGGCTATGAGCATCAGAAGATGAACGGCTTAAATTTTATATTAAAAAGAGAAAGAAAAAAAAAAAAAAAAGTCTCAACTTCTTATAAAATGAGGAGTCGGAGTTCTTGGACTTTTGAGTTTGAAAAAAAAAAAACACGAAAGACATTCTGCTGATTATTCATGTGCTGTTTCAAACTGGCATCCACAAAATTATTCAGCTCGACACTGTTCAGGAGCCGCAAGAGTTCTTCATACTTATCCACACAGTCTGAAGCAAAGAAATTATCACCGGGAATTTCGCTGCACTGAGCCCTACAGCTTCCAAGGTGACTACGTGAACAGATTAGGTGGCCAAACCAAACCTCTTTTGGCCCCTTCTTTAGAGAGGCCATGTTCGTGTAAATCTTATCCATTGGATGATCTAGTGTTTGTGTTGTTACAATTCATCACCGCTGGATGAGAATTCTAGGCATGATTTTGTTTTGGTAGATGTAAGTCATTTATCATGTTCAGTCTTATCGAAAAATAGATGAGCACATTAAATACGATTCCGGTATGAAATATGGATTTGTGGGTTATCCGTCTATTCAAGTCATTTATTTATCTTTTGAAAGATCTAAACTTATTCGAAATGCCTTACACACACCATGTACTAAATTTCAAGACCAGCAAATTCTTATAACTTCAGTTCTAGAAGTAAAAAATTATAGCCACTAATTTTTTTTAGAGAAATTAAACAGGTGATTAGGATTATCCAAATGCGTGGATTTTTCTTAGTTTGCCTCTTTTGAGAACACCCAACAAGATTAACAGTTTAGATCTTTCAAAATAAGACAACATTTACAATTTATATAGTTTCTGAATTTAATTTTTCAAAAACCCTTTTAAATGGATATTCACGGTATCCATGGATATATCAGCATGGATCACAAATTTAACTAATTGGATTGATCGAATCCATTTTATCCACCAATCAAATCCATAAGCATACGTATCTGCAAGTTTTAAATAAGCAAATGGATAGCATCAAGTATTTATTTGTTTTTTCGCTCTAATCTTAGATAGGCTAGAGATCAAATTTCACGGCCATTACATATACCACAGTTAGACCCAAACAACTTGGTATCTCTCCAAGAGCACATTTGGTTACAAGTTTATATCATCCCTTTTCCCTTTGGTCTCTGAGAATGTATCAGTGAGAGCGTGTTAGTAATTATTCTCTTCTAATAAAAACAAAAACAAAAACTTTTATAGATAATGATGTTTTGAATATGTTTGGCAAGCACTTTTTTTATACTTAAGTTACTATAACTGAAGTGGTTAAGCTGAGGTACCTCTCTCGTAAATAATTCACGTCTTTAAGATAATGAATCGCATAAGGACGCACCAAGACGCCGTCACAATAATACATTAGGCATGGGTGTAGGTTGAGGGAAGGTGTGTTGCGGCGATATGTATGGAAATGGTGTAAATATTAAGTCGTCTTGAGTTTATGATTTATGATTTATAAAAATAAAAATCTTTGAATACTCTAAATTGCATGGTCAAATTTCATATGTAAATCATGCCCAATTGATGACGTAAAATGTCAAAAAATAATAAATTACATCGGCCAACAATTAAGATATTCAAGAAAAAACAATTTAGTGATGCTCAATCGTAATTATCAACTCTTTTTTTATTATAATTATTATTTTTATTTATTTGCTTTGAAAGTTAGATACATATCTAAGTTCATACATAGCGTCGTACCTTAGTCACTCAAGCAAGAGACTCCTTGCACAACTAAGTTAGAATGCATTTTCATTAAAAGATAATCAGAACATCGAAAAGTATAAAAAATAATGGTCCAAATACATCACACCTTCTACCAACAATAATATATATACACACACACATTCTTGATGGCAATTGCTACAGTGAAATTCAAGTAAGGATTTTTATTAGATGTCTTTTTATTGCTTATGTAACAAATTCTTATAATATTTTATTTAATAAAATATTTTTTAGTTAATTTGTTTTTTATTTTAATTCTTAATTAGTTGTAATGTTAAAAAGTTTTTTTTAACTATTTATTTATTCATTTTTAATATATTACCTATGCAGCTTCCCCTTTAGATCTTTTTAAAGAAAGTTATGTTACTAACATTATTATTATTATTACTTTTATTTATTTATCTATTTGTTTTAAAAGTTAGACATACATAAACCCTCACGCGCAGTCTGGCACGCTCTCCGCGGCGATCAATTCACACTAGCTTCTGATAATGAAACAAAACCCCGCCCCAGCCTCTTCCTCCGCCACCCCTTTAGTGTTCCACGGTCAAAGCTTCACCCTCCAAACTCCTAATCTTGACATTTTAGAGATCTCTAGCTGTCCGTTTCACACAATGCAGGGGACCAGTTAGCGTTACCCTACTGGAGACGGTGCTCTCAGCGTGGCCTGTATATGATGAACAGCAAGAAAAAAAAATGGTTGGATCATTGAAAGAAGAGTTCCGGGATGCATACGATGCCTTGAGCGTGAGAAAAAAGTCCATGCTCTTTCTTTTTTCACGATGACCACTTTTTTTCTTATGTCTAAGCCCTTCTCCTATACTTCCATACCCTAAAGTTGGTGACCCATTAGAAATTAATGTATTTGTAGAATCCAAACTACTTGTTTCGGGCAATAAAAGCATATAATAAATATGAAATTTGATCTTTATCCTATCTAAACATTTAAAATATGATGAATGATTTATATTTGAAATTCAAAATTTTATCTCGTAAAAAAAATAAGACATAGACTTCTTATTTAACTCATTCTAAGACTCTTTAGAGAACAAAAAAAATTAGTTTTGAGTCCAACATCGAGTAGATCTAATGCTAAAGCTTTTTTTGAAAAATTTAAGCCATTCATTGCATTTAGCCTAAAGAAGTAGGTAATCCTCATAAATCAACACATTTGGATAATTATTATATAAATTAATAAAGATAAATTATTTTGTTTTTTTCGAAGGAAACGTGGGCTAAAAGCATCAAATGTCATGAACTTTGTTTTCTAGCCTATCTAAACCAATTTGAATACAATAAATGACTTAGATCTTCCTCGTAGCAAGATTCTTTATTCCTCCGTATGATCCAAACCACTCATCTCAAAAGCAGCGTCTTAGATTGCCATGCACCGAAGAATATAACATTAACTTGACAATTACCATATTACTCGATGGTCGAATACAATCCAATCGTTTAAAAAAAAAAAAAATTCTTAATTAATTTTAAGTGTATTTAACAACAAATACGGTTACAGCGTATCTAAGATATACCTGAAAAATGAACCGCTTGGATCGATCAGAAACTATCTAGGCCCCACATTTCCTTTCGCACGTGTTACATATGGTGCTTTAAGATCTGACCATTGCTTCGAGTTGGGGTGGTCCGACTGCCGACAAATTTGACTTCCAAATGCATGATCACATGCGTGTACTTGCCAATATTCTTTATGCATTGTCGCCGACTAAATTATATGGTCTGCCTATTTTTGGATCTTTAATCCGGATTTCCTTCGCCCTCCTTGAGAATGTTAGCCAACTAATCATAACAAGTGGAAGACAATTCCATATGAGATGATCATATAGATGGGTCCATCCAAGTCAACCAACACGATCCGATCTTTATCCGGCAAATCCATTGGATGAGATGCTGCTACTTAAATGGCAAAACATCAAACAATCCAAACCATCAATTCAATGTGTTTCACATGGATACTTCAAAAACAAGCAAATAACTGGTAGGGCCTACCAAATTGGATGATCCTGGCTGCGCTGATGCCATGTAGTGGGGGAAAGATTCCTGTATGCATCTCCCCAAGTCCTTAATGGGTTCATTCCCTGAACATTCTCTATAATTCATGGCCCCACCAGTAACTTGGTCTTTGGGAAGCTCATTTGACAATTTACTTGAGGATGATTGAAGGGGATCCTTCTAGTGGCCGGCCGACTAATATTTCAGTGCTTACCCCAACCATGGCACAAAATGTTGAATGATCAAACAATTAGAATTGCTTGATGATTGAGATGTAAGATAATACATTTTTATACAGCCATCTCAAAACAATCGGACTTGTTCATCTCGTTGCTTCAGATTTAGATGTCTTGTAAAAAAATTAAAAAAATAATAATAAATCATGTAATTTGGATGATCTTAGTCTCTAAAATGCATCATAAAAATGATACCTAGAAATAAATATT
Source organism: Warburgia ugandensis (assembly GCA_035236585.1). NCBI lineage: Eukaryota > Viridiplantae > Streptophyta > Magnoliopsida > Canellales > Canellaceae > Warburgia > Warburgia ugandensis. The sequence continues at coordinate 1,601,588 of CP141126.1, forward strand.
TTATTAGAAATTAGAATTATCCAGCTATATGATTTTGTACTTTTAAGAAATCTAAAGTTAAACCGATGAGGTAAAATTAGAATTATTCAGCATTTATGTTTTAGTGTACCCAACACTTCCTTACTCAAACTTAGTCAGAGTTTGAATTCGAAAATCAATTGGCAAGACAAATATTTACAAAATCCAACAATTATTCTCAAAAAAAGTTGGAGACAAATAGTTTTTAAGATTTGGGTTTAAAATTTTACTATATTTATTAATAATATTTAATAATTTAGCATACTATTCGTAAATTTTAGTTTTCATAAGGCAAATTTTTATTTTATTTTTTAGAATTTATTTAAATTTTAAAATTATAAAAACTATTGATTTTTTTAAATTTTTTAAAGATAAGTAAATAAATACTTTTAAAAAAATTATAATTATAGACAAAATAGCAAAGCAACTACAAGTATTAGTGATCTTCTTTTAGGATATCATTTATGTAGGAAGCTTATTGTAAGATTTAAACATTAGATTGGTAAAACTAAAATTATTTAATAATTATGAATTTTAGTGTCTAGACAATTTAAGTAGGGCAAACTGATTAGATCATCCAAAGTAGGATGGCTACGGGGTTTCTGAAAAAGGCGTTCTTTTTGCGTACGTCTCCGGATCATTTTCAAAAGAGAAAATCTAATGATTCTCTTCTTATCCCATAAGAGGATCGATATCATCCTAAGGAAGAGATTTATTGAAATGGCCCATCTAAGATTCAGAGACCGAGATGAACCGCTGCGATCACAAGACTGTGGAGCCTCCCCAGGTATAAGTAGAGGTACGCCACCAATGGAGAACTAACACATTAGCAGTGGCCTTCGGGTAATTTTCTTTAAAACAAAGCCTTCTTCACTAGACCGTCATAAGGACCGGCACGAATCACGTGGCGTCCTTCTGTCAAAGAAACCCAATCGCGTCACGAGTCTTCCAACGAGAAAAACATTGCGAATTCAAAAGTGGGGGACAGCCAATATTTTACGAGAAACAAAAGAGCCCTCCAAAGTGCTTCCAGAAGCGCCCACTTTTGATGCCACCTTGGCTTCTGTGTGTGTGTGAAGATGATAGCACAATTCTAGCATCTTATAATCTGGGTCTCCTCTAATTAAAATTTAAGCAGCCACGAAAACGAAGTTATTAGACCTGCCAATTTAGAGCAATGAGACGAACGGTTCGGATCATCCAGAGATCGTTCCACTCGTGCAAAAGTAAAGCGCTTCTGCATAGCATGCTAAGAGGGTGCTTCCTCTCCGCCTTCCTCGTTCAAAGGAGGGATGACTGACGGCAATATTTTACGAGAAAATTAAGAGACGACCGACAAAATAAGGTCATGAGAAAATGTCCTACTGTATGAACCAATAGACACAGGCCACGTATTCATCAGGTAAACGTGATGAGAGAGCCACCGACCGCGGTGCGAGCCGCGTTTTGCACTGCGGAACTATCGCATCGTCAGCCGGTGGGTCCCATTCGGACATCAGGCGCGGAGATTTAGTAGAAGAACGTGGCTTCAATTGCGTGTGGGACCGGGTTTGAGCAAATTAAACATGGGGACAGGTGTTTGGATGGATTCCGTTAAGACAGCAGGAGGAGTCGACGAGGAATGCGGATGGCGAAGGTCGATCAAGTGGAACTCAAAATATGGTGTTCTCGCGTTTAATCATACTTTCATTTCATTTTTTCTGAAAAAAAGTTTCACCTCCTATTAAACTTTGGAAAACTTGTCTTTTTAGAGTTTATTCTACCTTTTTTGGTTTAAATTTTGCCTTAAAAAACTATTTCTACTACGTCTTCTCATCACGACTTTTCATTTGTAAGATTTTTTAACATTTCAATTTCAAATTTCAAGTATGCATATAATAATATAGTTATTATCTAAGATGTTATATTTTTTATCTGCAATAATATAATTTTGTGCTTAAAAAGTTGTTACATAGATCTTTTTCTTTTTCTTTTATAATTTTAAAATTTGTGGTTATTTTCTTCTTCTTTTTTTCCTGCTCTTTACCAAAAATTTTGACATTTTTTCTTGCTAACTTTTCAAACTTTGGCAAATGTGCCACTGATAGCCACTTGGTCCTAATTTTTGGGTGATCCTAGCCACTCATGCCCATTGAATGTTTCTAACAGTCATCAGCTTTTTCATTAAATTTTTTTTAAAATTATAATCAGTGAAACCACAAAAACTAATAGCTAAAATTCATTACTAGGCATAAATTCTTGCAGGTAGCCTATCCAAGCGAGGGGAGAGAAGATGAATGGATCTGATGATCCAAAAGTGAGGTTTAGAGACAGACGTGGCAGAGTCAGTCCCGGAAGTTAGTCCAGATTGTATTTATCACAGATTTACCGCTCGAAATATAAATGCACTAATCTACACGTGCGGACACTACTTAATCACTCCCTAATTGAAGCACTCTGCTTCATGAAAGTGGTTGAGTTTGTGGACCACGTTTTGTCCCCTCGTTTGCCGTCAACTAGCCATAAACGGCAACCGTTAGTCTGCCACTCTTTACTCTTCTCTTCCTCCTAACCCCTTCAAATTCATCACGTGCTTTAAATCCCAACCAGCCACAGAACTCCGTGACTATAAGAAACCTCCCGGAAGCTTCACCCAAACTCCAAGGAAGAAATCATTCAGAGGGAGAGAGAGAGGGGAGCGATATGAACAGTGGACGAAACTGAGAAAGATATCTAACAAACTCGACTTCTTTCGTTGATCATCGGAACCTGTACCGGCGAAGATGTCGAACTCGTCGGGTTTCCCAGAAGAGGGTAGGTTTCACGGCCGGAGAATTGTCAAGGGGCCGGAGAAGTCGAACTTCTCGCAGACGTGTAACCTCCTGAGCCAGTATTTGAAGGAGAAAGGGAGCTTTGGAGATCTCAGCCTTGGAATGACTTGCAACCTGGAAGGGAAAGGTAGGCCCTTGTGTCTCTTTCATACTTCTTCTGTGAAGAAATTGCTAGTTTTGTGTCTCTTTGGCTGAGATCGGAGCTGGTTCCAACATTTCATGAAGATTTTGATCGCCGAATTTGTGGTTTCTGGTGGAAGCTTCGGCCGTCGGCGATTCCTGAACTACTTTTCTCTTAACTTGAACAGTTCTCGATTTCGGACATTTTATGCCTGAAACTTGTGATTCTCCGGCGAAAGTTCTGCTTCTATGTCTTAAAAGTACGGATTTTTAAACAAAATTCTGAATTTTCGAGTCTAAAAATCATTAATTTTAGCGTTTCTTCGAACGAGTCGGTATTCCTGCAATTTGTGAGAAGAATATGTTTTTTCCCTCCATGATCGTCCTCTCTTTGTTCCTTTTTTTCCGGATATACACAGATACTCTGTCTGTGTGATCGCTCAAAGACTCAGATCCGAGCTCTTCTCTGCATAAACAGAGTTGCAGCTCTGCTTGTGTTTACTGGAAGAACATCGTTAATTTTCCATATATTCGTTCTTTTTTTTTTTCTTGATTTTGCGAATATTTTCCTGAATTTTCTTCCAGAATACGAGGTAAATTATTCTGCAATGTCAGAGAAAAATGAAGAGAAAATGGATGCTGATTTCCTTCTTATTGGGTGTTTCCAGGTAGATCTGAACCAGCTCGTCCTACAACGACGATAGATTTACTGCCAAGAAAGGAATTGTCCGGCGAAGCTTCTGCTTCTGAGAGGAAGAACGGTTTGCCGGAGAGAAATCCGGCCACTGGAAACCCTATCTCCTTAAACACATTACCTCAATATTCCGGGTTCGGTCCCACCCCCACCAATCCAACGGTGGAGTATGCACGGAAGAAATCTGATTTGAGGTGAGATCTGAAACTTCCTTTAATTTTTCCTTTATCACATTTTTATTGAAGAAAAAAACTGGTCTAGAAAATTCGCTAAATTAGCATGATGATGCATGTATTTTTTATCACTGTCATTATTGTTTAGGACGGGAACCGAGCAAGAAACCGCCCAAATGACGATATTTTACGCCGGAAGAGTGCTAGTCTTTGATAATTTTCCGGCAGATAAAGCGAAGGAACTCATGCTCTTTGCTAGCAGGGGGAGTCCTCAGAATTCTGGCCCCACTTCGGCTTCCGGTAACGATACAGGAAATCTCCTTCACTATAGTAATGCTAATGTAGCTTCCACTTCCGGCAACAATCCGGCTCCTGAGGAACTTAAACGTCCTCAGCAACCCGATCCTTCAGGTGTGTGATAATTTCTATGTTAGGAATTCATTTCTCTTCGTTCTTGGAAATTGGAGAGTTCATTTCCTTTGCCAATATCAAACTGACTATGTTTTCCTCTTTGCTTTTGAATAGATCTGCCCATTGCGAGAAAGGCTTCCCTCCATCGATTCCTAGAGAAGAGAAAGGATCGGTAGGTAATCCTGTTATTTTCTGTTCAGTTGTTCAGGTGTTAATTCCCCCTTTTTCTTAGTTGCCAAATTGGGAATTAAGTCAGTATTTACATAAATTTACCCAAATTTTAAAAATAAAAATTTTATTCCATATTTTTATAAATAAAAAAGAAAAAATGCCCGGTCACTCTCCTTGGTAACAAACACATTTTGGGGTCCACAGACATGATCGAATCCCTTTTTCGTTATCTGATCGACGGTCACAGGCCAACTTACTGCTGTGGATATGTCTCGATCAGATGATCCTAGGATCTCAGCTCTTAATGGAGAATGTGTAGAAAAACTATGCGGGCCAGATCTCCGTGGTCTACAAGTTTGACGGTATGGATCGACATAGATTTCTTAACGTCGGTCCACAAGTACTTCCTCTGTCGTCCACATAAAAATTCCATGATGCGATTGGAAATACTCCCATTCTGCATTTAGTCAGATCAATTTATCACCACGGGCTCTCTCCCTCTCTCTCTCTCAAGGCCACGACCAGACAGCTTTTCCTCTATATGGGCCTAGATTTTGAAAGATCGGGACCATTCACAGAATTTCTCATGACTTGGATGACTTATGATCTGAAAATCTCAGCCATCGGGATAGTCATTGCTCCTCTTCTCGTCCGTTTCAAAATGGCTGTTAACAGTTTCTCCATCTTTCAGATCATAATTAATTTAAGTCATTACAAGTAATGGTCTTGATTTTTCAAACTCCGGGCCCATTTGGAGAAAAAGTTGTCCGCACCATATAATTCAGTCACCGTCCCAAACTAAACATTATTATAAAAAAAATTAGTCAAGTATTTTGGAGTTAATTGACTCAAAACTCTCTCTCTCTCTCTCTCTCTCCGAAAATAAAATCCTGTTTTGGGTATATTTGCAGGATCAATTCAAAGGCACCATACCAACTAAACCCAGAATCTCCAACTCCACCATTGCCGACAGAAAGCAAGTCCTGGCTGGGCCTGGCTTCCCAAGCTGAGTAGGGAGGAGGTGTATTTGGCCTCGTGTTAGGAATGACTAACTCGAAGAAGTCGATGGGAATCCGGCTCTCTTCACATGCACGTGTAAAGCATGATATTCTATTCTTTCTGGATCGTCATTAATTGTAAGGACTTATTCCTGATTCTTCATTTCCTCCCCTTCTCTTTTCCTATGCTTTTGGTGAAACCCACCAACGGTTACTTTGTAGAAAGCACGCCATTAAAGGTCTTTTCTCTATTTCGAAGCCATGCTTTTAATTCCATGGAGTAAAATAATGATTATATTTGATTTATTATTATTATTACTTTGATTATATCAATGGGAAACGATAGTCCCGTCCCTGGAATCGATATGCTCTCGGCCCAATGTTTGTTTTTGGCGCATTTAAGGTTCACTTTTTACTTTTGCAACGGAAAAGTCAAGGCTCACACTCCCAAATGCCCAAAATACTGTCAAAGGGACGAGAGTATGTCATTGCAAGGACCAGATTATCGTCTGTGCTCTATTAATAGTAGTAATAAGAGAGCACGTGGAAGACTTAAGACGGCGTTAACACAATTGAAGTGCCGGTTAGAATTAAAAATAAAAATATTAGAAAAAAAATGTAGGCATTGCATCCGTAGCTAATAAGTTGAGAGAGATTTGGCTAATAAGTTGAGAGAGATTTGGCTTAGATTGTTTGAAAATGTTAAAAGGAGACAGAAAACAACATCGATTAGATTGAGTGAGGCAATGAAAGTAGAATATTTTAAAATTTTAGAACAACAGACAAACTTATCTTTAATTGGAATAAGGTCTTGATGACAATAATATTCTAAGCATAGCATCATTGATGGGTTGATTAGCTATTTAAAGCACAGTTTTGAATTTCGTTTTGGTAGGAGACTTGTCTGGCCTACTAAAATAGAATATTTTGATGTTTTGCCAATTTTAGAACAAATTAATAAGCAGAAATGCTCCGGAAGCTGAATGCCGGGTGGGATAGCACGCACGCCTTTCTTGATTCGGGGGGAAATTTTATACATGGTACAACCCTAGCAAAAAAATTTATTTTTATTTTTGCTATAATGAAGAATTCAAAAGCAACTACTCGCTATTATATTATCCCAACTCCTAATTCTCAGTCCACGTCGAACCTGTGATAAGGGGGTTGCCTTGCTATTTCCGACCAGTTGCTCTAAATGGCTTATTGCACACATATGGTGAATGACAATAGTTTGGATTATTCAAAAATGGCGGGATCAACCTATGAGGAGCTTGACTTATAGGCTACTGAAACCACCCTAATACATGTTTTATCATGCTTGGCTTGTATCATAAGCTTGATATAAGCCATAAAGTTACTAATATTATATCGTCATGAAAAGCTTTAGCTTGCCCCAGCCTATTCATGTAGAAATTCACAACGTGTGAACACTGAGAAAGTCCAATAGAAAATATGAACATAGCCTTATCAGGATGATTATTTTATGAGGTAAAGGCAGATTGCCGGATCAATGTTTGTTGTTTGCTAGTAGAAGACACGCATTGGATGTGACCTTACACCCTTGCAGCTTGTGTCGGCAATGAAAGAGAAACTTATAATAAATTCCTCCTGGGCATACGTGTTCTCTAAGACAAGCAAATTAAGAATGATATCGCTTTGTCTCTATTTGATAGGAGAAAAGGAAGAAATCGGGATATGATACCAGGAGAAACCTTAGCAAGAGACCAGAAAACCTGATCTAGGTTCACCCACAGGACACTGAGGGCTGAAACCCTTCAAGTACTATAGCTTAACGCGGAGAAAAGATTATCTACTCATGAAGTGTGATCTCCACACCGATAATACTGTCTTAAGGCTTAATAGATTGGACCTCTAGCGGTCAACTGCGTCCATTAGACCTTTTGCTTGTGCTGAGCTTTCCTTGCTTGTCTCACTTTGTTTTTGAAGAGATTCTGTAATTTTTTACAATCTTTTTGAATGCCATTAGACACAAAAATAATAATAATAAGGGAAGAAGGTAGTGCAGGTCACCAGCCATCCAAATCCCATGCACAAGAGCTCATGACGTTATAATACATTACACCGCATATTTCTCTTTATATTAGAAATTAATTGGATGCAGAAACAGTAATTACCAAAAACTTTGAATAATTGAATTTTTTTTTAAAACTCTGTCCATATTAAATTTCACAATGTTCATGATGCGTAAACAATCTTACAAAAAAAAATAAGCAGCGATTTTCCTAAAGTAAAGTTAGGCTAAAATTCATATTTTGTAGGACTCTTTGGGTTGCAGGCATGCTTGGTTGAAGTCCATATCTTGTGATACTCTCATAATCGTAGGCCCCATTTTGTTAGAGTTCACATTTTGTGGAATTCTTGCTGCAACAAGGGCCATATAGCTAGAGTCCATATTTGTGGGACTCTTTGAGAGGTGGGACCTATTTGCTACAGTTTGTGAGGTAGGACTCTTCGAGAGGTGTTGCAAGAAAATAACACTTGAATTTTATGTGCATAAACTGTCCTTCCACTTAGAAATTAAGTAAATCAAAGGGAAAGATCAGTGGCAAGAATTATCTCAAAATAGATTATGAGTATGCATTAAACACAAACAAAAAATCAAAGGCCAGATCATGTATGGATCTTGCTAGAGAAACATGCCATGCACTAAGGAATATCCATTCAAATATTTAGATTCCAAAATCTTGCAACACCTTTGCAAAAATTAACGATCAAGATTATGCTTAAACTATTTTAAGAAAATAATATGCATGGATCTTTAGAGTACATCATTTTCAAGCAAACATATGTGTGTCACTTACTAGAGGGATTGTCGTCAGGATCAATTGGATCAGCTCTAGATATGGGCGCATCTTTCAAAGGATCAACTGCTAGATTTCTATAGTTTTAAATGGATCTATAAGTGGATGTGAAACTGTAACACTCCAAAATAAAAATAAAAAAAAAATATCTGCTTTCAATATGGAGGGGCCGTATTTGATACAAGCACCCCGCCCTGTTTAAGTGAGAAAGAGAACAGATCTCATAGTCGCATATCTTAGAGGATTATTTCCATTATTGAGATAGGTGACGAAATTTAATATCTACGTAATTTTACAAACCATGGGTGTTTATTGAAATGTTGCATGTGTATTAGTGATTTGATGCATGTTTATATGGGTTTTATGCTTTCAATGAGGTCATTACTCATCATGCATACCTGGTGCATTATATTATCGCCTTAATTACATGTTTTGTTTGGACACATGATCTTTTACATTTTGAGATGCTATGTTGATTTGTTTTATCTATCAATTTTTCATATTTCGAGATTTGATGACTGGTGTTTTTGCCTAGTAAATGCTATACTAGGAGGGTTATAAGGTTGGCCACCCGTCCTCTGACTTTGTAAGATGATTAGACACCTTATCCATAGAAGGGCAGATGCATATAGAGTAGTTCATGGGTAACCCACTCTACGGGTTCAGTCAATCCCCCATGCATGATAGGCACTTAATCTCCTGTTTTGGTGTCGGCAGATAGCGACAGTCAGTAGACCTAAGAGTTGGTTACCACTGCAACATGGAGATCCATACTCTTGTTTTATCTTTCTCATGGAGCATTATGAGCATATTGGGATTGACGTATCCTAATGTACCCATGGCGTGGCAACGCATTGAGAATTGGTATGAGTACTCATGACTTTCAGTTTGTGAACCATGCGTGTACTCGCAGGACTCATGTATGTTGGGTGCCTTTTTATTTATGGCATGCTCTGCATTTGACATGATAGGATTATATACTTTCAGCACTTTCAGTTTGTGAACCATGCTTATACTATGACATGCATGCCATGCTTATTTGACTTCATAGGATTATTATGATTTATTCGATGTTTGAAATTGAGATTATTATTATTTTCATATGCAAATCATCTAATTTAAGTGGCACTTGAGTATGGGACATGATTATTCATTTTTATGCCTATATTTTATCCACGGGATTTTATTATGAGATTTGTGTTTGTTCTTATACTATTTTGCATGTATTGTAAAATATTAAATGTCTATGTACCTACACAAATAATAGCTTGTAAAGGCATTACTTTGGCTTGCAATGTCTCAGAAATTCAGTGGTATAGCAGTAAAGGCAAACAGGTGGAAGGCATGTAAAGGCATTGGGGGCCATCAGCTTTAGAAGACATTGACATTTTGATGTATGTAGCTGATCAGATTTCACTTTGAATATGTACTGGGCTGTATATGTATACACTTAGACTTTATCTTTAATACTAGATCTTGTGGTCTTGGCATAATGTTATGATGAACAGACCTTGAGCAGTATCATCATTGTTTTCTTAACACTATTATCATTGTTTACATTGACGGAGACCTTGGTTTTGATTTCACCAATCTTGCACTGTATGTTGTCCTTATATTTGATTTCATTAAATTCTCATGGGTCATATGACTCTCGGGATTTTAAAAAGGTGATGTTTTAGCAAAGTATGAATAGAAAGTAAACCTCTTGACTTCAAGGATCCTAACTATTTTACTATTTCTATTATTGCTATTAAGTATTTATTTGTGTTAACAAAACTATGAGTGTCACTTGCTAGCAGGATTCTCGTCAAGAACAATCGGATCTGCTCTAGATATGGGCACATCTTTCAAAGGATCAATTGCTAGATTTCTATAGTTTTAAATGGATCTATAAATGGATGTGGAACTCTAGGGTGAAACGAAATCTTAAGTCTTCTTCATCCTTAGAAGTCTCATGCATTCATTTTTAAAATTCATATGATGAAATCACAGCTACCTTAGTATGGATTTATTGGTAAGAAATCATAGTTAAATGACAGTAAATACATAATCATAGCCATTCTAATATGTATCATACTTAGAAGACATGGCTATCCTAGCATGTCTTAAACCATGGAAAACTTGGTGATTCTAGTATGATCAGACTATAGAAAACATGATCATGCTAACATATATCAAATTGTAGAAACATGTATGTTTTAGCAAGATTAAACCGTGGATAACATTCATTTCTTAGCACGATCAAAACCGTAAAAAAGCATGGTTCTCTCTATCATGAACAAATCATGAAAAGTATGGTATTTCAAGCACAATCAAAACTATGAAAGCATGGATACTTGAGCATGGCTTATATAATAAGAGCATGGCCATTTTACACATGATCAAAACCATAAATTTTACATTTTCCAACCCATAGCCATGCATGATCATTTTTAACATGATTTTTAGCATGGTTTATGTGTATGGATTGCCATCAATCCTACAAAAGCCATCTGCATTGTTCCTCCAACGATCAAAACATGTGTCATGAGTATGGACCTTCTATCATTACAAGATGGTCATGTGCATGGATTTCTTCAACAACCTAACATTGTTCATATGCATGGATCTTGTAACATCCTAGCTTGGATTGTGTGCAAGGGTCTTCTAGCATTCCAGAATTATAGCTTAATATACATGAAAATCAAATGATGAATAATGATGAGTTATACTTGACTAAGGACATCTAAAACAAATATTCACATGTCTAAGTCAATCAATGATAACCATGCTTCTAGCATGGGATCAATCGATAAAACGTGATCCAAACCTAGCTAAATTTAAAACCACAATCACTTGGCTCAAACTAGCTAACAAACAGTAATTGTACAGCTCAAAACTAGTTTGATTAAATCGGCAATCCATACGGTTCATTCTAGTTAGATAGATCTATAATCCACATGGTTCAACCTAGTTAGATCAAGATGAAATTACAATTTTAACCTTACATGGATAGGCCATAGGTAGCATGAATCATATAACAAAGATTAGATCGAAAATAGCATAGATCATCCAACAAGTATTTGGATGTTAAGAGCATGGATTTTCTAGCACGTGTTAGAAGGTAAATAACATAGGTTTTATCCAATATGAAACAAGCATATAACAAATGGATTTTCTAGCAAGTGGTAGGTATAGATACTTGGGATATTAGTATGTATCAATCATAGAAAAATTCAGCTATTCTAGCATGGATTAAATAGTACAAACTGACCACTTTAGCATAAAACTATAGAAACACATCATACTAACATTGGCCAAATAGGAGTAAACGTGACTGCTTTAGCATAAAATCACATTGATAAAAACTCTCTAATTTTCAAAAAATTGAAAAATAAAATGAGACGGCAAGATCTACCTACATCAAATCTAAATCGTTCGAAACTAACATGCGTATATATAAAATTGTAAGATGTAGATCACAATATACATAAATGTTCAAATGATAACATACTCAATCCCCTTAAAAGCGTATGTACATGGAAATAAAGTAAAGTCATAGATCCAAGAGATAACAAATCCAAATCAACAATAAAATCATGTGCATATAGATTTTAAATCAAACTAGTGTAGACAAATTCCTATAATCACAAACCCCCACCTCATCAATGAAACCGTTCTTCCAAAGTTTTCTTATTCAAAACTGTAGTGTTTTAAAAAAAAAGAAAGAAAGAGAGCTGCTTATGTAGTTTCCTTCTCTCTCTCTCTCTCTCTCTCTCTCTCTCTCTCTCTCTCTCTCTCTCTCTCTCTCTCTCTCTCTGAGTTTTCTAAAAATATATTTTTTTTTTCTTTCAAAAAAGTCATTTAATTTGTCACTTTGGGAATTTGAACTTTAGTCATTAACATTCACTCCACAACCAATTGAACTAGCCTGGTTTGAGTATAACTTTTGTAAAAATAATTTTTTGCACTGTCAAAATTAGTGTCATTACAAAAAAGACTTGCAATGTAGAGAAATTTTAGGGAAAAATCATCAAGGACTTTTTGCTAGAGAGTCTTAGTACTTTCCAAACTAAGAGTACATGTGGCAGTTTTTTTCTTTGGTTGTTTATTCATCTAAAAGACATATTTGTTTTGGACACTGTGGGCTGTATCCTAAGTGTCTTAAGAAGAGTTCCAGTCATAGAGGAGAACACGGAGCTAAAGGAGCAGGAAAGACAAACCACTTTCTCCAAAGTAGTCTTAACCCTTTTCAAATCAAAATGAGCCCTAAAGGGGGTGTGTTTCTCTATGTTGAGGGTTCTTACCCACTTGGATGAGGTGGAACCCATCCTAAGTTATCCAACTAAAATATCAAGCCTTTAGGCAAATCTAAAGAATGTTTTTTCTAAAGATAAACATTTGTAGGGAATTAATCACAAAGAATTGTCTCTCCAAGAGAGCCCTTAGTAATTTCAGACAAGAATATTATTTTAATTTTATTTACTTAAGATAGTATAATATAAATAAGAAAATATTCTCTATTTAATTTCAATAAAAATAGTTCCAATACCTAATTCCAAAAGGAAAAAAAGAGAGTCAAATGCTAGCTCCTGGTGCAAAAATCAAAATTTCAAAGCTTATGTCAAAATTTTAAAATTCAAATGCTAAAGACATTTTTATGATTTTGAATACTTAAATGTGTTTTTAAAACAATATATTATTGCTAAAAACCAAAAGTTTGATAAGAAAACTTCAAATGTAGATCATTTGAAAAATGGTTTTGTCAGGTAATAGCATTGTTGTAATTTTTTTACAAAAGTTTGAGCACTAGATAATACGTTCCAGTTTACTTCTTTTTTTTTTCTCGAACTTTGTTATATTGGCTTAAAGTAGGTAAAATTTTTTTTTTAAGTTTAACCTTAAAGACCCTTTGAATACCTTATTATATATTCATGCACATCAAGAACATGGTTAAAACTATATCTTATGGACCATGAAAAATGTGAAAATTTTGATGTCAACAAAGATTCAAATTATTGTTCTCCTTATTTTTAATTTAATAATTCAGAGCTCAATGTTGGGTTGATTTACCAAAGTAAATATGAATTTTTATATCAAACTCAAATCAAAATAATAATTTACCAATTTGCAAATATTATATGTAGATCTAGTAAAAAATGCAAATCAGCCTTATAGCATAGTGGAGAAACAAGAAGTCTCTCACTTTGATGAACAAGATTGGAGGTTGTGCATGGTTGTACAAGGTTTAACTTAAAAAATGAATGATAAATGACCATAAGTGAAGGTGATATGTAATTTAGATAACGAAACATCTAATATTTTGAAATTGTATCAAGAATGACTGGAAAAGCAAATAGGTTGGAATCTTACTCAAAAATATTTGATCAATTATGTAATTAAGAATTAAATAAAAACTAATAAAAAATTCATATCTTTGTATTTTTCCCAACTTTTTCTCTATTTTTTCATATATTTTAAAATTTTATAATTATTTGCCTTGCCAGCTTATTCGTTTCGTACTTTATAACTATGGCAGAAACCATATTCTATATATATGAAATAATGTTGAGCGAAGAACAATAGTGCATATTTACTAATGGTGAGTTTTCACCCATTTAGGATGGATATATAGTTCAGGTCATCAGCCATTCCATCCCCCACGTGGTCTCGTACAATACATTAGGCACTATAATTTCTCAATAAATTTGCTAATAACTGATGCGTAAATAATAGTGTGTGTATATTTCAATAATGGCAAGGGAAGAATAATGGCCTATGCCTAACTCTCTGTGTACGATTACTGAGCTAGGCATCAGACGTGTGCTAATCTCTTTGCCACATGTTTTTCACGGAGGAATGCCAACTTGACCGCAAAGGAAAGTGCGTACATCCATTCCATTTTCTGAGATTCCCCGCAGTCGTCACTTTTTGAATATGTCAAAAGGCAGGCCTAGTATACAGTGGTAAAAAAAAGGGCGTACAAGAATTTATAGTACAGCCTTAAAAGCTATTTTGTGGGTAAAAAATGTTGTGGTCGGTGGACGCATCTACTTTCCCTGTCAGTTTACGGTGCTCCTTTTTCCCGTGTGAGTGAAAGAAGAAGGTAAAAAAGCAAGTCTTGAATTGGACGCGTTTCCCCACGTTTGAAGGCAAGTGGGTGGGTCCTGGTTGGTGAGGAAGGACATGGCGGGGTCTAACGCGTTGACAATGGGGAAAGCCAAATTCTAAAAACGTCCTCTAACTTCCAGGCCCACATCTACCGAATCTGATCGGTGATGGTGAAGATACGGTAGGATTGAAGAATGGTAAATGTCTAAAACATCTTCCTGCTTTGCGGATTTATAGTGGGAAAGAGAGGGTTCTAAAGGGCCCACATTTCAGAAAATGTAAACCGTTCGTGGGGTTGCGCAAGATCCCCTTTTCAAGGAGGTGAAGTCAAGGTTGCAAGGTTACTTTCTGTCATCAATCACCCCGACTAAAAAGTATTGGACTTGTTGGCCTTACCCATTGTGGGACTCAACCATGCTTGAAAGGAGCATATTTTTTAGTTTATCATGTTTGACATTTTCACCAAGTGAGCTTCAGATAATTCTTGCCTAAAAAGTTCGCATACATTAATTGTAAAATTGAGAAGATGAGCTTTGGAGTTGTCCTTGCGTGATCTTAAGGTCAATGGTTTGAGTCATGAAAATAGCCTCTTGCAAATATAAAATAAGATTGCATATTATTGAGCTTCGTATATCGGGGAGTTTTTTGCATTGAGCTGCCCCTTTCCTTTAACTTTAAAATTGATAGCAAAAATGAAAAATAATATATTTTTTTTGTAATCCACTGTTTATTTTATAACCTAAGACGTTCTTGAAATGAAGGCGTCTCTAAATTTCTATGAAGGTCTACAAATAAATGAAGGCCCAGAGACATAATAAATGTGAGTTTTGGTATTGATCGAGGTTGAATCAAATCAAGGTCTTGGGTTCATAAAGGGTAGTCCTGGTGCACGAAGCTTTCACCTACGGGAGATTCAAAAAAAGGGACGGATCACAATGGCCTATAGTAAGCAACCTTACCTTGCATTTTGCAAGAGGTTGATTCCACGTCTTGAAGTGTGACTTCAAAGTCTTAGGTCCATGAAAACTATAAAAGGTGAGGTCGCGCTTCATTTTTCTTCAACGTACAAAGATGCGTTTTTCAACGAAACATCACATCTGAAGGAGATATCAAGTCCTTATTTGAGCCTCTTGCAGTTGAAATAACAAAGCAAGTCACCCAATCTAATACCTTGTCAAAGGGGAGAGCAAGAACCTATGACCAAAGTATTCCGAAGAAGATCTAGAGTTGTCTGCGACCAACTATGCTGGACATTTGCTCCCTTTTGAAGCTTAAGTTTAACTTAAGAGAGACTCCCAAACATTAGGAAGCAGGAGTGTGTTGTTATATAATGATGGGCATCTTTTCCAAAGCAACAATAAGAGCAGCTACAAATATAGGTTAAATCCACATGTTAATGAAGAGCCTTCCTTTATTTATTTCCAAAAAATCCATTTAAGAGCCAGTAAATAGAGGGTTATAGGCTTTGGACAGAGGGGATTAAGGTTACATACTCATATATCTTTACAGATCATGAAACCAATGGTTCAGATCATGAAAAAAGTAAGCCCCACTGGTATTCCTGACCCCTAATTGGGTTCCTTTGCTGTAGTATATGAGGTCAAGGTCTATATATCATCTTGACAAAGGGGCTGTACTAATGTTTCCGCGTCCAAATAAAATGTTATTCTTGTTCGTCGTGATTGAGGCCAATGATCTGGTGGGCCACCACCAAATGGAAATAAGTAGGTGATTGTAGAATTCAGATCTTGTGCGTTGATCAACCAACCCCTGCCGATATCACTGATCATCGATCCAACAATGCGCCATTGAACAGTACATGCTCGTGTTCGACCACTCGACCAGGAAAACTTACAATTCTAGAATGAGGAACGATCCATTGTAGTCAAGGTTACTGAGTTTTCATCTGCCGACTGAAGATGACAGTCGAATGGGGACCAATTCCGGCTGGGGCGGCTCCGTGCAGCGATAAGGATCCATGGATTTTAGTCATCCTTAGATGGCGATTTTCTCCCTTCATTTCCAGTCATACTCACAAAGTTTTTCGCCAATTAGAAATTTTTCAAAGAAGTCCCGACTTTTTTATGCCCTTAACTCTTTCCAGAACTACTCAAAAAGTTTTTAAATTTGTCAAATCCAAAGCAGGTTTTAAGAATTTAGCATGAATTTACCTGATTAAACTCAAACTTATCTAGAAGAAATCAAAGAATTTCTTGAAAATCTTACAAGATAAATTCGTTCTTTTTTCTTCAACAGATGGTCAAAACTTCACCTGGGTTTGAATCTTACTTAGAAGTCTAGTAGAGATTAGAAATTGTTAAAGAAACAACAAGATCTTTCTTTTGTCCGATCCACGTGATCGGAAAAGAAAGAAACGGTTGATATATTTAAGATAATTTACAAAATATCATCTTAATTCATCCTATTTCATCAGATTCAGAATGTGATATGGTTCCGAAGAATGAACTAGATGTGGATAGTTCCAATAAGATTTCATTCTTTAACAAAAATCCATTTTTTTGGTTTATTTTCTCATTCCATGACCAGAACAAAGGGGAATGTAGTTTACACCATGATTTTGAATCAAAAGAGAGATTTCAAGAAATGACAGATCTATTCACTTTGGCAATAACCAAGTTGGATCTGGTGTCTAAGGATTTGCCCTTTCTATTGATTCCTCTGGACTAGATCAAAAAAATTTCTTGAACGAGGTATTGAACTCTAGGGATGAAAAGCTTAAACATATGTTTCAAATTTGTTTTTTTCCTACTTTTTTCAAAAAATCTTTACGAATGTTTGCCAATTTTTTCTCAAATATTTGCTTTGCTGATTTATTCCCAAATCTAAACTCTGTGATTATATTTACAAGTAAGAAATGGGTAGAATGTTTGAAAAAAATAAAAAAAAAATTAGCCTAATCTTTCAAGACTATTTTTTGTGATTTGAATAGTTATATTCATGTTTTGATGCTGCCAAGAGACAATAGTAAGTGATTCGATCACTACTCAGTATAAGTTAATATTGTGGTGGGCCATCTTGGATTGATTTAAATTGTTCATTTAACATGTCTTCGGTGGCAAAAGGTCACACAAATTAACAAATTAGCAGTCAATAAACATGTGTTTTGGTAGTTGAAAGTGGACTACCAAGAAGTATTGTCTAAGGAAACCATCCATATTCAACTTGAGCCATTGAAAGTCCAACAGGAGTTATCTTGTGGAACAATCAATGGGGCCCACCCTACCAAAATAGGGAGGCTGAAATGAACGGCCAGTGGGGCAAGTTTGTCCAACGTCTGCACCCTATCTACTTAAGTGGTTGGGCACGTCTGGGAAACTGATTTTATTGAAAATTTTCTATTTTACAATATAAAATTGGTTAGGTTTTCTACTATCAATAAATTTTAAAAATTCAATAAAAACTTCGTGTAAACCTTAACCTTTTTTTTTTTTTTTTTTATGCAAGCAAAGAAGTACAAAACTAATTATTCACAAACTCTCGCCCATGTATACTTGTAAATCTAATTCCCAACCAAAGAGAAAACAGTAACTAAAACATACCACCAAGCATATTTTAGGAAAGACTCCAAATTGTATACAGCCAACCATCTTAGTTATTGGCTGGCTATTTTTATATATATATATTTTTAACATTGAATACACACCCATGATCAACCTCAAACCTTGATGCTAGCAAATGTCTAAAGCAGTTGGTTGCAGCCACTCAACATCTCCTCTGAAATTCACTTGGTCATAAGCTGGATTTGTTGCTTTCCCCTTTAACCTAAGATAATATTTAATAGATTGTGCGTGGTTTGCTATGTAATTCTTTACTTAGGAAAACAAATAATAAACTTGATGCCAACAAATGCTTGGCGCAATTGGAACATGACATCTCCTTTGGAATATACTTGGTCGCAAGGTTGAATCACAACAATCCCCTTTAGCTAGGAATTGGCTTTAAGAGTGTGTGTGAGTGATTTACTTTCTAATTCTTTGCTTGTTGAGAGAGAGAGAGAGCCTAGAAGAGCCTCCTTGCACCAATGCGAAACCTTCCAAAGCAATGGTCCAATTCAAGAATCAAAGGACTTCATTTGCAAAAATGCCGAACCAGTGGCTTGGCAAAAAAAAAGGCTCTAAGCCGGCACTCTATATTCCATTTAAGTGGTGGATAAATGTAAGAGAGTACATGAGTGGCTTCCATTATAATTCTTCCCTCGTGCCAAAATAAGAAATTCATAAGGCCTCATTTTTTTGGATTCTAAAATCATCAGCATATCGATCTTTGGGCTCCTAGAGTCCCAGATGTCAAAGTTGAACCGATGCTTGGACTGGACCAGCCATTGATTCGGCCCATTATGCAGCACTAGGGTGCTTCGGAGTAACTCGGTCCGTTACTGATTCTTGTTGCGGAGAACAGAAGACCATGTGTTTGGGCCACTGTCGTCAAGAGCCCACGGGCAGAAAATCCTAGTTGGGTTGGCCCGGTAATACTCCACTCCCATCAAATTTCTAAGAAGAGCCTCTGAAGAAGAAACTCCAGCTCGGGCCGTCTCGACTTGGCGGTATGATAGTGTCCAGTGTTTGGATGATCCAAAAGAAAGAGCCCTTGAACGGGTTTGGAATCTTATGGTGGGGGAAGCCATCCAGTTTCATTCCGATCTCACTTGACCTTCTGAGCCTTGCTGGACTATTAGCTTGTTACTATGGGCCTAAATTTCACCAAAAGGTTTGTATTTCAGAACAAGGTGTACATTGGAGATCCAGCTTCAAAATAGTTTTCCACTTAGACTACATTGGCATATGATTGTTGGATGGTGAAATATCCATTGGACAACCTTCCATTAATAGGAGTAGATTCTGCTCTTAAAACCCTTATAAGAAGATTTAAGTCATTCATCATGATGGGCATTTAGAAATTAGTCAACCCACGAAAAATCAATGCATTTTGATGATCCTAACTACTTGTTTTGGGTACTTGAAAGATTAATAAAATGGATATTTATGATGTTTGAGCCAAAGAAACATAGGCTAACAGAATTAAATGGGTATAAAATTTGATTTCTAGTCTATCTAAACTATTTCAAACATGATGAATGGCTTAAATCTATAAAAAAAAATTTGATTCAATGAATAAAAAAGGGAACATCTACTTCTTCCTGAGCAGGTCTACTCTGCCAGGGCTACTTGTTCACTACATTCGGCTCACTGTGTACTTATACAGGTTCTGTGATACTAAGGTGTAAAATCACATGAACCTCCATTACATGGAGTAATTCGACATAATCACATAAGCCGGAATATATAAGCATCATTGATCAGGCCCTAATTGTGCCTTTTGATGATAAAAGGTAGATATTCGTATGCTAAAATTGTCCGATTGGTATGGAATTTTGGCTTCAAGGACCCGATTTAGGGACGAATACATAATCCAATTTATATGGTTACTAAATTAATAGGTATAATCGTGAAAGGGAAGATGGCAACTTAAACTTAAGATCGACCAGAAATTTGCCCAAATCTCCCGATCTTCCCGCCATTTTCCACATTCAAAACCAGCTTCGAAAATCTCACTCCAGAGATGCAGCAAAACTTAGAAACCCCATATCTTCTTCCCCAAAATCCAATTTCAAAATCCTAGAAATCCGGGCACCTAATCACACCAAAATGCCCACAAAACCCAATCAGTCCTCGAATCTAAAGCCCCAGAATCTGAATCCCTTAACCTAGCATTGTCCAACGAAGGCGATTACCAAACTCCTGTACCTTGGAATCGCACCAGGCCGTCGAAGAAACCGAAGCGTGCTGCTGCTATGGGAAAAGAGAATTGTGAAATTTTTTGAGAGTTAAGAGTTTTGGTATTGGCACTGCAAAGGGATGCGATGAGGAGAAGGGGTTTAAGATGAGCTGGTGTATTTTTCGAATTCTATTGTGTCTGGGTTGTTTGAAAGGCGAGTGGATTCGGATTCTGTGGTTTGTAATGGTCATTTGGAAGGGGAAAGTTTTTGAGGATTTTAAGCCGGAGCGTGCTCCTGCAACTGGAAAGAAGAATTTTGAGAGCCAGAGTTTTGATATCAGCTCTGCCAAGGAATGCAATGAGGCGAAGGGATATGAGATGAATTCGGGCTATTTTCTATTGAGTCTAGGTTGTGGGAAAGGATAGTGGATTCGGATTCTGTGGTTTGCACTAATGGTTTGGAAGAGGAAGTTTTGAGGGAACGCAGTTGAAAGTGTTGATCAACTCGTGTGAGGTGGAAAATTCAAATTGGGCTGAATTTTCTGAAGGAAATGATTTGGGTGCATTGGATTTTGAGGTAGGGAGGAATCTCCCGGTTGAGTGCCCTGTGGGAGTGATATATCGGATTTAGTAGAAGAACAGCGTTTGGTTCAAACTAATGATTGTCTTGATAAGGCTGAGATTGAGAAGGTTAGTATGACTGCCTTAGCACTTTATGTTCTTTCCTTATTTTAGTTTTTGGATTTTAGTTTTTATATTGCTTTTAAGGCTTCTGGTGAAGATAACGGGCTTGTTTGGAATGGCAATTGCAATGCCTACATTTAATGCTCTGTAATTTTGCAAGCTCAAAAGCATAAATAAAATTATGAAAGAATAACAGCCCTAGGTAAGGGTTAAGAATACCATGTCAATGTTTGAATAGTTTTGTTCTGAGGTTTAGAGAACCTGTTTCTCATTTGAAATTATGTTTATTTGTCAAGGGAGCTTTTGAAAATCAATTGAAAGTGTGAAAATGTTATAGAGATTGCTTATTCATTTGATTCTTTAATTTGAGGCTTTCTTTGTTCATTATCATTTGCTCTGGAATTCGTTGGTACTGCTGTTGTCTTGACTTAATCTTGGGAAAACTACAAAGAACTACATTCTTTGTTACCATGGCAGAGGAATAGTGAGAAAGCTTTCAATCGTATTTGAAAATTCCTATGAGTTCTCTCACCATGTTTGAGGTCTTCATTTGAGCTGCTTCTTGAGTTTATGTAAAGATGGTTAACCAAGGAGGTTGTAAGCAAAGTATTCCGGCCCAAAAATTGATGAACTGGCCCTTGTAGAATGTACATGGAAATTAACCACAAATATATGAAATTTTAGCACCTTCAAAGTAGCAATTTTTTTATGGTATATCAAAACCCTTCCACATGCACATCACTTTCCGTCTTGTTACCCGAACATGATTGTGGTGGATTAGCCCTATGTTTCATGGGACAGCTACATCTGCATGATTGTGTTATGGCTACTGGATACTAGTTTAAGTTCTCCGTTCCCTCCTCTCTCTTGTCACCTTCATTCCCTAGCAGGCATGGTACTGAATAATTTTTATGACTGACCAGGAATAGCATCATTATTGTGCAGTCTTCTGGTTCTTGAGGGAATTTTATCGATGTGGTAAATACAAATATGGAGACTAGGTATTACTATTGATAAAGCCTAAAAGGATCTGGTTTTGTTCCATGACACCTCTGCCTATTCATTTGTTCCTTGAACCTTTCATGCTGAATTTAGTCCTCCTCCATGTTGGCTAAAATTGCATTGTGATGGGCATGGAAGAGAAATGCAGCGGCAGCTTTAGGCGTGTGATTCACATTTCAGAAAATCAGGACATTGCTCTCCTTACAACAGGCTGCCTATCCCCCTTCCAAGGATCAAAAGCGAGTACATGAAGTGGTGATGATTCTTCATACCTTCGCTCTCACTCTCTTGTCGATAGTCAAATTTCTCCCATCTGAGCTTTGTGGGAATATGCCTCATCTTTTGCAGAATAAATAGGTGTCTGACTGGTTTGGATCAAAAGGTATCATATCAAGCACTCTCGCGTCTGTTTCCAAGCTCTTTCAGCTTCAGATTGCGGCTGAATGAAGATGCTTCTGGCTTTCGCCAACATTTTTTCTTCTTCTGAAAGTTAGACCCATGGACAGCCTCTGACCCTGTTCACCCAAGTGAGAGACTCCTCCTTGCGTCACTACGCCAAGAGGCTTTGGTGGAAGGGTTGCTATTTTGCTCAACCAGAAAACTTTGAATGCATCGGTAGATGTCAAGTCAGATGGGTAATTCCCAATCGATTGCCTTTTATCTCAAAAGGTAAGAAACGCTAGGAAAAATGGAAAAGGCATCTCTACCATTATAATTTTGTCTGGTGGTTTTCATTGTTGGCTTCTAAGTTATGTATCACGCTTGGATTTCACATAACAGGTTCTTTGATCAAGTAGTTAGGTGGTTCACATGTTTTGTACATGTTACATGAGATTTATATGTTAAGATATTCAATTTCTATGCCTAAGCTTATTCTTGATTTATGAAATGTGCAGGATGCTTTCCGTTATGTAAGAGGAGATTGCTCCCACTGGTTTGTTACTCACTTCCATAATGACCGTAAGTTGCATTTCAATGTCATTTGTTTGATTCTGATTTTTGTGCTAGTTAAAAAGAGAGAAACAAAAATTGAGTTGCTTGTTACTTGAAAGTCCATCACTTTTGCTTCTTATTTGGCATCTATTTGTGGAATTCATCAATGTTTAAATGTACATTCTCCCATACGGAATCCTACTTCATAATATCTTGCATTATACTCGTAAAGGGTCATCAGGGTCTGGATCTTTTGGAAAAATTTAGATAAAAATATAATCGAAGCAATAAACTTTGGCTTTGATCACAAGTGTTAGCAATCCTATGAGTTTATTTTGTTTCTTTTCCTGTATGTTGAACCCTTATCTAACAGTTCAACTTAGTAAAACTAATGCCTTTTCTACAATTTTATTGGGAGCTCCTCAGAAAGCATCTTTCAGGCAGTGGAATACCTA
The DNA here is from genome assembly GCA_035236585.1 of Warburgia ugandensis. NCBI lineage: Eukaryota > Viridiplantae > Streptophyta > Magnoliopsida > Canellales > Canellaceae > Warburgia > Warburgia ugandensis. Next base: position 1,624,705 of record CP141126.1, read on the forward strand.
CCTTTTTAAGTTTCCAGCAATTTTGTGTATTATGCTAGTGACCCAAAAGCTGAACTTGTGGTGCAGGTGATACATTTGCTGTTGTGCAGATGTCATTTGGATGTATCTAGTGTGTACTGTAGTACCATCCACTACCATGGAAGCTATTTCATATTTTCGAAATTGCAGTTGGCATAGTTACTAGACCCTGTTTCATTTTCTGCATAATAATTCTATATAGGCCATAGTGCAGTCAGAAAGTAAAAAAGATATGTTGGATATCTGGACTATGACAGGAACTTTCATGAGCTATGACTTAATGCAGTCTTATCTATGCAGATTATCAGGGCCTCTCAGGGGGCTTCTGCCATGGGAAGATTTATTGCTCTGCAATCACAGCATACCTAGTGAATATGAAAATTGGTGTTCCATGGAATAAGTTGCAAGTCTTAACCCTCAACCAGACAGTTAGTAGTGCGAGTATTTGTGCGACATGTACATACACAAACCACTGCCCTGGTTCCATAATGGTAATTTTTGAGCCACCCAACAATAAGGTGTTGTACAGTTTCATCTTCTGCTTATTGTAACTGACCCCATTTGTTAATTGAGTGTGTATTTGATTCTTGGTCACTCTTCCAATTAATTCTTATTTCATAACTTTAGGTGCTGCTACACGCTGGAGGTTTTTTATTTAGTGACGATATGGCAAAAATTCCTCTTCTGCAGTCATGTCATATACATACACTCATCCTTGACACCACTTACTGTGACCCCTAGGTATGTGTAATCCTATTTTATGTCAATAAGAGTGCTTGCCCTTTCCCACGATTCTGTTTGAAAGTGAAGTTGGATTGACTCCTTTCTGATCTCTGTTGTTGTTGAATGTGCTGAAAGTTTGATTGAATCGATAAACTCACAGGTGCAGTATGACATTCTGAAGCAAGAGACAATCATATGGTTTGCCATTGAGGCCTTTCAAGCAGAATCTTCAAACCCAAAACACTCTTTCTTATTGGTAGTTGTACAATTGGTAATGGTCTCTGTCTGTCTGTATATGCCTCTGCATCTCAATTTCTATGTTAGCCGGTTTATGTCTGTGCTGCAAAGCTATGGCTCCTTGAATGTTTGGACCTCCCTGAGGAAGACATGCAGTGGTTTACACTAAACGAACAAGAAAGTCAAATTCATGTTGTGCAAGCTTCAAATGAATAGTCTATATTCCGTGAGGCACATAATTCTGATGAAACAAGAAATTTACTTACTCTTATTTGTTTCTAAGTTTTGAATCTAATAGATTTACTTGTTTTGTGTTCGCCCTGTGTATCTAGAATCACTTAGATCTGATAATTGCATTCTCTCCTAATGGTTTGATGTTTGGGGAAGGAAAGAAGAACTCACCGAGTAGGTGAAAGCTGGGTACCATCATCAGGTTACACATTTCGATTCTTACTTTGAGTTTTCTTTTAGAACTCTGTCCAAGTAATTGTTGTAAACCCATTCACAAATGTTTAAAATAAATCAGAAATATGCGGAAGCAAATTAAATGGATGAACAGTAACTTACCTCCATCCATAGCAGTAGATTTGAAGTAGTTCTTCAATTGATCTTCTGATTCAACAGCAATAGATGATGATGGAGAGCAGATTCGATCTACTTAAATATGGGACCCTTCAAGATGATGGTTAATGACATTTATCCTTCCTTCAAAGATAACTGCCATGGATAGTTACCACACGTATAAATGTTGGATTTGAATATAATGTTTTGGACCACTAAAATTCCAACATTCTCCCACTTGGTCCAAACATTTGTAACCGTCATAAATCTTAACTTACTAGTCAAAATTGCTTCATGCTCAACCAAAGAAATAAATTACATGAATCATGGCGGTAATTTCTTTATAAACAATACCTTCCATGTATTACTATGTAATTATCTTCTTTGAAAAGCCTTTTATGTGGTATTTTATCTTTATGAATAAGCTTCAAATGCTTATTCAGGGTCCAAACATAAATATTTATCATCCAATTATAAATGTATACAAACAAAAAATGGAGACAAATTCAATTAAGAGTTTCATTACCAATATATGATACAAGTATAGCATTATATTTCAAATATAAAGTGACAAATGAGAACAAAGTCTTATTTGTGTTATATGATCCTTAAACAACTTTGGTGGCATGCCTTTTGTCAAAGGATTTGCCATCATTAGCTCAGTACGAATGTGTTCAATGAGCACTTTATTCCTTTTTATGTTTTCTCTAACTGTTAAGTACTTAATGTCAATGTGTTTACTATGACTTCTACTTTTATTATTCTTAGCAAAGAACATAGCAACTGAATTGTCACAGTATATCTTCAATAGCTTAGAGATTGAATCAACAACTTGAAGCCCAAAAATGAAACTCTTCAACGATATATCTTGCTTGGTCGCCTCAAAATAAGAAACAAACTCAACTTTCATAGTAGTAGCAATCAAAGATTGCTTTGCACTTCTCTAAGATATAGCTACTCCAGCAAATAAGGGGATATATTCAGATGTTGATTTATGAGAATCAACACAACCAGCGAAATCTAAATCTGAATATCCAACAACCTCTAAGTCATCGGTCCGTCTGTATGTAAGTATGAAATCCTTAGTTCCTTGAAGGTATTGCATGAGCTTCTTTGCAGCTCTTCAGTGGTCTAAACTTGGGTTACTTTGATATCTTCCCAACGTTCTAATTGCAAATGCAATGTTTGGTCTAGTCCAGACCTGAGCACACATTAGGTTGGCAACAACTAAAGCATAAGTAATGTTTTTAATCTGTTCCCTTTTAAGTTCATTTTTGGGACATTGATTCAAGCCGAATCTATCACCCTTAACAATAAGTGCTATATTAGGTGAACAATCTTTCATCCTGAATCTTTCAAGAACTTTGTTGATATAGGCTTTTTAAGACAAGCCCAGGATACCCTAAGACCTATCTCTATCAATTTTAATGCCAATGGCATAAGATGCCTCACCTATATCTTTCATATCAAAGTTTTGAGAGAAAAATTGTTTCACCTCATATAGCAATTTCATATAATTTATTACAAGCAAAATGGCACCTACATATAGGACTAGAAAAAAGATCTTACTCCCACTAACCTTATGATGTATACATTTATTCATAATGTTCTTTATGAAACCAAATGAAAAGATAACATTATGAAATTTTAAATTTCATTGATGGGAGGCTTGTTTCAGTCTATATATAGACTTTTTAAGCTTGCAAACTAAATGATAACAATCATTTGAGATAAAACCCTTAGGTTATTTCATATAAATATCTTCTTCTAAATCACCATTGAGGAATGTCGTTTTCATATCCATCTGATGTAAATCTAAGTCAAAATGAGCAACTAATGCCATTATGATATTGAAAGAATTCTTTTTAGAAATAGGAGAAAATGCTTCTCGATAATCGATTCATTTCTTTTGTGTGAATCTTTTTGCAACAAGTCTAGCCTTGTATTGCTCAATGTTGTTTAATGAGTCTTTCTTAGTTTTAAAAACCCATTTACAACCAATGGTTTTAGCCCTATTAGGCAACTCAACAAGATCCCAGACTTGATTGTCTATTATAAAATTCATCTAATCCTTTGTAACATTATAGCATAAGTTAGATTTACTACTATTCATAACTTGTGAAAACATCTTAGGGTTATTGTCAGCACAAATATCATAGTTAGATTCTTGTAGATAGACAATGTAGTCAGTAGAAATCGCTTACTTTCTTACTCTAGTAGATCTTCTCAAAGGTAAATCATTAACCTCTTGTAGAGGCTCCTGATCATCAACTTGTTGTGGTTGATGCTCAATAACATGTACTAAAACATGATCAGCCTGATGTGAATTTTCAAGAACTGGTTGTTCAATATCCATCATAATTTGATGGGTGTCACTAATAATAACCAGTTAGCTACTTGATGTGGGAGTTGGATCAAAAACACAATTTTCTTTAAAAATTAAGTTTTGAGGTCGGTAACTCCCATTAACCACATTATTCTCAAGAAATTTAATATTTCTTAATTCCACAATTCTACTGTTATAAGATGGACAATAAAACCTATATCCCTTAGACTTTTCAGCATATCTAATGGAATATGCACTAATAGTCCTCGGGTCCAATTTCTTTTCATATGGATTATAAACTCTAACTTTAGCTGAACAACTCCAAATGCGTATGTGTCAAACTCAGTTTCCATTCTTTCCATAACTCAAATGGCGTTTTAGGAACTGCCTTAGTTGGAAAGCAGTTTAATATATACGCTGCTGCTTTTAGAGCTTCACTCCATAATGACAAAGGAAGATTGAAGTTACTGAGCATACTCCTCACAATGTCCATTAAAGTTTTATTTCTTCTTTCTGTTATACCATTCTAATCTGGTGAGCTAGACAAGGTGTTTTGAACTACAATACCTTACTCTTGAAGAAACTTAGCAAATAGACCAAGTACCTATTCAGTCTGTGTGTACCTACCATGATATTTGCCACCTCTATTAGATATCATGATTTTGATTTGTTTACCATATTATTTCTCTACCTTTGGTTTATATATTTTAAAAGCATCCAATGCTTTACTCTTATTATGAAACAAGTAGAGATATATAAATCGTGAGTAGTCATCTATAAATGTAATGAAATATTTTTGATCATCCACGCTTATGTTATGATAACAAATTTCAGTATGTATAATCTCTGATATGTCAGAACTTCTCTTAGCACCCTTTTTAGTCTTGTTGGTCTTAATGAGGTTCACACATGAATCAAAATTTGTAAAATCAGGAGTCTTAAAAACTCCATCTTTTATTAACCTTTTGATTTTATCAATTTAGATATGTCCTCATCTCTAGTGCTATAACATGGAGGATTTCTCATCCATGATATTATACGTAATACTAAAGTTACCATGCACAGCCATAACTTTATTAGAGACATCATTATTTAAATGAATTTTGTACAAATCATCATTTATTGTAGCACTTTCAACAACTACTGAATTTTTGTATAAATTAAAAGAAGTTTCATGAAAATTCAAGTGGCACAAGTTTAGATATACAAATCAACTTCTTGAAAAGTTAGGAATATAAAAGGTTCTTTCCAAATTAAGTATAAAACTAGTTTGTAAAACAAGCCTATATGTGCCCGTAGCTTTGACAAGTGAATGCATCTTGTTTTCTCAATAGATGCTCTGTTCACTTTCCATTGGTTTTCTTTGATTTAGAAAACCATGCATGGTATTACAAATATGGATTGTAGAACATCCATTATGTAGTATATGAAATATCAATCATATTAACATATAAAAGAATTGAAATTACCTTTCTTTTCTAGCCAAGCTTTCCTTTTAGGGCAATATTTTCTCATGTGTCCCTTCTTTTTGTAAAAGAAATACCTCACAACCTCCTTTTTATTAGTATGGGCTACAACTTTGCCTCTTGCTTTCTTATGAATGGCTTACCTCTTGTCCTTTTTATGGATCACCATATGTGCACTCTCACCCATCTCTTGAACAGACATAGTACAAAGTTCATTAATTGACCATTTTTTCTTATGTGTCTTGTATGAAAATTTGAATGGTCCATACTGAAAAGGGAGATAGTTTAAGACAAAGTGCACTAAAAAAGACTTAGATATCTTAATCTGTAATGACTTTAGCTAAGCAGCTATGTCCATCATCCGCATAATGTGCTCACGTACTCCTCTGGTGTTAGGTAGTCTCATTAATGACAACTTGGTCATTATGGTGCTAGCCAGTGCTTTATATGATAACTCAAATTATTCATCAAGAATTTTCATAAGATCTTTGACATTCTCACATTGAGGTATCGACCAACGGATGCTAGTATTGATGCGAGATTTAATCAATATCATGCTCAAGGGATTAGATTGCTCCCATCGTTCATACAGAGTGATTTCGGCATTAGTGTTAGATTTTGTAATTTCGGGAGGCTCTTCCTTATGAAGAGCTAATCAAGATCCATACACCCTAAATGAAGGAGAATTTTTTCCTTTTAGACTTTATAATTGTCACCAGTTAAGTGGGGAACTTTAGATTTTTCATCAGACAATATCAAAGATTGAATAATTATAATTAATAAATAAATAAACAAATAACACATGCTTACTAATAATTATGAGGCATAATCCATCAATTATAATGATAAGCTTACCAATGTAAGTAAAATCAAATAAATATAAATCACATGTCATTAAAAATCTACCTATGGGCAAAGATTTTAACACAATTGATTCACTAACATTTATGATAAAACTAGTAAATTATAAATATTTCTTAATGCACGTGGGCTAATTAAGAAATAAAAATAAAAATTACTATTTCATTCTAATTAACCTTAATAATATAATAATTTTCCTGTGGAGTAAAATTATTATATTAATATGTTAATTAGAATTTAATGTCATTTAAAACTTAATGTGATCAACATTTTTAATTAAATACTTAATATGTATATTTTCATATTTAAGGATGTTGTGGCTATTCCTCAAATGTAAAATACGCATTAATCACATGACATTCAAAAAATAATTTTCATATCAACACAATTCTATATAAGCATACCATAAATTAAAAATGAATAATTTATGATGCTAACAATGTCTTAAAATTAAACTATAATTATTGACTAATTTAGAAAAAAATTCTAAATTAATAGTCAATTAATTCAAATATTTAATGAACAATTAATTCTGGTCATTTGTTCATGTATTCATGCCTGAGAAACTTTATAAGAGTGTAGCATGCGTTGTTACACATTTCCTCCTTATATATATATATATATATTATTTATTAACTAGTAGACTTGAAGTGTTGGAAAATTAGTCAAGTGAGACGAGTTACGTCATGGGATCAATTACCTTTGGGTCATTTTTGGTTTACATCTTCCATAACAAGGAAGGTGCTTGTGGCATATGTTATGGTCTCATATAAGACCCACTAGTTTTCTATTTGACAAGGGTCAAAATGCCTTAAGATATATGTGCACTTTCATCCATGTGAATCAAGTATGTACATATATTTTGAATTTAAGAAATGTTGCTCAGTAATGTAACTGGTCCATAAAGTGCACATTAGCAAGCTTGCCCCCAGTTTCCCACTAAGAGATTCCATCCACATGAAAGGAAAAATGTGAGGCCAATGTTAGCCTAAGTTTTGTAATTGAGAACCTGATTGGAGCTACAAACTTCTCCAAGCAGTTTTGTCTGGCATCGGCTGTTAAAGGCAAAACACTTGAAAGGAAGATGGGATAGTTGCTGCCGGTAGGTATGTGTCGTCATCCCCCATGCCTTTCCAGTTGCATATACCAGAAGTCTCATGTTTGCTGCTGCAAATCCAGCAGCCACGAAAACACTGAGATTTCAGAAAATGGCCATACCAGATCTGGATTAGGGATGATTATGTCACTACCTCGAGAGGCACACCATGGTAGTAGTTTCAGAGAAGACCTGCCAACCCTAGAATCATCTTCTCTGTTTCTTCTATAGGAATCAGACTGGCCGCACCCCTATTTGAATTTTTTTTTTTAAAAACCTCACATCAGATCCAAAATGCTCGGTGGGGTTTTCTCTGATGGTGAGGATCAAGTGAGGCCAGCCAAATCTCACGCCTTTGGTGGTTTTTTCAACCAGATCTTTGCCGGAGGGATGAGGCAACTTCGGCAATGGGAAAAAGGGTAAAATCCTTGATCGCAATGCCTCTCCATTTTGCAGATTTAAACGTGGCTTTTAGAAGCCTGTAAATCTGCAGTCGTTTGATCTCCAGTTAACAGTGAAGTCAGGGTAAGTTTTCTGATTTTCATTTTATCTTTAACCAAATTTGGTTTTCATCATATAATCAGAAACAAAAATAACTTAGAACTGCTAGGCAGAGGAATCAAACTATGCTCTGATGCCACATGTAAACCCATTCACAGATGTTTACACTAAATCAGAAATATGTGAAAGCAAATTAAATGGATGAATAGTAACTTACCTCCAGCCATAGCAGTAGATTTGAAGTAGTTCTTCAAGTAATTTTCTGATTCAACAACAGTAGACAATGATGGAGAGCGGATTCGATCTGCTTGAATCAGGGACCCTTAAAGATGATGGTTAATGGCAGTTATCCTTCCATCAAAGATAACTGCCATGGACAGTTACCACACGTATAAATATTGGATTTGAATCTAATGTTTTGGGCCACTAAAATTCCAACCATTATCACTCTGAAATAGATGCTTGCCGGTGGCATTTCTAAGACCTTACCACGAAAGGCCTGTTACTAAGAGGTGGTTATGTTGATTTGGATAGAATGCACACTCTACTTAACTATATGTAAGTATGTACCCATAGACTTGGTCGTTATCTAGTCATGCCTAGCTGCCATTTGCTTATGTATTCACACATGTCCATATGCGTAGATATACTATATCTAGTCATGAACAAAGCATAATCTCAGAGAAGTGTCTCCTGGATGCACTGATATGACTATTAAGGTAAATTCATTTTTCCATTCTTTTGGGTAGAATATTCGTCAGGAGACATCTCCAATGATCTTAGATGGCATTCTGCTCTTTACTCAAATCTTCTGTGGGTGGCTGTTGATAGTTTTTGTAGAATTATAGCAGGTAACTATATGAAATTTCAACATAAAGAAAAAAATGTGAATGTCAAAACTTGGGATATAAAAAAGGATGTTATACATGTACTTATTTGTTGCTTCTGTTTACCAGGTACAATTTTCTTTATTTTTATTTTTATTTTTATATTTCTATTGCTATTGCTGATTACATATTTAATAGTGTAATCAAATAATTTGTTTTACCCGCTGTATCCATGTTCATTTTGTTAGTCAAGGTATATATACGTATACATGCATCTTGCCAACAGAACTCCGTCCTCTTATTATCTGCATCATTTAAACCACTTGTTCCTAAAACGCCCAGGTTTTGGCTTCTCTTAAGCTTATTCATTGGCTTTGCCCATATACTTTCATTGTTATTTAGGATGTTGTCCAATTTCCCCTTCAAATTTTCTTTTGAAACTTTGCTGGTCTTGTTGTCATATGACTCATGCAAGTTAAGAACTTTGATGCTTGTTTCCGGTATGAAGTTTCACACAGTGAGCATTGCAGTTTTGTAGAGCTGAGAGAGTTTGTACAGTATAAGGGAGCCTTGGCACAAGAGTTGAGTTGTTCTTCTGTGACCTGAAGTTCATGTGTTTGAGATATGGAAATGGCCTCTTGCAAAAATGTGAAGTAAAGCTGTGAACTATGGACACTTTGTGGTCCGCAGCTTTCTTCGACCCTACATATGCAGGAGCTTGGGCGCTGGGCTGCCCTTTAGAGAATTTGTATGGTTGTTAGCTCCAGATAACATTATACCAAGGGTAAATAATAGCAGATCTGAGAGTGCCGACGCTATGCTTGCTCAACTCATGTCCAACTCATGAAACCATCCACGAAAATCCATGTGAGAATGGACGTTTAAGACAAAAGATTCGAGTATCACTTATAACCAGGATGGTAATGCATTTCATTTGCTGTACTAAATCAGATGGGGAGAAGAAGAGGTAAAGTAGTCACTAGCTGATATGAAATGTGTTGGAGTTTTGGAGTTGTATGTGTTTTGGTGAGTGGACTTGTCTGTGCCATGAAATGTGGTTTGTATGAATTACATAACTACGTTGTTTCACCATCTACATGTTAATAACATCAAATGAACTTGTAAGAGCATAGTTACTTGTAATGTGCATTTGCAAAGCCGTAGAAACTAAATTCTACCTCGATTCATCTGGGTTTGAATTTAGGAGATTGATCGGATGATGCAAAAATCGGTCAAACTCGTCTCAGAGCGAGTGAACTGAAGATCCACTAGCCCCATGTTAATGTTTTTTTCTGAATTCAACTACTAACAGCTGCTGCCTTCTTACCTTTTGTTTGCTTTGTTTTGTTATTGGGTAAAATTATGCTGATCTTGGAATGGGAATCAGTCAGCGAGTAAGAAGTTAAGAAATGTGCTACTAATAAATGGCTACTGTTTTCTAGCAGTGGAATGCCGGTACAGGGCGTGACACTGTAGCACTGGTGCAACTCTATTTTTGTATGGTAGGCCTCACATAACATTGGTCGACTTTGTTCACCTGACTCCCTTAACTTTGGATATCTCATGTCATAAAAATCTTATGAAAAGGGAGTCAATAGCATTTAAGCAATTGTGTTTTAGTTTGTTGAATGTAAATCATTTCCTATTAAGCCCAAAGTGGTCTAGCTCAATAGGTCATAGACAACAAGGTGCCTTTTCTTGTTACTCTTGATTGGAGTTTCAAAGTGGCAATTTTCCCTTTTAATAGAGATTTTTAAGTAGATTTAAGAATTAGCATAATAGGTTCTAGTTAGTTTGCTTCATAATTGTTATTGTGAAAAAAGAAAAGAAAAAAGAGAAAGATTGTTGCTAATGAAGACAATCTGACCGTCTGCCTAGCAAAATGAAATAACCACTTTTGGAATGCTAGATGTGTCCTTATGGCATGACTTCTGTGCTTATAGATCTCAAAGCTAGAAGAGTCAAAGGAATGGCATGGATCAATGTTATAGGGGTCCACCACTAAAAAGTGGAGGAGTTGTACTAGGGGTCAATTCCTATCAACGTGCACTTTTTAAATTTAGTAGTTTCGAGACCAAATTTTATACATAAATTTTTTAATTTTATTAATTTAATTTATTACTAATTTAGGGTTAAAAATTGAGGATATTACAGAACCAATCGTTCCATGTCATGAACAAACAAATGGACTGAAACATTATAATGTACAACATGTGTTTATACACGAGCAATTTAATCATGATTCAACCTTAGCATGCACATCCATCTTATCTTTCGTATAAATTACAAAGACATGTTTTAATACTTAAAATTCACATACAAATGCACACACACACGCACACACACACATACACACATATAGTATAAATCTTAACAATCTTAATTTCACCTATCTCAAATGAAGATCTTCAGGTTTAATAATGCGAATACATTACTCAGTTTGGTACGCACTCCCAATCAATCACGCCCTGTAAAATACAAAAACACATTTATATATACAACTCTAGGACTTCTCTTAGCTTTCCCATTATGAAAGCTCAATCTAAGTTAGTTCGTGGCACTAGTCATCATAAGGTGAAGTGATAATGCTTATTTCTATGCTCAGAGCGTTTCATTAGCTATTAGTTAATAGCTAGTTTAATGACCTATGGTTATTGGATTGCTAATCCACACAATTGGTCTTAGATTGACTATTCGCCACTCTTTTTAAGTGACTACAAGTTACTTTCACGGTTCATTAGCCTTAAATTCTTGATCCCTAACCCGATCAAATCCTAGCTTGTAGTTGGATATTATTTCCATAATATAGTCCTCAATACAACCTATAGTTGTATTCCTAAATCAGATTGATATAATGAGCATCATAAACAGTTTATATCACCCAACTTTTTGACATATGTTTATCAAATTCCATAACTTATATCATATATAGGGTAATTTAAGATTCAAGAATCTATCTATGACCTCTAATCATTGATCTGACATCATAAGGTCTTTGTATGAATAGTGATAGATCGAACAACATAGATCATCTGATTTGTTTCACTTCCAATTCATGCAATTCATATCATCCTATCATTTTTTAGGACAGTGAACTCATCTATGGTGTTTGATCGTTGATTAGACATCACGAAGTTACTGTGTGAACAGTACCTGAATGGACGGCTGAGATTGTTTGATTAGTTTTCAGCCTAGATATGAAATTTTAGTGTGGTCTGAGCTACATCATGCACTAAATTACTTATCCCTAAGCTTTGATTTGAAAATAGACAGTTGGATTATCCACAAAACCTAGACCTAGCATGAATGATGTGGATTTAGCTAAAATCTCAAAATCAAGAACATCATTTTGTGAATCTCACCTCCTAGATGAATTTCCATGCATTGTCCTCCTTTGGATGAGTCGGATCAACTACTGTTTTGCAGCAAACCTTCCAATGGTGTCGCGATCACCATTCATCTCTCTGTTTGATGGTCCTCATCATCTCAAATCTTCCAATAATCTTGGGGTTTTTGGTCGTTTGATATTTCTGAACAATTTGATTGGCTCGGATCACTGCTTCGAGTCGGCATCATCTCTAGCAATAGCTATCTCACTAGCAAACCTAGAAACCATCATTCTTCTATTTTGCTCGCATACTGATCTCCTTCGGCTTGCTAGGTTTCTTTGGCACCCAATTTTGTCTCTCCCCTTCTCTTCTTCCTTCTTCCTTCTTCTTCTCTCCTCTCTTCCTCCTTTTTCTTCTTCTCCCCCATCAGTTTCCCCCTTGTGTATCGTGTTTGGGAACAGACAATTAGGTTTGTTCTCGATTCACTTAAGTGGGGGAGGGTGCCAGTATCAAATAAGGCCCCCTATCTTAAGGCCATTCTTTTTTTTCTTTTTCTTTTTTTTTCCATCTTACTTTACAAAAAATGCCCCTTATATTGAAATCCACATATCTCCTCCATCCGAACTTCGATTTTGCAAACTTGGTGCTGTTTGAATCATCTTTTCAAGTACTATCCAATTATGGAGGTCTCAATGCTAGATTAAATGTTTATCCAATATTTCACTTATAAATTCTAAAAATATGAGTTTAATATGTTCTTTTCATCTCAATTTTATATTTTTTAAAATTCATTAAAATTAAAATTTAGAAAATAGGAATGTTACACTAAATGAGAGTATCTAGCGAATTGTGTTCAATTTTGATGTGAAAGGTTTTAAGTGACTATAGATAACTCTTCCATGAGTATGACCGTAGATAATTCCCATTTAATCATCCAGTATTATAATTTAATGAAATTCAAAATTATTTGATTCTATAGTATATATTTTTTGTTCAATTAGTCTTATTTTGATATTCTTACTCTGGTGTTATTTCCCACGTGAAATTTGCAATAGTTAAAGTTGGGTTAAATTTTTTGCCAACCTTGATCCTAGTTATTTTTTCTAGCCCTTAACTTGACCTAGCCCTACTTGGATTTAAGAAATTTAGACCCAAACCCTGCTTAGGTCAACAACTTTTTACCTTATAGCCCTCTCTCTTATAAGTCACTCTGGTCAATTCATTCAAAAACATTTTCTAAACCAGATTCTACAATATTTATATGTAGTATCCGAACCTACATTATGATACAGCATTTATACATAATATCTAAACCTACATTATAATGTTTTTCTATACAAAGGCTTAAAATTTTTGCTCATTTTTTTGTTATTGTACAGCAATAATTATCATGATATCCTTATATATGTATTTTAAAAAATTATCTAAAGATATTTTTATTATTTAAAATAAATTATATAATTTATTTGGGTCCCTAGTATTTTCACCACCAACCTTTGCTCGACCCTGGCCCTCCTAGGTTCATAGATTTTTTGACCCCATCTCTGCTAGGGTTATAAATATTCTGCTCCTAACTTTGACCCTTATAGGTCATTAGGTCCCGACCCATTGCCATCTGTGAGCACCCGATAAAAAGTTAAGATCACGAAATAAAGTAGATAAAGGGTTAAGATCAGCAACTAGACTGGTCCCACATGTAGCAAGAGGTACACAAACAGTGACTGAAGCAGCCCAACCATTATCCGTCTCTTGACTCTCCCTCTCTCTCTCCATAAAATCACTGCTGTTTGCGCCATTTTCTACTGTTTTCGCGGCCTCCTCCACTTAGCTCCTTGTCTCTCTTCTTTTTTCTCCTTCGCTTTCGAGGGTTTTTCTTTTCTTTTTTTTCTTCTTCTTCCTCTTCAGTTTCCGCCAATTTTCTTCCTCGAAGAATTCAATTCCACAAAGACCCAGAGAAAAAATGCAGCAGCAGAGGCTAAAGCAGCAAGCTTTGATGCAGCAAGCACTCCTGCAGCAGCAGCAATCTCTTTACCATCCCGGCCTCTTGGCTCCTCCCCAGGTATTTCCCCTCTCTCTTCCATTTTTCTTCGATCAATTTCCTTCGTTTTTTCCAAAACCCTAGCTTTTGAAACGGCTGATTTTAGCTTTCTCTTTAGAATTCTCCTAATTTGAGCCGTGAAGTTCATGTTTGAGATCAGCTTCAATGACTAGAACTAGGATTTTGAAGGTTCTAAACTGGGGTTTTGGGTTATAGCCAAGGTTGGGTATTGTGATTAGGGTTTTTTGGATATTTCGGTGGTTTCTGGTGGACTTTGTACTCGCTTGGATTGAGGAAATTGGAATTTAGTTTGATTTTCGCTCTCTGGGACTTTTAGTTGTTGCGAATTTTATATCTTCGTGTAGTTTTGCTTAAGTTTTTTTTTGCAGATTTGCCATTATTTTATGGCATTTTTGCAGAAAAACCTAATATTTTCACGTTTTTGCAGATTTGCCATTAAGTTTTCCCAAACTTTACAGATTTGCCACTCCGATTGATTTCCGTCTGCATTTCCCGGCAATTTTTTTAAAATTCCTATCGCACCCCCACCCCTATCGTTCCTTCTCTCTGTGCGTGCGTAACAAAACAGAGAACTCGTTTGCTGTGTCTGCTCGTAACGCCCTGCCAGCGGTTGGTGGCTTGTTCATCGCCCCCTGCATTTAGAAAAAAACCATACAAATTATGAAACCTAATGAACAAAAGAACATAATAAAAACGCAGACACGCACCTTAGCTGTCAATCCCATTCTACTATTACTACAAATGGAACTTTTGGAACACAAGGGAACAAAAGAGAAACTTTCCAAATATTGCAATCACTATGATACTTGGGATTTGCACTTTCTCCGGGCTGTATCAGTGGTAATTCTCTCTGTCTTCTTAATATTTTTGCTATAGTTTCTCCTAACAAGTTACATACCCACGAGGCCACTTTAGTTGAGAAATCATATCCCAGCAAATGTGGTAATAATACAAACCTCTACCCATGTACTAATACACGGTGCACTCATATGATGTTTGTTCTACAAGCTTTTAACATGATGTCAAGCAACAAGGTCACAGTAAAACGTGGAGTTTGTGTTCTTTCAGTTTTTTGTGTTGTTCTCCTCATCTTACTACTTTTCGTTCTAATTTTTTTACATTCTTTTAGATTATAAAACTCTTGTAGTATCATTGTCCCAACAGGATAGAAATAGCCAGAATACCAGAACGATCCAATTGAGAAGAATGGACTAACAACAGACAGTACTACAGGTTTCTTAAGCAAGATAAAACTTACTGCAGTGTTCAAGAAGACAAACCAGAAGCAATGTCCAAAACAGTTTTTAATGTGATCACTTTTAAACAGACAGAACAGGAATTATAGAATTGTGTATAAACTCAAATATACATGCAGCTCTACTGAACATACTATGAAGTGGCTTTTAATAACTGCTGATCCTTAAAGAGAATGTTACTCCATCTTGAACAAAGAAAAGCAAGTTAAAACAGGCCATAACTTGTCAAAACTGATCTTGTCAGAAAATCGTCCTCTTTCATCTTTAGCTGAATCTGTAGCCAACATATCCAGTATGATAAATCTGGGCCAACTTCCATGGCACCGCCTTCCATTCAACACAACTTTGATTTTTTATCCATTCTCAAAGTTTTTCAGACAACCTCGAATTGTTCATCCCACTCTTCTCCACTTGCAACTGAAATTGGGTTCTAGTCCAACAGTAAGGTCTTAAATAGATGCTTCATTCTCCTTTAGATCTCACATAGATGCTTCATTCTTCCTGTAATTTCTTTTCTTTCTTTTTCATATTTTCTTTCTTCTCTTTTGAGTTTTTTGAGTTTATAACTGAGCAGGGACCAGTCTGTATTCCCGTTACGAGCAGACACAATGAAGGAGTTGTCTGTTTTGTTAAGCAACACAGAGAGAACGAACGATAGGGGTGGGGGTATGATTGGAATTTTAAAAAATTTGCCAGGTAATGCAGCCGGAAATCAATTGGAGTGGCAAATCTGCAAAGTTTGGAAAAACTTAATGGAAAATTGTTGATTGTTTAACCGCAAGTGCATGGTCTATTGTAGTGCAGCTTATGCAAGTACGGGTCGATCCCATGAGGACTTGATTTAAAATGATGGAGTTTCAATAAAATTTAATTATGTAAAATTAAAAAGAAATCACTCAAAATTACTGAAATTATTAAAATGAGAATCAATGTTTAAATCTAATAAACTTCTCTAAAATACAGAAATTCCAGTTCTTGAAGAAAACAAATCAAATCAAATAATGAGAAAAAACTACTTCCCTAGATCAATCTTTATCAAAATCTTCACTTATGGTCTTCTAAAATCTAATCCGCCTTTACAAATATCTTCAACACGTTCTTGATTAGCGATCCACCGGTCGGATTTGACAGATTCTTCAAAATGGTTAATATCTGGGCTAAATTGTGATTTCAAGATTTGGACGGCTTAGATTGATTTCTGAATTTTAGATAGAAGATCATATGCGTTGATTATGTCTAGGGATGTCCTAATAATAACTCTGTAAAATTAATTTGAATTCCGTTGAGAAACAAAGGAGAAATTGAGGATTTGGTTTTGATTAAGGCTAACCCGTTGATTGGGTTAAGCCTTAATTGATTTGTCTGGAATTTGTCTGTTCATGGATAATAAAAAGATGGATAAAACAGAACCGAAATAAAGCAGGACAAAGATGTAATTTCTAAAAAAGGACAGAAATGGAATTGAATTTTAAGAGAGGGGCAAAACTGGAATTTTGTTAAAATCTAGCTTTTTAGGAAAAACCAGGAAACCTGATGAAGAAGGGGGAGCCGGAGGAAGGAGAAGAAGAGGAGAGGGAAAAGGGAAAGAAGAGGAGGAAAGAGGTACGGGAGAAAAACCCGTTTTGGGTTTTCTCCCCTGGGCCGGTAGAGGTCAACGCCTGGGGTGGTTCTGACTGGGGCAAACGCCGGTGATGGAGGAGGGAATTGGGGGTGCTGGATCTCGGTGGAAAAAAAAACGATGCCCAGGGCGTCGTCTGGCAGTGGGAAAGATGGGCAGACGAGAGAGAGACGTAAAACAAGAGAGAAGTTAGAGAGAGGGGGAAAAGGTTGATGGGTTTGTGCGTGCAGGGGATAGTGCTGGGAAGAGGAGAAGTGGACGTGGATGCTCGTCTGAAGAAGAAAAGCAACGCCCTTTTCTGGGCGTAGGTTTCTGATAGAGGGGTTGATTGGAGAGAAATAGAGGGCTATGTTGGTGCGTTGAGAGGGAAGCATGAGAGAAGGTGGGTCTTGACTGGAAGGAAGGAGGAAAATGAGATATGGGCAGTGGAGTTTGGCTAGAAAGAAAGAAGTGGGGGAAGGGCTTGCCTTTTTCTCCATGATTCCAAATTTAGCTCCATTGTCTTCTAGGAAACTATCGAGAGAGAGAGAGAGAGAGAGAGAGAGAGAGAGAGAGAGAGAGAGAGAGAGGAAAGGAAAGGAAAGAAAGAAGTGGGGGAAGGGCTTGCCTTTTTCTCCATGATTCCAAATTTAGCTCCATTGTCTTCTAGGAAACTATCGAGAGAGAGAGAGAGAGAGAGAGAGAGAGAGAGAGAGGAAAGGAAAGAAAGAAGTGGGGGAAGGGCTTGCCTTTTTCTCCATGATTCCAAATTTAGCTCCATTGTCTTCTAAGAAACTATCACATTCATCTTCATGAGTGATCTGGTCCATCCATTGCCCTTTAAGATGATCTACACCGTTAACTTTTGATCTTAGTCATCCGTGCATCCTTTGGTTGATCTGCAAAAGAAAAGACTAAATTAGAATCATTTGAATTGTACATGAGTCATTTAATGAACTCTAATGATCATCTGACCGTTGATTTTGACAAATTAAGGTTTGGATGGTCAATTGAATTTAAATTCAAAATCAAGCTAAGTTTTGTAAAATTGAACGGTTAGATGATCTAATTGAATGCTAAATTAGGGGTATTTTGACCAAAATTAAACACTTAACACAAATCTGCAAAAATGTAAAAATGTTAGGTTTTCCTGCAAAAGTGCCATAAAATAATGGCAAATCTGCAAAAAACCCTGTTGCTTATTTGTTTAGTTTACTGCTTTCTGATAGGGAAAACTTGATTTGGGTGATTGAAGACCATTAAAAACCTTTTGAGAAGGTTGCTTACTACTAATTGATTGATATTGAGAATTAAAATTTGCTCATTTCTTTGTCTGGATGATGGTATCAATACGTAGTTTCTTGTGTTGGAGAAATCCTTTTGTCAGTTTGAATAGTTGATTTGCATGACCTTCTCCGTTTAACTTTGAAAGCTATCTTGTTGGTATGATTCCCTGTTTCTGGCGATGCCCTTTTTTATAACATTCTATGAATGCTTAGTTGCTTTGGTAAGCATTTATGTTTTTGTTGTGGACGCTGGCTTGAGCATAAATAGGATTGTATGTTTGAGCATGAATTTTCAAAATTTCCTTCTTTGGGCTCTCTGCTATGAATGCTCTCTGTAGAACCCCTCACATTTATCTACTTGACAAGACATGGGTCTCTGACCAGAAGACTTGGTGCTTCTGTAAACTTCTTTATAGGTTCATGCGTGCAATTCCCTTTTTTCTGGTTTGCTGCATTCTTGTGATTTGAATGATTGCTACTTTAGATTCATTGAGCTAAGCTTTTGATTGGATAGGGAGAATCACGATTTCAGTTTGGGCACTTCTGAGTGTTATAGTTGTTTTATGTGTTTATCTTTTCTTTTTTTTTTGAACATTTGTTAGTTGGTAGGTATTTTTTGAAGTTCGGTAGGCTTAGTCTGTACATTTTCCCCTAAGTAGACTTTGTACATGTGGGTAATTTGTTTACGAGGGTAGATTTTCGATTTTGGACTTTCTTCTTTTTCCATTTTTTTCACACTTTCATTTTGCAGATAGAGCCAATCCCAAGTGGAAATCTGCCTCCTGGGTTTGATTCAAGTTCGTGCCACAGTGTGTGAGTGTCAGAGGACATTTTCCTTTTTTCTTCTTAGTTTCTAGTTTCTTTTATGCTTATCCTTGGATTCTTTGAGTTTGAACCAGGTTGTAGTTTTTATTTCTTCCCACACAAGAAATTACTGATACCCATCTGGGTCGGACCTTCCAATGTGTCTTCACACATTTCTGACATAAACCTCACGTTTTTTATGTTTTCTGCCTAGACTTATATGCTTCCCTTTTCTTTAATTGTTGACTAAAAGTGTGGTTTTATGACTTGTCATTTTGAAAGTGTTTTGTAATTTTCTGGTTTATGCTTTTGAGGTAATGCAGGTATGTCGGTAGTATTCATGTTCAAGTTACTGAAGCACTTCTTCAGGAGGTCTTCCAGAGTGCTGGTCCACTTGAAGGATGCAAGCTCATAAGGAAAGAAAAGGTCAGACTAGAGTGAAAAAATCTCTTTACTTTCTTTTGATACGTATGAAGTAGGAGCGGTGAATGCATTCTTACTTTATTGGCCGGAAAATAATTGACTTTCTAATAGATTGTGTTTTTGCTGAAACTAAGAAAAAAGCATATTAGTTTAAGTATTTCTGTGTGTATAAATATCTGTACTGTAAGGGACAAACATGAGTGTACCATCATTGTATTTGTCACTTAGGTCAAGTCTCTATTGTGTTAATAGATGGCATGATATTGCAGAAATCTAGTTCTCTGCCAAATGCGACCTCCTTTCCCTACAGTTGATTATTCATGTAAAGTTTTTGGACTTCGGGAGTTCGATAGGCTTCCCTGGGTTTTCTGTTTCTGTTGCACTGTTAACATTTGAATAAATTGAGATGTTATGCTGCATCTTTTCTGAAATTGAGATGTAATTTTAGATAAATTTGTTTTTTCACTTAAGATAATAGTTAATTTTTTTCCATACTGTAATTCTTTGATAAATTATTTCAACTATTTCAATTTTGACAGATAGGCATTAATTTCTTCTTCTATGCTAGCATGATTTAAGGTGTCAAAACTCCTGGGTCCCTAACTTTCTCTGTGCATGACTGAACTAATTTCAGTCATAGCAGCGCCAGATATTCTGTCAAAGTATTTCTGCCTTCTACATACATGAGTGATGTTTGGATGTGTCCACTCTCAGGCAAGCTGACTGTCCGGATCTTCATTCTTATTCCTTATTCTCAGTTATCAATGGGAGTATATCATAAAAATTGTCTTGGAACATAACGTTACTCCATATGACCTTCTTGTAAAACAATTTGAAAGACATGATCAGGCACTATGAGCTGCTATGCAAACAAGTAAATCAAGTTCATACTGTCAGTAGGTGTCCACCTATTCTATGCAAAACCGATCAAGCAGAACATATTGGCCCATGTTATGGTGCCAAGGGGTCCCTGTGTGTTTCTTCTATACTTGGGCCTGGCCGCAATAATGCTTTGGCTTCTATGACTGTTCCTCCAAGTTTATGGATCGTGTGTTAGATTGGTTACTAAGATCAGATTGTATAAAAGATGCTCGTGGAACCTGATGGTAACGTTGAAGGATCACACCCGACATAGAAAATGGAACATTAGAAACTAGGAGTATCGTTTCATACCTTAGCTGGCGAATAATCATCATTCTGTCGGCACTCATTATCCAAGTGGCTTCCAAAACCACAGATGTTCAAGTGAGGAGGTAATGATGATTTATTGTTATCATCAAGACCTTATTCCGATTGGGGTTGGTCACAAGAATCTTGTTTCCCCATTCTCCTTTATTAAGTGTCATAATCTTCATTTAGTCCCAAAGTTTTTAAATCTTTTCTCACAACTTCTATTCATATCCTTTTGGGCCTTCCCCTTGCCCTTTTAGAACCTTTGATTTGGATCGTCTCACTCCTAACTGGTTCTGTTTTTAGTCTCCGTTGGACATGTCCAAACCATCTAAGTCTAATTTCCCCCATCTTGTTACCTATTAGTGCTACTTCTAAGTTTCAACTAATATTTTCATTTCTAATTCTATCATTTCTTGACTTGCCACTCATCCTTCTCAATATCCACATTTCAGCGATGCTCATCCTATTCATATATTGTTCCTTAACTACCCAACACTTTGATCCATAGAGTGTGACTGGACTTACAGCTGTCTTATAAATGAATACATAAAATTTTTATTTTAGTTTAAAAATCACATGCAATGAATACATTGTACTTACAGATGCCTTCCATTAAGAGTCATAATAGCAAGAGCAGCTGATCTGCGATCGAAATAGTCAACAAAACCATATGACGACTGCACATAAATGAGTCCAACAAAGAAAGCAACAAAGAAAGCATCAAGCTCGTACGGATGCTAGCACATTATGAAGCAGTTACCAATCATCTAGTAGCTTGTTCCAGTGCTGTATCTGTAGAGTGCCTGATGCATCAATTCAGGAAGCCTTGAAATCAGTTTGAGTGGCGCTTGTAGATCACACAAAACTCTAGAAGTGCATCTCTATTTGTTCGAACCAACTTGGATTCTTTAGGTAAGCTCCCTCTCAAATATCTTTGCTCTCATGATTATCGATCCCAAGTATCGAAAGTATTTTTTTAGGGGGACTTCTTGTTTAACAATCTTTACTAGTGCTTCACTCTCATTCATCTCTTTGCTAAAATTGCATTCTATGTATTCTTGTCTTAGTTTGGCTAATTTAAATCCTTTATATTCTAATTTATCTCTCTATGACTCTAGCTTTTTATTTATGCTCTCTATTGTCGTATCAATCAAAACTATATCATATGCAACTAATAGGTACCATGATATCTTCTCATGCAGATGTTTTGTTGACTCATCCATAACCAATGTGAAAAGTATGGGTTCAATGCTGATCCTTGGTGCAATTCTATAACAATAGGAAAATCACCGGTCTCTTTGCTATTGGTCTTAACATTTGTTACCACTCTCTCATATATATCCTTAATTATGTCTATATATCCCTACGAAACTCCTTTCTCCCCTAACACCTACCCTATTATCTCTTTAGGGACCCTATCATAGGCTTCTTCTAAGTCAATAAAGATCATGTGGAGGTCCTTTCAAACCTCTAATGGTATGTCATTAGCTCTCGGAGCCTTTTCTGATTTCTTCTTTTTCAAGGCCTCTTTCACTTCATGTATTTTAATCCGATGGTTGCATCTATAATGTTCAATGTTATTTTCCACTTTCTCTTGATCCTAATCTATTATAGAAATCGTCGTATGCCTTGAGTTTAGCCTCACTTACTGCTCTCGCAGCAACCTTTTTTAGCATTCTTATATTGCTCAAAGTTTTCATTATTTTTAATTCTTTGCCATGTTTTAAAGCCCTCCTTCTTTATCCGAGCTTACGACTGGCAGCGGTGGAGTAGCAAACAAGCCAAATATGTTTTCTTATTCTAAATGAAACAAATAAAACAAAACAAAAATAAGGCTCTCAAGTGAGGTGATCATGCCTTCACTGTTTTGGTTTATGTGTGTCTCACACTTATGATGCTAGTTTGCAGTCTACAACAAATGAATTTTACTTAGAATTAGAGAGTTCTCTGACATGGAGCTTCATATGCTATTAATGTTGTCCATCAACCCAAGCTTTCCTGTCCCAAAAGTGTAGAAATCTTTGAATGAATGTAAGCATTTTATTCTGTTCCAGTGATACACTTTAACAACATACATATATAGGTTTTTAATGCCTTTGTAAATAGACCATTGGATGGCTTCATTCTAACCTTGTGCTTCTTCATAATTAGAGGCAAGATTCTTTGGGGTTTTAAGATGTAGGAAAATGGTTGTTTGGCTGTCTAATTGTGAATACAGCTGCACAATGCTTTCATAATTTTGGCACAAACATAATGTAAGCACAAGGGTGCATACAATTCTTTGTTCCAGCATAATACGGTGACGCCTTTCAAGAGTAGGAACTTCATTTACTTATGTCACGATTTTCCTGGTTCGTTGTGCAGAGATTCTATATGTTATAATTGCTGCCATCATTGCCAATTAATCCTGTTAGGATCCATTACAATTTCTTGTTGGTAACGTTATTTTGTTCTGATGCTTTCTTTGTTGGACTCATTTATGTGCAGTCGTCATATGGTTTTGTTGACTATTTCGATCGCAGATCAGCTGCTCTTGCTATTATGACTCTTAATGGAAGGCATCTGTAAGTACAATGTATTCATTGCATGTGATTTTTAAAAAAAATTCTTTTGTACCTTACTGAGTAAATTGTATATTTACAGCTTTGGTCAGCCTATTAAAGTCAACTGGGCATATGCCAGTGGACGGAGGGAGGACACATCAAGTAATGCATTGTTGCTTCGTCCATCTACTCTTCTTTGACTTCTAGCTGCAGCTTTGATATTCTATGCCTTTTAGTTTTTACCAGGTTGAATATTGGTTGTCTTACATGATTTTGTTATGTTGTAATTTGTAGGTCCTTTCAATATTGTTGTTGGTGATCTTAGTCCTGAGGTTACAGATGCAACCTTGTTTGCATGTTTTTCTGTTTATACCAGTTGCTCGTAAGCTCCAATCTCATGTTTTAGTTTCTTTACAAAATCTCTGGCAGGACATACAGTTCTAAATTTAGTAAGAACATGATTTACTTGCATGAGTTGTGGCAATATTATCTGTGGCCACGAACTATCAAACGTGTTTTCAAATTTTATTTTATTTTCTTGGGGCAGAGACGCAAGGGTTATGTGGGATAAAAAAACTGGGCGTTCAAGAGGGTTTGGAGTTGTTTCTTTCCGTAATCAACTGGTGAGATACTTAAAATGCCGATTGTTCTGTTTATTGCATGTGCTGGACATCTTTGCTCAACGTCCCAATGGTTCTACTTCCTGCAGGATGCCCAAAGTGCCATTAATGACTTAAGTGGTAAGCAACAATGTGCTGAATTACTGTTACTTACCATTTTGTTGTGTCATTTTATTTGATTTGAACTGGTTATTGGCATGTCACTGGATTTCTAGCTGGTCTTGATTTTCCTATTGCTTCATTTGTTTTGTTACTGGATCTTGAAACTGCTGTAGAAATGGACTAACTCAAACTCCTGTATTAGCTTTCCAGTTGTATCATTGAATTGACAGTACGTTTCCCTTAATTATATATCTTTAATTATTATGTCATTGGCGTGATGTGGCACTTTCATCATGCAGGAAAGTGGCTTGGGAGCAAACAGATACGCTGCAACTGGGCAACAAAAGGTACTGGCCCTTCTGATGACAAACAGAGTTCAGATGCTAAAAGTGTGGTGGAGCTGACTAATGGAACGTCAGGTAGGTTCCACCTCCTAAACTAGTTTGTTCATATTGTTGGTTGTGGCTTTCTTTTTGTTAATTACCTAATAGTCAACTGGAAACTACTTATCGCAGTTTAAGAAATAAGATGTGTTAAACTCTTTAGTCCTAGTATTTGATTCAGCAGACTATGGGTATGTCTCGGAGCTTTTTGTTGTTTTCTTTTCTTTCTTTTCAATTCCTAGTATTGTTTCTTCTGCAATTTTACTTCTTTTTTTTAGGAATGGTGTTCTGAAATTATAGTTCTTGATTCAACTAAATGTGATGAAAACTTCTGATATATAATGCCCCATATGTTCTATGTTACTGAGATTTTGAAATGTTGATAATTTTCTCTTAGTGCTTGTTTTGTTTCTCACAGTCATTGTTGGTTAACTGGATGCTGCCTTCTTTTGTGTTCAGAAGATGGTCAAGAGACTTCAAATGATGATGCCCCAGAAAATAACCCACATTATACCACTGTCTATGTTGGCAATCTCGCGCCTGAGGCAAGCTGCCATCTTCCCTTTCAGTTTTTTTGTCTTGTCTGCTTTCTGCAGGTTCATACATGAGGTTTTGGGCCTTATGGCAAGATTTTTCATGAATAGACTCCTTCCAGGTTACCCAGAACGATCTCCACCGGCATTTCCATGCCCTTGGTGCTGGAGTAATAGAAGAAGCTCGTGTCCAATGAGAGAAAGGCTTTGGTTTTGTGAGGTACAGTACCTACAGTGAAGCTGCTCTGGCCATTCAGATTGGCAATGCTCGGATTCTTCGTGGAAAGCCAATTAAGGTAACTTCTTTGAAGTCCTTGGCTGTTTTGGTGATTCAGAGTGGGTTGCAGTATGTGCTGTCACACTGGCTTTTTGTTTATGCTCCTGCGACCTGACAATTCTTCCTCATCGGCCTCTCATGTTCCCTAGCCACTTTATAAACAGACCCGCGCCATTCCTACTCTGACTTAGCTGCTGTTTCTGGTATCTTTGAATGAAGCCAGTTTGAAAGGAAAATGCTACGCGGACACCTAGGACTTTATCCAACAGATTGTATTGCAGTATCGGCTGCAGTGGGGCCTACAAGACTGATTGGTAGAAACCTTTGCTGTGAATGGTGGGCCGCATTGAATCTGGACTGTATGCCTTTTTGGGGCATACTGTCCTTTACCATGTACATCACTCAGGTCTTTCAACATCTGATTGTAGACTATATTTCAAACTGGATCAATTTGATTATCTGCAACTCTGGCCAGTGGTAATTCAGCAAAATGAGACAGGATTTTTAGTAGAACAGTGTCTAATGATTCAGCAATCTCACAACTATGTTTTCCTTGCAGTGCTCATGGGGTAGTAAGCCCACTCCACCTGGAACAGTCTCAACACCTCTTCCACCCCCTAGTGCTCCTACTCTTCCTTTCCCCAGTCTCTCGGCAACTGACCTCCTGGCCTATGAGCGGCAGCTAGCCTTAAGCAAGATGGGTTCAGGACAGGCAGCAGTGATGCATGCCCAAGGCCAGCATCCCTTAAAGCAGGCAACTATGGGGATGGGTGCTGGAGCAGGTCAAGCAATCTATGATGGTGGCTTTCAAAATGTCGCAGCAGCTCAGCAGCTCATGTATTATCAGCGATAAGTTCAACTTCAACCCGAACCCTCTCAAGCTCATGTATTATCAGTTGAAACTGCAAGTAGTCTTCAGGGCCTTGCCTTTTCATTCGTGGTCTTTTCTTTTGTTCCTTTTCTTGTTGTGACTTCAGCTTGCTTGTCCACTGCCGTGCTTCCTATATATGCAGAATGGATGTGTATAATGGTTGGACTTGTAATTAGGATAGATCTTCATTATGGGAGTTTGGGTGTTTAGAATGTTCTTTTTAATAATACTACAAATTAATTATGCTTTAACGAATTTATGAGTCTGTATCCGGAAAACTTGATAACGTGCATTGCTGGAGCATGTGAATCCGGTGTTAGTACGAGGTCGACGATCTCATACGACGCCTGGAAAATAGACTTGTCATCCTTTTCATTCGCTCACTAACTTGCATGATTGTTCTGAAATCACAGCCCAGGCTATATTTGAGCAAGCTATGACTGCAACTGCGCCAACCTCTATGATGACTCTTAACATATTCATTTTACAACTGTTAATCATCCACTTTGGATGAGATTCTATTTCGTAGGCCATCGAGGATGTATCAGGATTGAAAATAGTTTGGATCTTCCGATAGGTGGGGTCAGTTGGAATTACTCTATGTATGCAGGGGCAAGGAGTAGGTGACATTGGATTGGCTAAAAAAAGTAAAAAAGAGAAAAAGTTTGAGAAAATAGCAGTCAGAATTGTTTTTTTGGCCAATTAAATATTGGCCATACTCTACGGCTGTAATTTTTAGCTGAAATTACTGTTCATATGGTGTGTTAATTTCAGTTGTTTAATACAAGTGCAAAGAGCAAGTGGTATTTAATTGGCTGAAAAAAGGTTGAAAATAGAAAAAAAAAATGGCAGTTAAAAACATTTTCCTTATCAATCAAATATCACCCAGCAGTTTTACAACTATTGCTGCTGTTGTTTCCAACGGGATTCCCCTTTTGAAAGGTGATTGGGCTGGCCGTTAGGCTCAAATTGTTTGCCACTCTGCTGTGGGATAGATAGATTCACTACTTCCAGCGTTTTTACCATATGAAGCCACCGTCTCAGTGTAAGATAGCTGTTGCATTGATGATTCATTCACGTCAAAGAGACAGGCTTAACCTGCCCCAGGCATTAAGTTCTCGTGAGTGACTTATCAATGCACCTTGCAGCGTCCCACTTTCTCTACTACCTAGTTATCGTTCTGTGAGGCAATCACTGCTTGTGTGTTTATATATATATTTGGCACTCATAGTTAGGAGTTAAAAATTAAAAATTTACCTTGTTTATGTGCCGAAGTTGTGCGACTGCTCCCTTGTGTTTGAATGATGCTACATACTATGGCCACTTATAATTGGCTATTAGATCTTTGCATTTGGTGATCAGAACCGCTGAGATGACTAAGGTTATCAGAACCTATTAAATAGTCCATGCATTGAAGATTCCACGGTAGAATGATCCTCACCGCTATTATTTGGATGGATAATTTATTTATTTTTAAAAAAGAAGATCTAGGGTTATCTGTCGTTGTAACATTTTGATTTAAAAAAAAAGAAAAAAAGAAGAAGAAGATATAAGGTAAGGAGAAGAGAGAGTGCTCAAAACGCACTCTCCTCTCTCTTAAGTCTCTCTGTTTCACGTGGACCATCACGCACTGGGGAGGCGGACTTCGCCACCATTGAACATCCGGGAACAAGGTAAGATCACTCCACCCTTCCCTTTTGTGTTAATTTCAACGTTTAAGTACCTGTAAACGCCGAAAAACGGCATGAAAATGTAAATTTTTGCAAAAATCCGTGCGTACTGATTTTCCTAAAAAAATTTGGATGAGACGGTGTCGGATTTAGATCTGGGCCGTTCATATTGTGTATGATGAGGAGAGGAAAGAACCCACAAAATTTCGTGACGATCGGACGGCTAGGGACGCTGAAAAATACGAAAAGCAGTAATATGGGAGTTTTTGAAAACGAAACAAAAAGCTTGAAAAACGCTAGATTTAGGAAGGATTTGGGAAAATGGATGGTGGAAATGGAATGTACGTGAAAAAATCACAAAAAACGGAGCTCCTGGGGTCGCCGCCGACGGCGAACCAGTCCGGTCGTCGTCTCCGGCGACGGCGACCGGAACAGGAAAATTGCATGGCTAAGGGAGCGCCACGTGGCGCAATGAGGGTGCGCCACGCACTGGGCACGTGGTGCGACTCGTGCGCGCCACATGGAGGGGCTGGAACGTGTGCTGTTCCGTCCCCCACACGCAGAGCGCTTCCACAGAAGTGCCTGCTGCCCAAATCGGGTTCTGATGCGAGGTGCTTCCACAGAAGCTCTTGGCACGCGCTGCGCGTGCGGCGGGCCCCAATTGCGGGATTTTGGTCTTTTTTGACCCCTTTTGCCTTTAAACCTTGATTTTAGGAGCTACAGAGATCCAAATCACGATTCGAAAGAGGCGTTGTGATCGTCTTGACAAGGCGGACTTATATTTAGGATAAAAATCTAGTTTGGAGTAACTTTTTAGTGGTGAAACTACAAAATGCTATTAGATGATTTAGATCGAGTTGATCAATAGATTATCAGGCTTTAGATTTTAGTTATATTTTTTAACCATGACATGATTTATGTCCTGACAGGGACATGATTTATGCTTTACCATGCGTGTGAGATTGACTTGAGCATGTAGCTTCGCATGTGCGTGCTATCTTTATGGTAGTTATTGCATGCACTGTTTTGATATTTTCCGTGATATCCACTTGGATTTTTGGTCTTCTTGACATGTGGGAGTCACTCTGGCTCGATATTTGAGACTATTGATCCTGTGGTAGGATATGATTTTCACCCCGTGAATGCTTGAGTGCCCGTGAGGGTGAAAGCGGGTGTGCAACGCGACTTTTCGTGAGTGCCTGAGTACCTGTGAGGGTGAAAGGGTGAAAGCGAAAGTGGTACGCGTAGTTCCCGTGAGTGCCACGAGTACCGTGAGGATCTGCAGGGTGAAAGCGGATGAGTACCCGACCCCAGCATTGCCATGAGTGTATGTGAGACACTTTCATAAGCGCTTATTTGTGTATGAGGTTTGATTCTTTTGACGTAACGCATTCATATGTTTCTAGATTTTCTTGAATTGTCGTGTCGTGATATCATAGTTGATGATATCTTATTATTGCATGGACATGGTATGTTCTTCATCGTGTGATTTAAGACTTTATATATTATTGATCATCTTTCGATCTTTATGCCTTGCGCTATATGCTTTGTTTTCTTGAGTTCTTTAGAATGTATACTTTCTGTGGCGTAGCTTCTTTGAGGCATTGCTTTGTTTTGCGATGCCTCGAATCGGAAGCGCGACAATCAGAAAGGAAAGAAGGTGGACTAGCGTGGTGTTGGACGAGGGCTTGAGAACAGAGACTGTCAGTATCAGTGGTGTACTTTTGGTTAAACTGGTATTGACTTTTTGACATTCTCCTTAGTCATTGTATATATGGATAGATTAGACCCATATCATTGTATAGTGGTTATATGTTTATTCATGGATGATGTGGTGATCTTGGACAGACCCTGGAGCTTTGGAACTTTACTTATTGCGTGTCTTTGCGATTCTTGATTACAAAATTTACGTCGCGGTTTTAATTTGTGAGTATGCTCAAAATGGTTACTTTTCGTTATGTTTTTCAGTATGGTTTTTGAGGAGAAGTGACCCTCGGGGTTTTCTTAAATGGTATTTGTTTGACGCTGCGACAAATTTTAAATTATGAGTGTTAATTTCTGGAATCCCATCTATTTTCTATAAATAAATTATCATTATTTGAGTATAAATATGGAAAACAGATTGATAAAACCCGGGGTGTCACAGTCGTCTAAAATATGGCTTAGATGGTAACGGTTGGGAAGCTAACAGTCTTGACCCTTCCATGTATTTTCATTGCACATCTAATCCACGTGCAAGAAGGGGAGCCTTGGCACATTTGTAGAGTCGTCGTCGTGTGCCCTTAAGGTCACTGGTTTGAGGCGTGGAAACAGCCTCTTGTTAAATGCAAGGTAAGGTTATGTACTATTGACTTTTGTGATCCGTCCCTTTCTTGGACCCTGCATATGCAGGAGCTTCGTGCACTGGGGCAACACTTTTATCTAATACACACGCAAATAGTATAAAGACCCATTGGAATGTTAGATACTTTATCTTATGCTATTTTATATATGATTTTGAACTTAACATCATATTCTTGAGATAAATTATGCTGTAATTCTCAACTCAAAGGGCATGGGACAAATTATTTGATGCACATGAAATTTAGTACTTAGTCCATTTAAATCGTTTCCCCGCATGATAAACTGCTTAGATCCACAAAACAGACAAGTAAATTGCAATTGGACTATCTTAGCCTTTGTCGACATTTTTAGACAGGCTAAAGGCCGCAAATCTTCAGAATCATCTCATCCCGATGTTTGTTATGGTTAAGATTATACAAGGGTGAAGACTCGTGGAATGTCTTATTTTAGAAATGGACGTGGAATATGTGCCCATGGTTTTTCAGCCCGAGCCTGTTACAAAATAGTAATGAGTTCGTGGAACTCCACGTCGGTCCAGATTTCTGAAGTTCTAAATTACTTAAGGTCATGCTTTAAAATTCCCAATCTTAGCAACTGATGCTTTTAGTTACGAAATCCTTTACTAATTTTAGGACTCAGTTAGAAAGGCTACGATCATCTTGTCTAAGTCAAGGTCAATATTGTGAATGATTCAAACCCTTAAAAATCTGGGCTCACCATTGATCCAACTCAATCATCTGACACATCTAACTTTTAAATATTTCACGACCCAAAAATCATTCCAAATTAAAGTCATTAATAAATGATATTTTTATTTTGCTAGATACGAACTCTGAGCTCTCTAAAACAATAACTTACATTCAACGAATTAAAACACAATTTGTTGGAAGCCAATAATTTTCTTTGGTTAAACAAATAAATTCCTATCCATTCCTCCAACCAAACAAGCAATAAGTGAGCCCACAAATAGACAACACTTTCTTGCCCTGTGACCCAACCCACGACAGTGGAAGAAGGCGACTGCACCCCAGTGATAGGAATAATGGTCCCCATTAGGCAAGCTTCAAGCAGAAACCAAAGACGAGGAAATATGTGGAAATTTCATTAGACGCCGACATGTTCCAATAGGCGCATCATCTGCCGATGATCTGAAACGTTCATTTGCTGGATCCCATTTTAGATTGGGGATGACCCAAAAATCTAGTGCATACGACGATCCTAACTGTCAAATTTTGTCAGGTTTCGTGAGCATTATTTTTAGAACTATCTGGGCCATGAAAAGCACAAAAACAACGGTGGCCTGGGAGAGGACAATTAGGGGCATGGCCTCATAGGGCCCATCTGAAGAAAAACTTGCATTATTACAGTACTGGGGCCCGCAGATACTTTTATTTACAAGAACAATTTTGGATTTAACAGGCACCATAAAAATATAATTTCTAGCTTTAGTCTCTTTTGTACGGGGCAATGGTGGGACCAGGCCACCTATCAATCAATTCAAGGTTACCCTATTTGTGAATAGTGATCGTCTATCTACACATCATTTCATTACTGCTGGGCCATGTTGATGGGAAAGAAAGGTTTAGAGGGCCCCATACTTCATTTTCAGTTTTGACAGGTGACAGAGAAACTTTGTTTTCTTGGGCTGAATGCCATATCATTTGGATCTATACTTCAATTCTTCAACGGTCGGATATTAGGCCTGTTTGGCACAATCATAGCTATCCTTGGATTGGCTTATCCAAGGATAGAGATTACTATCCTTCCATGCTATGTCTAAAGCATGTAAAGTTCAAGGATTTACATGCAGCACTCTTTAATGATCCAAACCGTTCACCGGTAGGCCCCATGTCTACATCCATTGCCTATCTATCTGATCATCAAAACCATTCACTTTCCAAAATCTTCCCCATTTTGATGAACCAAACACTAACGGAAAGAAAAATGGATGGCTCATGATATTTATAGCCGCAGATTCGTAATAAACCAGTAAACATGCTCAAGGTTCGAATGATTCAATACCAATGACGAGGCGAGCAGGTGGACGGTTTGGATCACCTGATCCTGCATTTTTACTTACACAGATTAATGCGGCTGAAAACCTGCAACTCTTCTAGATTTGATTGATCACCACGATGTTTTCTTGAAGACAGAAACATTGACAATGTTCCATGCAAAACATCCGTGATAAATCCAACCGTTGGATCCAATTCAATCTCGATCGGATTCATTTTGTGCATAAATTTGCAAGAAAATTGGACTTGAGATTGGAATTTACTCCCCAATTGCTCCAGTTTGAAGCAAGCATAATACTTGATTTAATTAAACTAATCACCAAACTCTTCTCATTCATCGACACATTGAATTGCCTACACATATCAAGAAGAGAAGGGCTGTTATTCCCATCTTTATATCATCCCATCAAGTTTTGTATTACATGCAAAATTTCCCTAATTTCTCATCAACTCCACCACCTTGTGGTATTAAGCTGCAACGACTCCCGGAGAGAAAATACGGCGGCCGGAGTAAGGAGAAACCGATAATTCCGATGATCTCGAAGCCTCGTATCCGCAGTTCTCCTTTCGCTCGTCGTTCACGATCTGCCGGTATCGGCACTCGACGCTACAAAATGCCTTCTCACCTCTGTAGATTGCATTGTTGAAGTCATTAGTGTTTGATTAACACAATCATCAATGAACAATTTTGCTTATGGTTAGCTAATCAACTTGCTTCCTATTGATTTTGGAAGCATAATTTTACATCCCCTTAGCCAAGTTCAGAGAGAGAGAGAGAGAAGCGACCCTCCTGTTCCCAAACTACCAAAACAAAAGCGACCCAGAAACAGGAAGATCAGCCCTACTGAACCCTACCCAACTTCTCCAAACATTCGACTGATCCATAGCCTAACTGAGAGAAAAATTCACTAACAAAAATCTCTACTTTTGGTAAGAAAAATCAAACTTCCTCACATCAACAAACGACAGCAAGATGGGGGTGAGAATTATTACCGGTACATGTATATATCTCTTCCATGGAGCTTCTTCCGACACAAGTAACATGAACTGAGAAAATCTTCCTTCGGAAACTCTGGAAATACGTCGGTATATTTCGGAGGCGAAGTGCAAAACAGTCCCCGATTTCTCCATCTTCTATCAAATTCATCACCATTTTCTACTCCATCACAATATACTCTAGTTATAGAGGCATTGTTTGGACCTCGAGAAGTCACACGAGTGTAACTCTCACTGCACCCCATATCCGGACCCTCATTTCCTCCCCGGAATTTAGCCGAACCTTTCGCCGGACTAATCGGGATCGGATCCGATCGACTCAATCTCAGATTACCCACGACGAATTTCGTCTGAATTTCCTCCACGGCGGCACCGGATTTCTCCAGTGCAGCCACAATTCCTAGCCCAATCCCGCCTGATTCCAGACTCTTCCATCCGCTAGGCGATCGACACTTAAACTCAAAGGGACTTGTTGGGCTCGGAATTGCGTCTGAAAACTTCCGCTCGCCGGGAATTATTGGCTCGGGCAATCGCCGGATTTGAGGTCGAGATCGTTTTCCTAACATGGTTAGAATTGAAGAAAGAAGATGATGAGAATTTGTTGAATTGGAGATCGGGGGCTCTTCAGTTTGCTTAGATCTCTTGGAATTTAAAGGGAATTTTCATCTCCCAATTGATTGAAGGATTGAATTATTGGGAGATGATTGCTGTCCGAGGGAAAGGAAAACTGAAGGAGTACATAAATAGGTTAGAAGAAATTAAAGAAACCAAACCAAATCATTTAAAAAATTGAATAAAAAATTTAAAAATGAATTGAAAACGAAATTCGAGGTGATTTTTATAATAATACGTTGAGTGCGGGGGGCGGATTAGATTCGCTATTCCAACTCAATGATTGGACTTGTTCACCGGTCACTGACTCACAGTGCCTTACGGTCTCCAATCAGTTGCCGGAGTCTGACGGCAAGTCAGATTCCGGCGAGGGTCTTTCTAGCTTTATTGTATGTGTCAGCTAAAGTGAACGGTATGTGTCAGCTAAAGTGAACGGCAGTTCATGGAACAGGTATCTGCAAGTGATGTTTTTAGTTGACCAAATTACCCTTGGGCTGAGTATTAAATTAATATATTGACAATATGAAATTACCAAAATACCCTTCTACTCTAAATTGAAATGTGAAAGTATTTTTTAATAAAATAATAGGTGTCGACTTGTTCATCCAAACCGTTCATTTGCTGATATATGAAATTTGTTGCATATTTATGGAGTTAAATTATGGGCACAGACTGTTGCTTCTTTATGTTATACTTATTATGTGAAAACTAGGTATTCTCAGGAACACATTTTGTATCAATTTGATCTTTGATGTATTATTGATGAAGCACCCCTAAATTACAAGCATCCTTTAAAGAACTAATAGTGACCGATTGGCTTGATAGATGAGCAAAACTTAGTGACAATAAAATGTCACCTATAAGATTAGAATAAGGTGGCTAGCTTGGGTATAAATTTAGTTTGTGATCACCCAAATATGGATTGTATGCTCTATAGACACTTAATGTTTAAAGGATTGTTCACTATGCATAAGCAGACCTACCAAAAATCATGTCATAGAGAAAATTTATTTTCAATAAGTTTAGGTTGAATTATGGCACTATCTATTAATATATTGTATGTCTACTACTATAAAACATGGAATATAATTTTAGGTAATATATCTAGAAAGTAATTCACACTAAAATGAGGAAGGTTGAGAAAATAACATTTATTTAGAAATGGTAATATAGCATTTTAATGGTAAAAAGTTAACATGTAATATTCATGAAAACATAGGTTAAGAAATGAAATTATTAATACAATCAAATGTTAAAGAATGAGGATTGGAACCATAACCTCTTGGTTTTAAGAAAAGACTCTCCTACCAACTTGATAAATGCTCTAATTGAATGATGAGTGGATTTGAAAAGACTACCTCTTGCTTTTGATATAAGCAAGTGCTCCAACACTGAATGATTATTTGAAATAATCCTGCACAACTACATAAACTGCATAATATAAACTTTACCACTCGTATCTTAATTTGCAGAAGAGTCTAACTACTAAGAAAGGCATTTTTATGATCAAAGAAGAATTGCACTCTTTTGGACCCCATATGAAAAATCCGTATGTTCATTTATATCATCGAACTCCTAGACATCAGCAACTAAACCACGTGGCTTTAGTCCCATGCTGCAAACCAAGACCCCAAACCTATATTATTGTCTAACAAAATCAATGGTTTTACTTTTTTTTTTTGTTGCTAAAAACAAAAATAGAGCTTATTTTATCAATGGCTTAGGAATATACAATTAAGATAAAAATTATATTGATTATGGTTTTTTCTATTTTTTATCTGTCATATCAACGATTGGATCAAGCCGGCGTAGCACATGTGGACCTAAAAAATGAAATTGCCTTTCTCTAAAGCATTTATTTTTTCAGAAATTAGTGCCATTTACTCATTTCTTCATTGGAAACCCTTATAATAGAGGGGCATTATCGTTATACCAATGCAATTCGCATATCAGCTACCTTGTTAAAGCTGGGCATTTTAGTCATAAAAAATATCAAATCATGCGATCTGACACCCTCAAACCGAGGGACCACCAATTGCTGTCTGGGCTTGTTCAGCACAGTAAACATCTTCATCACACGTGTCAAATCATAATTGGTTCAATTTCATTGAGCCATGTGACATTGGTGGGCCCAACCGTTCCGCTAAGCGACGCCCCAAACAAGTCATTTAGTGTCAAGATGTTGACGCCTTTCGCTTTCGCTTTTCTTTTTCTTTGCTGGGAAAAGGTATCCGGCTTGGGAACGTACCTGTTGAATTATTTAAATCCGGTTTAATTCTCGGTCCCACCATCATCTATTTATTTTCCCTTTTTTAATCTGCTAAAATCCAAATCTCCATAATGCAACAGATCACGATCGTCCACATTTCGTCTGACCAAGTCTCCTCTGGTCCCACATTCGTGGTCTCATAAATTGGAAGACAATGGAAGAAAGAAGGAAAATGTAACTACGAGAGGGCTTAATATGAGACACAACCGAGAAGCCTAATGTGGGCCATTCTCGTGATTTTAATGCTATCTGGGACCCCTAGTTGATGTGATCTGACCGTTTGAAGAATAGATTGCAAGCGTTCATATTTAGACAGTTCATTATGAGCTCTAACATTGACATGGATGACGATCCAGTGGTACTTCTTGCATGATCTGAACCCTTCAAATGCTGGATTGTGAGATGGATGATCGAGAAAAGGGCCAATGTCATCAGATGAAGAATCAGGATCATGCAGTCTCAGAGTATGATTTCTCTGAGGGGAGCAACTATGTTAAATAATAAATTTACTAAACAAATGTTAATCATTTTCATAATTTAACCCCGGTTAAATTAGTAGTGTCTTCTTAGATTAATGGAGATGTCGCTTTCGCCCACCTGATTTTGTTTCATGATTTTCCTTTTCCTTAATACTAAATCCTAATTTATAAATAGTTTGGGTGAATGATTTGCCTTGATCGATTAATTAGTTTAATTGGTGTTTAATCACAATAAAATTCCTCATGAGAGTGACTCTACGTTGGAGTATTTTACTACGAATATGTGGGCATGTGGGGAATCCATATCGCTTATTAGATTGATTGACTTGATGCAATAATAGGGTATCATTTAACTGGAATAAATTTCTTGGTGCTTGAAAATTTTCATCCACTAACGATCATTGTCATAAGGAAAAGGGATCATCCATAATCAGCTTACAAGTGGCACATTTGGGAATTGATCTGTTGATAGAATGGGCCCTACCAATTGAGAAAACCAGTTAATTGTGGTCACTAGATCGATGAGTGCAAATAACGATAGTTAAATTCTCTAAGAGAAGCTTAAAAGAGTATTTAATTGCACTTTATTTTGGCTTCAACTAAAACAACATTTAGATATTTGTTCACGGATCATGAATGTAGAAGCAAGGGATGGCCCTGGGGACCTACCAAATCAACGGAGGTGACTCTCTCTCTCTCTCTCTCTCTCTCTCTCTCTCTCTCTCTCTCTCTCTCTCTCTCTCTCTCTCGGAGAGTTAAGTTGACTGCTTTTTCTCTTAATCTGCTATAAATTATTCATTTTGCAATCAAAAGATAAAATTTAGAAGGTTTTAATATCTCCATTTGATATCAGATTTGGTACTTAAACCGTCTAAACAAGGCCGAATAATTTCTCCACTCTCTCTTCACACGCGCATATATTATATACACACACACACACCATGTCACCATGGTTTGTATGTTGTTGATATCATGATTAGTGTTTCGCCCATAGTAATAACTTAGAGATTATGTAGAAACAATGGTCTAATCAGCAGCACCATTAGTGGTTTTAATTTCGAATCTTTTTAATTCAAAAGAAACTTAAGTAAGATATATTTGATAAACCAGATGACGATATATATTCCTTACTTTTCTATAATAAAAAAAAAGAAAAAGAAAAAAATGAAGGGATTGCTTAGGTAATGGTATTTTTTTAGTTAAAAACTCACACACTTAATAGGTCTTGACATATACATCATATCCATACTTATCCTCTGATACCCCTTTGACATAAGTTGAACGTATCCTCGAAACATCTTCTGTCAACGTGCAAGCACCCTAGATTCCCTAAAGAGAGAGGCAACTCCGCCAAAACATAGGGTTATATAGGCTTATATGTTGTATTAGTATTACTCAATTAGAAAGCTAGTGTTATTAATTGATACATCATATTAGGCAAGTGTCATTTCTAAGGAGCAAGGTTACAAAGTTTGGGTCCAAAATATAGTCAAACAAGGGAAAAAGTCATAAAATTTAGAAAAAAGTTGAGAAACAAATATTTGAATGATGTGAATTTAATATTTTTTCTTTTTCTTTGATGAATTACGAAGCAAATCACTCACGTACAATCCTAACTCTTATCCCCACCAATAAGAAAAACAGCGACTTGAATTTGCAACCAATAAATCGAATCTATAACCAAGCGTATCTCAGAAGAGATGAGGAGTTGTTTGCGACTAGCTGCACTAAACATTTATTGGAACATATTTAATTTCTTAGTTTGCATTAGCAATTAGATTTACGTATAATATTTGAGAATTTAACAACTAGCTCTTCAAATTTGATTTTAATTTTACTCCATTGAATTCGCATTAAATTCATTACTTGTTATAACTTTTGAATTACTCGGGGAAGAAGGGGACGTTTTAAAGAAAATTTCAATTATTTGGAGTGTTTTGTAGCTACCTGCAATGCGAGGCTCGACAAACAAAAAAAATATTTTTTTCAAAGCTTCCTCTGTCCAAAAATTGTTCAATCTGATGAATCGATGGTGGCCCTCGATCACTAATTTCTATTTAGCTCATCAAAGGATCACCATTGATGCATCATGCTCATTACTAATTTTGTGGTCTCAACTTTCTCTATGTATCCATTTGGTGGCTCAAAATCTATGAATTCCACCATTGCTTTGATCATACATTGCTCTTAGAACTGTTTTTTTTCCATTACATTGCTACATGCTCTTGCCATGATTCTGTTGTCCTTTTTCATGTTTTCAGCTAAATTTGTCTTCTTCAATCAATCTCTTAAGGACAGTTCATGTGGGCGTGCGAGCAAATCACTTCTGCCCATGTCGGAATGCTTTATTAAAAGTGAAAAGACTTTTTTCAGCTATAAAACAACCAAGTTTGAAGGCTTGTGTAATAGTAGATGGGTCTAAATTTGGATGATCTGAATCATTCATCTTTTTCAGTCTGAGTTATTTAGGCTTCTCTCTAAAATTCATGACCATCTGAGGGTTCTAGCTATTGTGCCATGGTTAAATATATCAATGGACATCACGTAAAAATAAAAAAGGCATTGCTCAACTCATCCAACGGTCAGAAGTTTGCTGGCTATTCAATCTAAGGGAAGCCAAGCACAAGAAACGGATCAGATCATCTAAAAGAGAGCCCTAACTAGGTTGTATCTTTTTCTGGTATCCTTTTTCAGTCAGAAGTTTGCATTTTTCTAGTTCAGCGTGGGCTTTCTTAACACCTTGTGCGCTTTAGGAGGATGGTTTTGGGTGCCCGCAGTTAGCAATTTTTTGACCAATTATGTAAATCAACGGTTCTTTAAGTATTAGGTTGAATTACTACGGCATCATCATTACGATGTGGCTCACAAACTTGTAATTGATGGTCCTCATCTATGGTTAATCTTTACCATTCATCTTATTTCTCCAGCTCTAAAACCTGACAAATGTGATTTTGCTGGTTTATCTGATGGGCCCCACTTATGGTTATAGTCCGTACTGATGGCCGAAATCAAATCCATTCAGAGCTGGAATCATCAGTAATGGCGACATGGATGCAATCAAATGGACGACATAGATCAGACATAGATTGGCCTCGTTGTATCCAACTAGTGTGAGGTGCAATTGTTCCAAATCAATTAAAGGGTGGCTAATATCAATCGAGCTGGTGGAAATACCAGCCACAATATTAGATTACTAGGTTAGTGGGTTGAGATGGTCTCTCCATATATCAACTGTTAATTAAAAAACCACTTTTTCCAATTATTTTTATTATCTACATTTCTGTGCGTCATCCAAGTCTGGCTGATTTCTAAAATCAGGTGAAAAGACCTGCCCTCGATCAAATTATATTAAGCTATTGCTCGATTAATTTAATTGGATATTACAAGTCCTTTTCAATGCGGGAAGATCCCAAGGAAACAAATTTTAATTATATTTTAAGCCAGGCTGGATTAATAAGATTTTAAGAGCTTCATTGATTAATCCAGGGATTTCTTCCTTCCATTTGAATCATTCTTTGAAACGTATGGGCCAGATTAGACTAATTGAATTATTTTATTTTATTTTGCTTTTATAATATTAGGTAAAGCATAGTTTACTTGGTCTTCTTACGTGAAATCATTGATCCATATTAGTTTAATAGATATGTTTACATGTGAGATCACTAGTGAAAGCAACACTAAGACCTGATTTCTAGTATAATATTTCTCATCTCAGGGTCCCTTGATGTAGACATGAAGTGGAAATTGGTTCAAATATTTCTGGCCATTCCATCATTGAACTTGGGTTGGAGCATGGAATTTTTCTTTCTTGTTATTGTATATATTTTGCAAGCCATTGGCGGGGTAGGGAATCATTTCAAGCACCATCGTTTCTCATTTTCTTTTGCTAATGGGGACCCTCATCAGAATGGAAAATCATACGAAAATGCAGAAGGGGACTGCAGTCATGGTTGAACGGGACCATAGTTGCAAAGTTCGGATTCGGGAATAAGTCGACAAGGAAAGAAATCATAAAATTTGAAAAATATTTGAGAAAAATTAAAAAGAAATGTAAGTATATGATTTCAATCTTTTATTTTGCATTTTTGATTAGATTTACAGAGAACACTCAAGAATTTGATAAACTATTCTTCGTAAATTCATTTTTGATTTGGTCAATCTGCATAGAATTGAAACTATGTGCGAACTTCTGATTTATTAGGGAAAAGGTTCCAGAGATAAAAAAAAAGAAGTTGGGACTTCTTTAAAAAAATTTCAATTATTTGGAGCTTTTGGTAATTATTACCTGGAAAACATTTGAGAAAAATCAGAAAAATCAGAATTGCAAGGATATGAATTCAATATTTTAATTTGCATTTTTTAATAGATTTATAGAGAATATTTGAGAATTTGATAGATTATTTTCAAATTTGATTTAATTTCACAAATTCATGTTTGATTTGCTAAATTGGCAAAGAATTGGAAATATACATAAACTTGTGAATTATTTGAAAAAAAGTCCAGAGATAGTTTTTTTTTGACAAATTCAATTATTCAGAGTTTTTTGTAGACTTGCAACAATTAATATCAAACTTCACCGAACAAGGACATATGGTTCGGTTCTAGCTGGTGTCCAGCTAACAAACAGGTCTCCATTACTATAGTTGCAGTTACCAGTGCTTCTAAAGGCTATGCTCAACAATGCTTAAGATAGCCCAACAGTTGGTCCTGTTGATTGCCCCTAGTCCTGCGGAGGCTTGCTTGCAAGGGCCTATTCTAATTTTAACTTCCTACTGCTAAGCTGTAGCTTTTTTGTGGTGGGCATGGGGATTTTCATAAATGACCCTAAACCAGCAAGCAACTTAACCCGTCACCTATCACAGAAAAACATCTTGCGCCACTGCAATAGAAGGCCAGGACTCTAGTTGAGCTAAAAAGTGTGACAAAAGATGACAATTTTCTACAATTACGATTTAGTCTAAAACTCTTCATCCATCGGCACAATAGCACCTCCCAAATGAATAGTCAAGATCACACTTGCACCTCGTGGGATCGGCCCGACTAGACTTATTTTAATCAGCATTTACTTTTGATAAAACTAGTATTTTACACTAAGTAACAAAGTGGGCATACCTTCCAGGGTTCCCTTTTCATAACCAGGCTACAACATCAAGTGGCTCCACCACTCAATTAATGAAAGGGAAGGGATCATCCTAGTTTGCAATTGTCATCAGCTAAACTCAAGTGGGTCAGCAATGGTTGCTTCCAACTGGGGAGCACCTAAGTTGCCATCTTTTTATGGTTGCTGCTATAATCCCACCACCATTAGCCCATCCCACTGCTTTTATTTTTCATTTTTTTAGTTTCTGATCTATGGTTAGGAAACTGGGGGTTTTGGTGGAACCCTGGGGCAGACAAAAACAATCCAAATTATTCTAAGCTGAACAATAAAGCTTATATAAACCTAATCACTTCAAGAAATGACACCAAACTTGCACCACAGTGCTAATATGAAAACCATATAGGTATTACCACAATAAATTATGAGTTAACTGCCACAAATTCCGTCTGTCGGTCAAATTTGGAGAAGAAAACATCAACAGTTCCGTAGCTATCTAGGAGCCAAGTAAGAACAGTGCCGTCAAAGTCTCACCTTCCTCAAGATGCATCGCCTACTAATGGTGGTTTGCCCGATTTCTCTGCTACCACTACTTCAGGATTATAGTTCCAGAAATAAGTAGGTAGTTAGACATTCAATTACAATAGAAAGATCAGTAATCAGTTTTCCGGTCTCACTGTTTACACGCTGGTCTTTAAGTTTTTGAGAAGTGCCAACGTTACATTTAACAGAAAACATCATCAACAAAAAACTCCATAACGTGACCTTTTTAAGGCTTTGCAGAACTGAAGTTATTACGTTTCTTGACTTGATTATCCCAGCGAAGAAGTCCAAGAAAGATCTCTGCTAAGTGTGTTACTGGAACAATTACCAAAAGTTGATGGATCACTATTAAATCAATCTGTTTCTAACCTGGAGATGTATATTTGTCATAGAATTTTCCAGCCTGCTCAAGATCCCCAAGTTCAGTATAACAGTCAGCTGTTGCTCCATATGCTTCGGTATTCCCAGAAGTCTCCCTTTCTCGCTTAGTTTTTGCTAAGACCATAGAGTGGTATTTTATTGCTTACTTCCCTTGCCTCTGTAAAGATGCCCCTGAACGCATCCGAATAGAATCAAGAATAGTTATAGCAATCATACTGAAATTTATGATGAGATGAAGTCCAGTTATTAAAATTCCTAAGCGCTACCAGAGAGAGCTTAAATTGTTGGCTAACTAGTCCTTTCTGTATAAATGCAAAATTCATAAATTTTGAAAGCTCAATCTAAACACTGTTTTCATGCTGTGTCAAAAGGATGGGTGGCTGGCTAAGCTGAATGGGATAACAGAACAACATCC
The DNA here is from genome assembly GCA_035236585.1 of Warburgia ugandensis. Classification (NCBI taxonomy): domain Eukaryota; kingdom Viridiplantae; phylum Streptophyta; class Magnoliopsida; order Canellales; family Canellaceae; genus Warburgia; species Warburgia ugandensis. Next base: position 1,667,398 of record CP141126.1, read on the forward strand.
TAAATATGGAAATTTTAGTATTCCTCTGAATGCATGCATTAGGCGTTACATAGCATCCAAGGCATTTGAAGACGAGGTGGTCCAAGTGTTATGGCATAATCAGCAATTCATGAGTGATTAAATGAGAATTTTTTTTACTGAAGTTAGCACCTGACAGCAGCTTTTTTTTTTTTGGAAAGGAAATAATGGCAATGCCTTTTGATCACTGCATTATGAGCATCAAAATGCTCAAAGAGTATCAAAATGGATCAGAAGGTAAGTGGGGGACTTCTCAGAAGGAAGAAGGATAATTTGATTAATCTTGAAAAATGTTCTGCCCTAATCCCACATACATCCTTCAACTACTTCTAATTTACTTTATACTCTTTTTACAGACAAAACAAATACAAGGAAAAGAATCATCTTGAATTGATTTAATCGGGTTGGGACCCATATCTAAGCCTCAGGCAGGCTTCTTCTCTTAAGGATCCCCTATGCTTTGAGCAAGCTCAAGAGCTTCCTTAAACTCAACAAATGCCTTTTCCAGTTCTTGATTCCTCAGGAAATTCTTCCCACACTTCAAATTAGAGAAAATTTGTTGCTTTTGGGTCGACAATAACTTCCTTTTCTGGTATTCTACATACAGATGCGTAGCTCAAGTTGGGAGCATATGATTCGATCTCTGCCCGTCTTCTTAATGATGCATTTATCTGGCGGAGCTGATCATTTCGCCGCTTCAATTCTCCTTTTCTCTGCCGTGCCACCAATCCTAAGAAGCAAGAAGCTCAAGGTCAAGTACAAGCTGAGACAACAGCGCTTGGATAGAGATAAGAACCATCTGTTCTGCAAAAACAGGTATTACTGCAGCAGGCAACTGTAATTTTCCAATAGGTGAAAGCCGATCTGAGATGCTCGAGGAGAAACTTTGCCTCAGGGAACTTCACTTTAATCATTCCACAAGCAGGAAGCAACGCACTCTCCCAAAAGGAAAAGGGCAACCCAAGATCATGGAAACTGAAAAACATTAAATGTTCCAAATACAACATGCCATAGAAGTGTTCACACAAGCATAACCTGCCAATTCATAAAAGCAAGTAGTAACTCAGTCTTTGATGACTTACCATATGAGAGATTCAGCGACTCTAAACTTTCAAATGTCAGGCCGACAGTGAGAGAAACTGGAACATTGGAAAGTAGCCTAGACACAGGGTGGACTTGTTCCTCAACCAAAGGTTGATGGTTCAGGTCCATATGTGCAACAACTTCCAATCGAGAAACAGCAAGACAAACTGTACTACAGTCCATCCCGTGGTTGAAAGGTGATTCATGTCACTAGTGCATGATTTTAGGGCACAATAGTAGGCTACCAAACCCACAAGTGACTGGCATAATCTAGTCCCAGTAAGGAAATGAAAAAAATTAAAAGAAAAATATATGCAAATAGACATGTGGGGCCTTCCTCCTCAATTTCTTCATTGATCTTAGATAAAGATCTACAACCTTTTTTCACTTTTGAAACCCCAACTACACCAATTATTTTAAGGAGTGAAAATGTACATCTAAAGGAAAATGAACAACGAGATAAGAAAACTCATGCAAAACATTTTTTTCTGGATATATTGTCATGTGAAGCTCATCGTTATGGGGTCGCAATTTCACCTATACTAAACCCGTCCAACACTTGTGTAACTCCTTTGCAAAGCACAAGTTAGCCTTTAACTTTCCACTCTCACTTGTTAGAGCTACACTTACTCACAAAAACAATGAGAGAACTCAAGAGAACACAAAAAGAGACTTTCTCAATTACCCTCTAATGAATTGAGCTTAAGCGAGCTAAGTTACGCTAAGCTGATTATGAATGAGGAGTTAACCCCTATTTATAGTTACTCACCTCCATCCACTTTCTCAATGGATGGCTAGGATTATTACATGTGTCCATACATTAATAGTCAAAATTGTATTATGAAACTCTTTTACTCTTTCTAGATTACTCTACCATTCTCCTCGAGTATTCTAGACTACTATAGAAGATCTAAGATATTTATTAGGATTCTTCTAAAAACCAGGCATTTTAGAATTAGGCCTTGTTCTATAGATCTAGGAACACAGGCCTAAGTCCCTTAGGCCATGCGCACAAGCTAAACAGGCCTTCCTTAGAGCTTGTAGGCCTTGGTCACGGGCCTTACGTTGTAAGTCTCATCATGACATTGAGAAGTCTAAGTGCCCCCATCTTAGGCTCCTCCCATTCATCCTCACCCCTTACCTTGTGGTTCTCCCTTTCAACCGCCAAGGCATTGAGGGTCTTCTTCTTTGGATGGTCTACTGCCCAATGATCCCCATCACATATGAAACAACTAGAGTGACAAGAGATAAACTTATCTTTGCTCTTGGAGACATGTCAGCCTCCTTGCCTTCTTCGCTATGACCCTTAGGTTTGTCCTCCCCGTTGTTGGCTCTATTAGCCTTGCTCTCCTTCTCCTCACTAATGCCTTTAGCCCTCTTATCGAACTCCAGTAATTTCTTTGCAGTTGAGAGTGTAGTGGCTAGGTCTCACTCTCCCCTCTTTTGCAATTCTTGTTCTGCCTAAGGTTGCAACTCATATATGAAGAAGAACAACTTATCTTTCTCAGTCATATTCAAGATATTCAGGAGCAAAGCTGTGAATTGGTTGACATATTCACGGATAGATCCTATATGCTTTAGCCATTTTAGATTCTTCCGGGTCAAATACACATTCTCTGGGAAGAATTAGGCTTTGATTTCTTTTTTAAAGTCTTCCCAAGTAGCTATGGTGCAGCGACTATTAGCTATATCACCATAACTTCATCTCTACTATAACATCGCGTCATTGATAAGATAAATCGTTGTCACATCCACTTTCATGGCTCAGAAATCTTGGTAGCTTTAAAGTATTGCTTCATTTTCCATATAAAATTCTCTAAGTCCTTGGCATCACGGGTTCCCTTGTAGCCTGTAGGTTTAGGGATCTTGATCTTAGGAGCAAACTCCTTTTGTCCAAATCCTCCACTAGTTACAGCCTTCTCCAACTTGGCCAATCTAATCTTGACATCCTCTAGACCGGCTACTTCCTCATGTAGCTTAGTTATTTCGCCTTCCGTTGTTTCAAGGCGATCATACATGCACTCTATCCTCTTAGTGGTCTTGGCATCCATATACTTAAGCACCTCAACTGTGCTTTGCACATCAGCCTTAAAACTACGCAAGGAGTCCACGAAGGCACTAGACTTCTCCAAATATTGAGACAAGGTTTGTTCTAACTTACCAAACCTTTTCTCCAACATAGTGAGGTGTAATATCCTTAATTTTTAGGATAAAATAGGAAAATTTTAAATAAATTAAAATAAAAAAATTTATAGATGGAAATTTTTCCTGAAAATATAAGAATTAGAAAGTGCTTGTCGATACGAGTCCAACGCCACCAAGAACGCAAAAAACGGAGCTCAAACGAGAGAGTTATGAGCCGTCGAAGTTGTAAGGGCATTATGGTCTTTTGACAGAGATGTATTACACAGGGGTCCAAATTGATAACGGCACCCCTATCTTCCACATGTCTCTACCAGTCTGGCGAAATCACCGGAGAGACGTGGAAAGAGACGTGTGGAGAAGAGAAACTCTTCTCCTAGGACTCTAAACCCTATATCTATTCTTCCTTAGGAGCCAAAACGCTCCACTTTAAGAGTTTCTCCGAGTTTTCACTCAGAACCCTAGCCTTGCAAAGCTTTGATTTTTTCGGCGAGTGGAACCTCGGCAACACGAGCAACCACGGCTAGGTGCAAGGTAAGCCTCAAAACTCCATTTTCCTGTATTTATTAAATAGAAAAATAATTAGGAAAACATTTAAAAAAATTAGGAAAAAATCGGATTTTTAGGAACTTTGTGCACGCTACTGTTGAAGCGTGATTTCATAGATCAAACCTCATCTGTTTGGAAATCGGACCGTCCAACTAGCGCACAAGAGACCCAAAAGCAAACCCTTTAAATTTGGGAGTGATCCAACGGTGGATTTCTCCAGAAAACGCAAAAACTAGTACATAGGGATGATTTTAGGAACTTGGGAAAAATCATTTAAAAACTATGGTTTTTGGCAAAATCAGTGCAAAAGGAGGGCATGAATGGATTCTAGAGAGAATTCTGAAGAAAATGGCACAAAAATCACGTAAAACAGAGCTTTGTAGCTCCGCCAGAGACGACCGGAATCCGGTCGTCTTCTCCGGTGTCATCAACAGCGTCGGCGCCCTGGCGCTGACGCCAGGACGCACAGGGGACGACGTCAAACAATGTCATCGTCGCACACGCGCAGCGGTCGTGGTGGGGTCGGGACGTTGTGCGTCCTGGCGACCGTGACGCATGCCGCGTGCGTCACGGTGCCGAAGACGCACGCCGTGCGTCACGTGAGGCGTCTTGGTGGTCGGGCGTCTTCGTGGCGCCAGTATAAGCCGGTGTAAACCTGCGAAAAAGGGAGCCGCAGGTATAAACCACCTTATAGTGGTCCGGCAGGTCCCATTTGAGGGTAGTTTTCACTAAAACTTGATTTTTGAGAGCTAGAGAGGTCCAAATCACTATCCGAAAGAGGCGTTGTGACTGTATTGACGACGTGGACCTAGTTTTAACTTAAAAACTTAGAAATGACCACTTTTTCTTTAGAAAAATATTAAAATAGTGATGTGACATGTACAAGTGCACTTGAATATACCAGTTAAAGGGAGTTACTAGCAAGCTAGTGGTCTCACACTGAGGTAGGTGACGACAACTAATGTCTTGCCTTAATTTTTAAACCATGTTTAAACATAGCATCATGTGTGATTGTGTTTTAAATTGCAATTATTATTTACCGTGGATTTCATGTGACATGGAGTACAGGATGATTATTCCAAATTGAAATCTTTTACTGAATAAACTTATTTCAAATACTTTTACAAGCATGATGTTAATTAGTTATGCTTAATTAGAGACTTAATTCTTATTATATATATAGAAAATGCATGGATTTACATGGAAATGAGAATAGAGGCTTATTAAATTTGGTCCTTTTATAGGCTAACCGCAGGATGAGGGGCATGTCTTGGGGATTGCAAGCTATAAGTACTCTTGAGTTTTAGCATATACATATGATTTTCGTGTTTTATATTTGATGACGGGTGCTCTCGCTTTGGTGGGCGTCATGCTAGGAGGGATAGGGCCGGCCACCCACCTTCCGAGATTATGATGTAATGATTTGTGATATGATAGACACCTGCCCATGGATGGCATTCGGTAGGGATTTGGTAACATGGATAGTCCACACTACCGGTCTGAGCCTTTCCATGAGGACAGACGCTAAGTCTCTCGTTATGGTGTTAACGGAGAGCGGCGGTGGTTTATACCCATGGAGGGTTGCCACGGCAGCATGATAGCCCATATTCTTATTATGTGTGCATGTATGATGAGCGTGGTTATGAATGTTATGCCTGGGTGTGACGACATTCAGAAGTTAACTATGAGTACTGATCAGTGATATTAGTACGATGGTGGGACCCATTACCTTAGGGTGCCCTTATTCTTGTTGTATGCTCTATTTTATTGATTCATGTCATGTTTTAACTCTGTGATTGCATGTTCTAGCATATGGAATAAAATTGCATTTATTTGAACATGGCATTATGACATCACTATTTTTCATAAATGTTAGACTTTTCTTTAGAGCTGTTCATTATTTCTTTCATTTGTTACATTAATTGTCTATGTACCTATACAAGCGATAGCTTGCTGAAACATTTCTTTGTTTTGCAATGCCTTAGATCTCGAGCGCGACACCAGGAAAGGAAAAGCTGTTGATAAACCTTGAGAGCTGCTGAAGACTAGTTTTCCCTATAGTTTTAGAGAGTGATGTGAGTCATTAGAGAGGATTATCATTTGAATTTTATTATGGATTGCATACTTTTTATTTGGATATGATTTAGATGTTTGAACAGATGTTGGACATTTATATGGGATGTTATGATGGATAAACCCTGTGCTATATTATTATTGTGTTTTGGACATTTATTTGATTTAAAATAAAGGCGCTGATTTATTTGACGTTGATTTATACGCGGATTGTTTTATTATGTTTAATTTACGTATATGCCATTTTGAGAAAGGAAAACTAACACCTGGAGTTTTTAAGATAGGTTTTAGTAAAATGTTAAATAAAGCTTTTCTCATGGATCCCAAATGCTCTTATTAAAAACAAAAAAAAAGTCCTAAAAATCCGGGGCGTTACATGAGGTGAGCATCCGAAGCCAACTCCCTCTTTGGATCTTTGGACTTCTCCCTCCTAGTCCTTGGTTGAACCTTCACAGGCACGTTGGTCACTCCTAACTCACTTGTCATGATGCCATTGTGAGGTTCATAATCACCACAGGCAGCTCTCAACTTGAACCGCTCTCCCTACTTTGCCTAACATCAGCTCCATTACCAACTATTAGTACTAACCTTGCTTTGATACCAACTGTCACGAGGTCGCAGTTTTACCTATGCTAAACCCGTATGACACTTGTGCGTAATTCCTTTACAAAGTACAAGTCATTTATTAATTCCCCACTCTTACTTATTAGGACTATACTCACTCACCTACAAAATAATGAGAGAACTCAAGAGAACATAGAAAGGGACTTTCTCAATTACCCTCCAATAAATTGAATTTAACTGAGCTGAGTTAAGTTGATTACAAATGAGGAGTTAACCGCTATTTATAGTTGCTCTCCTCCATCTACCTCCTCAATGAATAGTTAGGACTATTACATGTGTCAATACATCAACGGTCCAGATTGTATTCTGTAACTCTCTACCATTCTCCTAGAGTATTCTAAACTACTATAAAAGATCTAAGATATTTACAAGGATTCTTTTGGAAACTAGGCTTTCTGGAATTAATTGATCTAGGAACACGGGCCAAGTCCCTTAAGCCATATCCACAAGCTAAACAGGCCTTCCTTGGAGCCCATAGGCCTTGGTCATGGGGCTTGCAATGTAAGTTCGTGACACTATGCTTCCACCCATTCCAGAACTTCCGCTCATTTCAAACCATGAAGCAAATGTTTTATGAGATTTGCACATTCAGATTGCCATGCAGACTACTTGAAAAGTCATTTTCACCATGATATTGTCCTTGGACGGCACAATTTGCAGAATGAGTAAATGCAAAGCAGAACACCTATTGTTTTGGGGTAAACTTTTAAGTAGCGATTCCAAAGCAACTCAGCTGCTGGACCACATTCGGCCTCAATATAAAACAGATTAAGTGGGAATTTATACTTAGGAAAGTATCATGGTGTTGGTAAATATCTCTTACCTCCAACAGCAGCACCAATTAAGGTTATGGCAAACAGCAGAGGCATGTTGAAAACAGAGAATGTATCAGCCTCACATAGTTCTGCCAAAGCCTCAGAAGGCAGACCAAGCATTACTACATTTGCCAAACCAAATGCAGTTGGAAAATTGAATGATCCCATTCTCTGCACTTCTCATAATAGGAATCAGAATGGCGAATGTGACAACCATGTGATGAAATTACAAGTGTGAGAACAACTTTAAAATAAAATAGAAAATAACAATCAAGTAACTGTTTCTAATTCAATGCAGATTACTTTGCAAAATAGAAATGAGAATCACATTGCCCCTTGCAACAGAATTGATAAGTTGAAGTTTCTTCTGAGACTTCTATGAAACTACTATCTAGGATTTGGAACCAGAGAAGTTTCAAAGGTCCAGCTGCCAGGATCTGCAAAATGATATAAAAATTTTCAAGGTCACACATTAGTAAGCAACTAAACTCTGGCAATTAATAGTCTGTTTAATTGTCAGAAGATTCTTTGCTTTCTGAGCTTTAAAACCAGATAACCTAAACGTCCATTTCTAATCATATGAGTGACGCAAAAAGATACTATCCTTTGACTGATATCACAAGTTTCTTGCCTGTTGGTAATGGAACGGCTGCTAAACAAGATTTCCTGCATTGCAGCCAGGGTTATCATAGACATCTATCAGAGGATCACTGCAATTTTTTCCTCATCAAATGGGAGGGCCGGTGTTTCTTCTGCTTTACACAATGATTGAGCCCCAAATACATACTTAAGAATATTACTGATTCTGACACGAAGTGATCTCTAACATCTGGTTCTGTTGCACGAAGGCATGCAAAAAAAATAAAAAATGAAGAGTGTGAGCCTGAAGTTGTGGTTCATAATTACTAGAAGTCAATTTGTTACTCAGTGTGTTCCTCATGATTCATATAATTCTTATAATGGAAAGAATAAGGCAATGAGTGCCTTCAATACTAAATAGAAAAGTTAGGTTTTATTTAGCAAGGTGCTTAACATATGAACTTCAACTACTACATGTTACAGATTATCTACATAGACCCGTCACTCCATGTCTATGAACACGTCGTCAACAGGGAACTGCTATTTCACACTTTTTTTTTTTTTTTTTGTTAAATCTGCTCTGACACATAAACTGGTCATATGAAGAGAGAACTAAAAAGGACAGCCCCACCTTGAACCTGTGACCTCAAGGTCACATGACAATAACTTTTACCATTTCGCCAAGGCTCCTCTATATGAAGAGAGAACTAGAATTCTAAAATAAATAGGACTGTTATATTGGTTCAATTTACCGGCTAGTCCGTATCTGTACTGCTTAAGCCTCCATGCTTGTATTTTTCCCTTTAACATATACCTCCTTTCCTTCTCTCTCCAAGAGAAAGGCGCCACATGATTGTGTTGAGGCTCAGTCCTAGGACAAGCTGGAATTTCATGTTAGGTATGGCAATCCTGATCCTGGATGAATCAAGTCAATATCATGACTTTGCAAGTACAATCTCACCATACTAGAAAGACTGACTTCGTAAATTGAATTCTATGGACGAATCTTTGACAATGATATAGTTCAGTACCTTATAGATATGCTAACAAGAGATGGCAACGTGGAGCAATGCCAAGTCTCTCCAGTAGTCAGTTGTATTCCTTAAAGTAGATCTACAATGCATGAATCTTGTGTCACTACGCTAATCCTTTTGCTGGGTAACTTGTCTTCAAGTAAGTGATTAAAGGAATTCATCAACTCATTTCAATCAGCTCAATCATCTAATCAGAAAGGATTTGGAAACATGTATTACAATCATTCAGATGGCATAAAACAAGTTCGTATCGCTGCCGAATTCACATCACAAATAACAAACAGGAAGATCCTAAGGAGGTTCCTACCATCAACGCTACAACAAGAAAAGTAACTGCATTCACCGCTTCAACAGCAGAAAACGCCTAAAAATCAGAAATTTACGTACTTCAACAAATTGTCTGCGACCACTTGAACTTGCGCATAAGCATATTTTACCAGAGATGTCGAATTGTCTGTGACCAACTGTGCTTTACACATTGTTAGCTGCGTGTCTTCATTGTTTCCTTTGCTTATAATTTTTTTATTTGCTTTGGTTTCGATGAATCAGTTTACCCTCGTAAGGGTGGTCTTGGCTTTACATTTATCAAAATATTACCACTAATAAGAAAGCACGTTCTGGAACTACAAGGAAAAATCTACGTGTGGATCCACATTGTTAAAGTTTCAGAACATCAAGGAAAAGACACATGAGGTTTTAGGCTAATGCAAAATAGATATAAAAAATCAACATCAACATTTTTATAAAAACCTAAACAAGATTAAAATCAGTGAGATGGGCTTGATCAGCTATTAAATTAACGGATTCGATCGTGCCGGCATGGCACATGTGAGTCTCAAAAGTTGCTTTGCTCGCTCAAGCAAGCAAATGCTTATCTCCTGATCATTTTTCTGCTTGACGTTATGTTAATGTGTTTGTATAAACAAATCCACATTTTCCTTCCTTAAAAGATTGCATAGCGGTTACTAAGAAGAAAAGTTAAGTTAGAGAGAGTTTCTACTACAGAAAGCTTTCTACGGCTTTTCATTGGAAAAAAAAATGCATGCTGAGCTTGTATTTTTCAGCGATCCAAGCTGCTCTTGGACTTTTTTGGGTTTATAATTTGAGAGAGAGAGAGAGAGAGAGTATATCATAATTTACGTTAAATTAGATTAAATGGATCGTACGTGTTCTGAAATCTATTGTGATTTACAGATTAAGGAAACTAAGTCCGCCTTTAACAAAATTTACCACCCCCTACCCATTAAATCCATAGTAATATGGTAAACAAACTCCCTGTAAATCAGGCTTCATATTTCCCATTTTCACCCTCCCTATTATATATCCACATTCAACTGATATATCGTGATTTCTACCCTCGAATTTAGTTTTGATCTTTTCTTGGCGTAAAGTTCCATATTTAATTAGTTTCCGTGCACGCATCCATGGCTTATTCTCAGCCGTAGATTTCTTAGCCACAACCATAATCTAATGGTCCACACTTAGATTAGTTGCCAAGCCCAATCCAGCCAAAACCGCGTGGAAGCAAATATCTACCATCTAAGTTTGGTGGAACCACCATAAAAGTTGAACATTTGGTCAAGGGGTTGTTAAGAATCATCCATTTAATGCGGGACAATAAAGTAGCACACAGAATGAACCGGCAGGATCATAATAAATCATTGATTCACCGTGCAGATGGTAATATCGTGTCTTATTATCTACGTTAATTTTCTTTTCTTTTCTTTTTTTTCAGTATAAAAATTGCATTAAATGTAGATTTGTAACAACAATTTATAAAGAAAAAGTCTTTAGTTTATCCGCGTTGAGAATTATAAATGGAAGATTTTCTACTGGAATTCAATTCCGTTGAAAGAAAGTCTTTCCTTGAGCTTATAAATAAGAGTGTCTTATCAAGCACTGGACGAACAAGGTCTCTTCTAAGTGATGAAGATGACAAGCTCTCTGAAAGCTGTGTTTCTTCTCCTAGCTCTAGCTTCTCTCTCTTCTTCTTGCTGTTTGGCTACCGATGTATCGTACGACGGAAGAGCGCTAAAAATCGACGGAAAACGGAGGATTCTGATATCGGGTTCGATCCATTATCCGCGTAGTACTCCAGAGGTAAAAATCCTTTGACATGTTTCTTTATATTTTGGTAATAAAGAAAATTAATCAGTTAATCTGTGTTCTTACTTGGTTCATCTTGGTTTCTAGATGTGGCCTGATTTGATAAACAAATCAAAGGAGGGTGGTCTTGATGCGATTGAGACATACGTCTTTTGGGATGGGCACGAACCTGGTCGACGCAAGGTTTCAATTTGTATACAATTTTCTGAATTTTTTTTACAAATTAATGGATTAGAGTTGGCAATACATCTTGTTCCCCGTGTTTTTGCAGTATAATTTCGAGGGAAATTATGATCTTATTAAGTTTGTAAAGACTGTACAGCAAGCTGGGCTTTATGTCATACTTCGGATTGGACCTTATGTTTGTGCTGAGTGGAATTATGGGTACATTTTATTTATTTAATATACTTATTTTTAGAATTTTAAAATAATTCAGGTAATATATGTATGATATATACATTTGCATCTTTGGATGTATATAACCAGGGGTTTTCCTGTGTGGCTACACCAAATTCCAGGGGTTGAACTTAGGACTGATGATCAAATGTACAAGGTTTTTATTTTAATGTTTTTTCTCTATCTTTGTCTAGTTAAGTTAATTTGAAGAGAGTTATTTTGCTGTTGTAGGATGAGATGCAAAATTTCACGTCTCTTATAGTAAGCATGGTTAAGCAAGAGAAGCTATTGGCACCACAAGGAGGGCCTATTATACTTACCCAGGTATGTCAATAAATTGTTAGTCCAATGTATTTTAAATAAAGAATTATTTAATTAAGTGAAAAATCCATGGGTAAATTTTACAACTATATTGTTGAGAGTTAGAAGACCTTTATTTTGTTCCATTACCTGACTAGAGGCTAAAATATACTTCTACCGTGCATAAATAGGCATGCACGGCCAAAGTCGGCATCCAGTTGCATGTAGTATCAAGGAGCAACGTGATGCGTGAAAAAATGTCACGGGTCTTTACTCAACTTTGAGAAGCAAGAATTTCTTCAATTTTTTTGTCTTTTTCGGACAGAGAAGCAAGAATTCCTTCATCATTTTTTGTTCTTTTTGGACAGATTGAGAACGAATATGGAAATATCATGGGTCCTTACGGAGAAGCAGGGAAAAGATACATCCAATGGTGCGCGAAAATGGCTGAATCCCTCGACGCCGGAGTTCCATGGATCATGTGCCAGCAAAATGACGCTCCACAGCCAATGGTCGATTTAAAAAACAGCAACAAATTAATATGGTTTTCTAATTTAAAAACTTCTTTTATTTTTATTTTTAGAAATGATGAATTTATCATTTTATTGTCTTGTGAATTCAAGCAGATTAACACGTGCAATGGATTTTACTGTGATTGGTTTAAGCCAAACAACCCCAATAGCCCCAAGATGTGGACCGAGAACTGGACTGGCTGGTTGGCTTTCTTTCCATTTTCTTCTTCTTCTGCTGCTTTTCTTTTCAATTTTTATTTTTTCTTCTGTTCTCCTTCTACTCTGCTTCTTTGAGTAAGTTTCTCATCTTAGAGATTTATAACCTATGGTTTTAATTTGATACGAGTAGAACTTTCAGGTTCAAGAAGTGGGGTCAAAAAACGCCAACCAGACCAGCTGAAGATGTAGCTTTTGCAGTTGCACGCTTCTTCCAAGAAGGTGGCACCTTGCAAAATTATTACATGGTTAGACCCACCGTCTCTCTCTTTCCCTATACACACACATATATATAGACACACAGAGATCTATATACATTGGTGCTATATTTCGGTGATTTTAGTTATTCATCTGTTCATACTACCTTAGATGGTCTAAAGGGCAGCCTCGTTTATGAAGCTCCTGCAGATACATAAACTCCTGCAGATGTGGGGTCTAAGGAACAAACTAATCACAAGGGTCAATAGTATACAGTCTTACCTTGCATTTTCAAAATGCTATTTCTACGCCTTGAACCCATGATCTCAAAGTCATACACAACAACTCGACCTTTGCGCCAAGATTCCCCTTCACCTTACATGGCCCGAGTCTCAAAAATCTAATCTAATCCATTGGATGACCTAAATGTACAATCTTCCATAATTACAGTACCATGGTGGAACCAACTTTGGCCGCACAGCAGGAGGTCCATACGTCACGACATCTTACGATTATGACGCTCCCCTGGATGAATACGGTAACAACGAACTCAATTAAAATCTTATTTTGTTAAAGCAGGAGTCACCCAGCGAGTTTACTTGTGTTTGTTACCGAGTCAAGTAACTTGGACGATTTTTTTCTGAGTCGAGTAGCGAATTTTAGATCTATGCTCTAAACATATAATATGGTGGTCAGGTAATTTGAGGCAACCTAAGTGGGGGCACCTGAAGGAACTCCATAGCGCCCTTAAGTCCATGGAGAAAGTTCTCACCGATGGAGAAGTGAAAACCACCAATTTTAGTAGCACGACAAAGGTGGGCTGCACGATCGTCCATCTCGTATCTAATTTGATCTGATCTTATTTGAAGTTGCTACTTGTTAACTCATGATAGAACTGTGTGACTGATGATTTCAGGGAACGATGTACACAGTGAACGGAACTTCCGGCTGCTTCTTAAGCAATACCAACACCACAACGGATGCTAAAATCTCATTCCAAGGCAATAATTTCTTTCTGCCTGCATGGTCTGTTAGTATTCTTCCTGACTGCAAGCAGGAAGTCTATAACACTGCAAAGGTAAGCATTTTTTTCTACGTCTTCAATTTGGAAATTATAAGCCGGCAGAAATACAAGTGGGTTCTGCTTTTCGACTTATCCGATAAGTTACACAGTGGGTGAGCCATATCTAATGATTTTCCTCCATCAGATGATTCTAAACCTACAGTTTGTCAAAGTGTAGGTGACAACCATAGACCATCAATTAAAAGGCCGAAAATCAGTTGCTCGGAATGTCAAATGGGATCGAAATTCTGCTCATGGCTCGTCAATCCCCCAAGTTAACAGAATCATCACACACACACAGATATATATTCCAAATATTTTCATTAAAATTGTTATATGGTTATTATTCTTAGATAGGTTAATGCATAGACCTCTGTAATGACAATGGTTCTGAGTAGGTATAAAGTGCAGGTGACATTTGATTGGTAAAGGAAAAGTTCCTAACTGCATTTCGTCTAATGATTTATGTTTTCTATGCTTTTTTTAGCCAATCAAATGTCACATGCTCCTTATATCAGCATAAAACTGCCGAATCACCTACCTTTTATGTGTTAATTTTGGCTTTTTCATGCAAGTGCAAAGAGCAGGTGACATTTAATTGGTTGGAAAAAAGTAGAAAAAAGAAAAAGTGAGACGAAATGGTAGTTAGAAACTTTTTCTAACCAATCAAATGTCACATGTACTTTACAATTGCAACTCTTTGCTTAAATTACCGCTCCCTACGTGTGTATATTCTCTAAATATTTTCATTCTAATTGTTATATGGTTATTATTCTTGGATAGGTTAATGCGCAGACCTCTGTGATGACAATGGTTGCGAACAAGGCCGAAGATGAACAAGCCACATTAAGTTGGCAATGGACGGGTGAAAAAATTGAGGATGCCCTCGAAGGTGAAGGCTTTCCACCAACAGATCTTAAGAATCAACTCGATATAACCGGAGATACTAGTGATTACTTGTGGTACATGACAAGGTATGTGCATAGAATTTAATTTAAGAACTTATTTAATTTTATAACTTCATCCCAAAATAGGGTTTATTCCTAAATTTGTTTGTTTTCTCTTTTTTTCATTTTTGGTCATGAATTTTATCAATTTTTTTGAATTCTAAATCCGTTCTCATTTTAGTGTAAAAATAGCAACGGATGATCCAATTTGGAGAAATCAAGTGATTCTACGTGTGAATACATCGGGGCATACCCTTCGCGCCTTCGTCAATGGAAAGCACGTTGGTGAGTCTAATTACGTTTCTGTCTCTGCAAAAATCATTTTGACATCCAAATCGATCATTCTCTTGATTGTAATTTTGTGGTATCAGAGAATCCTAATCTTCCAATTCTACATGATAATACAAGTTACCGAAATATGTTGTTGATGAAATCAGGATCCCAACATGGTTACAGTTTCCTATTTGAGACGCCAGTCACATTGAAAAAGGCTAACCAAATAACGCTACTCAGCGCCACAGTCGGTCTGCCTGTACGTAGCCTATTATGTTTCATTGGAAAGCATTTTTATTAATGATTAAATAAACCCATCAGATTAATCACATGATCAAGAACTTCCCAGCCTCTTAATCCTCATACTTTTAAGTTCATTATAGTTTTGTTTCACATAACTTCCTTTAAAATGCTAGTATTTGTTGATTTCGTTTTATTTTTGGTGAATAGAACTATGGTGCATTTTTTGACTTAGCACCTTCGGGCATAATCGGAGGTCCGGTTCAACTGATCGGGGAGGGAAACATTACGATCGACTTATCCAAGAAACAGTGGACCCGTAAGGTGAGACAAGAAATAACATGCTTTAATGTCTCGAGACTTTTGCTAACCAATCCCTAACTTATGTAGCACTTTCAAATTATTCTTAGAATGGCTTGGCAAGGCTTAAGCAATAATGTGGCAGCAGTGCATAAACCGGAATATTAATAGTAGTCATGGCAATCATACTAAAAAAAGAGCAGCTCTGGTGCACAAAGCTCCTGCCTATGCAAGGGATGGACCACAAGAGTTTATAATATGGAGTCTTACCTTGTATTTTTGTAAGAGACTGTTTTGATGCTTTGAACCCATGACCTCAAGGTCACACGATGACAACTTTACCATTGCGCCAAAGCTCCCATTTCATGGCAATCATAATCCACTTTAAATATATGCTCTAGGTTAACGAATCCCTTTCTGATTATTGTTTGTTTCTGGCTGTTGGGTTCTTGACAATGGAACTCATGTTGCCTTCTCATTGACCGGCCGGGCGAAGATTGGGCTAAACGGAGAGATGCAGCAACTATACTCTGATGCACGCCGTGGACATGTCAAATGGAGTGCAGGGGATCTCCGTATTAATCGGCTAATGACATGGTACAAGGTATGTAATTTATGTTTCTAGTACGGACAACAACACGGATTTTTTTACCTTGAGATCTTGGTCATGTCAAAAAAGGGTGCAGATGAATTGGATGACCAGTTGTCCGTCATAACAGCCGTTAGAGGTGTGTTATTTGAACATATTTGTTTGTTAAAGGATAACAGTTGAATGATCATGACTCTGAGACTGCACATTCTTATACAATGTCCACCAACTTTGGTTGATCCAACCCGTTCAGCTGATTTCTCCCGCATTAATATCTGATTGGTCTAGTAAAAATCCAATGAACGCGAGGTGGATCAACAATAATAAATGATCCGCATTATGTAAAATTCGAGTTCGATTGTGCCTTACTAAGCATTCTCCGATTAGTATGACTCGTTTTGAAGTTGATTAAATTGTTTGAATTTTTGGGTTCTTTAGACAAATTTCAAGGCTCCTCCCGGTGAAGATGCAGTAGTTGTGGACTTGCAAGGAATGGGAAAGGGTCAGGCGTGGATAAATGGGCAGAGTATCGGAAGATATTGGGCCAACTTCACAGCACCATCCGATGGATGCGGATGGTGCGATTACAGAGGGAAATACGATCCTGATCAGAAATGTAGAACTAGCTGTGGCCAGCCTTCTCAAAGATGGTAACTGAGCCAATCTTGCATTCATTTTACAAGATATCTATTTCATTTCATAAGAAGAAATAATGCACTTTCAACTATAAGCCCCTGAACCATATATATATATATATATATATATATATATATATATATATCCGAAAATGTGCTAGGTATCATGTGCCCCGGTCGTTCCTCCGTCCTGACAATAACACCTTGGTGTTGTTCGAAGAAGCCGGTGGGAACCCGAGTCAGATAAATTTTCAGACGGTCACGGTTGGGACTGTATGTGCCCATGTCGAACAAGGGCGAACGTTTGAACTATCCTGCCAAGGCAGCCGAGCCATATCGGAAATCAAATTTGCTAGCTATGGAGATCCACAGGGTACTTGTGGGTCTTTCAAGAAGGGCACTTTTGAATCCTCTAAAGCCTTGTCTGTGGTGGAGAAGGTAATTAAGATGTCTCTCTTTAGTTTTCTCAAAAATTTGATTCATTTGTATGGTTATTTTCAGCTATTATACAATGGACCTTTCACAGGCATGCGTTGGAAAGGAGAGTTGTTCGATCAACGTAGGTGATGATGTTCTTGGATCAAGCCAAGGTGGGGGCGTAAAGAAGAAGTTGGCTGTGGAGGCTGCTTGCTAAGGTGCTAAGATTTATGTTTCCATATATTCTCTTAGGTTGGGTAAAATGCTTTCCGTCTTTTGAGAGGTTCACCGTATGTTTCCACGATTTTTATCTAAATGAAGAAGGCAGTTTCGCAATTTAATGTTTTTTTTATGCGCTCTCTCTCTCTCTCGTGTTTTTCTTTCTTACTTTTTTGTTGTTGCGTTTCTCAACTAAATAATGTGGAGATCAGCATTTATTCCCTCACTTCCGCAAGAAATCTTGGCCATTCGATGTGAAATCCTTGGTTCTAAGCACAAAACCCAAGATTAGTGAAATTGCAAGCTTGATGTACCACATCAGTGTTATCAGTTAATCTGGGCGGCTTCTCAAAGGTCGGTTCTGAACGCTAATTAAATATTAAGTCGCAGTAGGCGTAAACCCTCAGGCGGAGACGCAAATGTACACTTCCATTTTTTCACAACAGGAAATTTTTTTATTAAAGATATAAGTTATTTATAATATTAGAAATGACATAAATAGGTTAAATTTCATGTCCACCGAATGTCTGGAGCCCATATTTTTTACGTAAAAATTGCGATAATTTATCTTTTATTAATTTTTTCAAGAACCCAAAATAAGTAGAATTGAGTTATCTATTTTTGGCACTCCACAGGTCCCGTGCAATATCCATCATCAAAACTATGGATGATCAAAACTATGGATGAAAGGACGACGGGGCTAAAAAGTATAAATATCACCCAGTTTCTAAAATTTCCCGAGGAAGCAAGGACTCCAAAATAGGAAAGAGACAAAGAAATTGACTTAAATATAAAAGCCGTTAACTGAAAGGGTTTATAATATGCAACCTTATTTTGTATTTTTGTAAGAGACTATTTTTATGCCTTCAATCCATGACCTCACGACCACAACTTTTACGGTTGGAGCAAAACAATTAACTTAAATGTGGCTCAAAAATATAATTACCTCTCTGCAGAAGCAGGGACTAGGAAATAGGAAAGAGAAAGAAACCAACCGGCATTGAAGTTTAAGCAGCACCTGGTTTTGGATTAGTAGAGGCAAGAGGGCGTAAAAGGTATCTCTCCATCTCTCTCTCATGCTTGATCTTCTACTTCAACAGTTATATGGGAGCTGTTCTAGACAATCGAGATGGAAGAGGAAAAGAGAAACCTTCTCATTGAAGACATAATAATCAACGAAACTCTTCCTTGGTTGTCAGCTAAAGTCCTTTTCGAAGAAATGGAAACTTGTAATCTTCCATGATGTCTTGCTTGCCATGAATCATTCTCAACGTTTTTCATCCTTTTCTGGCTGCTTCTTCCATTTCTGGGGTGAACATGAACATTTCATAGGGTTCGAATCAGACAACTAGATTGCGTCTTTACAACATTTACCGGCATGATAGAACTCGCCATGCCCTTTCACTGGTTTCTTTGCTACGAATACAAAGACCTAGGCCAGTCCGGGTGCACGAAGCTCCCGAGTACACGGGGTCTGGGAAAGAGGCAGACCACAAGGGTCAATGGTACAACAGCCTTACCTTTTGTTTTGCAAGAGACTATTTCCACGCCTGCCAACACAAAAACACAATCATTGTATGTTTAGCAGAAAAAAACATGTCTAAAGTAAATTATGTAAGACCTCTTATATTTGTCTGCCATGTAAACGGAGGTTACAGACCGTAAATCTTCCCCACAGATGATTCTAACCCGCATTACTTTTCTAGTTTATATTTTGAGCGGCTTAGAATCGCAGTGGTAAAATCTGAACCAGTTGGAGACTCAAAATCTCCACGGCAGAATATCTCTAGGGCCTAATGGTTCTTGAGATGAGAGCTGACTTGAAAGAGTGTGTTCAATAAAAAATGATGGTTCGGTTGAAAATTCAGCTTCAAGGGCACGCTGGAAGATAGGTGCACCAGCTTGTTATCCTTTCCACCATCAAGAGCGGGAGGTTCTCGCTGCCCTCTGTGAAGCCAGCCTGGTGCAGGACCCTCCACTCTGAGAACCAGGTTGTCCTAGCCTACGCCCGAGCCTCATGGCTCAACTCCTACTGTGAAACGGGCGAGCCATAAGTAGGCATCGCAAACCCTACCACTAACACCAAATCAACTGTCCACACCAATTTACATCCCCCGCCCGAGTTGCTCCAGTTGGATGAGTCTAATCCTGATAGTCAGAAACTACGGTTTTCCTTGACGATAACCACATTTAAGATGTGGCCAAGAAGGTGACTAGTTCGGGCCGCGCACGTAATTTAGCTGCCTGAATGCTAATTATTGATCCAGGTTAAAATGTAAGGCTCCAAAAGTTCAAAAAAATAGTGTCAACACTTGAGACTCACAAAGTTTGGGCATCACCCCTGTATGTTGAGGCCAATCTGAG
The DNA here is from genome assembly GCA_035236585.1 of Warburgia ugandensis. NCBI lineage: Eukaryota > Viridiplantae > Streptophyta > Magnoliopsida > Canellales > Canellaceae > Warburgia > Warburgia ugandensis. Next base: position 1,687,090 of record CP141126.1, read on the forward strand.
TGGCTTAGATTATCATCGTCGGCCCAAGATATCAATTAACGCATAGATTTGAGTAGGCAGACAGTGGCTCACAACTTTCACCTTCTGGGTCCCGTCTTGAAACGTCAAAAGGAAAATGATTTGGGGACACGTGAAATAATGCATTTTGGAAATTCAATCTTGATAAGCTCTATATTAGCAAGATCTGATTCATTCGTCGTGTTTGGCCTTTATAAAATTGGCTAGACAGCAAAATTCGTGATCATTGGATGATTCTAGCCATATTATTTTGCATTTATTGATAATGAAACTTCAAATTTTCAACTTAAAAATTAGTAGCCAGAAAGCACTTGATGATCGTGGATTTTTGCTGGTAGTCGTATCCAAACAAGATGAATGGGTCAGATCGTTCACATGTGATGCATATCTATTTGCATTTCCAAATGCGTCCGGGTTTCCCTGTTAGCTCGTACTTTAAGCGCTTCCCCTAGATGATGAAGAATCAAACCCTTCATTCGGGCACTTTTAAAACGTGAAAATGATGGAAGAAGAAATCAACTTCCCGTTGAAATGCTTTCCCGAAGAAAAGATAAATCAGCAAAGATACTCAAGATACAGAATCAATCATGGTCTTAGCATACAAGGTCAGCAGTTGCCTAGTAGCCAAACTAGCTAGGATAAAAACAGTTGACTAGAATCCCTAAGATTATGATAATGAGATCATGAGTGAGATGGTGGATGATCATGATTGTTGACAAGAATGTACGTCCTGGACCAACAAAGATCTGGGCACCACTTGTACTTTTATCTGCCGATCCAAATTTTATAAAAATTGATTAGGAGAAGGGACGTGCTTGCTTACTAATTTAGTTTCATATATTAATTTTTATATATTCGAAATACATTAATAATTATTAAGAGAATTTGTAGATTAGATGTATTTTAGATGATTTTAAGTACTTTTCTCATATGTGACCACCCTGACCGGCCCTATTTAACGGGCCTGAAGGGCCACCTGTAGACGTAACACAACCTAAAGAAGAAAGTTAATTACAAATGCGTCTCTTCACTTCTATCCATTCTCCATCTCCTCTTACTATCCATACAATCCCCTTCTTTTCGTTCACCATCTCCTATTACTGTCCACACAATAACATCTTACCACCTGTTTAAATGCAAGTGTATAAATTTAACCTTCCACCTCTTTTTTGTAACTGGTTTCTCTGTAGCAAACTCAACAAGTCCAGCATGTCCTCACTCTCCGACGCCTTCAAAACCCATCCTCTCCACCTGGATAACTCCCCTTTGGACTTTAAGGCACTGAAATGCGTTCCTGACTCCCACACTTGGTCCTCCCTTGCTGTTCCTGGCTCCTCAAGCGTGGAAGCCATCCCGATTATTGATCTCACTGAGATCGATGCTGTGGACCGCATTGGCCGTGCCTGCGAGCAGTGGGGCGTGTTCCAAGTCACAAACCATGGCGTTCCCGTGAAGCTTCTCAATGAGGTTGAATCCGAAGCTAGACGATTGTTCATGCTTCCTACTGAACAAAAGCTAAAGGTGGTACGAGAACCAAATGGCATATCTGGTTATGGCATCGCTCGAATCTCTCCCTTCTACTCTAAACTCATGTGGCACGAGGGATTCTCCATTGCTGGCTCTCCTGCTGAATATGCTCGCAAACTTTGGCCCCAAGACTACACATCATTCTGGTAAATTTAGATATTCTTATTTATGGTCTGTACAGACGTTAGAAACTTGATCAAGTAATGTATATATCAAAATTTCATATATTGTATACATAGAGAAAAGTATCGGAAGTATTGTTGATCCGACCTGTTCATTCGATTTTCTAAATTTAGATATCTTGTAGCCCAACAATCGCGACTGTTGGATGATTCTAGCACCTGGAAAATGATGGTTTTGGTCGTCTGGACTCCAAGGTGCACGGTTGTTTATTTTATGTTTCTGATCGTCCATTTGCAGTGATCAAAAGTAGATCTGTCATACGTTAGATCGTCTTGTTATCGTGACTCTTGGGCTCCAAAATATCTAAATGCAGGAAATGAGATACAGAACAAATGGTGGGTGGGGTGCTTTATGATAGATTCCTCATGTATGCATGTGCACAGGCGCATGTATACTGTTTATATGTATGTTATATTGTCGAATTAGTAATTATTCTCAAATGTGCAGCGATGTAATGGAAGAATTTGAGAAGGAAATGAAGAAGGTAACTCATCGGGTCATGTGTTTATTGGTTACCTACTTGGGGCTAACTTTGGAGGACATAATGTGGGTGGGACCAAGTGGCCAATTGGACATGTCACCCTTATTACAATTAAATTCTTATCCAGCATGCCCACATCCTGATCGAGCAATGGGCCTGGCAGAGCACACTGATACGTCAATATTAACGATCCTTTACCAAAGCAGCGCTAGTGGACTTCAAGTTCTTCAGGATGGGACCGATGAGTGGGTCACAGTGGGACCTTTGGATGGAGGGCTCGTTGTTATCGTTGGTGATCTCCTTCACATCCTTTCCAATGGCAGGTTTCGAAGCACCATCCACCGTGCAGTTGTGAACCGGACCAACCATCGCATATCCATTGGTTGCTTTTGGGGCCCAGAAGCTCACGTCAAAGTTTCGCCCTTATCAAAATTAGTTACCGTCGATCATCCTCCGCTCTATCGATCTGTGACATGGAATGAATACCTTCGCATCAAGGCAGAGTCCTTCAATAATGCACTCTCTTTAATTCGCCTTTCGCCACCATTCGAACAATCAACCACCCGCATGGGCTAGTCTCTCTATATATGTGTGTGTGTGTTAATTTTAGCTATTTAATGTAAGTGTAAAGTGTAAGTGATATGTAATTGGCACCTAATATATTTATAAAATGAGATTTGAGACACCTTGTGAATAATGTGCATAGAAATGGCTAGAGGATTTGATTATGCCGGCATGATTGAGTAGGGATTTGAAATAATATGTTATTGTTGTCATTATTATTATTATTATTATTATTATTATTATTATTATTAAGCAAAGAGTTAAAAAGGAGACTATTACACACCCTTCTAGATCTATCCAAACGTAGTGTTAATGGGAGAGGCGCCTCTTTTCGCAAAACCACTCAGCTACTAGGCTTTAGAATGTGAGCATAATGCAGAGTAGAATCTGCAAAGATCAGGGCCTTATAGGAAAGGCTTAAAGAATCCAGTTTATGGGATCATGCTGACTTATTATACAGCAATATTCTGGCTCAATAAACCTTGCCAAGCGGTCCTGCTGACTCCATGTTGAAGATTTCTTTTGCATTTTGGCAAGGGCTGGTAGTCTTGATTGTGGCTGATTATTGATTGTTCAGTCCAAAACATTGTTCAATCAATAGATCTTCTAGGTTACATGTTTAAGCTCAAATAGCACGCACTCTAATGTCGTCAGTGCATCAAATTAACCATTTTCCTTGCCACATTTTGCTTCATTTTAAGTACTCCGACTACGACCTTAATCTTCAAGATTTACCTCACGATGTCAGCAGTAAACCAGTAGATGTTTAGAGACAGCTACAAGTACATGCAGGAGGGGACATAGCAAGGAACATGGTGATCCAATCATTTTATCTTTTGCACCACATCTTAGATAGGCATGAAGCAAAATATCAGCTAGGTAAAATGTGGCCCCCAAAATGAATGATGTATGGGATCACCAACCATCTCAGTCCTCGCACATATAGTTGCATCTATCATACTAAAAAGACAAAAATCCCCTTCATCTCCTAATGCAAACAAGAATTTAATTCCTACTCTAATTCTTGATTTGAAACTCTTTGATATCAAATCAGAGAGATGTTGATACTCTGCCTAAGCTTGATAGTTCGGATACTAGAAGGTAATTTCTTAGTTGAATTAGCATATAGACTTGTTGCTATGTCAAGCATAAATCTAACTTCAGTTGTGTGGAAGAGAATTTGGTTGTATCATCATCATCATCATCAAGACCTTCCCTCAAGCTTTTATGCTTGCAAATTAATATGCATTTGTATATTAGTTTGTAAGGAAGAAATGAAAATCATCTTCAGCTTTTTAAAACTACGGCAACCCAAACATGACATGAATTGAAAATAGACATTCCCTCAAGCTAGGGCGTTCCCCATAAGCGACGCACTGCATTGGATCTTGGGTGCGGTGAAAAATAGGCAAGGGTTGGTAGGGCGTTTTCCCAGAAATTGGTTGTATAAATAAGGAAATAAAAGTTAAGAATTCCATCTATTTAGCTGTGCATAGTGAATTGCTCTCTTGCCAACAGTAAATTGGCACATTCTTCGTGCTGGAATCTTGTCTTATAACTGGCTGACACGAGAGACTAGTGTGCAATGGAAAACATGCATTCAGCGGCAGCTGCTGTTTGATTCCAACTTGGGGTGAAGAAATTAGTGAAATTACAGTAGTAACTAAAGAAATTTTAGAGATTTTGAGAGGTTTTGAACAGAGCAGCTGAAGACCAAATACATCCGTTGGAAATCATAGTTTGGGACTCTTTAGAGCGTTTTTTCAGTGTCAGAGATCGTCGTTAGTGACAGGGGCTGATCTTTTCAACCTTGAAAACTTGTTCCACTTTTACATGGTCTAAAGGTTGACCTATCTATGATTATGGGGTTGACCCTGTATGTAAATAAGCTTTCTAATAAAGAAGGGGAGCTTTGGTGTGCAACAGTACAGCTATCTCGCGTCACTTTGAGATTACAGATTCGAGGAATGAAATGGCTTTTTGCAAAAATGCATGATAAGACTACATTCTGTAAACCTTTGTGATTTCCTCCTTCCTTGAACCTTACACACGAGAGAATTTTGTGCACTAGGCTGCCTTTTTGTTATCTAATATACAAGGTTCGGCCTTCTCTAATCCGGGTGTCAGTCTCTGTAGCAGAGAAAGTCTTCTTTAGACTAACATGCCAAGGTCGACCTTGTTGAGATAAGGCTTAAGCTTTCTTTCTAAATTCCTTTCCTGTTGATATCAGCCCTGTGATCTTCACTTCGCTGATTCTTCAAATTTTGAGCTTAGGTCACTTTGGTTTCTTCAGAGTTTGACTGTGGCGATCAATGAACATATTTACACTCAAAAGAAACATATCGGATCTAACTTAATGATTTTGTTATCACCACAACCAATAATAAAAAAGGGGCAACTTGTTCCCCCATGGTGTTTTAGTTTTCGGGCAATTGAAAAGCGCATGTACATTAGTTTCCTCTTTTTTTCGACACATGGGGCATAGTCTAGCCCTGGTACATGAAATTCCCGCCTATGAGGGGTTAGAGGAAGGGTGGATCATGAGGGTCTATAATATGCAGCCTTAACTTGTATCTTTGCAAGAGGCTATTATTACGCCTTTAATCCGTAACCTCAATATCACATGATGACAACTTTACCATTGTGCCAAGGCTCCCTTCTCATATAGCGTACCTAATAAACTAATTGTATTTATTGCGTGGGTTTATACGATCTCATCTTTTTGCATGAAGAATAATGGAATGTCTAAAATTTGTGTCTCAATGCTATGACCCCATTGCCTGCCAGCAATAGTGAATTCTTCCACTTTACACTGGTCTTACTAGTGGTCGATGTCATTAGCCATCTTGGAGAGTCCTAGTTCTAACCCACTGATCATTGCAAATGTTGACTGTGATTCCTGATTTAATGGACCATCTACTCCTTCAAGAGATCCCTGCTTTGCAAGATTGTTTTCCAGATGGGAGAGTCTTTTGCTCTTGGTTTCGCTTGTCAAATTTTCCATTTTTCAGGTATCCACCCTAATATATTTGACCCGTATTGAATCACTATCGGTTAGTACTTACCAACCCAGCTTGGCTTAGAAGGCCCTATCCATGTGTCTTATTTGGCGAATTCCTAAACCACAAGAAGATGTATCTTTTCAGCCTTACGTTTAGAGTCAAGTCCAAGCAATATACTAGATATTTACCCTCTTTCTCAGACTCTGGTCGTGAGTAGCCTTCTTTAGGTGTTCAGCAAACCTTAAGTCATTGGCAAAAGTTAAGTGTATGAATAATCAAGGATCTTGCTAAGATTTTTCTTTCAACGAGTACACTAATGTTTTGAACGTGTTAAGGCTTTCAAACAGTTGGATTATCTGTGTAGCGCAGTTGGCTAGTGCGCAGGTCCATCAGTACTTAACCTTTAGTTCGAGCCTCTCTCACCCATCTATTTTTTTGCCTCTTAAAGTTTACTGCAGTTTACTACCCTCAATGGAATTATTGGTCTGTTACACTTTTGTCCCTAAAGAATTTTCTTTTTTAGATCAGTCCTGAACTAATCTTGCACCATAACTCCAATCAACCTACTTTGTCGATGGATATTATAATGATTTGGTATAAATTTTTACTAGATTGTTTAGGAACAAAAGCTATAAAAAAAAAAAAAGGTTAAGTCCTTGTTCATTGCTAGTTTTGTATCTCTCTTTGTCCCTTTCTCAAGGTTGGCTAATCATGAATTTGGTGATCAATTTTTGGTAAAAAAACTAAACACATGACCACAGCTCTGAGCTTAGAAATAGCTTTGGGAGAACAAGTGATTTACTTTGTAATTCTTTGCTTAATAGTAAAAAGAAAAAAGATATCAATAAAATTAGATTTTTGTCTCTCATTGTTTGAGGGAGATTAACTTTGCCGATGTCAGTCCCAAGCCCAGATAAAAAAGGAGGGTTTTGCGTTAAGTACCAACTAAGAAGTAAAACCTTTTTGAAAAAGTTGAAGATGATTTTGTTATTCTCTCTTCTTACTTGCAAATGAATATACATATTTATATTAGTCTATAATTAAGAAACTAGATAATGAAAACCAACTTTAGCTTCTTCAAAGTATGACAACCCTAACATATTGTTTGAGGGAGATTGATTAGCTAACGTCCGTGGGACTCTATCTTGGCGATTATGAAACTCTATATGTGCAATCAAAATTTGATCGTCTATGCAATTCTCAAAATTGATTGTAGGATTGAAATTCAAATGGAAAATGGAAACATGCCTACAAACATATTTCCAAATTGATGGAAAATGAGCGTTCATGTGCTGATCTTTGACGTGTTGAATTGCACTTTGATGGACTTTGCTTTCTTTTTCAATTTGAATGGCTTGGCGTAGATCTACTAGATCATATTAATAGATTACCATTAATAATTTAAAAAAAAAAGACACATAATAGGATTCAATACACGTAATTTTTAATTAATAAAATTAGAATAAGGTGTATATGAAATAAAAAAGAGGAGGAAATTTACAGAAACCCCTTCCACTCCTAAGAGAAATTACAAGCATGCCTAAACATGAAAAATCACAAAGATTAATTCCTATGAAAAGCGTTAAGATTGTGTTCCAAGCCATCATCATCACAATGACCAAACTACCCTCGTAACTTCATTTAGTACAATGAACAAGGTTTAGGTTCACCGACGGATGCACTTTTTTATGACGAAAATACCCAAAATGTTGTACAACACACCTTTTGCCTTCTTAAGACAATTTGCATTTGATATCATCAACTTCATGTGCTGGGTAAGCTGGGCTTTGCGAGTCGATCCAAGGGTATTGTTGTCATTCAACCCAAAACAGAAAATATAAAGCATTTCTTCTCTTTTCATCTTGTTTTCATCCACATGACAGGACAAAGTTATCGGCCGACTTGTTACGATATGGCAAACGCGTGGCCATCGCCGTTACACTGGTCAGAGCCATTAAAACTGCCCGACCGAGACCTTGATCTTCTTGAAGAACTCTCTCCGTAGCCATTTTGTAGGTTTGAAACATGCGATCGGTGCTCCGGGGTGCGTAACAGATCGCTCCGTTCGGACCGTTCTGGTTGCTGACGGGTGGCTTCGTCATGGGCAATCTCTTCTACCCTCTTAGTGGCTTCTTTCATGTCGGGCCGCCGTTCTGTGTTTGGATCGGCACACATGGCCCCTAGATGGAGTAATTGCTCCATTCCGACCTGCAACGTCTCGGATCCCGCTATTTCGGCATCGAAAACTTCTGCCTCTCTATGTTCCAATATAGGACCCATTTTACAATGTCGGTCGCACCTTTTCCATGATTTAGGTATTGGGATGGAAATTTACCGGTCAAGATTTCTAGGATCAGTACCCCGAAACAATAGACATCGGACTTTGGGGATACTAGATGAAAATTGAGAGTTTCTAGGGACTTATAGGCAAACATGGATTGAGTGCCTTGTGAGGGGCTCACCATGGGGGAGAAGCCGAAATTGCAGAGGAGAGGCTCAGAATCGGGACCTAGAAGAACGTTGGAAACTTGAGATTACCATGGGGGATGGCGGAATTACGGAGTTCAGCATGGAGGTAAGCCAAGCCTTGGGCGATTCCTCAGACGATTTTTAGACGATAAGGCCAGTCTAGCTCGGCATGACTAGGTGCTCGATCGCCTGAAGAAAAAGAGAAGAACTTGAGAATTGTAGTATAGAAACCTGTTTAATAATTTCAGTTTGCAGTCATACAGAAAACGGCTTGTAGGTCATGAGTTCAAAGTGCTCACGGGTATCTATGTTTAATATGTTCCAAGGAAATTCAAAAAGTAGAAGGACAAAACTCCCAAGTATAATATTAATATTATAGACAAATTTAAGCATCATAAGAATATTTAGACAAAATTTATATATTATTATAATAGTTTGAGAAATTTATGCATTTTTTTAAAGATGAAAATACAGAATTTAACTTTGATTTTGTATAAGCTATGTTGAAGAATGCTCTCAAGGCCAAAACTTGGAAACTTATAAGTGCCATATCTGGATTGAACTTCAACATATTGTCCATCTCTTTTTTCAGGGAGCTGTAACTGTAACCTACACTATCTTTTGAAAGATTCAAATCATTTACAATCTTTTTGAATAGTTCAGATGTTTGAACCAGTTGGGGTCATTGCTGGTCCGAGTGTGTGATAGGAAAGCACCTCTTTTTTTGTGCATAGGGAGCCTTGGCATAACAGGTAGAGTTGCTATCGTGTGACTTTGAGGTCACATGTTTAAGGCGTGAAAATAGTCTCTTGCAAAATGAGCAAGGTAAGACACGTACCATAAAGCCCAAATATGTGGAGCTTAGAGCTGCCTTTTAGCCTACTTAGCGTGTAGTGCATGGGTTTGTACTTAAAACACATAGAGCTGTTAAAGACTCCTGTAAGCCAAGCAAAATTTTATGATCAAACAGCTATCTAACGGATCGTATCGGATCTTAGATAGAACATGCACTGAATATTTGTCCATCCGATCACCGACCATGTCGGCCATTGGGTGATGGCGATGTATTATTGTGCTTCATCTTCCCTAGTCTCCTCATCTCAGCCTCAAATCCATCCGGCCCCACCCTATTCATCTCCCTCAATCTCTTCACCACAACCGACATCCCATTCCCCATCACAGCCTTATAAGATGATCCCAACCCTCCATTTCCCAAAACCTCAGCAGCGGCCTTCATCAAATCCGGCAACCCAAAGGCACCCTTCTCAGTATTCACAATCACCAGCTCTGGCACCGTCGCTTTCTTTGTATTTAAAGTTTCCGACGTCCTCCGGTGATGCAGACTCTTTCTCTGATGCCCACCATGTGAAGAAGAAACAAAAACTTCTACTACATCTTCTCTAATATCCCTCCCAAGCGTATCAAACTCATCGTCTTGCTTTTTCATGGCAGCCCCCACAGCAACACCCAGTAACAAAATTAAAACCAGCATCCCAATTCCGATAAGCGCACCCTTTACGGAGCCTGCATTCTCATGTGTGGGGCCGTCAAGCCCAAACCCCGCCGCCTGTGGCTAGTCCTTCTCCGACGGTGGCTAGCCCATCTCGTATCTTCATTGCAGGAAGAGGAATTGGAAGAACACGAATCGAGCTTATCCGCATTTTTTAATGATTCTTTTAGTTTGAGAAGGGCTTCGGATTCGGACAAAGCCGAAGTTAGAAGAGGATTGAGGAAGAAGAAGAAGCAGAGAAGGAATAGATGGAGAATGGGAACAGCGGCCATTGCTCAGCCGGAAATCTGACACCTCCGGGAAGAAGCTTGGGCCGCTGTTCAGAAATTTTTTCAGTTTTGTATCTCTTTTCTCTTTTTGGTAGGTTGTTTGAGATCTTTGGTGCTGTGGAATGGAGGCATTGGTTTAGGAGAAGGTGGCGGGAGAGAGAAAGCTCTAAGAATAGGAAAATGAGAAGGGAGAGGCTGGCGTCCATCTTTTGGGTTTGACTGAGTCCAACTGGTAAAACGGTCCAACCCATAGTCTTCTTAATCATCGTAGGCCCACAATCGGCCAGTTGAACCCATAAGATGAACGGTCTTTGTGAGCACAACTATCTGGCCCATGGCCATCGGGCTCACAAAGATGGACGGTTTTGTTCAAACCTATCTGGCCCTAAGTGTGTCTTTAGCTGGAAGACTAATACCGACACCCAATATTGTTTTCTTTTTTGTCTATGAGCCAAGGAGGACAAGCTGTAGAGGGATTTGGAGAGGTTAAATGACTTGTAGGTCCGGATTTAGATTTTTCATCTTTTGAATCATAACCGTTCGTTTTCTCCTAATAGAAACAATGTTTTTAAGATAATTTGATAGACTCGTTCTTTTGAAGCATGTTCTGTGAAACCCATCTAACTCCTTCAAGAAGGAATATCATGCTGGTGGTGACCCACACTGTTCATCATGTTCTAAGGTTGGCCCCACCTGTTTACTGTTCCAATCTTTCACGAAATCACTCTATGTTGGACATTGTATGTGAATTGTCGCCCATATGCAATCTACGACCGTCTATCTCTGGGCATTTATTTATAGCATCATGATACTGAATCCGTGCTTGCTTTAAACATTGGCCCCACTTGTATATTATTCTAATCATTCGCCGGTCTCTCTCTCTCTCCACTGCAACTGGGGTCTTAGACAAAGCAAAATCTGAAAATTTCATCCCCAAATTCGCCGAATTGGGCTTGTTAATTCATCCTAATTCATTCAACTTGGGCTTGTTAATTCATCCGACTTGGGCTTGTTAAGCCCCCACAACAACATAAATCGACACAAGACCCCAAAACATTGCAAAAACCTCAACCAAAGCGATTTGTACCCAATGGTGTCCTCTGCATCTTCTCAATGGAAACCTCATGCAAAGCCATTATACCCAAGAAACCGAGAAAAGATAAAAATGAAGAAAAAACCCTCACGTAGAGTAAATCGGGCAATGAACATAGCAATTGGAAAGAAAAAAAAACCGAGAAAACAATACATGCTTTAGTCCCAGAAAACATAATGTTAAAAATCATTGAGTAGATGAGAATTTTAAGTACCATCCAAGAAGATAAACGGTTTAGATCAATGAAAAATGCTGTCCAAATTTTAAGGTTTGCCTTGAACCCGGGTCTCTCACTCTGAGCTCTTAACTCTGTTAATCCTGCTGATAAAAGACGAAATTCTAATAATTCATGTCTCACTTCCACGGTTCGATGTTCACGAATAAGATAAACTACGGTTTTAGGTAGAACTATGTTCTTCAAGTTCCAGTCTGCAATCTGGTTAGATTCTTTTCCCAAGTTTGGCAAAATAGCATTTCTATTTTCCCATTTTCTGACTCCCAACAATGCTTCACTTTTCTGCTTCTTCCTGCTGCAATGGATTAAGCTTGAGAAAAGGGAATTCCTTTTCTTGGTGTAAAAATTCAGGTCCAGGAGAAAGGAATTTCTACAGCTGGAACAGTTTTCGGCGGATGCGTGCGAATGCTACTTGGAAAATCAGAAGGTTTTTGGTGAGTTATAGTTTGGCATGGAACAAAACCATGCAAGATTTTTTTTTTCTTGGATACAAGCGATCTCACAATCGTCCAAGCAGAGGTATGAAATGTGGGACTCAGGACCTACAACTTTGGACCCAAGGCCACATGAGTAAACTAGCGATGACATGCAAGTTTATTGGCGTGTGAGCCCAAATAAGTTTACTTCTGCATTTACCGAGAGGAATGGTGGGGATTCCAATTTGTTAATAAAGTATGATAGATGCCTACTGATGTGAGAGTCTTATGCAAAGGGGGACCACAAGGATCAATATCTGTCCTTTATGAACAGGAATTAAATGACTTGCATGTCGTGAAACACATTGGCTCTCGGTGGCGGTGGCCGATGGCGGTGACGGTCGCTGTTGAAGTCAACAGTCGGTGGCAGCTGACGCCTACCATGGTTGAAGTCAGCAATCGGTAGCTTGCGTCCGCCACCGCTGGACCAACAAATGTTATAAGAGGCAGCATTGCATTGGAACAGTTGTAATTGACTGCAAAGCCTCGATTTTCATATTTTAGACGGTGAAACCTTTTGCATCACAAGCAGTATATTCCATAATAATAATAATAACAAAACAAACTACATAAAAAAGATCAAGAATTCAGCTCAAAACCAAAGTAGAAACTCTAAATGAAACTTTGAGAACTTGGATTACCTTTTCAAGCTGATTAATGAGAGAGACGAGAAGTGAATTCGTCATCTTGATATCTTCCTTTTGGGGAATATTCAGCCTCGTTCCACTGGACTTAGTCGACCTTAAATAACAATAATAATAATAAGATTGACGAAATAAAGAAAAAGTTTTTTTTTTTGCAAATGAGGCCGAAAAGGAATTGAAAGTTGTTGTGTTAGGGTTTAACAGAGCTTACAATAACAGGCAACTACAGGTTTGTGTTTATACAGGCTCGTTTTCGCTTCCCATGTAAACCGATCGGAATTTAAGAGAGAGAGAGTCGAGACCCTTCTTTCGTCTTCCTCTCTGTATGCCGCAGTAAATTTGGCCAGCAGCGAGGGTTTTGGCATTTTTTTCTTGAAACTTTTTGTAAAAAATTTTAAATTAAGAAAAAATAATAAAATATTATGACTTGGCGGAAACAGACTTCCGTTAATGGGTTATGATCTGCATGAGCTATAAAGGTAGCATCAAAAGTAGCACATTCATTAAGGGCGTTCTGCATCTTCCTCGCATTAAAATTCTGGAACATTTGACCGAACCGATACTCCTAAATCTGATGGCTTCTGAATATCTTGACACGGGCACAGAACACATTGTGGGCTCCTACGTCGATTTTTTGTGCCGTCTTATTGGATCGAAAGAGGACGCTGAGGCTCTTAGACGTGAAGATGTGATCATAACAGATCTCAAAAGTCCTGAATCAATTGTCGGGTTTATGACGCAACTCAATAAAAAGACTGGGTTCGCCATAGTCTTCGAATTAAATCATTTGACGGTGCCATTGTATGACCAGTTCAAAAAGAAAGCAAAGAAGATAAGAACTAGGTGGCAGAGACGATTTAGAGAGTGGCTTCTGAGCCTCAAGGACCTCTATTTTAAGAACCCTTGGACTTTTATCTCCCTTATTGCAGCGGTTGTCCTGTTGGGCCTCACAGTGGCACAAACGGTCTACGCGGGCCTCTCTTACCGAAAAGGCTGAATGACTACTCTGCTCATCCACCACAGCTTTCCTTTGACAACACAAAGGGGGACCACAAGGATCAATATCTGTCCTTTATGAACAGGAATTAAATGTCTTGCATGTCGTGAAACACATTGGCTCTTTATAGATAATGAGAGAACTTGTGAAGAGACAATAGCCACAACTTTTTCTATTATAAGTTTTAAGTGGTCGTATGACAGTCACAGGTTGAAGATATACAAACAGCCCCTGATAAAAAATACAAAGAAAGACTGGATATTATAAACTATTATAGTCGACTCTTTTTCTGAACCCTGCAGAGTTGCCTTTTTTCTTTTTTTTTTCTAGAGTACCAGCAGTAGACATATATATTCTTCTTTTTCTCAAAGAAGAACGAACCAGCGAGCACTCTTTGGATGATCCGATTCATGAATTTCCTTAAATTGACTACCAACCAAATTCCATAACTACTGTATGACTTCAGCCCTGTGACGTAGCAGCGGGCCCTCTTTGGATGATCCAATTCATGAATTGACTTAAATTGACTACGTACCAAATTTCATAACTGTTGTTTGACTTCAGCCTTGTGACGTAACAGTCAGCCCTCTTTCGATAATCCAATTCATGAATTGCCTTAAATTGACTATCAACCAAATTTCATAACTATTGTATGACTTCAGCCCTGTCTTTTTTGCTTCTAAATCATGTTCATCAAAATTTGTTCGAGTGAAAAAGCTAGTAAGATGAGCGTATTTTTGGGATTAGAGACAAAAGGGGTAGACCGAGTATGATGAACAGTTTAGACATCCCAAATCTAGGGCTTATTTCAACTGCGTCCTTTTCAGCGTCTTTTCAAGGGTCGGCATAGATGAACTTCGTTTTTATTAACGAGGGACTAGGTTCTGGACTAGCCCAATGGCTGATTGCCACCACCTGGCAACGTTTTTTTAGGAATAAAAGTACACTGAAACTATCTATTATTATGATATTTTAATTCATAAATTTTCAGAAATACAATTTAGTCTCTACCAGTACTGTTTTTTATATTTATTATTAGACTTTAGTCCTTCTGCTTAAGTCTCTCTCCACCAACTGATGGTTCGGCACCATAAGTAATTGCTAATTATTTTCTTAAAATATATTTCATCATTTTTACCCGACAGCGAAATTCTCTGCTAAAACCATCCATCCATCAATCAACACTACTCCGGCTAACCCTGCTTCGTTTTCTTCTTCTCTCCGTCTCAAAATCAGCATCCCTCTGCCAACATTGATCCCTGCAGAACTGCCACTATTCGATTTACCATGCACTTCTTCTTCTTAGCTAATTCCTTGCAGAACTTCTCTTTTCATCCTACACTAGTAACTTTTGTATCCTAACACTCCATCAACCCATCAAATAAGGGATATGGGTCACCTGGACTGGTCTAAAACCTAAATTTCTTTTCTTTAGAATCTTCTCAATTTTTGAGGAGAATGTTATAAGAGGCCGCATTGCATTGGAACAGTTGTAATTGACTGCAAAGCATCCATTTTCATATTTAGAAGGTTAACTTTCTGCATCACAAGCGGTATTTTCCATAATAATAATAATAACATAAAAAAGATACATAAAAAAAGATCAAGAATTCAGCTCAAAACCAAAGTAGAAAGTCTAAATGAAACTCGAGAACTTGGATTACCTTTTCAAGCTGATTAATGAGAGAGACGAGAAGTGAAATTTTCATCTTGATCCCTTACTTTTGGGGAATATTCAGCCTCGTTCCACTGGATGCAATCGACCTTAAATAGCAATAATAATACTAATAATATTGACGAAATAAAGAAAAAAAATTTTCTCAAATGAGGCCGAAAAGGAATTGAAAGTTGTTGTATTACCGTTTAACAGAGCTTACAATAACAGGCAACTACAGGTTTGTGTTTATGCAGCCTCGTTTTCGCTTCCCATGTAGACCGATGGGAATTTAAGAGAGAGAGAGTCCAGACCCTCCTTTCTCTCTCTGTGCCGCAGTAAATTTGGCCAGCAGGGAGGGTTTTGGCATTTTTTTCTTAAAACTTTTTGTGAAATTTTTTAAATTAAGAAATAAAATAAAATATTGAGACTTGGCTGAAACAGACTTCCTTTAATGGGTATATTAACGGAGGGACTAATGGTGTAATAAATTTCACAGTTATACGGATTAAACTGTATTTTCAGAAGCTTAAAGATTAAAGTATCATAAGAGAATAGTTTTAGGGATGAAAATGTACTTTTAGCTTTCCAAAAATATTAATTTGAATGTAAAATGCAGCTGGAAATTAGTAGTGTCTTGATGTGATGTTGCCTTCCATGTCATTAATCACCTCTTCTTCTTTACCGTAACCTTTCCCATTTTCATTTCTGGTTTTCCCTCAACTAACTCAAAACCCACCTTTTAAATCTCCATCGGGGGCTTGTGTGAGGACGTGGTGATTGGTCGCCCTATCTGTCCACTGCGCAGCGAGGGAAAGAAAGCGTCTCTCTGTTTCAGCCCTCTTCCCCTATTTTCTGTATCCAATTTTCTTCTCCGTCGCTAGGAATGAACAGAGGAACCGATACTGTATCTGATACGGTTTTAGAAGTCACCCAAGATATGCTCGATTATATGGAGACAAACAGGAGGGAACAGCCATTGCAACAAAGGAGTTCAGTGGGTGGGAGCTCATGCTGCATTGACGGATTCCCTAGAATCTTCGCGGGAGCCTATAAGAGTGGAAAACAACCTGAATTTAAGTCATCATTGCCGGTGAATGTTTCCACTCGTTCGAGTAGCAGCGGATCCGATACTTCACCGGATGCGGTTTTCGGAGTCGACCAAGATATGCTCGATTATATGGAGACGAAGAGGAAGGAAACGCCATTGCAACTAAGGTATTCAGCGGGTGGGGGCTCATGCTGCATCTACACAGTTCCTAAAAACTTCCTGCGAATCGATGCGGCTGCATACCGACCTGAAGTTGTGTCAATAGGCCCTTATCACCATGGGAAGAAGCACTTAAAGGCAATTGAGGAGCACAAGTGGCGCCTCCTAGACTCCCTCCTGTTGCGTACTCAGCAACGCGACATAGGCGTAAGTGACTACCTTAAAGCCATAATTCCGTTGGAGAAGAAAGCAAGAGATTATTATTCGAAGACCATACCCTTTAATAGGAAGAAATTCATCCAGATGTTGGTACTAGATGGATGCTTCATCATTGAGTTCTTACGAAAGGGTTGCGGTAAAGTATCCATTGATAGAGGTGATCCCATCTTTCTGCAGTGTACATCTACCATTATTCGGCGGGACTTGTTACGACTCGAGAATCAAATTCCCTTCTTTGTTCTCAAACGCTTATTTGAGCTGACAAAGTGGCCGGGAGAGGATGAGTCCTTAGCAACGCTAGCTGTCAAATACTTCAACTCGATGCTAAGGCCAGAAGAAGATTATAAGGGTCCCCTTAAATTGGAAGGCAAACATTTACTCGATTTGATCCGTGCTAGTGTTCTTCCCCTAAATTTTACTCAAGTGGGCAACCCCGGTGCACGAAGCTCCTGGTTATGCTGGGACTGGAGAAGGAGCGGGCCACAATGGGCAAAAGAGAAAAAGAAGTTTGCCAAAGTAATCCCAAATGCAACAAAGCTCCAATTGGCAGGAATCAAGTTCGAGGCAGTAAAAGCTGATAGTCTCATGGATATAAAGTTTACAAATGGGATACTAAAAATCCCAAAAATGGGCATCGACAACGATATTGACTCATTCTTCAAAAATTGTATCGTGTTTGAACAGCACGTCCTTGATCCTTCTGATCTTCACTTTACAACTTATACCGTCTTCATGGATTGCCTAATCGATACTCCTAATGATGTTGGAGTACTACGTGACCATCAAATTATTGAGAATCACATGGGATCTGACGAGCAAATAGCTCGTTTCTTTAATCAGCTAGGGAGAGAGGCAGTCTATGATCCAAAAAAATGTTATCTCTCGGGACAATTTGCGGAAGTTAATAAATACTACACCGACAGTTGGCATGTACGATGGGCAACCCTCATTAACACTTACTTCAATACTACATGGTCAGGAATAGCAACCGTTGCTGCTTCCATCCTCCTCCTCCTTACCTTGGCACAAACCTTCTTTGCTATTTTTGGTTATTTCCGTCCTCCGTAGTAGATCATTTTCTTCATGCTTATGGTTTTTATAAATTATTTACAGTACTACTTTAGTTGCCATTCACAAATTAGCAGCTTGCTGTATGCAATTTGTAGTTTCTTCTTCTTACCTGAGGTTGTTGTCTCTATTTCATAAGCACGTATGCAGTGCAGATTGGTTGTTGCCTGTTTCTATTGTCGTTGTTCCTTGATAATACTTATTATGAAATTACTGTGCGCTTTATTTGGAAGCTTACATTGACACTCACTGTATGCAATTTGTAGCTTTTCTCGGGCAAAGTTGTAAAACTCGCAAAGTTAACTCAAAAAATTTGTTCAAGTTAGCAAATCGAGGTTACTAGGCAACAAATTTTATTTATTTATTTATTTATTTTTTTAGTCTGTGGTCTCATGTACTCTTAGGTCTTAGCTTGTTAAATATCCATTGATCTGCACGTGCAAACACCGGATCATTTTTTCTGAGAAAAATCATTCTGTTGGTGGCCCAAAGAGTTCGTACTTTCCAGGCCACATCAAGATATGTTATGCTTCGAAAATCTAGATCAATCGATTAAATTAAAGACTAATTAGACATGCCATTCGAGAATAATTGTGCTTTCGTTGTGCCTAGCTACAAAGGCATTTCTCTTTTTAAATACTCTGAGCCTATTGGTTGGAAAGAGGCTATTGAGCCAAATAGAGTGCAGCTAGAACAAGTATCCTTCATGTGGAAAAATTTATTGGAAAACCTTTAGTAGTTGAGAGTGATTCAAAAGTGGTGATTAGCTGGATTAAAGAACCTCAGACTGTAGGCTGGAGATTCCCATATATGATAGATTAAATTCAATCTTTCTCGAACGGTAGCCAATTTGTTTATAGACATACACCTAGGTCAGCAAATGAAATGGCGGATGAGCTTGCAAAATCAAGTGCAATCAGGATTAGTCTTCTGATGTTTATATCCGAAGAAGGTAAAAGGTTATTCACGGTGCCACAACGAGTGATGACAGCTAGTTCTCCTACAAATGGTTGGGGGCCCTTTTATTTTTTGGCTTTTCCTAGATGTGTAGTGCTACAGCTTGTGGGCGAATGGCAGTTTGTGGATAAGATTTGCAGAGACCAACTTAGCACAGAGACCTCATGTTGGTTTTGTGATCTTTTCTTCAATCTAGCATTTTCATATGTAGCTAGCCTTTTGTATTACAATCTTCTTGATCACTTTTAGCTTTAATAAAAAAATTTATTTGCCTTATAAGAAAAAAAAAATGCCATTCTAGACCAAGGAGGAAGTACACTTTTTTGAGGCCAGTGTCTACTATGTTGTCATAATCATCATCGTTATCGTTATCGAGACCTTATCTCAATTAATGATTGGCTACGTGAATCTTTTTCGTCAATATCATGGTTGCATTTAGTTTCAAAGTTTTTAAATCCTCTCCTACCACTTATATCCGCATTCTTTTGGGCCTTTCCCTTACCCTCTTACAACCTTCAACTTGCATTACCTTTCTCTTTCTAATTAGATCTGTTTTTAATCTCTGTTGGACATGTTAAAACCACCTAAGTCTAATTTTCCTTATCTTATTACTTATTATTATTACTTCTAAGTTTCTTCTGATGTTTTTATTTCTAATTCTATCCTTTCTTATCTTGCAACTCATCTATCTCAACGTCCTCATTTTAACTACAGTCTGTTTATATACATGATGTTCCTTAATAACCAACACTTTGATCCATAGAGCATGGCCGGCCTTATATGCATCCAACCCGCTTGAATTTTTTAGGTAACCTCTCTCTCAATCTTTTCACTTTCCTGAATCATCGATCCTAAGTAACAAAAGTAGTTTTAGGAGACTCGTTGGTTATCAATCTTTACTGGTGCTCCACTCCCGCTCCTTTTCATGCTAACATTGCATCCCATATACTCTATCTTAGGTCAGCTAATTTTAAATTCTTTAAATTCTAATACTTCTTTCCATAACTCTAGCTTTATGTTTACATCCTCTGGAGTCTCATTAATTAAAAATATATCATCTGTAAATGACATTTACCATGGGATCTCCATGTACAAATGTTTTGTTAACTCACACATAACCAATGTGAAAAAGTACAGGCTCAATGCTAATCCTTGGTGCACTCCTACAGTGATAGAAAAATAATTAGTCTTTCCACTATTAGTCATAACATTAGTTACTGCTCTCTCTACATATATTTAATTATATTTATATACCCTTGCAAAATTCCTTTCTCGCTCAACACCCTCCATATTAACTCTACATAGATCCTATTATAAGCTTTTTCTAAATAAATAAAGACCATGTGAAGGTCCTTTCTCTTCTCTCTATATTTCTCTATCAATTATTGAAAATAACTTTCATACGGAATCTCCCGATCCAGATGATCCAATTCATTAATATGGTAGATACAAACAAGCTTATTCCGTCAACAGTAATTTTGTCTTGATTGGACACTCATAAACTCTTTATCTAAAAAGCCTTGTTTGGAGATTTTTTTAAAATACGTGAGCCTCTAATTTTTTGTGAATTATAGTATTTCGATAAAAAAATCTCATTTTGTGCATGGAACCAATGCGATGTGAGGTTTTTTTTACATTTTTATTCTTTATTCAAACAAAAAATTAGAAAGCAAATGCAGCAAATTCTTCTAAGCATAGTGGTGCAAGAAGTCTCTCCCTTATGTGAGGTTTCAAGACTGTACAAGGTGTGTGTCTATCATTAAATAAATAAATTTACAACACAGAACTGTCCCAGACTCCAAATCTAATTCTCAGCCAAATGACAAAGTGGGTTATAAATCTAAAACTGTACATGACACCCTCAAACCGAGGGACCACCAATTGCTGTCAGGGCTCGTTGGGCACAGTAAACATCATTTTCACACGTGTCAAGTCGTAATGGGTTCAATTTCGTAGCCATGTGACATTGGTGGGCCCAATCGTTCCGCTACCCGACGCCCCAAACACGTCATTTAGTGTCAAGATGTTGACGCCTTTCGCTTTCGCTTTTCTTTTTCTTAGCTGGGAAAAGGTATCCGGCCTTGGTACGTACCTGTTGAATTATTTAAATCCGGTAATTCTCGGTCCCACCATCATCTATTTATTTTTCCTTTTTTAATCTTCTAAAATCCAAATCTCCATAATGCAACAGATCACGATCGTCCACGTTTCCTCTGACCAAGTCTCCTCTGGTCTCATATATGGAAGACAATGGAAGAAAGAAGGAAAATGTAACTACGAGAGGGCCTACTAGACACAACCGAGAAGCCTAATGTGGGCCATTTTCTTAATTTTAATGCTATCTGGGATTGATGTGATCTGACCGTTTGAAGAATAGATTGCAAGCGTTCATATTTAGACAGTTCATTATAAGCTCTAACATTGACATGGATGACGATCCAATGGTACTTCTTGCATGATCTGAGCCATTCAAACGCTGGATTGGGAGATGGGTGATCGAGAAAAGAGCCAAAGTCATCAGATGAAGAATCAGGATCATGCAGTCTCAAAGTAAGATTTCTGAGTAACTATGATAAGTGAGAACTTTACTAAACAAATGTTAATCATTTTCTTAATTTAACCCCGGGTTAAATTAATAGTATCTTCTTAGATTAATGGAGATGTAGCTTTCCCCCACATGATTTTGTTTCATGATTTTCCTTTTCTTTAATACTAAATCCCATACCTTCTGCCCATGTCCGAATGCTTTATTAAAAGTGCAATGACATTTTCAGCTATAAAACAACCACGTTTGAAGGCTTGTGTAATGGTAGATGGGTCTAAATTTGGATGATCTGAATTATTCATCTTTTTGGGTCCAAAAAATTTATGTCCATCTGAGGGTTCTAGCTATTGTGCTATGGTTAAATATTTCAACGGACATTAAGTAAAAATAAGAAAGGCATTGCTCAACTCATCCAACAGTCAGAAGTTTGTTGGCTATCCAATCTAAGGGAAGCCAAGCACAAGAAACGGATCAGATCATTCAAAAGAGAGCCCTAACTAGGTTGTATCTTTTTCTGGTATCCTTTTTCCGTTAGAAGTCTGCATTTTTCTAGTTCAGCGTGGGCTTTCTTAACACCTTGTGCGCTTTAGGAGGATGGTTTTGGGTGCCCACAGTTAGCATTTTTAGACCAATTAAATCAACGGTCTTTTAAGTATTAGGTTGAATTACTACGGCATCATCATTACGTTTGGCTCACAAACTAGTAATTGATGGTCCTCATCTATGGTTAATCCTTACCATTCATCTTATTTCTCCAGCTCTAAAACCTGACAAATGTCATTTTGCTGGTTTATCTGATGGGCCCCACTTATGGTTATAGTCCGCACTGATGGCTGAAATCAAATCCATTCAGAGTTGGAATCATCAGTACTGGCGACATGGATGCAATCAAACGGACGATATAGATCAGACATAGATTGGCCTCGTTATATCCAACTAGTGTGAGGTGCAATTGTTCCAAATCAATAAAAGGGTGGCGAATATCAATCGAGCTGGTGGAAATACCAGCCACAATATTAGATTACTAGGTTAGTGGGTTGAGATGGTCTCTCCATATATATCAACTGTTAATTAAAAAACCACTTTTTCCAATTATTTTTATTATCTACATTTCTGTGCGTCATCCAAGTCTGGCTGATTTCTAAAATCAGGTGAAAAGACCTGCCCTCGATCAAATTATATTAAGCTATTGCTCGATTAATTTAATTGGATATTACAAGTCCTTTTCAATGCGGGAAGATCCCAAGGAAACAAATTTTAATTATATTTTAAGCCAGGCTGGATTAATAAGATTTTAAGAGCTTCATTGATTAATCCAGGGATTTCTTCCTTCCATTTGAATCATTCTTTGAAACGTATGGGCCATATTAGACTAATTGAATTATTTTATTTTATTTTGCTTTTATAATATTAGGTAAAGCATAGTTTACTTGGTCTTCTTACATGAAATCATTGATCCATATTAGTTTAATAGATATGTTTACATGTGAGATCACTAGTGAAAGCAACGCTAAGACCTGATTTCTAGTATAATATTTCTCATCTCAGGGTCCCTTGATGTAGACATGAAGTGGAAATTGGTTCAAATATTTCTGGCCATTCCATCATTGAACTTGGGTTGGAGCATGGAATTTTTCTTTCTTGTTATTGTATATATTTTGCAAGCCATTGGCGGGGTAGGGAATCATTTCAAGCACCATCGTTTCTCATTTTCTTTTGCTAATGGGGACCCTCATCAGAATGGAAAATCATACGAAAATGCAGAAGGGGACTGCAGTCATGGTTGAACGGGACCATAGTTGCAAAGTTCGGATTCGGGAATAAGTCGACAAGGAAAGAAATCATAAAATTTGAAAAATATTTGAGAAAAATTAAAAAGAAATGTAAGTATATGATTTCAATCTTTTATTTTGCATTTTTGATTAGATTTACAGAGAACACTCAAGAATTTGATAAACTATTCTTCGTAAATTCATTTTTGATTTGGTCAATCTGCATAGAATTGAAACTATGTGCGAACTTCTGATTTATTAGGGAAAAGGTTCCAGAGATAAAAAAAAAGAAGTTGGGACTTCTTTAAAAAAATTTCAATTATTTGGAGCTTTTGGTAATTATTACCTGGAAAACATTTGAGAAAAATCAGAAAAAAAAGAATTGCAAGGATATGAATTCAATATTTTAATTTGCATTTTTTAATAGATTTATAGAGAATATTTGAGAATTTGATAGATTATTTTCAAATTTGATTTAATTTCACAAATTCATGTTTGATTTGCTAAATTGGCAAAGAATTGGAAATATACATAAACTTGTGAATTATTTGAAAAAAAGTCCAGAGATAGTTTTTTTTTGACAAATTCAATTATTCAGAGTTTTTTTGTAGACTTGCAACAATTAATATCAAACTTCACCGAACAAGGACATATGGTTCGGTTCTAGCTGGTGTCCAGCTAACAAACAGGTCTCCATTACTATAGTTGCAGTTACCAGTGCTTCTAAAGGCTATGCTCAACAATGCTTAAGATAGCCCAACAGTTGGTCCTGTTGATTGCCCCTAGTCCTGCGGAGGCTTGCTTGCAAGGGCCTATTCTAATTTTAACTTCCTACTGCTAAGCTGTAGCTTTTTTGTGGTGGGCATGGGGATTTTCATAAATGACCCTAAACCAGCAAGCAACTTAACCCGTCACCTATCACAGAAAAACATCTTGCGCCACTGCAATAGAAGGCCAGGACTCTAGTTGAGCTAAAAAGTGTGACAAAAGATGACAATTTTCTACAATTACGATTTAGTCTAAAACTCTTCATCCATCGGCACAATAGCACCTCCCAAATGAATAGTCAAGATCACACTTGCACCTCGTGGGATCGGCCCGACTAGACTTATTTTAATCAGCATTTACTTTTGATAAAACTAGTATTTTACACTAAGTAACAAAGTGGGCATACCTTCCAGGGTTCCCTTTTCATAACCAGGCTACAACATCAAGTGGCTCCACCACTCAATTAATGAAAGGGAAGGGATCATCCTAGTTTGCAATTGTCATCAGCTAAACTCAAGTGGGTCAGCAATGGTTGCTTCCAACTGGGGAGCACCTAAGTTGCCATCTTTTATGGTTGCTGCTATAATCCCACCACCATTAGCCCATCCCACTGCTTTTATTTTTCATTTTTTTAGTTTCTGATCTATGGTTAGGAAACTGGGGGTTTTGGTGGAACCCTGGGGCAGACAAAAACAATCCAAATTATTCTAAGCTGAACAATAAAGCTTATATAAACCTAATCACTTCAAGAAATGACACCAAACTTGCACCACAGTGCTAATATGAAAACCATATAGGTATTACCACAATAAATTATGAGTTAACTGCCACAAATTCCGTCTGTCGGTCAAATTTGGAGAAGAAAACATCAACAGTTCCGTAGCTATCTAGGAGCCAAGTAAGAACAGTGCCGTCAAAGTCTCACCTTCCTCAAGATGCATCGCCTACTAATGGTGGTTTGCCCGATTTCTCTGCTACCACTACTTCAGGATTATAGTTCCAGAAATAAGTAGGTAGTTAGACATTCAATTACAATAGAAAGATCAGTAATCAGTTTTCCGGTCTCACTGTTTACACGCTGGTCTTTAAGTTTTTGAGAAGTGCCAACGTTACATTTAACAGAAAACATCATCAACAAAAAACTCCATAACGTGACCTTTTAAGGCTTTGCAGAACTGAAGTTATTACGTTTCTTGACTTGATTATCCCAGCGAAGAAGTCCAAGAAAGATCTCTGCTAAGTGTGTTACTGGAACAATTACCAAAAGTTGATGGATCACTATTAAATCAATCTGTTTCTAACCTGGAGATGTATATTTGTCATAGAATTTTCCAGCCTGCTCAAGATCCCCAAGTTCAGTATAACAGTCAGCTGTTGCTCCATATGCTTCGGTATTCCCAGAAGTCTCCCTTTCTCGCTTAGTTTTTGCTAAGACCATAGAGTGGTATTTTATTGCTTACTTCCCTTGCCTCTGTAAAGATGCCCCTGAACGCATCCGAATAGAATCAAGAATAGTTATAGCAATCATACTGAAATTTATGATGAGATGAAGTCCAGTTATTAAAATTCCTAAGCGCTACCAGAGAGAGCTTAAATTGTTGGCTAACTAGTCCTTTCTGTATAAATGCAAAATTCATAAATTTTGAAAGCTCAATCTAAACACTGTTTTCATGCTGTGTCAAAAGGATGGGTGGCTGGCTAAGCTGAATGGGATAACAGAACAACATCCTAAATATGGAAATTTTAGTATTCCTCTGAATGCATGCATTAGGCGTTACATAGCATCCAAGGCATTTGAAGACGAGGTGGTCCAAGTGTTATGGCATAATCAGCAATTCATGAGTGATTAAATGAGAATTTTTTTTACTGAAGTTAGCACCTGACAGCAGCTTTTTTTTTTTGGAAAGGAAATAATGGCAATGCCTTTTGATCACTGCATTATGAGCATCAAAATGCTCAAAGAGTATCAAAATGGATCAGAAGGTAAGTGGGGGACTTCTCAGAAGGAAGAAGGATAATTTGATTAATCTTGAAAAATGTTCTGCCCTAATCCCACATACATCCTTCAACTACTTCTAATTTACTTTATACTCTTTTTACAGACAAAACAAATACAAGGAAAAGAATCATCTTGAATTGATTTAATCGGGTTGGGACCCATATCTAAGCCTCAGGCAGGCTTCTTCTCTTAAGGATCCCCTATGCTTTGAGCAAGCTCAAGAGCTTCCTTAAACTCAACAAATGCCTTTTCCAGTTCTTGATTCCTCAGGAAATTCTTCCCACACTTCAAATTAGAGAAAATTTGTTGCTTTTGGGTCGACAATAACTTCCTTTTCTGGTATTCTACATACAGATGCGTAGCTCAAGTTGGGAGCATATGATTCGATCTCTGCCCGTCTTCTTAATGATGCATTTATCTGGCGGAGCTGATCATTTCGCCGCTTCAATTCTCCTTTTCTCTGCCGTGCCACCAATCCTAAGAAGCAAGAAGCTCAAGGTCAAGTACAAGCTGAGACAACAGCGCTTGGATAGAGATAAGAACCATCTGTTCTGCAAAAACAGGTATTACTGCAGCAGGCAACTGTAATTTTCCAATAGGTGAAAGCCGATCTGAGATGCTCGAGGAGAAACTTTGCCTCAGGGAACTTCACTTTAATCATTCCACAAGCAGGAAGCAACGCACTCTCCCAAAAGGAAAAGGGCAACCCAAGATCATGGAAACTGAAAAACATTAAATGTTCCAAATACAACATGCCATAGAAGTGTTCACACAAGCATAACCTGCCAATTCATAAAAGCAAGTAGTAACTCAGTCTTTGATGACTTACCATATGAGAGATTCAGCGACTCTAAACTTTCAAATGTCAGGCCGACAGTGAGAGAAACTGGAACATTGGAAAGTAGCCTAGACACAGGGTGGACTTGTTCCTCAACCAAAGGTTGATGGTTCAGGTCCATATGTGCAACAACTTCCAATCGAGAAACAGCAAGACAAACTGTACTACAGTCCATCCCGTGGTTGAAAGGTGATTCATGTCACTAGTGCATGATTTTAGGGCACAATAGTAGGCTACCAAACCCACAAGTGACTGGCATAATCTAGTCCCAGTAAGGAAATGAAAAAAATTAAAAGAAAAATATATGCAAATAGACATGTGGGGCCTTCCTCCTCAATTTCTTCATTGATCTTAGATAAAGATCTACAACCTTTTTTCACTTTTGAAACCCCAACTACACCAATTATTTTAAGGAGTGAAAATGTACATCTAAAGGAAAATGAACAACGAGATAAGAAAACTCATGCAAAACATTTTTTTCTGGATATATTGTCATGTGAAGCTCATCGTTATGGGGTCGCAATTTCACCTATACTAAACCCGTCCAACACTTGTGTAACTCCTTTGCAAAGCACAAGTTAGCCTTTAACTTTCCACTCTCACTTGTTAGAGCTACACTTACTCACAAAAACAATGAGAGAACTCAAGAGAACACAAAAAGAGACTTTCTCAATTACCCTCTAATGAATTGAGCTTAACTGAGCTAAGTTACGCTAAGCTGATTATGAATGAGGAGTTAACCCCTATTTATAGTTACTCACCTCCATCCACTTTCTCAATGGATGGCTAGGATTATTACATGTGTCCATACATTAATAGTCAAAATTGTATTATGAAACTCTTTTACTCTTTCTAGATTACTCTACCATTCTCCTCGAGTATTCTAGACTACTATAGAAGATCTAAGATATTTATTAGGATTCTTCTAAAAACCAGGCATTTTAGAATTAGGCCTTGTTCTATAGATCTAGGAACACAGGCCTAAGTCCCTTAGGCCATGCGCACAAGCTAAACAGGCCTTCCTTAGAGCTTGTAGGCCTTGGTCACGGGCCTTACGTTGTAAGTCTCATCATGACATTGAGAAGTCTAAGTGCCCCCATCTTAGGCTCCTCCCATTCATCCTCACCCCTTACCTTGTGGTTCTCCCTTTCAACCGCCAAGGCATTGAGGGTCTTCTTCTTTGGATGGTCTACTGCCCAATGATCCCCATCACATATGAAACAACTAGAGTGACAAGAGATAAACTTATCTTTGCTCTTGGAGACATGTCAGCCTCCTTGCCTTCTTCGCTATGACCCTTAGGTTTGTCCTCCCCGTTGTTGGCTCTATTAGCCTTGCTCTCCTTCTCCTCACTAATGCCTTTAGCCCTCTTATCGAACTCCAGTAATTTCTTTGCAGTTGAGAGTGTAGTGGCTAGGTCTCACTCTCCCCTCTTTTGCAATTCTTGTTCTGCCTAAGGTTGCAACTCATATATGAAGAAGAACAACTTATCTTTCTCAGTCATATTCAAGATATTCAGGAGCAAAGCTGTGAATTGGTTGACATATTCACGGATAGATCCTATATGCTTTAGCCATTTTAGATTCTTCCGGGTCAAATACACATTCTCTCGGGAAGAATTAGGCTTTGATTTCTTTTTAAAGTCTTCCCAAGTAGCTATGGTGCAGCGACTATTAGCTATATCACCATAACTTCATCTCTACTATAACATCGCGTCATTGATAAGATAAATCGTTGTCACATCCACTTTCATGGCTCAGAAATCTTGGTAGCTTTAAAGTATTGCTTCATTTTCCATATAAAATTCTCTAAGTCCTTGGCATCACGGGTTCCCTTGTAGCCTGTAGGTTTAGGGATCTTGATCTTAGGAGCAAACTCCTTTTGTCCAAATCCTCCACTAGTTCTGACCTTCTCCAACTTGGCCAATCTAATCTTGACATCCTCTAGACCGGCTACTTCCTCATGTAGCTTAGTTATTTCGCCTTCCGTTGTTTCAAGGCGATCATACATGCACTCTATCCTCTTAGTGGTCTTGGCATCCATATACTTAAGCACCTCAACTGTGCTTTGCACATCAGCCTTAAAACTACGCAAGGAGTCCACGAAGGCACTAGACTTCTCCAAATATTGAGACAAGGTTTGTTCTAACTTACCAAACCTTTTCTCCAACATAGTGAGGTGTAATATCCTTAATTTTTAGGATAAAATAGGAAAATTTTAAATAAATTAAAATAAAAAAATTTATAGATGGAAATTTTTCCTGAAAATATAAGAATTAGAAAGTGCTTGTCGATACGAGTCCAACGCCACCAAGAACGCAAAAAACGGAGCTCAAACGAGAGAGTTATGAGCCGTCGAAGTTGTAAGGGCATTATGGTCTTTTGACAGAGATGTATTACACAGGGGTCCAAATTGATAACGGCACCCCTATCTTCCACATGTCTCTACCAGTCTGGCGAAATCACCGGAGAGACGTGAAAAGAGACGTGTGGAGAAGAGAAACTCTTCTCCTAGGACTCTAAACCCTATATCTATTCTTCCTTAGGAGCCAAAACGCTCCACTTTAAGAGTTTCTCCGAGTTTTCACTCAGAACCCTAGCCTTGCAAAGCTTTGATTTTTTCGGCGAGTGGAACCTCGGCAACACGAGCAACCACGGCTAGGTGCAAGGTAAGCCTCAAAACTCCATTTTCCTGTATTTATTAAATAGAAAAATAATTAGGAAAACATTTAAAAAAATTAGGAAAAAATCGGATTTTTAGGAACTTTGTGCACGCTACTGTTGAAGCGTGATTTCATAGATCAAACCTCATCTGTTTGGAAATCGGACCGTCCAACTAGCGCACAAGAGACCCAAAAGCAAACCCTTTAAATTTGGGAGTGATCCAACGGTGGATTTCTCCAGAAAACGCAAAAACTAGTACATAGGGATGATTTTAGGAACTTGGGAAAAATCATTTAAAAACTATGGTTTTTGGCAAAATCAGTGCAAAAGGAGGGCATGAATGGATTCTAGAGAGAATTCTGAAGAAAATGGCACAAAAATCACGTAAAACAGAGCTTTGTAGCTCCGCCAGAGACGACCGGAATCCGGTCGTCTTCTCCGGTGTCATCAACAGCGTCGGCGCCTGGCGGCCGACGCCCGGGGCACACGAGGGACGACGCCAAACAATGTCATCGTCGCACACGCGCAGCGGTCGTGGTGGGGTCGGGACGTTGTGCGTCCTGGCGACCGTGACGCATGCCGCGTGCGTCACGGTGCCGAAGACGCACGCCGTGCGTCACGTGAGGCGTCTTGGTGGTCGGGCGTCTTCGTGGCGCCAGTATAAGCCGGTGTAAACCTGCGAAAAAGGGAGCCGCAGGTATAAACCACCTTATAGTGGTCCGGCAGGTCCCATTTGAGGGTAGTTTTCACTAAAACTTGATTTTTGAGAGCTAGAGAGGTCCAAATCACTATCCGAAAGAGGCGTTGTGACTGTATTGACGACGTGGACCTAGTTTTAACTTAAAAACTTAGAAATGACCACTTTTTCTTTAGAAAAATATTAAAATAGTGATGTGACATGTACAAGTGCACTTGAATATACCAGTTAAAGGGAGTTACTAGCAAGCTAGTGGTCTCACACTGAGGTAGGTGACGACAACTAATGTCTTGCCTTAATTTTTAAACCATGTTTAAACATAGCATCATGTGTGATTGTGTTTTAAATTGCAATTATTATTTACCGTGGATTTCATGTGACATGGAGTACAGGATGATTATTCCAAATTGAAATCTTTTACTGAATAAACTTATTTCAAATACTTTTACAAGCATGATGTTAATTAGTTATGCTTAATTAGAGACTTAATTCTTATTATATATATAGAAAATGCATGGATTTACATGGAAATGAGAATAGAGGCTTATTAGCTGGTCCTTTTATAGGCTAACCCCAGGATGAGGGGCATGTCTTGGGGATTGCAAGCTATAAGTACTCTTGAGTTTTAGCATATACATATGATTTTCGTGTTTTATATTTGATGACGGGTGCTCTCGCCTGGTGGGCGTCATGCTAGGAGGGATAGGGCCGGCCACCCACCTTCCGAGATTATGATGTAATGATTTGTGATATGATAGACACCTGCCCATGGATGGCATTCGGTAGGGATTTGGTAACATGGATAGTCCACACTACCGGTCTGAGCCTTTCCATGAGGACAGACGCTAAGTCTCTCGTTATGGTGTTAACGGAGAGCGGCGGTGGTTTATACCCATGGAGGGTTGCCACGGCAGCATGATAGCCCATATTCTTATTATGTGTGCATGTATGATGAGCGTGGTTATGAATGTTATGCCTGGGTGTGACGACATTCAGAAGTTAACTATGAGTACTGATCAGTGATATTAGTACGATGGTGGGACCCATTACCTTAGGGTGCCCTTATTCTTGTTGTATGCTCTATTTTATTGATTCATGTCATGTTTTAACTCTGTGATTGCATGTTCTAGCATATGGAATAAAATTGCATTTATTTGAACATGGCATTATGACATCACTATTTTTCATAAATGTTAGACTTTTCTTTAGAGCTGTTCATTATTTCTTTCATTTGTTACATTAATTGTCTATGTACCTATACAAGCGATAGCTTGCTGAAACATTTCTTTGTTTTGCAATGCCTTAGATCTCGAGCGCGACACCAGGAAAGGAAAAGCTGTTGATAAACCTTGAGAGCTGCTGAAGACTAGTTTTCCCTATAGTTTTAGAGAGTGATGTGAGTCATTAGAGAGGATTATCATTTGAATTTTATTATGGATTGCATACTTTTTATTTGGATATGATTTAGATGTTTGAACAGATGTTGGACATTTATATGGGATGTTATGATGGATAAACCCTGTGCTATATTATTATTGTGTTTTGGACATTTATTTGATTTAAAATAAAGGCGCTGATTTATTTGACGTTGATTTATACGCGGATTGTTTTATTATGTTTAATTTACGTATATGCCATTTTGAGAAAGGAAAACTAACACCTGGAGTTTTTAAGATAGGTTTTAGTAAAATGTTAAATAAAGCTTTTCTCATGGATCCCAAATGCTCTTATTAAAAACAAAAAAAAAGTCCTAAAAATCCGGGGCGTTACATGAGGTGAGCATCCGAAGCCAACTCCCTCTTTGGATCTTTGGACTTCTCCCTCCTAGTCCTTGGTTGAACCTTCACAGCACGTTGGTCACTCCTAACTCACTTGTCATGATGCCATTGTGAGGTTCATAATCACCACAGGCAGCTCTCAACTTGAACCGCTCTCCCTACTTTGCCTAACATCAGCTCCATTACCAACTATTAGTACTAACCTTGCTTTGATACCAACTGTCACGAGGTCGCAGTTTTACCTATGCTAAACCCGTATGACACTTGTGCGTAATTCCTTTACAAAGTACAAGTCATTTATTAATTCCCCACTCTTACTTATTAGGACTATACTCACTCACCTACAAAATAATGAGAGAACTCAAGAGAACATAGAAAGGGACTTTCTCAATTACCCTCCAATAAATTGAATTTAAGCGAAATTTGAGTTAAGTTGATTACAAATGAGGAGTTAACCGCTATTTATAGTTGCTCTCCTCCATCTACCTCCTCAATGAATAGTTAGGACTATTACATGTGTCAATACATCAACGGTCCAGATTGTATTCTGTAACTCTCTACCATTCTCCTAGAGTATTCTAAACTACTATAAAAGATCTAAGATATTTACAAGGATTCTTTTGGAAACTAGGCTTTCTGGAATTAATTGATCTAGGAACACGGGCCAAGTCCCTTAAGCCATATCCACAAGCTAAACAGGCCTTCCTTGGAGCCCATAGGCCTTGGTCATGGGGCTTGCAATGTAAGTTCGTGACACTATGCTTCCACCCATTCCAGAACTTCCGCTCATTTCAAACCATGAAGCAAATGTTTTATGAGATTTGCACATTCAGATTGCCATGCAGACTACTTGAAAAGTCATTTTCACCATGATATTGTCCTTGGACGGCACAATTTGCAGAATGAGTAAATGCAAAGCAGAACACCTATTGTTTTGGGGTAAACTTTTAAGTAGCGATTCCAAAGCAACTCAGCTGCTGGACCACATTCGGCCTCAATATAAAACAGATTAAGTGGGAATTTATACTTAGGAAAGTATCATGGTGTTGGTAAATATCTCTTACCTCCAACAGCAGCACCAATTAAGGTTATGGCAAACAGCAGAGGCATGTTGAAAACAGAGAATGTATCAGCCTCACATAGTTCTGCCAAAGCCTCAGAAGGCAGACCAAGCATTACTACATTTGCCAAACCAAATGCAGTTGGAAAATTGAATGATCCCATTCTCTGCACTTCTCATAATAGGAATCAGAATGGCGAATGTGACAACCATGTGATGAAATTACAAGTGTGAGAACAACTTTAAAATAAAATAGAAAATAACAATCAAGTAACTGTTTCTAATTCAATGCAGATTACTTTGCAAAATAGAAATGAGAATCACATTGCCCCTTGCAACAGAATTGATAAGTTGAAGTTTCTTCTGAGACTTCTATGAAACTACTATCTAGGATTTGGAACCAGAGAAGTTTCAAAGGTCCAGCTGCCAGGATCTGCAAAATGATATAAAAATTTTCAAGGTCACACATTAGTAAGCAACTAAACTCTGGCAATTAATAGTCTGTTTAATTGTCAGAAGATTCTTTTTGCTTTCTGAGCTTTAAAACCAGATAACCTAAACGTCCATTTCTAATCATATGAGTGACGCAAAAAGATACTATCCTTTGACTGATATCACAAGTTTCTTGCCTGTTGGTAATGGAACGGCTGCTAAACAAGATTTCCTGCATTGCAGCCAGGGTTATCATAGACATCTATCAGAGGATCACTGCAATTTTTTCCTCATCAAATGGGAGGGCCGGTGTTTCTTCTGCTTTACACAATGATTGAGCCCCAAATACATACTTAAGAATATTACTGATTCTGACACGAAGTGATCTCTAACATCTGGTTCTGTTGCACGAAGGCATGCAAAAAAAATAAAAAATGAAGAGTGTGAGCCTGAAGTTGTGGTTCATAATTACTAGAAGTCAATTTGTTACTCAGTGTGTTCCTCATGATTCATATAATTCTTATAATGGAAAGAATAAGGCAATGAGTGCCTTCAATACTAAATAGAAAAGTTAGGTTTTATTTAGCAAGGTGCTTAACATATGAACTTCAACTACTACATGTTACAGATTATCTACATAGACCCGTCACTCCATGTCTATGAACACGTCGTCAACAGGGAACTGCTATTTCACACTTTTTTTTTTTTTTTTTGTTAAATCTGCTCTGACACATAAACTGGTCATATGAAGAGAGAACTAAAAAGGACAGCCCCACCTTGAACCTGTGACCTCAAGGTCACATGACAATAACTTTTACCATTTCGCCAAGGCTCCTCTATATGAAGAGAGAACTAGAATTCTAAAATAAATAGGACTGTTATATTGGTTCAATTTACCGGCTAGTCCGTATCTGTACTGCTTAAGCCTCCATGCTTGTATTTTTCCCTTTAACATATACCTCCTTTCCTTCTCTCTCCAAGAGAAAGGCGCCACATGATTGTGTTGAGGCTCAGTCCTAGGACAAGCTGGAATTTCATGTTAGGTATGGCAATCCTGATCCTGGATGAATCAAGTCAATATCATGACTTTGCAAGTACAATCTCACCATACTAGAAAGACTGACTTCGTAAATTGAATTCTATGGACGAATCTTTGACAATGATATAGTTCAGTACCTTATAGATATGCTAACAAGAGATGGCAACGTGGAGCAATGCCAAGTCTCTCCAGTAGTCAGTTGTATTCCTTAAAGTAGATCTACAATGCATGAATCTTGTGTCACTACGCTAATCCTTTTGCTGGGTAACTTGTCTTCAAGTAAGTGATTAAAGGAATTCATCAACTCATTTCAATCAGCTCAATCATCTAATCAGAAAGGATTTGGAAACATGTATTACAATCATTCAGATGGCATAAAACAAGTTCGTATCGCTGCCGAATTCACATCACAAATAACAAACAGGAAGATCCTAAGGAGGTTCCTACCATCAACGCTACAACAAGAAAAGTAACTGCATTCACCGCTTCAACAGCAGAAAACGCCTAAAAATCAGAAATTTACGTACTTCAACAAATTGTCTGCGACCACTTGAACTTGCGCATAAGCATATTTTACCAGAGATGTCGAATTGTCTGTGACCAACTGTGCTTTACACATTGTTAGCTGCGTGTCTTCATTGTTTCCTTTGCTTATAATTTTTTTTATTTGCTTTGGTTTCGATGAATCAGTTTACCCTCGTAAGGGTGGTCTTGGCTTTACATTTATCAAAATATTACCACTAATAAGAAAGCACGTTCTGGAACTACAAGGAAAAATCTACGTGTGGATCCACATTGTTAAAGTTTCAGAACATCAAGGAAAAGACACATGAGGTTTTAGGCTAATGCAAAATAGATATAAAAAATCAACATCAACATTTTTATAAAAACCTAAACAAGATTAAAATCAGTGAGATGGGCTTGATCAGCTATTAAATTAACGGATTCGATCGTGCCGGCATGGCACATGTGAGTCTCAAAAGTTGCTTTGCTCGCTCAAGCAAGCAAATGCTTATCTCCTGATCATTTTTCTGCTTGACGTTATGTTAATGTGTTTGTATAAACAAATCCACATTTTCCTTCCTTAAAAGATTGCATAGCGGTTACTAAGAAGAAAAGTTAAGTTAGAGAGAGTTTCTACTACAGAAAGCTTTCTACGGCTTTTCATTGGGAAAAAAAATGCATGCTGAGCTTGTATTTTTCAGCGATCCAAGCTGCTCTTGGACTTTTTTGGGTTTATAATTTGAGAGAGAGAGAGAGAGTATATCATAATTTACGTTAAATTAGATTAAATGGATCGTACGTGTTCTGAAATCTATTGTGATTTACAGATTAAGGAAACTAAGTCCGCCTTTAACAAAATTTACCATCGCCTACCCATTAAATCCATAGTAATATGGTAAACAAACTCCCTGTAAATCAGGCTTCATATTTCCCATTTTCACCCTCCCTATTATATATCCACATTCAACTGATATATCGTGATTTCTACCCTCGAATTTAGTTTTGATCTTTTCTTGGCTTAAAGTTCCATATTTAATTAGTTTCCGTGCACGCATCCATGGCTTATTCTCAGCCGTAGATTTCTTAGCCACAACCATAATCTAATGGTCCACACTTAGATTAGTTGCCAAGCCCAATCCAGCCAAAACCGCGTGGAAGCAAATATCTACCATCTAAGTTTGGTGGAACCACCATAAAAGTTGAACATTTGGTCAAGGGGTTGTTAAGAATCATCCATTTAATGCGGGACAATAAAGTAGCACACAGAATGAACCGGCAGGATCATAATAAATCATTGATTCACCGTGCAGATGGTAATATCGTGTCTTATTATCTACGTTAATTTTCTTTTCTTTTCTTTTTTTTCAGTATAAAAATTGCATTAAATGTAGATTTGTAACAACAATTTATAAAGAAAAAGTCTTTAGTTTATCCGCGTTGAGAATTATAAATGGAAGATTTTCTACTGGAATTCAATTCCGTTGAAAGAAAGTCTTTCCTTGAGCTTATAAATAAGAGTGTCTTATCAAGCACTGGACGAACAAGGTCTCTTCTAAGTGATGAAGATGACAAGCTCTCTGAAAGCTGTGTTTCTTCTCCTAGCTCTAGCTTCTCTCTCTTCTTCTTGCTGTTTGGCTACCGATGTATCGTACGACGGAAGAGCGCTAAAAATCGACGGAAAACGGAGGATTCTGATATCGGGTTCGATCCATTATCCGCGTAGTACTCCAGAGGTAAAAATCCTTTGACATGTTTCTTTATATTTTGGTAATAAAGAAAATTAATCAGTTAATCTGTGTTCTTACTTGGTTCATCTTGGTTTCTAGATGTGGCCTGATTTGATAAACAAATCAAAGGAGGGTGGTCTTGATGCGATTGAGACATACGTCTTTTGGGATGGGCACGAACCTGGTCGACGCAAGGTTTCAATTTGTATACAATTTTCTGAATTTTTTTTACAAATTAATGGATTAGAGTTGGCAATACATCTTGTTCCCCGTGTTTTTGCAGTATAATTTCGAGGGAAATTATGATCTTATTAAGTTTGTAAAGACTGTACAGCAAGCTGGGCTTTATGTCATACTTCGGATTGGACCTTATGTTTGTGCTGAGTGGAATTATGGGTACATTTTATTTATTTAATATACTTATTTTTAGAATTTTAAAATAATTCAGGTAATATATGTATGATATATACATTTGCATCTTTGGATGTATATAACCAGGGGTTTTCCTGTGTGGCTACACCAAATTCCAGGGGTTGAACTTAGGACTGATGATCAAATGTACAAGGTTTTTATTTTAATGTTTTTTCTCTATCTTTGTCTAGTTAAGTTAATTTGAAGAGAGTTATTAAACTGTTGTAGGATGAGATGCAAAATTTCACGTCTCTTATAGTAAGCATGGTTAAGCAAGAGAAGCTATTGGCACCACAAGGAGGGCCTATTATACTTACCCAGGTATGTCAATAAATTGTTAGTCCAATGTATTTTAAATAAAGAATTATTTAATTAAGTGAAAAATCCATGGGTAAATTTTACAACTATATTGTTGAGAGTTAGAAGACCTTTATTTTGTTCCATTACCTGACTAGAGGCTAAAATATACTTCTACCGTGCATAAATAGGCATGCACGGCCAAAGTCGGCATCCAGTTGCATGTAGTATCAAGGAGCAACGTGATGCGTGAAAAAATGTCACGGGTCTTTACTCAACTTTGAGAAGCAAGAATTTCTTCAATTTTTTTGTCTTTTTCGGACAGAGAAGCAAGAATTCCTTCATCATTTTTTGTTCTTTTTGGACAGATTGAGAACGAATATGGAAATATCATGGGTCCTTACGGAGAAGCAGGGAAAAGATACATCCAATGGTGCGCGAAAATGGCTGAATCCCTCGACGCCGGAGTTCCATGGATCATGTGCCAGCAAAATGACGCTCCACAGCCAATGGTCGATTTAAAAAAACAGCAACAAATTAATATGGTTTTCTAATTTAAAAACTTCTTTTATTTTTATTTTTAGAAATGATGAATTTATCATTTTATTGTCTTGTGAATTCAAGCAGATTAACACGTGCAATGGATTTTACTGTGATTGGTTTAAGCCAAACAACCCCAATAGCCCCAAGATGTGGACCGAGAACTGGACTGGCTGGTTGGCTTTCTTTCCATTTTCTTCTTCTTCTGCTGCTTTTCTTTTCAATTTTTATTTTTTCTTCTGTTCTCCTTCTACTCTGCTTCTTTGAGTAAGTTTCTCATCTTAGAGATTTATAACCTATGGTTTTAATTTGATACGAGTAGAACTTTCAGGTTCAAGAAGTGGGGTCAAAAAACGCCAACCAGACCAGCTGAAGATGTAGCTTTTGCAGTTGCACGCTTCTTCCAAGAAGGTGGCACCTTGCAAAATTATTACATGGTTAGACCCACCGTCTCTCTCTTTCCCTATACACACACATATATATAGACACACAGAGATCTATATACATTGGTGCTATATTTCGGTGATTTTAGTTATTCATCTGTTCATACTACCTTAGATGGTCTAAAGGGCAGCCTCGTTTATGAAGCTCCTGCAGATACATAAACTCCTGCAGATGTGGGGTCTAAGGAACAAACTAATCACAAGGGTCAATAGTATACAGTCTTACCTTGCATTTTCAAAATGCTATTTCTACGCCTTGAACCCATGATCTCAAAGTCATACACAACAACTCGACCTTTGCGCCAAGATTCCCCTTCACCTTACATGGCCCGAGTCTCAAAAATCTAATCTAATCCATTGGATGACCTAAATGTACAATCTTCCATAATTACAGTACCATGGTGGAACCAACTTTGGCCGCACAGCAGGAGGTCCATACGTCACGACATCTTACGATTATGACGCTCCCCTGGATGAATACGGTAACAACGAACTCAATTAAAATCTTATTTTGTTAAAGCAGGAGTCACCCAGCGAGTTTACTTGTGTTTGTTACCGAGTCAAGTAACTTGGACGATTTTTTTCTGAGTCGAGTAGCGAATTTTAGATCTATGCTCTAAACATATAATATGGTGGTCAGGTAATTTGAGGCAACCTAAGTGGGGGCACCTGAAGGAACTCCATAGCGCCCTTAAGTCCATGGAGAAAGTTCTCACCGATGGAGAAGTGAAAACCACCAATTTTAGTAGCACGACAAAGGTGGGCTGCACGATCGTCCATCTCGTATCTAATTTGATCTGATCTTATTTGAAGTTGCTACTTGTTAACTCATGATAGAACTGTGTGACTGATGATTTCAGGGAACGATGTACACAGTGAACGGAACTTCCGGCTGCTTCTTAAGCAATACCAACACCACAACGGATGCTAAAATCTCATTCCAAGGCAATAATTTCTTTCTGCCTGCATGGTCTGTTAGTATTCTTCCTGACTGCAAGCAGGAAGTCTATAACACTGCAAAGGTAAGCATTTTTTTCTACGTCTTCAATTTGGAAATTATAAGCCGGCAGAAATACAAGTGGGTTCTGCTTTTCGACTTATCCGATAAGTTACACAGTGGGTGAGCCATATCTAATGATTTTCCTCCATCAGATGATTCTAAACCTACAGTTTGTCAAAGTGTAGGTGACAACCATAGACCATCAATTAAAAGGCCGAAAATCAGTTGCTCGGAATGTCAAATGGGATCGAAATTCTGCTCATGGCTCGTCAATCCCCCAAGTTAACAGAATCATCACACACACACAGATATATATTCCAAA
The DNA here is from genome assembly GCA_035236585.1 of Warburgia ugandensis. Classification (NCBI taxonomy): domain Eukaryota; kingdom Viridiplantae; phylum Streptophyta; class Magnoliopsida; order Canellales; family Canellaceae; genus Warburgia; species Warburgia ugandensis. Next base: position 1,726,501 of record CP141126.1, read on the forward strand.
TATTTTCATTAAAATTGTTATATGGTTATTATTCTTAGATAGGTTAATGCATAGACCTCTGTAATGACAATGGTTACGAGTAGGTATAAAGTGCGGTGACATTTGATTGGTAAAGGAAAAGTTCCTAACTGCATTTCGTCTAATGATTTATGTTTTCTATGCTTTTTTTAGCCAATCAAATGTCACATGCTCCTTATATCAGCATAAAACTGCCGAATCACCTACCTTTTATGTGTTAATTTTGGCTTTTTCATGCAAGTGCAAAGAGCAGGTGACATTTAATTGGTTGGAAAAAAGTAGAAAAAAGAAAAAGTGAGACGAAATGGTAGTTAGAAACTTTTTCTAACCAATCAAATGTCACATGTACTTTACAATTGCAACTCTTTGTTTAAATTACCGCTCCCTACGTGTGTATATTCTCTAAATATTTTCATTCTAATTGTTATATGGTTATTATTCTTGGATAGGTTAATGCACAGACCTCTGTGATGACAATGGTTACGAACAAGGCCGAAGATGAACAAGCCGCATTAAGTTGGCAATGGACGGGTGAAAAAATTGAGGATGCCCTCAAAGGTGAAGGCTTTCCACCAACAGATCTTAAGAATCAACTCGATATAACCGGAGATGCTAGTGATTACTTGTGGTACATGACAAGGTATGTGCATAGAATTTAATTTAAGAACTTATTTAATTATATAACTTCATCCCAAAATAAGGTTTATTCCCAAATTTTTTTTTCTCTCTTTTTTTTTCATTTTTGGTCATGAATTTTATCAATTTTTTGGAATTCTAAATCCGTTCTCATTTTAGTGTAAAAATACCAACGGATGATCCAATTTGGAGAAATCAAGTGATTCTACGTGTGAATACATCGGGGCATACCCTTCGTGCCTTCGTCAATGGAAAGCACGTTGGTGAGTCTAATTACGTTTCTGTCTCTGCAAAAATCATTTCGACATCCAAATCGATCATTCTCTTGATTGTAATTTTGTGGTATCAGAGAATCCTAATCTTCCAATTCTACATGATAATACAAGTTACCGAAATATGTTGTTGATGAAATCAGGATCCCAACATGGTTACAGTTTCGTATTTGAGACCCCGGTCACATTGAAAAAGGCTAACCAAATAACGCTACTCAGCGCCACAGTCGGTCTGCCTGTACGTAGCCTATTATGTTTCATTGGAAAGCATTTTTATTAATGATTAAATAAACCCATCAGATTAATCACATGATCAAGAACTTCCCAGCCTCTTAATCCTCATGCTTTTAAGTTCATTATAGTTTTGTTTCACATAACTTCCTTTAAAATGCTAGTATTTGTTGATGTCGTTTTATTTTTGGTGAATAGAACTATGGTGCATTTTTTGACTTAGCACCTTCGGGCATAATCGGAGGTCCGGTTCAACTGATTGGGGAGGGAAACATTACGATCGACTTATCGAAGAAACAGTGGACCCGCAAGGTGAGACAAGAAATAACATGCTTTAATGTCTCCAGACTTTTGCTAACCAATCCCTAATTTATGTAGCACTTTCAAATTATTATTAGAATGGCTTGGCAAGGCTTAAGCAATAATGTGGCAGCAGTGCATAAACCGGAATATTAATATTAGTCATGGCAATCATACTAAAAAGGGCAGCCCTGGTGTATGAAGCTCCCGCCTATGTCAGTCTGGGAAAAAGACAGACCACAAGAGTTTATAATACGAAGTCTTACCTTGCATTTTTGTAAGAGTGTTTCTACGCTTGAAACCCATGACCTCAAGGTTACACGATGATAACTTTACCATTGTACCAAAGCTCCCCTTTCATGACAATCATAATCCACTTTAAATATATTCTCTAGGTTAAGGCTGAGCAGAACGAATCCCTTATTCCTTGCTGATTATTGTTTGTTTCTGGCTGTTGGGTTCTTGACAATGGAACTCATGTTGCCTTCTCATTGACCGGCCGGGCGAAGATTGGGCTAAACGGAGAGATGCAGCAACTATACTCTGATGCGTCTCGCCGTGGACATGTCAAATGGAGTGCAGGGGATCTCCGTATTAATCGGCTAATGACATGGTACAAGGTATGTAATTTATGTTTGTAGTACGTACAACAACACGGATTTTTTTACCATGAGATCTTGGTCATGTCAAAAAAGGGTGCAGATGAATTGGATGACCAGTTGTCCGTCATAACAGCCGTTAGAGGTGTGTTATTTGAACATATTTGTTTGTTAAAGGATAACAGTTGAATGATCATGACTCTGAGACTGCACCTTCTTATACAATGTCCACCACCTTTGGTTGATCCAATCCGTTCAGCTGATTTCACCCACATTAATATCTGATTGGTCTAGTAAAAATCCAATGAACGCGAGGTGGATCAACAATAATAAATGATCCGCATTATGTAAAATTCGAGTTCGATTGTGCCTTACTGAGCATTCTCCGATTAGTATGACTCATTTTGAATTTGATTAAATTGGTTGAATTTTTGGGTTCTTTAGACAACTTTCAAAGCTCCTCCCGGTGGAGATGCAGTAGTTGTGGACTTGCAAGGAATGGGAAAGGGTCAGGCTTGGATAAATGGGCAGAGCATCGGAAGATATTGGGCCAACTTCACAGCACCATCCGATGGATGCGGATGGTGCGATTACAGAGGGAAATACGATTCGGATCAGAAATGTAGAACTAGCTGTGGCCAGCCTTCTCAAAGATGGTAACTGAGCCAATCTTGCATGCATTTTACAAGATATCTATTTCATTTCATAAGAAGAAATAATGCACTTTCAACTATAAGCCCCTGAACCATATATATATATCCGAAAATGTGCTAGGTATCATGTGCCCCGGTCGTTCCTCCGTCCTGACAATAACACCTTGGTGTTGTTCGAAGAAGCCGGTGGGAACCCGAGTCAGATAAATTTTCAGACGGTCGCGGTTGGGACTGTATGTGCCCATGTCGAACAAGGGCGAACGTTTGAACTATCCTGCCAAGGCAGCCGACCCATATCGGAAATCAAATTTGCTAGCTATGGAGATCCACAGGGTACTTGTGGGTCTTTCAAGAAGGGCACTTTTGAATCCTCTAAAGCCTTGTCTGTGGTGGAGAAGGTAATTAAGATGTCTCTCTTTAGTTTTCTCAAAAATTTGATTCATTTGTATGGTTATTTTCAGCTATTATACAATGGACCTTTCACAGGCATGCGTTGGAAAGGAGAGTTGTTCGATCAACGTAGGTGATGATGTTCTTGGATCAAGCCAAGGTGGGGGCGTAAAGAAGAAGTTGGCTGTGGAGGCTGCTTGCTAAGGAGCTAAGATTTATGTTTCCATATATTCTCTTAAGTTGGGTAAAATGCTTTCCGTCCTTTGAGAGGTTCACCGTATGTTTCCAAGATTTTTATCTAAATGAAGAAGGCAGTTTCGCAATTTAATGTTTTTTTTTATGCGCTCTCTCTCTCTCTCTCTCTCTCTCTCTCTCCCTCTCTCTCTCTCTCTCTCTCTCTCTCTCTCGTGTTTTTCTTTCTTTCTTTTTTGTTGTTGCGTTTCTCAACTAAATAATGTGAAGATCAGCATTTATTCCCTCACTTCCGCAAGAAATCTTGGCCATTCGATGTGAAATCCTTGGTTCTAAGCACAAAACCCAAGATTAGTGAAATTGCAAGCTTCATGTACCACATCAGTGTTATCAGTTAATCTGGGCGGCTTCTCAAAGGTCGGTTCTGAACGCTATAAGTTATTTATAATATTAGAAATGACATAAATAGGTTAAATTTCATGTCCACCGAATGTCTGGAGCCCATATTTTTTACGTAAAAATTGCGATAATTTATCTTTTATTAATTTTTTCAAGAACCCAAAATAAGTAGAATTGAGTTATCTATTTTTGGCACTCCACAGGTCCCGTGCAATCTCCATCATCAAAACTATGGATGAAAGGACGACAGGGCTAAAAAGTATAAATATCACCCAGTTTCTAAAATTTCCCGAGGAAGTAGGGACTCCAAAATAGGAAAGAGATAAAGAAATTGACTTAAATATAAAAGCGGTTAACCGCAAGGGTTTATAATATGCAACCTTATTTTGTATTTTTGCAAGAGACTATTTTTATGCCTTCAATCCGTGACCTCACACCACAACTTTTACGGTTGGAGCAAAACAATTAACTTAAATGTGGCTCAAAAATATAATTACCTCCCTGCAGAAGCAGGGACTAGGAAATAGGAAAGAGAAAGAAAATGACTTAAAAGAAAAAGAAAAGGAGACGCAATAGGAAAAAAGTAGCTGGCTAAAGTTACAAGGAGAAGTGCAAGTTTATAGAGTTGTAATCTCCAAAAATTTGTCCGAAATTGTGATTTCAGAAAGAAACCAACCGGCATTGAAGTTTAAGCAGCACCTGGTTTTGGATTAGTAGAGGCAAGAGGGCGTAAAAGGTATCTCTCCATCTCTCTCTCATGCTTGATCTTCTACTTCAACAGTTATATGGAAGTCTGTTCTAGACAATCGAGATGGAAGAGGAAAAGAGAAACCTTCTCATTGAAGACATAATAATCGACGAAACTCTTCCTTGGTTGTCAGCTAAAGTCCTTTCCGAAGAAATGGAAACATGTAATCTTCCATGATGTCTTGCTTGCCATGAATCATTCTCAACGTTTTTCATCCTTTTCTGGCTGCTTCTTCCATTTCTGGGGTGAACATGAACATTTCATAGGGTTCGAATCAGACAACTAGACTGCGTCTTTACAACATTTACCCGCCTGATAGAACTCGCCGTGCCCCTTCACTCGTTTCTTTGCTACGAATACAAAGACTTAGGCCAGCCCCAGTGCACGAAGCTCCCGAGTATGCGGGTTCTGGGAAAGAGTCAGACCACAAGGGTCAATGGTACGACAGCCTTACCTTGTGTTTTGCAAGAGACTGTTTCCACCCCTGCCAACACAAAAACACAATCATTGTATGTTTAGCAGAAAAAAACATGTCCAAAGTAAATTATGTAAGACCTCTTATGTTTGTCTGCCATGTACATGGAGGTTACAGACCGTAAATGTTCCCCACAGATGATTCTAACCCGCATTACTTTTCTAGTTTATATTTTGAACGGCTTAGAATCGCAGTGGTAAAATCTGAACCAGTTGGAGACTCAAAATCTCCACGGCAGAAGATCTCTAGGGCCTAATGGCGCTTGAGATGAGAGCTGACTTGAAAGAGTGTGTTCAATAAAAAATGATGGTTCGGTTGAAAATTCAGCTTCAAGGGCACGCTGGAAGATAGGTGCACCAGCTTGTTATCCTTTCCACCATCAAGAGCGGGAGGTTCTCGCTGCCCTCTGTGAAGCCAGCAGGGTGCAGGACCCTCCACTCTGAGAACCAGGTTGTCCTAGCCTACGCCCGAGCCTCATGGCTCAACTCCTACTGTGAAACGGGCGAGCCAGAAGTAGGCATCGCAAACCCTACCACTAACACCAAATCAACTGTCCACACCAATTTACATCCCCCGCCCGAGTTGCTCCAGTTGGATGAGTCTAATCCTGCTAGTCAGAAACTACGGTTTTCCTTGACGATAACCACATTTAAGATGTGGCCAAGAAGGTGACTAGTTCGGGCCGCGCATGTAATTTAGCTGCCTGAATGCTAATTATTGATCCGGGTTAAAATGTAAGGCTCCAAAAGTTCAAAACAAATAGTGTCAACACTTGAGACTAACAAAGTTTGGTTATCACCCCTGTATGTTGAGGCCAATCTGAGTGGCTTAGATTATCATCGTCGGCCCGAGATATCAATAACGCATAGATTTGAGTAGGCAGACAGTGGCTCACAACTTTCACCTTCTGGGTCCCGTCTTGAAACTTCAAAAGGAAAATGATTTGGGGACACGTGAAATAATGCATTTTGGAAATTCAATCTTGATAAGCTCTATATTTGCAAGATCTGATTCATTCGTCGTGTTTGGCCTTTATAAAATTGGCTAAACAGCAAAATTCGTGATCATTGGATGATTCTAGCTGTATTATTTTGCATTTATTGATAGTGAAACTTCAAAATTTTCAACTTAAAAATTAGTAGCCAGAAAGCACTTGATGATCGTGGATTTTTGCTGTTAGTTGTATCCAAACAAGATGAATGGGTCGGATCGTTCACATGTGGGGCTTATCTGTTTGCATTTCCAAATGCGTCCGGGTTTCCCTGCTAGCTCTGTACTTTAAGCGCTTCCCCTAGGTGATGAAGAATCAAACCCTTCATTCGGGGCACTTTTAAAACGTGAAAATGGTGGAAGAAGAAATCAACTTCCCCTTGAAATGCTTTCCCGGAGAAAAGATAAATCAGCAAAGACAGTCAAGATACAGAATCAATCATGGTCTTAACATACAAGGTCAGCAGTTGCCTAGTAGCCAAACTAGCTAGGATAAAAACAGTTGACTAGAATCCCTAAGATTATGATAATGAGATCATGTGTGAGATGGTGGATGATCGTGATTGTTGACAAGAATGTACGTCCTGGACCAACAAAGATCTGGGCACCACTTGTACTTTTATCTGCCGATCCAAATTTTATAAAAATTGATTAGGAGAAGGGACGTGCTTGCTTACTAATTTAGTTTCATATATTAATTTTTATATATTCGAAATACATTAATAATTATTAAGAGAATTTGTAGATTAGATGTATTTTAGATGATTTTAAGTACTTTTCTCATATGTGACCACCCTGACCGGCCCTATTTAACGGGCCAGAAGGGCCACCTGTAGACGTAACACAACCTAAAGAAGAAAGTTAATTACAAATGCGTCTCTTCACTTCTATCCATTCTCCATCTCCTCTTACTATCCATACAATCCCCTTCTTTTCGTTCACCATCTCCTATTACTGTCCACACAATAACATCTTACCACCTGTTTAAATGCAAGTGTATAAATTTAACCTTCCACCTCTTTTTGTAACTGGTTTCTCTGTAGCAAACTCAACAAGTCCAGCATGTCCTCACTCTCCGACGCCTTCAAAACCCATCCTCTCCACCTGGATAACTCCCCTTTGGACTTTAAGGCACTGAAATGCGTTCCTGACTCCCACACTTGGTCCTCCCTTGCTGTTCCTGGCTCCTCAAGCGTGGAAGCCATCCCGATTATTGATCTCACTGAGATCGATGCTGTGGATCGCATTGGCCGTGCCTGCGAGCAGTTGGGCGTGTTCCAAGTCACAAACCATGGCGTTCCCGTGAAGCTTCTCAATGAGATTGAATCCGAAGCTAGACGACTCTTCATGCTTCCTACTGAACAAAAGCTAAAGGTGGTACGAGAACCAAACGGCATATCTGGTTATGGCATCGCTCGAATCTCTCCCTTTTACTCTAAACTCATGTGGCACGAGGGATTCTCCATTGCTGGCTCTCCTGCTGAATATGCTCGCAAACTTTGGCCCCAAGACTACACATCATTCTGGTAAATTTAGATATTCTTATTTATGGTCTGTACAGACGTTAGAAACTTGATCAAGTAATGTATATATCAAAATTTCATATATTGTATACATAGAGAAAAGTATCGGATGTATGGTTGATCCGACCTGTTCATTCGATTTTCTAAATTTAGATATCTTGTAGCCCAACAATCGCGACAGTTGGATGATTCTAGCACCTGGAAAATGATGGTTTTGGTCGTCTGGACTCCAAGGTGCACGGTTGTTTATTTAAAAAGTTTCTGATCGTCCATTTGCAGTGATCAAAGGTAGATCTGTCATACGGTAGATCGTCTTGTTATCGTGACTCTTGGGCTCCAAAATATCTAAATGCAGGAAATGAGATACAGAACAAATGGTGGGTGGGGTGCTTTATGATAGATTCCTCGTGTATGCATGTGCACAGGCGCATGTATACTGTTTATATGTATGTTATATTGTCGAATTAGTAATTATTCTCAAATGTGCAGCGATGTAATGGAAGAATTTGAGAAGGAAATGAAGAAGGTAACTCATCGGGTCATGTGTTTCTTGGTTACCTACTTGGGGCTAACTTTGGAGGACATAATGTGGGTGGGACCAAGTGGCCAATTGGACATGTCACCCTTATTACAATTAAATTCTTATCCAGCATGCCCACATCCTGATCGAGCAATGGGCCTGGCAGAGCACACTGATACGTCAATATTAACGATCCTTTACCAAAGCAGCGCTAGTGGACTTCAAGTTCTTCAGGATGGGACCGATGAGTGGGTCACAGTGGGACCTTTGGATGGAGCGCTCGTTGTTATCGTTGGTGATCTCCTTCACATCCTTTCCAATGGCAGGTTTCGAAGCACCATCCACCGTGCAGTTGTGAACCGGACCAACCATCGCATATCCATTGGTTGCTTTTGGGGCCCAGAAGCTCACGTCAAAGTTTCACACTTATCAAAATTAGTTACCGTCAATCATCCTCCGCTCTATCGATCTGTGACATGGAATGAATACCTTCGCATCAAGGCAGAGTCCTTCAATAATGCACTCTCTTTAATTCGCCTTCCGCCACCATTCGAACAATCAGCCACTCGTATGGGCTAGTGCCTCTCTCTCTCTCTCTCTCTCTCTCTCTCTCTCTCTATATATATATATATATATATATATATATATATATATAGTTAATTTCAGTTATTTAATATAAATGTAAAATGCAAGTGACATGTAATTAGCACCTAATATATTTATAAAATGATATTTGAGACGCCTTGTGAATAATGTGCATAGAAATGGCTAGAGGATTTGATTATGACGTGGCATGATTGAGTAGGGATTTGAAATAATATGTTATTGTTGTCATTATTATTATTATTATTATTATTATTATTATTATTATTATTATTATTATTATTAAGCAAAGAGTTAAAAATGAGACTATTACACACCCTTCTAGATCTATCCAAACGTAGTGTTAATGGGAGAGGTGCCTCTTTTCGCAAAACCACTCAGCTACTAGGCTTTAGAATGTGAGCATAATGCGGAGTAGAATCTGCAAAGATCAGGGCCCTATTGGAAAGGCTTAAAGAATCCAGTTTATGGGATCATGCTGACTTATTATACAGCAATATTCTGGTTCAATAAACCTTGCCAAGCGGTCCTGCTGACTCCATGTTGAGGATCTCTTTTGCATTTTGGCAAGAGCTGGTAGTCTTGATTGTGGCTGATTATTGATTGTTCAGTCCAAAACATTGTTCAATCAATAGATCTTCTAGGTTACATGTTTAAGCTCAAATAGCACGCACTCTAATGTTGTCAGTGCATCAAATTAACCATTTTCCTTGCCACATTTTGCTTCATTTTAAGTACTCCGACTACGACCTTAATCTTCAAGATTTACCTCACGATGTCAGCAGTAAACCAGTAGATGTTTAGAGACAGCTACAAGTACATGCAGGAGGGGACATAGCAAGGAACATGGTGATCCAATCATTTTATCTTTTGCACCACATCTTAGATAGGCATGAAGCAAAATATCAGCTAGGTAAAATGTGGCCCCCAAAATGAATGATGTATGGGATCAATAAAATTAGATTTTTGTCTCTCATTGTTTGAGGGAGATTAACTTTGCCGATGTCAGTCCCAAGCCCAGATAAAAAAGGAGGGTTTTGCGTTAAGTACCAACTAAGAAGTAAAACCTTTTTGAAAAAGTTGAAGATGATTTTGTTATTCTCTCTTCTTACTTGCAAATGAATATACATATTTATATTAGTCTATAATTAAGAAACTAGATAATAAAAACCAACTTTAGCTTCTTCAAAGTATGACAACCCTAACATATTGTTTGAGGGAGATTGATTAGCTAACGTCCGTGGAACTCTATCTTGGCGATTATGAAACTCTATATGTGCAATCAAAATTTGATTGTCTATGCAATTCTCAAAATTGATTGTAGGATTGAAATTCAAATGGAAAATGGAAACATGCCTACAAACATATTTCCAAATTGATGGAAAATGAGCGTTCATGTGCTGATCTTTGACGTGTTGAATTGCACTTTTATGGACTTTGTTTTCTTTTTCAATTTGAATGGCTTGACGTAGATCTACTAGATCATATTAATAGATTACCATTAATAATTTAAAAAAAAAGACACATAATAGGATTCAATACACGTAATTTTTAATTAATAAAATTAGAATAAGGTGTATGTGAAATAAAAAAGAGGAGGAAATTTACAGAAACCCCTTCCACTCCTAAGAGAAATTACAAGCATGCCTAAACATGAAAAATCACAAAGATTAATTCCTATGAAAAGCGTTAAGATTGTGTTCCAAGCCATCATCATCACAATGACCAAACTACCCTCGTAACTTCATTTAGTAAAATGAACAAGGTTTAGGTTCACCGAGGGATGCACTTTTTTATGACGAAAATACCCAAAAAGTTTGACAACACACCTTTTACCTTCTTAAGCCAATTTGCATTCGATATCATCAACTTCATGTGCCGGGCGAGCTGGGCTTTGCAAGTTGATCCAAGGGTATTTTTGTCATTCAACCCAAAACAGAAAATATAAAGCATTTCTTTTCTCTTTTCTTCTTGTTTTCATCCACATGACAGGAAAAAGTTATCGGCTGACTTGTTATGATATGGCAAACGCGTGGCCATCGCCGTTACACTAGTCAGAGCCATTAAAACTGCCCGACCGAGACCTTGATCTTCTTGAAGAACTCTCTCTGTAGCCACTTTGTAGGTTTGAAACATGCGATCAATGCTCCGAGGTGCTTAGCAGATCGCTCCGTTTCGACCATGCCAGTTGCTGACTGGTGGCTTTGTCGTGGGCAATCTCTTCTACCCTCTTAGCGGCTTCTTTCATGTCGGGCTGCCGTTCTGTGTTTGGATCGGCACACATGGCACCTAGATGGAGTAATTGCTCCACTCTGATCAGCAACATGTCGGATCCCACTATTTCGGGATAAAAAACTTCTGCCTCTCTATGTTCCACTATAGGACCCATTTTACAATGTCGGTCCCACCTTTTCCATGATTTAGGTATTGGGATGGAAATTTACCGGTCAAGATTTCTAGGATCAGTACCCCGAAACAATAGACATCGGACTTCGGGGATACTAGATGAAAATTAAGAGTTTCTAGGGACTTATAGGCAAACATGGATTGAGTGCCTTGTGAGGGGCTCACCATGGGGGAGAAGCCGAAATTGCAGAGGAGAGGCTCAGAATGGGGACCTAGAAGAACGTTGGAAACTTGAGATTACCATGGAGGATGGCGGAATTACGGAGATCAGCATGGAGGTAAGCCAAGCCTTGGGCGATTCCTCAGACGATTTTTAGACGATAAGGCCAGTCTAGCTCGGCATGACTAGGTGCTCGATCGCCTGAAGAAAAAGAGAAGAACTCGAGAATTGTAGTATAGCAACCTGTTTAATAATTTCAGTTTGCAGTCATACAGAAAAGGGCTTGTAGGTCATGAGTTCAAAGTGCTCACGGGTATCTATGTTTAATATGTTCCAAGGAAATTCAAAAAGTAGAAGGACAAAACTCCCAAGTATAATATTAATATTATAGACAAATTTAAGCATCATAAGAATATTTAGACAAAATTTATATATTATTATAATAGTTTGAGAAATTTATGCATTTTTTTAAAGATGAAAATACAGAATTTAACTTTGATTTTGTATAAGCTATGTTGAAGAATGCTCTCAAGGCCAAAACTTGGAAACTTATAAGTGCCATATCTGGATTGAACTTCAACATATTGTCCATCTCATTTTTCAGGGAGCTGTAACTGTAACCTACATTATCTTTTGAAAGATTCAAATCATTTACAATCTTTTTGAATAGTTCAGATGTTTGAACCAGTTGGGGTCATTGCTGGTCTGAGTGTGTGATAGGAAAGCACCTCTTTTTTTGTGCATAGGGAGCCTTGGCATAACGGGTAGAGTTGCTATCGTGTGACTTTGAGGTCACATGTTTAAGGCGTGAAAACAGCCTCTTGTAAAATGAGCAAGGTAAGACACGTACCATAAAGCCCAAATACGTGGAGCTTAGAGCTGCCTTTTAGCCTGGTTAGCATGTACTTCATGGGTTTGTACTTAAAACACATAGAGCTGTTAAAGACTCCTGTAAGCCAAGCAAAATTTTATGATCAAACAGCTATCTAACGGATCGTATCGGATCTTAGATAGAACATGCACTGAATATTTGTCCATCTCATCACCGACCATGTCGGCCATTGGGTGATGGCGATGAGATGATGATTATTGTGATGAAAATGATATTATGGGGTTGGACATTACCATGAAGAAGATACAGCAAGCTGCCTTTCTGTATATACGCATAAACCAACAGCTTCTCCTCCTGATGATAATGGAAAGCCAACGGTGGCAATGTATTATTGTGCTTCATCTTCCCTAGTCTCCTCATCTCAGCCTCAAATCCATCCGGCCCCACCCTATTCATCTCCCTCAATCTCTTCACCACAACCGACATCCCATTCCCCATCACAGCCTTATAAGATGATCCCAACCCTCCATTTCCCAAAACCTCAGCAGCGGCCTTCATCAAATCCGGCAACCCAAAGGCACCCTTCTCACTATTCACAATCACCAGCTCTGGCACCGTCGCTTTCTTTGTATTTAAAGTTTCCGACGTCCTCCGGTGATGCAGACTCTTTCTCTGATGCCCACCATGTGAAGAAGAAACAAAAACTTCTACTACATCTTCTCTAATATCCCTCCCAAGCGTATCAAACTCATCGTCTTGCTTTTTCATGGCAGCCCCCACAGCAACACCCAGTAACAAAATTAAAACCAGCATCCCAATTCCGATAAGCGCACCCTTTACGGAGCCTGCATTCTCATGTGTGGGGCCGTCAAGCCCAAACCCCGCCGCCTGTGGCTAGTCCTTCTCCGACGGTGGCTAGCCCATCTCGTATCTTCATTGCAGGAAGAGGAATTGGAAGAACACGACTCGAGCTTATATGCATTTTTTAATGATTCTTTTAGTTTGAGAAGGGCTTCGGATTCGGACAAAGCCGACGTTAGAAGAGGATTGAGGAAGAAGAAGAAGCAGAGAAGGAATAGATGGAGAATGGGAACAGCGGTCATTGCTCAGCCGGAAATCTGACACGTCCGGGAAGAAGCTTGGGCCGCTGTTCAGAAAATTTTTCAGTTTTGTATCTCTTTTCTCATTTTGGTAGGTTGTTTGAGATCTTTGGTGCTGTGGAATGGAGGCATTGGTTTAGGAGAAGGTGGCGGGAGAGAGAAAGCTCTAAGGAAATGAGAAGGGAGAGGCTGGCGTCCATCTTTTGGGTTTGACTGAGTCCAATTGGTAAAACGGTCCAACCAAAGTCTTCTTAATCGTCGCAGGCCCACAATCCGCCAGCAATTGAACCCATAAGAATGAACTGTCTTTGTGAGCACAACTATCTGGCCCATGGCCATCGGGCATACAAAGATGGACGGTTGTGTTCAAACCTATCTGGCCCTAAGTGTGTCTTTAGCTGGATGACTGATACCGACACCCAATATTGTTTTCTTTTTTGTCTATGAGCCAAGGAGGACAAGCTGTAGAGGGATTTGGAGAGGCTAAAATGACTTGTAGGTCCGGATTTTGATTTTTCATCTTTTGAATCATAACCGTTCGTTTTCTCCTAATAGAAACAATGTTTTTAAGATAATTTGATAGACTCGTTCTTTTGAAGCATGTTCTGTGAAACCCATCTAACTCCTTCAAGAAGGAATATCATGCTGGTGGTGACCCACACCGTTCATCATGTTCTAAGTTGGCCCCACCTGTTTACTGTTCCAATCTTTCACGAAATCACTCTATGTTGGACATTGTATGTGAATTGTCGCCCATATGCAATCTACGACCGTCTATCTCTGGGCATTTATTTATAGCATCATGATACTGAATCCGTGCTTGCTTTAAACAATGGCCCCACCTGTATATTATTCTAATCATTCGCCGGTCTCTCTCTCTCCCCACTGCAACTGGGGTCTTAGACAAAGCCAAATCCGAAAATTTCATCCCCAAATTCGCCGAATTGGGCTTGTTAATTCATCCTAATTCATTCGACTTGGGCTTGTTAATTCATCCGACTTGGGCTTGTTAAGCCCCCACAACAACATAAATCGACACAAGACCCCATAACCTCAACCAAAGCGATTTGTACCCAATGGTGTCCTCTGCATCTTCTCAATGGAAACCTCATGCAAAGCCATTATACCCAAGAAACCGAGAAAAGATAAAAATGAAGAAAAAACCCTCACGTAGAGTAAATCGGGCAATGAACATAGCAATTGGAAAGAAAAAAAAACCGAGAAAACAATACATGCTTTAGTCCCAGAAAACATAATGTTAAAAATCATTGAGTAGATGAGAATTTTAAGTACCATCCAAGAAGATAAACGGTTTAGATCAATGAAAAATGCTGTCCAAATTTTAAGGTTTGCCTTGAACCCGGGTCTCTCACTCTGAGCTCTTAACTCTGTTAATCCTGCTGATAAAAGACGAAATTCTAATAATTCATGTCTCACTTCCACGGTTCGATGTTCACGAATAAGATAAACTACGGTTTTAGGTAGAACTATGTTCTTCAAGTTCCAGTCTGCAATCTGGTTAGATTCTTTTCCCAAGTTTGGCAAAATAGCATTTCTATTTTCCCATTTTCTGACTCCCAACAATGCTTCACTTTTCTGCTTCTTCCTGCTGCAATGGATTAAGCTTGAGAAAAGGGAATTCCTTTTCTTGGTGTAAAAATTCAGGTCCAGGAGAAAGGAATTTCTACAGCTGGAACAGTTTTCGGCGGATGCGTGCGAATGCTACTTGGAAAATCAGAAGGTTTTTGGTGAGTTATAGTTTGGCATGGAACAAAACCATGCAAGATTTTTTTTTTCTTGGATACAAGCGATCTCACAATCGTCCAAGCAGAGGTATGAAATGTGGGACTCAGGACCTACAACTTTGGACCCAAGGCCACATGAGTAAACTAGCGATGACATGCAAGTTTATTGGCGTGTGAGCCCAAATAAGTTTACTTCTGCATTTACCGAGAGGAATGGTGGGGATTCCAATTTGTTAATAAAGTATGATAGATGCCTACTGATGTGAGAGTCTTATGCAAAGCGGGACCACAAGGATCAATATCTGTCTTGCATGTCGTGAAACACATTGGCTCTTTATAGATAATGAGAGAACTTGTGAAGAGACAATAGCCACAACTTTTTCTATTATAAGTTTTAAGTGGTCGTATGACAGTCACACGTTGAAGATATTATAAACTATTATAGTCGACTCTTTTTCTGAACCCTGCAGAGTTGCCTTTTTTTTCTTCTTTTTTTTCTAGAGTACCAGCAGTAGACATATATATTGTTCTTTTTCTCAAAGAAGAACGAACCAGCGAGCACTCTTTGGATGATCCGATTCATGAATTTCCTTAAATTGACTACCAACCAAATTCCATAACTACTGTATGACTTCAGCCCTGTGACGTAGCAGCGGGCCCTCTTTGGATGATCCAATTCATGAATTGACTTAAATTGACTACGTACCAAATTTCATAACTGTTGTTTGACTTCAGCCTTGTGACGTACCAGTCAGCCCTCTTTCGATGATCCAATTCATGAATTGCCTTAAATTGACTATCAACCAAATTTCATAACTATTGTATGACTTCAGCCCTGTCTTTTTTGCTTCTAAATCATGTTCATCAAAATTTGTTCGAGTGAAAAAGCTCGTAAGATGAGCGTATTTTTGGGATTAGAGACAAAAGGGGTAGACCGAGTATGATGAACAGTTTAGACATCCCAAATCTAGGGCTTATTTCAACTGCGTCCTTTTCAGCCTCTTTTCAAGGGTCGGCATAGATGAACTCCGTTTTTATTAACGAGGGACTAGGTTCTGGACTAGCCCAATGGCTGATTGCCACCACCTGGCAACGTTTTTTAGGAATAAAAGTACACTGAAACTATCTATTATTATGATATTTTAATTCATAAATTTTCAGAAATACAATTTAGTCTCCACCAGTACTGTTTTTTATATTTATTATTAGACTTTAGTCCTTCTGCTTAAGTCTCTCTCCACCAACTGAGGGTTCGGCACCATAAGTAATTGCTAATTATTTTCTTAAAATATATTTCATCATTTTTACCCGACAGCGAAATTCTCTGCTAAAACCATCCATCCATCAATCAACACTACTCCGGCTAACCCTGCGTCGTTTTCTTCTTCTCTCCGTCTCAAAATCAGCATCCCTCTGCCAACATTGATCCCTGCAGAACAGCCACTATTCGATTTACCATGCACTTCTTCTTCTTAGCTAATTCCTTGCAGAACTTCTCTTTTCATCCTACACTCGTAACTTTTGTATCCTAACACTCCAACAACCCATCAAATAAGGGATATGGGTCACCTGGACTGGTCTAAAACCCAAATTTCTTTTCTTTAGAATCTTCTCAATTTTTAAGGAGAATGTTATAAGAGGCCGCATTGCATTGGAACAGTTGTAATTGACTGCAAAGCATCCATTTTCATATTTTAGAAGGTTAACTTTCTGCATCACAAGCGGTATTTTCCATAATAATAATAATAACATAAAAAAGCTGCATAAAAAAAGATCAAGAATTCAGCTCAAAACCAAAGTAGAAAGTCTAAATGAAACTCGAGAACTTGGATTAGCTTTTCAAGCTGATTAATGAGAGAGACGAGAAGTGAATTTTTCATCTTGATCCCTTCCTTTTGGGGAATATTCAGCCTCGTTCCACTGGATGCAATCGACCTTAAATAGCAATAATAATACTAATAATATTGACAAAATAAAGAAAAAAAATTTCTCAAATGAGGCCGAAAAGGAATTGAAAGTTGTTGTATTACCGTTTAACAGAGCTTACAATAACAGGCAACTACAGGTTTGTGTTTATGCAGGCTCGTTTTCGCTTCCCATGTAGACCGATCGGAATTTAAGAGAGAGAGAGTCCAGACCCTCCTTCTTTCTCTCTCTGTGCCGCAGTAAATTTGGCCAGCAGGGAGGGTTTTGGCATTTTTTTCTTAAAACTTTTTGTGAAATTTTTTAAATTAAGAAATAAAATAAAATATTGAGACTTGGCTGAAACAGACTTCCTTGAGGGACTAATGGTGTAATAAATTTCACAGTTATACGGATTAAACTGTATTTTCAGAAGCTTAAAGATTAAAGTATCATAAGAGAATAGTTTTAGGAACGAAAATGTCCTTTTAGCTTTCCAAAATTATTAATTTGAATGTAAAATGCAGCTGGAAATTAGTATTGTCTTGATGTGATGTTGCCTTTCATGTCCTTACTCAATCTCCTCTTCTTCTTTACCGTAACCTTTCCCATTTTCATTTCTGGTTTTTACTCAACTAACTCAAAACCCACCTTTTAAATCTCCATCGGTGGCTTGTGTGAGGACGTGGTGGTTGGTTGCCCTATCTGTCCACTGCGCAGCGCGGGAAAGAAAGTGTCTCTCTGTTTCAGTACCCTTCCTCCTCTATTTTCTCTATCCAATTTTCTTCTCCGAATTTCTAGGAATGAACAGAGAAACCGATACTGTGTCTGATACGGTTTTAGAAGTCAACCAAGATATGCTCGATTCAGCGGGTGGGAGCTCATGCTGCATCGACGGAGTACCTACAAACTTCCTGCAAATCGATGAGGCTGCATACCTACCTGAAGTTGTGTCAATGGGTGTTGTAACGGTTTCGTGTGCGGCTCCGCCTGATTCCCCTTGTTTTCCTCCTGGTATCCCTGTTTCTCCTTTCGCACCAGAAATGAGCAACGGATCCGAGACTTTATCTGATACCGATACTTCAACTGATCCGGTGCTCCATTATATGGACACAAATAGGAAGAAACGGCCATTGCTACTAAGGAGTTCAGCGGGTGGGGGCTCATGCTGCATCTACAGAGTCCCTAAAAACTTCCTGCGAATCGGTGAGGCTGCATACCTACCTGAAGTTGTGTCAATAGGGCCTTATCACCATGGGGAGGAGCACTTAAAGGCAATTGAGGAGCACAAGTGGCGCCTCCTAGACTCCTTCCTGTTGCGTACGCAGCGAGGCTTAAGGAACTACATTGAAGCCATAAGGCCGTTGGAGAAGAAAGCAAGAGATTGTTATTCGGAGACCATACCCCTTGATAGCAATAAATTCATCCAGATGTTGGTCCTAGATGGATGCTTCATCATTGAGTTCTTACGAAAGTTTTGTCGTGAAGAAACCATTGATGAAGATGATCCCATCTTTCTGCTGTGTATATCTAACAATATTCGGCGGGACTTGTTACGACTCGAGAATCAAATTCCCTTCTTTGTTCTCAAACGCCTATTTAAGCAGGCAAAGAAGCCGGGAGAGTCCTTAGCAAAGCTAGTTCTCAAATGCTTCACCTGGATGCCAAGGCCTGAAAAAGTTTATCAGGATTGCAGTGAGTTGAAAGGCAAACATTTACTCGATCTGATGCGTGCTAGTTTTCTTCCCCCAAATTGTACTCGAGTGGCAAAAATGGGAAACGAGTCTGCCAAAGTAATCCCAAATGCAACAAAGCTCAAATTGGCAGGGATCAAGTTCGAGGCAGTAGAAGCTGATAGTCTCATGGATATACAGTTTGCAAATGGGATACTAAAAATCCCAAAAATGGGCATCGACAACGATATTGACTCATTCTTCAAAAATTGTATCATGTTTGAACAGCACGGCCTTCATCCTTCTGAACTTCACTTTACAACTTATACTCTCTTCATGGATTGCCTAATCGATACACCTGATGATGTTGGTGTGCTGCGCGACCATACAATCATTGAGAATCACATGGGATCTGACGAGCAAATAGCTCGTTTCTTTAATGAGCTAGGGAGAGAGGCAGTCTATGATACCCAACAATGTTATCTCTCGGGACAATTTGCGGAAGTGAATGCTTACTACTTGGTCAATTGGCATGCGCAATGGGCAACCCTCATTAACACTTGGTCAATTGCCGCTTCTGTCCTCCTCCTCCTTACGTTGACACAAACGGTCTTTGCTGTTTTTGCTTATTTCCGTCCTCCGTAGTAGATCATTTTCTCCATGCTTATGGTTGTTATAAATTATTTACCGTACTACTTTAGTTGCCATTCACAAATTAGCAGCTTGCTGTGTGCAATTTGTAGTTTCTTCTTCTTACCTGAGGTTGTTGTCTCTATTTCATAAGCACGTATGCAGTGCAGATTGGTTGTTGCCTGTTTCTATTGTCGTTGTTCCTTGATAATACTTATTATGAAATTACTGTGCGCTTTATTTGGAAGCTTACATTGACACTCACTCTATGAGAGAAGGGAGAAGAGAGGAAGATGAGAAGAGAGAAAGAGAGGAGAAGAGAGCAGTGGGCAACGTCAGAGAGAATGGGAAGAGGGAGAGAGAGAGAGAGAGAGACATTGAGAGAAGGAGAGGAAAAAATGAGAAGAAAGAGTTGGGTACGGTTAAGAAGGAAGGCAAAAAGAGAATAAGGAAAGTGGGTGCGTGAGGGTGAGGAAGGGAAAAAGAAAAGGAAGGAAAAAGAAAGAAAAGAGAAACGGAAGGAAAAAAGGAAAAAGAAAAAGAAAAGAAAAGAAAGAAAAGAAAAAGAAAAAGAAAAAGAAAAGGAAAGAAAGAAGTGGGGGAAAGGGTTACCTTTTTCTCCATAATTTTAAATTTAGATCCATTGTCTTCTATGAAATTATCACATTCATCTTCATAGGTGATCTGGTCCATCCATTGTCCTTTAAGATGATCTGCACCGTTAACTTTTGATCGTAGTCATCAACGCCTTTTTTGGTTAATCTGCAAAAGAAAAGACTAAATTAGAATCATCTGAATCGTATATTAGTCATCTAATGAGCTATAATGATCATCTGACCGTTGATTTTAAAAAATTAAGATTTGGATGGTCAATTGGATTTAAATTCAAAATCAAGCAAAGTTTTGTAAAATTGAATGGTTAGATGATCTAATTGAATGCTAAATTAGGCGTATTTTGACCAAAATTGAACACTTAACATTTAGGATTTCGACAAATAAGACACATGGATAGACACATGGATAGGGCCTTCTAAGCCAAGCTGGGTTGGTAAGTACTAACCGATAGTGATTCAATACGGGTCAAATATATTAGGGTGGATAACTGAAAAATGAAAATTTTGACAAGTGAAACCAAGGGCAAAGACTCTCCCATCTATAAAACAATCTTGCAAAGCAGGGATCTCATGAAGGAGTAGATGGTCCATTAAATCAGGAATCACAGTCAACATTTGCAATCATCAGTAGGTTAGAACTAGGACTCTCTAAGATGGCTAATGACTTTGACCACTAGCAAGACCAGTCTAAAGTGGAAGAATTCATTATTGCTTGCAGGCAATGGGGTCATAGCATTAGACACAAATGATAGACATTCCATTATTCTTCATGAAAAAGATGAGATTGTAAAACTCGCAAAGTTAACTCAAAAAATTTGTTCAAGTTAGCAAATCGAGGTTACTAGGCAACAAATTTTATTTATTTATTTATTTATTTTTTAGTCTGTGGTCTCATGTACTCTTAGGTATTAGCTTGTTAAATATCCATTGATCTGCACGTGCAAACACCGGATCATTTTTTCTGAGAAAAATCATTCTGTTGGTGGCCCAAAGAGTTCGTACTTTCCAGGCCACATCAAGATATGTTATGCTTCGAAAATCTAGATCAATCGATTAAATTAAAGACTAATTAGACATGCCATTCGAGAATAATTGTGCTTTCGTTGTGCCTAGCTACAAAGGCATTTCTCTTTTTAAATACTCTGAGCCTATTGGTTGGAAAGAGGCTATTGAGCCAAATACATAGAGAAAAGTATCGGATGTATCGTTGATCCGACCTGTTCATTCGATTTTCTAAATTTAGATATCTTGTAGCCCAACAATCGCGACGGTTGGATGATTCTAGCACGAAAATGATGGTTTTGGTCGTCTGGACTCCAAGGTGCACGGTTGTTTATTTTAAGTTTCTGATCGTCCATTTGCAGTCATCAAAAGTGGATCTGTCATACGTTAGATCGTCTTGTTATCGTGACTCTTGGGCTCCAAAATATCTAAATGCAGGAAATGAGATACAGAACAAATGGTTGGTAGGGTGCTTTATGATAGATTCCTCATGTATGCATGTGCACAGGCGCATGTATACTGTTTATATGTATGTTATATTGTCGAATTAGTAATTATTCTCAAATGTGCAGCGATGTAATGGAAGAATTTGAGAAGGAAATGAAGAAGGTAACTCATCGGGTCATGTGTTTATTGGTTACCTACTTGGGGCTAACTTTGGAGGACATAATGTGGGTGGGACCAAGTGGCCAATTGGACATGTCACCCTTATTACAATTAAATTCTTATCCAGCATGCCCACATCCTGATCGAGCAATGGGCCTGGCAGAGCACACTGATACGTCAATATTAACGATCCTTTACCAAAGCAGCGCTAGTGGACTTCAAGTTCTTCAGGATGGGACCGATGAGTGGGTCACAGTGGGACCTTTGGATGGAGGGCTCGTTGTTATCGTTGGTGATCTCCTTCACATCCTTTCCAATGGCAGGTTTCGAAGCACCATCCACCGTGCAGTTGTGAACCGGACCAACCATCGCATATCCATTGGTTGCTTTTGGGGCCCAGAAGCTCACGTCAAAGTTTCGCCCTTATCAAAATTAGTTACCGTCGATCATCCTCCGCTCTATCGATCTGTGACATGGAATGAATACCTTCGCATCAAGGCAGAGTCCTTCAATAATGCACTCTCTTTAATTCGCCTTTCGCCACCATTCGAACAATCAACCACCCGCATGGGCTAGTCTCTCTCTCTCTATATGTGTGTGTGTTAATTTCAGCTATTTAATGTAAGTGTAAAGTGTAAGTGATATGTAATTGGCACCTAATATATTTATAAAATGAGATTTGAGACACCTTGCGAATAATGTGCATAGAAATGGCTAGAGGATTTGATTATGCTGGCATGATTGAGTAGGGATTTGAAATAATATGTTATTATTATTATTATTATTATTATTGTTAAACAAAGAGTTAAAAAGGAGACTATTACACACCCTTCTAGATCTATCCAAACGTAGTGTTAATGGGAGAGGTGCCTCTTTTCGCAAAACCACTCAGCTACTAGGCTTTAGAATGTGAGCATAATGCAGAGTAGAATCTGCAAAGATCAGGGCCTTATAGGAAAGGCTTAAAGAATCCTGTTTATGGGATCATGCTGACTTATTATACAGCAATATTCTGGCTCAATAAACCTTGCCAAGCGGTCCTGCTGACTCCATGTTGAAGATTTCTTTTGCATTTTGGCAAGGGCTGGTAGTCTTGATTGTGGCTGATTATTGATTGTTCAGTCCAAAACATTGTTCAATCAATAGATCTTCTAGGTTACATGTTTAAGCTCAAATAGCACGCCCTCTAATGTCGTCAGTGCATCAAATTAACCATTTTCCTTGCCACATTTTGCTTCATTTTAAGTACTCCGACTACGACCTTAATCTTCAAGATTTACCTCACGATGTCAGCAGTAAACCAGTAGATGTTTAGAGACAGCTACAAGTACATGCAGGAGGGGACATAGCAAGGAACATGGTGATCCAATCATTTTATCTTTTGCACCACATCTTAGATAGGCATGAAGCAAAATATCAGCTAGGTAAAATGTGGCCCCCAAAATGAATGGTGTATGGGATCACCAACCATCTCAGTCCTCGCACATATATTTGCATCTATCATACTGAAAAGACAAAAATCCCCTTCATCTCCTAATGCAAACAAGAATTTAATTCCTACTCTAATTCTTTATTTGAAACTCTTTGATATCAAATCAGAGAGATGTTGATACTCTACCTAAGCTTGATAGTTCGGATACTAGAAGGTAATTTCTTAGTTGAATTAGCATATAGACTCGTTGCTATGTCAAGCATAAATCCCACTTCAGTTGTGTGGAAGAGAATTTGGTTGTATCATCATCATCATCATCAAGACCTTTTCTCAAGCTTTTATGCTTGCAAATGAATATGCATTTGTATATCATCATCATCATCATCAAGACCTTTCCTCAAGCTTTTATGCTTGCAAATGAATATGCATTTGTATATTAGTTTGTAAGGAAGAAATGAAAATCATCTTCAGCTTTTTAAAATTACAGCAACCCAAACATGACATGAATCGAAAATAGACATTCCCTCAAGCTAGGGCGTTCCCCATAAGCGACGCACTGCATTGGAACTTGGGTGCGGTGAAAAATAGGCAAGGATTGGTAGGGTGTTTTCCCATAAATTGGTTGTATAAATAAGAAAATAAAAGTTAAGAATTCCATCTATTTAGCTGTGCATATTGAATTGCTCTCTTGCCAACAGTAAATTGGCACATTCTTCATGATGGAATCTTGTCTTATAACTAACTGACAGGAGAGACTAGTGTGTAATGGAAAACGTGCATTCAGCGGCAGCTGCTATTTGATTCCAACTTGGGGTGAAGAACTTGAGTGAAATTACAGTCGGAACTAAACATATTTTAGAGATTTTGAGAGGTTTTGAACAGAGCAGCTGAAGACCAAATACATCCGTTGGAAATAATAGTTTGGGACTCTTTAGAGCAATTTTTCAGTGTCAGAGATGTCGTTAGTGACAGGGGCTGATCTTTTCAACCTTGAAAACTTGTTCCACTTTTACATGGTCTAAAAGTTGACCTATATGATCATGGGGTTGACCCTGTACGTAAATAAGCTTTCTTATAAAGAAGGGGAGCTTTGGTATGCAACAGTACAGTTATCGTCGTGTCGTGTGACTTTGAGATTATAGATTCGAGGTATGGAAATGGCTTTTTGTAAAAATGCATGGTAAAGCTACATTGTGTAGACCCTTGTGATTTCTTCCTTCCTTGAACCTTACACATGAGAGAGTTTTGTGCACTAGGCTGCCTGTTTGTCCTCTAATATATGAGGTTCGACCTTTCCTAATCCGGGCGTCAGTCTCTATAGCAGAGAAAGTCTTCTTTAGACTCTAACATGCTAAGGTCGACCTTGTTGAGATAAGGCTTAAGCTTTCTTTCTAAATTCCTTTCCTGTTGATGTCAGCCGTGTGATCTTCACTTCGTTGATTCTTCAAATTTTGAGCTTAGGTCACTTTGGTTTCTTCAAAGTTTGACTGCGGCGATCAATGAACATACGTACACTCAAAAGAAACATATCAGATCTAACTTAATGATTTTGTTATCACCACAACCAATAATAAAAAGGGGGAACTTGTTTCCCCACGGTGTTTTAGTTTTCGGGCAACTGAAAAGCGCCTACATTAGTTTCCTCTTCTTCTCGACACATGGGGCATAGTCTATCACTAGAGTTAGACCATGCAATATTGCAAAGATGGAAGTCTCTCCACAAACTCTAGCTAAACAAACAGCTAGACTTCTTAATGTGCTTTAGCTCCCCAAATTTGGTTACAAACATTGGTAGGGACCTGTGCTGGCTGTCACAACAGTCGTGTAGCATACCTAAAGGTAGCCCCCTGGTGCATGAAGTTCCCGCCTACGAGGGGTTCAAGGAAGGGTGGATCACAATGGTCTATAATATGCAGCCTTACTTTGCATCTTTGTAAGAGGCTATTTCCACGCCTTCAACCTGTAACCTCAATATCACATGATGACAATCTTACCATTGCGCCAAGGCTCTCTTCTCGTGTAGCATACCTAATAAACTAATTGTATGCATTTCGTGGGTCTATACAATCTCATCTTTTTCATGAAGAATAATGGAATGTCTATCATTTGGGTCTCAATGCTATGACCCCATTGCCTGCAAGCAATAATGAATTCTTCCACTTTAGACTGGTCTTGCTAGTGGTCAAAGTCATTAGCCATCTTAGAGAGTCCTAGTTCTAACCTACTGATCATTGCAAATGTTGACTATGATTCCTGATTTAATGGACCATCTACTCCTTCATGAGATCCCTGCTTTGTAAGATTGTTTTATAGATGGGAGAGTCTTTGTCCTTGGTTTCACTTGTCAAAATTTTCATTTTTCAGTTATCCACCCTAATATATTTGACCCATATTGAATCACTATCGGTTAGTACTTACCAACCCAGCTTGGCTTAGAAGGCCCTATCCATGTGTCTATCCATGTGTCTTATTTGTCGAAATCCTAAATGTTAAGTGTTCAATTTTGGTCAAAATACCCCTAATTTAGCATTCAATTAGATCATCTAACCGTTCAATTTTACAAAACTTTGCTTGATTTTGAATTTAAATCCAATTGACCATCCAAATCTTAATGTTTCAAAATCAACGGTCAAATGATCATTATAGCTCATTAGATGACTAATATACGATTCAGATGATTCTAATTTAGTCTTTTCTTTTGCAGATTAACCAAAAAAGGCGTTGATGACTATGATCAAAAGTTAACGGTGCAGATCATCTTAAAGGGCAATGGATGGACCAGATCACCCATGAAGATGGATGTGATAATTTCATAGAAGACAATAGATCTAAATTTGGAATCGTGGAGAAAAAGGTAACCCTTTCCCCCACTTCTTTTTTTCCTTTTCTTTTTCTTTTTCTTTTCATTTCTTTTCCTTTTTCCTTCTTTCCTTCCGTTTCCCTTTTCTTTCTTTTTCCCTTCCTCACTCTCACGCACCCACTTTCCTTATTCTCTTTTTGCCTTCCTTCTTAACCGTACCCAACTCTCTCTTCTCATTTTTTCCTCTCCTTCTCTCTCTCTCTCTCTCTCTCTCTCTCTCTCTCTCTCTCTCTCTCTCTCTCTCTCTCTCTCTCTCTTCCCATTCTCTCTGACGTTGCCAACTTCTCTCTTCTCCTCTCTTTCTCTCTTCTCATCTTCCTCTCTACTCCCTTTTCTCACTCCCCAGCCTCCACTGCCCACTTCTTCCTTTTCATTCTCTCCTATTTTCCTTTTCATCTTGCTTTTCTCTCCACTCTCTATTCTTCTTCTTTGGCTGTACGTAGGAGGCAGTCCCCCTACCTCCTCATCCCCCTCGTCTCTTTCACTTCCATACCTTTCTAATTCAGCTTCTTCATCTGTCTTCCACACACCAGACCAGAAAACACCCCAGTTTTCCCTTTGCTTTGTAGCACCATCATCAGCCAGGCGTCATCTATTCTCAAACCAACACCTTTCCTGCACGAGGTCGTCGTGTGCCCCTGCATCCTTCACGCTAGATCAGAACTGGACGACGCCCAGAGTATGCAGATCGCCGACTGGCTTTTCCAGTGTTAGACGCCCCAGGTCCCATCTTCTCTGGCACATGCGATTCCAGGAAGGGTGACACCCTTCTCTTTCACCGCACAACCTGGAGAAAGGAAACCGACTGGGTTTCCATTCCCGGCACCTCCCTCCTTCTTCCTTCTTCCCTCTTTCTCTTCATCTCCTCCTTCTGCCCTTTTCCACCTCTACCCAATCCGGCATTTTTCTCATCGCCGGTCGTCTCCGAATTGCATGCCCAAGGGGCATCTTCTCTTCTCCCCATCTTCTTCTTCCCCACATTCTCCTACGGTTCCTCTTTCTTTGCCGGATTCCACAGTCACCGGCCAGCAACGGGAGAGAAAACCCAGAACGGGTTTCCTCCTGCGTTCTTCCCTTCTTCTTCTTCCCTTCTTCCTTCTTCCCTCCTACGGTTTTCTCCTCTTCTTCCCCATGTGTTTTCTTGGTTTTTTTCGTTAAAAACCAGAACCCCAGAAATTACAAGTATGCCCCTGGAAGATTTCAGTAATCCCATATGAGTCCCTGTTTTAATACCAACTCTATCCTTTTTCAAAAATACCGTCTGTGTCCACAGTTTAATTCCAACTGAGTCCCTAATTTAATTCCAACTGTGTCCTTGTGCTATTCTAGTTTTACCTTATCTTTATTCTGACTATTCAGGGACAGTGCAATTCAGGATAGACTAATTCAGGGACAGTGCAATCTAGGACAGACTAATTCAGAGACAGTGCAATCCAGGACGCCTTTTAGTTTTATTTTCTATTGTCTTTTGAATAAATAATTGTGCAAACTGCAGAAATTGAATAAAGTTGGATTTTAGTTTATTCTTAGTTTATTTTTAGTATAGTCTTTGTTTTTATTCTTTTGTTAATTGAATTTTTTTGAAAACTCCATCATTTTAAATCAAGTCCTCGTGAGATCGACCCGTACTTGCATAAGCTACACTACAATAGCCCGTGCACTTGCAGTTAAACAATCAACACTAAAACCACAAGAAGATGTATATCTTTTCAGCCTTAGGTTTAGAGTCAAGTCTAGGCATCATCATCATCATCATCATCAAGACCTTATCCCAATTAGGGGTAGGCCACATGAATCTTATTCCTCCATTCCACTCTATTAAATACCATGGCTTCATTTAGTCCTAAAGTTTTTAAATCTTTCCTCACCACTTCTATCATCGTTCTTTTGGGCCTTCCCTTTGCCCTTTTAGAACCTTCAACTTGTATTGCCTCACTCCTTCTAACTGGTGCCGTTGTTGGCCTCCTTTGAACATGTCCAAACCATCTAAGTCTAATCTCCCTCATCTTGTTACCTATTGGTACTATCCCTAAATTTCTTCTAATATTTTCATTTCTAATTCTATCCTTTCTTGTCTTACCACTCATCCATCTCAACATCCTCATTTCTGCAACACTCAGCCTATGAGTACGATGTTCCTTAACTGCCCAACACTCTGATCCATATAGCATGGCCGGCCTTATAGCCATCCTATAGAATTTTCCCTTTAGTTTGAGTGGCACCCGTCGATCACATAAAACCCCCGATGCACATCTCCATTTGTTCCAACCCGCTTGGATTCTCTGGGTAACCTCCCTCTCAATCTCTCCACTCTCATGGATCAATGATCCTAAGTATAGGAAGTGATCTCTCATGGGGACCTCTTGGTTATCAATCTTGACTGGTGCTCCACTCCTACTCTCCTTGCTAAAATTACATTCCATATATTCTGTCTTAGTTCGGCTAATTTTAAATCCTTTCGATTCTAATGCTTCTCTCCATAGCTCTAGCTTTATGTTGACACCCTCCCTTGTCTCATCAAGTAGGACTATATCATCTGCAAATAGCATGCACCAGGGAATCTCCTCATGCAGATGTTTTGTTAACTCATCCATAACTAATGTGAAAAGGTATGGACTCAATGCCGATCCTTGGTGCAATCCGACAGTGACAGGAAAATCACTACCACGCCACTAGTGGTCTTAACATTTGTTACTGCTCCCTCATACATATCTTTAATTATGTCTATATACCCATGAGAAACCCCTTTAACACCTAACACCCTCCATATTAACTCTCTAGGGACTCTATCATAAGCCTTCTCTAAGTCAATAAAGACCATGTGTAGGTTTTTTCTCCTCTCCCTATATTTCTCTACTAATTGTCTTAGTAAGAAAATAGCTTCTATGGTAGACCTCCTAGGCATGAAACCAAACTGATTCTCCGATACGCTTGTTTCATGTCGTAGCCTCTTCTCAATGACTCTTTCAAAAAGTTTCATGGTGTGGCTCATAAGTTTGATCCCTCGATAATTAGTGCAGCTCTGAATGTCTCCTTTATTCTTATAAATTGGTACAATAGAGCTTTTCATCCACTCATCAGGCATTTTCTTTGATTTTATAATCTTGTTAAACAACTTGGTCAACCAAACTACCCCAATATCTCCCATATGCTTCCAAACCTCTATTGGTATACTATCAGGCCCCATGGCCTTTCCTGATTTCATCTTTCTCAAGGCCTCTTTTACTTCAAGCATTCTAATCCTACGTTCATATCTATAATATCTAGTGTTATTTAGATTTATAGTATTTTCAATTCCTATATTCTCAGGGCCATTGTCATTTAACAATTTTTGGAAGTATATTTCCCACCTTTGTTTGATCTCAGCGTCTTTGACTAATACCCTTTGATCATCGCTTCTAATATACCTAACATGCTCTAAGTCCTTACTCTTCCGTTCTCTTACCTTTGCAAGTTTAAACACATCTTTCTCACCTTCTCTTGTTCCTAGTCTATTATAGAGCTCATCATATGCTTTAAGTTTAGCCTCACTTACTATTCTCTTAGCAATGTTTTTAGCATTCTTATATTGTTCATAGTTTTCATTATTTCTAATCTTCTGCCATGCTTTAAAATGCATTCGTTTTTCTTTAATAGCTTTTTGCACTGTGTCATTCCACCACCATGTTTCCTTTGCTAATAGCCTTTTACCTTTAGATACTCCTAAGACATCTTTTGCCACTTTCTTAATGGACTCAGCCATATTAGTCCACATGGTATTTACTTCTGTTTTATAATTCCAATTTCCTTCTACCATCAACTTATTTTTGAATGAGGTTATTTTCTCTCCTTTTAAGTTCCACCACTTAGTTTTTGGATGTGTATTAAGTTCAGTTCTTTTACTCCATCTTTTGATATGAATATCCATAACCATTAACCTATGTTGTGAGTTTAAACTCTCACCGGGTATCACCTTACAATCCTTACATATAGATCGTTCATTATTCCTAAGTAGAAAAAAGTCTATTTGGCTTTTATGAAGTCCACTTTTAAAAGTTATTAAGTGTTCATCCCTCTTCTTAAAGAGTGTATTTGCAATGGATAGGTTATATGACAAAGCAAAATCAAGGATATTCTCCCCCATCTCGTTTCGTTCACCTATACCATACCCTCCGTGTATTCTATCATATCCTTCCTTATCTTTTCCTACATGGCTATTTAAGTCTGCTCCTATAAATATTCCCTCAGTATTGGGAATTTCTTGCATGACTCCCTCCATATCTTCCCAAAACTGTCTCTTAATTATATCTTGTAGTCAAGTCTAGGCAATATACTAAATATTTACCCTCTTTCTTAGACTCTTGTTGTGAGTAGCCTTCTTTAGGTGTTCAGCAAATCTTTAAGTCATTGGCAAAAGTTAAAGTGTCTGAATAATCAAGGCTCTTGCTAAGATTTTTCTTTCAACGAGTACACTAATGTTTTGAATGTGTCAAGGCTTTCAAACAGTTGGAATATCTATCATAGCGCAGTTGGCTAGTGCGCAGGTACATAGGTACTTAACCTCTAGTTCGAGCCTCTCTCACGCATCTATTTTTTCGCCTCTTAAAGTTTACTATAGTTTACTATCCTCTATGGAATTATTGGTCTGTTACACTTTTGTCCCCAAAGTTTTTATTTTTTATGTAGATCAATCCTGAACTAATCTTGCACCATAACTCCAATCATCCTACTTCGTTGATGGATATTATAATGATTTGGTATAAATTTTTACTAGATTGTTTAGGAACAAAAGCTGAAAAAAAAAGGTTAAGTCCTTGTTCATGGCTAGTTTTGTATCTCCCTTTCTCAAGGTTGGCTAATCATGAGTTTGGTGATCAATTTTTGGTAAAAAACTAAACACATGATTGCAGGTCTGAGCTTAGAATTAGCTTCAGGAGAACAAGTGATTTACTTTGTAATTCTTTGCTTAATAGTAAAAAGAAAAAAGATATCAATAAAATTAGAATTTTGGCTCTCATTGTTTGAGGGAGATTAACTTCGTCAATGCCAGTAAAAAAGGAGGGTTTTGTGTTAAGTACCAACTGACAAGTAAAACCTTTTTGAAAAAGTTGAAGATGATTTTGTTATTCTCTCTTCTTACTTGCAAATGAATATGCATATTTGTATTAGTCTAATTAAGAAAATAGATAATGAAAACCAACTTCAGCTTCTTCAAAGTATGACAATCCTAACATATTGTTTGAGGGAGATTGATTAGCTAACGCCGTGGAACTCTATCGCGGCGATTATGAAACTCGATATGCGCAATCAAAATTCAATCATCGTTGCAATTCTCAAAATTGATTGTTGGATTGAAATTCAAATGGAAAATGGAAACGTGCCTACAAACATATTTCTAGATTGACGAAAAATGTGCGTTCATAGGCTGATCTTTGACATGTTGAATTGCACTTTGATGGACCCTGTTTTCTTTTTCAATTTGAATGGCTTGATGTAGATCTGCTAGATCATACTAATAGATTACCATTAATAATAATAATAATAAAAAGACACATGATAGGATTCAATACACGTAATTTTTAATTAATAAAATTACAATAAGGTGTATATGAAATAAAAAAGAGGAAATTTACAGAAACCCCTTCCACTCCTAAGAGAAATTACAAGCATGCCTAAACATGAAAAATCACAAAGATTAATTCCTATGAAAAGGGTTAAGATTGTGTTCCAAGCCATCATCATCACAATGACCAAACTACCCTCGTAACTTCATTTAGTAAAATGAACAAGGTTTAGGTTCACCGAGGGATGCACTTTTTTATGACGAAAATACCCATAAAGTTTTACAACACACCTTTTACCTTCTTAAGCCAATTTGCATTTGATATCATCAACTTCATGTGCTGGGTAAGCTGGGCTTTGCGAGTCGATCCAAGGGTATTGTTGTCATTCAACCCAAAACAGAAAATATAAAGCATTTCTTCCCTTTTCTTCTTGTTTTCATCCACATGACAGGACAAAGTTATCGGCCGACTTGTTATGATATGGCAAACGCGTGGCCATCGCCGTTACACTGGTCAGAGCCATTAAAACTGCCCGACCGAGACCTTGATCTTCTTGAAGAATTCTCTCCGTAGCCATTTTGTAGGTTTGAAACATGCGATCGGTGCTCCGGGGTGCGTAACAGATCGCTCCGTTCGGACCGTGCTGGTTGCTGACGGGTGGCTTCGTCATGGGCAATATCTTCTACCCTCTTAGTGGCTTCTTTCATGTCGGGCCGCCGTTCTGTGTTTGGATCGGCACACATGGCCCCTAGATGGAGTAATTGCTCCATTCCGACCCGCGACGTCTCGGATCCCGCTATTTCGGGATCGAAAACTTCTGCCTCTCTATGTTCCAATATAGCGGCTGCTACCCATTTTACAACATCGGTACCACCTTTTCCATGATTTAGGTATTGGGATGGAAATTTACCGGTCAAGATTTCTAGGATCAGTACCCCGAAACAATAGACGTCGGACTTTGGGGATACTAGATGAAAATTGAGAGTTTCTGGGGACTTATAGGCGAACATGGATTGAGTGCCTTGTGTGGGGCTCACCACGGGGGAGAAGCCGAAATCGCAGAGGAGAGGCTCAGAATCGGGACCCAGAAGAACGTTGGAGGACTTGAGATTACCATGGGGGATGTCGGAATTGGGGAGTTCTGCATGGAGGTAAGCCATGCCTTGGGCGATTCCTCGGACGATTTTTAGACGGCAAGGCCAGTCTAGCTCAGCATGACTAGGTCCTCGATCGCCTGAAGAAAAAGCAAAGAACTTGAGAATTGTAGTATAGCAACCTGTTTAACAACTTCAGTTGCAGTTATACAGAAAAGGGTTTGTAGGTCATGAGTTCGAAGTGCTCACAGGTATCTTTGTTTAATATGGTCCAAGGAAATTCAAAAAGTAGAAAGAAAAAACTCCCATGTATAATATTAATATTATAGTCAAATTTAAGCATCACCAGAATATCTTAGACAAAATTTATATATTGTTATAATAGCTTCAGAAATTAATGCATTTTTTTAAGATGAAAAAGACAGAATTTAACTTTGATTTTGTAGAAGCTATGTTGAAGGATGCTCTCTAGGCCAAAGCTTGGAAACTTATAAACGCCATATGTGGATTTAATTTCAACATATTGTCCATCCCAGTAACTTCAACCTGGTCTACTTTTTGAAAGATCAAACCATTCACAATCTTTTTGAATAGTTCAGATATTTAAACTAGTTGGGGTCATTGCTTGCCTGAGTGTGTGATGGGCCAGTGCCTATATTTTGGTGTATAGGAAGCCTTGGCACAATGGGTAGAGTTGTCGTTGTGTGACCTTGGGGTCACAGGTTCAAGGTATGAAAACAGTCTCTTACAAAATGGGCAAGATAAGATTAGGAACTATTGACCCTTTTCCAGACCCCACATATGTCAAGCTTTTTGCACCAGGGCTGCCTTTTTGCCTACTTACCGAAGCGTGTACTTTCAGCTGCATGGGTTTGTACTTAAACACAGAGCTGTCAAAGACTCATGTAAGCCAAGCAAAATTTTATGATCAAACTGCTATCTAAGGATCGGATCGGATCTTAGATGGACCATACACTGAATATTTGTCCATCCGTTCACCGACCATGTGGGCCATTGGATGATGGTGATGAGATGAAAATGATATTATGGGGTTGGACATTACCATGAAGAAGATACAGCAAGCTGCCTTTCGGTTTATACACATAAACCAACAGCTTCTCCTCCTTCCGATAATGGAAAGCCAACGGTGGCAATGTATTATTGTGCTTCATCTTCCCTAGTCTCCTCATCTCAGCCTCAAATCCATCCGGCCCAACCCTATTCATCTCCCTCAATCTCTTCACCACAACCGACATTCTTTTTCTGAACCCTGCAGAGTTGCCTTTTTTTTTTCTTTTTTTTTCTAGAGTACCAGCAGTAGACATATATATTCTTCTTTTTCTCAAAGAAGAACGAACCAGCGAGCACTCTTTGGATGATCCGATTCATGAATTTCCTTAAATTTACTACCAACCAAATTTCATAACTACTGTATGACTTCAGCCCTGTGACGTAGCAGCGGGCCCTCTTTGGATGATCCAATTCATGAATTGACTTAAATTGACTACGTACCAAATTTCATAACTGTTGTTTGACTTCAGCCTTGTGACGTACCAGTCAGCATTGCATTGGAACAGTTGTAATTGACTGCAAAGCATCCATTTTCATATTTTAGAAGGTTAACTTTCTGCATCACAAGCGGTATTTTCCATAATAATAACATAAAAAAGCTGCATAAAAAAAGATCAAGAATTCAGCTCAAAACCAAAGTAGAAAGTCTAAATGAAACTCGAGAACTTGGATTAGCTTTTCAAGCTGATTAATGAGAGAGATGAGAAGTGAATTTTTCATCTTGATCCCTTCCTTTTGGGGAATATTCAGCCTCGTTCCACTGGATGCAATCGACCTTAAATAGCAATAATAATACTAATAATATTGACGAAATAAAGAAAAAAAATTTCTCAAATGAGGCCGAAAAGGAATTGAAAGTTGTTGTATTACCGTTTAACAGAGCTTACAATAACAGGCAACTACAGGTTTGTGTTTATGCAGGCTCGTTTTCGCTTCCCATGTAGACCGATCGGAATTTAAGAGAGAGAGAGTCCAGACCCTCCTTTCTCTCTCTGTGCCGCAGTAAATTTGGCCAGCAGGGAGGGTTTTGGCATTTTTTTCTTAAAACTTTTTGTGAAATTTTTTAAATTAAGAAATAAAATAAAATATTGAGACTTGGCTGAAACAGACTTCCTTTAATGGGTATATTAACGGAGGGACTAATGGTGTAATAAATTTCACAGTTATACGGATTAAACTGTATTTTCAGAAGCTTAAAGATTAAAGTATCATAAGAGAATAGTTTTAGGGACGAAAATGTCCTTTTAGCTTTCCAAAATTATTAATTTGAATGTAAAATGCAGCTGGAAATTAGTATTGTCTTGATGTGATGTTGCCTTTCATGTCCTTACTCAATCTCCTCTTCTTCTTTACCGTAACCTTTTCCATTTTCATTTCTGGTTTTCCCTCAACTAACTCAAAACCCACCTTTTAAATCTCCATCGGTGGCTTGTGTGAGGACGTGGTGGTTGGTTGCCCTATCTGTCCACTGCGCAGCGCGGGAAAGAAAGTGTCTCTCTGTTTCAGTACCCTTCCTCCTCTATTATCTCTATCCAATTTTCTTCTCCGAATTTCTAGGAATGAACAGAGAAACCGATACTGTGTCTGATACGGTTTTAGAAGTCAACCAAGATATGCTCGATTCAGCGGGTGGGACCTCATGCTGCATCGACGGAGTCCCTACAAACTTCCTGCAAATCGATGAGGCTGCATACCTACCTGAAGTTGTGTCAATGGGTGTTGTAACGGCTTCGTGTGCGGCTCCGCCTGATTCCCCTTGTTTTCCTCCTGGTATCCCTGTTTCTCCTTTCGCGCCAGAAATGAGCAACGGATCCGAGACTTTATCTGATACCGATACTTCAACTGATCCGGTGCTCCATTATATGGACACAAATAGGAAGAAACGGCCATTGCTACTAAGGAGTTCAGCGGGTGGGGGCTCATGCTGCATCTACAGAGTCCCTAAAAACTTCCTGCGAATCGGTGAGGCTGCATACCTCCCTGAAGTTGTGTCAATAGGGCCTTATCACCATGGGGAGGAGCACTTAAAGGCAATTGAGGAGCACAAGTGGCGCCTCCTAGACTCCTTCCTGTTGCGTACGCAGCGAGGCTTAAGGAACTACATTGAAGCCATAAGGCCGTTGGAGAAGAAAGCAAGAGATTGTTATTCGGAGACCATACCCCTTGATAGCAATAAATTCATCCAGATGTTGGTCCTAGATGGATGCTTCATCATTGAGTTCTTACGAAAGTTTTGTCGTGAAGAAACCATTGATGAAGATGATCCCATCTTTCTGCTGTGTATATCTAACAGTATTCGGCGGGACTTGTTACGACTCGAGAATCAAATTCCCTTCTTTGTTCTCAAACGCCTATTTAAGCAGGCAAAGAAGCCGGGAGATTCCTTAGCAAAGCTAGTTCTCAAATGCTTCACCTGGATGCCAAGGCCTGAAAAAGTTTATCAGGATTGCAGTGAGTTGAAAGGCAAACATTTACTCGATCTGATGCGTGCTAGTTTTCTTCCCCCAAATTGTACTCGAGTGGCCAAAAAGGAAAACGAGTCTGCCAAAGTATTCCCAAATGCAACAAAGCTCCAATTGGCAGGGATCAAGTTCGAGGCAGTAGAAGCTGATAGTCTCATGGATATAAAGTTTACAAATGGGATACTAAAAATCCCAAAAATGGGCATCGACAACGATATTGACTCATTCTTCAAAAATTGTATCATGTTTGAACAGCACGGCCTTCATCCTTCTGAACTTCACTTTACAACTTATACTCTCTTCATGGATTGCCTAATCGATACACCTGATGATGTTGGTGTGCTGCGCAACAATAAAATCATTGAGAATCACATGGGATCTGACGAGCAAATAGCTCGTTTCTTTAATGAGCTAGGGAGAGAGGCAGTCTATAATCCCCGACGAAGTTATCTCTCGGAACAATTTCAGCAAGTGAGTGATTATTACTTCAACGATGGGCATATACGATGGGCAACCCTCATTAACACTTACTTCAATACTACATGGTCAGGAATAGCAACCGTTGCTGCTTCCATCCTCCTCCTCCTTACCTTGGCACAAACCTTCTTTGCTATTTTTGGTTATTTCCGTCCTCCGTAGTAGATCATTTTCTTCATGCTTATGGTTTTTATAAATTATTTACCGTACTACTTTAGTTGCCATTCACAAATTAGCAGCTTGCTGTATGCAATTTGTAGTTTCTTCTTCTTACCTGAGGTTGTTGTCTCTATTTCATAAGCACGTATGCAGTGCAGATTGGTTGTTGCCTGTTTCTATTGTCGTTGTTCCTTGATAATACTTATTATGAAATTACTGTGCGCTTTATTTGGAAGCTTACATTGACACTCACTGTATGCAATTTGTAGCTTTTCTCGGGCAAAGTAGTAAAACTCGCAAAGTTAACTCAAAAAATTTGTTCAAGTTAGCAAATCGATGTTACTAGGCAACAAATTTTATTTATTTATTTATTTTTTAGTCTGTGGTCTCATGTACTCTTAGGTCTTAGCTTGTTAAATATCCATTGATCTGCACGTGCAAACACCGGATCATTTTTTCTGAGAAAAATCATTCTGTTGGTGGCCCAAAGAGTTCGTACTTTCCAGGCCACATCAAGATATGTTATGCTTCGAAAATCTAGATCAATCGATTAAATTAAAGACTAATTAGACATGCCATTCGAGAATAATTGTGCTTTCGTTGTGCCTAGCTACAAAGGCATTTCTCTTTTTAAATACTCTGAGCCTATTGGTTGGAAAGAGGCTATTGAGCCAAATAGAGTGCAGCTAGAACAAGTATCCTTCATGTGGAAAAATTTATTGGAAAACCTTTAGTAGTTGAGAGTGGTTCAAAAGTGGTGATTAGCTGGATTAAAGAACCTCAGACTGTAGGCTGGAGATTCCCATATATGATAGATTAAATTCAATCTCTCTCGAACGGTAGCCAATTTGTTTCTAGACATACACCTAGGTCAGCAAATGAAATGGCGGATGAGCTTGCAAAATCAAGTGCAATCAGGATTAGTCTTCCGATGTTTATATCCGAAGAAGGTAAAAGGTTATTCACGGTGCCACAACGAGTGATGACAACTAGTTCTCCTACAAATGGGTGGGGGCCCTTTTATTTTTTGGCTTTTCCTAGATGTGTAGTGCTACAGCTTGTGGGCGAATGGCAGTTTGTGGATAAGATTTGCAGAGACCAACTTAGCACAGAGACCTCATGTTGGTTTTGTGATCTTTTCTTCAATCTAGCATTTTCATATGTAGCTAGCCTTTTGTATTACAATCTTCTTGATCACTTTTAGCTTTAATAAAAAAAATTATTTGCCTTATAAGAAAAAAAAATGCCATTCTAGACCAAGGAGGAAGTA
The DNA here is from genome assembly GCA_035236585.1 of Warburgia ugandensis. Taxonomy (NCBI): domain Eukaryota; kingdom Viridiplantae; phylum Streptophyta; class Magnoliopsida; order Canellales; family Canellaceae; genus Warburgia; species Warburgia ugandensis. The sequence goes on from CP141126.1 coordinate 1,764,088, forward strand.
CACTTTTTTGAGGCCAGTGTCTACTATGTTGTCATGATCATCATCGTTATCGTTATCGAGACCTTATCTCAATTAAGGATTGGCTACGTGAATCTTTTTCGTCAATATCATGGTTGCATTTAGTTTCAAAGTTTTTAAATCCTCTCCTACCACTTATATCCGCATTCTTTTGGGCCTTTCCCTTACCCTCTTACAACCTTCAACTTGCATTACCTTTCTCTTTCTAATTAGATCTGTTTTTAATCTCTGTTGGACATGTTAAAACCACCTAAGTCTAATTTTCCTTATCTTATTACTTATTATTATTACTTCTAAGTTTCTTCTGATGTTTTTATTTCTAATTCTATCCTTTCTTATCTTGCAACTCATCTATCTCAACATCCTTATTTTAACTACAGTCTGTTATATACATGATGTTCCTTAATAACCAACACTTTGATCCATAGAGCATGGCCGGCCTTATATGCATCCAACCCGCTTGAATTTTTTAGGTAACCTCTCTCTCAATCTTTTCACTTTCCTGAATCATCGATCCTAAGTAACAAAAGTAGTTTTAGGAGACTCGTTGGTTATCAATCTTTACTGGTGCTCCACTCCCGCTCCTTTTCATGCTAACATTGCATCCCATATACTCTATCTTAGGTCAGCTAATTTTAAATTCTTTAAATTCTAATACTTCTTTCCATAACTCTAGCTTTATGTTTACATCCTCTATTGTCTCATTAATTAAAAATATATCATATGTAAATGACATTTACCATGGAATCTCCATGTACAAATGTTTTGTTAACTCACACATAACCAATGTGAAAAAGTACAGGCTCAATGCTAATCCTTGGTGCACTCCTACAGTGATAGAAAAATAATTAGTCTTTCCACTATTAGTCATAACATTAGTTACTGCTCTCTCATACATATATTTAATTATATTTATATACCCTTGCAAAATCCCTTTCTCGCTCAACACCCTCCATATTAACTCTACATAGATCCTATTATAAGCTTTTTCCAAGTAAATAAAGACCATGTGAAGGTCTTTTCTCCTCTCTCTATATTTCTCTATCAATTATCGAAAATAACTTTCATACGGAATCTCCCGATCCAGATGATCCAATTCATTAATATGGTAGATACAAACAAGCTTATTCCGTCAACAGTAATTTTGTCTTGATTGGACACTCATAAACTCTTTATCTAAAAAGCCTTGTTTGGAGATTTTTTTAAAATACGTGAGCCTCTAATTTTTTGTGAATTATAGTATTTCGATAAAAAATCTCATTTTGTGCATGGAACCAATGCGATGTGAGGTTTTTTTTACATTTTTATTCTTTATTCAAACAAAAAATTAGAAAGCAAATGCAGCAAATTCTTCTAAGCATAGTGGTGCAAGAAGTCTCTCCCTTATGTGAGGTTTCAAGACTGTACAAGGTGTGTGTCTATCATTAAATAAATAAATTTACAACACAGAACTGACCCAGACTCCAAATCTAATTCTCAGCCAAATGGCAAAGTGGGTTATAAATCTAAAACTGTACATGACACCCTCAAACCGAGGGACCACCAATTGCTGTCAGGGCTCGTTGGGCACAGTAAACATCATTTTCACACGTGTCAATTCGTAATGGGTTCAATTTCGTAGCCATGTGACATTGGTGGGCCCAATCGTTCCTCTACCCGACGCCCCAAACACGTCATTTAGTGTCAAGATGTTGACGCCTTTCGCTTTCGCTTTTCTTTTTCTTAGCTGGGAAAAGGTATCCGGCCTTGGTACGTACCTGTTGAATTATTTAAATCCGGTAATTCTCGGTCGCACCATCATCTATTTATTTTTCCTTTTTTAATCTTCTAAAATCCAAATCTCCATAATGCAACAGATCACGATCGTCCACGTTTCCTCTGACCAAGTCTCCTCTGGTCTCATATATGGAAGACAATGGAAGAAAGAAGGAAAATGTAACTACGAGAGGGCCTACTAGACACAACCGAGAAGCCTAATGTGGGCCATTTTCTTGATTTTAATGCTATCTGGGATTGATGTGATCTGACCGTTTGAAGAATAGATTGCAAGCGTTCATATTTAGACAGTTCATTATGAGCTCTAACATTGACATGGATGACGATCCAATGGTACTTCTTGCATGATCTGAGCCATTCAAACGCTGGATTGGGAGATGGGTGATCGAGAAAAGAGCCAAAGTCATCAGATGAAGAATCAGGATCATGCAGTCTCAAAGTAAGATTTCTGAGTAACTATGATAAGTGAGAACTTTACTAAACAAATGTTAATCATTTTCTTAATTTAACCCCGGGTTAAATTAATAGTATCTTCTTAGATTAATGGAGATGTAGCTTTCCCCCACATGATTTTGTTTCATGATTTTCCTTTTCTTTAATACTAAATCCCATACCTTCTGCCCACGTCCGAATGCTTTATTAAAAGTGCAATGACATTTTCAGCTATAAAACAACCAAGTTTGAAGGCTTGTGTAATGTTAGACGGGTCTAAATTTGGATGATCTGAATTATTTATCTTTTTCAGTCTGAGTTATTTAGGCTTCTCTCTAAAATTCATGTCCATCTGACGGTTCTAGCTATTGTGCTATGGTTAAATATTTCAACGGACATTAAATAAAAATAAAAAAGGCATTGCTCAACTCATCCAACGGTCAGAAGTTTGTTGGCTGTCCAATTTAAGGGAAGCCAAGCACAAGAAACGGATTAGATCATTCAAAAGAGAGCCCTAACTAGGTTGTATCTTTTTCTGGTATCCTTTTTCCGTCAGAAGTCTGCATTTTTCTAGTTCAGCGTGGGCTTTCTTAACACCTTGTGCGCTTTAGGAGGATGGTTTTGGGTGCCCACAGTTAGCATTTTAGACCAATTATGTAAATCAACGGTCTTTTAAGTATTAGGTTGAATTACTACGGCATCATCATTACGTTTGGCTCACAAACTAGTAATTGATGGTCCTCATCTATGGTTAATCCTTACCATTCATCTTATTTCTCCAGCTCTAAAACCTGACAAATGTGATTTTGCTGGTTTATCTGATGGGCCCCACTTATGGTTATAGTCCGCACTGATGGCTGAAATCAAATCCATTCAGAGTTGGAATCATCAGTACTGGCGACATGGATGCAATCAAACGGACGATATAGATCAGACATAGATTGGCCTCGTTATATCCAACTAGAGTGAGGTGCAATTGTTCCAAATCAATAAAAGGGTGGCGAATATCAATCGAGCTGGTGGAAATACCAGCCACAATATTAGATTACTAGGTTAGTGGGTTCACTGGGTTGCGATGGTCTCTCCATATATCAACTGTTAATTAAAAAACCATTTTTTCCAATTATTTTTATTATCTACATTTCTGTGCGTCATCCAAGTCTGGCAGGTGAAAAGACCTGCCCTCGATCAAATTATATTAAGCTATTGCTCGGTTAATTTAATTGGATATTACAAGTCCTTTTCAATGCGGGAAGATCCCAAGGAAACATTATATTTTAAGCCAGGCTGGATTAATAAGATTTTAATAGCTTCATTGATTAATCCAGGGATTTCTTCCTTCCATTTGAATCATTCTTTGAAACGTATGGGCCAGATTAGACTAATTGAATTATTTTATTTTATTTTGCTTTTATAATATTAGGTAAAGCATAGTTCCTTGGTCTTCTGACATGAAATCATTGATCCATATTAGTTTAATAGATATGTTTACGTGTGAGATCACTAGTGAAAGCAACACTAAGACCTGATTTCTAGTATAATATTTCTCATCTCAGGGTCCCTTGATGCAGACATGAAGTGGAAATTGGTTCAAATATTTCTGGCCATTCCATCATTGAACTTGGGTTGGAGCATGGAATTTTTCTTTCTTGTTATTGTACATATTTTGCAAGCCATTGGCTGGGCAGTTGGAATCATTTCAAGCACCATCGTTTCTCATTTTCTATTGCTAATGGGGACCCTCATCGGTATGGAAAATCATACGAAAATGCAGAAGGGGACTGCAGTCATGGTTGAAGGAGACCATAGTTGCAAAGTTCGGATTCGGGAATAAGTTAACAAGGAAAGAAATCATAAAATTTGAAAAATATTTGAGAAAAATTAAAAAGAAATGTAAGTATATGATTTCAATCTTTTATTTTTCATTTTTGACTACATTTACAGAGAACACTCGAGAATTTGATAAACTATTCTTCGTAAATTCATGTTTGATTTGGTCAATCTGCATAGAATTGAAAATATGTGTGAACTTCTAATTTATTAGGGAAAAAGGTCCAGATATATATATATATATATATATATAAAAGAGAGAGTTGGGACTTATTTTAAAAAGATCAAATATTTGGAGCTTTTGGTAATTATTACCTGGAAAACATTTGAGAAAAATCAGAAAAAAAAAAAGAATTGCAAGGATATGAATTCAATATTTTCATTTGCATTTTTTACTAGATTTATAGAGAATATTTGAGAATTTGATAGATTATTTTCAAATTTGATTTAATTTCACAAATTCATGTTTGAATTGCTAAATTGGCATAGAACTGGAAATATACATAAACTTGTGAATTCTTTGAAAAAAAAGTCCAGAGACAATTTTTTTTTGACAAATTCAATTATTCAGAGTTTTTTGTAGACTTGCAACAATTAATATCAAACTTCACCGAACAAGGACATATGGTTCGGTTCTAGCCGGTGTCCAGCTAACAAACAGGTCTCCATTACTATAGTTGCAGTTACCAGTGCTTCTAAAGGCTATGCTCAACAATGCTTAAGATAGCCCAACAGTTGGTCCTGTTGATTGCCCCTAGCCCTGCGGAGGCTTGCTTGCAAGGGCCTATTCTAATTTTAACTTCCTACTGCTAAGCTGTAGCTTTTTTGTGGTGGGCATGGGGATTTTCATAAATGACCCTAAACCAGCAAGCAACTTAACCCGTCACCTAACACAGAAAAACATCTTGCGCCACTGCAATAGAAGGCCAGGACTCTAGTTGAGCTAAAAAGTGTGACAAAAGATGACAATTTTCTACAACTATGATTTAGTCTAAAACTCTTCATCCATCGGCACAATAGCACCTCCCAAATGAATAGTCAAGATCACACTTGCACCTCGTGGGATCGGCCCGACTAGACTTATTTTAATCAGCATTTACTTTTGATAAAACTAGTATTTTACACTAAGTAACAAAGTGGGCATACCTTCCAGGGTCCCCTTTTCATAACCAGGCTACAACATCAAGTGGCTCCACCACTCAATTAATGAACGGGAAGGGATCATCCTAGTTTGCAATTGTCATCAGCTAAACTCAAGTGGGTCAGCAATGGTTGCTTCCAACTGGGGAGCACCTAAGTTGCCATCTTTTTATGGTTGCTGCTATAATCCCACCACCATTAGCCCATCCCACTGCTTTTATTTTTCATTTTTTTAGTTTCTGATCTATGGTTAGGAAACTGGGGGTTTTGGTGGAACCCTGGGGCAGACAAAAACAATCCAAATTATTCTAAGCTGAACAATAAAGCTTATATAAACCTAATCACTTCAAGAAATGACACCAAACTTGCACCACAGTGCTAATATGAAAACCATATAGGTATTACCACAATAAATTATGAGTTAACTGCCACAAATTCCGTCTGTCGGTCAAATTTGGAGAAGAAAACATCAACAGTTCCGTAGCTATCTAGGAGCCAAGTAAGAACAGTGCCGTCAAAGTCTCACCTTCCTCAAGATGCATCGCCTACTAATGGTGGTTTGCCCGATTTCTCTGCTACCACTACTTCAGGATTATAGTTCCAGAAATAAGTAGGTAGTTAGACATTCAATTACAATAGAAAGATCAGTAATCAGTTTTCCGGTCTCACTGTTTACACGCTGGTCTTTAAGTTTTTGAGAAGTGCCAACGTTACATTTAACAGAAAACATCATCAACAAAAAACTCCATAACGTGACCTTTTTAAGGCTTTGCAGAACTGAAGTTATTACGTTTCTTGACTTGATTATCCCACCGAAGAAGTCCAAGAAAGATCTCTGCTAAGTGTGTTACTGGAACAATTACCAAAAGTTGATGGATCACTATTAAATCAATCTGTTTCTAACCTGGAGATGTATTTGTCATAGAATTTTCCAGCCTGCTCAAGATCCCCAAGTTCAGTATAACAGTCAGCTGTTGCTCCATATGCTTCGGTATTCCCAGAAGTCACCCTTTCTCGCTTAGTTTTTGCTAAGACCATAGAGTGGTATTTTATTGCTTACTTCCCTTGCCTCTGTAAAGATGCCCCTGAACGCATCCGAATAGAATCAAGAATAGTTATAGCAATCATACTGAAATTTATGATGAGATGAAGTCCAGTTATTAAAATTCCTAAGCACTACCAGAGAGAGCTTAAATTGTTGGCTAACTAGTCCTTTCTGTATAAATGCAAAATTCATAAATTTTGAAAGCTCAATCTAAACACTGTTTTCATGCTGTGTCAAAAGGATGGGTGACTGGCTAAGCTGAATGGGATAACAGAACAACATCCTAAATATGGAAATTGTAGTATTCCTCTGAATGCATGCATTAGGCGTTACATAGCATCCAAGGCATTTGAAGACGAGGTGGTCCAAGTGTTATGGCATAATCAGCAATTCATGAGTGATTAAATGAGAATTTTTTTTACTGAAGTTAGCACCTGACAGCAGCTTTTTTTTTTTGGAAAGGAAATAATGGCAATGCCTTTTTTATCACTGCATTATGAGCATCAAAATGCTCAAAGAGTATCAAAATGGATCAGAAGGAAAGTGGGGGACTTCTCAGAAGGAAGAAGGATAATTTGATTAATCTTGAAAAATGTTCTGTCTTAATCCCACATACATCCTTCAGCTACTTCTAATTTACTTTATACTCTTTTTACAGACAAAACAAATACAAGGAAAAGAATCATCTTGAATTGATTTAATCTGGTTGGGACCCATATCTAAGCCTCCGGCAGCCTTCTTCTCTTAAGGACCCCCCATGCTTTGAGCAAGCTCAAGAGCTTCCTTAAACTCAACAAATGCCTTTTCCAGTTCTTGATTCCTCAGGAAATTCTTCCCACACTTCAAATTAGAGAAAATTTGTTGCTTTTGGGTCGATAATAACTTCTTTTTCTGGTATTCTACCTACAGATGCGTAGCTCAAGTTGGAAGCATATGATTCGATCTCTGCCTGTCTTCTTAATGATGCATTTATCTGGCGGAGCTGATCATTTCGCCGCTTCAATTCTCCTTTTCTCTGCCGTGCCACCAATCCTAAGAAGCAAGAAGCTCAAGGTCAAGTACAAGCCGAGACAACAGCGCTTGGATAGAGATAACAACCATCTGTTCTGCAAAAACAGGTATTACTGCAGCAGGCAACTGTAATTTTCCAATAGGTGAAAGACGATCTGAGATGCTCAAGGAGAAACTTTGCCTCAAGGAACTTCACTTTAATCATTCCACAAGCAGGAAGCAACACACTCTCCCAAAAGGGCAACCCAAGATCATGGAAACTGAAAAACATTAAATGTTCCAAATACAACATGCCATAGAAGTGTTCACACAAGCATAACCTGCCAATTCATAAAAGCAAGTAGTAACTCAGTCTTTGATGACTTACCATATGAGAGATTCAGCGACTCTAAACTTTCAAATGTCAGGCCGACAGTGAGAGAAACTGGAACATTGGAAAGTAGCCTAGACACAGGGTGGACTTGTTCCTCAACCAAAGGTTGATGGCTCAGGTCCATATGTGCAACAACTTCCAATCGAGAAACAGCAAGACAAACTGTACTACAGTCCATCCCTTGGTTGAAAGGTGATTCATGTCACTAGTGCATGATTTTAGGGCACAATAGTAGGCTACCAAACCCACAAGTGACTGGCATAATCAAGCCCTAGTAAGGAAATGAAAAAAATTAAGAGAAAAATATATACAAATAGATATGTGGGGCCTTCCTCAATTTCTTCATTGATCTTAGATAAAGATCTACAACCTTTTTTCACTTTTGAAACCCCAACTACACCAATTATTTTAAGGAGTGAAAATGTACATCTAAAAGAAAATGAACAACCAGATAAGGAAGCTCATGCAAAACATTTTTTTCTGGATATATAGTCATGTGACGCTCATCATTATGGGGTTGCAATTTCACCTATACTAAACCCGTACAACACTATTGTAACTCCTTTGCAAAGTACAAGTTAGCCTTTAACTTCCCACTCTCACTTGTTAGAGCTACACTTATACACAAAAACAATGAGAGAACTCAAGAGAACACAAAAAGAGACTTTCTCAATTACCCTCTAATGAATTGAGCTTAACTGAGCTAAGCTGATTATGAATGAGGAGCTAACCCCTATTTATAGTTACTCTCTTCCATCCACTTTCTTAATGGATGGTTATGATTATTACATGTGTTTATACATCAATAGTCAAGATTGTATTATGGAACTCTTCTACTCTTTCTAGATTACTCTACCATTCTTCTAGAGTATTCTAGACTACTATAGAAGATCTAAGATATTTATCAGGATTTTTCTAAAAACTAGGCCTTTTAGAATCATGCCTTGTTCTATAGATCCAGGAACACGGGCCTAAGTCCCTTAGGCCACGTCCACAAGCTAAACATGCCTTCCATAGATCTTGTAGGCCTTGGTCACGGGCATTACATTGTAAGTCTCATCATGGCATTGAGAAGTCTAAGTGCCCCCATCTTAGGCTCCTCCCATTCATCCTCACCCCTTACCTTGTGGTTCTCCCTTGCAACCACCAAGGCATTGAGGGTCTTCTTCTTTGGACAGTCTACTGTCTAATGATTCCCATCACATATGAAACAATCAGAGTGACAAGGGATAAACTTACCTTTGCTCTTGGAGTCATGTCAGCCTCTTTGCCTTCTTCGTTATGACTCTTAGGTTTGTCCTCCCCATTGTTACCTCTATTAGCCTTGCTCTCCTTCTCCTCACTAATGCCTTTAGCCCTCTTATCAAACTCCAGTAATTTCTTTGCAGTTGAGAGTGCAGTGGCTAGGTCTCGCACTCCCCTCTTTTGCAATTCTTGTTCCGCCTAAGATTGCAACTCATATATGAAGAAGAACAACTTATCCTTCTTAGTCATATTCAAGATATTCAGGAGCAAAGCTGTGAATTGGTTGACATATTCACGGATAGATCCTATATGCTTTAGCCATTTTAGATTCTTCCAGGTCAAATACACATTCTCTGAGAAGAATTAGGCTTTGATTTCTTTTTTAAAGTCTTCCCAAGTGGCTATGGTGCAACAACCATTAGCTACATCACCATAACTTCATCTCTACTATAGCATCACGTCATCGATAAGATAAATCGTTGTCACATCCACTTTCATGGCCTCCTCAGAAATCTTGGTAGCTTTAAAGTATTGCTTCATTTGCCATATAAAATTCTCTAAGTCCCTGGCATCATGGGTTCCTTTGTAGCCTGTAGGTTTAGGGATCTTGATCTTAGGAGCAAACTCCTTTTGTCCAAATCCTCCACTAGTTACAGCCTTCTCCAACTTGGCCAATCTAATCTTGACATCCTCTAGACCGGCTACTTCCTCATGTAGCTTAGTTATTTCGCCTTCCATTGTTTCAAGGCGATCATACGTGCACTCTATCCTCTTAGTGGTCTTGGCATCCATATACTTAAGCACCTCAACTGTGCTTTGCACATCAGCCTTAAAACTACGCAAGGAGTCCACGAAGGCACTAGACTTCTCCAAATATTGAGACAAGGTTTGTTCTAACTTGCCAAACCTTTTCTCCAACATAGTGAGGTGTAATATCCTTAAATTTTAGGATAAAATAGGAAATTTTTAAATAAATTAAAATAAAAAAATTTAGAGATGGAAATTTTTCCTGAAAATATAAGAATTAGAAAGTACTCGTCGATACGAGTCCAACGCCACCAAGAACGCAAAAAACGGAGCTCAAACGAGGGAGTTATGAGCCGTCGAAGTTGTAAGGGCATTATGGTCTTTTGACAGAAATGTGTTACACAGGGGTCCAAATTGATAACGGCACCCCTGTCTTCCACATGTCTCTACCAGTCTGGCGAAATCACCGGAGAGACGTGGAAAGAGACGTGTGGGGAAGAGAAACTCTTCTCCTAGGACTCTAAACCGTATATCTATTCTTCCTTAGGAGCCAAAACGCTCCACTTTAAGCGTTTCTCCTAGTTTTCACTCAGAACCCTAGCCTTGCAAAGCTTTGATTTTTTCGGCGAGTGGAACCTCGGCAACACGAGCAACCACGGCTAGGTGCAAGGTAAGCCTCAAAACTCCATTTTCCTGTATTTATTAAATAGAAAAATAATTAGGAAAACATTTTAAAAAATCGGATTTTTAGGAACTTTGTGCACGCTACTGTTGGAGCGTGATTTCATGGATCAAACCTCATCCGTTTGGAAATCGGACCGTCCAACTAGCGCACAAGAGACCCAAAAGCAAACCCTTTAAATTTGGGAGTGATCCAACGGTGTATTTCTCCAGAAAACGCAAAAACTAGTACATAGGGATGATTTTAGGAACTTGGGAAAAATCATTTAAAAACTATGGTTTTTGGAAAAATCAGTGCAAAAGGAGGGCATAAATGGATTCTAGAGAGAATTCTGAAGAAAATGGCGCAAAAATCACGCAAAACAGAGCTCTGTAGCTCCGCTAGAGATGACCGGAATCCGGTCGTCTTCTCCGGCGTCATCAACAGCGTCCGCGTCCTGGCGCTAACGCCAGGATGCACAGGGGACGACGTCAAACGATGTCATCGTCGCACACGCGCGGCGGTCGTGGTGGGGTTGGGACGTTGCGCGTCCTGGCGACTGTGACGCACGCGGCATGCGTCACGGTGCCGAAGACGCACGCCGTGTGTCATGTGAGGCATCTTGGTGGTCGGGCGTCTTCGTGGCGCCAGTATAAGCCGGCGTAAACCGGCGAAAAAGGGAGCCGCAGGTATAAACCACCTTATAGTGGTCCGGCAGGCCCCATTTGAGGGTAGTTTTCACTAAAACTTGATTTCTGAGAGCTAGAGAGGTCCAAATCACGATCCGAAAGAGGCGTTGTGACCGTATTGACGACGTGGACCTAGTTTTAACTTAAAAACTTAGAAATGACCACTTTTTCTTTAGAAAAATATTAAAATAGTGATGTGACATGTACAGGTGCACTTTAATATACCAGTTAAAGGGAGTTACTAGCAAGCTAGTGGTCTCACACTGAGGTAGGTGACGACAACTAATGTCTTGCCTTAATTTTTAAACCATGTTTAAACATAGCATCATGTGTGATTGTGTTTTAAATTGCAATTATTATTTACCGTGGATTTCATGCGACATGGAGTACAGGATGATTATTCCAAATTGAAATCTTTTACTGAATAAACTTATTTCAAATACTTTTACAAGCATGATGTTAATTAGTTATGCTTAATTAGAGACTTAATTCTTATTATATATATAGAAAATGCATGGATTTACATGGAAATGAGAATAGAGGCTTATGGGTCCTTTTATAGGCTAACCCCAGGATGAGGGGCATGTCTTGGGGATTGCAAGCTATAAGTACTCTTGAGTTTTAGCATATACATATGATTTTCGTGTTTTATATTTGATGACGGGTGCTCTCGCCTGGTGGGCGTCATGCTAGGAGGGATAGGGCCGGCCACCCACCTTCTGAGATTATGATGTAATGATTTGTGATATGATAGACACCTGCCCATGGATGGCATTCAGTAGGAGTTTGGTAACATGGATAGTCCACACTACCGGTCTGAGCCTTTCCATGGGGACAGACGCTAAGTCTCTCGTTATAGTGTCAACGGAGAGCGACGGTGGTTTATACCCATGGAGGGTTGCCACGGCAGCATGATAGCCCATATTCTTATTATGTGTGCATGTATGATGAGCGTGGTTATGGATGTTATGCTTGGGTGTGACGACATTCAGAAGTTAACTATGAGTACTCCTGATCAGTGATATTAGTACGATGGTGAGACCCATTACCTTAGGGTGCCCTTATTCTTGTTGTATGCTCTATTTTATTGATTCATGTCATGTTTTAACTCCGTGATTGCATGTTCTAGCATATGGAATAAAATTGCATTTATTTGAACATGGCATTATGACATCACTATTTTTCATAAATGTTAGACTTTTCTTTAGAGCTGTTCATTATTTCTTTCATTTGTTACATTAATTGTCTATGTACCTACACAAGCGATAGCTTGCTGAGGCATTTCTTTGTTTTGCAATGCCTTAGATCTCGAGCGTGACACCATGAAAGGAAAAGCTGTTGATAAACCTTGAGAGCTGCTAAAGACTAGTTTTCCCCATAGTTTTAGAGAGTGATGTGAGTCATTAGAGAGGATTATCATTTGAATTTTATTATGGATTGCATACTTTTTATTTGGATATGATTTAGATGTTTGAACAGATGTTGGACATTTATGTGGGATGTTATGATGGATAGACCCTGTGCTATATTATTATTGTGTTTTGGACATTTATTTGATTTAAAATAAAGGCGCCGATTTATTTGACGTTGATTTATACGCGGATTGTTTTATTATGTTTAATTTACGTGTATGCCATTTTGAGAAAGGAAAACTAACACCTGGAGTTTTTAAGATAGGTTTTAGTAAAATGTTAAATAAAGCTTTTCTCATGGGATCCCAAATGCTCTTATTAAAAAAAAAAAAAATGTCCTAAAAATCCGGGGTGTTACATGAGGTGAGCATCCGAAGCCAACTCCCTCTTTGGATCTTTGGACTTCTCCCTCCTAGTCCTTGGTTGAACCTTCACAGGCACGTTGGTCACTCCTAACTCACTTGTCATGATGCCATTGTGAGGTTCATAATCACCACAAGCAACTCTCAACTTGAACCGCTCTCCCAACTTTGCCTAACATCAGCTCCATTACCAACTATTAGTACTAACCTTGCTTTGATACCAACTGTCACGAGGTCGCAGTTTTACCTATGCTAAACCCGTATGACACTTGTGCATAATTCCTTTACAAAGTACAAGTCATTTATTAATTCCCCACTCTCACTTATTAGGACTATACTCACTCACCTACAAAATAATGAGAGAACTCAAGAGAACATAGAAAGGGACTTTCTCAATTACCCTCCAATAAATTGAATTTAACTGAGCTGAGTTAAGTTGATTACAAATGAGGAGTTAACCGCTATTTATAGTTGCTCTCCTCCATCTACCTCAATGAATAGTTAGGACTATTACATGTGTCAATACATCAACGGTCCAGATTGTATTCTGTAACTCTCTACCATTCTCCTAGAGTATTCTAAACTACTATAAAAGATATAAGATATTTACAGGATTCTTTTGGAAACTAGGCTTTCTGGAATTAATAGATCTAGGAACACGGGCCAAGTCCCTTAAGCCATATCCACAAGCTAAACAGGCCTTCCTTGGAGCCCATAGGCCTTGGTCATGGGGCTTGCAATGTAAGTTCGTGACACTATGCTTCCACCCATTCCAAAACTTCCGCTCATTTCAAACCATGAAGCAAATGTTTTATGAGATTTGCACATTCAGATTGCCATGTAGACTACTTGAAAAGTCATTTTCACCATGATATTGTCCTTGGACGGCACAATTTGCAGAATGAGTAAATGCAAAGCAGAACACCTATTGTTTTGGGGTAAACTTTTAAGTAGCGATTCCAAAGCAACTCAGCTGCTGGACCACATTCGGCCTCAATATAAAACAGATTAAGTGGGAATTTATACTTAGGAGAGTATCATGGTGTTGGTAAATATCTCTTACCTCCAACAGCAGCACCAATTAAGGTTATGGCAAACAGCAGAGGCATGTTGAAAACAGAGAATGTATCAGCCTCACATAGTTCTGCCAAAGCCTCAGAAGGCAGACCAAGCATTACTACATTTGCCAAACCAAATGCAGTTGGAAAATTGAATGATCCCATTCTCTGCACTTCTCATAATAGGAATCAGAATGGCGAATGTGACAACCATGTGATGAAATTACAAGTGTGAGAACAACTTTAAAATAAAATAGAAAATAACAATCAAGTAACTGTTTCTAATTCAATGCAGATTACTTTGCAAAATAGAAATGAGAATCACGTTGCCCCTTGCAACAGAATTGATAAGTTGAAGTTTCTTCTGAGACTTCTATGAAACTACTATCTAGGATTTGGAACCAGAGAAGTTTGAAAGGTCCAGCTGCCAGGATCTGCAAAATGATATAAAAATTTTCAAGGCCACACATTAGTAAGCAACTAAACTCTGGCAATTAATAGTCTGTTTAATTGTCAGAAGATTCTTTTTGCTTTCTGAGCTTTAAAACCAGATAACCTAAACGTCCATTTCTAATCATATGAGTGACGCAAAAAGATACTATCTTTTGACTGATATCACAAGTTTCTTGCCTGTTGGTAATGGAACGGCTGCTAAACAAGATTTCCTGCATTGCAGCGAGGGTTATCATAGACATCTATCAGAGGATCACTGCAATTTTTTCCCTCATCAAATGGGAGGGCCGGTGTTTCTTCTGCTTTACACAATGATTGGGCCCCAAATACATACTTAAGAATATTACTGATTCTGACACGAAGTGATCTCTAACATCTGGTTCTGTTGCACGAAGGCATGAAAAAAAAATAAAAAATGAAGAGTGTGAGCCTGAAGTTGTGGTTCATAATTACTAGAAGTCAATTTGTTACTCAGTGTGTTCCTCATGATTCATATAATTCTTATAATGGAAAGAATAAGGCAATGAGTGCCTTCAATACTAAATAGAAAAGTTAGGTTTTATTTAGCAAGGTACTTAACATATGAACTTCAACTACTACATGTTACAGATTATCTACGTAGACCCGTCACTCCATGTCTATGTACAAGTCGTCAACAGGGAACTTCTATTTCACACTTCTTCTTTTTTTGTTAAATCTGCTCTGACACATAAACTGGTCATATGAAGAGAGAATTAAAAAGGGCAGCCCCACCTTGAACCTATGACCTCAAGGTCACATGACAATAACTTTTACCATTTCGCCAAGGCTCCTCTATATGAAGAGAGAACTAGAATTCTAAAATAAATAGGACTGTTATATTGGTTCAATTTACCAGCTAGTCCGTATCTGTACTGCTTAAGCCTCCATGCTTGTATTTTTCCCTTTAACATATACCTCCTTTCCTTCTCTCTCCAAGAGAAAGGCGCCACATGATTGTGTTGAGGCTCAGTCCTAGGACAAGCTGGAATTTCATGTTAGGTATGGCAATCCTGATCCTGGATGAATCAAGTCAATATCATGACTTTGCAAGTACAATCTCACCATACTAGAAAGACTGACTTCGTAAATTGAATTCTATGGACGAATCTTTGACAATGATATAGTTCAGTACCTTATAGATATGCTAACAAGAGATGGCAACGTGGAGCAATGCCAAGTCTCTCCAGTAGTCAGTTGTATTCCTTAAAGTAGATCTACAATGCATGAATCTTGTGTCACTACGCTAATCCTTTTGCTGGGTAACTTGTCTTCAAGTAAGTGATTAAAGGAATTCATCAACTCATTTCAATCAGCTCAATCATCTAATCAGAAAGGATTTGGAAACATGTATTACAATCATTCAGATGGCATAAAACAAGTTCGTATCGCTGCCGAATTCACATCACAAATAACAAACAGGAAGATCCTAAGGAGGTTCCTACCATCAACGCTACAACAAGAAAAGTAACTGCATTCACCGCTTCAACAGCAGAAAACGCCTAAAAATCAGAAATTTACGTACTTCAACAAATTGTCTGCGACCACTTGAACTTTCGCATAAGCATATTTTACCAGAGATGTCGAATTGTCTGTGACCAACTGTGCTTTACACATTGTTAGCTGCGTGTCTTCATTGTTTCCTTTGCTTATAATTTTTTTTATTTGCTTTGGTTTCGATGAATCAGTTTACCCTCGCAAGGGTGGTCTTGGCTTTACATTTATCAAAATATTACCACTAATAAGAAAGCACGTTCTGGAACTACAAGGAAAAATCTACGTGTGGATCCACATTGTTAAAGTTTCAGAACATCAAGGAAAAGACACATGAGGTTTTAGGCTAATGCAAAATAGATATAAAAAATCAACATCAACATTTTTATAAAAACCTAAACAAGATTAAAATCAGTGAGATGGGCTTGATCAGCTATTAAATTAACGGATTCGATCGTGCCGGCATGGCACATGTGAGTCTCAAAAGTTGCTTTGCTCGCTCAAGCAAGCAAATGCTTATCTCCTGATCATTTTTCTGCTTGACGTTATGTTAATGTGTTTGTATAAACAAATCCACATTTTCCTTCCTTAAAAGATTGCATAGCGGTTACTAAGAAGAAAAGTTAAGTTAGAGAGAGTTTCTACTACAGAAAGCTTTCTAAGGCTTTTCATTGGAAAAAAAAAATGCATGCTGAGCTTCTATTTTTCAGCGATCCAAGCTGTTCTTGGACTTTTTTGGGTTTATAATTTGAGAGAGAGAGAGAGAGAGAGAGAGAGAGAGAGAGAGAGAGAGAGAGAGAGAGAGAGAGAGAGAGAGAGAGAGAGAGAGAGAGAGAGTATATCATAATTTACGTTAAATTAGATTAAATGGATCGTACGTGTTTTGAAATCTATTGTGATTTACAGATTAAGGAAACTAAGTCCGCCTTTAACAAAATTTACCACCCCCTACCCATTAAATCCATAGTAATATGGTAAACAAACTCCCTGTAAATCAGGCTTCATATTTCCCATTTTCACCCTCCCTATTATATATCCACATTCAACTGATATATCGTGATTTCTACCCTCGAATTTAGTTTTGATCTTTTCTTGGCTTAAAGTTCCATATTTAATTAGTTTCCGTGCACGCATCCATGGCTTATTCTCAGCCGTAGATTTCTTAGCCACAACCATAATCTAATGGTCCACACTTAGATTAGTTGCCAAGCCCAATCCAGCCAAAACCGCGTGGAAGCAAATATCTACCATCTAAGTTTGGTGGAACCACCATAAAAGTTGAACATTTGGTCAAGGGGTTGTTAAGAATCATCCATTTAATGCGGGACAATAAAGTAGCACACAGAATGAACCGGCAGGATCATCATAAATCATTGATTCACCGTGCAGATGGTAATATCGTGTCTTATTATCTACGTTAATTTTCTTTTCTTTTCTTTTTTTTTCAGTATAAAAATTGCATTAAATGTAGATTTGTAACAACAATTTATAAAGAAAAAGTCTTTAGTTTATCCACGTTGAGAATTATAAATGGAAGATTTTCTACTGGAATTCAATTCCGTTGAAAGAAAGTCTTTCCTTGAGCTTATAAATAAGAGTGTCTTATCAAGCACTGGACGAACAAGGTCTCTTCTAAGTGATGAAGATGACAAGCTCTCTGAAAGCTGTGTTTCTTCTCCTAGCTCTAGCTTCTCTCTCTTCTTCTTGCTGTTTGGCTACCGATGTATCGTACGACGGAAGAGCGCTAAAAATCGACGGTAAACGGAGGATTCTGATATCGGGTTCGATCCATTATCCGCGTAGTACTCCAGAGGTAAAAATCCTTTGACATGTTTCTTTATATTTTGTTAATAAAGAAAATTAATCAGTTAATCTGTGTTCTTACTTGGTTCATCTTGGTTTCTAGATGTGGCCTGATTTGATAAACAAATCAAAGGCGGGTGGTCTTGATGCGATTGAGACATACGTCTTTTGGGATGGGCACGAACCTAGTCGACGCAAGGTTTCAATTTGTATACAATTTTCTGAATTTTTTTTTACAAATTAATGGATTAGAGTTGGCAATACATCTTGTTCCCCGTGTTTTTGCAGTATAATTTCGAGGGAAATTATGATCTTATTAAGTTTGTAAAGACTGTACAGCAAGCTGGGCTTTATGTCATTCTTCGGATTGGACCTTATGTTTGTGCTGAGTGGAATTATGGGTACATTTTATTTATTTAGTATACTTATTTTTAGAATTTTAAAATAATTCAGGTAATATATGTATGATATTTACATTTGCATCTTTGGATGTATATAACCAGGGGTTTTCCTGTGTGGCTACACCAAATTCCAGGGGTTGAACTTAGGACTGATGATCAAATGTACAAGGTTTTTATTTTAATGTTTTTTCTCTATCTTTGTCTAGTTAAGTTAATTTGAAGAGAGTTATTTTGCTGTTGTAGGATGAGATGCAAAATTTCACGTCTCTTATAGTAAGCATGGTTAAGCAAGAGAAGCTATTGGCACCACAAGGAGGGCCTATTATACTTACCCAGGTATGTCAATAAATTGTTAGTCCAATGTATTTTAAATAAAGAATTATTTAATTAAGTGAAAAATCCATGGGTAAATTTTACAACTATATTGTTGAGAGTTAGAAGACCTTTATTTTGTTCCATTACCTGACTAGAGGCTAAAATATACTTCTACCGTGCATAAATAGGCATGCACGGCCAAAGTCGGCATCCAGTTGCATGTAGTATCAAGGAGCAACGTGATGCGTGAAAAAATGTCACGGGTCTTTAGTCAGCTTTGAGAAGCAAGAATTTCTTCATTTTTTTTTGTCTTTTTCGGACAGAGAAGCAAGAATTCCTTCATCTTTTTTTGTTCTTTTTTGGACAGATTGAGAACGAATATGGAAATATCATGGGTCCTTATGGAGAAGCAGGGAAAAGATACATCCAATGGTGCGCGAAAATGGCTGAATCCCTCGACGCCGGAGTTCCATGGATCATGTGCCAGCAAAATGACGCTCCACAGCCAATGGTCGATTTAAAAAAACAGCAACAAATTAATATGTTTTTCTAATTTTAAAAATTGTTTTATTTTTATTTTTAGAAATGATGAATTTATCATTTTATTGTCTTGTGAATTCAAGCAGATTAACACGTGCAATGGATTTTACTGTGATTGGTTTAAGCCAAACAACCCCAATAGCCCCAAGATGTGGACCGAGAACTGGACTGGCTGGTTGGCTTTCTTTCCATTTTCTTCTTCTTCTGCTGCTTTTCTTTTCAATTTCTTTTTTTTCTTCTGTTCTCCTTCTACTCTGCTTCTTTGAGTAAGTTTCTCATCTTAGAGACTTATAACCTATGGTTTTAATTTGATACGAGTAGAACTTTCAGGTTCAAGAAGTGGGGTCAAAAAACGCCAACCAGACCAGCTGAAGATGTAGCTTTTGCAGTTGCACGCTTCTTCCAAGAAGGTGGCACTTTGCAAAATTATTACATGGTTAGACCCACCGTCTCTCTCTTTCCCTGTACACACACATATATATAGACACACACAGAGATCTATACACGTGGGTGCTATATTTCAGTGATTTTACTTATTCATCTGTTCACACCACCTCAATGGCCTATAGGGCAGCCTCGTTTATGAAGCTCCTGCAGATGTGGGGTCTAAAGAATGAACTGATCATAAGGGTCAATAGTATACACTCTTACCTTGCATTTTCAAAATACTATTTCTGCTCCTTGAACCCATGATCTCAAAGTCATACACAACAACTCGACCTTTGCGCCAAGATTCCCCTTCACCTTACATGGCCCGAGTCTCAAAAATCTAATCTAATCCATTGGATGACCTAAATGTACAATCTTCCATAATTACAGTACCATGGTGGAACCAACTTTGGCCGCACAGCAGGAGGTCCATACGTCACGACATCTTACGATTATGACGCTCCCCTGGATGAATACGGTAACAACGAACTCAATTAAAATCTTATTTTGTTAAAGCAGTAGTCACCCAGCGAGTTTACTTGTGTTTGTTACTGAGTCAAGTACCTTGGACGATTTTTTTCTGAGTCGAGTAGCGAATTTTAGATCTATGCTCTAAACATATAATATGGTGGTCAGGTAATTTGAGGCAACCTAAGTGGGGGCACCTGAAGGAACTCCATAGCGCCCTTAAGTCCATGGAGAAAGTTCTCATCGATGGAGAAGTGAAAACCACCAATTTTAGTAGCACGACAAAGGTGGGCTGCACGATCGTTCATCTCGCATCTAATTTGATCTGATCTTATTTGAAGTTGCGACTTGTTAACTCGTGATAGAACTGTGTGACTGATGATTTCAGGGAACGATGTACACAGTGAACGGAACTTCCGGCTGCTTCTTAAGCAATACTAACACCACAACGGATGCTAAAATCTCATTCCAAGGCAATAATTTCTTTCTGCCGGCATGGTCTGTTAGTATTCTTCCTGACTGCAAGCAGGAAGTCTATAACACTGCAAAGGTAAGCATTTTTTTCTACATCTTCAATTTGGAAATTATAAGCCTGCAGAAATACAAGTGGGTTCTGCTTTTCCACTTATCCGTACAAGCTATCCGATAAGTTACACAGTGGGTGAGCCATATCTAATGATTTTCCTCCATCAGATGATTCTAAACCTACAGTTTGTCAAAGTGTAGCTGACAACCATAGACCATCAATTAAAAGGCCGAAAATCAGTTGCTCGGAATGTCAAATGGGTTCGAAATTCTGCTCATGGCACATCAATCCCCCAAGTTAACAGAATTATCACACACACACAGACAGATATATATATATATATATATATATATATATTTCAAATATTTTCATTAAAATTGTTATATGGTTATTATTCTTAGATAGGTTAATGCATAGACCTCTGTAATGACAATGGTTCTGAGTAGGTGTAAAGTAGAGGTGACATTTGATTGGTAAGGAAAAGTTTCGTTTCTAACTACATTTCGTCTAATGATTTATGTTTTCTATGTTTTTTTTAGCCAATCAAATGTCACCTGCTCATTGTACCAACATAAAACAGTTGAATCACCTACCTTTTCTGTGTTAATTTTGGCCTTTTCATGCAAGTGCAAAGAGCATGTGACATTTAATTGGTTGGAAAAAAGTAAAAAAAAGAAAATTTCTGACAAAATGGTAGTTAGAAACTTTTTCTGACCAATCAAATGTCACTTGTACTTTACAACTGCAACTCCTTGCTTAAATTACCGCTCCCTATGCATGTATATTCTCTAAATAATTTCATTCTAATTGTTATATGGTTATTATTCTTGGATAGGTTAATGCACAGACCTCTGTGATGACAATGGTTACGAACAAGGCCGAAGATGAACAAGCCGCATTAAGTTGGCAATGGACGGGTGAAAAAATTGAGGATGCCCTTAAAGGTGAAGGCTTTCCACCAACAGATCTTAAGAATCAACTCGATATAACCGGAGATACTAGTGATTATTTGTGGTACATGACAAGGTATGTGCATATAATTTAATTTAAGAACTTATTTAATTCTAATAACTTCATCCCAAAATAGGGTTTATTCCTAATTTTTTTTTTTTCTCTTTTTTTCATTTTTGGTCATGAATTTTATCAATTTTTTGGAATTCTAAATCCGTTCTCATTTTAGTGTAAAAAAACCAACGGATGATCCAATTTGGAGAAATCAAGTGATTCTACGTGTGAATACATCGGGGCATACCCTTCGCGCCTTCGTCAATGGAAAGCACGTTGGTGAGTCTAATTACGTTTCTGTCTCTGCAAAAATCATTTTGACATCCAAATCGATCATTCTCTTGATTGTAATTTTGTGGTATCAGAGAATCCTAATCTTCCAATTCTACGTGATAATGCAAGTTACCGAAATATGTTGTTGATGAAATCAGGATCCCAACATGGTTACAGTTTCGTATTTGAGACGCCAGTCACATTGAAAAAGGCTAACCAAATAACGCTACTGAGCGCCACAGTCGGTCTGCCTGTACGTAGCCTATTATGTTTCATTGGAAAGCATTTTTATTAATGATTAAATAAACCCATCAGATTAATCACATGATCAAGAACTTCCCAGCCTCTTAATCCTCATGCTTTTAAGTTCATTATAGTTTTGTTTCACATAACTTCCTTTAAAATGCTAGTATTTGTTG
This sequence comes from Warburgia ugandensis, assembly GCA_035236585.1. Lineage (NCBI taxonomy): Eukaryota > Viridiplantae > Streptophyta > Magnoliopsida > Canellales > Canellaceae > Warburgia > Warburgia ugandensis. The sequence continues at coordinate 1,786,031 of CP141126.1, forward strand.
ATTTCGTTTTATTTTTGGTGAATAGAACTATGGTGCATTTTTTGACTTAGCACCTTCGGGCATAATCGGAGGTCCGGTTCAACTGATTGGGGAGGGAAACATTACGATCGACTTATCGAAGAAACAGTGGACCCGTAAGGTGAGACAAGAAATAACATGCTTTAATGTCTCCAGACTTTTGCTAACCAATCCCTAATTTATGTAGCACTTTCAAATTATTATTAGAATGGCTTGGCAAGGCTTATGCAATAATGTGGCAGCAGTGCATAAAACGGAATATTAATATTAGTCATGGCAATCATACTAAAAAGGGCAGCTCTGGTGTATGAAGCTCCCGCCTATGTCAGTCTGGGAAAAAGACAGACCACAAGAGTTTATAATACGAAGTCTTACCTTGCATTTTTGTAAGAGTGTTTCTACGCTTAAAACCCATGACCTCAAGGTTACACGATGATAACTTCACCATTGCACCAAAGCTCCCCTTTCATGACAATCATAATCCACTTTAAATATATTCTCTAGGTTAAGGCTGAGCAGAACGAATCCCTTATTCCTTGCTGATTATTGTTTGTTTCTGGCTGTTGGGTTGCCTTCTCTTTGACTGGCCGGGCGAAGATTGGGCTAAACGGAGAGATGCAGCAACTATACTCTGATGCGTCTCGCCGTGGACATGTCAAATGGAGTGCAGGGGATCTCCGTATTAATCGGCTAATGACATGGTACAAGGTATGTAATTTATGTTTGTAGTACGTACAACAACACGGATTTTTTTACCATGAGATCTTGGTCATGTCAAAAAAGGGTGCAGATGAATTGGATGACCAGTTGTCCGTCATAACAGCAGTTAGAGGTGTGTTATTTGAACATATTTGTTTGTTAAAGGATAACACTTGAATGATCATGACTCTGAGACTGCACCTTCATATATAATGTCCACCACCTTTGGTTGATCCAACCCGTTCAGCTGATTTCTCCCGCATTAGATATCTGATTGGTCTAGTAAAAATCCAATGAACGCGAGGTGGATCAACAATAATAAATGATCCGCATTATGTAAAATTCGAGTTCGATTGTGCCTTACTGAGCATTCTCCGATTAGTATGACTCATTTTGAATTTGATTAAATTGGTTGAATTTTTGGGTTCTTTAGACAACTTTCAAAGCTCCTCCCGGTGGAGATGCAGTAGTTGTGGACTTGCAAGGAATGGGAAAGGGTCAGGCTTGGATAAATGGGCAGAGCATCGGAAGATATTGGGCCAACTTCACAGCACCATCCGATGGATGCGGATGGTGCGATTACAGAGGGAAATACGATCCTGATCAGAAATGTAGAACTAGCTGTGGCCAGCCTTCTCAAAGATGGTAACTGAGCCAATCTTGCATGCATTTTACAAGATATCTATTTCATTTCATAAGAAGAAATAATGCACTTTCAACTATAAGCCCCTGAACCATATATATATATATCCGAAAATGTGCTAGGTATCATGTGCCCCGGTCCTTCCTCCGTCCTGACAATAACACCTTGGTGTTGTTCGAAGAAGCCGGTGGGAACCCGAGTCAGATAAATTTTCAGACGGTCGCGGTTGGGACTGTATGTGCCCATGTCGAACAAGGGCGAACGTTTGAACTATCCTGCCAAGGCAGCCGACCCATATCGGAAATCAAATTTGCTAGCTATGGAGATCCACAGGGTACTTGTGGGTCTTTCAAGAAGGGCACTTTTGAATCCTCTAAAGCCTTGTCTGTGGTGGAGAAGGTAATTAAGATGTCTCTCTTTAGTTTTCTCAAAAATTTGATTCATTTGTATGGTTATTTTCAGCTATTATACAATGGACCTTTCACAGGCATGCGTTGGAAAGGAGAGTTGTTCGATCAACGTAGGTGATGATGTTCTTGGATCAAGCCAAGGTGGGGGCGTAAAGAAGAAGTTGGCTGTGGAGGCTGCTTGCTAAGGAGCTAAGATTTATGTTTCCATATATTCTCTTAAGTTGGGTAAAATGCTTTCCGTCTTTTGAGAGGTTCACCGTATGTTTCCACGATTTTTATCTAAATGAAGAAGGCAGTTTCGCAATTTAATGTTTTTTTTATGCGCTCTCTCTCTCTCTCTCTCGTGTTTTTCTTTCTTTCTTTTTTGTTGTTGCGTTTCTCAACTAAATAATGTGGAGATCAGCATTTATTCCCTCACTTCCGCAAGAAATCTTGGCCATTCGATGTGAAATCCTTGGTTCTAAGCACAAAACCCAAGATTAGTGAAATTGCAAGCTTGATGTACCACATCAGTGTTATCAGTTAATCTGGGCGGCTTCTCAAAGGTCGGTTCTGAACGCTATAAGTTATTTATAATATTAGAAATGACATAAATAGGTTAAATTTCATGTCCACCGAATGTCTGGAGCCCATATTTTTTACGTAAAAATTGCGATAATTTATCTTTTATTAATTTTTTCAAGAACCCAAAATAAGTAGAATTGAGTTATCTATTTTTGGCACTCCACAGGTCCCGTGCAATCTCCATCATCAAAACTATGGATGAAAGGACGACAGGGCTAAAAAGTATAAATATCACCCAGTTTCTAAAATTTCCCGAGGAAGTAGGGACTCCAAAATAGGAAAGAGATAAAGAAATTGACTTAAATATAAAAGCGGTTAACCGCAAGGGTTTATAATATGCAACCTTATTTTGTATTTTTGCAAGAGACTATTTTTATGCCTTCAATCCGTGACCTCACACCACAACTTTTACGGTTGGAGCAAAACAATTAACTTAAATGTGGCTCAAAAATATAATTACCTCCTGCAGAAGCAGGGACTAGGAAATAGGAAAGAGAAAGAAAATGACTTAAAAGAAAAAGAAAAGGAGACGCAATAGGAAAAAAGTAGCTGGCTAAAGTTACAAGGAGAAGTGCAAGTTTATAGAGTTGTAATCTCCAAAAATTTGTCCGAAATTGTGATTTCAGAAAGAAACCAACCGGCATTGAAGTTTAAGCAGCACCTGGTTTTGGATTAGTAGAGGCAAGAGGGCGTAAAAGGTATCTCTCCATCTCTCTCTCATGCTTGATCTTCTACTTCAACAGTTATATGGAAGTCTGTTCTAGACAATCGAGATGGAAGAGGAAAAGAGAAACCTTCTCATTGAAGACATAATAATCGACGAAACTCTTCCTTGGTTGTCAGCTAAAGTCCTTTCCGAAGAAATGGAAACATGTAATCTTCCATGATGTCTTGCTTGCCATGAATCATTCTCAACGTTTTTCATCCTTTTCTGGCTGCTTCTTCCATTTCTGGGGTGAACATGAACATTTCATAGGGTTCGAATCAGACAACTAGACTGCGTCTTTACAACATTTACCCGCCTGATAGAACTCGCCGTGCCCCTTCACTCGTTTCTTTGCTACGAATACAAAGACTTAGGCCAGCCCCAGTGCACGAAGCTCCCGAGTATGCGGGTTCTGGGAAAGAGTCAGACCACAAGGGTCAATGGTACGACAGCCTTACCTTGTGTTTTGCAAGAGACTGTTTCCACCCCTGCCAACACAAAAACACAATCATTGTATGTTTAGCAGAAAAAACATGTCCAAAGTAAATTATGTAAGACCTCTTATGTTTGTCTGCCATGTACATGGAGGTTACAGACCGTAAATGTTCCCCACAGATGATTCTAACCCGCATTACTTTTCTAGTTTATATTTTGAACGGCTTAGAATCGCAGTGGTAAAATCTGAACCAGTTGGAGACTCAAAATCTCCACGGCAGAAGATCTCTAGGGCCTAATGGCGCTTGAGATGAGAGCTGACTTGAAAGAGTGTGTTCAATAAAAAATGATGGTTCGGTTGAAAATTCAGCTTCAAGGGCACGCTGGAAGATAGGTGCACCAGCTTGTTATCCTTTCCACCATCAAGAGCGGGAGGTTCTCGCTGCCCTCTGTGAAGCCAGCAGGGTGCAGGACCCTCCACTCTGAGAACCAGGTTGTCCTAGCCTACGCCCGAGCCTCATGGCTCAACTCCTACTGTGAAACGGGCGAGCCAGAAGTAGGCATCGCAAACCCTACCACTAACACCAAATCAACTGTCCACACCAATTTACATCCCCCGCCCGAGTTGCTCCAGTTGGATGAGTCTAATCCTGCTAGTCAGAAACTACGGTTTTCCTTGACGATAACCACATTTAAGATGTGGCCAAGAAGGTGACTAGTTCGGGCCGCGCATGTAATTTAGCTGCCTGAATGCTAATTATTGATCCGGGTTAAAATGTAAGGCTCCAAAAGTTCAAAACAAATAGTGTCAACACTTGAGACTAACAAAGTTTGGTTATCACCCCTGTATGTTGAGGCCAATCTGAGTGGCTTAGATTATCATCGTCGGCCCGAGATATCAATAACGCATAGATTTGAGTAGGCAGACAGTGGCTCACAACTTTCACCTTCTGGGTCCCGTCTTGAAACTTCAAAAGGAAAATGATTTGGGGACACGTGAAATAATGCATTTTGGAAATTCAATCTTGATAAGCTCTATATTTGCAAGATCTGATTCATTCGTCGTGTTTGGCCTTTATAAAATTGGCTAAACAGCAAAATTCGTGATCATTGGATGATTCTAGCTGTATTATTTTGCATTTATTGATAGTGAAACTTCAAAATTTTCAACTTAAAAATTAGTAGCCAGAAAGCACTTGATGATCGTGGATTTTTGCTGTTAGTTGTATCCAAACAAGATGAATGGGTCGGATCGTTCACATGTGGGGCTTATCTGTTTGCATTTCCAAATGCGTCCGGGTTTCCCTGCTAGCTCTGTACTTTAAGCGCTTCCCCTAGGTGATGAAGAATCAAACCCTTCATTCGGGGCACTTTTAAAACGTGAAAATGGTGGAAGAAGAAATCAACTTCCCCTTGAAATGCTTTCCCGGAGAAAAGATAAATCAGCAAAGACAGTCAAGATACAGAATCAATCATGGTCTTAACATACAAGGTCAGCAGTTGCCTAGTAGCCAAACTAGCTAGGATAAAAACAGTTGACTAGAATCCCTAAGATTATGATAATGAGATCATGTGTGAGATGGTGGATGATCGTGATTGTTGACAAGAATGTACGTCCTGGACCAACAAAGATCTGGGCACCACTTGTACTTTTATCTGCCGATCCAAATTTTATAAAAATTGATTAGGAGAAGGGACGTGCTTGCTTACTAATTTAGTTTCATATATTAATTTTTATATATTCGAAATACATTAATAATTATTAAGAGAATTTGTAGATTAGATGTATTTTAGATGATTTTAAGTACTTTTCTCATATGTGACCACCCTGACCGGCCCTATTTAACGGGCCAGAAGGGCCACCTGTAGACGTAACACAACCTAAAGAAGAAAGTTAATTACAAATGCGTCTCTTCACTTCTATCCATTCTCCATCTCCTCTTACTATCCATACAATCCCCTTCTTTTCGTTCACCATCTCCTATTACTGTCCACACAATAACATCTTACCACCTGTTTAAATGCAAGTGTATAAATTTAACCTTCCACCTCTTTTTTGTAACTGGTTTCTCTGTAGCAAACTCAACAAGTCCAGCATGTCCTCACTCTCCGACGCCTTCAAAACCCATCCTCTCCACCTGGATAACTCCCCTTTGGACTTTAAGGCACTGAAATGCGTTCCTGACTCCCACACTTGGTCCTCCCTTGCTGTTCCTGGCTCCTCAAGCGTGGAAGCCATCCCGATTATTGATCTCACTGAGATCGATGCTGTGGATCGCATTGGCCGTGCCTGCGAGCAGTTGGGCGTGTTCCAAGTCACAAACCATGGCGTTCCCGTGAAGCTTCTCAATGAGATTGAATCCGAAGCTAGACGACTCTTCATGCTTCCTACTGAACAAAAGCTAAAGGTGGTACGAGAACCAAACGGCATATCTGGTTATGGCATCGCTCGAATCTCTCCCTTTTACTCTAAACTCATGTGGCACGAGGGATTCTCCATTGCTGGCTCTCCTGCTGAATATGCTCGCAAACTTTGGCCCCAAGACTACACATCATTCTGGTAAATTTAGATATTCTTATTTATGGTCTGTACAGACGTTAGAAACTTGATCAAGTAATGTATATATCAAAATTTCATATATTGTATACATAGAGAAAAGTATCGGATGTATGGTTGATCCGACCTGTTCATTCGATTTTCTAAATTTAGATATCTTGTAGCCCAACAATCGCGACAGTTGGATGATTCTAGCACCTGGAAAATGATGGTTTTGGTCGTCTGGACTCCAAGGTGCACGGTTGTTTATTTAAAAAGTTTCTGATCGTCCATTTGCAGTGATCAAAGGTAGATCTGTCATACGGTAGATCGTCTTGTTATCGTGACTCTTGGGCTCCAAAATATCTAAATGCAGGAAATGAGATACAGAACAAATGGTGGGTGGGGTGCTTTATGATAGATTCCTCGTGTATGCATGTGCACAGGCGCATGTATACTGTTTATATGTATGTTATATTGTCGAATTAGTAATTATTCTCAAATGTGCAGCGATGTAATGGAAGAATTTGAGAAGGAAATGAAGAAGGTAACTCATCGGGTCATGTGTTTCTTGGTTACCTACTTGGGGCTAACTTTGGAGGACATAATGTGGGTGGGACCAAGTGGCCAATTGGACATGTCACCCTTATTACAATTAAATTCTTATCCAGCATGCCCACATCCTGATCGAGCAATGGGCCTGGCAGAGCACACTGATACGTCAATATTAACGATCCTTTACCAAAGCAGCGCTAGTGGACTTCAAGTTCTTAAGGATGGGACCGATGAGTGGGTCACAGTGGGACCTTTGGATGGAGCGCTCGTTGTTATCGTTGGTGATCTCCTTCACATCCTTTCCAATGGCAGGTTTCGAAGCACCATCCACCGTGCAGTTGTGAACCGGACCAACCATCGCATATCCATTGGTTGCTTTTGGGGCCCAGAAGCTCACGTCAAAGTTTCCCCCTTATCAAAATTAGTTACCGTCGATCATCCTCCGCTCTATCGATCTGTGACATGGAATGAATACCTTCGCATCAAGGCAGAGTCCTTCAATAATGCACTCTCTTTAATTCGCCTTCCGCCACCATTCGAACAATCAGCCACTCGTATGGGCTAGTGCCTCTCTCTCTCTCTCTCTCTATATATATATATATATATATATATATATATATATATATATATATATATATATATATATATGAGTGTTAATTTCACTTATTTAATGTAAATGTAAAGTACAAGTGACATGTAATTAGCACCTAATATATTTATAAAATGATATTTGAGATGCCTTGTGAATAATGTGCATAGAAATGGCTAGAGGATTTGATTATGACGTGGCATGATTGAGTAGGGATTTGAAATAATATGTTATTGTTGTCATTATTATTATTATTATTATTATTATTATTATTATTATTATTATTATTATTATTAAGCAAAGAGTTAAAAAGGAGACTATTAAACACCCTTCTAGATCTATCCAAACGTAGTGTTAATGGGAGAGGTGCCTCTTTTCGCAAAACCACTCAGCTACTAGGCTTTAGAATGTGAGCATAATGCGGAGTAGAATCTGCAAAGATCAGGGCCCTATTGGAAAGGCTTAAAGAATCCAGTTTATGGGATCATGCTGACTTATTATACAGCAATATTCTGGTTCAATAAACCTTGCCAAGCGGTCCTGCTGACTCCATGTTGAGGATCTCTTTTGCATTTTGGCAAGAGCTGGTAGTCTTGATTGTGGCTGATTATTGATTGTTCAGTCCAAAACATTGTTCAATCAATAGATCTTCTAGGTTACATGTTTAAGCTCAAATAGCACGCACTCTAATGTTGTCAGTGCATCAAATTAACCATTTTCCTTGCCACATTTTGCTTCATTTTAAGTACTCCGACTACGACCTTAATCTTCAAGATTTACCTCACAATGTCAGCAGTAAACCAGTAGATGTTTAGAGACAGCTACAAGTACACGCAGGAGGGGACATAGCAAGGAACATGGTGATCCAATCATTTTATCTTTTGCACCACATCTTAGATAGGCATGAAGCAAAATATCAGCTAGGTAAAATGTGGCCCCCAAAATGAATGATGTATGGGATCACCAACCATCTCAGTCCTCGCACATATAGTTGCATCTATCATACTAAAAAGACAAAAATCCCCTTCATCTCCTAATGCAAACAAGAATTTAATTCCTACTCTAATTCTTGATTTGAAACTCTTTGATATCAAATCAGAGAGATGTTGATACTCTGCCTAAGCTTGATAGTTCGGATACTAGAAGGTAATTTCTTAGTTGAATTAGCATGTAGACTTGTTGCTATGTCAAGCATAAATCCAACTTCACTTGTGTGGAAGAGAATTTGGTTCTATCGTCATCATCATCATCATCAAGATCTTCCCTCAAGCTTTTATGCTTGCAAATTAATATGCATTTGTATATTAGTTTGTAAGGAAGAAATGAAAATCATCTTCAGCTTTTTAAAACTATGGCAACCCAAACATACATGAATCTAAAATAGACATTCCCTCAAGCTAGGGCGTTCCCTATAAGCGACGCACTGCATTGGATCTTGGGTACGGTGAAAAATAGGCAAGGGTTGCTAGGGTGTTTTCCCAGAAATTGGTTGTATAAATAAGGAAATAAAAGTTAAGAATTCCATCTATTTAACTGTGCATAGTGAATTGCTCTCTTGCCAACAGTAAATTGGCGCATTCTTCATGCTGGAATCTTGTCTTATAACTGGCTGACACGAGAGACTAGTGTGCAATGGAAAACATGCATTCAGCGGCAGCTGCTGTTTGATTCCAACTTGGGGTGAAGAAATTAGTGAAATTACAGTAGTAACTAAAGAAATTTTAGAGATTTTGAGAGGTTTTGAACAGAGCAGCGGAAGACCAAATACATCCGTTGGAAATCATAGTTTGGGACTCTTTAGAGCGTTTTTTCAGTGTCAGAGATCGTCGTTAGTGACAGGGGTTGATCTTTTCAACCTTGAAAACTTGTTCCACTTTTACATGGTCTAAAGGTTGACCTATCTATGATTATGGGGTTGACCCTGTATGTAAATAAGCTTTCTAATAAAGATGGGGAGCTTTGGTGTGCAACAGTACAGCTATCTCGCGTGACTTTGAGATTACAGATTCGAGGAATGAAATGGCTTTTTGCAAAAATGCATGAGAAGGCTACATTCTGTAAACCTTTGTGATTTCCTCCTTCCTTGAACCTTACACACGAGAGAGTTTTGTGCACTAAGCTGCCTTTTTGTTATCTAATATACATGGTTCGGCCTTCTCTAATCCGGGTGTCAGTCTCTTTAGCAGAGAAAGTCTTCTTTGGACTCTAACATTCTAAATTCCTTTCCTGTTGATGTCAGCCGTGTGATCTTCACTTCGTTGATTCTTCAAATTTTGAGCTTAGGTCACTTTGGTTTCTTCAAAGTTTGACTGCGGCGATCAATGAACATACGTACACTCAAAAGAAACATATCAGATCTAACTTAATGATTTTGTTATCACCACAACCAATAATAAAAAAGGGGGAACTTGTTTCCCCACGGTGTTTTAGTTTTCGGGCAACTGAAAAGCGCCTACATTAGTTTCCTCTTCTTCTCGACACATGGGGCATAGTCTATCACTAGAGTCAGACCATGCAATATTGCAAAGATGGAAGTCTCTCCACAAACTCTAGCTAAACAAACAGCTAGACTTCTTAATGTGCTTTAGCTCCCCAAATTTGGTTACAAACATTGGTAGGGACCTGTGCTGGCTGTCACAACAGTCGTGTAGCATACCTAAAGGTAGCCCCCTGGTGCATGAAGTTCCCGCCTATGAGGGGTTTAAGGAAGGGTGGATCACAATGGTCTATAATATGCAGCCTTACTTTGCATCTTTGTAAGAGGCTATTTCCACGCCTTGAACCTGTAACCTCAATATCACATGATAACAATCTTACCATTGCGCCAAGGCTCTCTTCTCGTGTAGCATTCCTAATAAACTAATTGTATGCATTTCGTGGGGTTATACGATCTCATCTTTTTGCATGAAGAATAATGGAATGTCTAACATTTGTGTCTCAATGCTATGATCCCATTGCCTGCCAGCAATAGTGAATTCTTCCACTTTAGACTGGTCTTGCTAGTGGTCGATGTCATTAGCCATCTTGGAGAGTCCTAGTTCTAACCCACTGATCATTGCAAATGTTGACTGTGATTCCTGATTTAATGGACCATCTACTCCTTCAAGAGATCCCTGCTTTGCAAGATTGTTTTCCAGATGGGAGAGTCTGTTGCCCTTGGTTTCGCTTGTCAAAAATTTCATTTTTCAGGTATCCACCGTAAATATATTTGACCCGTATTGAGTCACTATCGGTTAGTACTTACCAACCGAGCTTGGCTTAGAAGGCCCTATCCATGGGTCATATTTGGCGATATCCTAAACCACAAGAAGATGTATCTTTTCAGCCTTAGGTTTAGAGTCAAGTCTAGGCAATATACTAAATATTTACCCTGTTTCTCAGACTCTGGTTGTGAGTAGCCTTCTTTAGGTGTTCAGCAAACCTTAAGTCATTGGAAAAAGTTAAAGTGTCTGAATAATCAAGGCTCTTGCTAAGATTTTTCTTTCAACGAGTACACTAATGTTTTGAACGTGTTAAGGTTTTCAAACAGTTGGATTATCTGTCGTAGCGCAGTTGGCTAGTGCGCAGGTCCATAGGTACTTAACCTTTAGTTCGAGCCTCTCTCACCCATCTATTTTTTCGCCTCTTAAAGTTTACTATAGTTTACTACCCTCAATGGAATTATTGGTCTGTTAAACTTTTGTCCCTAAAGAATTTTATTTTTATTTTTTTTGTAGATCAGTCCTGAACTAATCTTGCACCATAAGTCCAATCATCCTACTTCGTCGATGATATAATAATGATTTGGTATAAATTTTTACTAGATTGTTTAGAAACAAAAGCTGAAAAAAAAAGGTTAAGTCCTTCTCATGGCTAGTTTTGTATCTCTCTTTCTCCCTTTCTCAAGGTTAGCTAATCATGAATTTGGTGATCAATTTTTGGTAAAAAACTAAACACATGACTGCAGGTCTAAGCTTAGAATTAGCTTCGGGAGAACAAGTGATTTACTTTGTAATTCTTTGCCTAATAGTAAAAAGGAAAAAGATATCAATAAAATTAGATTTTTGCCACTCATTGTTTGAGGGAGATTAACTTTTGCCAATGCCAATCTCAAGCCCGGATAAGAAAGGAGGGTTTTGTTTCAAGTACCAACCGAGAAGTAAAACCTTTTTGAAAAAGTTGAAGATGATTTTGTTATTCTCTCTTTTTACTTGTAAATAAATATGCATATTTATATTAGTCTATAAGTAAGAAAATAGATAATGAAAACCAACTTCAGCTTCTTCAAAGTATGACAACCCTAACATATTATTTGAGGGAGATTGATTAGCTAACATTGTGGAACTCTATCATGGCGATTATGAAACTCGATATGCGCAATCAAAATTTGATCGTCGTTGCAATTCTCAAAATTGATTGTAGTATTGAAATTCAAATGGAAAATGGAAACATGCCTACAAACATATTTCCAGATTGATGGAAAATGCGCGTTCATGGGCTGATCTTTGACGTGTTGAATTGCACTTTGATGGACCCTGTTTTCTTTTTCAATTTGAATGGCTTGATGTAGATTTGCTAGATCATATTAATAGATTACCATTAATAATTAAATAAAAGAAAAAAGAAGAAGACACATGATAGGCAATATACGTAATTTTTAATCAATAAAATTAGAATAAGGTGTATATGAAATAAGAAAGAGGAGGAAATTTACAGAAACCCCTTCCACTCCTAAGAGAAATTACAAGCATGCCTAAACATGAAAAATCACAAAGATTAATTCCTATGAAAAGGGTTAAGATTGGGTTCCAAGCCATCATCATCACAATGACCAAACTACCCTCGTAACTTCATTTAGTAAAATGAACAAGGTTTAGGGTCACCGAGGGATGCACTTTTTTATAACGAAAATACCCATAGAGTTTTACAACACACCTTTTACCATCTTAAGCCAATTTGCATTTGACATTGTCAACTTCATGTGCCGGGTAAGCTGGGCTTTGCGAGTCTATCCAAGGGTATTGTTGTCATTCAACCCAAAATAGAAAATATAAAGCGTTTGTTTTCTCTTTTCTTTCTTGTTTTCATCCACATGACAGGACAAAGTTATCGGCCGACTTGTTATGATATGGCAAACGCGTGGCCATCGCCGTTACACTGGTCAGAGCCATTAAAACTGCCCGACCGAGACCTTGATCTTCTTGAAGAACTCTCTCCGTAGCCATTTTGTAGGTTTGAAACATGTGATCGGAGCTCCAGGGTGCTTAACAGATCGCTCCGTCCGGACCGTGCTGGTTGTTGACGGGTGGCTTCGTCGGGGGCAATCTCTTCTACCCTCTTAGAGGCTTCTTTCATGTCGGGCCGCCGTTCCGTGTTTGGATCGGCACACATGGCCCCTAGATGGATTAATTGCTCCATTCTGACCCGCGACGTCTCGGATCCTGTTATTTCGGGATCGAAAACTTCTGCCTCTCTATGTTCCAATATAGCGGCTGCTACCCATTTTACAACGTCAGTCCCACCTTTTCCATGATTTAGGTATTGGGATGGAAATTTACCGGTCAATATTTCTAGGATCAGTACCTCGAAACAATAGACATCGGACTTTGGGGATACTAGATGAAAATTGAGAGTTTCTAGGGACTTATAGGCGAACATGGATCGAGTGCCTTGTATGGGGCTCACCATGGGGGAGAGGCCAAAATCGCAGAGGAGAGACTCAGAATCGGGACCCAGAAAAACGTTGGAGGACTTGAGATTACCATGGGGGATGTCGGAATTGGGGAGTTCGGCATGGAGGTAAGCTATTCCTCGGACGATTTTTAGATGGTAACGCCAGTCTAGCTCGGCATGACTAGGTTCTCGATCGCTTGAAGAAAAAGCGAAGGACTTGAGAATTGTAGTATAGCAACCTGTTTAACAAATTCAGTTGTAGTTATACAGAAATGGGCCCGTAGGTCATGAGTTCGAAGTGCTCACGGTATCTTTGTTTAATATGTTTAAGGAAATTCAAAAAATAGAAAGAAAAAACTCCCAAGTATAATATTAATATTATAGACAAATTTAAGCATCACAAGAAAGCACTTGATGATCGTGGATTTTTGCTGGTAATCGTATCCAAACAAGATGAATGGGTCGGATCGTTCGCATGTGGGGCTTATCTGTATGCATTTCCAAATGCGTCTGGGTTTCCCTGCTAGCTCTGTACTTTAAGCGCTTCCCCTAGATGATGAAGAACCAAACCCTTCATTCAGGGCACTTTTAAAACGTGAAAATGGTGGAAGAAGAAATCAACTTCCCCTTGAAATGCTTTTCCGGAGAAAAGATAAATCAGCAGAGAGACTCAAGATACAGAATCAATCATGGTCTTAACATACAAGGTCAGCGGTTGCCTAGTAGCCAAACTAGCTAGGATAAAAACAGTTGACTAGAATCCCTAAGATTATGATAATGAGATCATGAGTTAAATGGTGGATGATTGTGATTGTTGACAAGAATGTACGTCCAGGACCAACAAAGATCTGGGCGCCACTTGTACTTTTATCTGCCGATCCGAATTTCATAAAAATTGATTAGGAGAAGCGACTTGCTTGCTTACTAATTTAGTTTCATATATTAATTTTTATATATTCGAAATACATTAATAATTATTAAAAGAATTTGTAGATTAGATGTATTTTAGATGATTTTAAAGTACTTTTTTCATATGTGACCACCCTGACCGGCCCTATTTAACGGGCCTGAAACGCCACCTGTATACGTAACACAACCTAAAGAAGAAAGTTAATTACAAATGCTTCTCTTCACTTTTATCCATTCTCCATCTCCTGTTACTATCCATACAATCCCCCTCTTTTAGTTCACCATCTCCTATTACTGTCCACACAATAACATCTTACCACCATGTGGCCGACCCCTAATTAGGAAAGGTCTTGATGATGATGATGATGACTTACAAGTTCGTGGATAGAAGTGGTGAGGAAAGATTTAAAAACTTTGTGACTAAATGAATACATGGTATTTAATAGAGCGGAATAGAGGAATAAGATTCATGTGGCCGAACCCTAATTGGGATAAGGTCTTGATGATGATGATGACAATAACATCTTACCACCTGTTTAAATGCATCGCTTAACTAGCTAGCCTACAGCAAGTGTATAAATTTAACCTTCCACCTCCTTTTTGTAACTGGTTTCTCTGTAGCAAACTCAACAAGTCCAGCATGTCCTCACTCTCGGACGCCTTCAAAACCCATCCTCTCCACCCGGATAACTCCCCTTTGGACTTTAAGGCACTAACATGCGTTCCTGACTCCCACCCTTGGTCCTACCTTGCTGTTCCTGACTCCTCAAGCGTGGAAGCAATCTCGATTATTGATCTCACTGAGATCGATGCTGTGGACGGCATTGGCAGTGCCTGCGAGCAGTGGGGCGTGTTCCAAGTCACAAACCATGGCGTTCCCGTGAAGCTTCTCAATGAGGTTGAATCTGAAGCTAGACGAGTGTTCATGCTTCCTACTGAACAAAAGCTAAAGGTGGTACGAGAACCAAACGGCATATCTGGTTATGGAATCCATGAGTGTCCCATACACTCGTATAACAGATCATGAGTACTCATATCAAACCTCTAAGTGTCGTCACACCCAGGTATACTTCAATATCTTCATGCTTATCATGCAAGCATACAGAACAAGAGTATGGATCGTCATGCCGTAGTGGCAATCCTTCAGGGTCTCAACTACCTCCGCTCCCTGTCGATACCATAACGGGAGACTTAATGTCCGTCCTCATGGAAAGGCCTGGACCGGTAGCGTAAACTATCCATGTTACCAAACCCCTACTAAAAGTTATCTGTGGGTAGGTGGCCAGCCCTACTTCCTCCTAGCATGACATCCACCGGGTTAGAGCACCCGTCATAAAACATAAAACACAAATATTGCCTATCTCGAAAACCAAGAACACTCGTGGCCCGCAATCCCCAAGGCACACCTATCATCCTGGGGTTAGCCTCTCAAAAGACCAACCACTAAGCCTCCACTGTCGTTCTTATGAAAACCCATTAGTTTCAGTGGTGTAATAAAGAAAGAAATTTTCTTCTTATGCATAAAATGCGTAGTATCAATCTCATGAAACCATTGATTATAAATCCATTCAATACATTATCGAAATTTAATATCGATAATAACATAAAACTCCGAGTTTCACAATTTCGTAAACTAAATAAATAAGTGCAATTAAATCCCAATCAATCATGATGCTATGATATGCAAGGTTTTTAAAATCAAAACATAACATTAAATGTTGTCACCTACCTCGATGTAAGATCACCCAACTCAAGCATATAATCCTCTTAGCTTGTATGTTTAAATGTACCTGTCAGTATCACAATGTTATTTTGTATTATTTATTTCATCATAATAGAATCTATGGTGATCCAACCATTGGATCATCCTCTAATATCTCTAATCATGATTTTGTCCTTAGTCCCAACGTTACTTGTTATAACTTAGTTCCATCTCATGTTCATCTATTCGTTTTTGTGTCTATCTAACGTTTATACCTTAATTTGACGGTCAGATCATCTCAGATCAATAATTTTCCAAGATCTAGTTTATAACTATCTAATGGTCTAGATCAATTTCTAGAGTGATCACACCTAATATGATCCTTAAAACCCTTATTTATTATCATACATTATCTCGTTGTTCAAGTCTTGGGGCCTAATCACCCTTTGATCGGCTAGTTCTAAGTTATTGAATAATATTTTATAATTTGACTAATTTAAAAGTGATCAATTATAGGTTTTCAAGTCAAATCTAGGTCCACGTCTTCAAGACAATTGTAACGAATATTTTCGATCATGATTTGGACCTCTGTAGCTCCCAAAATCTAATTTTTTGTGAAAAGGCTTTTATAATTTAATACATATTAATTTATAGAGGCCGGGTGGGCTGTTTGCCCTGGTTTACACTGGGTTACACCAGCGTAAACTGGCATCCCCAAGATGCTCTGTTTCCAGAACACCTCGGGATGTGCTGCGCGTGTGTCCTGGTCGCCAAGACGTCGTGCGTCCTTGCCTCCCGTGACCGCATGTAGAGCACTCCCACGCACGCGTATGCTACACGTGCATGCGACGATGCTTGCCTGCATGTGCGTTTGCTTTAGGGCATCCCGCACGGCGTCCCAGCATCAGTGACAGGGCGCCAACATGGGAATCGTCGCCAGTGAAGACGAACAGAGTCCGGTCATCGTCGGTGACTCCACAGGTGCCCAAAATTCGTTATTTTTGCACCCTTTTGCTTGGAATTTCATATATATATATATATATATTCCATTTTTAATACTCCTTTTGATTGATTTTTCCAAAAACTAGGATTTTTTCTCAAATTTTCTCACATTCATAAAATTCTTCTAGGTACTATTCTTCATGATTTTCGAGGTCACCAGTCGTTGGATCTCTCTCAAACTTAAAAGGGTTTGTTCTTAAGTTCCTTACACACTAGATAAATGGTCTGATCTTTGTTTTGACATTGTTTTATCAACTTATTTTCTCACCTACAACAGGGTACACGGAGCCCCTAGGAGAACGATGAATCCCTCATCGTTTTTCTAACTCCAACACATGAAACTCAGCATATATGCTATACATGTAAGGGGCAAAGAGGGTTGAGACTTACCTCGATCAATTGGGTGATCGTTGATGCTACTGGAGGGGCTTTTTTTGAGCTTTTTTGGTGTTGCATTTTTGCTAGGGTTCTCTAGGAAGATGCTAATCTCTGGAGGCAAGAGGCTTGGATGAAGTGTTTGGATCAAGAAGGAGGTTTGTTTTACAGCTGGTGATCTATTTTTCTCAGTCACTGATCGATTTTTTTGGCAAAGTAGTCGGATCTAATAGGGCAAGGTAGAAGGGGGTGCCATTATCAAACACGGCCCCCTGTATTTCGGGCCTCTTCAAATTACCAAATTGCCCTTCTAACTTCAATAGTTCATAACTTCTCCGTTTGAGCTCCATTTTCTGTGTTCTTTATACCATTCAATTCCTATCAATGTGTACTTTCTAGTTTTTAGATTTTTGGAACCAAATTCTATGCCTCAAATTTTTAATTTAATTTATTACTAATTTATAATTTATAATTTATAATTGAGGATATTACATCGTTCCCACCTTATTAAAATTTCGTCTTCAAAATTTAGATACATACCTCTATATAAATAACTCTGGGTAGATCCTCTGCATCTCCTCTTCTATCTCCCATGTGGCCTCCTATAGTGAATGATGCTGCCAAAGGACTTTGACTAATGTGATAGTTTTAGTCCTCAACTCCTTGAATGTCATATCGGGCTGTAACGCTCTTGGGATCTGCTCCAACACGTGTGATGGATCTAGCACGTACTTTCTCAGCATGGATACATGGAAGACGTCGTGTACATTTGCCAACGGAGGTGGTAAGGATAGGTGGTACGCTACTAATTCAACTCTACGTAATATCTCAAAAGGCCTAATATACCTAGGGCTAAGTTTCCCTTTATTCCCAAACCTCATTACTCCTTTCATAGGGGAAACCTTTAAGACTACATGCTCACCTTCGGAGAACTCTAGATTTTCCTGCCTCTTGTTAGCATAACTGTCACAGCCCCGTCGGGCCCCCAGCAATGATATTGTCACGTGCGCACGCGCACGGGTATTGGTCCTTCCCCCGCGTCCAGGGGAAAACGCATCATTGCTGTGAAGGGAGAACCCCCCCTTATAACCAGGCCCATCACCCCCCCTAGCCGATGTGGGACTAACTCTCCTGCGTCCCGCCCTCAGACCATGTTGGGTCCCCTCACAAGGCCAACCCCCAGGCCATCTTGGCGCGGTAGCCATCTCCCACCTACGGGACACACGCCCCCGTGTGTCACCACACGAGCGACGGTGCGGCTAGCCATCCACCCTCGGGGTTGGGGTTTGGCTCTGATACCATTTGTCACAACCCCGTCGAGCCCACAACAACGATATTGTCCCGTGCGCACGCGCATGGGTTTTGGTTCTCCCCCGCGTCCAGGGGAAAAGGCCTCGTTGTTCTGAAGGGAGAGAACCCCCCTTATAACCCACAGACCATCACCCCCTAGCCGATGTGGGACTAACTCTCCTGCGTTCCGGCCTCAGACCATCTTGGGTCCCCTCACAAGGCCAACCCTCAGGCCATCTTGGCGCGATAGCCATCTCCCGCCTACGGGACACACGCCCCCGTGTGTCACCACACGAGCGATGGTGCGGCTAGCCATCCACCCTCGGGGTCGGGGTTTTTGTTACCATCCCATCGGGCCCACAACAACGATATTATCCCGTGCGCACGCGCGCGGGTTTTGGTTCTCCCCCGCGTCCAGGGGAAAAGGCCTCGTTGTTGTGAAGGGAGAGAACCCCCCTTATAACCCACAGACCATCACCCCCCTAGCCGATGTGGGACTAACTCTCCTGCGTCCCGCCCCCTCGGCCTTCTCCGCTTAACCACCCCTCACAAGGCCATGGTACCTCACGGTGCCTGAGCCGGCAAGGCTAGATCTCTCCCCCTTAGGGGACACACGCCCTCGTGTGACCGAGGCACGCATGCGGTCAGCCACCCATCACCAGGAGGAGACTGGCTCTGATACCAAATTGACACACCCCACCCACTGTGGGGTCCAAAGTAAGAATATTGTCCGCTTTAGGCCCATTGGGTCCGCACGGCTTTGTTCTAACCCTGGCTTCCCAGGGTAAAACGCGTTCTTACTGTGAGGAGTGTTCCCACTCCTTATCACCCAGCCCAGCTCCCCTCTCCAGGCGGTATGGGACTAACTCTCAACCGTCGCCCCCTCGGCCTTCTCCGCTTCGCCACCCCTCACAAGGCCATGGTACCTCACGGTGCCTGAGCCGGCAAGGCTAGATCTCTCCCCCTTAGGGGACACATGCCCTCGTGTGACCGAGGCACGCATGCGGTCAGCCACCCATCACCACGAGGAGACTGGCTCTGATACCAAATTGACACACCCCACCCACCGTGGGGTCCATAGTAAGAATATTGTTCGCTTTGGGCCCACTGGGTCAGCATGGCTTTGTTCTCACCCTGGCTTCCCCGGGTAAAACGTGTTCTTACTGTGAGGAGTGTTCCCACTCCTTATCACCCAGCCCAGCTCCCCTCTCCAGGCGGTATGGGACTAACTCTCAACTGTCGCCCCCTCGGCCTTCTCCGCTTCGCCACCCCTCACAAGGCCATGGTACCTCACGGTGCCTGAGCCGGCAAGGCTAGATCTCTCCCCCTTAGGGGACACACGCCCTCGTGTGACCGAGGCACGCATGCGGTCAGCCACCCATCACCACGAGGAGACTGGCTCTGATACCAAATTGACACACCCCACCCACCGTGGGGTCCACAGTAAGAATATTGTCCGCTTTGGGCCCACTGGGTCCGCACGGCTTTGTTCTCACCCTGGCTTCCCAGGGTAAAACGCGTTCTTACTGTGAGGAGTGTTCCCACCCCTTATCACCCAGCCCAGCTCCCCTCTCTAGGCGGTATGGGACTATCTCTCAACCGTCGCCCCCTCGGCCTTCTCCGCTTCACCACCCCTCACAAGGCCATGGTACCTCACGGTGCCTGAGAGGCATTGGCCCAAGATACTCTGAGCAATAGCCCAAGATACTCTGAGGGGAGACCCAAGACCGTGGACAATATCGGACCTTAAATGGAATGACGCGTCCTGAGAGGCATTGGCTTCCGCTGTGCACTCGTAGGGAACAAAACCCGTGAGGGTGGAACCAAGATGGGTTGAGGGTGCGCAAGATGGGTTGAGGCTTCGGGCCAAGATACTCTGAGCAATAGCCCAAGATACTCTGAGGGGAGACCCAAGACCGTGGACAATATCGGACCTTAAATGGAATGACGCGTCCTGAGAGGCATTTGCTTCCGCTGTGCACTCGAAGGGAACAAAACCCATGAGGGTGGAACCAAGATGGGTTGAGGGTGCGCAAGATGGGTTGAGGCTTCGGGCCAAGATACTCTAAGCAATAGCCCAAGATACTCTGAGGGGAGACCCAAGACCGTGGACAATATCGGACCTTAAATGGAATGACGCGTCCTGAGAGGCATTTGCTTCCGCTGTGCACTCGTAGGGAACAAAACCCGTGAGGGTGGAACCAAGATGGGTTGAGGGTGCGCAAGATGGGTTGAGGCTTCGGGCCAAGATACTCTGAGCACTAGCCCAAGATACTCTGAGGGGAGACCCAAGACCGTGGACAATATCGGACCTTAAATGGAATGACGCGTTTTCCCCTGGAGAGTTAGTCCCACATCGGCTAGGGGGGTAATGGTCTGTGGGTTATCAAGGGGGTTCTCTCCCTTCACAACAACGAGGCCTTTTCCCCTGGACGCAGGGGAAGGACCAAAACCCGTGTGCGTGCGCACGGGACAATATTGTTGTTGTGGGCCCGACGGGGTGGTAACAAATGGTATCAGAGCCAAACCTCGACCCCGAGGGTGGATGGCTAGCCGCACCGTCGCTCGTGTGTGGTGACACACGGGGGCGTGTGTCCCGTAGGCAGGAGATGGCTACCGCGCCAAGATGGCCTGAGGGTTGGCCTTGTGAGGGGACCCAAGATGGTCTGAGGGCGGGACGCAGGAGAGTTAGTCCCACATCGGCTAGGGGGGTGATGGTCTGTGGGTTATAAGGGGGGTTCTCTCCCTTCACAACAACGAGGAATCTAGCCTTGCCGGCTCAGGCACCGTGAGGTACCATGGCCTTGTGAGGGGTGGCGAAGCGGAGAAGGCCGAGGGGGTGACGGTTGAGAGTTAGTCCCATACCGCCTTGAGAGGGGAGCTGGGCTGGGTGATAAGGAGTGGGAACACTCCTCACAGTAAGAACGCGTTTTACCCTGGGAAGCCAGGGTGAGAACAAAGCCATGCGGACCCAGTGGGCCCAAAGCGGACAATATTCTTACTGTGGACCCCACGGTGGGTGGGGTGTGTCAATTTGGTATCAAAGCCAGTCTCCTCGTGGTGATGGGTGGCTGACCGCATGCGTGCCTCAGTCACACGAGGGCGTGTGTCCCCTAAGGGGGAGAGATCTAGCCTTGCCGGCTCAAGCACCGTGAGGTACCATGGCCTTGTGAGGGGTGGCGAAGCGGAGAAGGCCGAGGGGGCGACGGTTGAGAGTTAGTCCCATACCGCCTGGAGAGGGGAGCTGGGCTGGGTGATAAGGAGTGGGAACACTCCTCACAGTAAGAACGCGTTTTACCCTGGGAAGCCAGGGTGAGAACAAAGTCGTGCGGACCCAGTGGGCCCAAAGCGGACAATATTCTTACTGTGGACCCCACGGTGGGTGGGGTGTGTCAATAACTCTTCTGGTGGCTATGCGCTGTCAATAATCTCTTTCGAATAAGTTGGACTTTCTTCGCCACTCATCCACCAACTCCGACTTCACCATGTGTCTTTCTCCTATATCACTCCAACATAAGGGTGACTGACAAGGCATGCCATAAAGTGCCTCGTAGGGAGCCATGTGAATACTCGCGTGATAACTATTATTATAAGCAAACTCTACCATTGGTAAATGATCTTCCCAGCTAACCTTCCAATTCATAGCATATCCTCAATCGTTTGGATGGTCCTCTCAGTCTGACCATCTGTCTGAGGGTGGAATGTTGTACTAAATTTCAGTTTCAATCCTAAAGCCTCTTGCACGCTCTTATAGTACTTTGAGGTAAAATGAGTGTCTCGATTAGATATTATTCAAGGGAATTCCATGTAGACTCGTGATCTCCTTAAAATACAATTTTGCTAAGTTGTCCATCATCTGATTCTATCTTATAGGAAGGAAATGAGCGGACATGGTAAATCTGTCCACAACGACCCATATCATGTCGTGGCCATTAGCGGTCCTCTGAAGACCCATGATGAAATCCATGGTAATATGATCCCACTTCCACTTAGGAAGGTCCAATGTCTAAAGTAGTTATGATGTACGCTGATGCTCCGCCTTGACCTGCTGACAGGTCAAACACCATGCCACACACTCTCCAACATCCTTCTTCATCCCGTTCCACCAAAAATGTCTTCTGAGGTCTTGATACATCTTCATACCCCCAGGATGGATCATGTACTGGGGCTAGTGGGCCTCCTAAAGTAACTCACTCTTCAAGAATCCATTTTATGGGATCATGCTGACTTATTATACACCAATATTCTGGCTCAATAAACCTTGCCAAGCGGTCCTGTTGACTCCATGTTGAAGATCTCTTTTGCATTTTGGCAAGAGTTAGTAGTCTTGATTGTGGCTGATTATTGATTGTTCAGTCCAAAACATTATTCAATCAATAGATCTTCTAAGTTACAAGTTTAAGCTCAAATAGCACGCACTCTAATGTCATCAGTGCATCAAATTAACCATTTTCCTTGCCACATTTTGCTTCATTTTAAGTACTCCAACAACGACCTTAATCTTCAAGATTTACCTCACAATGTCAGCAGTAAACCAATAGATGTTTAGAGACAGCTACAAGTACATGCAGGAGGGAACATAGCAAGGAAGATGGTGATCCAATCATTTTATCTTTTTTACCACATCTTAGGTAGGCATAAAGCAAAATATCAGCTAGGTAAAATGTGGCCCCCAAAATGAATGATATATGGGATCACCAACCATCTCAATCCTTGCATATATAGTTGCATATATCATACTAAAAAGACAAAAATCCCTTCATCTCCTAATGCAAACATGAATTTAATTCCTACTTTAATTCTAGATTTGAAACTCTTTGATATCAAATCAAAGAGATGTTGATTCTCTGCCTTAGGTTGATAGTTCGGATCATCATCATCATCATCATCATCATCATCATCATCATCATCATCATCATCATCATCATCATCATCATCATCAAGACCTTATCCCAATTAGAGGTCAGCCACATGAATCTTATTCCTCCATTCCACTCTATTAAATACCATAACTTCATTTAGTCCTATAGTTTTAAATCTTTCCTCACCACTTCTATCCTTGTTCTTTTGGGCCTTCCCCTTGCCCTTTTAGAACCTTCTACTTGTATTGCCTGACTCCTTCTAACTGGTGCTGTTGTTGGTCTCCTTTGAACATGTCCAAATCATCTAAGTCTAATCTCTCTCATCTTGTTACCTATTGGTGCTACCCTTAAATTTCCTCTAATATTTTCATTTCTACTTCTACCCTTTCTTGTCTTACCACTCATCCATCTCAACATCCTCATTTCTGTGACGCTCATCCTATGAGTATGATGTTCCTTGACTGCCCAACACTCTGATCCATAGAGCATGGCCGGCCTTATCACCATCCTATAGAATTTTTCTTTTAGTTTGAGTGGCACCCACCGATCACACAAAATTCTAGATGCACATCTCCATTTGTTCTAACCTGCTTGGATTCTCTAGGTAACCTCCCTCTCAATCTCTCCACTCTCATGGATCAATGATCTTAAGTACCGAAAGTGGTCTTTTACAAGGACTTCTTGGTTATCAATCTTGACTAGTTTTCCACTCCTACTCTCTTTGCTAAAATTACATTCTATATATTCTGTCTTAGTTCAGCTAATTTTAAATCCTTTAGATTCTAATGCTTCTCTCCATAACTTTAACTTTATGTTTACACCCTCGCTTGTCGCATCAAGTAGGACTATATCTTTGCAAAAAGCATGCACCAAGGAATCTCCTTGTGCGGATGATTTGTTAATTCATCCATAACTAATGTAAAAAGGTATGGACTCAATGTCAATCCTTGGTGCAATTCTATGGTGATAGGAAAAGCTTGATAGTTCGGATACTAGAAGGTAATTTCTTAGTTGAATCAGCATATAGACTTGTTGCTTATGTCAAGCATAAATCCAACTTCAGTTGTGTGGAAGAGAATTTGGTTGTATAAAT
Organism: Warburgia ugandensis; assembly: GCA_035236585.1. Classification (NCBI taxonomy): domain Eukaryota; kingdom Viridiplantae; phylum Streptophyta; class Magnoliopsida; order Canellales; family Canellaceae; genus Warburgia; species Warburgia ugandensis. The sequence continues at coordinate 1,810,071 of CP141126.1, forward strand.
CAAGAAATAAAAGTTAAGAATTCCATCTATTTAGCTGTGCATAGTGAATTGCTCTCTTGCCAATAGTAAATTGACACATTCTTCATGCTGGAATCTTGTCTTATAACTGACTGATAGGAGAGACTAGTGTGCAATGGAAAACGTGCATTTAGCAGCAGCTGTTATTTGATTCCAACTTAGGGTGAAGAACTTGAGTGAAATTACAATAGGAACTAAAGATATTTTAGAGATTTTGAGAGGTTTTGAACAGAGCAGTTGAAGACCAAATACATCCGTTGGAAATCATAGTTTGGGACTCTTTAGAGCGTTTTTTCAGTGTCAAAGATGCCGTTACTGACAGGGGTTAATCTTTTCAACCTTGAAAACTTGTTCCACTTTAACATGGTCTAAAAGTTGACCTATGTGATCATGGGGTTGACCCTGTATGTAAATAAGCTTTCTTATAAAGAAGGGGAGCTTTGGTGTGCAACAATACAGTTATCATCGCGTGACTTTGAGATTACAGATTCGAGGTATGAAAAAGGCTTTTTGCAAAAATGCATGGAAAGGCTACATTTTGTAGACCCTTGTGATTTTCTCCTCCTTGAACCTTACACACGAGAGAGTTTTGTGCACTAGGCTGCCTTTTCTAATCCGGGTGTCAGTCTCTATAGCAGAGAAAGTCTTCTTTAGACTCTAACATGCTAAGGTCGACCTTGTTGAGATAAGGCTTAAGCTTTCTTTCTAAATTCCTTTCCTGTTGATGTCAGCCGTGTGATCTTCACTTCGTTGATTCTTCAAATTTTGAGCTTAGGTCACTTTGGTTTCTTCAGAGTTTAACTGTGGCGATCAATGAACATATGTACACTCAAAAGAAACATATCGGATCTAACTTAATGATTTTGTTATCACCACAACCAATAATAAAAAAGGGGCAACTTGTTCCCCCATGGTGTTTTAGTTTTCGGGCAACTGAAAGGCGCCTACATTAGTTTCCTCTTCTTCTCGACACATGGGGCATAGTCTATCACTAGAGTCAGACCATACAATATTGCAAAGATGGAAGTCTCTCCACAAACTCGAGCTAAACAAACATCTAGACTTTTTAATGTGCTTTAGCTCCCCAAATTTGGTTACAAACATTGGTAGGGAACTGTGCTGGTTGTCACAACAGTCGTGTAGCATACCTGAAGGTAGCCATGGTGCACGAAGTTCCCGCCTATGAGGGGTTCAAGGAAGGGTGGATCACAATGGTCTATAATATGCAGCCTTACCTTGCATCTTTGCAAGAGTCTATTTCCACACTTTGAACCTGTAACCTCAATATTACATGATGACAACTTTACCATTGCACCAAGGCTCCCTCCTCGTATATCATACTTAATAAAATAAATGTATGCATTTCGTGGGTCTATACAATCTCATCTTTTTTCATGAAGAATAATGGAATGTCTATCATTTGTGTCTCAATGCTATGACCCCATTGCCTCCAAGCAATAATGAATTCTTCCACTTTAGACTAGTCTTGCTAGTAGTCGAAGTCATTAGCCATCTTGGAGAGTCCTAGTTCTAACGTACTGATCATTGCAAATGTTGACTGTGATTCCTGATTTAATGGACCGTCTACTCCTTCATGAGATCGCTGCTTTGCAAGATTGTTTTCCAGATGGGAGAGTCTTTGCCCTTGGTTTCACTTGTCAAAATTTTCATTTTTCAGTTATCCACCCTAATATATTTGACCCATATTGAATCACTATCGGTTAGTACTTACCAACCGAGCTTGGCTTAGCAGGCCCTATCCATGTGTCTTATTTGGCGAAATCCTAAAACCACAAGAAGATGTATCTTTTTAGCCTTAGGTTTAGAGTCAAGTCTAGGCAATATACTAGATATTTACCCTCTTTCTCAGACTCTTGTTGTGAGTAGCCTTCTTTAGGTGTTCACCAAATCTTAAGTCATTGGCAAAAGTTAAGGTGTCTGAATAATCAAGGCTCTTGCTAAGATTTTTCTTTCAACGTGTACACTAATGTTTTGAAGGTGTCAAGGCTTTCAAACAATTGGAATCTCTGTCGTAGCGCAGGTCTCTAGGTACTTAACCTCTAGTTCGAGCCTCTCTCACCCATCAATTTTTTCACCTCTTAAAGTTTACTAGAGTTTACTACCCTCTATGGAATTATTGGTTTGTTACACTTTTGTCCCCAAAGGTTTTTTTTTTTTTTTTTTTTTTTAACGTAGATCAATCCTGAACTAATCTTGCACCATAACTCCAATCATCCTACTTCGTTGATGGATATTATAATGATTTGGTATAAATTTTTACTAGATTGTTTAGGAACAAAAGTTGGAAAAAAAAGGTTAAGTCCTTGTTCATGGCTAGTTTTGTATATCTCTTTCTCCCTTTCTCAAGGTTGGCAAATCATGAATTTGGTGATCATTTTTTGGTTAAAAACTAAACACATGACCCCAGGTCTGAGCTTAGAATTAGCTTCAGGAGAACAAGTGATTTACTTTGTAATTCTTTGCTTAATAGTAAAAAGAAAAAGATATCAATAAAATTAGAATTTTGCCTCTCATTTTTTGAGGGAGATTAACTTCGTCGATGCCAGTAAAAAAGGAGGGTTTTGTGTTAAGTACTAACTGAGAAGTAAAACTTTTTTGAAAAAGTTGAAGATGATTTTGTTATTCTCTCTTCTTACTTGCAAATGAATATGCATATTTATATTAGCCTGTAATTAAGAAAATAGATAATGAAAACCAACTTTAGCTTCTTCAAAGTATGACAACCCTCACATATTGTTTGAGGGAGATTGATTAGCTAACGTCGTGGAACTCTATCGTGGCGATTATGAAACTTGATATGCACAATCAAAATTCAATCATCATTGCAATTCTCAAAATTGATTGTTGGATTGAAATTCAAATGGAAAATGGAAATGTGCCTACAAACATATTTCTAGATTGACAAAAAATGCGCGTTCATAGGCTAATCTTTGACGTGTTGAATTGCACTTTGATGGACCCTGTTTTCTTTTTCAATTTGAATGGCTTGATCTAGATTTGCTAGATCATATTAATAGATTGCCATTAATAATTAAATAAAAGAAAAAAGAAGAAGACACATGATAGGCAATATACGTAATTTTTAATTAATAAAATTAGAATAAGGTGTATATGAAATAAAAAAGAGGAGGAAATTTACAGAAACCCCTTCCACTCCTAAGAGAAATTACAAGCATGCCTAAACATGAAAAATCACAAAGATTAATTCCTATGAAAAGGGTTAAGATTGTGTTCCAAGCCATCATCATCACAATGACCAAACTACCCTCGTAACTTCATTTAGTAAAATGAACAAGGTTTAGGTTCGCCGAGGGATGCACTTTTTTATGACGAAAATACCCAAAATGTTTTACAACAACCTTTTGCCTTCTTAAGCCAATTTGCATTTGATATCATCAACTTCATGTGCTGGGTAAGCTGGGCTTTGCGAGTCGATCCAAGGGTATTGTTGTCATTCAACCCAAAACAGAAAATATAAAGCATTTCTTCACTTTTCATCTTGTTTTCATCCACATGACAGGACAAAGTTATCGGCCGACTTGTTACGATATGGCAAACGCGTGGCCATCGCCGTTACACTGGTCAGAGCCATTAAAACTGCCCGACCGAGACCTTGATCTTCTTGAAGAACTCTCTCCGTAGCCATTTTGTAGGTTTGAAACATGCGATCGGTGCTCCGGGGTGCGTAACAGATCGCTCCGTTCGGACCGTGCTGGTTGCTGACGGGTGGCTTCCTCATGGGCAATCTCTTCTACCCTCTTAGTGGCTTCTTTCATGTCGGGCCGCCGTTCTGTGTTTGGATCGGCACACATGGCCCCTAGATGGAGTAATTGCTCCATTCCGACCTGCAACGTCTCGGATCCCGCTATTTCGGGATCGAAAACTTCTGCCTCTCTATGTTCCAATATAGCGGCTGCTACCCATTTTACAACGTCAGTCCCACCTTTTCCATGATTTAGGTATTGGGATGGAAATTTACCGGTCAAGATTTCTAGGATCAGTACCCCGAAACAATAGACATCGGACTTTGGGGATACTAGATGAAAATTGAGAGTTTCTGGGGACTTATAGGCGAACATGGATTGAGTGCCTTGTGTGGGGCTCACCACGGGGGAGAAGCCAAAATCGCAGAGGAGAGGCTCAGAATCGGGACCCAGAAGAACATTGGAGGACTTGAGATTACCATGGGGGATGTCGGAATTGGGGAGTTCGGCATGGAGGTAAGCCATGCCTTGGGCGATTCCTCGGACGATTTTTAGACGGTAAGGCCAGTCTAGCTCAGCATGACTAGGTCCTCGATCGCCTGACGAAAAAGCGAAGAACTTGAGAATTGTAGTATAGCAACCTATTTAACAACTTCAGTTGCAGTTATACAGAAAAGGGCCTGTAGGTCATGAGTTCGAAGTGCTCACAGGTATCTTTGTTTAATATGGTCCAAGGAAATTCAAAAAGTAGAAAGAAAAAAGTCCCAAGTATAATATTAATATTATAGACAAATTTAAGCATCACAAGAATGTCTTAGACAAAAATTATGTATTGTTATAATAGCTTGAGAAATTTATGCATTTTTTTAAGATGAAAAAGACAGAATTTAACTTTGATTTTGTAGAAGCTATGTTGAAGGATGCTCTCTAGGCCAAAACTTGGAAACTTATAAATGGCATATGTGGATTGAACTTCAACATATTGTCCATCCATTTTTCAGCAAGCTATAACTCCAACGTGGTCTACCTTTTGAAAGATCCAAATTATTCACAATCTTTTTGAATAGTTCAGATATTTAAACTAGTTGGGGTCATTGCTTGCCTGAGTGTGTGATGGGCGAGTGCCTATTTTTTTGTATATAGGGAGCCTTGGCACAACGGGTAGAGTTGTCATCGTGTGACCTTGAGGTCACGGGTTCAAAGTGTGAAAACAGCCTCTTGCAAAATGGGCAAGGTAAGATTGCGACCTATTGACCCTTTTCCAGACCCCACATACTTCGAGCTTTTTGCACCAAGCTGCCTTTTTGCCTACTTACCAAAGCGTGTACTTTCAGCTGCATGGGTTTGTACTTAAACACAGAGCTGTTAAAGACTCACGTAAGCCAAGCAAAATTTTATGATCAAACTGCTATCTAAGGGAACGGATCGGATCGGATCTTAGATAGACCATACACTGAATATTTGTCCATCCGATCACCGAGCATGTGGGCCATTGGATGATGGTGATGAGATGAAAATGATATTATGGGGTTTGACATTACCATGAAGAAGATACAGCAAGCTGCCTTTCGGTATATACTCATAAACCAACAGCTTCTCCTCCTTCCGATAATGGAAAGCCAACGGTGGCAATATATTCTTGTGCTTCATCTTCCCTAGTCCCCTCATCTCAGCCTCAAATCCATCCGGCCCCACCCTATTCATCTCCCTCAATCTCTTCACCACAACCGACATCCCATTCCCCATCACAGCCTTATAAGATGATCCCAACCCTCCATTTCCCAAAACCTCAGCAGCGGCCTTCATCAAATCCGGCAACCCAAAGGCACCCTTCTCACTATTCACAATCACCAGCTCTGGCACCGTCGCTTTCTTTGTATTTAAAGTTTCCGACGTCCTCCGGTGATGCAGACTCTTTCTCTGATGCCCACCATGTGAAGAAGAAACAAAAACTTCTACTACATCTTCTCTAATATCCCTCCCAAGCGTATCAAACTCATCGTCTCGCTTTTTCATGGCAGCCCCCACAGCAACACCCAGTAACAAAATTAAAATCAGCATCCCAATTCCGATAAGCGCGCCCTTTACGGAGCCTGCATTCCCATGTGTGGGGCCGTCAAGCCCAAACCCCGCCGCCTGCGGCGAGTCTTTCTCCGACGGTGAATTCGTCGTGGCCGCTGGCCTCTCGTCGCATTCCTTCCCCACCAGAGTCCCACACAACCCATCATTTCCGGCAAAAGAACTAGCATCGAATTTACCATAACTCTCCGGAATCTCCCCTTCCAAAGCATTGTGCGATACATTAAAGGATCTCAACTTGTTATCATCTATTTCAGGAATTGCTCCTGTAAAATGGTTGCGCTCAATATGGAACTCCATCAAATTTTTCAGCTTTGACAAGGACCTAGGAATGGGCCCAGTAAATTCGTTTTTGTTAAGCCAGATTCTCTTCAACGACCCCATTCCAGAGAAGAAATCGTCAGGGATGTCGCCGGAAAACTTGTTGCCAGATAAGTAAATGGCTTTCAAGGCCCCTAACTTGTTCAGTTCTGGAATTGGACCGGTAAAATCGTTGTTAATGAAACTAATGGAACGAAGTCCGGGAAGATTAGCCAGCGCGTCTACATCGATCTTTCCAGAAAGGTCCATGTTCCCTAGCCGTATTCCCGTGACTGTGCCGCTAAAACAAATGAGGCCTACCCATCTTGTATCTTCATTGCAGGAAGAGGAATTGGACGACCACGAATCGAGCTTATCCGTATTTTTGAATGATTCTTTTAGTTTGAGAAGGGCTTCGGATTCTGACAAAGCCGAAGTTAGAAGAGGATTGAGGAAGAAGAAGAAGAGAAGGAATAGATGGAGAATGGGAACAGCGGCCATTGCTTAGCCGGAAATCTGACTCCTCCGGGAAGAAGCTTGGGCCGCTGTTCAGAATTTTTTTCAGTTTTGTATTTCTTTTCTCTTTTTGGTAGGTTGTTTGGGATCTTTGGTGCTGTGGAATGGAGGCATTGGTTTAGGAGAAGGTGGCGTGAGAGGGAAAGGTCTAAGAAAAGGAAAATGCGAAGGGAGAGGTTGGTGTTCTTCTTTTGTGTTTGACTGAGTCCAACCGGTAAAACGGTCCAACCCATAGTCTTCTTAATCATCGCTGGCCCACAATCGGCCAGCAATTGAAACCATAAAATGAAGGGTCTTTGTGAGCACAAGTACCTGGCCCACAGCCATCTGGGCTCACAAAGATGGACGGTTGTGTTCAAACCTATCTGGCCCTAAGTGTGCCTTTAGCTGGAAGACTAATACCAACACCCAATATTGTTTTCTATTTTCGTCTATGCGCCAAGGAGGACAAGCTGTAGAAGGATTTGCAGTTTTTCAACTTTTCTTGTTGTTTTTGAATCTTAACCGTTCGTTTTCTCCTAATAGGAACAATGTTTTAAAGTTAATTTGACAGACTTGTTCTTTTGATGCATGTTCTGTCAAACCCATCTAACTCCTCCAAGAAGGAATATCATGATGGTGGTGACCCACACCGTTCATTATGTTCTAAGGTTGGCCCCACCTGTTTACTGTTCCAATCTTTCACGAAATCACTCTATGTTGGACATTGTATGTGAATTGTCGCCCATATGCAATCTATGATCGTCTATCTATGGGCATTTATTTAAAGCATCATGATATTTAATGCGTGCTTGCTCTAAACATTGGCCCCACCTGTATATTATTCTAATCATTCACCGGTCTCTGTCTCTCTCTGCCTCTCTCTCCACTGCAACTGGGGTCTTAGACAAAGCAAAATCTGAAAATTTCATCTCCAAATTGGCCGACTTGGGCTTGTTAATTCATTCGACTTGAGCTTGTTAATTCACTCTAATTCATCCGACTTGGGCTTGTTAAGCCCCACAAGGACATAAGTCGACACAAGACCGACTAACTTTGCAAAACCCTCACCCAAAGTGATCATACCCACTGGTTTCCTCTGCATCATCTCAATGGAAACCTAATGGAAAGCCATTATACCCGAGAAACCCAGAAAAGATGAAAAAGAAGAAAAAACCCTCGCATAGAATGAATTGGGCAATGAACATAGCAATTGGAAAAAACAAGAGAAAACAATAGATGCTCTAGTCCAAGAAAACCTAATTTAAAAATCATTGAGTAGATGAGAATTTTCGGGACGATCCAAGAAGATAAACAGTTTAGATAAATGAAAAATGCAGCCCAAATTTTAAGGTTTGCCTTGAACCCGGCTCTCTCACTCTGAGCTCTTAACTCTGTTAATCCCGGTGATTAAAGACGAACTTCTAATCATTCATGTCTCGCTTGCACGGTTCCATCCACGATTAGATGTTCACGAATTAGATAAAAGTACGGTTTTAGATAGAGACTATGCTCTTCAAGTTCCAGTCTGCAATCTGGTTAGATTCTTTTCTCAAGTTGGGCAAAATGGCATTTCTATTTTCCCATTTTCTGCCTCCCAAAAATGCTTCACGTTTCTGCCTCTCCCTGCTGCAATGGATTAAGCTTGAGAAAAGGGAATTTCTTTTCTTGGTGTAAAAATTCGGATGAAGGAGAAAGGAATTTCTACAGATAGAACAGTTTTCAGCGGATGCGTGTGAATGCTACTTCGAAAATCAGAAGGTTTTTGGTGAGTTACAGTTTGGCATTTAACCAAGACAATGCAAGATTTTTTTTCTTTTCCTTTCTTAATTACGAGCGATATCACAAACTCTCACTCGCTCACTCAATCGTCCAAGCAGAGGTATGAAATATGGGACTCAGAGCCTACAACTTTGGACCCAAGGCCATATGAGTAAATATTGATGACATGCAAGTTTATTGGCGTGAGCCCAAAAAAGTTTACTTCTGCATTTACCGAGAGGAATGGTGAGGATTCTAATTTGTCAATAAAGATGCGTACTGATCTAAGGGGCTGTACTTATTCACAAAGCTCGTGTATGCAAGGTCCGAAAAAGGAGTTTATCTTACATTTACTTCGTGGATTTCTTTTGTAGTGTAGATGCCTTCTATCCTTTATAAACAGGAATGAAATCAGCTGTCATGCATTTCGTGAATCACATCGGCTCTTTATAGATAATGAGAGAACTTGTGAAGAAACAATGGCCACAACTTTTGCTATTTTAAGTTCACACGCTTATTTTTTGGTTTTAGAGTAGCAGCGTAGGATGGAGAGTCTTAGCGCAATAGTAAAGTTGTTGTCATATGAAGTCACAAGTGCAAAGCATAAAAATAGTTTCTTAAAAAATATATAATAAAAGGTTGAGCATTATAAATGCTTGTGGTCCGCCCCTTCACTGATCCCACATAAGCAAGAGCTTCGTCACTCACGGCTGGCCTTTATTTTTCTAAAATGCCAGGCGTAGGTGCTCTTCTTTCTCCAAAGAAAAGATGCACCAGCGGCCCTCTTTGGATGATCCAATTCATGAATTGCCTTAAATTGACTACCTACCCAATTTCATAGACGTACCGGCAGGCCCTCTTTGGACGATCCAATGCATGAATTGCCTTAAATTAACTACCAACCAAATTTCATAACTATTGTTTGACTTCAGCCCTGTGACGTACGAGCAGGCCCTCTTTGGATAATCCAATTCATGAATTGCCTTAAATTGACTACCAACCAAATTTCATAACTATTACTTCAGCCCTGTCTTTTTTGCTTCTAAATCATGTTCATCAAAATTTGTTCAGTGAAAAAGCTAGTAAGATGAGCGTATTTTTGGGACCAGAGACTCAAAAGGGGTAGGCCGAGTATGAAGAACTCCGTTTTTATTCATGTGGGACTAGGTTCTGGTGAATAGCCCAATGGCTGATTGCCACCACCTAATAATATTTTTCAAGAATAAAAGTACACTTTAATTCTTGAAACTATTTACTTATGAAATTTTAATTCATAAATTTTCGGAAATACAATTTAGTCTCTACCAGTACCGTTGTTTATTAGACTTTAGTCCTTCCGCTTAAGTTTCTCTCCACCAACGGATGGCTAGGCACCATAAGTAATTGTTTATTATTTTCTTAAAATATATTTCATCATTTTTACCCAAAACCGAAATTCTCCCTTAAAACCATCCAGCCACCAATCAACACTACTCCGGCTAACCCTGCTCCGTTTTCTGCTTCTCTCCGGCCCGCTCAAAATCACCATCCCTCCGCCAACATCGATCCCTGCAAAACTGCCACTATTCTATTTACCATGCACTTCTTCTTAGCCAAATCCTGGCAGAAATTCTCTTTTCATCCTAGAGTCGTAACTTTTGTATCCTAACACTCCATCAACCCATCAAATAAAGAATATGGGTCACCTGGACTGGTCTAAAACCCAATTTTCTTTTCTTTAGAATCTTCTCAAATTTTAAGGAGAATGTTATAAGAGGCAGCATTGCATTGGAACGGTTGTAATTGACTGCAAAGCATCCATTTTCATATTTTAGACGGTGAACTTTCTGCATCACAAGCCGTATTTTCGATAATAATAACAACAACGAAAAAAGCTACATAAAAAAGATCAAGAATTCAGCTCAAAACCAAAGTAGAAAGTTTAAATGAAAACTTGAGAACTTGGATTACCTTTTCAAGCTGATTAATGAGAGAGACGAGAAATGAATTTTTCATCTTGATCCCTTCCTTTTGGGGAATATTCAGCCTCGTTCCACTGGATGCAATCGGCCTTAAATAGCAATAATAATACTAATAATATTGACCAAATAAAGAAAAAGATTTTTCTCAAATGAGGCCGAAAAGGAATTGAAAGTTGTTGTGTTACCGTTTAACAGAGCTTAACAGGCAACTATAAGTTTGCGTTTATGCAGGCTCGTTTTCGCTTCCCATGTAGACCGATCGGAATTTAAGAGAGAGAGAGTCCAGACCCTCCTTTCTCTCTCTGTGCCGCTGTAAATTTGGCCAGCAGGGAGGGTTTTGGCATTTTTTTCTTGAAACTTTTTGTGAAATTTTTTAAATTAAGAAAATAAAATAAAATATTGAGACTTGGCCGAAACAGACTTCCTTTAATGGGTATATTAACGGAGGGACTAATGGTGTAATAAATTTCACAGTTATACGGATTAAACTGTATTTTCAGAAACTTAAAGATTAAAGTATCATAAGAGAATAGTTTTAGGGACGAAAATGTACTTTTAGCTTTCCAAAAATATTAATTTGAATGTAAAATGCAGCTGGAAATTAGTATTGTCTTGATGTGATGTTGCCTTTCATGTCCTTACTCAATCACCTTTTCTTCTTTACTGTAACCTTTCCCATTTTCATTTCTGGTTTTTCCTCAACTAACTCAAAACCCACCTTTTAAATCTCCATCGGTGGCTTGTTTGAGGACGTGGTGGTTGATCGCCCTATCTGTCCACTGCGCAGCGCGGGAAAGAAAGTGTCTCTCTGTTTCAGCACCCTTCCTCCTCTATTTTCTCTATCCAATTTTCTTCTTCGTCGCTAGGAATGAACAGAGGAACCGATACTGTATCTGATACGGTTTTAGAAGTCAACCAAGATATGCTCGATTATATGGAGACAAACAAGGAAGAACCGCCAATGCGACTAAGGAGTTCAGCTGGTGGGAGCTCATGCAGCATCGACGGACTCCTTACAAAAGCTGGGTCAATATGCGCCGGTCCCGGACTGCGTAAAGCGTCATTGACGGTGAGTAGGAGCGGATGCGATACTTTACCTGATACGGTTGTGGAAGTCAACCAAGATGTGCTCGATTATATGGAGACAAAGAGGAAGGAACCGCCATCGCGATTAAGGAGTTCAGTGGGTGGGGGCTCATACTGCATCTACAGAGTCCCTAAAATCTTCCTGCGAATCAATGCGGCTGCATACCTACCTGAAGTTGTGTCAATAGGCCCTTATCACCATGGGAAGAAGCATTTAAAGGCAAGGCAATTGAGGAGCACAAGTGTGTGTGGGATTTTAGTCACCGCCTAAGATTACACACACAAAAATACACCGATATTAACGTGGTTCGGCTAATAAGCCTACGTCCACAGGAGAGGCAACGATTTCACTATGTAAAATAAGATACATGAGTTTTTACAGAAAAGAAGACACGGTGATTTTACAGAGGAATGGGTTCTCATTCTTTGCCCTCTTGGTATCCCTATTTATAGGGATTTTTGGGCCCTAATTTTTAAAAAATTACAGAAGTCAATGGGCGGTGGCCGACGGCGACACCTACCACTGTTGAAGTCGGTGGCAGCTGACTACGGCGCCCGTCACAGTTGAAGTCAGCAGTCGGTGGCCAACTGCTGCGCCCACCACTGTTGAATATAGTGTCGGTAGTGGCTGAAAAATGGGGCTAGACCAACAAATCTCTCCCTCCATGCCCATTAACTGAAGGAGGTTTCTTAACGTATGAACTTTTAGCAGAAGCTCATTCCGGTCAATTCCCTGCAAATCTCGAACTTGCTCTGAAGTAATGCTTTTGTCATCATATTCGAACTATATATCGTCAGTATGAATCTTCTCAAGCTCTAAAGACTTCGAGTCTAAAATATCACGTATCCAATGATACCTAACATCAATGTGCTTTGACCTTCCATGAAAGGTAGAATTCTTGCTAAGGTGTATAGCACTTTGACTATCACAAAATAACGCATACCTCTTCTGCATAAAGCCAAGTTCGTTCACGAACTTCTTCATCCACAATTACTCTTTGCATGCTTCTATCACAGCAATAAACTCAGCCTCTGTCGTAAATAAGGCAACACACTTATATAACTTTGATTGTCATGACACAGCTCCCCCTGAAAAAGTAATCAAGTAGCCTGAAGTAGACTTCCTCGTGTCAATATCACCAGTCATATATGAATCAGTGTAGCCCTCAAGTATAGGCTTGCTAGTGTCAAATCCTAAACACAACTTGGAAATACCACGTAGATATCTCAATATCCACTTCATTGCATTCCAATGTTCTTTTCCTGGATTTGATAAAAAAACGACTCATTGTACCAACTGCATATGCAATGTCTAGTCTGGTGCATACCATTGCATAAATAAGACTACCAACAACTGAAGCATAAGGAACATCTTGCATGTATTCCTTCTCAGCATTACTCACTGAAACTTGATTCTTACTAAGCTTAAAGTTAGTAGCAAAAGACGTACTAATCACTTTAGCTTTATACATATGAAATCGTTGAAGTACTTTTTCTATGAACTTTTCTTGAAACAGCCATAATTGCTTATTCCTCCTATCACGAATGATAAAAATTCCAAGAATGTGTCTTGCGGATCCCAAGTCTTTCATCGCAAAGACTTTGTTTAGCTCCTTCTTTAGTTGACTGATCATTGAAGAGCTGCTTCCAACAATAAGCATATCATCGACATAGAGTAGCAAGATGACGAAATCATCTTCTGAGAATCTCTGCCCAAACACACAGTGATCTGAAGTAGTCTTTTTATAACCTTGTTGGGTCATGAACTACTCAAACTTCTTGTACCACTGTCTGGGAGCCTGTTTCAAGCCATACAGACTCTTCTTCAGCTTGCAGACATACTTCTCTTTGTCTTTAGCAACAAACCCTTCTGGCTGCTCCATATATATCTCCTCCTCTAAGTCACTGTGGAGGAACGCTATCTTCACATCTATCTGCTCAACCTCCAGATCAAGGTTTGTGGCCAAACCCAATACAACTCGGATTGAAGACATTTTCACAACAGGAGAAAATATCTCCTCGAAATCGACACCTTTTCTTTGACCAAAGCCTTTCACCATAAGTCTAGCTTTGTATCGTGGTCGTGAAGTGTCACTCTCGTACTTCACCCTGTAAATCCATCGATTCTTCAAAGCTTCTCGGCCTTTAGGTAATCTTACCAGCTCAAAAGTGTGGCTGTCTTGTAAGGATTTCAGCTCATCCTTCATAGCTGCAATCCACTCTGCATTCACTTTCAGCTGCCTCTGTGTAGCTCTCAAGCTCTCCCTTGTCAGTGAGGAGCACGTACTCATCTGATGAATATCGAGTGGAGGGTTAACAATCTCTCGAACTCTGTCTCAATGAAACTGCTGGTTCCTCAGTAGGAACCTCCTGCTGAATATCATCAGCTTCTGATAAAACATCCATGTCTTCAACAGCTTCATGTTCTCCGTCAGCCTGATTATCTTAAACATCAACTGGAGTACCACCATGATCATTGGTGCCATCTACACTTGGCGTATGTGAAACAGAAACTGGATCTAAATCTGTCAGAGTATCAGAACTCTGAGTTTCTGATACTTTGGCTTTGTCGATGTGTTCAATGGTTTGGTCTTCCATAAAGACCACATCACGGCTTATAACCAACTTCTTTGCAACAGGATCATATAGAATGTAACCAAACTCATCCTGCCCATAGCTGATGAAAATGCATTGTTTGGTCTTAACGTCAAACTTGGACCTCTCATCCTTGGGTATATCTACAAACGCTTTGCACCCAAATATCTGCAAATGATCGTAAGAGACATCTTTTCCATACCATAGCCTGTCAGGAACATCTGCATTCAAGGCAACAATTGAAGATAGGTTAATAACATAGGTTGCTGTGTATAACGCCTCACCCCAGAAGGAACCGGGTAGCTTTGCTTCTGAAAGCAAGCATCTAACCCTCTCCATCAATGTCTTGTTCACCCTCTCTACTAAACCATTTAGTTGAGAAGCCTTCAGAGGAGTTCTTTGATGTCTAATCCCTTGCTTCTTACAATAAGCATCGAAAGGTCCACAGTACTCGCCACTGTTGTCTGTGCGAATACATTTCAGCTTCTTCCCCGTTTGCCGCTCAACAGAAGCTTGAAATTCTTTAAACTTGTCAAGCACCTGATCCTTAGTTTTCAAAACATAAACCCAGAGTTTCAAAACATAAACCCAGAGTGTCAAGCACCTGATCCTTAGTTTTCAAAACTCTGAAGAACCAGCAATATCAACTGCATTCATAGAGTTCATAGGAATCGAAGCTTGCAACACATACAAGTTAGATGATTTCTTCCCTCTGGCAACCACAAGCACTCCTTTAGAGAGCTTCCACTGTCCATCGCAAAAGGTACTACAATACCCATCATCGTCAAGCTTTTTCGGCTGATATTAAGTTCAACCGGATATCTGGTACATGTCGAATGTCCTTAACAATCAACCTCGTTCCGTTGTTGGTGTCCAAACAGACGGATCCAATACCAACAACCTTTGACAGCCCATCGTTACCCATCTTCAACACTCCAAAGTCACCAGGAGTGTACGAGGTGAAAAACTCCCTCCTCGAGGTAACGTGAAAAAAAGCACTACTGTCAACAACCCATCCAATCTCATTGGAAGCTAGGTTGATTTCATTTTCATCACAAACCACAACAAGGCCTGAAGTTGTGGCAGCTACATGATCATTCCCCTCATCATTTCTTCTCTCCTGCTTGGCATTCTCTGTTTTGTTCTCGGCTTTCCACTTATAATATTGCCTTTTAATGTGACCCTTCTTGCCACAATACTTGCATTCCATATTCTTGTATTTGGACTTAGATTTACTCCTGCTTCTGTTATTCTTCTCCTGTCCTTTGATCTTGCTTCTCCCTCGATTTTCTGAGATCAAAATCTCAGACTATTATATAGTAACAACTTAAGCTCGTCGCCTCATTTCTTCATTTAGAACTGCGCTTCTCGCAGATTACCATGTCACAGCACCACTTGGAGCAGAATTAGCTAGAGAAACACGAAAATTTTCCCATGAGTCAGGCAAAGTATTTAAAAGCTATAAACCCATGATATCATTGTCAAACCTGACTCCGACGTCGGATAGTTGCTGAAAGCATCCGGTCAACTCATTCAAGTGGTCGAAAATAGAACTCCCTTCCTTGTATCTCAGCTGCATCGCTTGATTAGGTAGGAATAACTTATTATTCTCAATTCTCGATGCGTACAAGGTTTCTAATTTGATCCATAAAGTTCTAGCATGCATTTCATTTTCAATATAATTCAAAACATTATCTTCTACCCATTATCGAATAAAACCACATTCTTATTCGTGTTCAAAAGCTCACTCATCTTCGGATTATCCTTCGGTTTTTGAGTAGCAAAGACAGGTAGATGTAATTTCTTTACAAAAAGAAGATCTTTCATCTTTCCCTTCCACTTGTGATAGTTCGTACTATTTAAGCAAATCATTTTTCTCATGTTTGCCTCCATAAGTAAAGATAGAGTACTTATAGCAATTTTGTAATATCCTTAATTTTTAGGATAAAATAGGAAATTTTTAAATAAATTAAAATAAAAAATTTATAGATAGAAATTTTTCCTGAAAACATAAGAATTAGAAAGTGCTCGTCGATACGAGTCCAACGCCACCAAGAACGCAAAAAACGAAGCTCAAACGAAGGAGTTATGAGCCGTCGAAGTTGTAAGGGCATTTTGGTCTTTTGACAGAGACGTGTTACACAAGGGTCCAAATTGATAACGGCACCCCTGTCTTCTACACGTCTCTACCAGTGCCAGCAAAATCGTCGGAGAGACATGGGAAGAGACATGTGGGGAAGAGAAACTCTTCCCTAAGACTCTAAACCCTATATCTAACAATTCTCAGGAGCCAAAACGCTCCACTTTGAGCGTTTCCTCTGGGTTTTTTTAGCTCAGAAACCTAGCCTAGCAAGGTCTGAGTTTTTCGGCGAGTGGAACCCCGGCAAGAGGAGCAACCCCGGCCAGGCGCAAGGTAAGCCTCAATACTCCATTTTTTTGTATTTATTAAATAGAAAAATAATTAGAAAAGCATTTTAAAAATTAGGAAAAAAAATTGAATTTTTTTGAAACTTTGTGCATGCTACTGTTGGAGCTTGATTTCATGGATCAAACCTCGTCCGTTTGGAAATCGCACCGCCCAACTAATGCACAAGAGACTCAAGAGCAAACCCTTTAAATTTGGTAGTGATCCAACGGTGGATTTCTCCAGAAAACCCAAAAACTAGTACCTAGGGATGTTTTTAGGAACTTGGAAAAAACCATTTAAAAAACATAGTTTTTGGAGAAATCAATGCAAAAGGATGATAGAAATGGAAACTAGACAAAGTTTGAAACAAAATGGCTCAAAAACCAAATGATTTGGACACCTATAGGGTCACTGGAGATGACCTAAGCCTGGCCGTCTTCTCAGTCTTCAGTTTCAGCGTCACGGTGTAAACCAGGCTGCCTGTGTAACCCAGTGTAAACTGGGTGCCGGTGTAACCCAGTGTACACTTGGCGCCGGTGTAAAGCAGGACTGCTGGTGTAAACCAGTGCACCTGCCAAACACCCTATAAATTAATAAATATTAATTTATGAAGTATTTTCACTTAAAATTGATTTTTAGGAGCTAGAGGAGTCCAAATCATGATCCGAAAGATGCATTGTGACCGTATTGACGACGCGGACCTAGTTTTAACTTAAAAACTTATAAATGACCACTTTTTATTTAGAAAAATTTTAAAATAGTGATGTGACATGTACATGTGCACTTGAATATACCAGTTAAAGGGAGTTATTAGCAAGCTAGTGGTCTCACACTGAGGTAGGTGACAACAACTAATATTTTGCCTTGATTTTTAAACCATGTTTAAACATAGCATCATGTGTGATTGTGTTCTAAATTGCAATTATTATTTACAGTGGATTTCATGCGACATTGAGTACAGGATGGTTATTCCAAATTGAAATCTTTTACTAAATAAACTTATTTCAAATGCTTTTACAAGCATGATGTAAATTAATTATGCTTAATTAGAGACTTATTTCTTATTATATATATAGAAAATGCATGGATTTACATGGAAATGAGAATAGAGGCTTATTAGCTGGTCCTTTTATAGGCTAACCCCAGGATGATGGGCATATCTTGGGGATTGCAAGCTATAAGTGCTCTTGAGTTTTAGCATATACATATGATTTTCGTGTTTTATATTTGATGACAGGTGCTCTCGCCCGGTGGGCGTCATGCTAGGAGGGATAGGGCCGGCCACCCACCTTTCGAGATTATGATGTGATGATTTTGTGATATGATAGACACCTGCCCATAGATGGCATTCGGTAGGGGTTTGGTAGCATGGATAGTCCACACTACCAGTCTGAGCCTTTCCATGGGGACAGACACTAAGTCTCCCGTTATGGTGTCAACGGAGAGCGACGATGGTTTATACCCATTGAGAGTTGCCACTGCAGCATGATGACCCATATTCTTGTTATGTGTGCATGTATGATAAGCATGGTTATGGATGTTATGCCTGGGTGTGACGACATTCAGAAGTTGAGTATGAGTACTCCTGATTAGTGATATTAGTACGATAGTGGGACCCATTACCTTAGGGTGCCCTTATTCTTGTTGTATGCTCCATTTTATTTATTCATGTCATATTTTAACTCTGTGAATTACATGTTTTAGCATATGGAATAAATTGACATTTATTTGAACATGACATTATAATATCACTATTTTCATAAATGTTAGACTTTTCATCAGTGCTGTTCACTATTTCTTTCATTTATTACATTAATTGTCTATGTACCTACACAAGCGATAGCTTGCTGAGGCATTGCTTTGTTTTGCAATGCCTTAGATCTCGAGCGCGACACCAGGAAAGGAAAAGCTGTTGATAAACCTTGAGAGCTGCTGAAGACTAGTTTTCCCTATAGTTTTAATCAGTGATGTGAGTCATTAGAGAGGATTATCATTTGAATTTTATTATGGACTGCATACTTTATATTGGATGTGATTTAGATGTTTGGACATATGTTGGACATTTATATGGGATATTATGATGGATAGACCCTGGGTCATATTATTATTGTGTTTTGAACATTTATTTGATTTAAAATAAAGGCGCCGATTTATTTGACGTTGATTTATATGCGGATTGTTTTATTTATGTTTAAATTACATGTAGGCCATTTTGAGAAAGGAAAACTAACACCCGGAGTTTTAAGATAGGTTTTAGTAAAATGTTAAATAAAGCTTTTTTCATGGGATCTCAAATGCTCTTATTTAAAATGCCATTATTATAAAATAAAATAAAAATTGTCTTAAAAATCTGGGGTGTTACAAATTTCAAGAGAAAATCTTGCAAATTTGAGAACACCACTGCGTTCGCCAAGAACTGGTCTATTCCCCTTGAAAACCTGTCAAAAAATAGGTCTGTTCCAATCAAATCACTGTTACAACTCGTTACTGTTGTAACTCAACTACGGTTGCACTCAAACTGTTGCAACTCGGATTATTGCAATGCACTACTGTTTCAACTCTGTACTGGTGCCACTCGTACTGTTACAACTCTGTACTATTGTAACTTCGTATCTGTTGGAATTCAAACTATTGGAACCCGCCTCTGGGGCACTGTGCCAACTCAGTATTGTTGTAGTACTGTAGCGATACTGTAGCCGACAGATGCTTTTTTTACTGTAGCAACATGATAGTATGCTTTTTCACTGTAGCAGCTATGATGGTTACTGTAGCAATTGTAGCATGAACAGTTTTTTTCTTCCTCTCGACCAGCGGAACTGCAAATCCGTTTTCTACCTCTATTTCACGACAAAACCTTGCTCTGATACCACTTGTTAGGGATTTTAGTCCCTGCCTAAGATCACATACACAAAAACACACCGATATTAACGTGGTTCGGCTAATAAGCCTACGTCCACGGGAGAGGTAACAATTTCACTATGTAAAATGAAATACAGGGGTTTTTACAGAGAAGAAGACACGGGGATTTTACAGAGGAATGGGTTCTCATTCTTTGCCCTTTTGGTATCCCTATTTATAGGGATTTTTGGGCCCTAATTTTCAACAAATTACAGAAGTCAATGGGCGGTGGCCGACGGCGGCGCCCCGCTATTGTTGAAGTCGGTGGCAGCTGACTGCGGCGGTTGCCACAGTTGAAGTCAGCAGTCAGTGGCCGACTGCTGCGCCCACCACCATTGAAGATGGTGTCGATGGTGGCTAAAGAATGGGGCTGGACCAACAAAGTGGCGCCTCCTAGACTCACTCCTCTTGCGTACGCAGCAAGGCTTAATGCCGTTGGAGAAGAAAGCAAGAGATTGTTATTCGGAGACCATACCCCTTGATAGCAATAAATTCATCCGGATGTTGGTCCTAGATGGATGCTTCATCATTGAGTTCTTACTAAAGTTTTGTGCTAAAGAAACCATTGATAAAGATGATCCCATCTTTCTGCAGTGTATATCTACCAATATTCGGCGGGACTTGTGACGACTCGAGAATCAAATTCCCTTCTTTGTTCTCGAACGCCTATTTGAGCTGACAAAGGGGCCGGTAGAGTCCTTAGCAAAGCTAGTTCTCGAATGCTTCACCTGGATGCCGAGGGCTGATAATGTTTGTCAGGATTGCAGTGACTTGAAAGGCAAACATTTACTCGATCTGATGCGTGCTAGTTTTCTTCCCCGAAAATGTACTGGAGGGGCAAAAAAGAAAAGCGAGTCCCAGTGCACGAAGCTCCCGCTTATGCGGGGTTCAGAAAAAAAGAAAACAAGTCTGCCAAATTAATTCCAAATGCATCAAAGCTCCAATTGGCAGGGATCAAGTTCAAGCCAGGAGATGCTGATAGTCTCATGGATATAAACTTTACAAATGGGACACTAGAAATCCCAAAAATGGGCATCGACAACGATATTGACTCATTCTTCAAAAGTTGTATCATGTTTGAACAGCACGGCCTTGATCCTTCTGATCTTCACTTTACAACTTACAGCGTCTTCATGGATTGCCTAATCGATACTCCTAATGATGTTGGAGTACTACGTGACCATCAAATTATTAAGAATCGCATGGGATCTGACGAGCTAATAGCTCGTTTCTTTAATCAGCTAGGGAGAGAGGCAGTCTGTACTCCCGAACAGAGATATCTCTGGCAACAATTTGAGGAAGTGAATGCGTACTACTCGAACAATTGGCATGTACGATGGGCAACCCTCATTAACACTTACTTCAATACTACATGGTCAGGAATAGTAACCGTTGCTGCTTCCATCCTCCTCCTTACCTTGACACAAACCATCTTTGTTATTTTTGCTTATTTCCGTCCTCCGTAGTGGATCATTTTCTTCATGCTTATGGTTTTTATAAATTATTTACCGTACTACTTCAGTTGCCATTCACAAATTAGCAGCTTGCTGTATGCAATTTGTAGTTTCTTCTTCTTACCTGAGGTTGTTGTCTCTGTTTCATAAGCACATTGCTTGTTTCTATTGCCATCGTTCGTTGATAATGCTTAAAGTTATTGTGAAATTACTTTACACTTTATTTGGAAGCTTAGATTGACACCTGTTGTATGTGATTTGTAGCTTTTCCTTGGCATAGTTCTAAAACTGGTCCAGTTAACAAATCGAGGTTACTAGCCACCCAGGAAAGGTCCTTTAGAGCGTGTATTTTTCTAGGCTACATCAAGACATGTTATCCTTCAAAAATCTAGATCCGTTGATTAAACAATTGACTAACTTCAAAAACATTTCTCTTCTTAAATATTCTTGAGCATATTGGTAGGAAAGAGGCTATTGAAGCCCAATTGATTGCAGCCAAAACAGAGATCCTTCTTGTGAAAAAAATTATTGGAAAACTTTTAGTAGTTGAGGATGATTCAGAAGTGGTGATTAGTTAGATTAAAGAACCTGAGATTGTAGGCTGGAGATTGGCAAATATGATAGATGAAACTCAATTTCCATGAACGATAGGCAATTTGTTTTTAGGCATACACCTAGGTCGGCAAATGAAATGGTGGATGAGCTTGCAAAAACATGTGCAATCAAGATAGGTCTTCCATCGTTTATATCAGAAGAAGGCAAAAGGGTTATTCATGGTACAACAATGAGTGCTAACAACTAGTTTCTCCTACAATGGGTAGGGGGCCTTTTGTCTTTTAGGCTTTTCCTTGATGTGTAATGCTGCTGGTAGAGGTCGCATGGTAGTTTGTGGATAAGACTGCTGGAAACCAGCAACGTATAGAGACCTCTGTTGGTTTCATTATCTTTTTCTCAATTTAGCATTTTGATCAGTAGCTAGCCTTTTGAATTACGATCCAATCCATTTATATGGCAGATACTATCCCGTCAACACTAATTTTTTCTTAATCGGACATTTCTAGACCCTTTATCTAAAAAGCCTTGTTTGAAGCTCTTCTTTTTTTATTGAAAAATGTGAGCCTCTAATTTTCGGTGAATTATTATATGTCAATAAAATATCTCATTTTTAATGCAGTGTGAGTTTTTTATATTTTTATTCTTTGGTTCAAGCAAACTATTGAAAAGCAAATGCACCAAATTCTTTTAAGCACGGTAGTGCATGGAGTCTCTCCTCTATGTGAGGTTTTGGGACTGTATGAGTTGTGTATCTACTATTAGATAAATAATAAAAATTACAACACAATAATTAACTCACACTCCAAAATCTAATTCCGAGCCAAAGAAAAAAGCGGCCACTCGACGAGGCTTCCCTAAACCAAAACTATGGGAGTTAACTGCTGATAGTGCGCAAGTTTATTCCTGTATTGACCTAAAAGTGTACATCTATACTACCTATAAAGCAAACGGCCCCTAGAGAATGAAATGCTGACGGATTTGCTAAAAGAAATATAAATATCAAGTAAAAGAAAAGAAGGGCAGTTTTTAGTAAGAATATATTAACAAGAGAAAAGGAAAAGCAGAATGGCATACTTGTATCAAAAAATAAAAAGGTGAGCAGTGGTGGGAAATGTACATTTACATGGAAAAAGAAAAGGGACAACATCTAATGAATTCTGCATAAAAGCTAATGTGGTTAACTGCTGATAATGCGCAAGTTTATTGGTATATCAACCTAAGCGTGTACATCTATACTACCTATGAAACAAACGCCCCCAAGAGAGTGAAATGCCTAGGGATTTACTAAAAGATATCATAAACGCGAAAGAACAGTCAGGTATCTATAAATATCAAGAAAAAATGAGGGCAATTTTTAGTAAGGTTATATTAAAAAGAAAAAATTAAAAGTAGAATGGCATATTTCTAAATATCATAAGACAAAAAGTTTAAGTATTAATGGGAAAACAGGAGGCGTTGCTGTTAAACTAACTTTTAGTGCGGATCCCCGCTCAAGATTAAAACCATCGGTAAAAACTTCACCTTTTAATTTCTGCCTTGAACTTTCCCTCTTCAACTCGCACAAGAAAACCTACAATTTGCTTGTCCACCTTTATCGAGGATATGTACTTCCTAGTAGTTAGTCTCTAATTATTATGCAAGTACATGAGTTTGAGTTAATTTAGAAACTTAAAAACTTGACTCAACTTAAAGTAAGATGGGTTAAGTTAATTCGAAGCCACCCATAGGTGACTTAAAATACTGAAGTGGGAATTACTTATTTGGCTCTACATATAAAATTACATTATATATGTATAAATGAAAACAGCAAAAGTTGGTTAAGATATTTTATTTTATCCTTCGTACGAAAGAGGCCTACCTTTGATAATACAATCATTCACACCCCTACTTACAAGGTGAACTTGTCCAGTAAATCTAGAAAACTCCACACAGTTATGCTTATGACCACATTCTATAACATTGATCTAGACCGTCGATCAGAGTAGACTACATGCCCTACCTCAGGACAGAAAGGCATCCGTTGCATGGAGGAAATACAGACTTCTTGTTGATGGACAGAGATAGAATAGCAACTGGACGTGTGGAAGTCCCCGCGAAAAGGACAAGGCAACGACTATTTAGACAACGCACTGGGGCGATACACTGACATGCAGCTTCCCTTCAGGCCTCGGTGTCATTAACAGCTTTCAACCCCGCGTGTGCTTTCCTGCGTGCATGTAAAAACTACGAACTCGTGACTCACGCCTGCCTGCTGCTCCACACTCACACCGCTGATAGGACTGCCATTTAAGGAGATAAATAAATAAATAAATAAATAAATATGGAAAAAAGGTGCAGGACTTCGTGAAAGAACCCTCTTGGAGAAGAGAAGAACGAGAAAGAAGCAAGTATCAACGTCTAGTTGTTACGGTTTTTGTGTCTGTTCATGCTCGGTCTTCTAACTACTAATTTTTCTTAAATTTTTAATAGTCACGATTAATAATCTAAAACATAATAGCTAGAATTATTCGATGATCATGAACTTGGATGTCTAGCAACCTAAGGCAAGCCAAACATAATGAACCAATTAGATCATCTAAATATGAAGTATACTTTTGTGCGTTTCCATAACATTTTTCTGGTAGCATAGAAACAGTTAATGATTAGACCCACTTATATGATGTTCGAATGAATTGTCTCTAACGGATAATGGATAATTTTATGACACATAATCCAAATAATTCAACTAAGCATAAAACCAAAGACTAATATAACAAAAACTCACAAAAGTTGAGTGAGTATAGTGTAGTGGGAGAGAGATAATCTTAATTGTGAAGGTTGGGAGTTTAGGACTCTTCCAGAGTGTGTGAGTGTGTGCATTTACCATTAAAAAATAATAATAATAATCAAAACTACATTGCTAAAATAAGCCAATAGCCATGAACTTTGTTGTTTAACCAATCTAAGGGAGGTCAACAAAATAAATTGGTAAAATCTTCCAAAGGCAGGTTCCTGAGTCAATCTCCAAACAAAGTCTAGATAGCATTTATGAATTAGTATTACTATAGAACCTTGTGGTTCTCCCGTTCCTCGTACCCTGCATAAGGAAGGAGCTTTGTCCACCGGGGCTAGCCCTTTTTTTTATTACTTAGCTAGTTCACTTCTCCTAGCGCTTGAAAGAGTGAAAATGTGGAACAAAATGGCTAGATATGCATGTCCTTGAATAGTTTTTTTTTTTTTTACTATAACATTGTTAGATAAATACTCACACACACCCTTGAGCAAACTCAAACTCATGACTCGCAACTTTAAAACCCATTCTTACACCAACGCACCACCCTCGCACACAACTGATTTTGTTCATTTGGATTCATTTTTTTCTAAATATTTCTTGAGCTACTTCCATTACCAGATTTGCTAAGATAAGCTTACAAGTGTAGGACTAGTGAGCTTCTTAAGTTTGATTTGGATCAGGACTAAAAGCTGCATTAGTCAGATCCTCGAGTCTAAAAGGTTGTAGTTGATATTGTCTTAGGGCACAATCATTTTTTAAGGATAAGCGTGTATAGAGATAAAGCAAGAGATGACGAGGGAGAATTAATAGAAGGGGCAGCCCATTTCACTTCTCTGCTAGGTACAACGTTGGTTTTGTTAGCTTCCAAAAAGCTACCGAAACTAGCCAATGTTTCAACCTCTCTTCTTTTGCTTCCTTTGTCGATCTGTCTTTACTCCCTTCTCTTCACTGGGATGTGAAAGCCTACACAGCAACAGCAAAGGAGAATATATGCATCAAAATAAGAGACCGAAACCTATATATGAGAAGTGATAGCATGGCAAACAATATCAGAAGCTTGGTCCAGGCCCACCCATATGACACTGGCTTAATCCCAACCTTTGATCTCTTGGGCACGTTCGTGAAGATAATATGATAAAAAAATATGGAAATAACAAAATCCAATCGATATCTTGCAAATGTACATTTACAAGGCAAAAGAAAAGGAGTAATCATCTACACAAAAGCCAATATAGTTCAGTAGTTAGGTTGATGCGCCTCTCCTATAAGTAGCTCAAAGGTTTGAGGTAGTGTATTCTAGTCCATTAGGACATGTAGGAATAGAAAGACGTATAGAATGCATGTTGCCAGTTCAAAAAAAATAAAATAATAATTTGAATTTGAATTTGAAAAGGAGCAATCGTCTAATGATTTCCAACACAAAAGCCAATATAGTCCAGTAGTTAGGTTGATGCGCCTCTCCTATAAGTAGCTCAAAGGTTCGAGGTAGTGGATATGTAGGAATAGAAAGACGTATAGAATGCATGTTACTAGTTCAAAAAATTAAATTAAAATTTTACATTCTTATGAATTCTACTATCAATGGTCAGACGAAGGATCCTTATACATTTGCATGATGGGCTTGTCAAAGGTAACGAAGTGTTTGATTCAATTAATCTTGTCAAGGAAACAAGCCCCAAGGACCAAAACTCGAAATATCGAAAAATTATGGAGAAAATGTTGCAATGTCCAGGGTCTGCCAGATGGTCCCCCAGGTTCTCCAATGGGCCCTGTCGAGTGTAGATACGCCAATCGACCCTTCTTTATCTCCTTCGTCCTCATCACCATCACCGGTTCTGGGGATCCTCGGCCCCACATCAGAGGATCGAACTATAGGCCTCCTGCATACCCAACTTCGTGTTTGGGTTCTTTCGGTTTGGGGAATTAAGGCTCAATGTCAATGGACCCAGGCTTGAGAATGTCTGCCCATCTCCTGCCATCGACCCAGCCCATTAGGCCCAATTGGACCGGAAAGGGAGCAGTGGCATCTGCAAAGTATTGCCGAGTCCCGGCATCCTACCATGAGTAATTCTATGAATCCGAGTTGTTCTAGCAACTCGGGGATGAGGATTCCGGCGACGGTGAACATCGCCCATTGGCTGTGCATCAGCTCTGCCTGCGCAAACCAGTGAAGGAGCTCCGGATCCGACCCTGTAAGACGAACAAGTGTTTTAGAACGGTGGTGGACTTGCGGATGGTTTCATGGGCTGTTTCCCATAACTTCAACCGTTTACAATTTGTGTAGCTCGTTGTAGCAGGAAGACCAATTAGTATGTCAAAGCTCCACTGCCCATTTCGTCCCCATATTAATTCAGAGCATTGGATGAATTATGTCTAATCATTTCACTGACTAGATGATCCTAGCAAATAAATTTAATTACTTTCATTTAGAAAATCTGTGTTTTAATGGAAAAAATTATCATTGTGGATGTCAAATGATTGTAATGCAAAAAATAAGGAACAATACTACTTAATTGTTTATATGAAATTAGTTATAGTCAATATATGAATATGTACAAAATACTCGAAGCCCTTAACATTTTAATGACCGAGCCTAACATAAATTAGGGTTACGAATTTTCACCCTAGCTCGATCCTAACAACAAATTTCTTGGCCAACACAAATCTTAGGGGCCAATTAAGGTTTGTGCCTTAACTGTCTAAACCTTTGCCGTCCCTAATACAGATTATTGATTTTTTAATTTCCAAACCAGTTGTGGATCAAACGCTTTGAATTGCCAGGCGCCGTTCATCCATAACAAGGCTACAATATTAACGTCTTGAATCAATGAATAGACAGGCTAAACGATTAGTGTCAGTCTCTGAATCTGGCCCTCAATAGATGATTAGAAGATGAACAAGCAAGCTCCACAAATCAACGGCCTAGAAAAGTCGAATTAGGTGAGAGTTTTGAAGCGTTGCCGTCTATAACAACGCCTAGCAGACCAACAGTTTCAATCATTTAACGGATAGCCTCGGCTCATACTGAGCCCCACAACAAATGGCAAATACCGGCCCTATCCGGTCGGAGAAACCTAGTGCCACGATCACTGGCTTGTAACTGGTTACTTGGGCAAAGTCCAATCAAAGTCCGACTGATCAATGCATTTTGTTACCGGGAATGCGGCCACTGTATATGGTGGCTGAACGAACATTCCAGCTCGAGAAATTTGCCGAATCTGATAATTGAGATGAGATTCGAAGACTCGGTGTAATGAAATATGCAAGAAAACCAAACAAAACAGCAACAAACAATGCCATCCAATAAATACAACTGTTAGCCAGTTTGTTCCTCATTATAACAAGCAAAGTCTCTTCCAATAGAAGCATTTAAATCCGGAGGATCATACATTAATCTGTTGTAAATGATATCGCAGAGGAGCAGCATCACACAAGCATAAAACAAGGCTATTATATGATGCAGAGCATCTCTAACTATCATAAAGTTTCAAGGCTACCTTCAGTCCACCATTAATGACCATAAACCGTTCACAGTGAGACAGTTCAAGGCTATCTTCAGTCCACCATTAATGACCATAAACCGTTCACAGTGAGACAGTTCAAGGCTACCTTCAGTCCATTAATGACCATAAACCGTTCACAGTGAGACAGGCATTGATTGCACCCCATTTAACATATAATGGTTCTGGATCAATTTCCTCTCTCTCTCTCTCTCTCTCTCTCTCTCTCTCTCTCTCTCTCTCTCTCTCTCTCTCTCTTATGCCAAAGGTTCCATGAAATTTAATTTATAGCTTAACATGATAAATAACTTAAATATAATAAAAAAATATCACCCTACATGAGAAGAAGATGTGTGGACTTCTTCCTCACTTTTGACCGTGGACTCTTATTGAGACTTATAACATTTTTCAACATTTTCCTTTTTCTTCTTGACCTTTGCTTTTCTTGTCTTTCTCATAGAGGAATAATGTCTTTCAGATCACTTCAAAGGTACTTCACGGGGATGTTCATTTGGTGCATCTTCCATGTAAGATTGGTGTCGAAGATGTTCTCAATCATGCAAGTCATGAGTTTACGTTCGCTCAAAAATGTGTATGAATATTTATGGAACAATGTCACAATTCAAAAAAGAGTACATGCTGGCTAGACTTTAATGTGGTGGCTGGTTGCGATGCCCTTTATCTTCAACACCACTGTGTAAAATACTCATCCACTCGACCAGTTTATATGCTTAGCTTGTTTAAGAGGAGGAATATCATTCATTTTCTTCATTGCCACAGTTCATATTTTCTAAGCCACATCAAGATATATTATACTTCAAAATTCTAGATTAGCTGATTAAACCAAAGATCAGAGCATAATTGTGCTTTCTTTCTCTTTTTTTATCCTTAACTACAAAAGAGTACAATTTCCCATCAATAGCTAATTCACATGGCTTGAGTTCCTTGCCAAATGAATATTTCACTAACGTTATTTAGAGTCTTATATCTATGAGGGCATTGGTATAATTTTGGGTTTATTAGTTAATAGCCATTTTAAGAAATGTTATATAATGTATGTAAACCCATATTTTTCACAGCAAATGAGTGTAAGAAGAACTATTGGATTTTTCTTGCAGGAGCAAAGGTGAAGAAGATTGGCGGTTAATCTTCAAGGGTCTTTGTAATCACTTATTATTAGCAGATTTCTCTCTAGTTGCTTTTCCCATGGACGTAAGCAAACTTACTGAATCATATGCATCTTGTGTCTTTCCTTAAATATGTATGTTCCTTTTTTCCTATATTAGTTTTTCTTTGATTTCTTTGAATGTATTAGGTGCAAACATTCTTCTGTTATAAGGTGGTCATTGGCTTCCATTAATAATCATCAAGGTGACATATGGAATTAGAGCTATAGTGCACATAAGATGTTGGGTGAAATTGTCAAGTGAGGTTTTAAGATCAAGGTAAGTAAGATGTCAAAGATTTCAAGTGCTAAGTTTGAGGTAGAGAAATTTGATGGCAAGGGAAACTTTGGACATATGTAGGTATAGTTGGTTTAAAATGGATCGGCGGATATCTAAAATAGAAAGTCAATGCATTTATATGTTATGCAAATAGACATAAGCGATCATATGAAGGGGACTATGAAAAGATAAAAGAGTGGTTGAAGAAAAAGAAGCTTCAAGAGGGAGAGCAGGCTAATGTAGCCACTCAATTGGAAGAAGAGGTGGATGTTCGCATAGCTTCTTCAGGTATAGTATCTATACTTAATTTGGTTATTGATTCCGGTTGTTCTTATCATATGACTTCTTATAAGAAGATCTTTGACTCTTATAGCTCTTGTGATGGTGAAAGTAGATTAATAGGCAATAGTTCTACATTCAAGTCTGTAGGTGTTGGTAAAGTAAAGATTAAAATATATGATGAAATGGTGAGAACTTTGACGGATGTGAAGCATGTACCAAATTTAGTTTGCAAGAAGAGGAATTGGAGGACCACGAATCGAGCTTATCCACATTTTTGAATGATTCTTTTAGTTTGAGAAGGGCTTCGGATTCTGACAAAGCCAAAGTTAGAAGATGATTGAGGAAGAAGAAGAAGAGAAGGAATAGATGGAGAATGGGAACAGCGGCCATTGCTTATCCGGAAATCTGACAGCTCCGGGAAGAATCTTGGGACGCTGTTCAGAATTTTTTTCAGTTTTGTATTTCTTTTCTCTTTTTTGGTAGGTTGTTTGGGATCTTTGGTGCTGTGGAATGGAGGCATTGGTTTAGGAGAAGGTGGCGGGAGAGGGAAAGGTCTAAGAAAAGGAAAATGAGAAGGGAGAGGTTGGTGTTCTTCTTTTGGGTTTGACTGAGTCTAACTGGTAAAACGGTCCAACCCATAGTCTTCTTAATCATCGCTGGCCCACAATCGGCAAGCAATTGAACCTATAAGATGAAGGGTCTTTGTGAGCACAACTACCTGGCCCACAACCATCTGAGCTCACCAAGATGGACGGTTGTGTTCAAACCTATCTGGCCCTAAGTGTGTCTTTAGCTGGAAGACTAATACCGACACCCAATGTTTTCTATTTTCTTGTAAGCGCCAAGGAGGACAAGCTGTAGAAGGATTTGTAGAGGCTAAAATGACTTGTAAATCCGGATTTTGACTTTTCAACTCTTTTTTTTCTGTTGTTTTTGAATCTTAACCGTTCATTTTCTCCTAATAGGAACAATGTTTTTAAGATAATTTGACAGAGGTGTTCTTTGATGCATGTTCTGGCTAACTCCTCAAAGGAGGAATTTCATGCTGTTGGTGACCCACACCGTTCACTGTGTTCTAAGGTTGGCCCCACCTGTTTACTGATCCAATCTTTCAAGAAATCATCACTCTATGTTGGACATTGTATGTGAATTGTAGCCCATATGTAATCTATGACCGTGTATCTATGGGCATTTATTTATAGCATCATGATGTTTGATGCGTGCTTGCTATAAACATTGGCCCCACCTGTATATTATTCTAATCATTCACCGGTCTCTCTCTCTCTCCACTGCCACTGGGTCTTAGACAAAGCAACCAAATTTCATAACTATTACTTCAGCCCTGTCTTTTCTGCTTCTAAATCATGTTCATCAAAATTTGTTCAGTGAAAATGCTAATAAAATGAGGGCATTTTGGGGACTAGAGACTCAAAAGGGGTAGACCGAGTATGGAGAACTCCGTTTTTATTCATGTGGGACTAGGCTCTGGTGAATAGCCCAATCGCTGATTGCCACCACCTGATAATATTTTTCAAGAATAAAAGTACACTTTAATTCTTGAAACTATTTACTTATGAAATTTTAATTCATAAATTTTCGGAAATACAATTTAGTCACTACCAGTGACTTTAGTCCTTCCGCTTAAGTTTCGCTCCACCAACGGATGGCTCGGCACCATAAGTAATTGTTTATTATTTTCTTAAAATATATTTCATCATTTTTACCCAAAACCGAAATTCTCCCTTAAAACCATCCAGCCCCCACTACTCCGGCTAACCCTGCTCCGTTTTCTGCTTCTCTCCGGCCGGCTCAAAATCACCATCCCTCTACCAACATCGATCCCTGCAAAACTGCCACTATTCTATTTATCATGCACTTCTTCTTCTTCTCCTTCTTAGCCAAATTCTGGCAGAACTTCTCTTTTCATCCTAGAGTCGTAAATTTGGTCCAGTTCCAATTTAATTTGAGAAAAACCAAACCAGAATAAAAAACTGAATCATTTGACTATAACACCCTTATTGATCAAAATTTTAACTTTAGACTAATTAAGGATCATTTTCAATTCAATTTCTATATGACAAACTATGCCTTCACTTATAGCTCTCATGTGTGTTGGCTTGAGGTGAGAAAGTATGCAGAAATAGGTTGTTGCCTCCATAATTCATAGAATTAAAGGTTTTTCATAGCTCAAAACTCTTTACTTTGGTCTTTTTATCTCTCACTTCAAAGTTTGAATATTCCTTTTTAGTCTTAGTTTAATTGTTGGAATTGGTTGCTTAGTTGGATGATGCCACTACCTTAGTTTGTTTATATTTTCTTGATTGGCTGATGATTGTCATGAGAAAATGTAACAATTTGTCTTTGTTGATAATGTCAAAGTATGAGATTCCAGGTCCATATATAATTAAAGAACTAAGTTTTATAATTTTAATTGTTCTATCTTTGGACTGGTTAGTCATTGCACATGAATGATATTTGATCTTACATAACCTTGACAAAAAAAAGAAGAGAGAGAGAGAGAATATACTAAGTGAATATGCCCAAGAGGTATATAGGTTCTTGAATAATTATCATAAATAAGGATATGTTTTCTTTGGTATGTGGCACTTTGAATGAGTTCACAAGAGCATCCTACATTTTCATGGTAGTAATTGTTTGCATGACTACTTTCATTTAGCTTAGAGAAACATTGTAGACAGGTAAACCAAATCAAAATTGAACAATCTGTTTTTGATACTTTAAACTAGAACCAAATTCTAGAATGGTCAAGTTCCAATCTTACTAAAATTTTTATGGTACAATTTCATTTATGGGTGTAATAGAACTGGAACCGAAACTGTGACACCCCTACTTACAAGGTAAACTTATCTAAAGGAATGCTAAAATAATCCCAAAGAACACCACACAGTTATGCAAATCTGCAGCTTTTTTTTATGGTACCCCCACACGCAGCATTGACTTAGACCATTGATCAAACTCGGCTACCTGGCCCAAAAATCATCATAGGAAGGCCTCTGTTACAATGAAGAAATATAGACTTCTTGATAGACATCAATAAAACGCTAGTTGGACGCATAGAAGTCCGCTGTGGAAAGGAGAGGGCATTTCTAGTCAGTGCATTGAGGCCACTATACTGATATGCAGTTCCTCATTAGGCCTTATCATGATGGTTGAGTTGTTGTCGTGTAATCTAGAGATCAAGTGTTCAAGACATGAAAACAGTTTCTTACAAAAATACAAGTAAGATTGTATATTATTAACCCTTTGTAGCCCGCCCTTTCTCGGACACTGCATATGCAAAAACTTCTTACATCAGGCTGCCCTCTAAATGTCCTTTCCTACACACACGAACAAAAGGACCATGCCGAGCCAACGAACTCATGATCCTCATGCTTGCCCACACTCACATACCTCACAATAGTGTCACATTAGGAGATAAAAAATAATAATAACTAAATAAAAAAGAAAAAAGAAGAAGGGTGCATTCATGAACAAACCCTTGTGGAAAAGAGAAGATTGAGAAAGAAGCCAATTAGTATATGTAAATATGACTATTTGGGCAAAAGATGAAATGGTTCTAGCAGCTTTGATAAGTCTGCCTATCTTTACCATCGTTCTTGTCGTTGGTTGGCCTTAACGTCACCGGTATAGTAATATTTCACGAGGCTTTATACCTATAGGAATGCTAGGGCAAAAGCCCTAAAAGGAAGCCTCCAATATTTAGCATAATGAGAATACACCCTAGATGATCTCACGCATTCATCTCAGGCATAATAATTACTAGCTTAAACAGAGTTTGGATTGAAATATTTGACCCTCTAAAGAGTATTTGTAGCACAAAAATGTTAACAATTAAAAACTTTGTATAAATAATAGTCTAAATTCAACTTATAAAGCAATAATTTTGAAATATGAGAATCATTCAATTATCAAAATCTTTTACTTACTATTCATGAAGAAACAATTAGATGAGTGGATCAGATCATGCAAAGGTGGGCATATCATGCCAAATCTGCAGCAGTTCTACTCTTAGGCCTTCGATCTATCATTCCTCTTATCTATGTTTTTTTTTCTTCCTATTTTTCTATTTTGATTCATAGGCGTTTTCTTTTTGTACTTTTATTCACTATGTCACAACTAAAGCATAGAGGGGATGGGGATAGCTTGTCGTGATTTTGTCATTTCTGTGTTTTGTGGTTGCTGATGTGGTAAAATCCTCATCGCCTTTTGTGGAAGCTTGATTCTATATAAATTCTAAATTGTACTTGTCATTGGTCTGACATGGATAATAATACATTCGAAATTGTGACGACCTGGGTTTTTCCATGCATTTTTAACTGTAATATCTAATTCTTAGGGCGGGATACATCCCTATTTGGAAATCATTTTATGAAAACGATGCAATGCAGCGGAAAATCTTTTCTTTTAAACTCATTTTGAAAACTCCGAGTGTCATTTGCTTTCACAACAACCAAAGTAGTTTTTAAAAATTACTGTAATCATAAATGTCTTCTCAGGTCTATCCAGTTATAGCTCATAGCCCAATTGTAAATAAATACATATACACATCCAAAGGGTAGAGTGTTTACTTACATTCATACTTGTCTCTTCTTCATTTACTTGGTCGTAGTACTAACATTTCCTAATGCTTCTTTTATTCGTAAGTGGAGTTATCCTGAAAAATAATATATTTGAATGAGTATTTCTCATACCCAGTAGGTGATCTGATACTACTATTTTGAAAACACGATAGGTAACATGCAGGATTCCAAGAGCTTTTCATGTAAAACATCAGTGATTCTTTTTGTGTAAGCATGCATAGTTATGCATAAAACATAAATTTATTGATGCAATTTCAATCATGGAGTCCTTTCTCATAATCTAGTATAATATGATCAAAATCATGAAATAGAAATCAATAGATCCAGATACGAAGATCTCATCAAATGCATCAAACCAGCGAGTCAAATATAATAATCATAAAACTCTTAAAATAGTCATCGTTCAAGCAAATGCTAGTATCATGCACAGTAGTCTCTCGGCATACACGTCACGCCAATTGGTCTCGAGTACTCGTATACGACCATCTCATTGTTATATGCATATCAATCTCACTGAAATCATAGGGCCACTACACTCACGACCAGAACCCCTCTGAATCGCATGTCTCCGGTATCTAGAGACCAGTCCACCATAGCCTCCACGGCGACTATAGATTTGTTCTCGAAAGGGTGCCGTGAACACTTCCAATGGTCGTCCCTGTTTACCACAGCAATCAAGGAAGGGACAATGCCGTTTTTGGCAACGATACCATCCACCTTTTTGGTGGTAAAGGCCGGGAGGCCAAACCCGTACCCCTCAGCATAGTGCCCACTAAGCTTAATAGCCCAATAACATACATAGTCCAAAGCTCAAATCGACATAAATCATACAATTTATGCATTTGTTTTCAAATCAAGCGAGCAATGCACGACATCTGCTCATGCTAGGATTGTAATCAATGCCATAAATCCGCAAGATCGTAACAAACAACGTATCCAAACGCATATGCAATACGGTGACAGATGCAAGTGCATCAAGGTCATGGTTTAAAAAACACATACTAATTACAGTAATAGAAACAAGTAACTCAATTTGGAATGCATTTTGAAAACAGAGTAGTATCATATTACCTACCTCGATGTTCCTTGAATCGCATTCTTCACTGCTCAATCCTGACCCATCTTAGTGAAACCCTGGATATTAATAACAAGGATTCAAGTATTATTTTCCAACTTTTATGGGTCATTACTTAAACTTATAGATTAATGGCTAAATTTGTCTTTTAGGACCTATAGACCCTTGCTTAGCATGTTTTTAAGCTAGATCTAGAAGATCTTTATAGTTCTTAGGCTATAGTTACACTGAATAGTCCCATGAGCCTAATTTTTATAGTCTCATTAGGTCCGCGTCATTAATAAGGACGCAACGGTTCTTTCGGATCGTCAATCGGAGTCTTATAGCTCCTGCAATTGCATTTTTAGTGTTACAATGTCACGGACGATCCAGCTTTTGTCCATGCGGGGCCGCGGTTCCCCCCAAAGGCCGCGCAAGAGACTGCGTTCGCACGCGCATATGCATGCCCAAGCGACGCTATCACACTCGTCCTGGATGGCGTCACGTGGACACGTCTTTGGCGCAGGCGTGATGTGCCTTGGCTCCCGGGGCGCTCGTGCGACCCGGTCGAACCTAGGACTGGGCCCCGCACGCGGCGTGCACGTGAGAGGACACCCAGGGAGCGCATCACACCTGGCGTCCCCGGGGTCATCTTCTTCGACGGGTTATCAAGACCCATCAAGAGTCCGGCATTTTCAGGCCAGAAAAACGACCAGATCCGGCATGGATCTGGCCTAGAGGAAGGAAAAACGAAGAGAGGGGAAAGAGGGGCTTACCTTGGGTAGCCTAGGGAGTGCCCATCGCCGGTGGATGCGTCTATTTCCTCTCTGAAACCCCAGGTTCACGAACACGAAGAAGGGGGAAATCAGATCGATTTCCGGTGAGACTAGAGGAAGAAGGCGGGAGGTGAAGAGAGGGGAATGGCCGCCCTGTAGGGAAGACTTGGGCCTGGCCGAAACCTGCAGGGAAAACCGAATGAGGATTTTTCGATTTTTGCTGTAAACCCTAGCTCGATAGCCGGAGATGGAGAAGAGGAGAGATGGTTGAGGAGGAGGGAAGAGGACTTTTTATAGCCTGGCCAAGGCAGTGCTGCCCATGGTGGTGCCGCCATTTCTACCGCCTCACAGAGGCGGTGCTTGGAAGGGTCAAGAATGGCAGTGGCTGGAGGTAGGGGACGACCTGGGGGTGCTGTTAGTAAAACGGTCTCCTGTGTTTTCGGGTCGTTCTGTTTTAATTGTATTTTATAGAAATGGCCCTCTATCTTCAAACACCCATAACTTTGTCATATGAACTCCATTTTTGGCGTTCTTTGAGGCTTTAGATTTGATTTTGAATGTAGAATCTAATGGTACTAATTTTCTTACAAATTCCTTTGTTTACTATTTTAGATAAAATCAAACATTTAACATGGTTCATTTCCTATATAATGTCCAATTCATTTTTGTTTGTAAAATAGGTGCAAAAGTAGCGAAAATGCTCGGGGCATTACAGAAATACAATAAGAGTTGGCCTACATTTGGACGACAAGACCTATGTACATTGTCTGGCCTATCTTATTGATAATTTAAAACAAAATATATCTGGCTAACCTAAGACAAACTAAACATAAATAATAGATCATCTAAATATTAAGTCTATAAAGTTGATTATTAAATTAGATTACTTTTGTGCATTTCTATATAGAAGGAGAGCTTTGGCTCCGCAATTGAGTTGTCGTGTGATCTAGAGATCACGGATTCGAGGTATAGAAACAGTCTCTAGCAAAAATACAAGATAAGGCTATGTACTATTCTTTTGTAGTCCGCTCCTTATCCAAACCTTGCATATGCAAAAGCTTTGTGCACCAAGCTGTCATTTTTATTTTTGCATTTTTCATATCATTTTTCGAGTAGCATAAAAACAGCCAATGATTAGACCCTCTTATATAATGTTAGAAGAAACTGCCTATAATGGATAATTTTATAACACATAGTCCAAATAATTCAACTTGGTGTAAAGCCAAAGACTAATATGAACAAAAACTCACAAAAGCTAACCTTTATAAAAATGCAAACAGAAATAGGTAGAAGTGGCACAAGAGAGAATCATAATTGACTATGATTAAAAAAATCAAAACTGCAGGCGAGTGAGTGTGATGCAGTGGGTGAGAGAGAATCTTAATTGTGAAGGCTGCGGAGTTTGGGACTCTCAAGAGAGAGTGTGAGTGTGCGCCTTCGTGGGTGTGTGAGTGCATGCGTCTACCATTACAAAAAAAATCAAAGATGTATTGCCAAAATCATCCAACAATCATAAACTTCATTGTTTAACCAATGAAAGAGAGGCCAACAAAATAAATTGGTCAAATCATCTAAAGTAGGTTCCAAACTCAGTCTCCAAACAAAGTATGGATAGCATTTTTGAATTATACTGTTTAGCTAGTTCTCTTCTCTGATCACTTGAAAGGATGGAAATGTGAAATTGAATGGCTAGATATGCATGTCCTTGGACAACTTTTCAGATTCCTAGGATGAGCACAATCATTTTTAAGAACATGAAATAATATTGCCTTTTTGCCGAGATAAGGCTAATTGTTTGCATAACCTTTTGGATACAAAGCAAATAACTCACTTGCACTCTTAAATCTCATATTCGGTTACAGAAAAATACGACAATTCGAGCCTATAATCAAGCATATTTCAAGAAAGATACCAACTGTGATAGACATTTGCTGGCTAATTGTTTGCCAAACTTAACTAGTTGCAACTGATTTGGGAAGCATCTAAATCTTAAGCCAACAACATTTCTGCCCCCTTTTCTTTCTATCTGCCACGTTAAAACATAGATAAATCATTCGAAAAAGGAACAACCCACCGTTTTAGGCTATTTTATCTATGTTTTCATATCACCACATTGGTTTTGTTACCAATATTGGCATGATCTAGATAATCTTAGGTAATCTACAACGTGCAGCAATGGCAGGGATTCATCCAGAATGAGTGTGTACAGAAATAAAACAAAAGATAACAAGGGAGAATTAACAGAAAGGGGCAGCCCATTTCACTTCTCTGCTGTGTACAATGTTGGTCTTGTTAGCTTTCAAAAGGCTACCGAAACTAGCCAGTATTTCAACCTCTTAGCTTTTGCTTCCTTTGTTCAGGCTGCCTATACTCCCCTTCTCTTCACTGGGATGTGAAAGCCTACACAGCAACAATATATGCATCAAAATAAGAGAAGAGAAACCTCTATATGAGAAGTCATAACATGGCAAAAAAGATCAGAAGCTTGGTCTAGGCCCACCCAAATAGCAGTGGCTTAATCCCAACCTTGGATGTCCTAGGCACGATCATGAAGATAATGCGATTAAAAAAATTGTGCAAATACCAAAGTCCAATTAATATCTTGCAAATGTATATTTACAAGGAAAAAAGAAAAGGGACAATTATCTAATGAATTTTACATAAGCCAATATAGTCTAGTGGTTAGGTTGATCTGTCTTTTCAATAAATAGCTCAAATGTTTGAGGTAATGCATCCCAACCCTTTAAGAGATGTAGGAATAGAAAGCCGTCAAAAAAATAATAAAGATTTTAATATTTTACAATCTCATGAATTCTACTATCAATGGTCAGAAACACACTTTTCCGAGTAACGTTAGCTACAAGTGGGCCACATTCAGATGAAGGATCCTGATAAATTGCATGATGGGCCCACGTCAAACTTGTCAAAGATAACAAAGTGTTTTATGCAATTGAATCTGGTCAAGGAAACAATCGAAGGGTAAAAACACGAAATATAGAAAATTTACCGAAAAATGTTGCAATGTCCAGGGTCTGCCAGGTGGTCCCTCAGGTTCTCCAATGGGCCCTGTCCAGTGTAGATAGATCGGAACCAAAAGCCCACAAAGCGAGCATCGCCAATCAACCGTTCTTTATCTCTTTCGTCCTCATCAACATCACCGGTTGGGGGGATCCTCGGCCCACATCAAAGGATCGAACCATACGCCTTCTGGATACCTAACGTCGCGTTTCGGGACCCAAATGGACCACAGAGTCTAGCGGGATCTATTGCCGAGTTCCGGCATCATACCATGTATACTTCTCAATGAATCCGAGTCGTTGTAGCAACTCAGGGATGAGAATTCCGGCGACGGCAAGCATTGTCCATCAGCTGCGCCAGCGCAAACCATCGAAGGAGCTCCAGATCCGACTCTGGAAGACGAACAAGTGTTTTAGCACGTTGGTGGACTTGCAGATGGTTTCATGACTGTTTCCAATAACTTCAAGCTTAATATAGCAGGAAGAAAGTCGAATCCCCACCGTTCACATCTTCCCCGTATTAATTAGGACCACTGGACGGATTATGTCTAATAATTTCACAGACTAGATGATCCTAGCCGTATGATGAATGGTTAGAATGATCCTACCAAATAAATTTAGTAGTTTTCCATTTACAAAATATGATTTTTTAATGCAAAAGAAAAAGTTATTGTGGATTGTCAAATGATTATAATGAAAAAATAAGAAACAAAACTACTTAATTGTTGTAAATGGAATCGCCGAGGAGGAGGATCACAGAAGCAGAAAAGAAGGCCATTGTATGATGCAGAGCATCTCAAACTATCATAAATTTCCAAAGGTGAAGTGAAGAGAAAAATGTTCAGACAAGGTTTCCTTGAATCCACCATTAATGACCCAAAACCGTTCACAGTGAGACAAGCATTGAATTGCAATCCGCCCATTTCACATATAATGGTTCAGAATCAATTTCTTCTCTCTTTTAATTTTAATTTTAATTTTTTTCATTTTTCGTTCTTCTACAAGGTTACTTCAGTCTAATCATTACCTTCTAAGATTGTCTAGTAATTCTATGAAACAAGTAAGAGGAAGCGCGCCCAATATCCCGTGCGCCCCCACACTCCCGAACTCAAAACTTTCCTTGGTTCGTTTTATCAATTAAAAATCACCTGTTTATTATTCCAGTCATTCACCTCTTATCTCTCTCTCTCTCCCCAGTTGATCCATATATGGAACCTGATTAGAAGAACCAACTCTGCTTCTGATACCGAGCCAAGAAAAATTAGGTGACCCTTGGGAAATCAATGAATTTGGATGATCCAAACTATTTGTTTTGCTTTTTGAAAGGTTACGTGAAATTTGATCTATACCTTATCTAAGACCTTCTGGACAATGATGAATAACTTAAATATATATAAAAAATCACTATACATGAGAAGAAGATTACCTTATCTAAGACTCAGACATATAAGATTCTTTAACATTTTCCTTTTTGTTTTTGACCTTTGCTTTTCTTGTCTTTCTCATATAGTAACAATGTCTTTTAGATCACTTTTGACGGCACTTCAAGGGGATGTTCATTTGGTGCATCTACTATCTAAGATTGGTGTTGAAGATGAAGGGCGTCCAAGCCAGTGACCAAGTTAAAGTCTAGCCAGCACGTACTCCTTTTTGAATCGTGACATTATTGGATAAATACTCGTACACATTCTTGAGTAAACGTCAACTCGTGACCTGCATGATTGAGAATCATTCTTGTGCTACTGTACCATTCTCACCCACTAGCCCAATTTATACGCTTAGCTTGTATGAGAGGAGGAATATCATTCATTCTCTTCACTGACACACTTCATATTTTCTGAGCCACATCAAGATATATTATACTTCAAAATTCTAGTAATTAAACCAAAGATCAGAGCATAATTGTGCTTTCTTTCTTTTTTCTTTTCATTTTTTACCTTAACTACAAAGAAGTACAGTTTCCCGACCAAATAGCTAATTCACGTGACTTGAGTTCTATGCCAAATGAATATTTCATCAGCGCCTTATAATTATAAGAAACTAATCATTCACATTTCCTAAAAAAATCCTAAATTAGATGAAGGTTAAGATGAAATTAGTGTCCACTCGATGAGCTTACCATCAAAGAATGGATTGGTCAGTCTAATGTGGCACATGTCGGCCCCATAAAGCATATTTTAGCAAAGTTGGCTTCACTTTATCAATAATTAGCTATGAGAAAATGATCAGGAGAAATATACCTTTTTGGTCAAGGAAGATGTAAAATCCAATCCATCAATAGGTGCCCTTTTGATTGAACGTTCGAAAAGCCTGCTTTGTTTGGGTTTTCCCAAGAAATTGTGAACCTTTCATTTTCGGTGCCGATAATAGCACTAAAGCTTTTGCGAGTGTCAAGAATCTGACGGCCAAAGTAGGCAGAAGTTTCTTCCGCCTCCAACTTACGATTCCCCAAACTCGCCCAATTGGGCTTTTAAGTTCATCCTCCTAGTAGCCCCACAAGAACATAAATCCACGTCAAGACCCACACTCCCCCCTTGTCGACAAAACCTTTTTTCCGTTTCGTTGTCACTCTATTGACAGTTGTCTTTACTCCGTGGAGTTCTTCTGGAGTATAGATGCCCGCCCTTTTTCGAACACTGCATGTGCAAAAACTTTTTACATCAGGTCACCCTCTAAATGTCCTTTTCTACACACACGGACAGGATTACGTTGAGCCAACGAACTCGTGATCCTCATGCTTGCCCTGCACAATCACATGCCTCACAGTACTATCACATAAGGAGATAAAAAATAATAAAAACTAAAAAAAAAGTGCATGCATGAACAAACCCTTGTGGAAAAGAGAAGAATGAAAAAGAAGCCAATTAGTATCAACGTCAATGTAAATATGACTATTTGGGTTGCGTGTGTAATCAATGGCATCAAATATGCAAGGAGATGAAATGTTTCTAGCAGCTTTGATAAGTTTGCCTATCTTTACCATCATTCTTGTTGTTGGTTAGCCTTAACGTCACCGGTATAGTAATATTTCACGAGGCTTTATACCTATAGGAATGCTAGGGTGAAAGCCCTAAAAGGAAGCGGTCAATATTTAGCATAATGAGAATACACCTTGGATGATCTCACACATTCATTTCAAACAAAATAATTAGTAGCTTAAACAGAGTTTGGATTGAAATATTTGACCCTCTAAGGAGTATATTTGTATCACAAAAAAATTAACAATTAATTATTAATTTTTTTATAAATAATAGTCTAAATTCAAATTATAAAGCAATAATTTTGAAATATTAGAATTATTCAATTATGAAAATCTTTTACTTACTAATTATTTATGAAAAAATAATTAGATGAGCAGATTAGATCATGCAAAGGTGAGCACATCATGCCAAATGTGCAGCAGTTCTACTCTTAGGCTTTCAATCTATCATTCCTCTTACCTTTATTTTTTCCTGTTTTTGTATTTTGATTCAGAGGCGTTTTCTTGTTGTACTTTTATTCACTAAGTTATGAAGCATATAGGGGATGACGATAGCTTGTCGTGATTTTGTCATTTCTGCGTTTTGTCATTGTTGATGTGGTAAAATCCTCGTCGCCTTTCGTGAAAGCTTGATTCTATCTAGATTCTAAACTGTACCTGTCACTGGTATGACACGGATAACGATGCACTGGAAACACAGTAAGAGTTGCCCTACATTTG
This sequence comes from Warburgia ugandensis, assembly GCA_035236585.1. Classification (NCBI taxonomy): domain Eukaryota; kingdom Viridiplantae; phylum Streptophyta; class Magnoliopsida; order Canellales; family Canellaceae; genus Warburgia; species Warburgia ugandensis. The sequence continues at coordinate 1,852,553 of CP141126.1, forward strand.
GACGACAAGACCTGTGTACGTTGTTTGGCTGAGGTTATATGTGAAAAGTTATATTCATACGATACCTTTAACGAATAGTTTTTTTAGTTGAAATTTTTAATGGTCACAATTGATAATTCAAGACAAAAAAATATCTAACTAACCTAAGACAAACTAAACATAAATAATAGATCATCTAAATATTAAGTCTATAAAGTTGATTATTAAATTAGTTTACTTTTGTGAATTTCTATATTAAAGGGGAGCTTTGGCCACGGATTGAAGGTATAGATATAGCTTTTAACAAAAATACAAGATAAGGTTGTGTACTATACTTTGTGGTTTACCTCTTGTCCGAACCTTGTCTTTAAACTATATACTATTATGATACTTTAATCCATAAATTTTCAGAAATACAATTTAGTCTCCACCAGCACTGTGTTTTTTTATTAGACTTTAGTCCTTCGGCTTAAGTTTCTCCCCCCCAGCTGATGGTTCGGCACCATAAGTAATTGTTAATTATTTTCTTAAAATATATTTCATCATTTTTACCCGAAAGCGAAATTCTCCACTAAAACCATCCATCCATCAATCAACATCACTCCGGCTAACCCTGCTTCGTTTTCTTCTTCTCTCCGGTTCAAAATCAGCATCCCTCTGCCAACACTGATCCCTGCAAAACTGCCACTATTCGATTTACCATGCACTTCTTCTTCTTAGCTAATTCCTCGCAGAACTTCTCTTTTCATCCTACACTTGTAACTTTTGTATCGTAACACTCCATCAACCCATCAAATAAAGGATATGGGTCACCTGGACTGGTCTAAAACCCAAATTTCTTTTCTTTAGAATCTCCTCAATTTTTAAGGAGAATGTTATAGAGGCACCATTGCATAGGAACAGTTGTAATTGACTACAAAGCATCCATTTTCATATTTTAGACGGGGAAACTTTCTGCATCACAAGCGGTATTTTCCATAATAATAATAATAACATAAAAAAGATCAAGAATTCAGCTCAAAACCAAAGTAGAAAGTCTAAATGAAACTTGAGAACTTGGATTACCTTTTCAAGCTGATTAATGAGAGAGACGAGAGAAGTGAATTCGTCACCTTTATCCTTCCTTTTGGGGAATATTCAGCCTCGTTCCATTACATGTAATCTACCTTAAATAACAATAATAATTATAATATTGACGAAATAAAGAAATTTTTTTTTCGCAAATGAGACCGAAAAGGAATTGAAAGTTGTTGTGTTAGGGTTTAACAGAGCTTACAATAACAGGCAACTACAGGTTTGCGTTTATGCAGGCTCGTTTTCGCTTCCCACGTAGACCGATCGGAATTTAAGAGAGAGAGAAAGAGTCATGAGACCCTTCTTCTTCACTCTCTCTGTGTGCCGCTGCAAATTTGATCATCGGGGAGGCTTTTGGCGTTTTATTCTTGGAACTTTTTGTGAAATTTTTAAAATTAAGAAATAATGATAAAATATTGACACTAGGCTGAAACAGACTTCCGTTAACGGGTATATTAACGGAGGGACTGATGGTGTAATAAAATCCACAGTTATAGAGATTAAACAGTATTTTCAGAAGCTTAAAGATTAAAGTATCGTAAATGAATAGTTTTAGGGACGAAAACGTACTTTTAGCTTTTCAAAAATATTAATCTGAATGTAAAATGCAGCTGGAAATTAGTTGTGTCTTGATGTGATGTTGCCTTTCATGTCCTTAATCCCGTCTCCTTATTTATCATAGCCTTTCCCATTTTCGTTTGTGGTTTTTCCTGAACCAACTCAAAATCGACCTTTTAAATCTCCCTCGGTGGCTTGCGTGAGGACGTGGTGGTTGGTCGCCCTGTCTGTCAGAAAGTGGTTCTCTGATTCAGCACCCTTCCTCTATTTTCTCTACCCAATTTTCTTCTCCGGCGCCAGGAATGAGCCAAGGAACCGAAATTGTATCAGATACGGTTTTACAAGTCAACCAAGATGTGCTCGATTATATGGAGAAGAAGATGAACGAACCGCCATCGCGACTAAGGAGTTCAGTGGGTTGGAGCTCATGCTGCATCTACAGAGTCCCGAGAAACTTACGGGAAATCGATAAGACTGCATACCTACCTGAAGTTGTGTCAATAGGCCCCTATCACCACGGGGAAGAGCATTTGCAGGCACTTGAGGAGCACAAGTGGCTTTACCTGAAGTCCCTCCTCCTGCGCACCAAGCAAGGGGGCATAGGCTTGAGTGATTGCCTTAAAGCCGTAATGGTGTTCGAGCACAAAGCAAGAGCTTGTTATTCAGAGACCATAAATCTTGATCGCGATAAATTTATCCAGATGTTGGTACTGGATGGATGCTTCATCATTGAGTTCTTATTAAAGCTTTGCGGCAAAGTATCCGCTGATAGAGGTGATCCCATCCTTCTGCTGTGTATATCTACAATTATTCGGCGGGACTTGTTACTACTCGAGAATCAGATTCCCTTTTTTGTTCTCGAAAGCCTGTTTGAGCTGACAAAGTGGCCGGAAGAGGATGACTCGTTAGCAACGCTAGTTCTCAATAACTTAAACCTGATGCCATGGCGTGGAAATGTTCATCAGGATTGCCGTGGGTTGAACGGCAAACATATACTCGATCTGATCCGTGCTAGTTCTCTTCCCCCAAGTTGTACTCAAGTGGCAGAAAAGGAAAACGGGTCTGCCAATGTAATCCCAAATGCAACAAAGCTCCAATTGGCAGGGATCAAGTTCAAGCCAGGAGAAGCTGATAGTCTTATGGATATAAAGTTTACAAATGGAATACTAGAAATCCCAAAAATCGACATGCATGACGATCTTAAGTCCATCTTCAGAAATTGTATCGCGTTTGAACAGTACAACCGGGATGTTGCTCATTTTCACTTCACAACTTACGTCCTCTTCATGGATTGCCTAATCGATACACCAGGTGATGTTGGTGTGCTGCGCGACCATAAAATCATTGAGAATCTCATGGGATCTGATGAGGAAATAGCTCATTTCTTTAATGAGCTAGGGAGAGAGACAGTCTGGCAACCCCAACTAAGTTATCTCTCGGGACAATTTGAGCAAGTGAATGCGTACTACTCGGACAATTGGCATGTACGATGGGCAACCCTCGTTAACACTTACTTCAACACTACATGGTCAGGAATAGCAACCATTGCTGCTTCCATCCTCCTCCTCCTTGCCTTGACACAAACCTTCTTTGCTGTTTTAACTTATTTCCGTCCTCGTAACTAGTAGATCAGCTTCATCTCCTTCGGACTCATGATTGTTTCTGAAATTAATCTTCTACTTTAGTTGGCAGCTCAATTGGGTGGCTTTCTATATCAGAATTTGTAGTTTTTTCTTTTAGATGAGATTGTTATCAAATCTGCCCCAACTTTTCTGTTGCCATTCTTAAGTAGCAGTATCGACTGTCCCTTACATGAATTACTGGTAAAAAAATTATAGAATCTTATGATATAACAACATGAATGGTTCAGGATGAGATATGAGTGTTGTGTATTATTGCACATAGTTTTTATCTTGTCAATCAAATTAAGTCTTGCCGGGAATTTTATGTGGTATAGACAGCCGAAAGGTTGCTTATATTGACTACAGGATGTGTAGGCATGCCTTTTAGGGACCCGACCTTGACCTCTGAGGATCAGTGTTAGAGGCAGAAATTTTTTCACTAGAACAGTGTTAGGGTCAGAATTTTATGACCCAAAGTCAATTGAGGTATGGTTAGGTGCAAGGCCGGCCAAAAATCTGCCCTTTATTTTCCTCATTGCCGTCTCTACTGGTGATTGAGATGTTATACAGTGTTTGTTCAATCTGTGCTGCTCTTTCCTACTTCTAGAGGCATAAAAATCAATATGTCATCTTCCTCCTCCTCCTACTCCTCTTGCTTACCTTAGCACAAACCTTCTTTGATGTTTTTTCTTGTTTCTTGTAGGGGTAGACCCGCATGTGGTCCATGCCCATGCGAGGAAACCTAGCAACAATAGAAAACTGTCAGAATAAATCAGAATAAGTTTCAAACATGATAAAGATTAATTAGATAATGATCATCAAGATAAGGATCAATTAGATAAAAGTCCATCCATATCCATGTGAGGAAAATCCTATATATATGTGATGTTAGGATTTGGTGTGTGAGGGTATGCGAGAGTTTATGCTTAGAGAAAGAGAGGAGGGTTGGAGGAGGCTTTGAGCCTCCTCTTCCTCATCCATGTAATAAAATCATATCATAGTGGAATCCTCCTCTCATGTGGACGTAAGCCGAGTTTAGAAGAACCTCGTAAATGTCCTTGTTTCCTTTTGTGTGTGTGTGACTGAATCCATCCTAATCACCAAATCTATAAAATCTGGCACATTTTGCATTGTGTGTCTGTGATGCCTCTAACTAATTAATCCTTAAGTTCATCTATAAGATGTCTGTCCTTTGTAGTAGGTCATTTTCTCCATACATATGATTGTTATGAAGTTACCATACTACTTTCTTTAGTTGGCAGCTCAGTTCACGAGCTGAATGTATGTATGCAATTTGTAGTTTTTCTTCTTAGATGAGCTTGTTTCTAATGCTGCTTATTTCCAGCCTCCGCTACTTTGCTCAGTTTTCTCACGTCCTTCCTCTTCTTAAAGTTCGACCTTGACCATGTCAAGTTTGCTTACTAGTGGGGCATATTCAGTAACGACTTTGCTCTAAATCTAATAACCATGGAGGCTAATAAAGTGTACTCTGAGATCGTTGATTGTGTACTGATCTATGGGTGCAAAATACCAGCAAATTTTGATAGGAATATTATGTTGTTGGTGACCTAACTCATTCATTATTTTCTGGGCCATCTTAAGATATGTTATGCTTCAAAAATGTAGCTAAGTTGATTCTCAAGAAGATTAGGGCATACCATGCAGTTTTCCTTTTTTTCATGCATGGTAACACTTTTCCTTTCTACATATCTAAGCCACTCATCATGTTAGCAATGGCTTAGATAGGCTAGTGATTAAATTTCATGCCCATGGATGTTTTCAGTCAATGTTGCTTTGGTTAAAAATTGCCACTATCTATTTTTATTAAATTTTCAAAGACCCAAAAAAAATAGTTAAATTTGTCCAAATACATTGATTTCTCATGGCTTACCTAGTTTTATATTTCGAATATAACTAATAGCTTAGATATACAGAAAAATAAAATAAAAATTCATGCATGAAAATAGGGGCATTGATCCCTTACTCTCCTCTTGAGGTTAGACTCTATAGAGACTAAAAAATATAAAAATGATTCACCATTAATGGAAAAAAGCTTATTAGGTTGATGGTTAATAATTCTTGAGAATTTGAAAAAACTAAATAAGAAAAATGCTTTTGGTGTTTGTAGATTGTGTAGATTTTAGGAGGGATTAGGAAATAGGCATTAAGGATGCCTTTTTGGGTTTTTGTTAGAGGCTGATATTAATGTTGGTATCCCACAATATGATAATATATTCTTATAAGAAAAACGGTAGAGATCCATTAGAGAGGAGTTTTTACTAGAAGAAAACTAAAAAGACATTCTTACCAAAACCTCTCTAACAGTGGAAGTATTAGTTTGTTAGTTTATGAGTCATTAAATATCAGTTAATGGCTAAAGATTACATTGAGAAAGGAGAGAGAGACGTGTGGGGTGCTAAGGCCCACACTGTCTAAAGTGGTAAGGGCTGGACAATGGCCGAGTTTAGGGGCTGATCATCTTATTTATCTTTGGCTTTTCGTGAATTGTGTTAGTCCTAGGAAGCTTCGATTGGCACTTATCTTATGCGATATGTAGCATTTCCTAGGCATAAATTCTTAAACTCGCAATTTACCTAAAAAATTGCCCGAGTTAGCAAATCGAGGTTACTAGCCACCAAGGAATTTTATTTTATTTTTAAATTCTGGGGTCGCATCTTAGGTCTTAGCTTGTTAATTATGTATTGATCTGCACGTGAATGATGGCCCAAAGAGTTTGTATTTTCTAGGCCACATCAAGATATGTTATGCTTCAAAAATCTAGATCAGTTGATTAAACTAATGACCACTAGACATGCCGTAATTGTGCTTTCGTTGTGCATAAAAACAAAGGCATTTCTCCTCTTAAATACTCTGAGCCTATTGGTAGGAAAGAGGCTATTGAGCTGAGTTGATTGAAGCTACAAGATGTATCATTATTGTGGAAAATTTTAATTGAAAACCTTAAGTAGTTGAAGGTGATTTAAAACTGGTGATTAGCCAGATCAAAGAACCTGAGATTGTGGGGTGGAGATTAGTGGATATGATAGATGAAATTCAATTTCCTTGGTGGATGAGCTTGCAAAAACATATGCAATCAAGATAGATCTTGCAATGTTTATATCGGAAGAAGGTAAAAGGGGTATTCACGGTGCAACATTGAGCGCTAACAACTAGTTTCTCCTACAATAAGTAAGTACCTTTTGTTTTTTTGGCTTTTCCTTGATGTGTAATGCTGCTGCCAGAGGTCCTATGATAGTTTGTGGATAAGATTGTCAGAGACCAACTACATACAGGGACCTTTGTTGGTTTTGTGATCTTTTCTTTAATTTAGCATTTTGATCTGTAGCTAGCCTCTTGAATTATGAGCCAGTCCATTAATTTGGCAGATACTTATAAGACACTAATTTTTTCTTGATTAAACATTCACAGATCCTTTATCTAAAAAGCCTTGTTTGAAACTTTTTTTTGAAAAATGTAAGTCTCTAATTTTTGCTGAATTATAATATGTCGATAAAATATCTCATTTTTGGTGGAATCAATGTATGTGAACCTACTAGTTACTTGTCTACCTTGATCGAGAATATGTACTTGCTAGTAGTTGGTCTCTATTTATTATGCAAGTGCACGTGATTGAGTTTGGTTAGTTTAGAAACTTGAAGTTTAACTTGACTTGAAGGTGAGGTGGGTCAAGTTAATTTGAAGCTACTCATGGGTGACTTAAAATATTAGAGTAGAAATTTTAATAATATTTTTTCACATTTGGCTGCGTATATAATTACATTATACATGTACAAATAAAAACACTGCAAGTTGTTTAAGATCTTTTATTTTGTTCTTTGTATGAAAGAGGCCCACCTTTGGATGATTGTAACTGGTTTACCTCATTGCTCCAAGATTAAGTATCTTAAAAAGAAAATGTCATCGAGATTCTAGCATTCTAAATGTTGGGTTTTGAGGAGTTGAACTTAGATTGGTGTTGATAAAAGTTTCTAACCATCTTTTTTTTTTTTTGTGAGTAAAAAGTTATAAAGTCTTTCAAATGTCATAGTCATTCGATCATTTTCACTTCTAGATATCAAAAGTTGAAGTAATAAAATAAACTGGTCTGATCATTAAAGGTAGCCTCCCTATAGATCCTTCTAAGGCCTTGGGCCTAGCGTTCCTCGTATTCAGATTCTCCTCCTGGTTCTTCTTTTTCGTTTGTTTTTTCTTATTTCATTTCATCCAAAATACCCCACTCTTTTCTCAATAAAACCTTTTCTTTTCTAATTATGTGTGAACTAGAATCAGAACATAACAATTCATGCCCTTACTTACAAGGCAAACTTATCGAGAACACCACACAATTATGCAGATCAATTTTAAGTATTCCCACATGCATTGGGGAAAAATAGACTTCTTGTTGATAGACATCAATAGATGGGGCTACTATATTGACATGCAGCTTGCAACCAGCCTGTCCGATCTTGCGTGCACCCGGCTGGTAGTATTGTCATTTAGGGCAGCCCCTAGTTCATGAAGCTCTCGCATATACAGGGTGTAAAAAAGGGATAAACAACATGGGTCAATAATATGCAGCCTTATCTTGCATTTTTAAGAGGCTGTTTTCATGCCTTGAACTTATGATCTCAAGGTCCCATGAGGATAATTCTACCATTGTGTCAACTCCCTTTCCAATTTAAGGAGATAAACATAATAAAAACTAAAAAAAAGGTGCATGACTTCATGAAAGGGCCCTCGTGGAGAAGAGGAGCACGAAAGAAGCCAAGTTAGTATCAGCACCTAATTGTTGCAGTTTTTGTTTCTGTTCATGCTCGGTCTTGTATGTGTAATCAATGTGATCGAATATACAAGGAAACGAAATGGTTCTAACAGCCTATCTTTACCATCGTCCTCGTCGTCGGTTGCCCTTAACGTCACAAGTATGGTAAAATTTCATTAGGCTTTATTTCTCGAGTAATGCTAGGCCAAAGCTTAATTATCTAAAAGTGCCTACTATTTTACACAGTGAAAACTCATCTTTGAATGATCTAACCTGCTCATCTCATTGCTTTTGACTTGGAAATGATAACTAAAAGGTATATTTTTATCACAAAAATTTAATGGTTATAAACTTTGTATCAACAATGGTCTAAATTCAACTACTAAAACAATAGTTTATAGAATGCTCGAATCATCTAATCATCCAAATCACTTACTTACACAATTAGATGAGCTGGTCAGATTATCCAAAGATAGGGCCACATGATGTCAAATGTACATCACTTCTAGATATAGTCCTTTTGGCCTTCAACCTAACATTCCTCTTATTTTGAATTTTTTTTCTTTCCATTGTTGAATTTTGATTCTTTGCTGAATGGGCAATTCCTTTTCATACTTTTATTCACTATTTTAGGAGTATTACAGGGTTAGCCACATATCTGAACAAGTGGCTAGAGTATAGTGGGGCGAGGATAGTTTGTCGTGATTGTGTAGGTTCAAGTCTGCATTTTATCGTTGTTGCTGTGCTAAAATCCTCACCATGTTTTGTGGAACCTTGTTCATATCTACATTCTAAAGTGTACCTGTAAGTAGTATGATGACTACTACGGAGATGCGGATAACAATGCATTTGACAACACAACAAAAGCTGGCCCCACATTCGACATTTGCACGATTAGACATGTTCCCCATGTTTGGCCTATTCTATTTTCTATCTCGGGTATTGTAAAAATTCAGACTCTTATAATGGTTTTAACTATTAAAATTTTCACTTAATTTTTTTAATAGTTACAATTAATAATTTAAAACACATTCGCTAGAATCATCTAATGATGATGAAGTTGGGTATCTAACCAACTTAAGGCAAACCAAACATAATGAATGGATTAGATCATTTACATATCAAGTTGATTTTCAAATTATTTTCCATATCATTTTCCGTGTAGCATAGAAACAGCCGATAATTAGGCCCACTTATATGATGTTCGAATGAATTGCCTCTAACAAATAATTTTTTGACACATAATTCAACTAAGTGTAAAACCAAAGACTAATTGAGTGAGTACGGTGTAGTTTGGTGGAGCGAATCTTAATTGTGAAGGTTACGAGTTTAGGACTCCTCCAGAGAATGAGAGTGTATGCATTTATCATTCAAAAAAGTCAGAATTACGTTGCTAAAATCATCCAATAGTCATAAACTTAGTTGTTTAACCAATCTAAGAGAGGGCAACGAGATGAGTTGGTCAAATCTTTGAAAGGCAGATTCCAGAGTCCATCTCCAAACAAAGTCTAGATAGCATTTATGAATTAGTATTACTCAGCTAGTTCTCTTCTCCTAGCACTTGAAAAGTGAAAATGTGGAACAAAGTGGCTAGATACGCATGTCCCTGAACAATTTTTTACATTTTTTTTTAATTTTACCGTGACATTGTAAGATAAATACTCACACACCCCTTTGAGCAAACTCAAATTCATGGCTTGCACCATTGAATCCCATTCTTGCACCAACGCACCACTCTCGCACATAACCGGTTTTGTTGATTTGGATTCACTTTTTTTCTAAATATTTCTTGGAGCTACTTCCATTACCAGATTTGCAAGGATAAGCTTGTTCTTAAGTTTGATTTGGATCAAGACCAAGTTCTGCATTAGTCAAATCTTGGTGTCTAACAGGATGTAGTTGATATCGTCTTAGGGCACAGTCATTTTTTAAGGATAAGTGTGTACAGAGATAAAGCTAGAGATAACAAGGGAAAATTAACAGAAAGGGGCAGACCATTTCACTTCTCTGCTATGTACAATGTTGGTCTTGTTGGCTCTTAAAAGGCTACCGAAACTAGCCAACGTTTCAGACTCTCTGCTTTTGCTTCCTTTGTGCCGGCTCTTTACTCCTCTTCACTGAGATGTGAAAGCCTACACGGCAACAGCAAGGAGAATATATGCATCAAAATAAGAGAACAGAAACCTCTACATGAGAAGTCATAATATGGCAAACAAAATCAGAAGCTTGGACCAGGCCCACCCAAATAACACTGGCTTAATCCTAAACTTTGATCTCTTAGGCACGATCATGAAGATAATATGATAAAAAAATGTAGAAATAACAAAGTCCAAGTGATATCTTGCAAATGTACATTTAAATTCTACACAAAAGCCAATATAGTCTAGTAGTTAGGTTGATGCGCCCCTCCTATAAGTAGCTCAAAGGTTTGAAGGAGTTCATCATAATCCCTTAGGAGACGTAGGAATAGAAAGATGTATAGAACGCATGTAACTAGTTCATAAAAAATAAAATAATTAATTTTAAAATTTTACATTCTTATGAATTCTGCTATCAATGGTCAGATGAAGGATCCTGATAAATTTGCATGGTGGGCCCAAGTCAAGCTTCACAAAGATAATAAAGTGTTTTATTCAATTTATCTAGTCAAGGAAACAATCCTCAGGGGCAAAAACACCAAATATAGAAAAATTACCGAGAAAATGTTGCAATGTCCAGGGTCTGCCAGATGGTCCCTCAGGTTCTCCAATGGCCCCTGTCCAGTATAGATAGCTTGGAACCAAAAACCCACAAAAGCAAGCATCGCCAATCGACCGTTCTTTATCTCTTTCGTCCTCATTACCATCACCGGTTGAGGAGATCCGCGGCCCCACATTAGAGGATCAAACCACAAACCTCCTGGATACCCAACATCGGGTTTCGGGTTCTTTCGGTTGGGGAATTTAGGCTCAATGTCAACAGACCCAGGCTTAACAATGTCTGCCCATCTCCTGCCCTCGACCCAGCCCATTAGGCCCAATTGGACCACAAAGAGAGTAGTGGGATCTGCAAAGTATTGCCGAGTTCCGGCATCATACCATGAGTAATTCTCAATGAATCCGAGTTGCTCTAGCAACTCAGGGATGAGGATTCCTGCAACGGCGAGCATCGCCCATCGGCTGTGCATCAGCTCTGCCTGCGCAAACCATCGAAGCAGCTCCGGATCCGATCCTGTAAGATGAACTAACGTTGGTGGACTTGCAGATGGTTTCATGGCCCGTTTCCTATAAACTCAAGCGTTGCCAATTTGTGTAGCTTTTCGTAGCAGGAAGACCAATTAATATGTCAAATCTCCACCGTCCATTTCGTCCCCATATTAGTTAAAACCATTGGATGAATTATGTCTAATCATTTCACTGACTAGATGATCCTAGCCGTACGATGAATGGTTAAAATGATCCTATCTAAGCAAACTGTTCTCGAATTGGCAAATAAATTTTTATTATTTTCCATTTAGAAAATGTGATTTTTTAATGGAAAAAAGATTATTTTGGAGTCAAATGATTGTAAACTAAAATGAGAAAATCCGACAAATGGGGTGGTTAAATTCGAAGAAAACGCTTACCTAATCCGAGCGGATCGAAGCCGAAATCTCCGGGAAGACTGCACAATAAAATAGATTTATTAAGCTAAAATGAAAATGCATTTGCCATAAAGCAAGAATTTGATTAAAAGAAATGATATCAGTTAATAGCCAAGCGATAGTGAGAAAACCAGTAACAACTAATCAGCTAAATGTATAATAAAGGGTGCCATTATCAAATTCTTTGATTAATTTGTGTGAGAATTACGCCAAAATTACCTGCCATCAAGCCACTCGGGAGGTGAACTTCCTGGAAACCACAGCGGTCGATCTGGGGGAAGGGGTTGACAGACACTGGACACGCCTTTGGTTGCACTAACCCGAGTTCTTTGTCGAACCGTCATGACCATCGTCGATGAAGATTTTCCAGCTATACATCTTCTTTTCAGGCCAAAAATAAAATAAAATCAAAGTTTAGCAAATTATAACCATTTAAGACGTAAAACTTGAAATTTTTTCGACAGGCCCTGACTTCTTCATCTCTCGATTTCTTACTAAATAATTCAGAAGTTCTTATACAATTCCAGTAGGAGGCTGATTTTCCAAATTTTACGATTTTTCGCCTCAACCTGAATTTTGTAACTATGCTTATAATGCACATTATCGTTGGCCAAACAAAACTACACACGAGGGAAACTCTCATCCCCATTGTATCCATCGGGCTTGGTCCGATGATCCGGACCACCCATCTAACGTTATCATTTGGAAACTCCAAGATCCGCGGTGCTAACTGCGGAATCTAAACCGTTCAAGCGATGGGCGTTTGCCTTGTAGATGTGTGAATTCGTTCCAAATGCAGACAAATATAGAGAGATAAAAAATAAAAAAAAAGTTGGAAATTCTCTAACCTTGTGGGAAGAGCAGAAATGGCAGAGGAAGCAACAGCCAACGCCATGGAAGTTCGCAGGCGTGTTTCTGCGAGAGAATCAGCTTATCCACGAATGAACCCCGAATGCAAGGATGAGCTTAGTTGGAAAGGCCACCAATGAGAGAAGGACACGTCGTTGCGTACCAAAGCAGAATGGTCAACATTCTGTCCGAGAGGCGCTATCCGGGCTGATTCGAGTACCCATCTAACTAGGCCCACATTTGGATCATCAGACCCGGTTAGTTCGTTCGGCTGTCCTTAGGCTAACTGCAAAAAAATCATGTCCAGTGGATGCCTCTAGCCACTGATGCAGTAGCAGTGATTTAAAATTTTAAAATTCATATCCAAGTTCATTCAACGGCAGTGAATTTTAGTGTCTGGCAATCTAAGAGAGGCTGAAGAAGATGAATAAATCCGATCATCCAAAGGTGGGGGCATAACTATATGGGGTAATAGCATTTCCCTAATCCCATCTAGCGAACATGAAAAGCTTGGCACTCCACAATGGCCCACCCAAATGATGACGATGTGGTCCAAATGTTTAATCGAACATGGTCAAACGATATTAGCCGTAGGATAAGAGAAACGCAGGGAGGGCACTTCTAATCGCGCCCTTCATTTTGCATGAACGAGGCCCTCTTAGAATGCTCCACCCCGTTCATCTGATTTTTGAATCATACTATTTGGAGTATCTGAAGCTGGAGCAATCCATAAATTGTATTTTTTGGTACACTAGATATTTAAAGTAGGAATAATCAGATGAACGGGTTGAATCATTAAATCGTGGGATGGGACGCAAGGTGTCGGGGAAGCGCCCTATAGAGTGCATTTCATCCTTAGATTATAGACCTAAATCAAGCGTGTCCTTTTCTTTTTAATTATCCAGCTGAAGCATTTTCATTGGACGACGGATGACTCGATAAGTGCAAATCTTGGTCTAAATCATTTGCTAATCAACTCTTTACACCTGTACTAATTTGTTGAATATATATATATATATATATATATATTATTATTAGAGATTTTTAGCCTAGCCAGTTGCTAACAACAAATTTCATAGTCGTAACACAGAGCCTTACAGGTCAATTAGGATCGGATCCCCTAACTGACCCAAATCTTTGCCCACCCTAATATAAATCATAGATTTTTATTTATTTATTTTTTAATTTCCCAACCATTTGTCTAGAGCCAAACGATCAAACGCGTTGAATTGCCAGACGCCATTCATCCAAAACAAGGATGCGAATCACTGAGTAGACTGGTTAAACGATTAGTTTAAGTCTCTGATTCTGGCTGTCAATGGATGATTAGACAATGAACGAGCAAGCCTCCACAAATCAACGGCCTAGAATCGTGTACGTGAGAATTTTGAAGCCTAGCCATCTCTAGCAAGGCCTAGTAGATCAACGGTTTCAATTATTTAACGAATGGCCTCGACTTGTATTGAGTCCCGCCATTAGTGGGACATACCGACACCATCAGGTCGGAGAAACCAAATCCCATGATCAATAGCTTGTAACTGGTTTGCCTAAAAGGGCAGCAGCCAAATTCAACAGGCAAAATCCAATCCAAGTCCGACTGATCAATGCATTTTGTTACAGGGAATGCGGCCACTGTATACGGTTTGCTCAACGAACATTCCCGCCCGAAATTTGCCGAATTCGATAATTGGGATTGAGATTTGAGGACTTGCTGCAATGAAATATACAAGAAAACCACCCGAAACAGCAACAAATAATGCCGTACAATAAATACAACTGTTGGCCAGTTTTTCCTCATTATCACAAGCAAAGTCTCTTCCAATCCAAGCAATTGATTCAGGAGCATCATACATAAGATCTGTTATAAATGGTATCGCAGAGCTGCAGCATCACAGAAGCATAAAGAATGCCATTATATGATGCAGAGCATCTCAAGCCATCATAAACTTCCAAAGCTGTAGTGAAAAGACAAAAGTTCAGACAAGTTTACCTTGAATCCACCATTGATGACCCGAAACCGTTCACAGTGAGACAAGCATTGAATTGCACTCGCCCCATTTAACATATAATGGTTTTGGATTAATTTCTTTCTTTCTTTTTGTTTTTCATTTTTCCTTCTTCTACAAAGTAACTTCAGTCTAATCAGTACCTTCTATCATTGTCAAGTAATTCTATGAAACAAGAGGAAGCGAGCCCGATATCCGACCCACCCCACCACATCACCCAAAACTTTCCTTGGTTTGTTTTCTCAATTCAAAATCAACATAAGCAAGATTTCCAATACCATATGTACTCACCCATGAATGGAGTGTCTTAACAGAATCATTTATAAGGGGCAAAGAGGATGGAGGAGTTGTGTCCACCGAAGCCAAATGAGTTGGAAAGTGCCACCTTTATGTCCAGCCTCTCCTTTGTAGGGCCGACCAACATGCTTGGGTCCTGAGCCCGAGAATTTTCAATATCAGAGAGTACCATCTGATTTAGTGCAATGAAATGCACGGGAATCGTAGCAAGGAAACAGAAGAAAATAACCGGACAAACATACCACGCCTTTCTCGGGGTTTTCCAGATTGATATTTGGATGAACCCAACCCGTCCTGATGGCCTACATAAGAGCAACGTAGGAAGTTTAAAACAAAAAGACGAAAATACAAGAAAGATTTGTATAAACGATGAGTACATTCATAAATAATTCATATGAAGTATAGAAAAGCATACAGATGAAAAGAGATCATCAAAAGCACAAGTACTAGATGAAAGATGCTTTTTGCTGTTGATGACCATGAACTTGAAAGCCCATATAGCTACAATTTTAACCAAGATGATATCATGAATGATGATCATTGGCTACCTACACAGAAGCTGATTTACTAATGCAGTGGTTTCTAACACCTCCATGGAAAAAAAAATTGAGGGGACACCAACAAGACCAGTAGAAGGAAGCAATTACTGAGAAAATATCGACCTTCTCAAGAAAATTGTGAGGCAGATCATTAACTTGTGCTGGAATGCTTTGCTGTGTCAAATGCTTCTTTAACATACAAAATGTTAGAACAGATACACAGAGGCGACATATACAGCCAAGGCTACAGATACAAGAACAAAATAACTGTCAACAAGCAAGCAATATGGTTTAGGATACAAGAACCTCAGGTTATCAGAAAACATGAACTCGGTGCTGTTGTTCGACTTTTGAATCTTTGGATTAGTTTAGCTAAATGTTAGGACTCGATCCTTCTATACATCTCACGTTCTGTTCATGTGGGGAACTAGTTCCCTTTGGGAAGCACGTGACCTTCTTGTAAACCATAAATAGATTTTAAGGATCTGGATTTTTCGGCATCGGGAATTTGGAATGCTAGTTCTATTAATTGAGGGCAATGACAGGATTTTGCATGTTTCAGTTCTTTCCTCTATTGTCAATGTCAGGACAGATGCTCCCTTAATTCCATAGCAGAACCTGTACTTGGCCTCCTTTTTCAGATTCAATACATCAAACTCAGTTCGCTGACCAAGTTGCAAAATTTAGAGCCAAGATATTCATCAAGTCAGAAGCAAGAACATACAGAAGTTTCTTCTTTCATACTTACAACTGGGGATACACTTATACAGGCCATCAAGAAGCCAATTCATTTGTCTTCAATCCTACATCTAATACTAGTACAGGGCGTAATAAATTAATTGTCAAGTACCAAAAGCAACATACTGACAGAGGATAGAACTACAAACATGATGCTTTACACATAAGAAATAGTCTTGCAAATATGTTCTTCCTAGAGTGAAGTCGACTAACTTATAGGTGCTTCCTTCCAAAAGCTTTGGAATATCCTGGGTGCTACCCTCAAGAAGCTCTTTTGTAGTTTGTAGAAGTTGGGGCTAAAAGACAGAAATTCCTTTCAGCAGTCACATGTATGCGATTGTGCTGCCTTTATATGATGGAAGAAATTGTAAGATATTTAAGGAGATCACTCCTCCATGCCAGTTTCCTAAGAAAATCAAGCATTAAAATACTGTATGGGCCATCTAGAAGAACTTTTGGGCGTAGCCAATGGGAAGAGGCCCTAGAAATGAAGCAGGGAAGTTGTTATCAGGTAGCCCTAAGGATTCAAATGCCATGAATCCCATGCATTATTGACAAGTCAATACATGTTCCATTCAGTCTTTTTGGACATTATGTGTTGAAAGACACTCAACTACTGTCACAGCTTGCCCATTGAGGTCCAACCCAAACCTCG
This sequence comes from Warburgia ugandensis, assembly GCA_035236585.1. Taxonomy (NCBI): domain Eukaryota; kingdom Viridiplantae; phylum Streptophyta; class Magnoliopsida; order Canellales; family Canellaceae; genus Warburgia; species Warburgia ugandensis. Next base: position 1,869,254 of record CP141126.1, read on the forward strand.
GAAAATGGCTAATGCTACACTAAGACATACGGTTTGAATAGAGTGCCGGCCACAATTTATTCTTGTGCCAGAATTTTGTTAAGATTAAGAATGGTTTAGAAACAGAGGTAATCAAGTGATCGAGATACGTCATTTTTGTAAAGCAAGGTTCCACTTGGCCACTTTTGGTTCTTCCAATTTTCTTGCAAATAGCTCGTCTGGCTTTCGTAGCTCTTCCATTTTCTCATTATAATTTTTAAAAGACAAAAGAAAATATGAGAACCAGAACAGCAGCACATACCAAAAGAAGCTACTTGATGATGAAGGCATCTAGAAATTGGGAATTGACGCAGACAATACTTAAAATAGAAGATTTGTGCAGCTTTGACCCACTGCAATTTTGAGTTAGCAGTTCAAGAATAGAGAAGAAAGAAAACACAACTTGATAAAGCCAAATATTAGGCATTTTGAACCTCATGAGACAGTGTAGCCTACTAGTAGATAGTAATGAATGCAAAATATGAGGTAGATATTACAAAAACCCATTTAGTCAGTCACAAGCTGACCTCCATGAGCTTTGCTATTCGTATAGCTTCTGTCAAAGGCTTGGTCACAGAAATTTTTTTCCAAGTAAATCTGTGCTGAGGTGTATGTCTCTTTGTTTGCTGATGTCTACAAGAAACATATCTAATTGAAGAAATCAGCCCTTGACATACAGAGGACAGCTTAGTAATTCTGGCAGAGCAACATAGACCAAAACTCATTTTCGATATGAAGATTCAACATGGTAAAGAATATGTTACATGAAGTATACTCCTCTAAAGGGCTATCTCCAGTTTCACCCTAGAGACAAGACCTGTGATGTGATCAAAGGTACGTGTCCACTCCCTTACTGGCATCCTTTAGTAATTCACGTGCAATTCATCTTGTCCACATGACACCATGTGAAAATACAATACCTTAGTAACTTCAGCACTACATGGGTTGATTACGAGGTGCAATATCTCCTCATCCATATCAACAAAACATTCAACTGATTCACAAACTAGACTTTTGAAATAACAGTAAATCCCTTCTGTCACAAATCAAAACGCACTGCCAACATTTGATCAATCTCAATTTTGGTGGTTCCATTTTTATTCTCGTGGAAGATTTTGTGTAGAAGGAGAGCCTTGGCACAGCGGTTGTGTTGTTGTCGTGTGACCTCGAGGTTATAGGTTCTAGGAGTGGAAACAGCCTCTTGCGAAAATGCAAGGTAAGGCTGTGTACTATAGATCCTTTGTGGTTAGCCCATCCCTAGACCCCAGATACGTGGGAGCTTCGTGCACTAGGCTGCCCCTTTTTTTGTGAAAGATTTTGTTTAATGGTCAAATTCACTACTAAAAGTTTGAAAGAAAATCTAACTCCATCCTTACTATGAGAGATTTTGACAAACCATGGATAAACTTCAGGTAGTTATTTGTTTAGATAGACCTATAACTCTAGAGAAACCAAATCCCAAACACCTCAGTAGACCCAATATCGTGGTAATATCTTAGGAGATGGACACAATGACCATCTGCTCCGAAATAATTCGTAAACCAAACAAGCTATGTTTATAATGAGAAATAGATTTTTCTAAAAACATGCAGAAAGTTACCCAAATGCACATGGACTTTAATATTTGCATGAGAAAAACAGTACTAGCATTTGCTGCCAGAAAACACAACCGCAAATGTGAGACTAGTACATGCACAATACTCATGCATGCAAAGAGCTGCAAAACAAATATTGTTAAACCCAAGTTGTTCAAAACCTGTCTTGTACCAAGGAAAGATAGAAACTGCTTACTTGTACAGTTGCAATGGCTTCCACAGCACCAGCTGCACCTAAAAGGTGACCAATCATGGATTTTGTGGAGTTCACCCGCAACTGTGGGACAAGAATCTGATCCGTAAAATAGGAAGTGGAAATTTTAAACAAGTGAAAAGGATACAACGGAAATACATATTCTCATCACCTCAGGATTCTGGCCAAAACACTGACGGAGAGCTTTGTACTCTTTCAGGTCACCAGTTGGTGTAGAAGTAGCATGAGCATTTATGTAGTTGATATCTTCTCTGGCAACCCCTCCTTGAGATAGGGCTTTGTCTATGCAAAGAATAACACCAGTGCCTGATTTTCATATGGGAAAGCAAGAGGCATTCTCATCATTCAGGAGAATATGCTTGAATGTGACAGAGTACTAGCAAGTAGACATGGCATATCTTTTACCATCAGGATGAGGCTCTGTCATGTGATAAGCATCACAGGTGAAGCTCCCACCAAGAAACTCTGCATAGATAGTTGCACCCCTTTTCTACAAAATACAAATCCACAAAGTAAGAAACAGAGGAAGCTCAAAGTAACATAACCATAGTAGATCAAAAGGTCCTTGGGAGTTGCGGCAAATTATGAAACAACTATGTATGTGTGAAGTATGCACCTTAGCATGTTCTAGCTCCTCTAGAAGTAAAACACCAGCTCCTTCCCCCATAACAAATCCATCACGATCCTGTCAACCAAATTACATTACGTCAGGTGTTAAGCAGACGAAAGCATGAAATACCTCAGTACTATAACTCAGTTGAGAAACCCCTAAAAATGCAGATATTAGGTTAACAAGGGCATAGATTCATTCAAGTATTAGATTTGGAGCTGTGGCAACTGTTTTCTGAGATCCTCAAATGGAAAAATTATAAGTAATTTAGATAATTGCATACGATATCCCAGGGGCGTGAAGCTTTAGTTGGATCACTGTTTCTCTGGGAGAGGGCCCTGCATGCTACAAAACCTCCAAGGCCTGCAATAAACATGTCAGGCAACAAAGGAATCAAACCAAAAAACACAAACATTGTGTTCAGATAGTCTGAAAAGTTTGTGGATCCATAACATCGAAGAACTTAGAACAAGAAATGGAGAAATACCAATGGGTATAATTGCCGCATCAGAGCCACCACAGAGCATCACATCCTAACAACATTTTACATAGTCAAATAATCTGAAGTGAACATGAAAATTACTTTTACCTTTTAAATTGGTCAAAAACAAAGGAAAGCAACAAACTTACCGCTTCACCTCTTAGGATATGGTTTGCTGCATTCAACATGCAAAAGTTGCTTGTTGCACAAGCAGTTGAAATTGAATAGTTTGGCCCCATCCAACCCTGCAGTCCATAGATTGAATAAAACAAATGACCAAACTAAGCTGAACCAAACATTAGAGTAGCTCGAGGGTGAGTGTTCCAACATTAATTAAAAGCAGCATCTCTTAGTTTCATAACAGTTTATCACTTACCAGATCCATTGCGAGCATTGCCGAGCCCATATTAGTAGTTGCAAAAGGTACACAAAAGGGATTCATTTTCCGGTATGAGACCCTCAAAGCTTCTACTGCATCATGGAAGACCTGTTCCCATAATACAAGCCAGAAACAAAAAAGAAACGTAAATGAGGAAGCATTGTACAAGAAAATTAATGCACCCATGCATCAAATCTGAAAAAGAAAAAAGTGAAGACGACATAAAATCAACTGAACTTGTATGGAGTCAAAGATGAATAGGCTGAAGCTACATAAGCGTCAAACAAACAACAAGGCTGCTTACTTTCTCATTTTCAACTTCTCAGATTTGAGTGGTTTACCTGTAAATGAAAATCTAGAGTTAAGGCTAGCATACCTTCATTCCACCGATTGCAGAGCCAATCAGAACTCCACATTTTGCTTTATCCAACTCTTTCATGACCTCCTCTGTAATTCCACCGTCTGATAATGCTTTCTTACCAGCAATAAGCAAGTAAAGCATGAATTTGTCCATCCTCTTAGAGAGTTTTGGTGAAACCCATCCATCTGCTGAGATAGATTTGATTTCCCCAGCAATTCGCTGCAAAAAAAGGTCCAGAATAAGGAACTGCAAGAATGCTAACAAGCTCTCAAGTAAGACTCCTATTATCCTCTTTGTCCAAGTATCAAGCAACATATAGAAGCATTTTCTCTAAATTTACAATAACCACAATGAACAATAAAAAGGATGTACCGTCGGAAATTGGGCACAGTCAAATGCTTCAATTTCACTTATGCCACTGACGCCTTCAAGGAGGTTCTTATAGAACACATCTGGCTCATGACCTACTGAGGAAACCACCCCCAGGCCAGTCACAACAACCCTCCTTTTCTTTGTAAGACTTTTCTTCTTTGCTGCAACTTCCTTGGCAGGTTCCACAGCCACAGCCATCATTTTTCCTGCAACCATGATGACAAATTACTGAAGTGCAGTTGTTGGTACATGCCATTTGTAATGTTCATAGACTAGGTGGGTATTTGACATTCAAGATAGAGATAAGCCAAATAAATTTACTTAAAATTTTCAAGATTATCTACGACCATATCAATTTCATCGTATATCTTCTTTTTTCCACCAGTTCTCCCAGAATAAGATAAATCCACAATTATGAAATCCTGGACATTCTTATTTGGGGTGACATGAGTCTATGACGCACAAATTTCAAAAGGAATTGAATCAGTTGCAACCCGACAGCATGTTCACCTGGATATGTCAAGTACTTGAACTGCTAAGTCGGAACTGCTAGAAATTGTGGTATGTAAAAGAAACTGAAAGCAGTGTACGAGTTTGAAAATGAACCCACAACTTGTCTCACATACATTTACCAGAATATAGAATGGGACAGTATGAAGCATCGACAAATAATTACCACCGCTTTAACCCAATCAATGGAGGAAGGGAATCAATATTCCCCCGGAAAGAGGACACTCAAGATATGTTACGGATATGAGAGGTCCATGGGAACAGAAGCACAACACAGGATCCGGGCACTCCAAGCACAAGATTAATACTAAGCAAACAAGTCAAAACCACCACAAATAACGAAATTCAGATGAGCTCAGAAATTACATTTCAGGTTGAAAATTAACGCAGAAACAAAAGGAACACAAAAATTGAATTCTCTGCAGAGTAATTACCTGCAGCACGATCCATACGTCTATGTCGACGAGAAGTCCCAGGTTTGGAACCAAACAGAGAGAATCTACCATCCCCGAACAAGGACGAAGAAGACCAGCCTTTAGAACTGTAAAACTCCTCACATGGCTCTAAAGAACTCATCAATCCCTGAATACTGGATCCACAAAATGCCGAAATCAATCCCCCGGAAAGTTCTTCCGACGCCCCTTTACAAAGAACTTTCCTCATCCTCGCCCATCTACTGCCCCGCTTGGAAGACGGAAAAGCAGAACCTCTCAGATAGAATTCCTTTTCACAGGCAACAGACATGCAAGAAGCAACAAGCCATGTACAGAGCGGAGAAGCAACCGAAGAGTACGCCATTGATGAAACGAAGAAGAACCCAGAAAACAAGAGCAAAAACCCAGAAAGAAAAGAGTTTCCTCTGTGAAAAACTCAATCGAGTCAGTCAGATAGTCTAGAGAGAGAGCTATTCCATAAGAGAGAAATGGGAACTTGTGGGCTTCTCCAGAGGTTGAAGGTGGTATTGCCCAGTCTGAGAGAAACCCGGCAAAGCTATCATCGATCTAGCACAATGTAAGCCTACCAAGTTTTCGCAAATCTGAGGCCCCTGTCAAAAGAACGCCAAATGCTGGGACCTCCTGTATAGAGAGAGAGTAAATACAACAAACAAATGAATCCAAGGGATCTCTGAACAGGAAACTGAAGAAAATATTAATAGGTATTTATACAAACAGAAATATAAAGAGTTAGAGACAGAGAGGGGTCTGTTTGTCACTTGACACAAAAAGATCTGACCCAGCGGATACAAACAGCATGCAGCAGGTGGACTTAATATATTAAATAGTTGAATAATTGCTAGATTGCTTATAGGTCACTTTTTTTTTTATTAGTTAATGTGAAAAAATCTAGAACGTGAGATGAACCAATGAGGAGAGAGAAAAAAAGTAATAAAGAATTTTTTTTGGGTCACTTTTTCTTGTAGGAGTATTTTGTGTTATTTGATAGAGTAGGGCATCCTGCCAACTTGGTCTTCCCAAACTTAGGTGAAGTCTTTGGGGGTACAGGAAAAGAGGGTGGTTTGCTTATCTTAACTAGATGGCATCGTTGCTTTCTTAGCCCCAATTAAATTAAGAGGAACCCAAATTATAGTCCTGAGCTAGGAACAATATATTAACAGGGATGAGTCTCATTACGTGTGTTAATAATAACCCGTACGTTGCTGAACTTCAAATAAGAAATTATGAGCCTACATAAAAACTAATAAATTTGTTTCGATAATGCATTTTTTATTGAAAAGTCTCTAAACCATCTTTTCTGTAAGTGTCCGAAGTTTGTATTCAATAATCAATGGTAGGGCATCTCCCATCGTAAATCACAGGTTCAAGGGGCTCACTGCTGTGTGTTAAAATAATAATAATAATAATAATTTAAAACAATATATAATCATCATGATAATCACCAAAACTTTCTAATGGAGGGGCGCAAGGAGTTCCTCATTTGGGGGACTATCTTTCGAGGCTGAGCATGGATTTATTAGTGTGTCTAGCATTCAATAATAAGGGTCTATCAGAAAAAAATTATCTTTAACCAGAGTTCCGTTCTCATTAGATTATCTTTGGCTTAGACTTATTTTGAGTTGAAAATCACAACTCCCACTTTTTTCAAAGACCCAAAACTAGTGGTTAGGATAATTTAATTGCATTGATTTCTCGTAACTTATCTAATTTTTGTATGTCAAACATAATGAATAGCTTAGATCTAGGGGCAGTGGCTACTCTATGAGACGACCGGAGCATGTAATCCATTTTATATTATTTTACTAAAAAGATTAAGAAGCTCAAACCACTAAGGAAATCAGGCAACCAGAATTATTTCTTCTTGTGGTAACTGAGCAAGAAGTGTTGAAGGGAAGTCAAGACTGGTAAGCCAAATTTCAACTCCTCTCAACTAAACCATCTCTCTGTTGGTATGTTTTCCTTGTAAACAAAGACTTACCTCAAAACACACATCCCCAAACTATGAAATGAAACAAGAGCAAGGAAACACGCAAACTGGGTAGTTCCTCCAACGACTTGATGATTAGGTAAAGGACTTGCACGAAACACGCTGGTTAGTTTAACTCGAGGATTCAGCTAAGTTGCTTTTACTATTTTTATAATAAAAAAATAAGCAAAGTTTAAGACAGAAATCCTCAAATAATAACAGGATAAATTGGCCTTAAGAAAAATGATAAAGTATTTCTAGGGATGCTCCAGTAGGTTAGTCCGCACCGTTCATATGATCTTCCCTATTTCTGATATCCACTAGCTCTAAAACCCTTATGATTCCTACATCTGGCAATCAATAAGTCTTCGATTCAAATCCTCTCACCATTCAAAAGAAAGGAAAAACAAAAAAAAAAAAACAAAGGACTCATGCTGATGAGGTGATTGTCTAGCATTGGAAAAATTTGTATTTTTTATTGACTCTAATGCGTTGTAAAGCAATAGTCTATATTCAACAACCGAAAACATGTTTTTGTGGATGTCATAATTGTTTAGTAACTATGATTTTTGGGCTATAAGATATTCAAAGTCGGAAAAGTCAGATGAATGTTCGGATTTACAGAAGTTGAGTCGATGTAACAGCCGGCGGCCCACCCAGTAACGATATTGTGGCGCCCATACACCGCCAGCAGTTACAGTTTTGTTCTTTCTTATTAAGGAAAAACCAGCCGTTACTAGTAGAGTTACTATGATTTTTATCAATAGCTCGCGACTCTTCTCCCTAGCGATGTGGGCTGTTGATAAGAGTCACGATGACTCTACTGGTAACAACCAGTTTTTCCTTGGCAGGGAAGAATAAAACTGTGACTGCTACTAGTGTAAGGGCACTGTTAGTGAAAAGCGGACAATATCGTTACTGGGTGAGTCGTCCGGCTGTTGTAGATGGTGTAAGAGTCAACCCCTGACCCGGTGTGTGGTTAACCACACACGGGCACCTAGTTTCGTGGTTAACACATAGGGATGCGTGCTCCTTAAGCAGGAAAGATGTGAAGGCCTAGGTACCCCCTAGATGGGAGACGACTCAAGGACAAATACTTAGTCCCACATCACTAAGGAAAAAGTTGCCAAGCTATTGATAAGAGTAGTGTGTCTCTCCTTACAACAAGGCCTTTTCCTCAGAAAACCGGAGAAGAACAAAACCGCAAGAGTATTGGTTGTATGAGCGGCCTATTTTTCAAAGCGACCAATATTATTGTGTGTGGGAGCTTTGGGCTGTTACATTTCAAAGCTATTTCTTAAAGAAAAAGAAAGAAAGAATGAGAAAGAGACTCTCGTTGTTATCTTGAACCTCCAAAGGCTACGGCATCATTAAATGTAGAAATCAATTAAAGAGAGATTAAATACGAGAATATCGGCCGTTGAATACTTCTTATTATTAAATGCTTATTTATTTATCATATTACTTTTTATATATTATTCCTATTTTGGACTTTCATTGACGACTATTTGTTTAAGGTTTTCCGAAGAAGATCCTGAAAGCAATGTGCTCTTAATGAGTGGTATAGATTCCCATGGAGATTGACCCTGATACTGGCTACTCTGCCAATCACCGACGGCCACTGGTTGAATGATGACAAAGTCATTTGTGAACGTCTCCGTGACTGACGCATTGTGGACGAGAGTTGATGCCAGGCTCAACTGCGCATATACAAGCAAATGTGGCTCCATATGATAGCCTGCTTATGCCCAGACTAAAAAAATGTAGAAGAGGTCTACTCCAATTTTTGGGCTCCACTCCTTGTTCTTTCGAGTGATCTAAACTAACTGTTCATCAAATTTGTAGCCATCGTGATGGGTGGCCATCAAAATTTCAATTAAGGGCAGTGGATACCTTCTCCTTAAAATGTGAATGGTGTCGTGGTTTTTCAAGTAGAGGGGCTTGCTATAGAGGTTTTCATTAATTGAACGACATTTTCGGTAAGCCCCTATCTTGAGGGGCTACAAATCTTGAGGTTTTGTGTGTATGTGATTAGGGATCAGAGTGTAAACGATTTAATTGGAGCCAAAGAACTAACAAGAGTTGAACAAAAATTAAAGTATGTTTCTACAACTAGAAGTAATGGTCCAATATTTGCTATCTTTTCCGAGCAACAACGTCTTGCAAAATGGAAGGTAAGGTTTTGAGACTCTTCTTACGCAGGAGCTCCTTACACTAGAGCTGCCCTTTTCATTTCTACTGCCAGAATACATGGACCTAAATCAAGAACTAAAAATTTTAACTTGTTAGACAAACATATTTACAATTTTATTTTAAACATAGGTTTATATGAGGATGAAATTACAATTCAGATTAAACTATTTTTATTTAATAAATTGGTTTAGTTTATTTCTATTTTTTTTATTATAAATCTTCCTATTTTTGGCACATACAATGGATTATTCTCTAATGGCCTATTTTTGGTTTGCCTTGAAAATTATCTAATCTTCAAATGAAATAAGATATGAAATTTGGAAATATACGTTTTCCCTCACAAGTAACTTTTGGCATTGTAATTTATCTATCTTCTACTCTTCTTTCCTTCTTATATTAGAATCAATAAATATCTAACAATTGGACTGAATCGAAAAATACTATCTACTATAAGGCAGGCTACGATCCAAACTTTGTATTGATCCAAACAACTTGAGATCTTAATGGTTTAGTTCTAGTTTCTTAAAACCAAATTAAAATAAGACCATTTACATCCTTAGTTTTTATCGGCAAGGGTACTTCCTATGCACGAAGCTCCCATCGATTCAAGGTCCAGGGAAAGGATGTGCCACAATGGCTTAAAATAGTCAACCTTATCTTGCATTTTTACAAGAGGCTGATTCCACACTTTGAACCTGTGATTCCATGCCTTGATTGGCAAGCTAAATTTTTTTAGGAAGCCCGACCATCCTTTAAAAAAAATAAAAAAAAAAAGAGTAAAAAATTACATCCGATTATACTATCTACTATTGTAGTCCTCCATAACTATGAATTTTTAAATTTACATCTTTTATTAATAACAAAATTAGGGTGTACATTACCGGGAATGCTAGCTTTTGCACTTAAACATGAAATGATTAATATAGTCCTTCATGCTTAACATGTGTCTGTGGACATTGAGTTTGCAACCAGCTTTCTTTTTTATATTTATTCTTTTTGGTAGGCAAGTCAGTTATTGGCTTCTTCGTGTGACTGAAGATTACAGATTAAGGTGTGAAAAGCAAAATGCAAGATAAGGGACCGTACTATCGACCCTTGTGCTCTGTCCTTTCATGTCTCGTCCTTAGCCTTTATTTCCGAGAAGAGGAATGCCATCGTACCAATAAAACTAGAAAGAGACGTTGATTTGGTAGACTTCGGAGAGTGTATCATGAGGTTTTGAATCCTATCATGGACCACTGACCATGGCGAGTTCTCCGAGGCATATTATTTTTGCGGGAAAGCCTCACTTTTGGTTGATGGGGACTTTTCATCTCTCTGGCTTTAGATGTCCACTAGTCAGAAAAGAGGGCGAATTAGATGAGTCTAGCATCTAGAAAATGTGATTTTGATGGATCACATGAGAAACGGGGAGTTAGAGTAATCAAAGGTACACATTCAACGAACAAAATATAATTCCTTGGATGCTAGAATTGTCTAGTTGTAGTGATTTTCGTTAAGGAGACATTGGAAGTCATAGAAATCAGATGAACAGGTTGAACCAACCATAGACAGAGGCCTTCGTGCAAAAATAGAGCGGCAATGGCAACTTACTATGTGGTTGATGATAGCTTTTCTCTTCCTAGCACATGGATTTTGTAGTTTCCATTGGTGTCGAGAGAGCTTATACGATGAATGCCCATATATTTCCTTAGGCAAATACGAGTGAGTCTCACGAGCACAAGTGAACCTACTAATTTACTTATTAAAACTCTTCACTTGTTAGAAAATGGTAAATTCACTCATCAACAAGAGGCCCACAAATCAAGGGTGCAGGAATAGTGTATAACCCGATCGAATAAATCAATGGTTTTGATCATCGAGAAAGTTGGGTTCACTTGCATTGTCCAACTGTGCATCTATTCCCTGAAAAAGTATGAACGTGCATCATAAAACTGCTCCATTGTCAAAGGGCACTAAATTAAGTCTTTGGAGCAATCTTAAAAGAGGAGACTTTTTGTTGCTGCTGCTACTTTTTGTTAACAAGTGAGACCACAGAAACAAGTATCCAAATAATTGATTTTTTGAAAAAAAAAAAGTAATGACTTTTTACCTCCCCACACTTTTCTTTTTTTTTAAAACATGATTCAGATGTTCTAAGAAGTTACGAGTTTAGTGAAAGTTTACCTAATTAAACATGAATTTATAAACTCAATAATTCATCAAATCCTCAAATACTCTAATTTTTTTAAATTGATAATTCACACAGCCAATAGGTCTTAATATTTACACTTTTTCCATGCGTATCTTGAAGATACACTCCCCCTAAGCGTATACCCATGCCAAATGTATCGCTAGAATATTCTCCCTCGACATGCAAGTTCCCTACATGTCCTAAAGTGGTGCACTGCACTATCTCGAATTTGTGACCTACTTATAAGAGAGCCATCTAGTATATTGGCTCATGTGCAATATGCCTTCACATACTCAGGAGCTCTGTGTACCAGGTTGGTAATGTATGTAAAGCTACTTGCAATAACAAATTTAGTGAAAATTATTTACCAAATTAAGTAAGAATTTATTATCCTACCAAAATTAAACTCAATAATTTGCCACATTCATTTAATGAATTTTTTTTTTTTACAATTTGACCTAAACATTTTTCAACTTTTACAATATTTTGCCTTGCCAACTTATTGTCAAATCCTAACTCTGTGACTGTTAAAAAACTAAGGAGGTCAATCTCATTTAACCAAAGTATTGAATTAAACTAGTTAAGGTGAGATCCCTCATGTAAATGCAGGGTAGGGCTCCCTGTAGCAACTTACCAGCAGTCCTGCTCTACGGTAGCATTCCTCAAAAGGAATCATCATTTTGTCGCTTTTTTTTTTTTTACCTCTCTCATGTTAGTACTGCTGCTACATAGTTGATAAAACCTGGGGAGGTCTCATTAATTCATAATCCTAGTAGTTGGTAGTCCAAAGCACTAACAGAAATGAGAAGGACATACTTCATTGAATGTAGGACTATAATGACCTCAATCAACATCTAGATCATAGGTTGGGTCCAAGAGAATCCCACCAAATCAGAAAAGTGGTTGATCCATAAGTTGGGCGTTGGCGACAAGGTTTCTTCTCTCTGATGTAACATTATGAAAGCGGAGATTGTGTATATATGCTAAGTTATTAAATGCCCACTAAATGACACCTATGGGGTGGTTATTTGGGAGACTTCTACAATTTTATAGGTTTGTGGGGTCAGGGAGCCCCCATATTCATGGTCTAATTAACCACTTTGGGGAAGAAAGCTCCATTTTTTATTGTGGGTGCAGGCCAACAGTACCATGTGTAGGATAGACTATAAAGTGAAGGCTGAACACATTCATGGGATGGTGAAGGATTTCAACTGCAATGGACTCTTCAAAGTCCTAGTCCTGTTAGTGTTTCCTTCTTAGGGAAAGCATCGCACCCCTGGTACTTGCCAGAAAGAGAGGGCACCGCTCGCCAGCATAAATTCTCTAAGGACTCCTCTTAATTTTTTTTACTTTAAGTGGATACCATAGTTGTCCAAAATTCCTGGAACATCCTCCGTTGTGGAAAATGGAATTGAAATGACCCTAAAAAAATTTCATTCAAAGTTTTGGTCAAATTTGATCCATTATGTCTGTTTAGTCATTTAGGTTTAAGGTTTAGAGTTCCCAAAATTCTAGCATTTTTATTTTTTATATTTTTTAAATGTAAAATTTTCAGAACAATAGACCAGAATTTTGTTTCGAAATCAATAAGATTACAGAAAATTCCGTTCTAGGGGCCAATATGGAATGCCCACCGTAACAGATTTGCCTACCATGATGGATACACATTTGGTGATTTAGTTGTATATCTTGATTTTTAAGGTTAAAAAGCAAAAAATAATTAAAATCTAACAGCATTTATGATTTTTTTTTTTTTGGTTTTTGACGCAAAAAAGTTCAACTTCTTTGAGTTTTGTAACTTTGTGATTAGATTTTCACAAGCTTTGCAAAATTGCCATTATTTTAGTTTTCTATGCTCCTTCTCTATTAGTTTTTTCGACGGACGATGGTGAACAAGAGGACTTTGCATGTGATTTTTTGTTTTGCTAATCAATGAAATATTTGAAATTGATTGTGCTAGATAGATTTTTAATTTTCATTCAAAAAGGCATTAAACAAAGAGCTTAAGGTCTGCTACTCGTCGCTGTTTCGGTGAACAATAACAGTATTTTGCCCATGTTTTAAACTTAAAATTTTCTTTAATTTATTGTATTTTTATTTATTGATTCAAAGTATTAGTTATGCCTTAGCTTTCTTAGAAAGAGTTTTATATTAGTATTTAGTGATAAATTAAGGTTTAAATTGTTGAATTTCATTGAAGAAGCTTAAAAGGTATTGTTGCACAAGTTGGTAAAACATGATATGTTTGTAATTAAATATCTCACTATTGATTGGTTTTTTTTTTTGTTGGAAATATAACAATACCATTAGATTTCTTGTTATGGAATTGTATTAGATACTATGTTTCATTAAAACTTTTCATCGGAAAGTCATTAAACTTAGTGGCTAAAGATCGCAATTTAATCATGCTTGCATCTGTGAGGTAGCAGGTTTGTTAAAGAGGTAATATCAAAATTTCTAAAAAATTAACAGGGAATGAAGATAGAAAACCAAGAGAATGACAATTTTGCAAATCTCATAAAAAATTAAATACAAATTTACAAAACTCAAAAAACATAGAACTTTTTTGCAAAAAATGTCAAAATGCAATGACATTTTTACAAAAAAAAAAAAACCCTTTCTTTTTTTTTTAGACCATACACATGTCTTTTTTCTAATACTCATATCTATTTGCTTGTTTATGTATCTAATAACTGTAGTATTTACCTTTTATTTGACGACAATTGTTATATCCATTTTATGAATAACACTTTTGGAGCATGGCTATATGACAGGGCCTAAGAACTTGAGATCTCAGTTAATACAAAGATGACATACTTCTTGTTCTTTATTAGTAGGCAAGCATTGTTTTTCCCAACCCATAAACACCTTGAACCGTGAGTTGCCCATTTAGTGCAACTGGGGTCCAGGACCTTAGCCTTAAACCCCATCTTTTCAAAACCTAGTTCACTTTAGGTTGCACCATGCAAGGGTTAGGTTGCAAAAGTGCACTGGTGGTTACTATAGATGGGTATAAGGAAAAGTGTCTTTGCTTCGAAATATCTGAAATAATAGAAAGTTCTTTTCTGAAATAAAAATCGTGCCGACTCTCCCACTGCGAGTTTGATCTACCTAATCTGTGGAGGTCTCCTTCCTAATCTCTGTGACTACCACAAAAATAAGTAGGTTTCTGTTTTAATGACTATTAGGACGACTTGGTAGCCACAACTGCTAGTCGTTGAATTGTGAAGGAGAGAATGCTGAACTGACCAAAAAGTGGATGCTGGATTTTTTCTGCTAATCAGTTTGCTAGCAATCGTAGTCAGAAAGTTCAAACTTAGGAACAGTCCTTAATAAGTGCTGAACCTACAATATGTTGGTTGTGGAACAACAAAAAAGACACTTAACCAACTTGAATAAGTGCTTCGCGCCTAACACAGAGGACTTGAATAAGTGCCCACGCCTAACCACAGAGGCAGGTGTGTCCAACAACTGCGTTTTCTCATTTATCTTCTTGCTCAACCTTTAGATATCAAATTGATAAAGAACAAATGGATTGGTCAGTTGTAGGTCTAAACTTTGAATCATGTGAAAGTTTTTAAAACTTTTGTTTTCCAGCACAGCTTATGAATCATCTGAAAGTTTTTAAAACTTTTGTTTTCAAGCACAGCTTACTAGACATGAGAATCCACCAAGTAAGATGTGTTTTTATCTATTAGATATCCAAAGGTAGAGCAAGGAGATGAACAAGTAGGATCATGCAAAGGTAACTCCAAAAAATGGCGGTCGCTAGACATACTTTCTTTGCTGTCATTTTATCGTTCTCTTAACTCAATAAATTCACATTTAACTTTGGAAAAGGTAGGACCATGCATGCCATTTGAATTAGTGCTTTACGCTAGGGGTGGCAAAATATGACACGACACGACAACACAACTCAAACCCGACATGGATTTATCAGGTTAAGGTAGAGTCTTATCGTGTTTATGTCATTTTCAGGACACGCCAAAAATCGTGTCGTGTTCGGGTCAATCAATGTTGACCCATCATGTTGACATGTTTGATACGTGATCTATTAATTCGTCATGTTGACCCATCTAACTCGCAAGCTGTTAACTAATCGGGTTGAAAATATAAGACGATTCATCAGAAACAATCATATATTACTATAGTAATATAGGACGGTTCTGATGAACCGTCCTATATTACTATAGTAATATAAGACGGTTCTAGGATGGTTTTTGAAGAACCGTAATAATATAGGATGGTTCTTCAGAAATAGTCCTATATTACTATAGTAATTTAGGATGGTTCTTTAGAAACCGTCATATATTATTTATTTTACATTTTATTTAATTGTGTTATGCAAATCGTGTCGTGTTGACTGGTTTAATAATCGTGTCGTGTTCCAGTCACAAGTTCTTGACACAATTATTAAGCGGGTCATATTTGTGTCGACTCATATACTATAATGGGTTAGTCTCAACACGATACGAATACGACCTGCCAACCTAAATTGCCAAGCCTACTTCACGCCTAACCATAGAGGACTTGAATAAGTGTTCATGCCTAACCAGAGAGGCAAATGTGTCCAACAACTGCGTTTTCTCATTCATCTTCTTGCTCAACCTTTGGATATCAAATTGATAAAGAACAAATGGATTGGTTAGTTGTAGGTCTAAACTTTGAATCATATGAAAGTTTTTAAAACTTTTGTTTCCAAGCACAGCTTATTAGACATGAGAATCAACCAAGTAAGATGTGTTTTTATCTAGTTGATATCCAAAGGTAGAGCAAGTAGATGAACAAGTAGGATCATGCAAAGTTAACTCCAAAAAATGGTGGTCACTAGACATACTTTCTTTGCTGTCATTTTATCGTTCTCTTAACTCAGTAAATTCACATTTAACGTTGGAAAAAGGTAGGACCATGCATGCCATTTGAATTAGTGCTTCACGCTAGGGGTGGCAAAATATGACACGACACGACAACACAACTAAAACCCAACATAGATTTATCGAGTTAAGGTCGAGTCTTATCATGTTCGTGTCATTTTCAGGACACGCCAAAAATCGTGTGGTGTTCAGGTCAATCAATGTTGACCAATTGTGTTGACATGTTTGACACGCGACCTATTAATTTATCCTGTTGACCTGTCTAACCCACAAGTTGTTAAGCAATCGGTTTAAAAATATAGGATGATTCATAAAAAATAGTCCTATATTACTATAGTAATATAAGACAGTTATAGGATGGTTTCTCAAGAATTCAAAAACAGTCCTATATTACTATAGTAATATACGACGGTTCTTCAGAAACTGTCATATATTATTTATTTTACATTTTATTTAATCATGCTACATGAGTCACGTCTTGTTGACTGGTTTAATAATCATGTCATGTTCCAGTCACAAGTTCTTGACACAATTATTAAGCGGGTCGTGTTCATGTCGACCCATATACTATAACGGGTTAGTCTCGACACGATACGAATACAACCTGCCAACCCGAATTGCCAGGCCTACTTCACGCCTAACCACAAAGGCAGATGTGTCCAACAACTGCATTTTCTCGTTCATCTTCTTACTCAACCTTTGGTTATCAAATTGATAAAGAACAAAAGGATTAGTTAGTTGTAGGTATAAAATTTGAATCATACAAAAGTTTTTAAAACTTTTGTTTCCAAGCACAGATTACTAGACATGAGAATCGACCAAGTAAGATGTGTTTTTATCTATTAAATATCTAAAGGTAGAGCAAGAAGATGAACAAGTGGGATCATGCAAAGGTAACTCCAAAAATTGGCAGTCGCTGGACATACTTTCGTTGCAGTCATTTTATCATTCCTCTTAACTCAGTAAATTCACATTTAACTTTGGAAATGGTTGGACCATGCATGCCATTTGCCCGGTTTAGATTTGTACAGCCCTAAGTGAGATAAGGTCTTGACAATGATGATGAAATTTGTACAGCCCTATAAACTTTTTCAAAAAACGCCCAATTGGCAAGGCATAATAATATGATTATGCCAGATTATTCTATATATCTCATGTAATAGACTCTCCGTAGAGTCAGACTCTAATTCTCCAATTCATACTGAAATGGGATTTTAAATCTAAACCTTTAATCACGTTTGGTACCACAAATAGGTAATCTCCAATACACCAATGCATTGGGATCGTCTTGAGTACTTGTCTTGATAATTTTAAAAATTAATAAAAATAGATGTTTGTGATTTTCAACCCAAGAAAACTTATGTTAAAAGCATCTGCATCCATTGTTGTCTTTAGTTAAGTGCTCTGGATGCGATGAACGTCTTAGATCTCCAAATGTGTCCGACTCCTACTGGGACTATGAAATAACTCGGGATGGGCCCATAAAACGGATTATTGTAGGCCGTGCAAATCTGGTCCCACGTTTTCCTGGAATTTATAGAGAGGGATAGATGGACATCTTAGTCTTAAGCAATTAGAGGGTAAAGCTTGGTGGAGGCTTGAAATGTTTGAGAGCCCAGACTATATAAGATGGGTCCAATGAATAATCATCGGCCCGCCAAAGGAAGCTTACTGTCACAGACTTGCTTTGCAAGGCCTGTGACCAAGGTTTACAGACTCCTAAGAAGGCCCGTTGAGCTTGTGGACGTCTGATTCCAAAAGGCCTAGTTTTTAGAAAAACCTTTATAAATTTCTTAAATCTTCTGAAGTAGTAGGAGAATGGTAGAGTAACATAGAAAGAGTAGGAAGATTTTAGAATACAATTTGGATCATTGATGATCTTAGCCACAATTGAAGAGGTGAATGGGGTGAGCATATATAAATAAGGGTTAGCTCATTATTTGTAACTAACAAGTTCTCTTTGGGCAGTCTCTTTCTGAGTTTCTCTTATTTTGCTAGTGGGTGAGTGAGTATAGCCCTAGTAAGTGAAAGTCGAAGTGAAAGATTAACTTGTGCTTTACAAAGGAGTCGCCGAGAGGTGCTAAACATGTTTAGCGTAGGTGACATTGCGCCTTTGATTTAACAACCAACATAAGAAACTTAGAAAACAATCCCCTTATTGATGGTCATTTCTGGATGGTTCCTATCCATAGATCTGGTGGCCTATCATGAATCTAGTCAATTGCTACCAGCCTGATCGTTGAAGTGAAAGAAAAAAAATCCTTCACAAAAGACAATAACTTTGATCGCTAGCAAGGCCTGATCTAAAAAGACAATTCTACGTTGATCATGGCTAAACTCATGAGACTTAAAAGCCTGCCACGTATACGGTGCAGATGGCCAACGATATCTCAGTTCCCTGGGACTGTTCCCCACAGCTAAACGTACAAGTTTTCCCTCTTCAGGAAGTAATCCTGAGACGTACTTCAGGACGCCGCTCAACTCTTGCCCAATCTTTATATTCGGACATTTCAGAAAAGTAATTGGACTTTATGAAAACCCAATTACATATTGACAGTCGAGAACGTCTTTGATGTCGTGATTCCTCGTAACATTGTTAAGTCAAAATATTTCCGGAGTTCCAGCAAAAGGAACAAGAATCAGCTCAAAGTCTCTGTAATCCTTTGCATCTCAAGAAATCAGATCGAAATTTGGAATCCAAAACACCAGAAGGACACCCATTTCTTCAATCACCCATATGGCGATTTTAAGCAGCAAAGACAGGCTGAAGAAGAGAACATGCAGAAAGGAGGAGAAGTTTATGAAGAAGATGGAGAATCTGAAACTGGTGAAAACGGTTCAGATGATTATGAGGAATACCCAAATTATGATATTCTTGAAGAACCCGTTATGGGCTTTCAAAAGTCTCCATGAAGAAATCATAACGGAGGTGATCATTTTCATCCTTTACAGCTTTTCATGGTGATAGAAGACACCCGGAGGGTTAGTACTGACTTGGGTATTTCAATGTGAGTAAGTTTTCTAAATCTTTTGACCCAGGAAGCAATGAAGAAGAGGAAAGTTTGGAAGTGAAGGTACAAGAATTAGATGAGAAGGATAAAAAGAGCTTTGAGACAGTTGAAAAGATCATTCAGGGCGAGTTTAATGTTTATGGGTCTTTTTACGTCAAGAAAAGGAATTTGAATGGAGAAAATATCCCTGAAGATCTCCAAAAAATTTTGTCAATATTTTTTGGGTTAGAATTTGAGAGGTAAAGCTTCAAGTAGTTAAGGAAGGAGTCTTGGAAATGACTGTTCATTTATAACTGATTGAATCGATTATCCAAGAACGTTCAGTTTTCGGATTGTCTATGATCTTAACACGACTGTTCAGTAGTGAACTAACTGTTCGCATTGGCCTTGATTTTGTTTTGTTTTTGGGCATTCCATTCGCCTTCGAATGGTTAGGCTGTTTAGGTGAGTAGTTTGGTCCCTGCAACTTAAGGATGACTTTATGGGGTTTTTTTCTTTTTCTTTTTCTTTTCTAAGTGACGATATTAGTGATGCAAGGTCTGCTTGACATTAACAGCTGGTTAGTTGGAGACACTAAAAGTGGATTAGTGGCAAGGTTTACCTGAGCAAGTATGGGTGTTTATCTATTTTCTCCTTCAATTATAAGCCAGTTACTTTCAGAAAGTAATGAATTATGATCTTATTTATAACTGTGCAATGATATCTTGAAGCCACAGAGAGGGTTTTACATTCTGATTGACATGGACTGTTTATTGATAGCCCATCTTTCTTCAATGGACCTTTTTTAAGGCACTGCATTGGAATTTCCCTAGGGCGGAATGAGGTAGCCTTTTATGAATTTGTAGTGTCATTGTTTACTTGATTCACCTTGCTCTTCAAATATTTCCAGGTCATAAATGAGGGAGGGGAGATGAAGTACCCAATATCTAGCTTTGTTTTGAATTACAAAGGTACGACCCCTGTTTTCTGTTGAACTGTGAAGTGAGCAGAATGCAATTAGTTATAGCAGCTAGCACAATTTTAGTATTTTCTCAAATAGCAGGGATAATGTCTTATGCAGGTGATGCATGCACTGGAGACGGGGTAATGTCTGAACAGAATGTAAATGACATGTAATGTTTCTCTCTCCATGTTACTAGCCCATGGCTTATGATATTCAACAGACAAGTGTTCTTTCTCATTTAAAAGGCATGAACATCAAGTTTTCAAATTTCTCATATATTTTCACATTATCAGGTATAACACAGCATCTAGGAGTGCTACCGGTCCTTCATGTGGTACTAGGCTGTGGCTGGTTGCATTGTGAAAGAGATCTATGGTGCTGCAAAGCAATGGCATGCATTTACAGTGTGCTCCATTTCACCATTCCAAAGTAAGAAGTTTTGATTGTTTTTCAAGCCATAAAGCTAAGACACAAAAGCTGAATAATAAGTTGATATTGTACTCATGTCTTGAGGCTGAAAAGAGCATGCTGTCTTGTATTTTCATATGTTCACTTATTGGATTATCACTCTAAGTGCTTGTATTTGTTATTATGTGTTAGATTAAAGTCCTGTGGAGCACTGGGGTGAAGCCAATTGCCTCCCCTTCATCCCTTCTTATCAAGGGAAGGAACCTCTACAGGCCCAAGAAGATGAGGCAGGTACATTCCATGAACTTGGATCTTGCTGAGCACCCTTGTGTTATTGCTTTCTGTTTATCAGCTTGTTTGCTGCTTGGTGGATGTTTTACTTGTACAAGCGGTCTCTATATGTGATCAGTATTTAATATCCTTCCAAACTTAGAGATGGGTTGATGAAGAGGGAAGGAGTAAAGTTTTTCTCGAGAAGCATTCAAGAGGTTCCCTTGCTAGAGGTACAAGACAAATAAAGATCCAAGAGAAGGAAATGAGGAAAGCGGATAACATCTAAAGGTGCACTTTCTTACCTCAATTATTTCAATACCATTGCCTCATGTCACAAGCTTAGCTTGGCTCCTCACTTTGCACCAATTAAGTAAGCTTGACTAGAATCTCTAAGGAGAAGAACAACTGAAGGGAACTTGAGAGAACTCTAGTTTTATTGCTCTGAAGATGCTTACAACTCTTTGATGAATTTTGAGATTGTTGATTAATGTCTTACAAATGAGGGAGCTCCTCTATTTATAGCTGCTCACCCTGTTTTCACCTTATCAATGAATGGTGGAGATTGTTATATGTTTATGGTCCAGATTATTCTCAGGAACATTCCTACAAAATATCTAAAGTTTATTACATTCTAGATCTTAGATATTTCTAAGGACAATTCTAGAAATCGGGCCTTTTAGAAATGAGCTTTCCTCCACAGACCTTCAATAATGGACCTAAGTCCTTCAAAACAAGTCCATGAACCAAAATGAGCCAACTTTTAGAATTTGTAGGCTTTGGTCATGGACTGTGTAAAAACAATCTATGACATTCTCCCCACCTGATAATGTTGATGCCATCATCGACACATCTTTTCACGTGTCAAAAATTCTGTTGGGTCACACGTTCTGTATTTGTCTGACTTTCAAATTCTGATTTGTTGCGTTCAACTTCCACTGCATGGAGTCCAATTTTATGTTGTGCACCTATGGCACATTTCATGAATGCTACTAAGCTTCATACCTCTTGTAGGTTCACGTTGGCTTTTGCTCCTCGTTAGCTCTCTAGTTGTAGCACGCTTCTCTTCATTCCTTCGACCGTGGTAGCACTTTTGTTGACCATTATTTTTCCTTGGGGTTCTTTAATTATTATCACCGTTATGGCAGTTCCGCGTTGCAACGTAGCTAGTTGTATCGTCTTGACATTTCCTATAGAGTTCTCTTGTCGTGGGACGTATCTCCTTGCGCCCTCTTGTGTGGCAACATCCTTACTGACCATTAGTTTTTCCTAGAGTTTTGTGATGTTTCTGAATTCTTCTAGCAAACTCTTGCTAGTTTCTAATTTCTTTGTTGTTTTCCTTGACATTGATATGTGTGTAACGTCTAGGTGTTGTAAACCTAGTTGCAACATTTCCTCACTTGTTGTAACTTCATTACGTTGTAGCACGTTTTCTTTCGTGCTCTCTTGTGTGACAACACTATCGTCGTCCACAGTCTTTTCATATTCAACTATGATTGCGCAATTTGGTGGTATATCTGATTGTTCTAGATTCTTCGATTCAAGTTCCTCCTTGTGCCTCATCATGTCATGTAGGGCCTTTCTTGTTGGACAATCTTGTATGAGGTGAGGTCTGTCACAAAAGTAGAATGGCCTTGATAAGATAACCTTCCATCTACTAGTATAGCTCCTTGGTTTTGAAATGTTGATCTCAAAGGTTTCACGAAGGCTTACCTTCCTCATGGAGCTTAGTCCGTCCTCCCCCTTGCCATTAAGCTCTTTTGTCATAGCTACAAGGGACCCAGACCTTAGGTGCTCTTCCTCTAGCCTAGTGGAGATGTCAATCACAACTGCTTCCATCTTCTCAAACCTTTACTCCAAACCTGCTATGATACCAAATCTACCGAACCTTGCTCTAATACCAAATGTACGGGCTTAGCTTCTCAGACTCTCGCGTGGCTGTAACACCCTGGGGTTCCAACAGTCACAATATTGTCCGCTTTTGGGTGCCCATACACCCTTCATGGTTTTGTTCTTCCCTAGTTTCCTAGGGAAAACGAGTTGTGACCATTAGAGTTTTCCGAACTCTTATAAACAGCTAAGTTTCCTCTCCCCAGGCAATGTGAGACTAACTCTCTGTCCTTCACCCTAGCTTAGAAGCCTACCAGCCTTCTCTTGGCCCGCTCTCATAGGCCCAGGGCTTCACATCTTTTCCCCTTAGGGAACACGCGTTCCCGCGTGATAACCACGACCAGGCGCCCGCATGCGACTAGCCATCACACCACTAGGGGAATTGGCTCTGATACCATTTGTAATACCCCAGGTTTTTCATGAAAAATTTTCGCATTTATTTTGGAAAGGTGGTGCACCAATATTTTTAGAAATTCAAAAACAGCGAAAAACATGATCTTTGAAATTCTTTTTCCCCAAAAACCTGGATGTTACCTTTATACTCGTACTATACATATACATACATATATATATAGTTTTTCTAGAAGATAGATATTCATTTTTTAAACAGGACCCATCTAGTGGTTCACTTATACAGACCCTATAACATTATATTAAATGTCCAATATCACAATTCAAATGACTAACTATATAATACAAAAGCTTTAATAAAATGTATACCTGAGTGCAGAAGTATGACTGCTGTATTCCTTTTGTTGTGTACATCTCTTGTCTTTTTGTATCTGAGATATTATAAATATAAAACATTTACAATATCTCAGCAAGCTATGCTTGGTAGGAGAGTTTAAGAAGCATGCTAATTCTTAAGATACATTAATTATTCCATAGTAATTAGAATATTTATTTCCATAGCAGTTATGTTAAATTGAATTTACAATATGTTTTATATCTCAATAATCCATTTGTAAGCCAAATATCTATATGTTTTCGTAACTATCAATAATTTCATTGATAATTCAGATATCTTTGCTTATTATTTATCATTAAAATCAAATACTTCAATTCCATGAACCATACTCTGCATAACAAATATACCCATTCATTAATCCATATGAAAACATATATGAAACTACTCTCTCAATCATATTCATATAGCAATAATACACATATATAGAAATTGTTAAAGGATATACAAAATTATGAATATAATCAACGTCATCTAATTTGCATTCCTAGACTATACTAGGTTTCAAAATCATACCCCCTCATCATGTGGGGTTCATAATTATCCAACCTCTGTTGGTATATCAATATAATCCTCATGCCCCTCACTATACGAGGTCCATAATCCTCCAGTTGTTGCTGGAAAAATAATGTAAGGCATATCTTCATGCCATATCGAATAAGTCATCTCGTAATGCCATCATATACGCATGTTCCGTGAGCAGAGTGCCCAACGGATACAATATTGTCCTCTTTGGGTCCCTTACAATTGCCTAACCACCGTCTTTTGGGTACTCCAACGTCTTTTGGCAACCCTCAAGGACACGCACCATAATGCATCAAATATAAGGACTACGCATGCAGTCAACATCCGTACAGCGCACCCGGATAACTGCTCAATAATTCACCTATACCATTCTCGATGGAATTCACAATATCCATGTCCGCATGGAGAGGACCATGGCTGTCACAGTGGCGGCCTTCCTATGATTGCCCCACCCGACTTTTTGCAACACATAGTGCATGGTATCCATAACATAATAAATTTCAGATAGCGGGTGACCAAACCCTCATAACTCTCTTAGCATAGTATCTCCAGGCCTACGCCTGTTTAAAACAAAACTCTCAGGCCTTCATGCCCGGATGTAAAATAATCATAATAGCAGGCAATTCGCCTGTTCATATATTTCATAGCAAGAATAACATCCTCACTTATTTGGTGATAACTTACCAAGGATGTATCCTATAAACTTAGACTCATGCATCATCAATACTGACATGGTACCCATGTACCATAAACATAATTTCACAATTCACATATATGATGTACAAGGCATAAGCATCAATTATAATATGCAATTCTTTTAATTAATATTATTTTCATCATTATAATTTAAAGCATGTCAAATATCAATCATACCATTTTAGTTTCATAAAATTCATAATTAGAAATAAGATCATGTTTAGAACATGCATCTTATTATTTAGACATGCCATCTTAAATTTTCACCTACCTCGTGTGATGCATTCATTGGATTTCACTAGCTTTAATTGTCCTCTTTTTCACAATTGACTTTGCGCGCTTCAATCTCAACTGGTTCTTATCCTCGGCTCACATGCGTACCTCAAGCTCCATTTAATTGATTGACCAATTTGTAGATTTTGACAAATCGACGACTCCGATTATGTCTCTGCCAATGGTTAACATATCGAAAAATCAAAGATATGCTCATTTGTTGCTCCAACCATGGAACCACTAGAGGTCGAAGAGAGATGTAGTGCTTAATCTCACAAATTTGACATTAGATGATAAATCAATGGTCAAATATTTAGAACGGGCTAGATATGTTGTTGTTATATCTATTGAACAAGGACCCAAAATTGCTGCTATAAATACCGTGCCGTGCAGGCATTCGACGAGTTACAATGAAGGACACAATTCTGATCTACTAACAAAACAAAGGCTTCAAGTTCCAGGGGGTAGTTGAGATGATAACTCCAGTTGATGGATAAGTTGTTAGTACAAGGACTTATTCCAGGAAATGTTTATTAAGGCTTATCAAAAGAATGATAAGTATATCCTCATATGATACAATAGACTTGGGTATGATGCCAAAATTGAAATGAATTGCAAATTATGAGACAATGGGGATTGTCACAAAGATGAAATGATGTGTTATGATAAAATAATCTTCATATGTAGAAGACAAGATATGGTAAAATCTTACATTATATCAGTTGTAAAGTTAATGAATAATGAATGATGACATGTATTTTTTACAATCATGATTGTTATGAATGATGTGTGATGTATGATTGAGAAGAAAAATGGAGTTAATGGTTAATGAATAAAATAAACTAATATTTAAACAAGAAAGTAATGGTTCAAATTGACATCACTAGATTGTCGACTAGTGATGATTTTGGTAATAAATGCATATCCCAATATAGAAAAAATGATCTGTGGGATATATAAAAGATATCAGTTGTGATTTATGGGGAGCAGATACTACCTATGAAGGGTAGTATACTTTAAGAAAACAAGTGAAAAAGATTCTCGAACTATATATGTTAAAAGATCAGAATTGATATGTGAGTTGTGTCTGAAATTAAGACATTCCATCAATATTTGATATAATGAACTTTCAGTTATTCCACTAGCTATTGATCGACCCTATGAATTTGTACACTAATGATGAAGAGTGTTTGTATATATATCTGAGGTTAAGAGAGATAAACCTTATTTGATAAATGAAGTGAGGAAATTTATTTGAATAGTATGTCAAAGGAGAACATACTAAACAATAGTACTGTATGTAATGATAGAAATCTTTTAGTATCGTTATGTAAAATGAAATGATACTATATTGGCGTTATTTAAGTATTTGATTGTGATTGCACAACTAGTGCAATTTCAGTTGTCATTTGATGTTAGTGGTTTCATATATGCATTGAGAAACACTGAATGTGTTATTTCTGTTTTTGAATCTGAAGACACCAAAGGGTGTAAGTTCAGTTATTACATTTTGAATTGTATGTGTTATCTCTAGTGTTGATACTTGTATGTTTGTATCTATATTTAATTTAAAGATGAATGTTTATGATTATCTGAATGTAAGGCCGTATATTGTAGTGAAATGGAATATGAATACGTCAGTATGTTATTTTATTTAAATGACTATCTCTTTAGTTTGGGTTCATATGTGGAAATGGACGAATGATTGTGAAAAGTCCATTCATTATTATGATTGAAATGTTATAATATGAATTGATATTCTATATTACATAATTGTTTGGAGAAATGAAAGAGTTAATTGTCAGAATATATGTTGAGGTGATGGAAAATTATGTCGGCAAAGGCTATGATGATAGAATTAAATTAAGATTCATTGTAGTGATTAGATTTTTTATTTGTAGTTGGGATTGTAAATTTTCATATTTCTAAATCAATGCAAATTGGAGTGGGTTTTGAAGGAAGATTGTGGATGATGTGAAAGTCTTCCATTATTTATGATTGCAATGGTGATCAATGTGGAGTTAAACATTTATCTATTGAGGATGTTGTAATGTATTTTTATTATACTATCGAAGGATATGATATTGTGATTAAATTTGTAGAGATGGGTAAGAAAATTTCGTTGTATTAAAGTTTGTATATCAGAATGATATGTGGGATGAATGACTAATTTTACTTTTGTGAATGATGGAATGGGTGAGACAGAGTCTCATAGATGTATTATTGTGATTAAATTGTTTATCAGGTGTATCACAATCGCATGCGTTAAATGCTTAAGTCTGAAAAGCGGAGGAGACTCTACCGAAATTTCGTTAGAAATATGATACTTGAAATTTAGAAGATAAACAATTTCATAAGGTTAGAATTGGTTAAGCAGATACAGAAGGGATCATCTTTTAGTGAGAAGTATATATATTAAGTGACTGAAGTTAGTATAAAGAGTTATATGGATAAGGGAATAGAAAGGTTGAGTTGGAGATAAAGATTATGTGTTCTAAAAATCATTACAATCAAAGAACTTTGGAAGTTGAAACGAAAGAAAAACATAGTTAGAAATTTTTTATTCTAATGCATTATCAAGTAAAGGCTGTTATCAAAGTACGCAGCAAAAGTGATTCTTATTGCTTATTGCAGATAAAAAAGCTGCGCTATTAAGTGACAGAATAACTAATTTAAGTTGAAAATCATTCATATTTTGAGGATTGATGTTTTATTGAAGTAATTATATGACTTTAAATTTATAATGAGATGGGGATATTATTAGAGTTGTTGGAAAGATATCATGAAAAAAATTTCAAGGACGAAATTTCTCTAAGGAGGGAAGATTGTAACAACCCCAAAATTTCACTATTCCATAATTAGGTTATAAGTTTTCAAGGAGTATATTTTTTTTATAGAAGTATAATTTGGAACTAAATCTAAAACTATTATATAGTGTTTGGAGCCCGTATGAAGAAGTTATAGGCCTTTGAAGTCAAGGGCAATATGGTAATTAAGAGAGCCAAATTGATATTGGCACCCCCCAACCAGCGCAAAACCTAGGGCTTTTGCCTTGCTCGGATCTTCCATTGGCACGGCGAGCTTCCCTTGCTCGGATCTCCCACAATCGAGCTTCCTTGCACTCCCCACTACTACTTTCTCCTCAAATCTGGCCGGCCACTGATCGTGCCCAAAAAACCCCTTCTCGCCTTTTCTTCCATCGGCGATTTTCACTCCAGTCAACCATTGGAAAACGCCGCCCAGCTGACCACCTCTGCCGCTCTCAGATTTCTCTTCCCCACCTACAGCCGGCACTGCCCGATGTGGCGGCTTGAGCACGGCTCACCAGTGACACCTAACCCTGGAGCCTGTTCCCTGATCTCCTTCCCCGTGTCTCCGATCTCTTTTCCCATGGCCGGAAACCCCATTCCGGGTAGGTTTCCCAGCATCTGATCTCTCCGATCTCTCCGACACAGCCTGATCCAGTCGACCACGCAGATGTAGTCTCTCCTTTGGTTACTCTGATTGCCTCAGTGCCTTCCTACCTTGTGCAGTGCTCTTACAGTTTTTGATGAAGAAGAGGGTTACAAGGGCGAAACCGAATTGCTCTTTGGAGGTATCTGCTGTCTAAACCCTTGATTTCTTATTTCCTCGCAATTGCTTTTGTATTCTTACTCAATTTCTAGTTTTGATTCGTTTTTGTTGGAATTGAGATATAGAAATCGTCAGATTTGTTGAATTCTAGGGTTTTATGTGTGGAAAAGTACTCGATCTTTTAAAATCTAAGGATTTTGCTTTGCAAGAAGGGCATTTCCCTGCTGGATCTACGAGAAATTGATCAGCATATTCGCGAAGCATTGTTACAGATCTTTTCTTTGCCTGATTATAATCTTTGAGTTGTTCATATCTTTCCAACAACCTGATTTCCAGCTTCTTTAGATTTCGTAGCTTGAGATCTCCCCATGTTCTTTATGTTCCCGTTTGCTTCCTATCAGTTTCAGTTGTGATTTCTCTTTCTTCTGTTGGAATTTCAGGGTCGTTGTGTTATTAGCATATCTTCTTATTTCTGCATGAGAAAATAGGCTGTTCAGAGGGATTTTTCTATTTGCCACTGGAACTTGAAGCCTTTGTTTTGTTAGTAGATCAGAATTGTGTCCTTGATTGTAACTCGCCGAATGCCTGCATGGCACGGTATTTATAGCAGCAATTTTGGGTCCTCATTCAATAGATATAACAACAACATATGTAGCCCGTTCTTAAGATTTGACCATTGATTTATAATCTTATGTCAGATTTGTGAGATTAAGCACGACCTCTAGTGGTTCCATGGTTGGAGCAACAAATCAGCATATCTTTGATTTTTTGATATGCTAACCATTGGCAGAGACACAATTGGAGTCGTCGATTTGTGGATTGATGACAAAATCGACAAATTGGTCAATCAATTAAATGGAGCTTGAGGTACGCATGTGAGCCAAGGATGAGCACCAATTGAGATTGAAGCACGCGGAGTTGATTGTGGAAAAGAGGACAATTAAAGCTAGTGGAATCCTATGAACATGTCACACGAGGTTGGTGGAATTTAAGGTGACATCTTTTTGGGGAAAAAGAATTTCAAAGAACATGTTTTCCGCTATTTTTGAATTTCTAAAAATATTGGTGCACTACCTTTCCAAAATAAATGCGAAAATTTTTCATAAAAAACCCAGGGTGTTACAGTGGCACTTAGCTTGGCTTCTCACTCTACACTAAGTAAAGCCTCACTAGAATCTTTAAGAAGAAGAATAAGTGAAGGGGACTTGGAGAGATCTCTAGATTTATTGCTCTGAAGATGCTTACAACTCTTGGATGAATTTTGAGATTGTTGATTGATGTCTTACAAATGAGGAAGCTCCTTTATTTATAGGTCCTCACCCTCTTTCCACTTCCTCAATGAATAGTTGAGATTATTACATGCGTATGGCCCAGATTATTCTTAAGAATATTCCTACAACATATCTAAAGTCTACTACATTCTAGATCTTAGATATTTCTGAGGACAATTCTAGAATTCAGGCCTTCTAGAAACAGGCTTTCCTCCATAGACCTTTAATAATGGACCTAAGTCCTTTGGACCAACTCCATGAACCAAAAGGGGCCTCTTTTAGAATTTGTAGGCTTTGGTCCTGGACTGTGTAAACACAGTCTGTGACACTCAGTACAGACATGACTTAAATAAACCATAGTAATGTGTATATAATTCCTCATTTGTTATACCTTTATAGCATCTGCACATAAATAAGCAAAATTCGTTCCTCGTGATTTTGGCAGCATCCTCATATGGTTCTATAATCTCTAGTTTTTGAAAGAGGAAATGTGATGAAAGCTTTGCAGGACTGTCTACTGTATAAGATCTTCCTGTTTTTGTGGGATCCTAATTGTTGAATAAGACTCTTAATATAATATCACAAAGTTCCTAGTGTTGTATGTATCAAGGAGGTAAATTTCATCTTGATTCATATAATGTCAAAATGTTCCTAGCTAGGTTATAAGTACCTAAGGGCAAGGCTATTTCATTCTTCGTGCAATGATAGAAGCACTTCTACAGCTTTTCATGAGGGGAACAAAGGGGCTACAAAACCTTGCATGCTTTCCACACTTATAACTCTACAAATCAAACCATTTAAAGTAACTAACATGTTGATTCATTCATTTCTGCTCAAGTTTGTTTTGTTCTGACTGATTATTGTTATTTACAGACTAATTTATCAGTCAGTGTAAGGAAAAATTTACTCAGTTCAGATTACATAGATTAATCATTTTTTGTCTCAGAATGAATGGAAAGGAAAATAGCAGCGTCCATAAGCAGAGTGCCTTGAACCAACCATGCCACCTTAATTCCAACAATTGCCAGCAAAGGAACATGCTGCACCAACAACATGCGAACATATCAAATGGCATTCATAAATAGCAGTCTCATCACCAACAAAAGCCAATTAGCTTCAATGAATCCAACCATCGAACATTTTTTGTCAACAACATCAAAACAACCTACCAACCAGCATCTGTAACCAGAAGCAATTTGGACAAAAGCCAACCAGCGCTGCTGACCAGAACAAGCAGTTTGAAAGAAAACCAACCAGCATACCTGACCAGAACAAGCCGTTCAAACAAAAGCTAACCAGCACCCCTGACCAGAACCAGCAGTTCGAACAAAAGCCAACCAGCATCATGCCCCAGCACAAGCAGAAGGAACAAAAGCCTATTCAATCCAATGATTTTCAACCGCCAAACAGACATCACCAAATTCACCCAAACAACATATCAACCAGCACTACCGACCACAACAAGCCTGCCCAACAAAAGTCAAGCGAACTCCAACTATTTGCAACTATCCAACATTAACCAGCAACAACATCCAAGCAACAGAGCAGCCAGAGTTCCTGAACAACATATTACTTATAAATCTCCAGATGATTGTTTTTGCTGCTCTCACCCCATTGACAATAGCCAAAAAACAAATCAGCCAACCAGCAGTTCGAACAAAAGCCAAGCAGCATCATGCCCCAGCACAAGCAGAATGAACAAAAGCCTATTCAATCCAATGATTTTCAACCGCCAAACATGCATCACCAAATTCACCCAAACAACATATCAACCAGCACTAGCGACCACAACAAGCATGCCCAACAAAAGTCAAGCAAACTCCAACTATTTACAACTATTCAACATTAACCATCAATAATATCCAAGCAACAGAGCAGCCAGAGTTCCTGAACAGCATACTAATAAATCTCAGATGATTTTTTTGCTGCCCTCACCACATTGACAATATCCAAAAATCAAATCAGCCAGCACTTGCTTACGGAGTGCTTATATATCTCCAGATGCTGATTTGCTGCAGTCCCTGCACCTACAATATCCAAACAACAGATCAGCTGGGTTCAGGAGCAGAGGAGTTATAAATCCCCAGATGCTGATCTGCCACGCTTGCCACCCCTGGCATTTTCCCAATAACAGATACGCCAACACTCACAAACAGCTGACTAATTGATCTCAAGATGCAGATTAACCCCATTCACCACTGGGAATATCCAACCAGCAGATCAACCAGCACTCACAAACAGCGGACTTATGTCTCTGGACCTGATTGGCCTTGCTCACCACACCAACAGTTTTGAACATAATAGCCAGCATTATCATACAGTGGACTTATAAATCTCCAGATGCTTATTGCCCACGCTCACCACAAGACAATATCCAAATAACAGATCAGTCAGTGTTAATCATGTACAGCGGAATAATAAATCTCCAGATGACGATATGATCTGTCCGTATCCAAGTAACAGATCAACCAACACCTGCAAAGAGCAGCCTTAGATTATAGAGGCTGGCTAGCCAACATTACTCCCTCCCTAACTGCAAATGGTTTTCCTCACCGGAAACAACTGGCGAGATCTAATTCTTCTCACTGCATTCCAGCATATAGGAGCCCAACAAAGCAGAGGCTTTGCCGTTATTACTAAGTTGTGATGGAAGTGTCAGTTTTCTGAAAATGGTGCAAAGTTTAGATTGAGTGGGAATTCAGCTTAAGCTGAAGGTTCGGTTTTGGAGAATATAAACATTCTGTGTGTTATTACTGCGACAAGATGTTCCTTTTTCTCTGTAAGAGGAATGCTACAAAACCAAGGAAGGATCTTCGTCGTCTGTTTGCATGTGCTTCAAAATTCTAAGTGACTAAAATCGAGTAATACACGCATGACGACTACCTCCTCTCTTCACAACTTAGTGGAGCATCCTGTGCAATGGAATTCAGTTCATGTAACTATGACAAGCCTGCTAAAGTAGGCATTTATAAGTTCTATGGCATCTTGGCCTTGTTGTTTTGGTTACGATTAGTTACAAAATCTGGATTTGGATTAAAACATCGACGGTACACCAGGTCTCTTGGGGCAGCTTTTACTTCAATGACTCAGCTGTGCTGAGTGTCACGGACTGTTGTTACATAGTCCACAACAGGCCTTAAGAAAGGCTCTTTTGGTTTATGGACTTGGCTCAAGAGACTTTGATCCATTATTGAAGGTCTATGAAAGAAGTCCTGAATTCTATAATTGTCTTTAGAAATATGTAAGACCTAGAATGTAGAAGGCTTTCAATATTTTATAAGAATGTTTTAGATGATAATCTTAATTGTACACATGTAATAATCTCCACCATTCATTGAGGATCTAGAAAGGGAGTGGGCACCTATAAATAGAGGAGCTCTCCCATTTGTAAGACAACAATCAATCATCAAGAAATCAAGGAATCATGGTGTAAGCTAGTAGTTGTGATATATAAAGAATTCTTTTGTGGTCTTAGTAGCTTTCTTACTATATTTTCTTGTAAGCTTCTGCAAGTCAAGTTGAACTTAGTCTTAATGCTATTGCAAGACTAAGTACTGCACGAGAGTCTGATAAATTAAGCCTGTGACGTGAGTTATATGCAAACTGCATTGAGTCGTAAGTGTTTAATCAGTATATTAATGTATCTGCTGCTTATTATTGAGGTTATCACTTAATAACAGTACATAAGAGGCCTTATATGTTTGCTATGAAATTTTTGTAAAAGTCCCGACTCTTGATTTTTTGATCCGCCGATTTTTTCCTGTATCATTCTTTGAAATCAATGCAGATCTGTGGAAATTAACATGAATTAAGTAAATGAAACTTAGACTACGTACCACTTTTCAAATTTTGATATATATATATATATATATATATATATTCTGAATCTAATTATTCCAAATTAAAAACTTAGCTTAACATGCTAATGATGCTTTTCCGAAACTACCAAAAAATGTTTGCCGACTTTTATATGGATAGCTGCCTTGCCTATTTCTTCCCGAATTTGAACTTTTTATCTATTATTTGATTGCAACAATTCCTCGTCATTGTTGGGACCAGTATAAAGATCACTTCTACACCGAAGTTAGTAAAGTTCTTGAAATAACCATGGAGAACCCACAATTACTTATTCTAGTTCTAGATTGCTTTGCATAGTCAATGATGACATTATGGGGTCTTAGAACAAAAATAGGACAGTGAAGTGTAATTACACCAACACTGGCACTAATGCACCTGATCTCATCGGACCTCCACAATTAAATATATTTGGGTGAGAGTAGTATTAAGATGTGTAACCTCTCCGAAACTTCTAGTGTTGCACTTCTCATTCTACCATTAAATAAACAAAAATAACAAAACAATATACAGAGAGGGAAACACTTGCAAAGAGAGAAAGGAAGGGAAACAATGATTCCTGGCCTTCTACTTAGTGGTGCAAGAAGGGGTGTGCTACCTTACAGGTTCAAGTCACTCGTCGGGATAAGGTTATTTATAAAAAATTCTCACTTGCCTATCATAAAATAATAAATAAAAAAAAGAAAACTATGTTCCCTACCCAGTGTGGGCAAATTAATATGACCTTAGCTGGGTCTGAGTGGGTACGGGGCAGTCAGGAAAAAACCTGGCAACTTGTTAGTACCCAAAATACCCATGCGTTTAGTTTTTCTAGGCATTTGTATAAAATTCAATTCAAACATATAAAAGCTTCCGGGCAAAGCTTTAAATAAGAGGTTGGGCTGTTTACTTCATCGACTTGACTTTCTTTACTTAAGATTTAAGAGACAAAAGTTGCAAAAATCCTTTCTACTTTTTCATGTTTAATTGGCAAAAAATACCTCTCTTGAGCCAAATTCAATTCCAACCTTTCTCAATTTTACAAATTGATGATCATGATTGTCAAACCAAAGAAATATTGGCTAAGATCATCCAATAGCCATAGTCAAAAGACGACAATAAGATGAATGACTTGATATTAAAGAGAGTTGGTAGGAAAATACAAAAAAGTAACTCATTTGAAAACACAACATTGATAGACCCTTTATTTGGATGATTTGACCCATTGATCTTGTTGGACATGTTATATTTCATGGCGAGAAAAATTTCATGAGTTACTAGTCTTTCGATACAAAGTTTTAATGGTCATGACTAATAAATACAAAATAAAAAAGCTAGAATTATCCAATGACCATAAATGGACTAGATCATCCAAACATGCATTTCTAAAATGCGTTACTCCATGCATTCCTAAATCATTTTGCTTTCAAAAGTCATGCCTATGTTCATAGAAAAAGGGGAAAAAATTGCTTGCCTACCCATAACAATCGGGTCAAACTGAGTTTTTCATAGTCCAGCTTGTCCCGCATTGGCTTGCAAAATTCAATGACCTAGAGCAACGGGGCCAGTCAAAATGAGTTTTTTATGCTTCCACCATTTTTCATAGTTCGCGTGCTTCAGACTGGATTGCTAATTCTAGTGATCTGGACTAGTAGCAAAATTGTCCTACCGAGTTGCTATTTTTATATATAATAATAGTTATATATTGACCTTTGTGGTCCGTCGCCTCCTTTCTCCAAATCCTGCATCTACAAAGAATTGCTAAGTAAATCAATCACCCACTTCTATTCATATACATTCCTAAATCTAATCCTGTCCACTAAATGTATTTGAAGGGAAATGCCAACTTGTTTGTAATCAACTGCAGTA
Source organism: Warburgia ugandensis (assembly GCA_035236585.1). Taxonomy (NCBI): domain Eukaryota; kingdom Viridiplantae; phylum Streptophyta; class Magnoliopsida; order Canellales; family Canellaceae; genus Warburgia; species Warburgia ugandensis. Next base: position 1,904,763 of record CP141126.1, read on the forward strand.
GAAATTTGTCCAACTGCTGTGGGCCAATAATTCATCCTACTTATTTTCATCTAGACCTATTATTATTTCATGGAAGGAAACAGTGAGTAGAGTCGTTTATTTGATCCATCTTGGTTTGCATCCCTTATGCTACCAAATTACTTCAATCATGCACGTCTAACGTGTAAGGATGTATACTTCTGTCGGCGGATGTGACTGCTTTGTCGTTAATGTTGGCAAGGGTTCACGTTCTGTGAACAGAAAATACGTCCCCAGTGCATGTCGCTACATATGGCTGTTCTGGTAGCTTTCCGGTGGTAGCGTGCCCAAGTTAATCAAAATGATTCCCTCTACCGACCATTTAAGAGAAATTTAGCAACGTTCCTTACTATTTAGCCAAGATTGTAGCCAATTGAACTTCTGGCACGTGAGATAAGTGTCTTTCTTCCCAATCTTCCTACAATCTCTTCCCCATCAACTAGTTCATCTCCTGCAGATATTTACTGTTTTTTCAAAGGTAACCATCTCTCCAATTTTCACATTTCGATTAATTTCCTTTGATTTCATCAGTTTTCACTGCAAATTTTCTGTTAAGTTTCTCATGCTAATAATGATATTTCCAATAAAATTTGCCAATTTCTGATGATAAGACTTTAACTTAAATTCAGAAGACATGAGAACATGAATTCCCTGAAAAATTCTCATTTTCTAGCTCTTTTATATTTCATGACCATTATCTCTGTTTCTTCTGGGTGGTTTCTTGGTTCCAATTGTCTCAATTTTTTATTTGATGAGTTGGGAAAGTTCTGGGTATTTACCCATGTTTACTACTATGATTTCTTTAAGCAATAAGGACCCAAGGGTTAAGTTTCACCAGCAATTGCTGAGAATTTCCTATCTCTGTCCCAATTGTTTCTTCAGGTTTGTCATTACCACCTTGCAATATATGCTGTTTTCAATTTGATAATCCACCCTTGTGGTTAATACTAGCATAATATTTGATTTTCAGACTTGTATCTTCACCCGGTACAGTACTGATATTTCGGAACTCGTGGCAACATGGTTTGCATCTCAGCCAGTATCTCTCCACCAGCCCACAGCTGATAGGAGAGAGGGATTTACATAGACCGATAAAACAGACACATCTCAGTTTTTATTGGTCAGACCATCTTAATTTATTGACTTACATAAAAGGGCAGCCCCGGTGCAGGAAGCTCCCCCCTATGTGGGGTCCGGGAAGGGGTGGGCCACAATGGCCTAAAGTAGGCAGTTTTACCTTGCATTTTTTCAAGAAGCTGATTCCACGCCTTGAACCTGTGACCTCAAGGTCACATCATGACAACTTTTACCGTTGAGCCAAGGCTCCCCTTCTATTGACTTACATATCCTCGGAAAAGTCAGTCAGTATCCCGTACTATTGGTCAGGATTTCCTCTTTAAATAATACAAACATTTAAAGAGTGCTGATAGAACAGATGATCAGGATCAGCAGGTGGCAGATAGACCAATTCAAGTTTGTATCACAAAGATGATAACTTAAAGAATATATGCATAAAAATAAGAATAAATACCAACAAATTAATGTTTCCTTTTTCCTGGAAGAGATGGCAGATGAGCCAGTAAATGTGAATGAATTTCAAGAATTGGCCAGGCAGGCTCTACCTAAGATGTATTATGATTTCTATAGTGAAGGAGCTGAGGACAAGCATACTTTGAGAGAGAATCAAGCGGCCTTTAGAAGAATCACGTATGATGCCGTTATCAGATTCATTCTTTAGTTAATGTCTGCAGTTGGAATCTAGCATTTTTTAAACTAGTTTTGTGTGGATTCACAGGTTTCAGCCAAGGACTCTGGTTGACGTGGCCAATATAAATTTATCAACAACTATACTGGGTTATAAAATTTCGGCACCCATCATGATTGCCCCGACATCAATGCATAAGTTAGCACACCCTGAAGGTCTGAACCCATGGAGGAGTTCTTAGTTTCTGAATTATATGGGTTTCACACGTATGCTGAGTTCTAGATCTTTATGTTTCTGTTAGGAGAGGTAGCAACAGCCAGGGCTGCGGCAGCATGTAACACAATCATGGTACAGCATGAAAGGATTCGTTATGTAGTAATTTGCTTAGTTTATATGCAACACTGTTACATCCGCTTAGCTTTCAGGTGCTGTCCTTAACTTCTGCCTTCACAATTGAGGAGGTTGCATCCAGTTGTGATGCTATTCGCTTCTTTCAGTTATATATGAGCTGCTCTGTGACAAGTTTCCATATGAATACTTCTCTTTTTTGGCCATCTTATTTTACCAATATCAGTTCCTAGCTCATGCTCCCTGCCCCTGTAGGTATACAGAAGAAGAGATGTTTCAACGACATTAGTGGAAAGAGCTAAGAGGAATGGATACAAGGCTATTGTTCTCACTGCTGATACTCCTAGGCTTGGTCGAAGGGAAGCAGACATTAAGAACAAGTGAGAATCCTCTCATTATTACATTTTTGTCATTAGCATCACGTGTCAACTCAAGCCCCTCAACATTTATGTCGATTCATCAGGCATTATTTATCCCCCATGCTCTCACTTCAGGTGTTCAACGCAAAAAACTCCATTGTTGGGAACTGAATCATAAGAAGGAACAGTTTTATCACAAAGAAAAAACATTTCTTAACATATCCTAACAGTATATATAACGACAACTACATATTCTGTTTAATAACTGAATATACGTGTTACTGAAGTAGCTAGTTAAGCATGAGTTACAATATTTTATATTTCATTCTATAGATCCTTTGTATTTTAGTAGATTTTAGGTAGTTTTCCTATGTCAATAATATCATGGTATGGAGTCAAGCCAATTCAAGAGAATTGAATGCCTTAGGCAGGATCTCCTACAAATGATGTTAATCACAAGAATGTAAAACGCACTAGCCATTTCTCTTCATACTGTTAACTGTGTTTCCTGTTCTCGTTGACAGCTTGGAAAGCAGTGATTGATCACCTGAATTACTCGGGCATATTTATGAGAAACAATTCTATTTTAACCAAAAACACTAAGAACTATAGTCTGCATTACATTGTAAGACTATGAGCTTCTGATAATCTAATTTGCTATGAATGTGTTTTTCCTCAACGAAGATGACGTCACTAATGATTAGCAAGTCACAAGCTCTGCTTTTGAACCAAACAGTAATCTTCTGAGCATGATGGCTTCTCTCATACAGCTGTATTGTCATTGGCCGTATGCTTTAGTCAATCATGTTAGGAGAAGCAATTCCACTTACCCAAAATCACAGAAACAAGAAGCTGCAACGTGCAATTTAAATGGGGAGTTCTCCTTGAAGGCTTAACCACTGATCTGGTGAACTTTCCCTTCTGCAGAATGATTGCACCTAGACTGAAGAATCTTGAAGGTCTCTTTTCAGTGGAAGTTAACCCAGTGAGTAGAGTTGCTAATCCTCAATCATGTTCCCTATTTAACTTTCAAAGGCTTGTAAAAACTTATAGTATAATCTATGTATGATTTTTGTTTAGTGTTAATTATTTCTGTAGCTGAGGAGCTGAAAGCCAACCCTAATCGGGATAAGGCTTTGATGATGATGATGAGCTGAGGAGCTGAAATCGCTTCTATGAGTCTATCTCTTGTGAGCACGCTTGTCACTTGTGATTGCATTTCATTGTTCTACTATTTGCAGGAAGGGGGCTCTGCACTTGAAGCTTATGCATCTCAGATCAAGGATCGTTCTCTGAGCTGGAAGGTATTCGTCACTGAATGATGCTTGCATCTAAACCACAGATTATGTTCATGAACCATTTCGATTAACTCCTAATAAACCATATCTACCTTGGTCTTCTCTCTGTTGCCTTTCATGTTGAAGTAAAGACTAAAATTGGAAACAAAAGGAATAGTTAGACTAACTTCTTAGCTCATCTTGCTTCTAGTTTAAACCAAGGACTTACATTAATGGTTTTATGATCTTCGGGTAATGGATACCTGCTTCATTTCTATATGGCTTATAGAAGTGCCTTTATGCTTGCAGGACATAGGCTGGCTGGCTGAAATCTATAACAAAGTTGCCGATTATCATCAAGGGTATTCTTACTGCAGAAGATGGTAACATGATGGTGGCTTTGTGGTTTTTGGTTTCATTCTCTTTTGCATATAAAATACTCTTCCCAAAAGACCAAGATCTTTTTCCTCGTGTGCCAATGGGATTGTCTATTGAACAGTGATTGATATGTTCCTCATTGGCAGCTAAAAGGGCAGTTGAAGTAGGTGCTTCCGGGATTATTGTATCCAACCATGGTGCACGCCAGCTTGATTATTCACCAGCTGCCATTTCTGTCCTTGAAGAGGTGATGTTTTGCTCCTATTGTTGAGAAGTCCTTATGCTTTCTTTTACTGAAACAGAAAAGGAATTATACAATTGGAAGTAATTATCTTCAAAGCTTCACTACCTATAGAACCAGAAATAGAGGGAAAAATAACTGGAATTATTTGCGAAGTAACAATATCTCAGCACAGTTTTCTTGACCAATAGAAAATGGAACCTTTGGAATCAGAGTTCGTCTCTCCTCTTTCCAATGGATTGTCAAATTTTTCCATGCTCAATGCCAATTGCTAAACATGCTTTAAGTACTGATAATATTAACCATGTCAATTTGGCAGGTGGTTCAAGCTGTAGCTGGAAAAGTTCCGGTTCTCTTGGATGGAGGGGTCCGACGGGGAACAGATGTTTTCAAAGCCTTAGCTCTAGGTGCCCAAGCCATTCTGGTAGCCAATTCGTTGGTCTATCTGTTAACTTAAAACTAGTTTCAAACTTACATGTTGCTGGGTGATTTTGAATACATCATCTTAATTTACTGTTGACTATTAAGATGCATTATGTCAATCATACAATCCTCCTCATTGTGTCTTTCTTGCTTTTACATTGACTTATCTGTTTCCTTTATTAGCTTCTGATATCTATTGCAGATTGGCAGGCCAGTGATCTATGGCCTAGCAGCAAAGGGAGAATATGGAGTCAGAAGGACCCTTGAAATGCTGAGAGATGAGCTTGAGCTCACCATGGCTCTGGCTGGCTGCACTTCGTTGAAGGATATTACGAGGAACCACATACGTACAGAGCATGACAGGCTGAGAGCCTTGCTTTGATAAGGTGGTCCATATGCATAAGCAAAACAGGTGCTTAGGAACTCTGATTTAGTCCATTGATTCTTGATGTAGAAGTCATGTATATTTCATTGATGAGCCTCCTAGACAGATACTCAAAATTTTCCAAAATCCTGTGGAAAACGTTCCTGCAGAATCATTGTATCTTTACTGTTGGAAGAACAAATGTACTGATTGAAATGTACTTCTTCTAGGACTCGCACTGCAGCGAGCAGAGCCGTTCATCTGATTTCTCCATTTGGATGTCCAGATCTCCAAAATCATGCAGATTGGATAATTCTAGCATCCGAAAAAATGTAGTTCAGTAGTTGAATGTGGATCCTTGCGTTTGAAGAGCTTGGAGGTAATCAACAAGGACGACTCTCTCATAGAGTGTAAAACATGCTCCTCTCACCTTGGCCTGAAAGTTGTACAGATTTGCCTTGTACACGATAAACGCAATGAGTGATGATGGAGAGATCCATGGGATACGCATTCCTAATACATCTTTTCTCTAGATCTAAATCATTCATCTTGACCGCCCCACCTGGTTTACGTTACATGTGAAAGGTTACGGCAACCAAGATGATTATAAGCACTAGTTTTTTCACTTCAAGAATCAACAGTCGCAATTTTCAACTCGATGAAAATATAGGGTACCGTCATCTAATCCGCAAGATTTTTGTGCACGTAATCTAAGGAAGGCTGAATAAGGAGAACGGATTAGAGCTTCCAAACATCAGGCCTATCCTGTAAAAAATGGAGCGTCTCCCATGGAGGTGCATTTTGTGGGTCTGAATATCATGGCCCAAATGATAAACCCAAAAACTTTAGAAACTGCTACTCCCTAAAGACCAGTTTCTGTATTATTATGAACATCACCATTGCATTGAACTTCAATTCCAGATTCTTCCCTCTCAAACGTGCAATGCTGAGAAAATCCTTCACTCTATTGCATGAATGAAGCACAAGAACATATCAGAAAGAAGGAAAAATACACCTTCCCAGACAATTTCAGTTCATTGTAGGGCTGTTTGACACGGAACAAAATCTGAATATTTTAGGTTGGCAAAGAGGTGATTTTGAAAACCACCAAAAAAAAGAAAGAAAAGAAAAATATTTACATAACCTTGCAAAGTTTAGAATGGACATATACAGCTCTCATCGTCACACGGAAAACACATTCTTAAAGCTTGTGAATATTGCTGCCTCATTCCTGAACTCCATGCAAGTGATCTTGTGGAACTCGATAATGAACAGCATCTGAATTATATGAACAAGGCATGAATAGTGAATACAATGGAACTGCAGTATGAAACCAGACCAGCTCGTGAAGCCCGCATCTCATCACCTGCAGATCAAAGATCCTTCTTTAAGTAAATATGACACTTTCAAGCTTAAGTTGACCAGAATTTCTAACCATGCTACCCAGGGTAGTCAGTTTCAAAATAACAGATGAAATAAAAGGTAGAACAGTTTTAGGAAAATCAAATAATTGTATCAGTTCTCATCTAGTAACTTGAAAATTATACCCCTAAATAAATGATAGAAATAAGCATAAAGGAAATAAAAGAATACTTTGATTTAATCTTAACCATTTAGAGAAGAAATCTAGAATTTGTCATTCAAATAATATATTTATATCTAAAGGACGAGCAAAGCCTTGTAACGCAATGGTGCAAGAAGGAGCCTCTCCAATGGAAGGTCACAAGTTCCAGGCTTCTCATGAATGTGTGTTCCAAATTTGAAAGAAAAAAGAAAAGGAGACGACGTATAGAGAACAGTTTGCTAATTATGAACAACTGGCTTCTACCTCTTTCATGAAGTCACAAGCGAAATTTCTTGACAAGGAAATTTCAAGAAAAGCTATTACAAGAAACCCATTATGCCTTAATTCTACTTGAGACAAGGAAAACTACTTCATTAAGTATATTTAGAAGTCAGAAGTGCAACTTCAATAGTACACCGTGATCAGCAAACCGATTATGCTGTAAAAATCCAATCATTTGATTGCATTGGAAATTTCCGGGCAACTATATCTTCGAAAACCAAGATGAAGATGCATCTCAATTAGAGTTGAAATGTTTAAAACCACTTTGCTTAGGAAGCTAAAAGCTTACTTTGTGACTTAGCATCAAGTAACCACAATATTCCTTTTACTGCAACCACAACTGTCACTTTCGCACAGAAAAATAAGACAGAATTTATCTGTGTCAGGATCTTTCATGCATGTTGGTGATGTATCAAATGCAAGTGTTTGATAATGAGAACTATTAAAAGAATTTTAAGGGTTGCTGTCCAAGGTTGTTCCCAGTGAATTGTTAAAGCTGGAAGACATCAGATATAGCCTTAAAGAATTATACTTCGACAACAATATTTTACACATAGTGATAACTCAAAAAGGAGAAAAAAATAAAAGAGAATTTGCCTCAGAAGAAGGAACCTTGCATTCAAAATAAGTAGGCCTGTTCAAACCTTTGTTATGCAATGTCATGGCTTGCTTCAAACTATAGGCTCCGATGTTTGCCTACACTATTCCTTAATTAAACTCTCAACCTTCTGCAGAATCATAAACAATAGATGCCTGCCATATAAGCTGAGAAAATAAAACAACTAGAAAATAAAAAGGGCAGTCCCTGTGCACGAAGCTCCCACATATGCAGGCTCCAAGAAAGGGCCGAACCACAAGGGTCAATAGTATGCAGCCTTATCTTGCATTTTGCAAGAGGCTGTTTTCACATGTTAAACCCATGACCTCAAGGTCACACAATGACAACTCTACTGTTGCTCCAAAGGTCCCCTTCAAAATAAAACAACTAGAAAATACAGAGAAGAAAAGAAAAAAATAAATTATAGTCTTTTACCTTAACAGAACTTCCAACTTCCTCTAGTTTCTGCAATGGCAGTTCTCCCGTCGGTTGGAGAGAGTCCCGCCTAAGATATCTTAGTGGAGACATCTACACTTGTAAAAGAAGAGAAGTTCAGGCTCCATGATTTCTCTCCCTCTCAATGTCTAATATTGTAAAGATCACCAAGATTGGATGATTTTAACATCTAAAAACAATGCTTTCAACTCATTCATTTTAGACCGACCTTTTAACAATGTTTATGACTGTCCATCTTTGTGTTGGGGTGGACCAGCTATGGTCCATGCCCATGTGATAAAGATAGCCGACATCTAGAAGGTCAGCACTACACCGACTTAGGCAATTCAACATTGACGGCCATGGCGCCGTAAAAGATTACTGTAACAGCCACCAATTTTGATTATCTTACACTTGTAACTCCTATAAATAGAAGATATAGATCTAAGAGAGATGAGAGGTGAGAGACATGTAATATGGTCAGATAGTATTCTTTCTCCCATGGATGTAGGCCATTTGGCTGAACCACGTAAAACTCTCTTCTATAATGTGTGTGATGTGGTATGATCCTAGAATCTAAAGATCCTAGTGGTCATATTTGTGCCGACAGGCGGATCTGACCCTATCAAAGTGGTATCAAAGTGAGGTTAATTAATACAACTAGATCTAAAAGTAGCGGGCAAGGTGATTGTGTAGCGGGGCTAGAAGTTACAACCGCAACAGTGATAAGTTGCGAGGTTTATGTGATGTCCCTCCACCTCTTTTAAAGACATGGACCACTCATGCCTCTTCACCCTGCAGCAATGGAGGAGAAACCAGCAATTCAGCATGAAGAAATACGGAAGCTCATTGCTGAAAACCGCCATTTAGCCGAAGATCGTCTGGCTTTATAAAGGGAGCTGGGTGCTGCAAGGGATGAAATTCACAGCCTAAGTCAAGTCATACCCAAAATTCGTGCTGATAAGGAGGCCTAAGCCAAGGAGTTACAATATATGGATGAGGTTTGGGAGAGAGCCATAGAAGATGTGTTGGACAGGAACACAGATTGTACTTCTATGCTGACTCTAGCACTTGATGATGCTGTGAAGTGCATTCATGGCCGATAACCTCCGCCTGAGTTGCTAGAGAAGTTTCATTGTTTGGAGCGAAAATGTAGCCCAAGGACGGGTTTGTGCTTTACAGTGGAGAAGATCGGCGGGCTGCAGCAATGGGAATTGCAGGCGCAGCCACGAATGATGTGTCAAAGGGAGCTTCAGTTGTGGGCTAGAGTGTAGATGCCGGATGGTGAAGACGGTGGCACTAGGTAGAGATGCCGAAAGCTAAATGGGACGGAGATGACAAGGTAAGGAGGAGACTCAACCTCGTAAAGGAAGAGAGAACGTGGTCAGTCGCCAATGGAGCACCCCAAACGGTCAAAACGGAGATGATAGCACTAAAAGTAAAGAAAGTGACAATTAAAAAAAGAAAAAATAAATAAATTTGTCAGTGCTACAGTATTATAATAGTACTGATATAGTGACTGCTACAGGAACACTATAGTCACTATAGTAAAAAACGTAATGATTATGTCAACTATAGTATAAAAGCGTAATCATTCTGTTAGCTATATGTAATATCCTTAATTTTTAGTATAAATTAAGAAATTACTAAATAAAATAAATTAAAAAGTTATAGATGAAATTTTTTTCTAAAAACTTAAAAATTTGAAAGTACTCGTCGATAGGATTTCAACGCCACCAAGAATGCAAAAAATGGAGCTCAAACAAGGGAGTTAGGAGCCGTTAAAGTCATAGGGGTAGTTTAGTCATTTGGCAGAGACGTATCACACAGGAGTCCAAATTGATAATAGCACCCCCGTCTTCCACACGCCTCTACTAGATCTGGCGAAATTGCCAAAGAAACCCGTGCAAAGAGGCATGAAGGGAAGAGTTTCTCTTCCCCTAGGATGCTAGGCCTATATCTACCCATTCATAGGAGCCAAAACGCTCCACCTTGAGCGTTTCACTGAGGTTTTACTCAGAAACCTAGCCCTGCAAAATTCACGTTTTTCCAGCTAGTTGAACTCTGACAACACTCGGCAACGGCTAACAACGCAAGGTAAGTCCTTAAACCCTAATTTATGTAATTATTAAATAGGTAAAATTAAATAGAAAGGCATTTAAAATCAGGAAAATCACGTTTACCTGGGAACTTTGTATATGCTACTGTTGGAGCGTGATTTCATAGATGAAACCACGTCTGTTTGAAAATCGCACCATCCAAGTAGTGCACAAGAGACCCAAGATCAAACCCTTTAAATTTGAGAGAAATCCAACGGTGGGTTTCTCCAAAAAAAAATGAAAACCAGTACCTATAGATGTTTTTAAGAACTTGAGAAAAATCATTTAAAAACATGGGTTTTTGGCAAAATCAGTACAAAAAGAGGGCATAAATGAATTCTAGAGGAAATTTTGAGAAAAACGGCACAAAAATTGTGCAAAACAGAGGTCTGTAGCCTTGCCAGAGATGACCGAAATCCGGTCGTCTTCTCCGGCGGCGACGACCGCGTCGGCGCCCTGGCGTTGATGCCGGGACGATCAGCTAAACGCCCCAGAGAACGACGTCGACGTCGCATGCGTGCGCCACGTCGCGCGTGCGGAAGAGGTAGCACTCACTGTCTCGGTGGGGTCGGGACACGTTGTGTCCTGGCGCCCGTGACGCACGCGGCAGTGCGTCACGGTTCCGAAGATGCACGCGGCGTGTCTCGGCTGCGGGCATCTTTGTGACACCGAATTTCGCTGGTGTAAGCCAGTGAAAAATAGAACCGTCGATACAGACCACCTTATGGTGGTCGGGCATGCCCCATTTGCGTATGTTTTCATTAAATTTTGATTTTTGGGAGCTAAAGGAGTCCAAATCACAATCCGAAAGAGGTGTTGTGATTGTGTTGACGACGCGAACCTAGTTTTAAGTTAAAAACTTATAAATGACCACTTTTAATTTAGAAATTTTTTAAAATAGTGATGTGACATATACAGGTGCACTTGAATATACCAGTTAAGGGGATTATTAGCAAGCTAGTAGTCTCACATTGAGGTAGGTGACAACAATTAATGCTTTGTCTTGATTCTTAAACTATGCATAAATATAGCATTATGTGTGATTGTGTTTTAAATTACAATTATCATTTATCGAGGATTTCATGCGACTTTGAGTACATTAGGATTATTACAAATTGAAATCTTTTATTAAATAAACTCATGACAAATGTTTTTATGAGCATGATGGTAATTAATTATGCTTAAATAGCAACTTATTTCTTATTAATATTGGAAATGCATGGATTTACATGAAAATAAGAATAGAGGCTTATTAGCTTGTCCTTTTATAGGCTAACTCCAGGATGAGGGGCGTGTCTTAGGGATTTCGAGCTATGAGTGCTCTTGAGTTTTAGCATGTACATATGATTTCGTGTTTTATATTTGATGACGGGTGCTCTCGCCCGGTGGGCTCATGCTAAGAGGGATAGGGTCGGCCACCCACCCTCCGAGATTGTGATGTAATGATATTATGATATGATAGACACTTGCCCATAGATAGCATTCGGTAGGGGTTTGGTAACATGGATAATCCACACTACCGGTCTGAGCCTTTCCATGGGGACAGACGCTAAATCTCCCGTTATGGTGTCGACGGAGAGCGGCGGTGGTTGATACCCATGGAGGGTTGCCACTGCAGCATGATGGCTCATATTCTTATTATGTGTGCATGTATGATAAGCATGGTTATGGATGGCATGCCTGGGTGTGACGACACTTAGAGGTTAGATATGAGTACTCATGATCAGTGATATTAGTGCGATATCGTGGGACTTATTACCTTAGGGTGCCATTATTCTTATTGTATGCTCATTTACCTTGATTCATGTCATGTTTTAACTCCGTGAAATGCATGTTTTAGCATATAAAATAAATTGACATTTTTTTGTATATGACTTATGATACAACTATTTTCAGAAATGATAGACTTTTCATCAGTACTGTTAATTATTTATATCATTTATTACATTAATTGTCTATATACCTACACAAGCGATAGCTTGCTGAGGCATTGCTTTATTTTGCAATGCCTTAGATCTCGAGCGCGATACCAGGAAAGGCAAGGCTGTTGAGAAACCATGAAAGCTACTAAAGATCCTTTTCTTATAGTTTTAGACAATGATGCGAGTCATTAAACAGGATTATCATTTGAATTTAATTATGGACTACATACTTTATATTTTGGATTTGATTGAGATGTTTGGACATATGTTGGACATTTATATGAGATGTTATAATGGATAGACCCTGGGCATATTATTATTGTGGTTTGAACATTTATTTGATTTAAAATAAAGGCGTCGATTTATTTGACATTGATTGATACGCGTATTGTTTTATTTATATGTATGCCTTTTTGAGGAAAGAAAACTAACCCCGGGAGTTTTTAAGATATGTTTTAGTAAAATGTTAAATAAAACCTTTCCCATGGGATCCTAAATGCTCTTATTAAAAATGTCATTATTATTAATATTATATATATATATAATGTCTTAAAAATCTGGGGTGTTACACTATAGTATCACTACATGAGACTGAGTTATAACAGTGATGAGTTACATTATTAGCGAGTTCAACAATTGGCGTTGCAATAGTATAGAGTTACAAAGGCACAAAGTTGAAACAATGATGAGTTCAAACAATAGCAGAGTTGCAATGGTAGATGAGTTGCAACAGTGAATGAGTTGCAATAGTACGAATTGCAATAGTAGCACCCTAAGAAATTGATAATGACACCCTTATTCAGGAAAATTCATATTGATGAGTAGAACTCGATGAGAGCTGCTAAGTGGTATGGTGACAGTTAGGAGTTAACTCAGTGAACAAGTGAAGAAGGTGGACGCAGGAACTACTGTGAGTGGACTCGATGACTGCGAGTGTAGCTGACTTTGGGAACAATAGCGAGAGGGCTCGAGAATGGTAGTTGGACGACTTGGTAAACAATGATAGGATGGCTCAGTGAATAGTGGTGTGTTGACTCGGTGTAAAGTATGCATAAGCGTACTCAGTGAGCGGACCTTTTGACCAGTGGATGTGACCACTTCTAGTTATGTTTGTAAGCAGCTGATGAGGGCGGCCTACAAGGGTGACCAATGAGGACGAGTGCAAGAGACATTGGCATGCTTTAGGTGACAAGCTTTTAGGCGGCAATACTTCTAGGTGCTTGCAGTTTACTCAATGTAACAGCCCGAGGGCCCACACCCTGCAACGATATTGTCCGTGCCAAAGTGCCCATACACCCCGCACAGTTTTGTTCTTCCCCAGTTGCCCAGGGAAAAGGCCTCGTTCCGTGTATCAGAGTGCACAGCGGATATGATATTGTCCTCTTTGGGTTCCTCACCACTCTGGGCTTCACCCCTCAAGGTTTTGTTCCCTTAGGTCCCTTACCCCTCTTGGGCTTCACCCATCGGGAGGCCTCGTTGCAAGGGAAGTCCTCATCACTCTTATCAAGAGCCCAGTAACTTTCCCCCTAGCGATGTGGGACTAACTCTCAGTCTTTCACCTTGCTGAAGCCTCGGCCCTCTTGGCCCGCCCTCATCGGCCAAGGCTTCACAACCTCTCCCCCTTAGGGGACACGCGTCCCCGCGTGTCTTACCACACACGAGCGCCCACGTGCGGCTAGCCACCCACACCGGGTCGGGGTCTGGCTCTGATACCACTTGTAACAGCCCGAGGGCCCACACCCTGCAACGATATTGTCCGTGCCAAAGTGCCCATACACCCCGCACAGTTTTGTTCTTCCCCAGTTGCCCAGGGAAAAGGCCTCGTTCCGTGTATCAGAGTGCACAGCGGATATGATATTGTCCTCTTTGGGTTCCTCACCACTCTGGGCTTCACCCCTCAAGGTTTTGTTCCCTTAGGTCCCTTACCCCTCTTGGGCTTCACCCATCGGGAGGCCTCGTTGCAAGGGAAGTCCTCATCACTCTTATCAAGAGCCCAGTAACTTTCCCCCTAGCGATGTGGGACTAACTCTCAGTCTTTCACCTTGCCTAGAAGCCTGCCAGCCCTCTTGGCCCGCCCTCATCGGCCAAGGCTTCACACTCAATGAGTCATCTGCACTTGATTGAGTGTTGAGTAAGGAGAGCAAAGCTGCTGAAAAGTGCAGAGACTGGATCACAATTGTGATTGAAATTTGGGAGAGCTGAACAAATAGCAGTATTTAGTGTATTCTCCTCCCATGAGCATGGAGGGGGAGATTGTTGTGTGGACCCACTATGCTCTATGCCCATGTGATGAAGATAGCCGACATTTAAAAGGTCGGCACCACACCAACTTAGGCAGTTTAACATTGATGGCCACAACGCCATAAAAGATGACTGTAATAGCCACTGGTTTTGACGATCTTACACTTATAACTCCTATAAATAGAAGATATAGATCTGAGAGAGGTGAGAGGTGGGAGACATGTAATCTGGTCAGATAGTATTCTTTGTCCCATGGATGTTGGTCATTTGGCCAAACCACGTAAAACTCTCTCCTATAATGTGTGTCATGTGGTGTGATCCTAGAATCTAAAGATCCTAGTGGTCAGATCTGCGCCGACAGGCGGATCTGACCCTATCACTTTGTGTATGACTGAAAGTACATTTTTCAGTTTACAGACTCGACCAATCAGCATCGTTTGTAGTTGGGCTTGAGTTAGGGTTCAAGAATTTGGCAAGGAGTATCAGGTAGAACTCCAAGAACCAAATTAGAATTACCATGCAAGTATGACAGAAACTTGAAACGTAAATGCTCAACAGGATTATTTCCAATATCACTTCACCGAAGTTCACATCCTCTCTTCAAACTGCTATGATCCACTTGCTTTCTTTGAATCTGTACAGGTGCTCCATTCATGTTGAGCGAGATGCTTCTCAAGCGATAAAAAATAGCGTCCATCTAAGCACTGATTGTGCTTGAAAATACACGGTCAAGATTTCATCCTCTATGGAAACCCTCAACCTGCTCAGGATGAAGAGCAGTGTTACTATAGAGCGACAAACTGGCTACCAGCTCTGTAGTAGCCCAGTTGTGCATGAGCAGTGCCCGCCTTTGACTGATTTGACCCCATCAGCTGATTATACGTGCTTTTGGATGTTCAGTAGTTCAATGTATTGCACACTGTATGTTTCTAGTAACCTAAAACTTGTACATTTGATAGCAAGATGTGGATTATTGAAACTTTGTATATACAAAGGTCTACATTCAACAATAGAAGAACACAGTTTTTAGAAAATGCGAATTATTCAGACGTCACAAATTTTTGTTTATGGAATACTCGTTAACGCGAGAATTCAAGTGATCAGATTATCCTGGAGCTTTTTTCTATTTTGTAATATGAGGGGTAATTGTATCTTTTTCTAGCAGAAGATGGAGAAATCTTTTGTATATTACGGCGGTTATTTTTTTGCTGCAAAGATGGCGAAACTGGCGTAAGCCAATAGACATACCTCAATTCAGAAGAAACCATGTAAATCTGTGTATTCTTCTTTGATTTTCATCTCTTTGCATCTTCATAACATAGGTTCCAATTTCATTGGATGTTCCAAAGAGACAACCAGATGATCAGTTCAGATAATCTGAAAATGGCCTCAAAAGATCAGAAGCAAAATTTTAAGAAAACAGCGTCGGAAAATAAGAATTCAGCAAGATTGGGCAAAATCTACAGGGAAGAACAACTTCATGGTGTACTCTTGCAATGAAACAGCGGAAAACAATAATAGGCTTTAATACCTTCAGGGTGTTTGATAGCAAAATGGTGGCTCTCTTTTCTCCAGAAGGAAATGCAAGCGGATTTGTACATCATTCCGTAATCGGCTGGCTTTAGTCTCTTTCTGAAAACATGTTGTGGATTACACCAAAAAAAAATGATACATTATTCGCTTTGCAGGCATCTGTTATTCATTTGCAGGCAAGACCTGGCAATCGGTAAGTTATGCTGAAAATGAATGTAATCCACGAGAAGCTTGAGTTACCTTTTCAGCGTCCTTTCTCAACCATCCGTACAGATGGAGAGGAGAGTCAATCAAAAACTCCTTGACACAGCACATCCCTTAGTCCACTCCCGAAGACTTGAATATCTCAGTGATTTTACACCATCTTGACTGTAATATTATATTTGTCTATGCGTTATTAATGGAGCCCCTTTGTTGATTCCCTGGCATTTTTCCAAAAAGTTTAACATTTTTTTAGTTTTATAAATTTGCAATTAAGTTTTCATAAACTTTGCAAAATTGTTATTCTTTTAGTTTTTCAATCTCCTTCTTGTTACTTTTTTTTGAAATTCTGATATTACCTTTTACAGAAGTAGACGTGATTAAGTTGCTGAATTTGACTGCTAAGTTCAATGACTTTCTGATGAAAATTTTTAGTAGAACTTGGTATTTAATACAATTCAACAATAGAGAATCTAATGGTGTAATTATATTTCAATAAAAGTCAACCAATAGTAAGATATTCAATGGCAAATATACTATGTTCACTAACGTGTGCAACAATACCTCTTAAACTTTTTCAATGAAATTCAACAATTTAAACTCCTATTTTTAACTAAAAACTGATATAAAAATCTTTCTAACACAAATTAGAATATAATAAATGCTTTAGATCAATAAAAAAAACAATAAATGAAGAAAAATTCAAATTTAAAACATAAGCAAAATATTATCACTTTTCAGGTGAATAATAATGATTAGTACAATCAATATCAGAGATTTTTATTAATTGACGAAGCATAAAATTATGCACAAAGTTCTCTTGTTTACCGTAGTTTTTAGAAAGAAGGGTAATATCAAATTTTCAAAAAAAAAAAACTAAAAAAGAAGAAGGAAGAAGGAAAACTAACAGAATTATAATTTTGCAAAGCTCAGGAAAATTTAATGGTAATTTTGTAAAACTAAAAAAAAAATATTGAACTTTTTGGCATAAATGTATGCGTTTATCTGAAGCTCGCTAGCATTATGTGTTTGGGAATTGAGGAGGAGACAGGGAGACTGCTAGTGAAGTGCACTAAAGAACAGCCTGTATCATTATTTAAAGTTATTTGGCCCCTATTATTGAGGCTTGTGAACGCTTAAATGGTTGCCATTTTCAGACTCTTCATTAATAGTTCTTACTTTGGATGATCTGATCCATTCATCATGTTTGTCCTGTATTAGATTTGCTTGAGAACAAGATTCATGATTATTGGATGATTTTAGTTGTGCCATTTTAGGTTTCCAAATCATGAGCATTGAAATTTGTCACTGGAAACTTAGTAGCTAAAAGCACCAGATTGATGTGAATTTTTGTAGATAACATAAATATGTCATGGTAGACAAGATGAATGGATCAGATCATAGAAATGTGAATGCTAGCTACAAAATGCTCTCTTATAGTCTTAGTAGGGCGAGAAATACTAAACCAAAGTGTTTGGCAAAGCGCCTTGCTTTTTTAGTGAAGGTAGATGATAAAAAGGGCAATCCCGGTGCACGAAGTTCCCATCTATGTGGGGTCCTGGGGAGGGCGGACCACAAGGGTCTATAGTATGCAGTCTTACCTTGGATTTTGCAAGAGGCTGTTTCCATGCCTTGAATCCGAGACCTCAAGGCCACACGATGACAACTTTACCATTGCGCCAAAGCTCCCCTTTGAAGGGTAGATGATCTAACCCTTTAATTTGGTGTTCCAGCTGAAAAATATGCGGATTAGATTATTTTAGCGTATGAACGACTGCACTTTTAATGGTAGTTTGGAAACTTGGTTTAAACAATTGTCTAGATTCAATCACTAGAGATGTGATCTTTAGGAAGTTAGAATGGTTCGATCCATTTTTATTCACTAGATATCCAAAGATGCAGCAATCATATGTACATGACAAATCATGCACAAATGTAGGGACTGTCACAAAGTTTTGTGGCCGGGGCCATCCACTAAGATCATGGGCCTTACACATTGGGCACCGACAATTAGCAGATGTTGGGTTTGAGCACATGAACCCAACTCACGGGAAGCCTCCACAGGCAAATCAACAAACTGCACCATGTGGACCATCCTCTATAGATATCCCCATTTCATGGGCCTAACAAGTTTGGTATGTGGATTTAAATATAATGGATGCTTGAAAGTTCGAGCACTCCCAGCTTGCAAGTTTAAAAGGGAAGCCCAGCGTACAAAGTTCTCAAGTACACAGGATTCGATAAAGGGGTGGTCCAAAAGGTTTATAGTGTACAACCTTATCTTGCATTTTTCTAAGAGACTGTTTTCATGCCTTAAACCTCTGGGTTTTAGGTCACACGACGACAACTCAACCACTACATCAAGGCTCCCTAGTACTTGGCTGCAAGTTTGAGTGACTATATTATCGTTTTATGGGAATTAAATTTAGAAGTGTGTGTAAAAGTGTACAAGTGATTTTCTTTGTAATTCTGCCGCTTGAACAAAATATGAAAACAACCATTCATAAGGTGAGAGACCCATCACCAATGGTTATATAATCTAGTTTATGTATTAGTTTCAGTAAATGTATTGGTATCATGCAATTGAATTCAGTCGCAATACATGTGATTCTCCACAACCCCTAAACCAATTATATCAGAAAAAGTCAGGTCCTGAATGTGGAACTATCTGTATAAGCTTTCCCTCCTTGAAGCCTTCTGGAGGGAAGAACGCAATCTTCAAAAACATGGGTACGTCATAAATATTTTTTGCAAAACATAGCTCATTTGGTTGGATTTATTTTTGTTTTCTTGTAACTAAGAGACACCAGAGGTATTTTTGTCTTCCTTCAAACAAAATGAAATATTATTACTTGGTCCCAAGCACACTTAAGGCATGTGAATAAGTCCACCTTCCAATTTGTAGTAGGGGTAACTTCTTTGAAATATCTAAGCCGTTCACCTTCCAAAGAGTGGCTTGGATAAGTCAAATGCCAAGTTTCACGATCATTAGATACATATAGCCTCTTTATGTACACTTGAGATTACAGTCACTGATAATCTTTTTTCTTCCAAAGTCTGAAAGCAGCATGACAGAATCATCAAATGTATTTATTTCTCATCAGTAAGCAGAACAAGATGCACGGCTTAGATCTTTCAAAAGAAATCACGTTCTATCACAAAATGGAGGGTCAACTTCTACACACGTTTTATTGGGCCATCTCTTGCTGAGACTCTTTATTATATAATTTAATAAGGAAAGTGATATAACTACATATTTTTTTATTCATTAGCCCCTGCTTTGGATGACTATAGCCCTATGTAGGTCCAGATTTGGGAAGATTCAAGTTTTTTAGAAATTTATTCTTGACTTAGATGCTTATGTTCTGAAATTCCCTCCATTAAAAAATCTTAGCCACTTTTTCTTGGGGAGTAAGCACTGCCCATGTTTCAGGTTGATTGCCCTCCTTAGAATCTTGCATTGGGTGAGATTTTCGGTAAACACTCGTCTTGAGGGAGAAGGGGAGCTTGGCGCAATGGTAGTGTTGTTGCCGTATGATCTTGAGGTCAGGAATTCAAAGCGTAGAAACAGCCTTTTGCAAAATGCAAGGTAAGGCTGCGTACTATTAACCCTTGTAGTCCATCCCTTTCCCAAACCCCACATATGCAAGAGCTTCATGCACCGAGACTGCCCTTTTTTACTCATCTTCGGGGAGGGCAAAGCTGCTAAACCGTTTGGATTCATGAAAAGATATAAAAAAAAGTGAGCCTGCTGTTCACTTTTCGTGCTACACACAAGTGAAGCGTATAATTTACCCTCTCTCTCAAGCTATTAACTCTAATCATCCTACTTTTTGGAAGATCCAAATCGTTAACAATCTAGGAATTGAAGGGTGAGATTGCAGTCTGCACAGACATCCCAGGACCAAGATTATTGGACAGATAAATTTTTTGATGCATATCTCATTTAAGATGCAAAAATATTGTAAATGGTTCAGATCATTCAAATGGTGAATCTGTTGGAGTTATAGTTAGCCGCAGAGTGAAATCGGACACCCACCGCCAGGAGAACATGAAGTGTTGCACAACGGGGTAATGTAGACTTGAATGAAGCAGTTGAAAACGCGGCAAGCCAGACTAGACTGGAAATTGAAATACAAGTTGGTTGGGCGACAATACAGGGACCACCGACGCTTTCATTTCTGGGGGGTGTCTCCATACAGAAGCCATTGTCAAGACAACTGAGACCTTTAATGTCCACTAGCTGGCACTTGCAATTTCATGAACATTCCTAATCAACTCAACTCATCTTCCCAACCTTATTCTCTGCTCTTTCAACTCAATTTCCTATTCCTCTTTCTCGTTATCCAGCTTCCAACATCTTCCCTGTTGGAGTTATTGTACATGGGAACTTGCCTTGTGTTACCCACTTTTAGATGTAGGGTCCCAATTTTGGTTGATCCCACCGTTCGTCTGATCTCTGCTGCTTTGGATGACTACTAATCCGAGAATCAAGATGATTAGGTGATTCTAGCATCAAAAGAACTATGTTTTTGGTCGTTTGATTTAAATTACTTTCTTTTTTTTTTTTTGTCAAATATCAATATTACCGATCTGCATGTCTTTTGGACTAGTACATTTTCGAAGTGACAAAGATCCGGTCAAATTCGACCTAAGCCCATGCTCTACGTGCAAATGTAGTGAATTAGATGCTCTCCCCAGAGCCTTTTTTTTAGAAATCAACACTTATTCTGGGTGTTTGACAAAATTAATAAAAGTGGTTGTTTGTGACTTTTTTAACCCAAAACAAAAAATACATAGGATAATTGCATTGCGTGGGAAATTAGTTTTATTTTGTTAATAGTATTTTTTATTTCACAGTTACGAAATAGAAAAAAATACAATAAAAAAAGTTTTCAAACATGTACTACAAGTACTTACTGGGCATTATAAGACATTTTGAACGTAATAAATATAGAAGGCGGTGTCGATTTCTTCTCGTCGTTGGTTTGAACCGTCCAGAGACAACGAACGTAGATCATGTGCATGTCTGACAAGTGTATGGCTATAAGATTCACATATATTGGCAAGATATTTTGATAAAAAAACATGGTCTTAGAGAATACAACATGCAACAATGACATGTTCCAGGACGAGTATGGTGATGGCTCACCTAAAATGTCGCCGACATGTACAGTGACAGGCTGAGTTCATACCAGGGACCATCTCCCCTTAGTTACCTCGATCCTGATCCTACCAACTTTGATAATTTATGACTTTTTTCTAAGAATTTCAAGGCTTTGATCCAGTGAATGGAATTGAATTCTCCCCCTTAACTTGGGACCTTGGCTTATTTTTCTCAGTTAGTGACTAAACCTATTTGATCAACAACCTGAGAGTGGTAACATGTGTGCTCCATGTGCACACTGCGGAGACCGGTTTAACGTGTATGATCATTAGACAAAGAATCAAATTTTCCCGACAACCAGACTACTACATCGTGGTGCTGGTGATCTTATATAGCTGTTTCTGTTAAGTGATTTGGTGGGCCATTTTTGGTCAGGTGAGTAGAACTGAAGCTGCCTGAACCTAGGCCAAACATGCATATTCCTAAGCTAATTAACAAACTATGCTTCTTAAGGTATTTAATTAGCAATCCAAGGAAGGTGTTTCTGATTAGGATAAGTAAAAATGGCTTCTCCCATATGCTACTCCTATGACCTTTAATTCTTTATTTTGGTTTGATGTTTACATAGGTAGGCCCCCTGACCTTTTCCTTTTTCTTGTTTTCTTTCCTCTCCATATCCTCATTAATATATAATTAGTTTGTGCCATTATATCTTCATTTAGACTACTAAGCCTGTTTTGGTTAAGTTAGTTATTAGTCCCGCCATGACTAAACATTATAGAGTGCGTGAAGAAGTATAAGGCACTCTAGAGTTTCTTTTTAGAAGATCTAAGATGTTCATCATGTTCGGCATACAAAAATTAGGTAACCCCTGAAACAATTAATTTGGATGAGTGTAACCATTTATTATGCTTCCTTGGATTTTTTTAAAATATCAACAGACAACTGACAGAAACATAAGAAGAAAAGCCCCCAATATGCTAACCTATTTATGTCATTCATAACTAAATGAATGGCTTAGATCTATGAAAAACTTTTACTATATGCAAGAAAAAGGTAGCATCTACTTCCCAGAGAAGGTGCCATTTTTTTTTGAGAGAGAGAGAGAGAGAGAGAGCTATAAGTCCACTGGCTACAGGAAGGTGACTTAAACACGAGGTGCTTCCATGTAACCACCAATAATAGGAGAAGAAATAATGGGATTCTAAGCATTATGGACAGTCAACTATGGCCCACAAACCGTAGGTTGCCAACTAAACTTTACACTAATTGGAGAGGCCATGGTAACTAATCATACCCAAGGTATGGAGAAAATGAGGAGACCACTGATCATGCAATACTTCAATGGCCCAAAATAGAACGTGGAAGGTCCACATGCCTACGTGAACTACAATGGCAGAACAGTAGTAGTAACATGCAGGAGGCTATCATATCATGGTTTTAACAAGGAAACAAAAACTTTGAGAGTACAAGCCTACACTTAGGCCTGTATACATGTATAGCGTGGCTACTTTGCTATTATAGGAATCAATGTCACCATCATCAATACTTTATCCTAATTAGGAGTTGGCCACATTAATCTTGTTTCTCTATTTCCCTCTATTAAGTATTACGGCTTCATTGTCGACCACATAAATCTTGTTTCTCTATTAAGTATTACGGCTTCATTTAGTTTCAAAGTTTTTAAATATTTTCTAACCACTTTTGAGCCTTCTCCTTGGACTTTTAGAATCTTCAACTTGCATTGCCTTACTCTTTCTAATTGGTCTCATTTTTAGTCTCTATTAGACATGTTTTAACCATTTAAGTCCAATCTCCCTCATCTTGTTACCTATAGGTACTACTCATAAGTTTCCTCTTATGTTTTCATTTCAAATTCTATCCTTTCTTGTTTTGCCACTGATCCATCTCAATATCCTTATTTCGGCTACATTCATCTCATGTACATGATGTTTCTTGATTGCCCAATATTCTTATCTATAGAGTATGGCAGGCCTTATAGCCATCCTATGGAATTTTTCTTTCAATTTGAGTAGTACCTGTCGATTACACAAAACTCCAAAGGTGCATATCCATCTATTTCAATGGCTTGAATTCTTTGTATAACTTCCCTCTCAATGTCTTCACTCTTGTAAATCATCAATCTTAAGTATCGAAAGTGTTCTTTTAGGATGACTTCTCAATTATCAATCTTTGCTAGTGTTTCGCTCCTGCTACTCCCCTTGCTAAAACTACATTTCATATACTTTGTTTTAGTTCGGCTGATTTAAATCCTTTAGATTTTAATGCTTTTTGCTGATTTTAAATCCTTTAGATTCTAATGCTTTTCTCCAACTCTAGTTTTGTGTTTACGCTTTTTTGTCTAATCAATTAAAATTATATCATTTACAAATAACATACACCATGGAATTTTCCTGTGCAAATGTGTTGTTAACTCATCTGCAACTAATGTGAAAAGGTGTGGGCTCAATGTAGATCCCTGATGTAATCCTACAATGATAGGAAAATCATGGGTCTCTTTGCTAGTGGTCTTAACTACCCCCATGAAAATCCTTTCTTGCGCAACACCCACCATATCAATCAGGAATCAATGTGTATGCAATGTAAAAGATCACCATAATTAATTCCATGATTGTCAAGTAGAGGCACTTGTTACTCAAAGTACGAATGCTTCCAGTCACTCTAAACTTTTCATGCAACAAGATAAACCATTACTTCGAAGGTGGAAAGAAGAACACATTGTTCTGTATCCACCTAGAGTGGAGTGGCTAGTGGCAGAAACTAAGCCGAGGGTATTTTGTGCTTAACTTCGACGGGGCCTCTAAAGGCAACCCTAGGACAAGCCAACGCGAGTGCAATAATCAGGATGACAAAGGCAATTTCGTTGCATGTGCATGTAGCTATCTGGGCAGGAAAAACAATAATGTTGCTGAGTGGGCGGCCGCACAAAGACTAGGGCTTAAAATGGCTACTGATCTCCATATTCCTAATATGCAATTTCAGGGGATTTTAGACTCGTCATCCAGTCTCCAACGCTATCACTGGAGGAGAAGCCAATTTTTATAGTGATCCAATTCATTCATCAAATTAGCTACTTTGGAGAGAGATGCCATCTTTTGAGTGATCCAATTCACTCATCGAGTTTGCCACCCGAGGAAAAGATAACATTAAACAACGCCCTACTATAATGGATCCATTAATTACAAACTTAGACAATAAGCACATAAATAATCCCATCCCCACGTGCACATGCCAGCAGCAAAGAGATAAAATTTGCCCATTTTCCCGTTGAACTCGGATGATGTCCCTGTACATGGCTGCAAGTACTGTGGGAGACAAAGCAATCATCCTCACCTTATACTTAAACAAGGACAGACTTCGAGCCTGCTCCCTAAGCACTCCTCTATCCGAGAATCACGCTCACTTGTCCAGAAGAAACTCTTGAGAAATTATGATGTGAGAAACAAAGACTTAGAGCTCTTAGCGTTTGTCATCAAGGATTAGGGACTGTGATTAGCTTAACTTTTCCGGTAAAAATGGTAGGAACTTCGGAAAAGAGATACAAATCTGCATTATATAGGAGTTACATATTGATAAGCACCAAGATCTAGGCCGTGATTATAGCAGAATATATTGTCAGGAAATATTTGATATAATCTCTTGATGATACTGTAGATCTGTTTAGCCAATAATTTTTGGTGTTCGTGGTCAAGGATGAGGGAATTCGATTAGCTATGCTTTGTCGGTGACAAGGGAATGATGTGTTATTAGGGTCGTTAATAGTTGAAATTTAACTTTGACAAAATTAAACAAATATCTAACGCAGTTGGTCGACAATAACTCGGCATCCCCAATCGCAAATTCGAGTTGCCGCTTTTTACTTTAAGACAACTTCGTGATAAGATGCTCGGTCTCAATGGTGGGAGCCAAAGTAGACACTTGTTAGGAGTTGAAGAACGAACATAATACTCATACCACTAAAGCTTCTAGTATAGTGGCACCAGGAGTCTCTCACCAAGGTTCGAGGCTGTGCATGGGTGTGTATTGTGTATCTAATTATCAGGGAAAAAATAAAGTAACACTCATGCACCCTCCTAAACGCAATAGGCATCCCCTAATTGATTGAGATGCACTACCTCGAACTTGCACCCTAGTGTGCATGGGGTGACACACTATCTAAGCATTTT
The DNA here is from genome assembly GCA_035236585.1 of Warburgia ugandensis. Lineage (NCBI taxonomy): Eukaryota > Viridiplantae > Streptophyta > Magnoliopsida > Canellales > Canellaceae > Warburgia > Warburgia ugandensis. The sequence goes on from CP141126.1 coordinate 1,930,045, forward strand.
GACTAATTAAAGGGTTAGGGTTGTCCACGAGCGGGCATTACCTATCTGACTAGGAGAAGAGTGGTTTGGATTACATAAAAGTTAGGGGCATATACTGTGTAGACTGTGTCAAAAGAGTTTAGCACAACGGTGCAAGGAGTCTCTCATCTAAGTGCCTAAGTTCATGGCTCTGCATGTGTATATATACAATTCAAAAGAAAAAAAGCTTGAACCATTTAGACAACCATTTTCTTACAACAATCCACAACTTTCCTCCTTTTCTCTTCTACCTCTCAGCTTCCCCATTTTATTAAATTCTTGAGTCTTTTTCTGTCCATGCGTAGTTACAAAAAAATTTGAACAACTGAATTCTTTTGAAAAAAAAAAATCTCAAAATCTTTATCTCCCATTTTTTTCCTTCTAGTTGTAACATCCCAGAAAAAAGAAGAAGAGTAAAACGTTACTAAAGGAGGGGGGCCAAATTGATAGTGGCACCCCCTCCCTACTTAATCGAACGAACCGTCTATTCTCAAAACCCAACAAAGGGGAGGGAACAAAAAAAAAAGGGGAGGAGAGAAGAGGGTGGGAGCTGGGATTTGCATGTCGGAAAACCCACCCACGCCAACGTTGGAGAAGTAAAAAAAAGGGTTTCGGGTTCGCCAGATTTCCAAGCCATTGCTGGAGAAGATGACGACTTGGATCGACAATCCGAGTTGATCATTTGGTCTAGCACGGTGAGATGAACAAAACCCCTAAAATGGTTGGGGAATATGAGATGATCTAGACTGTTGATTGGAGTGAAAACAGTGTGTGAGGTGAGATTTAAGGGTTCCAAGCAAAACAGTTAGCAATCCGGCAAATCCAATGGTGGAAAACACATGAAAACACTTTTAGGATGTAAGATTTACAAAACCCAACCCTTGATTTTTTATTTTTGGCTAAATCTATATAGTTTTACGCTAGATCTAAATTTATGGATGATCTAGCCATCCATTTTCTGATCTAAACTAAGGATAGGGTAAGTAAGCACTTGATAAAGCTTGAAATTGACTGAGATCGTCGATCTAAGTTAGAAACTGAACGGACAATTTCAACCATCTGATTAGGTACTATTCACACGGTAATTTTGAGATGTCTGAATTACAATCAAACACCACGGATGAGTCCTAGAGTATTGAATTGCTAGTACATGGCACAAATTGAAGAATCTGGACTGAAATTGATTGAGAAATCTAAACCATCCAATGGGACAGTAGAGTAATAAGGACCTAGCACTTCTGATTGGTGATCAGACGCTACCATGATATACCCTAACATTTAATAAGCTAAGATACTTGAAAAAATTCAAGATAAGACCACTGCACAATGAAAACAACCTACAGTTACTTAAGATGAATGTTGGATGGTCAATGCAAGGGCAATGATGTGGATTGGGAATCCAGTGAAGCGAGGTAAGCCAAGTCTTGTACCGATTTGAGGGCGGAGTGGTAGTTTTGGTTGATATGCTTCAGTCAAAAAATAGACTGATGCAGGTTGCACGTGAGGAACTCAGGGTCGGATTGTATCGAGTGAAGCTGGAGTAAGCCGAGTCTTGTCCCAATTTGAGGGCGGGTCGATAGCTTTGGTTGATAGGCTTCCGTAGGGAAATAGATTGATGCGGGCTACACGTGAGGGACCCAGGGTCAGATTGTATCGGGTGAAGCGAGGGTAAGCCAGGTCTTGTACTGATTTGAGCGCAGGGCGATAGTTTTGGCTAACAGGCTTCCATTAGGAAATAGACTGATGCGGGCTGAACATAAGGAACCCAGGGTAAGATTGTATCAGGTGAAGCGGGGTAAGCCGAGTCTTGTACCAATTTGAGAGCGGGCCAGTAGTTTTGGCTGATAGGCTTTTGTTGGGAAATAAACTGATGCAAATTATACATGAGGGACCTAGGGTTGGAATGAGTACTCATTGCCATCGCCGTAAGTGTAGTTGAGGTACTCATAAGGCTTGATTGTACAAGGTATTCTTAAATCATGACATACATTATATTGTTCTGTGGACACAAACTTTTGTTATTTTGATGGATGTATATCCATGCATTATCATGCCTTAAATGCCATGATGCTCAGGTTGATATCGATTTATTCAGATTATGATTTTCTTGTATTATGCATTATGGATATCTGAAGTTTTGCATGAGGCAGTATGAACCATTGATCTATATGGTAAATTATAAATTGCTTATATATAATTACATCTTATTTTACCTATACAAGCGATTGCTTGCTGAGGCATTGCTTTGGTTTGCAATGCCTCAGATACAGAGAACGGTAGCAAGTTTGGTATGTTGACATTATTTTAGAACAGAGGACTTCCAAGGAATAAGAGATGTTTATTGACAAGACATGCCAATAGGAATTTTGGAGAAGGACAAGTAAGAATTAGTTTTTAAATTAAAGTTGTGGTATCCGATAAGAAAGAGACTGCATTGTATGTATAATGTGAAATTAGAAGACTTATGTGACTGGGCTATGCTGTAGATGTTCTAGGAGTGTTTTATTGATATAAATTGTTTTTAATTTTGTTAGATGTATGAAAAGGAGTCAGAGTCTCCATTTATGTTTCAAAATGTCAATGAACGTTTATTAGGTATTTCGCAATGACATGCGTTAAATGTCATATGTCCAAAAAATAAAGGAAACTTGGCCAGATTTTCTATATTAATGAGCGCTCATTTTATCAAAAATCCTTATTTTTGATAAAGAAAAATGACACTTGGGGTTTTTCAAAGTTAATTGAAAAGAAAATATTCATCAATTGTTGTTTACTCTTTAAAAATGAGTTTATTAGAGATTGAGCTCGTTAAGTCAATGTCTTTTGAATTTAAAAAGTATTATCAAAACCTTGGTCATCACACTAGTTATGTGTAGATTTATCAAATTAAACATGAATTTACAAAATTAAATGCAATTTTATAAAATAATCTATAATATCCTTAAATTTTACTTGTAAATTTAGTAAAAACTACAAATTAAAAGATTAAATTCACTCCTTGTACCTTTAATCTGTGTGCATTCCCGCTCATTTCCTTTTACTTTGGATGCTTATCTGCTCTCTTTCTTTGGATAAAATGCTATCTCATTACTCTTACAATGCCGACGTGCCTCAACATGTTGATACGGTTGGTGGAAGTACTGGATCCATCTCTAGCTTGTCAAGATACCAAACCTGGTCCCACTTTCTGCACCAGCCATTGCATAGGCAGATCAACACGGTTGGCATGTGAGATTGCAAATCTTCAATTTTTTAATTATCAGGAGAGTGACCTTGCATGATCTGAGCTACCTTTTTGATGGATGATGCAAGCAATCAAGATGAGTCTCAATCCACGATTTAAGTGGGACCCATATATTAATATAGTGGAAGTTGGAATTCCCTTTTTCACTTTTACTAATGGAAAAACCTTCACCTATTCAAACACTGCATTATGTGCACTAGAAAGCGAGGGCCACCTAAAGATAATGTCTTTAAAGAGGGTGGAATGTGTTTGAAAGTGGCCCTTGTGTAGGGCTTTCAGCTGCTGCATTTACATGTAGGTCACTTGATAAGGACTTTGAAGGTTGGGTGGTGTCATCTCCCTGTCACTAGCATACAACCTGTCATTCGATGGCAAAATACATGGCCTTTTGGCTGTACAATATTTTTTTATAGTAGATCTTGGAAGGGGAACTTTGGAGTTGCCATCGGATTCATGAAAACAGCCCCGATCCTATGTATACAAGAGCTTCGTGCACCGGGCTATCTTTTTTTGTTTTTTGTTTTTATCTTGGGAGGAACGATGTTTCGACCTTCCAAGGAACTTTAGCAGCTTGGCACAACCTTTGCGTGTAAATGGCCACATAGTTAGGTGCAATCGTTGGGCTGATTTTGGCCGTTTGTAGCAGCAGATGCGGCTGCAATTGGGGTGTTTGGGGACTGACAAAATCGTTGTTCGAGGTGCTACAGATCCATTTGTGGACCCAAATCATAATAGGCAACACAAAATCTTCTGCAGTGGGCCTATTTGGTTAGCAGGAAATCGATGCAAAATTGAAATCCTTTCGGCTGAACTTGGTTTCCCTTGTTTGGTGTGACCTGAAAAGCCAAATCTACTTGAAAATTTAAGTCCAGAGGAAAATTAATTACTATCTTTGTATTTTTTAATCCTCAAGAAAGTCATTCTCATTCCAAGTTCTCGTACCAAAAACTAAAAATAAAAATTAGCGGATTTAAAAACCGATTGTTTGAGAAATATATTTTCATGGAAATCACTTTTTTGCTAACCAAATGGTCTCTTAATGTTATGTAGGAAACTAATGAGCCATCATTTTTTTCCCCAATGTACGAATCATTCATTTTCAAGCTGTTGTACAGTCATTAGATCATCCAATGGAGGAATATTTTTGGTGCATGACCCATATGAGATGTACCCTAAAAGATGAGCTGTTTGGAACACCAAATTTTTGGTGCATGACCTATCTAAATATGTCCTAAAAGGTGAGCAGGAAAAAAATGGAAATTGATTTTCTCAAGAAAATGAATTTTCAGTGGGAAATGTATCAAAAATCCTTTGTGGGTCATGATGTTATTTAATTTCAAGCATAAACCTCTTTTCATAGAGATTTTTTATCTGTAAAAATTAATTTCTGTCCATTTTCTACCAACCAAACACGCTTTAGGCTCGGTTAGCATGTATAAGTGGAGAAACCATTTCCTTATATTTACCACCGTCTCTTTCTCTTTCTTGAGAAGAAAGAAAATTCTCTCGTTAAGTGATGGAACACACAACTAGAACTTACACGAAGAAATGCCCTCTCTTTATATCCTCTTTATCAATCATGGCGCTCATTTTTCTCCCGGTGTCATGCCAACGGTAGATGGATCCATCAATGCGCGCACATGCACACACATATATAAATATTTATACAATATGAGCAGCGGTAATTTCAGTAAGGAGCTGTGTGTAAATAACATATGACATTTGATTGGCTAAAGAAAATTTATTAATTACCATTTCTTCTAACTTTTTTTGTCTTTAACTTTTTTTCGACTAATCACATGTCAATGTCACCTGCATGAAACAGCAGTAATTTTAGCAAAAAGTACAGGTGACATTTGAATGGCCGAAAAAAAGTTTCTAAATTTCATTTTCTCTTGCTTTTTCTGTTTTATATTTTTTTCCAGTCAATCAAATTTTACCTGATATACACACACACACATATATATATATATATATAAATAGAGGTCCTTTATTTTTATATAAGATTAACTTACAAAGATAAACCTTGTGAAGAAGAATAAAGTACTATGGCTGCATTAGCTTTGGAAGGCAAGGGTTCGTGCACCTGCCTCCTATCTATTAAAGAACGTGGGTAGTAGCTGGGATTAGTGTATTTCAAGATAAAATAATCACATTCTTAACATTCAATAAATTAATAAATTAATAAATCCTTTGTTTTTGGCTTCCAGCATGATTCTCCACCGCTACGATTGGAGGCTGCGGCACGAGAATCCTCCTTGTCAGGGTTTCTTGTAGGTCTCCCTGAGAGGTCTTAAGATTAAAAAGAGAAAACAAAGAATATAAAGGGCAGCTCGGGTGTGCACGAAGCTCCCGTGTATGCAGGGTTCTGAGAAGGGCCGGACTACAAGGGCCTATAGTAAGTAGTCTTATCTTGCATTTTGCAAGAAGCTGATTCCATGCTTTGAACCCGTGGCCTCAAGATTACATGACGATAACTTTTACTGTTATGCCAAGGCTCCCTTCATTTAGCTTAAGAAGTAGGAAGTTTGTGTTTGTTGCTTTGAAAGCAAAACCGCTATTAACAACGACTTTCAACGTCTACAAAATGAGTGGCCTGCAGAAAATGTGTGCCTTTTATTGCAAAGCAACCTCTTGTATTTTGTAGCACTGATCAACACAATACTTTCTTCCATTTTAAGATGTGAATATTTTTGTGTAAGTGATTTGCTTAGTTATTCTTTACTTGTAAATTAAATTAAATTAAAAATAAAAGACACTCTAATTGTTTTCATTAATTTTTTATAAAAATATATTAATATTTTTCTAAATTGTCGACAATACTACAGTCTTCATTAGATCAAGGTCAATTTTTATTTTTTTTTTCCCTAAATTCTAGCAACTAAGAGAAAAAGTAGACTATCAAAAGTCCCAATCTTATTGACATAATAATTCGAAGTGGAATGAAAAATTGATCAGTGGGATTTTAGACCTCAACAATTTGGATGTGGTTGAATCAGATGAAGTTTGCCTGGATTATTAAAGTGGGAAATCAAAAACTAAACGAAGTCAACATCTTTAAGTAGAATTTAAGGGAAAAATTCCCCTACTTAGATGAATGCAATAATATATATATTGGTAGAAAACACATACTTAATTAGCAATACCTGAACACTTGCTTATTAGAGGTCGATGACTCTTTCTACAATAGTAACAACCTTAAAAACACAATTATATTAGTGTAAATTGAAGACTGGGGCCCTATCATCACACACTTAAGTCTCTCTAAGGAAAACTTGGATTTCAATACTTGAAAACTCCGATATAACCCGATTACGCCTTAAATGACAATAGAAAATGATCCGTCGTTGTTGATAGGTCGAAACTGAACCAAACCTTCTCTTTAGACAAAAGTGCAACGGACTTCAAAAGTCTTAAAAAAGAGTCTTTTACGAGGATGACTAGGGTTCAAGGTTGTGGTGCATAGGGTGTGTGCCTAAACTTTCAAATTAAAAATAAAAAATAAAATAGAGAACTAAGGTTGAAAAATGTTCAGTTAAAGCGTGGAAACTTTGTAGATGTGATACACTTCAACATAGTAGGTATAATTAATAGGGTGCACATTGACATGTCAAAGATGGGCGTATTGGAGTCTATCAACATGGCTGGCACATTGGAATGGCATTTCTTCTTGAAGAAGACCCAGTGTCCTTTAATTGCCTTTATTTTTTGTAGGAACTTCAACAACAACTCAACATTACAATTTGTCTAAGGGTTTATTGTGCCATTAGAATGTTTCTAAGGTAGCTTGGATGCAGTATATTTATTATAGGATGATGAGAAATCCAACCCTCTTTAACCATGGCTCCCTAGGATTTTGTGACTATTTTTTCAAGTCATAAAACCACTTGAGATTATTCTTGTAACACAAGGGATGCATTTATGGTTCTATTGTTGTGGATCTTGTAGCTACATTTCTATGTAGGACCCCCCATAGTTGAGTTGCCCATAACTTGGTTATTCTTCTCTAGGAAATACATGAACAGGTAGAGAAATAAGTGGGTCTCACTTATTCAATGATCAGAACCATTTGTTTGGTAAGCTATACTATTAATGGGTTGCCTTGGTGGACAATTCCAAGCCTTTTATTTGTGCAGAATGCAGAATGAAGGTCTCAAAGAGGTTGAACTTCTGGTTGATGGCTTATCCATGCATACACACATCAGATAAACAGGTAATTAGATCATTTAAAAATTATGTGTGCCGTCCCATTCTTCCAAAGGCAGTAAGTCACGGAAATTCAATGTAGAATTCAATTCCATCTTGATTGACCCCATTGAACCTATCACCAACAAACAAAGACTCCAAATTCCAAGTAGAATCACTGAGAGGTGGAACTAATATGGCAGATTTCACCTCCAAGAACAGTTATCAAATCCGTCTTGAATGACCCATTGGATCCATAGCCAACTCCCACAGAGTACAAATTCCAGGTAGAATTCCCGATGGTCTAATGAGAGTCCATAGGCCATGTCGTGGAAGGTCTGGTCCACCACAGTTTGAGGGAGGAGGTAGCATCCACCACTTCCACTTTGGTCCACCTGCTGTCTCTCACTTTATCACACGTTCCATTGCTTCCACTGACACCAATATCAAATGGAGATTACACAAACTCAATCTAACCTTTGTTTTATTTTTTTGTTGTGTTTTACAACAACAATGCTTCCTCGGGCCTGGCGCCCCAACCAGTTCTGAGAATGTCCTGCTCCGTCTGAGCTGATCAGTCACTCCTTCCATCTTTCTTATCCACTTTGACTGTCATGAATGGACCACAAATCTCTATTTGATGATTCTAGATGTTTATTGGGTTGTTTGGCATGTGGATTAGCTATCCGTGGATAAGTCTTTTCGATGGATATAATTATCCTGACAAACCCAAATTTAGGGTTTAAAAATCACAAAAAGAGAGAAAAAGTTGTTTGGTACATTTTTGGGATACCAAGGGGTACCCTCTCACTCGTGCTCAACTGCCTTCTCATAGTATTCATTCATCAGATTGGCAACCCCCCGAGGTGAAGAATCAGATCACTCAAAAAATAGGAGAGCGAGTCTACACATAAGAAAGATGCTGTTTATTAATAGCCATGACAGAGAGAGGGGGAGTTATCAATATCTTTTGGGTATATAAAAAATCTCATCTATTGGATACCTCTAAAGATGACCTCTCGTGGTTCAAAAAATGGAATGTGAAAACAAGAAACTTTTCATCCTTAAAGCATTGCCGTTTCTCGAGCTCAAAAGATCCGATAGAGAGGATTATCATATGTTCTAACCCATTCATCTTATTTAGAGTATCTTAGATTGGCTAGAAATCAAAATTTATGTTGTTGGATGGATTGAGCTATGCCGTTGTGGATTTTTAAATTATGACCATTGTATTTTTCAACTAAAAAAGTCTACTAGATAGAAGCAACCAATGAGCATGAATTTTTGCAGCTAATCTAAGTAGGGAATACTGAAAAAGATGAATAGATGAGATTATCCAAAGGTAAAGCCCAATTAGATTAAAATTGTCGGATCCAATGCAGAATTCTGGTGGATTTTGACCATGTAAGATGTGGCCCAAAGATAAGCATTTTATCACCAAACTACGGTCCAACATACAATGGATGAAGACTATTAACGCAACGGTTGAGATCATTCCACACTTAGCCGTTAGATCGTTCCCACGTAGCATAATTACGTGGTCGGCAGTTAATACTGTGTTAGCCGAAAACATGGTAATTAATACAACTAATCACGATTAATCAAAACTTAATCACTGGCAGGTGCGGAAAATCGGGGAAAAGTACACGAATGCCGGCCGCCGCACTGCTCAGGTGTCTTCGGTACAAAAGTCCTTTTGTGTTGCTCTATTTACTATTTCACCATTTTTGTGACACAAATGAAATGTCTAAAATGCCCTCATTTAATGGTTCTGGTTTACTGGCTAGTGGTTGTTCCGACAAAAGCTGTCGAATCCACATGGAATTTGGGAGTGGTGGGCGGGAGCTAATGACATGACCGTGCGTGTTTATTTCCATTTTTACCCTTGTTGCTTAAGTGTCAAGAATAACGACATGTTGCCTACCTTTTGGCCCTGTAATAGCAATCCCAGGATTGAATTATCCAAGAATAATAGTTTCTTCCATACCATGCTTTTAGTTAATAAAATCATAGTTGTCAATTCTACTTCTGAAGGAACCACAAAAATAAAAAATAAAAATACTACGTTGCATGCTTACAATTCTAATAAGTTAAACGGCAATCAGGTGCGCAAAGATCTTGCATACGTTGAATTTAGGGAGAGAGCATATCATAAAGGGTATATAGTATACAAGCCTAATAATTCTAGTTATTTGGCATATTTTTATTCTTTTTGTAATAAATTCTAATGTTTTTTTCAAATGTATCTTCTCTTGTAAAATTATCATCGTCATCATTATCAAGATTTTATCTTAATTAAGAGTTGGTCATAGGAATCTTGTTCCTCTATTCTCTATTCTCTTTTCTTAAGTATTATGGCTTCATTTAGTCTCAAAGCTTTTAATATTTTCTTATTATTTCTATCAACATTATTTTGTGTCTTTCACTTACCTCTAATTGGTGCCGTTTTGGGTCTCCTTTGAACATGTTCAAACCATTTAAGTCTAATCTTCCTCATCTTATTACCTATTTATATTATCCCTATGTTTTCTCTAATATTTTCATTCTTAATTTTATCCTTTCTTATTTTGCCACTCATCCATCTCAACATTTTCAATTCCTCGACGCTCATCCTATTAATATGATATTCCTTAACTACCCCATCCATTGGCCTATTGAGTATACCACCCTTATGGCCATGTTATAGAATTTTTCTTTTAATTTGAATAGCACTTGTTGGTCATCTAAAACTCAAGTTGCATGTCTTTATTTGTTCTAATCTGCTTAGAATCTATGGGTAACTTCCCTCTCAATCTCTCCAGTTTCATAAATTAATGATTTTAAGGATTGAAAGTGGTTTCTTGTAAAAAATTAACCAAATTTTAAGTATGAAAATATTAATCAAATTTTAAGTATGAAATTGGTCGTCGATCTTAAAACATGATAAATATTTCTAGACCAACAATTAAAAGTCTCAGGGTTGTTTTTATTTTAACCAAAATAATATATGAGCATTAGGGTTGCCATTTGCAAGGGATAAGATTGATATTTATAGATAAAGCTACTCTTGGTTTGGCACAAAAGGCTTCTAGCTCAGTGCTGCAAACAGTCTCTCACAAATTGGTAGGTTTTGCACGGACGTGAGTCTAACTTTCAAAGAGATTATAAAAAAAAAAATGTGGGGATAAGGACTTGTTCTGCATGAACACACATGGGAGCCCCAATTGGTTGCTGTTCAAATATTTCATCTTCTTAAACTTGTTACAATAAGTGGTTGTACGACCTTGAGGTCATAGGTTCAAAGCGTGAAAATAATCTCTTGCAAAATTCAAGATAAGACTGTGTACTTTAGGCCCTTATGGTCTACCCCTTCCCCAAACCTTGCATAGGTGGGAGCTTTGTGCACCAGAGGTACCCCTTTTTTATGCTTGGCATTGGACTTTGAATCCAGAAACCTCTAGGTTCCACTCTTGGCAGGACCTTCGATGTAATAGTTGAAGGATTACTCACAAAAAAAAGAAAAAGAAAAAGACAAGTTATATTTGTAAAAGATTGATTAGTTTTAACTACAAAAAGTAATAGTTAGGATTGTGTAATGGAGGTTTTACTCTATTTTTTAATTATATATATATATATATATATATGAGGGGCCTAGCAAAGAACTACAAAGAAAATTAATCGCTCACAGTCTTACCAAATCATATGCAATTCTCAATCTAATACTCGGTCAAATGAGAAAGTGACAACTCAACCCTCTGACCAAATATATTTCAAGAGGAATAATAAGTTATCTGCAACCAATAACGTTAGACATTTGTTTTTATTTTATTTTATTTTATGCATGGCTAGTGATATTATTTCGTTCATCTGAAATGACCTAAATTTTAATTTAAATAAAAACAATAAATTTAATCTAAAATTGGTGGAAACACACTAAATATTGTCAGCAAAGTTTTAGCTTATAGTTTGGACTGAAAGGAGCACCAAAACGAAATTCACAAATATTCATGGCGACAGAGAGGTTAGATTTATGCCCAAAGTCATTTAGAATCTTAGTGTTGGAGTTTTGTCGAAGATAACCCAACCCAAAACTCACGGAACTAGCTGACATTATTGTCTATCAAATCAACCAAATCCATGTGCTAAAACATAGCCACTAAGTGTCTCTTTAGATCCTCCCATAATTAATTTGCCTAAAAAATTATAATTATATGTCCATGCATGTTGTATTATTCCCTCATTGCTTTTATGCAAATAATAAAACTAATTATAATAATTCCACACTTATTTTAGAATACAAAGACCAAGTACGGTGGTTGACACAACACATGCCCTGAACCCATACACCCTTCTCTAAACGTTTACCATGCACGTTCTCTCTCTATCTCACCTATTATTATTATTATTATTATTATTATTATTATTATTATTATTATTATTATTAATTTTTGTTATAATCTAACTAATAACATTAGGAGGTTTGGAAATTTATATGATTTAATCCCTTTTATTTACAACATGGCTTATTCTGTGTACCTTATTCTAGTTATTTTATTTTTTTGGTAATTCCTGTTTACTATATGGATGATACTCAAAATCTTTTTTGATGTGGCTAGCCAAGTGATTAGTTTAAAATAACAAAGAAAAATTGATACAAAAATTGTTGCATTTTTTTAATATTTTTTTTAAAGTTAGACACAAGCTTTTATGCATAATCTTGAACCTTAGTCACTTAAGCGAGAGACTCTTTGCATTTGGGCTAAAAATCTCCCAAATTGGTGACGTATAATTATGATTATGTTACTTATTATCTTTGTAAATTGGAACATAATATCTAACTCTCTTTTATTTATTTTTCTTTTTCTACACTGTTAATTTCGGTAGTAGGGTTGTTTGCTACAATATATGATAACTGATGAGAAACCATGGATAAACTTATCCTTGGATTGCATTCCAATCTCCTGCAAGTGCCACACCTTAAACATAGATAAAGCCATTCAAACATGGACTCCACCTTCAAAAGATCTGAACATTGATTTTCTTAGGTTTGCTCTATCGATTTTAGAACTTGAAAAAGGTATGTGATTTTTGGGTCAAGCATCATCTATTGCAAAACAATTAAGATGAACGGTTTGATCATCCGAAAAAGTAAACCCCATATGTAAGGGGGTGAAAATATAAATTTTCTAATTTTGTCTCAAGGAATGCTAGATAGACGGAGAAACACCTGGAATTTTGTATGAAGAGACCGAACTTTTGGATGATCCAACTTCTTCATCTGATTGCTCGAGCTTCTAATATCTCCTAAACAAAAAGATCATAAATATCAAAAATTTTTAGAGTTGAACTTGGATGGATCCTTGTACAAAAGTTTGGAGCGCCTATTTCTTCTAATAAAAGTACAATGATTTTACGCTAAAATCATCCAATTCGCACGATTTTCAAACCGCTAGTCATTCACTAATCTAGAGCAATCTGATGAACAAGTAGATTAACCTCGAGAAAATCACTATCCAAGGATAATACAATCCACCAAGCAAACAGCAAGTATCAGGATACTCCTGTCATATAGTCTCAAACCGGAGCTCATTTTAGTCACCCATCCAGTAATCAACCTCCTCATTATTCAACTAATTCACACTCTCAGAGTGGCTTATCCCATGTGAAAAGTTCCGGTATTTCCGGCAGAATTTTTGGAATTCTCTTCCTTTCTTTAATCCGAAATATCGGAAAGGTACGACTTACGGAAAACCATTGAAATAATACAAAAAATAAAAGAAAAAGCCGAGACGAAAATGTGAATTTGGGAGGAATTTCAGGGGAAAGAATTTTGTCTGCGAAGAGAGGAGCAGGCCCTTCTATTTTAACCAGCTCCAGTCCTTTTCATGTCGGCTCTCAGCACATACAACCACGATTTCCGGCCGACCGTCACTTTCCCGGCAGCTCGTGTCAGATTGCCGGTGATCGCAGTTGCTAAGTGCCGGATTTTCAAGAAACCGCGTCTTTCTTGTAAGCGTCGGTTTCTTTTTGTATTTTCGTCACTTTTCGGGTTCTTTGAGGTGCGAATTTTAGGTTTTGGAACTTCCAGCTCTGCAGTTGCGGGAATTTTCTGGATTTAATGTTTGAAGGTTTTTCGGTAAGATTTTGCTGCTTTTATATGTGGCGATTGGCGGAAGTGTATTTCGAGCTGATTGAATTTGAGCATTGAAGTGCTTTTGATCTATGAATTGATGGAATCTTTTAGGTGTTGGTGGTTTGTGTTGTTGTTTTGATGCGAATGAGAAGAAGGATCTGGTGTTTTGCTTTTGAATTTGAAGGTTTTTCTGGAGATTTTGCGGTGGAAAATGGCGGAATGGGGAGGTGATTGAATTTTGAAGTGACTTTGCTCTGTATTTGGCTGGTGGATTCCAGTTCAGCTGAGAATTTGTTCTGCTTTTGATTGAAGCTATTTTTGGTAGAATTTTGCTGTGGAAATTGGCGAAAGTTGGAGGTAATTGAATTTCTAGTGATTTTGATCTGTATTTTGGAAGGTGAATTCCAGTTCAGCTGAGAGTTTGTTGTTTTCTTGTGATGATCGTTGCTGGATGTTGCGGAAGTGTAGTTTTGTATTGTCCTGTTGTTGAAAGAGCGAGTGTTTAGGTTTTTCAAATTCGGCCTCTGGAGTTTATGGAGATTTCAGGTGTTGTGGGGAGAAGTTGAAATTTTGTTGTTTTTTTGGATATGAAGGAGAAGTTCCATTGAAAGCTGAAAAATACGGAGTTTTCTTCTGGATTTTGCGGCTTTTTGAGTAGGCAATTGGTGGAAATTGTAGCTGATCGAATTTGAAGTGAATTGATCTTTAGAAGTTTTAATTTGGAAGGCGAATTCCAGTTCAAGTGAGAAATTGTTATTCTCTTCCGATGGTGATCGATGGATGCAAATCATCTTGTGTGATTTCTTGAAGAGCGTGAGTAAAGCCCGTGGAGCTGGAATCTTGAGGAGGTCGACAGAATCTTCAGACTACTTTGTAGGATTCTTTCAGAATCCTCAATGGGAGAAATTTCAACAAAGGAAGAAGATTAGGAATCGGTTTAAGAAATTACTACTTTTCCTTGCAATTAGCGAGAGGAATTATGTGAGCTGGAAAGCTAGGATTTTGGATTGGGAACGGGGCGGAATTTGAGGAAATTTGGGTTTCAGAATCTGGGTTCAACGAAAAGAAAATTCCTGCAAAATTGTTGTCCGAGGGGAATAAATTTTCTTTGTTTCAGTTTTCGAGTAGAGTTTGGGAGCCGGAAAGTCTCTGGAATCTAGTAGGGTTGTTTTTGCGATGACTGTTCGGATACTGTCACTGAGAGGGACCTTCAAATAGGCTGACTCTCAAGCTCTGAGATTTACTTTGAAGAATCAACACGGATTTCCGGGGGACTGCAAAATGAAGGTTCCATCAAATGGGTTTCTTGCCAATGGAGAAGGTAATTTTTGGTTTGGGTTTTAGCTTTTGCAGTAGGATAACTTATACGAAAGTTTGCTTTACATACTCTGCTGCTATCTAGAGTTTTCTTTTCCTTTTTCATTTCGTTTTGGTTCCCTTGGTTTGTTTAATAGTCATGTCTAAACAATTTGAATGTTTTCTTGCAAAAATGATTTTACTCTCTCTCTATTATTTTCTTGATTATGTACGGGTTATACTTATTTTTGGAAATTGGATTCTTCAGGCTTGAGCCCATATCTAAGGTAAATATCAAAACTGAGTGTGGACTCTGCAATTTTATGCAGAAAAACAAATGTGTAGATTTGGATGTAAAATACGAAAATTCTGAATGGAACCATGTTTACCCAACAATATGAAAAGTATAGGTACTACCAAAAATTCAGAGTGTGGTGGTTGTAACTGTGAGTGAGTCGAAGTTCTCAAGTTTGCTTTTAGCATTCCAGAAGAACTCACCTGTCGGTACATGACCAAGAACTCTGTCTGTCAATGTCCTGTTTAGATACAGGCCATGAAATTAGAAGGTACGTTCTTACTTGAGCACCTAATGTTTGAAGCATCTGGAGGTATTAATGTCCCAGTCCCTTGAAAATAGTCGCTATGTACTCACCTCAGAAGCCTTTAATGAACATCAAAGCATCTAATACAAACTCTTATGCTTCAGATCAGTGATTTCTGCATCCATTTGTGCGTTATTATAAACTTTTTGAATGTTGCAATCTGTTCATGTCCATTTGCTCTATTATCTATGGACATAATTAAGCAGTTCATAGCTTACAGTACAGTCAGTCCGAGTTGCTGTTGGAAGTGTAAAGATCTGTTACATAATTCCTGGATCTGCTTGTGGTGAAATAGGTGAAAAGAGAACCATCAATTCGGAGTTATGGCATGCTTGTGCAGGACCTTTGGTGTCATTGCCTCCAGTGGGCAGCCTGGTTGTTTACTTCCCACAAGGTCACAGTGAACAGGTTTGTGCCTTTCTCATTAGTTTGAGAAGAGTATCAATCAATTTAAATGCTAGTTCATTGAAGAAACTGACTTTTGGGTTCTCTGATTCCAGGTTGCCGCTTCAATGCATAAGGACACCGATAGCATCCCGAACTATCCCTCGCTTCCATCCAAACTGATTTGTGCACTTCATAATGTCACTTTGCATGTATGTACTGTAGTTTCCACTTTTTCCTTTTCAGACCGTTCTATATTTTGTTTGAACTAATCATGTCCTGTTTCAATCAGGCTGATGCTGAATCAGATGAAGTTTATGCACAGATGACTCTTCAACCTGTGACTAAAGTAAGCCACCTAACATCTTTGCCCTTTTCACTAAGAGTTTACAAATATCCTATGAATAAACTTGGTTGTGTATGTATACATGCAAACATAAACATTTAATACAGAAACATATATTTGTTTATTTGTAGACACATACTTACATCTGCATATACATGTGAGTATATATTGTTCTATGATTCACTTTGGGCCTTTGGCTTTTTCTAATATTCCTCTTTGGTACAATATAGTATGACAAAGAAGCATTGCTGGCTTCTGATATGGCCCTCAAGCAAAACAAGCAACCAGCTGAGTTCTTTTGCAAAACACTTACTGCTAGTGACACAAGCACTCATGGTGGGTTTTCTGTACCCCGTCGTGCTGCTGAGAAGATCTTCCCACCGTTGGTATGTCCAACTCCTCCAAATTTATCATTATGTATTCCTATTATGTGTATTAGAGTTCATTTTCTGTATATATACCCTACTCATTACAAGGAAAGTTGATTTGTAGGATTTCTCAATGCAACCTCCTGCCCAGGAGCTAGTGGCAAGAGACTTGCATGATGTTGCATGGACATTTCGGCACATTTATCGAGGTAGAGGACTTTTTGCATGCCATCGCTTTCTTCTGTGTTCTTTTGCACCTCTCTTAGGAATAGCGCTATCTTAAATTTATGAGTGCTTCTGTGTGGTGGAAAACCACCTGTCTCAGGATGAACTCTGCTGGGACCAAATACCTCTTTTTTGTTGGCTATCTATGTATTTTCGGATGGTGTCTTGATTTTTTGGTTTTAAACTTCTTTTTCTAAATGAACTTGGTTTTGATTTTGCAAAATCTCTTCTTTTTCCAGCTCTTACATTTATTTTCCTAAATGTTCTTGCTTGAATAAAATTTTCAGGTCAACCAAAAAGGCATCTGCTAACTACAGGTTGGAGTGTGTTTGTTAGCTCAAAAAGACTCTTTGCTGGTGATTCTGTTCTTTTTATTAGGTAGGAGAAAGGGATTCAATTGGTAATATCCCATTCAGCATTTTTGTACTCTGAATAACATTGTCCAGAATTTGATTATGTGCAGAGATGAAAAGTCGCAGCTTCTGTTGGGCATAAAGCGTGCTAACAGACAGCAACCCACTCTGTCATCTTCAGTACTATCCAGTGATAGCATGCATATTGGGATTCTTGCTGCTGCTGCACATGCTGCAGCGAATAACAGCCCTTTTACTGTATTTTACAACCCAAGGTACTGTTATATGATTTTTCAATTGTCTAGATATGATTAAATGATCGCTATTGCTACTTGGAGAATGACAACTTTTAACTACTGTATCCCTTTGTTAACAGAGCAAGTACTTCAGAGTTTGTCATTCCATTGGCAAAATATCAAAAAGCAATGTATACCCAAGTTTCTCTAGGAATGCGTTTCAGGATGATGTTTGAGACTGAAGAATCAGGAGTCCGCAGGTATATGGGTACAATTACAGGCATCGGTGATTTGGATCCTGTGCGATGGAAAAATTCACAATGGCGCAATCTTCAGGTTGAAGTTCTAAAATTGTATTATTTCATAAAGATTGACATAGATATACTGCTGCATTCAATTATTGTGATTTATATAGTTACATTGCAAATATCTTGTGTTAAACATACAGTTTTCTCTATGGTTCCATTCTTGCATTCATCATATGAGTGCGCATTAAGATTGTAATGCATCCTAATCAGCAACTGGAAATTCTGAATGAATAACAAAGAGGTTTGATTGCTGATTGTTAGAATGGGACGAAAGGAAAAACCTCAGTTTGCTGCAAGGACAACAGAAAGTACAATTTAAATGGGGAAACTAACTTGAAAAGGAGTATACCTGTCCATGCACTAGTAATAGCTAACTTGGACAAACTAGGATTGAGATTTTTTTACTGCATCTTAGTGGTTTTATGTGCATATTCTGGAGGACTTCTAAATATTCACTAGGTTGTCATTACCAAGTTTCAAGGAGTTCTAAAATACCTGATGGATTTTTTATAATTACAAAGGAAACACTGATTTCTTGCTCATAAAGAGGAACATAAAAAAAGACATTGCTTTCTCATGTTCACACTCTATTGGTCTCTCTTAAATTGGCCTATTTTCTGGACAGGTTGGATGGGATGAATCAACAGCTGGTGAACGACCTAACCGAGTCTCTCTTTGGGAGATTGAGCCTGTGGCAACCCCTTTCTATATATGCCCTCCCCCATTCTTCAGGCCTAAATTCCCCAGACAACCAGGAATGCCAGGTCTGCTATGTTCAATACTGAACTATTTTACTGAATGCATCTCATCAAATTATTGCTTTGATTCAACCTACATAATGTATATTTAGTTCTTACTGAGCATCCATTGGGTGGCTTGGCAGATGACGAGTCTGAAGTAGAGAATGCTTTCAAAAGGGCCATGCCATGGCTTGCTGATGACATGGGCATAAAGGATGCTCAAAACCCCATCTTCCCAGGCCTGAGCCTGGTCCAATGGATGAGCATGCAGCAGAATCAGCAGCTAATGGGTTCTGCTGCACAGTCAGGATACCTTCCATCCATGGTTGCTTCAGCTTTGCATAATAACTTTAGCACTGAAGACCCGTCAAAGATTCTGAACTTTCAAACCCAATCCATGCCTCTGTCTAATATGCAGTTCGGTCTTCCAAAACAGAATCAAGAAATGCACCAACCTGATCAACTTCAACAGTTGCATCTCACTTGGCCACAACAGCTCCAACATCAACAGCGGCACTCACCAACTAATATCCAGCAACAACAGCAAGAGCAACAACCACAACAACATCAAGGACAACAGCATCAGCAACAGCAGCTGCTGCTCCAACAGCAGCAGCAGCAACAACAACTGCGACCAAGTCTTATTAATTCATGTGTTGTTGAACAAAAACAGCAGCAGAGGCAACAACAAACTTCTTCCAACCAATCTTTGCCTCAAATTCATATCCCAAACCAGCAACTTCCGCAGCCTCAAACTCAAACTCATTCTCAGCTTCAGCAGCAGCGGTTTTCCACATCAAGCCTGCCACTCCCACAAAACATTAATCAGTCTACCCAAACTCCTCTCACAGCAACAGCTGCACCACAAAATTTTCAGTTTCAGCAGCTTGTTGAGCAACAACAAAATGTCTCACAGAGGCAGCAACAACAAATGCAGCAATTATCACAGCAACAACTTAAGCAGCAGCTGCTGCATAAGTTACAACAGCAGCAGCAGCTGCTTTCCCAGCTCAACCCAGCTTTGCAGTCTCAGCTGCCACAGCAACAACAAAACCAACCACAAAATCAGCAATTTCAGCAGCAGCTAACCAACAAACAGTTCACACCATCCCCACTAAGCCAATCACAAAACTTCTCTTCAAGTCATCTACTGGGCCAGACCAAGTCCCCTTTGCCTGTTCGAGTTCACTCTGGACTTACTGAGGGGGATGCCCCTTCATGTTCAACCTCACCTTCTACTAATAATTGCCACGTTTCTTCCTCAAACATGTTGAACAGAACCCATCAAAATGCAACCATCCTTTTAGAAGGGACAACCAGTATTCAGCCTGTAAATAACTTGGTGCAAGAACTTCAAAGCAAGCCTTGCACTCGGATCAAGAGTGAACCGCACTCTGCAAAGGAACCAGAACAAAATGCTTATCAGAGTGCCATTACTGACCAGTTAGATGCTTCATCATCTGGGACGTCATTTGGTCTGGATGGAAGTATTCAGCAAAATTACTCTCTGCCTTCATTTGGTTTGGATGGTGAAGGTCAAGCAGATCCTCGGAATAATCTTCTTTTTGGAGTTAATATTGATGGTTTGACACCTGATAGTTTGTTGTCAAGAGGCTTTGGCTCTGGGAAAGATCTTCAGAACTTGGTTTCCAGTTATGGTAATCAGAGAGATATTGATACAGAGTTGTCTACTGCAGCAATCAGTTCTCAGTCATTCGGGGTGCCAGACATGTCTTTCAAGCCTGGATGTTCAAGTGACCCCGTAGTGAATGAGAATGGGGTCCTAAACAGAGGATTCTGGGCCAACCAGCCCCAGCGAATGCGGACCTTTACCAAGGTATGTCACTTTCTCATCCGCTTGTTTCCAGCTTACTGGGCATGGATTGGAAAATGCGGGCAATCTTGTGGATTTGCTTCTGACAATACTACTGGTCTGGGATTGAAGGTTCAAAAACGTGGCTCAGTTGGGAGGTCTATAGATGTCAACAGTTACAGGGGTTATGACGAGCTTAAGCATGATCTTGCCCGCATGTTTGGAATCGAAGGACAGCTGGAAGATCCTCATAGAAGTGATTGGAAGCTGGTGTATGTAGACCATGAAAATGACATTCTACTTGTTGGTGATGACCCTTGGGAGTAAGTGTATCCGACTTGGGCTTATAAATCGCTTTAAACGTCAACATGTTCATCTAGCATTTACATTGTCAGCATTGTTTGTTCGCAGGGAATTTGTGAGCTGTGTTCAAAGCATCAAAATATTATCATCAGCTGAAGTTCAGCAAATGAGTTTAGATGGTGATTTGGGGAGCGTGCCTGTACAAAATCAGGTTTGCAGTGCATCTGATAGTGGGAATGCATGGACAGGTACCTCATTTGATCGGTAATTCTGGACGAGAAGATTGCTATGCTTGTCTGAAGAAAAACTGGCAATTACGTTGATCAGTCAGTAATTCAAGTCGACCTCTCTCCGTCTTTCTACTATTGCACGCTGAATAGCCTCTCTACAGAATACGAAGAAATTTTTCGTGAGAGAGAGAGAGCAGCTTTCTTTTGTGAGGGACTTGCGCAGATTGCGCAGCAACTGAAATTGGTGCCTCTCATACGTTAAGTTAATTTCTAACATAATAGTCTTTTTCAGTTGTTCTACTGCAGTCACCACAACATGTCACAAGGGTTGTTACATTGTATGAACTGGGCAACTGTGAAATACAATTGAAACGGTGCCACAGTCTCCTGTACCTTGAAAGTAGTACTTAACGGAAGGAAGGTTATCCAGGATGTTCTACTGTACTTTCATTCGCCAGACAATAGGCCCGTTAGTGATTCACGAAGCAGAAAAATTTCAAGGCTCGACACGGTTGCACAGGTTTAGCACAGCTGGCGAGGCCTACACGTAAGAACATTTTGGGTTTGCATGTTTGATCCAATGGCTGTCAGGATAATCTGGCTGCACATGTAAAACTACAATGGGTAAGATCTGGTTGGAATGTTCAGTTAATTTTGGTATATGATTTCTAGCATTTCTTGAAAAGTAAATGGTTAATTCCAGGCTAACAAATGCGGCTAGGCTTCTTCCCTGCTTAGTCCCGGCTTCTTTGCTTGGCCAAGATTTAGATTTAGGAGAGTAAGTGATTTGTTTTGCAATTCTTCACTCGTAAAAAACGAAAGGTTAACTTCAGTATATCTCATAGCTACCACCAGACCAAGGCGCCAGCTGCCTCTGTCCTCTAAAGCGCTATAGTTACAGAAAACTTTGAACAACTGAAATTTGAGGCCACCTTGGTGGACACAGGGAGGAAGTCCATGGCATTCTTTTATGGGTATTGAAGTTTTGTTTTCCAGATCTAAGCTATTCATTTTTATGTGTATTAAAATTTTGTTTTGTATGTCTATGCCATTCATCTCATTTGAAAATGGCTTGGATAGAATAGAGATCAAATCTTATATTCACCAGATGCTTTTGACCTAGTTTTTCATGATAAAAAATATTGAGCATTTATTATTATTAATTTTTTCAAAGATTATAAAAAAATGAAACGACTTAGATGTAAAAATGATTTATTACGCATGAAAACACGAGCTTGGCTTCTTCTCGCACTCGTGCGTGCACCCACCTTGTATCGAGCTCATGTAGATCTTCTCGATCCATGTCAGTACAATCAAGTTACTTACTCTTTAAAAAAAAAAAATGCGTGCACGCCTATCAATTGAATTTTTTTAAAAAAAAAGAGCAAGTTTTGATCTCCCACTTTTTCACTGGATAATCCAGAAAGTTCCCATATATTTAAAAAATCAAGCCTCAGTTTGGAGACTAGTAGAAGATTAAATTTATGTCCTTGGAACTTATTCCACATTTTCAGCCAACTTTTTCTCCACTATTTTTCAAAATTTATGATTTTTTACATTGCCGGCTTATTCCAAATCGCTATGGAAAAGTGCCTCTCAGTTGTCATCTCATTACACGTCGTTGTACTTGATTTCCCAATGAAATTTTGAAGAGAAATGATAAACTGTTGTCAAACTGATATTTCCAGGACCTCTAAATTGGCACTGAATTAGTAATACTCCGGACTGCAGAGGGGCCTGCACATGACTACTTTTCAGATTAACTTGGCGCTAGGGATGAGAATGAGCATGCATTTCTAAAGCCGGGATCCACCGTTTAATTATCAACCAAGCTAGTCATTACAGTGAAAATTCTTAACACATCTTCCTTGCCTGGAGACCACTCTTCCAAAGATTCTACAATGCTACACTCGAGCAACAGCCAAAACGCTCGGGTGGGAAGGCTTCTGCTGCTGCACTAGGAGAGTACGGCCATCACATCAGACACCCTCAATGCTATGTAATCAGAACCATCACTGCCCTTGAACTCGTTCCCCGCATACTTGGAGTACAAGACGGTGTTCCCGGGAGCCACACTCGGTGGCTTCCTGCTGCCCCCCTCATCCAAAGGACCAGGTCCTACGGCAATCACCTGCGCCGCATAACACCAAATTAGCAAAGTACTCTTCAAGGCAAAGAAAAGCACGCATGCGCTTGCCACACCCCGCCTATATCCCAACAAGAGATATACAGCAGAACTCCCATGAGAGACTGCATTGTTCAATGCCAGAAACTTTGATGGGTTAGAAGATGGACGTCAAACGTGAACAAATTTCAGTAGGTCTCCAGCCAGTTCTCCAAAATGAGGTCCGAGTTTTTGAGAATCTTTAACCAGCCAACTTATAACCCCCAAAAAGGCACAAGAACAAGTTCTTAAAGGCTGTACTGCTTTTTGTAAAGCCATGACTTTGCAGCAACTGCATTTAGGTTCTCGCAATGTGTATTTGTGCCCACAGAACAACTGGTCAGAAACTAGACAGAATTGAAATGGAGACCATTACACAATGGAAGCCAATATGAAGTAACAATCCTTATCAGCAACTTATCATACCGTTCCAATTGAAGGTTTTTCCTTGGTAGCCTCTGTCAGTAACAGGCCTCCAGCAGTTTTCTCTTCAGCTTCAACGACCTGAATAAGAGAGAAACAAGAAATCGGATGAATAACAGAAACTACTTTTTACCCGAATGCCAATGAACACCACATAAATACCAGGGGAAAACAAACCTTGATCAGAATGCGGTCATTGAGAGGCTTCATATCTTTGACATCATCTGTCTCAAGGATACCCACTATGTCATCCTCTTTCAATAGAAGATGGTTAGATCCATTGAACTCCACTTCTGTGCCTGCATATTTCGAGTACACGACCTGGGCACCAGTCTATCACAGTAAAAAATGTCAGTACATAAACGGGATGTACTCCAATAGAACTTCATATCCAGTGTAAAGGATAGACAAATATCTCACTACAAGTACACATAATACAGACATGGCAGGTATTTAGAGCCAAGTAACCACCTTGACACAGATATCAACCTTGTTCTTGCCAACAGTCTTGCCCTCCCCTACAGCAACAACCTCACCACCTTGAGGTTTCGTCTGAGCAGTTGACGGAAGCAAAATACCACCACTTGTTTTTTCCTCAACTGTCTTGATTTTAACAAGCACTCTGTCACCCAATGGCTTAAGGGAAGTGTACTACGCGTAGAGGATGAATCATCAGAATGTTTCAAAGTGCAACAAACAAAACATTCTAAAATTATGGTTTCCTCCACAGACACTTAAATGAATGTGGAAGCACAACCAAAAATAATAGCAGTACACAACTAGGTCTAACCTCTCACTCAGAATTTCTAATGACTGAAAACCATTAAATCTGAACAACATTAACACAATCATTATCTAAAACACTCAGGAAGTGCATTTTCACCCAGGAATGTCAAATGCATGACTTGTGCATAATGGCCAAATTGCAGATGCTGGGTTAAGTGGGCATATATTCATCACAATATAGCAACAACTAAATGTAGGATTAGCAAGCTCTCAAAACATCTAAATCACAGGTCTTCACTGTACAGGAATGCAATGGGATGCAGAATAAAATCTGAATAGATTATGTAAAAAGCTTCAATTGGATTCCATGTAAGAAGGACAGTGCAGGAACTCAAAAGCTAGCTAGAAACAACAGATAAGAAATAGTTACTCCAGTGAATAAGAGTGGTATTTTATCTGCCTAACAGTATTGAGGTAAGGACCCACACAATTTCAGATAGATCTGAGAACTTCCACAAAACCATGGATTCATCAGCCATTGATGGCATTTGACAAACACAGCTTAATGCAGCATCCCCTCTGACTTCTATATCATAGCTGCTATCTTCTAACACATGCAAACAATGCCAATACATCTTTCCAACTTATACAAATGTTAATACTTCAATTTTTAGACCCCTTCTCTCCATATGAGTATAAGCAATTGCAGTTGTCAATTATATGTTACAGAAGACCTGGAACGTTTGCTTATCCACTATCCTATCCATTTACAATTTAGCATATTGATTTATATAGTAATAGGCTGCTACTCTTGAACAACAGTAAAAATAGGCCTAAAATCATTTGCTTAATTTTCTGATTTATGTAGGTCTCTTATCAATTACACAAAACTAAACACATTACACCAATAATCTGATTCACAGCACTTAGGCCCTGATTGGTAATGCTTATATTATTCAGTTTATCGGCATATGTGGGATTATTCTCTGTAAATTTACACAGAATAATCGGGCATAACCTGATAAACCGAATTACATAAGCCTTGTCAATTGGACCTTATATAGTCCAGTTTATGCCATTATAACTATATGGAGTAATCCCACAGATCTGCGATAAACAGTTATAGCCAATCGAGATTAAACTACCGCACATCCCCCAAGTCAAGTCATCCCCAATTTCAAATGCAAACTACACATCCCCACTAACCATTTTTCATAAAATTGCATTTCAGGAGATCCCAATGTCAACACTGAACCCAGTTACCCAATCTTTCCATAAAGAAATCTAGCTACATCTAGACTTGCACAAACTAGATTCATCCATCAACATCCAGTAAAACCCTCAACTATGAACTTCCACAAAACTAAACAGCAGAAAGTCAATCAGAATGCAACAAGGGGAAGCATATTACTTTGGGTGCTACAACAGTTGCAGCCTTCAAAACGAGCCCTTTGAAGCATCTCTGGTTAAGCCCAACAACGCAAGGTCCCACCAATGAAACCCTAGCCATGGATAGACGAAGCCCTTCAAAGGAAGGCAAGCTTCTGCTAGTCAGAGAAGACCCACCAAGCTGCAAAGTTGCCATAGATTCCTGATCCAAAAATGCTCAAAAAGATCAGGAAAAAAATGAAGAGGACCAAATTCAGCTAATGTGAAGAAATCTGCAGAATCAAACCCTAAAGAGAAATTGGTGTAAGATTAAAATGAGATTCGATTTGGCGGCGGCTAAGAAGATAAACCCTAAAAGACCCTAGGAAATGCTGATGGGTTTGCTTGGGAGTGTTTTTTTATGAATGATGATGCTTCTAGAAATGGGTTCCGGAGGTATAGCGTTTCTATACGCGATGCTGAAAAGTTGCAAGGAGACGGCTGTGATACAGGTAGGGATCACTTGTTTGATGATCGAAACCATTCATCTACTTAGAGCTTGCTAATCTATCGACCGTGGGCCCCGATGCTGAATTCTCGTCCGTTTGATGATCTTGATGTTCTCAACTGGAGGCCGTGCAATCCGTTGAGTTATCACAAATTGTCTAATCAATGGGCAAAGTAGGTCTTAGAAGGCTCTTTCATTTTTCTTTGTTAGAGTAAAGAATTACAAAGCGCACTATTTAGAATTTAGTATCCCAATTCCACTCTACACGAGAGGGGAAGCGCCTTGTTATCTATAACCAACTGGTTAAACAACTTCGGACCGAAGAATGTTATTATCGTTGAGAAGAGGCTTAATGTTGTCTAAGATCAATTGTACTATATAGCTTTCAGTAAGGGATTTTATTTCTTCTCTTTCTTTTTAAATTATAATGTTCAGGAGACAGTTCTCTTAATGGAGTAGCTTATAAGTGTCCTAAGAAGTAAACACTCGCATTTTTTACATGTGGTGATTTTTTTTATTTTTATTTTTTTTTATAGATTTAAGCTATTCATCGTGTTCTAAATGACATAAATAAGCTACAAATCAAATTTAATGCCATTATTTGCTCTTAACCTATCTTTCTTTGGGTCAAAATCAAGGCCATGCATTCTATTTAATTTTTAAGGACCATTAATAAGTGGCTAGAATCATCTAAATGCACTTATACTTGGTGAGTTAGCTAATTTCAAAATGCCTTGCATGATAAATAGCTCAGATTTTCCAAAACAATGCCCAAACCTAGTGTCTACTTCTTACACGCTTATGAGCATCTACTCTTACCAAGACTCTAAGGGCAATAATGATTAGTTCTATTTGTTTTGGTCAAACTTGCTATAGTATTTTCTTTTGGTTGAAAAAAAGACAATACATCCTAGTGGTTAGAGGTGCCTCTCTCATAAGTAAGTCACATGTTTGAAGTGGTGTATTGCAACCTTTTAGGGAAGTGGAAAGTGTGATTGCAACCAAAGACCTTTTTTTTCAGAACATTAGAAACCCATCCATAGCCTCGAATCCTAATTACCTAGGCAAGAGACTCTTTCTATCACCATGCAAAAAGGTTATGGTGCAATTTTCTATTAAATCCCACATATTTTGATAAAATTTGGCCATTCTAATAAACTTTGGTGCCTTTCACTTTATATTTAGTAAATTCTGACAACTTTTGACTTTCATAATTAGTAAAACATTGAAAATTTTCATTCTAATAACCATATAACAACATCTGGAACATATTTCGCACTATGGTTAAGAACGCTACCTTAATGAATTAGTGTTCACTGAAAAAGCCTTAATCATCTAGATGGGGTTAAGTTTGGTAAATGTTACATCCATCACAGAGCTTATCATATAAATGAATTTTTTCTTCTTCTCTTAATTACTTCAAAAACTTCAAATTATTCAATTTTTTTTCTTTATACCCCAAATTTCAATATTGATTAATTGCACCCTTGATTTAATCGTAGATGATTGATGATGGCATTAGTCCCTTGTTGATGTGGATATGTTAGGTGCTAACCTACTTACATAGCTTTGAATGAAGGCTATGAAAGGATTTAATTGTAAAAACCCTCAATTTTGAGTTC
The DNA here is from genome assembly GCA_035236585.1 of Warburgia ugandensis. Lineage (NCBI taxonomy): Eukaryota > Viridiplantae > Streptophyta > Magnoliopsida > Canellales > Canellaceae > Warburgia > Warburgia ugandensis. The sequence goes on from CP141126.1 coordinate 1,957,619, forward strand.
TTTTTCACATAATATATTATATTTTTAATTGAGATGAAAATCAAGAATTGAATTCAGTAAAATTGAGTTCTATGAAAGTGACCTCTTTGGAAGCTAAAAATTTGGACTCAAGACTATAAAAAAGGAAAGTGCACATCGATACAATTCCAATGACATAAAGAACACTAAAATTGGAGTTCGGATGGAAGAGATATGATGATTTATAATATGAGAATTTTTTTGAAATATATATATATATATATATAATACTAAAGGAGGGGGCCAAATTGATATCAGCGTTGCACAGTCTGTTTCGTCTAGCCCAATGAGCACACATAGGGGAAAACCTACACGGGAGAGGAAGAAGAAGAAAGAAGAGGGGAAGGAGATGGGAAGAGGGAAAAAGGAGAAAGAGGAAGAAGAAGCCAAGCTACCAGAGGAGACTGGCATGTTGGCTAGAAAGGAGGAGGAACTGTGAGGATTTGCCAGAGTTGAAGTCGTCATAGGAGAAGACGACTTCATGATGAGGTGAACCAAAACCCCAAGTTTAATGGGTGATCCAAGCTATTTTTGCCAATCAACCAGAGAAGGGACCAACACTTGACGGACTTAGAGATCATCACCAAAAAATGATGATCAATCTGACAAACCCATTAAAGGAGGAAGGCTAGAGATATTCTGTGAGGTAAGAATTCCAAAACCCAACTCGTGAATGTTAAGTTCTAACTAGATTTGTATCTTTTACGTTAGATCTAGATTTTATGAACGATCCAATCGTTGATTTCTTAATCCAATCCTAGGAATAGGTAAAAAAGTGCTTGATATAACTCAAATCTAACTGCAATGATCAATCTAGGCTGGAAACAAATTAGACAATCTCATCTATTTAATTAGTACTATAAAAATGGTGTTTAATGTCATCTGATTGATGATGAGACATGATTACTAAGTTTATTAACCTAAAATTCATATAGAATGGATCAAATGTATTGATGTAGAGTTGAAACATATCAAACGATCTAGGCCGTCCGATCTATCACTATTCAAATAATGACTTATTAATGTTTAATCGATGATCACACTCTACAGATGAGTTCTAGAACTAAATTAACTAGTATATGATAGGAATTGAAAATTCTAGATTAAAATTGATAGAATAATCTCAACTTTCTAATCGAACAATAAAGGAATAAGGACTTTGAGATGCCTGATCTGTGATTAAATGCCACCATTGTATTCCCTGATATTAAATTAGTAAGGATACTCAGATTTGGTAATCTATGACAAAAGTTAGATCTGTGAACTAGAGATGAAAACATAGATCAACAACTTAAATGGTTGAGATCGTGTGATTTTGGTGGTTGATTAGAAATGAATCACTAAAACTTAACAATTCCATGATTAACAAATGATCTAGACCATCAAATTAGGGTTAGAATACATTTCTTTTGTAATTGTTGTATAACTTGACATTGACAAGGAATTTGGAATATCAACGTGTTGATCAATGAAATGATTAGAGGGATATAACTAAATCGTGAACTACGACGAAAGAGGTAGGTAGTTTTAACATCGATATACTTTTATAAAATATGAAGACTATTAATGACTATTATATCATGTTTGAAAATACTTAAGATTTGGATTTTGATATTTGTGATTTATATAGTTAGCATATTTATATTTCATGCAACTTACTACTTGGGAATGCCATATTGTTTTACTATTAATTTGGAAGCTTATACATGAAAATATATTTGAAACTATGTGCACTTCATGAATTATGAAATGATGATGAATGCAGAATCTTCAAACTCAACCCTTACGAGGGTTGCTTTTACATGGCTACATTGTATCATGAGGTTTGAATTGGCATGATCTCATTAATACATGGATTTCTATGGTTTTATCAACTATATCAGCATATGATGATGCCTATTATTATTATGTTATGACAAAAATATTGGAGCTGGCGGATGCTGTGATAGGAAGGTTGATTGATCATCCCCCTTTCGAAATTATATATTTATGTATTAGATACCTGGCTAAAAAAGGCTAAATTCAAGTCGATGACATCATGGGTAGGTTATGGCTTGCATACCGTATTTCCCATGTACACAATGCAGGTAGTCTATCCGTCTTGGTATTAGCATGACAGCCATAGACTTGATTGGTTCTTGTTCATAGAACAAATGGTCCATTATTTTGAGAAGTGTATTTATAGCGTGATAGCTCAAGTGCATAGCTCTCTGGTATTTTAGGTCTACACTCTTGGACCTTAAGCAGGTTTAGATGGTATTACACACACACACACACACACACACACACACACACACACACACACACACACACACACACACACTTATTGAGATACATTAATTGTATTTAAGTATTTCATAGTTTAACTGCTTTTCATCTATTGATTTTTAACGATGATTCACTATCCAGTTTGAATGAGTATGTTTATGAGATGATATATGACATTAGTTGTGGCAATCTTTTATATCTTGTAAAATACCTTGCAAAGGTTACTATTGTCTTCAAAACAATATGCATGGATATTGAAACTAATAATTTGAGTTAGTTTGGCATGACATTGATATATAAAGCATGATTGAGATTTTAGAGTTTTATTATACTACTCATTATGCATCATATTTTACCGAACTGCATAACATCTGATTATATATCCTTTTTGGATTTGAAACTACATGAACTTCATATTTCGATGATAAAACTACCTACACAAGCATAAGCTTGCTGAGATATTGTAAATTGTTTACAATGTCTCAGGTTTGAAGAAATGAAACAAAAGAGCAGAAGATTGCGACAGAGATTCAAAGAGAAGAGCATGAAAGGTATAACAAACAGGTTTGCAATGTAGTTGATGATCTTATGAACTGATGTAATGTTTAACTTAATATGACTTTTACTTTATTTACATGTGGGCATATGAATTGGAATTATGGTGATGTGGCTGTGACTAGAGTGGTCTTGGGGATGTTGATTTAATTCTTAGCCTTTTGGCATTACAAAATATTTCTTTTTATTTAAATGTGAAAAAAATGTACGTAGATGTATTTTGGAGGGAAATGGAGTCTCCTTTATGATTTCATCTATACTATGTTTATCAGGTTGTCATATCTCATGCAAGAAATGCTCTGAGTCTAAAATACATGGGAGACTCTATCGAATTTTCAATAAAAATGTATCGCTCATTTATCTGAAAGCTCTTATTTTCAAAAAGAAAAATGACACTCGGGATTTTTTAAGGTCTTCTCATGAAACATGCTTTACACAATTTTTGAACTTGGAGCCCCACAATTGTAAAAGATTTTGTAAAAAAGTATTAGAAAAACCCGGGATGTCAAATGTTACATCCATCATAGTGCTTATCATATAAATGATTTTTTTCCCTTTTACTTAATTACTTCAAAAACATCAAATTATTCAATTTTTTCTTTATACCCAAAAATTCAATGCTGATTAATTACACCCCAAACTTAATGTCATTGTAGTTACACCTCAATTGCAAACGATTGATGATGCCATTATTCCTTTGTTGATGTGGATATGTCAATTAGGTGTTAACCTACCCACGTAGCTTTGAATGAAGGTTATGAAAGGATTTAATATACTTCTAAAATCTTCTTTCCCGAGCTACAACCCAACCTAATCTTCTTCTCTACCATTTCCTTCCACTTATGCTAGATATGAGTTTTTGGACAAGAAAGCATGATTTTTGTCTTAATTAAAGTTAGTGTAGAAAAAAGGATAACAAAGAGCCATATCCACAAGGCAAGCCACATTGCTTAAAACAAACAACGTTATGTAGTGTCTATAATTAGGGCACAATTGCAACCAAAAGTTAAATCAATTTTGCAATTGCTCAAAATTGAAATCGACATTATAAATTTTAAAAAAAGGCAAATAATTTAGTGTTTTTGAAGTAATTAAGACTTTTTTTTTCCATACAACGAAGAATGACAAAGCAAACAACCTAATAAACTATTATCCTAATTTCTAGATATACTTGTAATCTCCAAAAAGTAGAAAAAGTATCACCTAGAACATAAGAAACTCAGCCATTACAGGTCCCAACGAGGATAAAGGAGGAGAGTTTTGTGTTAGGTGCTAGTTAGTAAGTAAAACCCTTGGCAAACTCTATGCATGAATCAATTTGTAACATTCCCCTAGGCTAGGGTGTTCCTTGTAAGTGACGTATTGCATCATATCACAGATGCTAGAAAATGGATAAGGGTTACTAAAGTGTTCCCCTAGAAGTGATGCACTATATCAAAACTCAAGTGCAATGAAAAGTATTGTTTGAAAAGTGTGAGGGTAGATAGGCTAGGTCAGGAGAATAACATTCATATTGCCACATAGAATGAGTATAAGCTATGGTACATAGGAAAATACAATAATATAAATCACATAAAGATAGTAGTAAATAAAGTTCCATATGTTAAAAGAACTCTTTATAAAATTATACTAATAAATCTTGTTTTATGAGAGAAGATCATAAATGTTATAAGTGCATGGGCACCACAAAGTTAGAAGATTGAATCAAAAGATAGTTTTGGGAAGGTATAGATAGAATCATGTAAGAAATTCCCAACACATTAGGGATATTTATAAGAGAAGACTTTAATGGTCATGTAGAAAAAGAAAAGGAAGGATATTATAGGATACATAGAGGGCATGATATTAGAGAAAGAAATGAGATGGGGAAGTTATACTCGAATTTTCTTTAACATATAAAACACATACTTTTAAAAGAGGAATGAACACTAACTATCATTTAAAAGTGGACTACATAAAAAGCCAAGTAGACTTTTTTCAACTTAAGAATGTTGAAAGATAAATATATAAGGATTGTAAGGTCATATCTGATGAGAGTCTAATCTCACAGTATAGGTTAAATGGTTATGAATATTTACATTAAAATATAAAAAAGAAAATGAACTTAATATGTGCCCAGAAACAAGTGGTGAAGCTTAAAAGGAGAGATGATAATATTATTTACAAACAAGTTGATAGCCCCATATGGACTAATATGGCCAAGTCTATTAAGAAAGTGACAAAAGATGTCCTAGTAATATCTAAAAGTAAAATGCAATCAGCAAAGGAAACTTAATGGTGGAGTGAAAAGTGCAAAAAGTTATTAAAGAAAAACAGGTATATTTTAAACCATGACGAAGGACTAAAAATAACAAAAACTTTGAGCAATATAACAATGCTAAAAAGGTTGCTAAGAGAGTGAAGGACTAAAAAAGGTTGCTAAGAAAGATATGTTTAAACTAGCAAAACTAAGATAAAAAAGAGTAAAGACTTATATCACATTAAGTGTATTAGAAGTGATGACCAAAGAGTAGTAATCAAAGATTAAAAGATCAAATAAATGTGAAAATTTTAATTTAGAAAATTTCTAAATAACAATTACCTTAAGAATATAAAGACTGAAAGTATTGTAAACACAAATAATATTGGACATTATAGATATGATTGTAGGATTAAAAAACCTCAAGTGAAAGAGGAATTGAAAAAGATAAAATCAGGAAAGGCCCTGTGGCCGACAAGTATACCAATAGATATATGAAAGTATATAGGAGATACTAGAGTAATTTGCTTAACAAAGTTATTTAACAAGATCTATAAATCAAATAAAGTATTAGATGAATAGAGGAAGATCCCTATTATACCAATTTATAGAATAAAGGAGATGTACAAAGTTGCACTAATTATCAAGAGATCAAACTTATGAGTCATACAATAAAACTTCTGAAAGAGTGATTGAGAAGAGGTTACGGCATGAGACGAGTGTAACAAAGAACCCGATTTGGTCTTGTACTTAAGAGCTCTACAATGTAAGCTATTTTCCTACTTAGACAATTGATAAAGAAAAATAGGAAGATGAGGAAGGAGCACCACATAGTCCTTATTGACTTATAAAAAGCTTATGATAAAGTGTCACTCAAACTGAAAGAAAAATTCTATAGGATGGTTGTAAAGCTGGTCATGCTCTATGAATTAATGTGTTGGGCAGTTAAGGAACAAATGTACATAGGATGAGCATCGTCAGAATGTAGATGTGAAGATAAGAAAGGATAAAATAGAAATGAAAACATTAGAAGAAACTTAGAAGTAGCATCAATTGGTAACAAGATGAGGGATATTAGACTTAGATGGTCTGGACATGTCTAACAGAGAACGAAAATGGCACCGGTTAGAAGGAGTGAGGTAATCTAAGTCGAAGGTTCTAAAACGGCAAGAGGAAAGCCCAAAAGAACATGAATAGAAGTGGTGGTAAAAGATTTAAAATCTTTTGAACAAAATGAAGCCATGACACCCTCTTGAGGAACAAATTTCATGTGACTAACCCTTAATTGAGAGAAGGTCTTGATGATGGTGACTAGGTAGAACCTAAGAGCCAGGGCTTTTACATTGACTTTGCTAGATAAATAGTCAGTCGCACCCTTAAGCGGCCTCCCAAGTCGTGAACTGCACAATTGAGACTCAACTGATATATGTGTGACACGAATGATTCGTGACCCAATTTGCTCCAGATAGATGATGCCTCCACTGACATAATTATCCCAACCACTATTATTATGCAGTGAAAGATGGACCCAACAAATACACACCCCAACAAATGGGCAGCTTTGTTCACCTAATATTTGGACCTTACGTACCTTTTGATGCGTCTAATTACTGTTTTGGTTTAGAACAACCACTGACATCATTTAAGAGCTTGGTATTATATGGTTAGAAATCATAAATATTTGTTCACCTCAATAGTTTAAGCGAGCTCGGGAAGACGTGGAGAGTCAGGGAAAATAGGGCGTTGGACCCGATACAAAGTTCTATGATAGATGGCTTCAGAGCAAAGCCCTTCTAGTGTTAGTATTTCATGGCATATCATCTATTTGATGGCTGCCTCAATAGTTTAAGCGAGCTCCGGAAGACGTGGAGAGTCAAGGAAAATCGGGCGTTGGACCCGATACAAAGTTCTATGATAGATGGCTTCAGAGCAAAGCCCTTCTAGTGTTAGTATTTCATGGCATATCATCTATTTGATGGCTGCCTCGAATTAACGATTTGGATCATGCTAACAGCATGTGAATGGCCCTCGATGGTCCGGTCGTTTTTCTTTATCATGTTTAAAGTAAGCCAATTTGACCTTCTATTACCTAATGAAGGCTGGCCCCTGGACTTAATCCTGACCAGCAAAAAAGAGCAAAATATGATCAAGAACAGATGGCCTTATAGGATGAACGGATTGGATAGCTACAAGATGCAAAACGTGGCGCTGGCCTATCTCTTTCAAGAAGACTCTCTTTTCCCTCTACACCTGAAAGATAGAATTCGACGGAGGTAGCGCTGGCAATAGGTATGCTAAATAGACGCTCCATGTGAGAGCATTTGATACTACATTTTGCAGAGCTCATTTTAACTTATTTTATGTGATTGATTTTACTTTGGACGTGTAATAACTCATAGAGCATATTGATTAGAAGATTATAACATCCAAAAAATGTACTTCAAAACAGATGAATTACAAAATTTAGCCATCTTGGTGATGATATAATGAAGGAGAGCCTTAGCGCAACGATGGAGTTGTCATCATGTGACTTTGAATTCACAAGTTCAAGGAATGGAAACAGCCTCTTACAAAATGCAAGGTAAGGCTGAGTACTATTGACACTTGTGGCTCAGCCCTTCCTTGGACCCCACATATGTGGGTGTGTTGTGCACCGGGGCTTCCCTTTCTTGGTGATGATATAATAATTCAATCCACATGTTTTTTTATTCTTTACACATCCACACCTCCATCAATCACATGAATGGGTTGGATCATGCAAAGATGGGCTCCACAAAAATTAGTGCCCAAATGCTCTCACACAGGTGCCTATTTAGCATTCCTCTTTCAAAAACACCTCCCAGGCAACTTTGACACAACGAGTTGCATCAAATAAGATTCTCTATCAAGAATGAAGTACACTTTTGGTCTTATAAAAAAACTTGTGAGTGGATCCATACTGGTTGACTTGCACTGGTATGCTACAGTTCATAAAAGAACTTAGTGTTCACTTTTTTTTTTACCAAAAAAACATCCTAAACACGGCATATTGGATGAAGGGTGCAGAAGTATCTAAGGATAAAATCAATGTCAATGAGTTAGGCTTATTATTATCTGCCAGATTAACAGATTACATTATGCCTACGTGGCAAATGTAGATCCCAATAATGTACACTTCTTCCTCTTTCGAGAAAGGCACAAGTTCCTCAAGGGTAGACAGAGCGAGTGATGTGCTGCATAAAGCCTGGGGTAGCAAAGGATGCCTGCTGCAAATACAGGGCACGTTGAACTTGGCCAACCAAATTTCCCCTTTGTTTTCCAAGGCAATAACATCATCCTTCAAATTTCAAAGTTTAAACATACTCCTAATCATACCAAATGCAAAAACAATCAGCATATTTAAACATAACAACCACCACACTATCCCCCTAGGGAGCCATCGGGTATCGGTTCAAACAATCAAGCCACGGGTTCCTGGACGGCCTCCTCACACGCCGCAACGATCGCCAAACCACACTGTTACACTTCAATCCAGACCCAAATGCAAGCTGCCACACCCTATCCGCTCTCTTCACCTTCTCCTTAGCCTCAATGTAAGCCAATTCATACCAAATGCTACTACTAGAAGTGTTCCCAAATCGGTGCAGCGACATGCGCGACGCCTCCATGTGTTTGTCACTCAGCTCCAAGTTCTTCTGGAGCTCATCCAGAACGTCTTTGCTCGCGGCGTGGACGCAGAAGTGCTCGAATGCGAGCTTGTAATCGGGGATGTAAGGTTTGGCTGCGTTCGAATTGTTACCGAAGATGTGGCGCCAAACGAGAGTCCCGAAGAACAGGAGTTGCTCGGAGAAAGGGAGCACCAGCGGGCCAAGAGTTGTGATGTTGGCTTTGAGTGCATGGCCACCTACTTCCATGAGCTCTCGGCTAACTGCTAGCCCTTTCAGGCGTTGGTCATCTTCCTCTTGGTAGACCGCCCTGGTGAAAGAGAATATAGAAACATGGTATGTGAAAAAAGTTTAGTTAATCAACGGTAGATTAAGATGTTTAGTATACTGTTAATCAAACTATACTCTAGGGATAGCAGCCAGGCAGGTCTGGGCAGATCTTCTGCTAGCTAATGCATTTATCCTGCCCCTGAATGATTCCGAATCACCGACTTTTCAACCTAATACTGTTGGGATTGAACCCTTATAATCAGAATTTATTATTCTTAATATGGATCTGGTGCCTAAAATACTATATTCAACGCATTACCTGAAACTACGATCGTCCGATCCTTTATGGGTACGAACAATGTGCTCCAGCCTATACTTTGCTCGCCGGAAATCACGCCTCCGGTTCGAGAGAAGCACCGCCGAGCACCCCATTCGGAAGAAGCAATTTGGAATGAGCATGGACCTGTTCCTGCCGGGGTACCAATTAAACGCAACCATTTCGGTACTCACCACCACGGCAAAGTTATTAGGATTGGCTTGTAACATATCTTGTGCCAAATCAAGACCGATAATTCCTGCACTACAACCCATGCCCCCAAGATTGAAGCTAAGGATATTTCCTCTCATTTTGTAGTGATTTACTATCATGGCTGAGAGGGAGGGAGTTGGATTGAAGAGACTGCAATTAACAACGAGGATTCCGACGTCTTTCGGGCGGATTCGGCACTTTTCGAAGAGCTCGTCGAGTGCACCGAAGATGACCATCGATGCCTCTTCCCGGCCTTCTTTCATGGTGCTGCAGTTCTCGCTGGAAAAGACTGCCTTAGGGATGTATGTCTCGTCGCCGATGCCGGAGGATTTGAGGATTCGACTCTGGAATTCGAGGCTTGCATCGTCGAATTTGCCGGATTTTCTGGCTTGCTCGATGAATTCATGCTTTGATATCTGAGTGAAGTAGAGCCGTATTGTGAGTATAATTAAAAGCATAATTTGTGTACCAATGACTGTAACTTTTAAGAATTTAGCCGCGCATCCAAATGTATACGTTGGCCCAAGGTTCTTTAAGGATCGAACCGTTCGTCATTCCTCATTCATTACAGATCGATTGCTTGAGATCTAGCCTCATGATCAGCTTCTAAATTGCCATGGAACATGTACGTATGAGGCCATTGTTCTGGTAGACCATTAAGAGGTGACCTGCAAAGTCAAGGGATTTAACTTTTCCCGATGAAGAGCTTCAATCTAAGGGCTAGGATCAGCAGATCAAGATGAGGATTGAAGTGATTAAGTGGACCCACCTCATCCAATAGATCAGCAAAGCGTCCAAATACCCTTCTTTAGATAGATCAAGATACCCTTCCACCGACTGACCAAATACGCTAGACCCACTATTTATTATGGTTTTTCCATCTCATTGTAGATCTAGAAACAATAATGCGTCATTAATGGTTATTTTGGGTACAATTAAATGATCCAACGGCAAAGGACAAACCAATTAAATGATCCAACTATAGAGGGACCACAGGGCAGACTGCTTGTAAAACAATTTCATATCCACACCGTACAAGCGGATCCCTTATTAGAAATATCTATAATATATCAATGACTAAAAGAGTTACTATCTCTCGGTGAAAGTACTTTCTGGGGCATATCAAATTCACAGTGATGGGGCAGACCATCCACTATGAAGCATAAAGTTCATGTGTGCCCCAGAAAATGGCTGTTACGAAAGAGCATAACGGCCACCGTCATATTGGCTGTTACGTAATTAACCATGATCATGCAATCTGATCGCAGAAGCAACAACAGTATCTCAGAAACAGCAGTACCTTGAGGTCATCGGACGGTCGATAACACGCGAAATCAATCAGATAAACGGGCCTGGGTCGTGAAAGGAAGTAAACTGACGCCGTAAACACAAAGGCGCCAAAGAAAGCCAGCACTGTAGCAAGATCGTAGCTGGTATCATCCCACAATTTCTTCCACAACTCCTCCCTACTTAAGCTCCCAATTTCAGCACTAAAAACCAGCACCAAAACAGGCACTGTAGCTAGATAAATTGCATGGTTTATGAGATAATGGTACCCCAACTTCACATACTTGAGGTTCACTGATTGCAAGAAATCCGGCAACCTCCGGCGAACTCTGACGGAAAAGGTTAAGGAACCAGCATCGGGACCCGAAGCCTCAACGCCCCGGTTGACTATTTCTGTGGAGAGTAATGCATGTTCTCCGGCCATGGGTAGAAAGAGGGGGTGGGGACGAGTTAGAGAGAGGAAGAGGAGAAGAGATTAGAGTGAAGAGGATGGGAAGGGGGTGAGTTTTATAAGTGTGGTGGGTGAAATATAGTTAATGTGTACACCGAACGAGAAGGTGTGGTTGGAACTGCCATGAATTATCGAATTGAATGAGCTAGGGTGGATTTCAAATGGTGGTCTTCCGGGGAGACGACGGTCTGGATTATCCTTTCCTTTTTCATTAATGACAATTAAGGACAAAGACTTTATCACATAATATTCCCCGATCGTGGGTCCCCCGTCCCTTCAAATTTTGAGCGATCCACTCCCTTCATCCATTTCTCTTTCTTCTGAGCTGGGGACACCAAATCTTTCAACGAACCGATACCTAGGGTGAGCCCCGCGGCATGAAGTGTGAATATACTTCAAGGCAGAGAAGACCTTTTACAGCCCCATAAAATTTGAGAAATAGGACCCATATTATATGCATCCACAATTGGAACCCAGATCTTATTGGCCTGAGAGTAAGTGCATTATGGGTGTGATCCAGTGACTGCATGTTTTTGAAGCCTGCCTTTGAATGATCTAACTTCTTCACTTAGTTACATGCCTTATAGATTTTGTTGCATGTTTGGATAATTCTAGCATCTAACAAACTGCACATAGAAACAGACAGCTTACAGATTAAAATGCACGTTTGGATAATTCTAGCATTTAACAAACTGCGCTTAAAAACAGACAGCTTACTTGTTGTGCTTAGAATTGACAAATAGTTTTTTAGAAGATAGAATCATTCATACCATATGATTTTTGATGTATAAGGAATATAAAGTTAGAAAATTTTCGATTATGCAAAGGTGACCACCTCTAAAGCCATTGCTAGACCGCATCTCATAGTGTGGTCAGTTTAGTATTATGAGAAAGTATAATAGTTCTCTTAGTGAGATGCAAAAAAAGATGTGTTTTCAAGACGCAACCAAGTTGGGACTCATTTTTGGATGATCTGACCCCGTTCACCTTGTTTGGTCTGTCCTATTTAAGTTATTTATTAAAATTCATGCCTATTGGATGCTTCAACTACTAGTTTTGTTAAGTAAAATAAAAAATAAAAAATTTTCAATAGTCGTATCCAATCATCCAACCACCATAAGTGTTGGCGTCTAGTAAATCTATCGCAGCTAAATATGATAAATGAGTTAGATCATCCAAAGGTAAGGCTTAATTAAGTTCTGTCTTGAAAATACGCACTTTTTCACATTTGCAAAGTACTGCATGGAACCGTTCTGTCCGTCCAATTTCCGTGGCTTTGAATATCTTGTATGGCAAACATCATGAAGAATCGATGTTTTAAACGTCAAGAAACTATGCTTCTTACTCCGTGGTTATGGACTGTTCTTTGAATGATGTTTCGGATTCCAAGCTAATCCGATTTTCACTGTTTTTGGAGCAATAGTCATCCAAATTCACAAAGATGAGACATACAGATTTGATAAACGAGAGGTAGGTCATCGTGAATACAGCATCAAGCCCTTCATGAACATTGGGGCATGACACGACAGCTTAGATATGACGTAGAAAATGAGCGGTCTGGATCATCAAAGTCTAGGGCCCACATTTACTTTTAACACTTCAATCCGTGCATGATTGAACACCCGAAAACACTTTAATAAAAATTCCTCAGGGCGAGAACTACTTCCTTTTCCTCAAGTGACAAATTTGCACCTTAGACTTTAACTGATGAGAATGACAAATAACCGCATTATCACATTTGATAACGACACTCTTCTTCCTAGTGCTTCATCACCTTAGATTTTAACTGATGAGAATGACAAATAACCGCATTATCATATTTGATATATCATATTTGATAACGACACTCTTCTTTCGACATGCATCGAGACTATAATGTAACAATTACATGGCACTCTATCTAGCCAAAGAAAAAGCAACAATGCAAACCAATAACTAAGCCTACCTTAGGTGACATGCCGCGTCATCTGCTACGAACTTATGTTAGTCATTAGTCTCTGTAAGAGAACAACAAATGAAAAAGACTTGCAGTGCATGATTTAGATTCAGATTATGTTGTCGATGCGAAGAGAAACGGCATGCCACATCTCAAATAATCTTCGTCATTTGGATCTTGTCGATGCGAAGGTGACATGATTACTTTGGCTAGGTTCACAATCTAGTCGAGTTAAGTTTTCGAGTTTTAATCCACGGCATGGTCATCGAGCGTCCATGCAGTGGGAACGGGTCATCTAATTGCTTCCTTTCATACTTTTTAGAACCTCAAAAAGTTCGATATTTAGTTGTTAGAGGATCTAAATTAAGGAGAACTTTGGCGCAAAGGTAAAAGTTGTTGTCGTGTGACTTTGAGGTCATGGGTTCAAGGCGTGAAAACAGCATTCTATAAAAATACAAGGGAAAGCTGTGTATTATAGGCCCTTATGATCTGCCCCTTCCCCAGACCCCTTTAGAGGATCTAAATCATTTTCTAAAAGAAATTTGGTGACTGAGGTAAGCAGGGCACCCATTTATCAATCTACAAGTCTGTAGGGCTCCACTACAAATGAATATGAATTATTGTAGAAATTCTGTGCTTGTTCAAGAGAAAAAAATATTTAGAGGAAGCAAAAAAGACATTGTCAAAAAATTGAAGAAAAGACACAAAATCCCTCTAAATTAATAGAAATGATAAACATCCCATGTGTATTAGTTTAAGGGGGTTATCTGATAAAATGAGACATAGCTAAATCAGTATAAAAAAAAGCTTCCACTCCCAAGGATATTAATTTAAGGGGATTCTATTGTAATCTCATAAAGGAAAAGAAGTAGAATGCCACTATTGTTATTTTAAGCTCGGCGTATTAATCGGTTATTATGGTCCCAACTAATATAAACAATCCAATTAGATTCGGTTAATACATGAACGCTTAATTTGACTACTCCAAGCAAATATAATAATTGTTCTTAAGTTACATTTTATTTAGTTAGCATATGAACAAGTGCAGAAAAGCCGTTGGATGATTGAAATCTTATTTAAATTTTACAATATTAGAATACCCTTAAATTTTTTTATATCAAAACCTTAATTTACTAATTTGGGCACATCCGCAAAAAAATAATAATTAGATCATGTTTCTTTTTTCTTCCAAGTCCTCTCCTGTCTATAGAACCTTAATCGTTTATGGTGAAAGATTTTAATTTATACAAAAAGCTTAAATTAAATTTAGTTGGACATAATTATGTGAACTCTCTGTGAATATATTTAGCTACTTAGGATGGTATTTGATATTGAAAGGTGAAAAGTTCCTATACTTATTTAAATGCTAGTAAGTACATTATTTCTCGTGAATTTTAGCTGAGATGTGATCTAATTATGAATGAGTTAGGATTTAAACATCAAGGATAAGATCTAAAGAATTATTTGACTCGAATTTAAACTAATTGGGAATTAGGATTTTGAAATGGGTGGATCCGATTTGAACTAACTTACAGTTCTAATTTGAAAATTTTATTTTCAAGAAATCAAAACAAAGAGTAATTCACGTAAATGGGTGAGTCCACGCATAAATCAAAAAATATATCCAAGGTTGGAATGGGGTTCCTGTGTGATTCACTTGAACTTATGAACAAGAAATTGTTAGTTCACATCTCACTCTTATCCATTCAACAGTAATTAATGTTGATGGACTCTAAGACCAAGAATGAAGCTCCAAATTTAGGGCATAAATTATTTCTGAATTTTGCAATTTTTGCAAGTGTATGAGTCTGGTGCATTGGCATACCCAGGTATTGGATGCTAGACTACTAGCCTATCCCAATGGGTCACAGGTTCGAGGTAGGATGAAAAACCCATTCCAACAGAAGTGTGACTAACATATGTGCATGAGTGTATGAGGAAAGATGAGAAGTCCATCACCACACTAGTTGGATATACATCTCTTGCAATCTCAAATGTTATAGAGAAACAGATCGCTCATTCTATCTCGATCCCAAAATATTTCCATTATTTTCCTACGAATAGAGTTCATAGTGAAACACAAGTTGTATTAATTGAAATATTACCTTTCCTACTGTTGGGAAGGTATTTCAAAATTTTATAAATATAAATATTGATAAGAATATATGTAAATTTACAGGCAGATAAAATTCCGCTGGTAAAGATAGAAATTGGCCTGAAGAATTCCTACTTAATGTCATTACTAATTAATTAACATAGAAATCTAAATTAAATTAGAGGGTGAATTGGTAATTATGCAGTTGATATGGTTGGTGGTGGGAGTAGCAAAGCTGCAACTCGGGTGCACCATCACACGGTGTCCCTGCAAACGCACCCCAAGGAACTAGCTGGAAAGAGGACGCAAACTCGGTGTCTTTTTCTAATTGAAGAAGAACAGTTAGTAGTTGACATACTACACAATTAGAGCCGCCAGCTGTACAGCGTGGACCTGAACCGGTGACCGACTCTTTATTTCACTTACGTACAATGCCATTTTCGGCTTAGCTCCGTGGCTACGCAATTAGCTAAACGACTCCATTTGTGGCAAAGGAATGCTAGAAGGACACTCCATGGAAGAGCTTGTGGGCCATCCCTTGTTTTAGGGTTCATATTTGTATGATTCAACTCTTTTGTATGGTTGCTTTAGCTTTTTTAACAAAATATGTGAATTGAATGATTTAATTTATTCATCTGAGGGCTTTGACTTTCCTTTTTCTTTTTCTTTTTTTCTTTTATTAAAGTTAAACACATTGACATATACACTCTCCCGTAGAGCCTTAACCCTGATCACCTAGGCAAGAGACTTTTTTTTTTTTTTTGCCACTGTATTAGAAGGCTTTGGGGCACGGCTAATCCAATTTTGGATGTCTAGTAATTTAAAAAGCTTGTGAATTAGATAATTCTAACATCTAAATTTTTTTAATTTGATAACACAAAATGAATGGATTTGAAACCCTCGTGGAGAAGTGGAGAGTGCCATAAAAGACTTGTGCTCCAAAAATGACCTTTTCTCACTCCATTGAGGATCTAGGTTTGACTTAGTTGGACAATCCTGACCACCAAATTTGAAAGGATAATTCGAGCTCAGATTTTTCTAAGTTGTTTATATATTTTTATTTTTGTTGCAAGCAAAGAATGACAAAGCAAAATGTCACACTCCTAAATTTAATCACTTGCCAAAGGAAAGAGTAACAACTAAAACCTACGACCAAGCATAATTCAGGAAAGATGCCCAAGTTGTTTGAGACCAATTGTGCTAGACGTTTGTTAGTGTAGGAGTGCTTTATTTTATTATGATAGAGAGATAGAGAGAAACTATATATGGGTATGTATTGAAGAAAAATGACATGTGAGTCCTGGCAACCCGTCACATGACAACAACTTTTACCGTTGTGCCAAGGCTCTCCTTCTTATCTAATAATCTATTAGCTATTCTTAAATCTACTTGAAATCTCTCTAACTTAGGAAAAGTATCATTTGGACCTCAACCAAGCATAACAAGCAGAGGTGCCTTATGTCTTCAATTAGTTACTCTAGAAGGCTTTTGGCAATATAGTGATTTTACCTGTAGGTAATTCAAGAGCGCATTTTACAAATTGTTAGAAAACTTCAAACTAGAATTCCCATCAAATTTTTTGAAGAAAAAATCATTAGAAAAAAAGCAGAAATTTACTAGGAAATAAACGAATATGCTAGAATTTATGGCAACTTTGTGGAAGTTTCCAGATTACTAACAAGATTGGACACAATTTTTATTTTTATTTTTATTCTTTTGGCAGAACAAAATATCCTTAACAGACAAATTATCCGGAAACACAACAAAATTAACAACTATGTAGAAGAATGCAGTTATTTATTAGATGAATATGAATATGCACATAAAAACTCAATAATTTTAGCTTTGATTCATATTATGATGCCAAGTTTTGTCAAGTTATATATATTTTTTGTTATCTTTAGTTTGGTATAGTATCTGTTTCATTGATAGTTTGGTCAGTTTTTTTGGTAACAATTTCAATACCAAACAAAGGATGTGAGCTTTCTTAAATAAAAAGTACAAATTAGCGAGTGTCACATGACATTTTTCTTAGAAAAACACAAGTTTCAAAAAAAAGTGCCCATTCATTGATTTGTATTTCTCACTGAAGCAAGAAAATGCCTTGTTAGGTAGTCTTGCCATTAAGAAACATAGTACTTGTCATTAGTTCTATAGCCATGGCATGAAATTACTTAAGAAAACATACACAGGCCCCACAGTTGTTAGATATAATTTATTGGGTCAACTAATCTGTTAGCAAGCACTATCCCAACTCATTGCCATTGACCACATCATCAAAACAGAATTATCTGAACCTCTAATATAGACCCTTGTAGTGTACCACTTTCCGAGACCTCACATACACGAGAGCTTAGTACACAGGGCTGCCCTTGTCTAGACAAACTAAAACACTGAATATCCCATTATCATGTTTTCATAGCTCGCTGAATACTTGTTCTAGAGGCAAACTGGTCTTCCAGGACCACATGACTCAACCTAATGGTTGTCCACCAAGCAACTCTTTCGTGACTCAAAAATGTAAGATTGGTAGGCTGAAAATGGACAGAAATTTATTTCTACATAAGAGGCATGCCTTGGTCTATCATTTCTTATTTATGAGAAGTGTTTTATGGGTTGAACTTGAATTGCAAAAAAGGAAACAAAACTCTAACACCAGAAAAGTCTTTTATGTCTTTGGTGAAATCGAATTTCTAACCCGAAAACACTTTTTTATGGAGAACTTTTTTTCTTGATAATTAATTTTTATCCATTTCTTGCCAATGAGACAAGCCTTTAACGATTAGGACATACATGTAGTTGGGCTTATTAGAAGAAACCTATTAATTAGGAAAATAATAAACCCACCCCTCGAAATGGACCTATTCCCTCTCCCTACATGGTTCTTTGGCATTATGACTTTTTCCTGGGTTTTATACTTTATTGACGTGAAAGTCAAGGAATTGTGTAGCTCACAAACAGTAAATGAATGTCGCTGTTAAGATCAGGAGAGACTCTGAATTTCTGAACCTAAATTGAAAATTTTATAAGCTGATCCATACTGCTAAACCTGTAAACCATCAATTTGTACCCACATGAATTTGATCCCATGTCAAATGGATATCTCATCCACAATATATAGTCCAAAAAATCCATGGTTCACATTTTTCTAGAGGAACCCTTGTGAAAAAAACAATCAGAGGCAGTGAATTGAGTTCCGTCGGCCGTTTAACGGATTTGATGGTGCCCGTGTGCCACATGTGGGCTCTATCATTTTTCTAGCGTGGTTGCTCGGCTGGGCTGGGCTGGGCTTGGCTCAGTAGGACTGAGGTCAATGGCAAGGCAACAACTAAATGGATAACGATTGTAACCGAGTCAACTCATGGATATGGTTGCAAAGAAAAGACATGTTGGGGCGGACCCGCTATGGTCCATGCCCATGTGATGAAGATAGCCAACCAACATCTAGAACGTCAGCACGGTCTCAATAGAATCCAATATTGACTGCCAGAGGGCTGAAGGTTGAAGACTTTCCTGCCTACAAATCTTCACACACACACACACACACACACACACACACACACACACACCAATAACTCCTATAAATAGGAGATTTCAGATCATGAAAAATAGAGAGAGAACAGATATAGTGTATGAGTAGAGTTGAGAGAGGATCTGGTTTCGATCCTCCTTCTCATTTGTAATCTGATCAGATAGTATTTTTCTCCTCTCCCGTGGACGTAGGCTAGGATGACTGAACTGTGTAAATTTTCTTGTTTCCTATTATGTGTGTATGCTATTGCGTAATCCTCAGATCCTAAGATTCTGGTTGCCAGATTAGTGAAAGATCTGGTACAACAAGACAAAGTTTGCCATTCATTTCCATCATTAATTGAGGTCTAACCAGTGGGTGAAATTATAAGAACATTAATTGGGTCTACTGGTTTTTGTTTCAAGCCATAAAAACTTAGGAAAAAACAATCTAGAATTCATAATCGTTATGCGGGTACAAAAGATCACTGTCAAATGGAGTTACATATACTTCTGAGAGAGTATCTGAATGCACTTCAATCTTGAGGCAGAAACAGGCACTCAGAATCTTGAGGCAGATGAAAACGTCGGTGACAATTGACAGCTCGACTGTCATGGCTTACATAATCCGATTAATGCCAGTGTGCCTGATAATTTCCTAAAATCATTTAAAATAATCAGGTGTAATTTCATAAACCGGACGATAGAATCCTTGCCAATTCAGGCTGTAGATGTAAGCATTAAGAAACGGGTGAAAGTAACAACACTGAAGCACTAATAAGCCCCTTCAGCTAGTCTGATCTAGTCAAAATCAACAAACCAAAGTTTCTGTAGATCCATCTGCCTGTGGATGTGGTAGGCCTCAAACAAACAAGTGCAGAAGGAAAGAGAAAAAGCAGAAGAAAAGCTTTGTATCTAGCAGTAATCCAGCTAGCTCACGTGGATGTTTGGTTGGAGAAAAGGCCGGCCATAAATATTTTGATGTGGTAGAAGCTTACGAGAACGTGAAATGACCAATGCAAATGGAAAGCTGACAATTCTACTGAATTCCAGCATGAGTAGATAAACTTTCTGCTAGAATTCAATGCTGTGTTCTAGATACTTACCTTGATTTACAGTGATTACAGAGGATCCGCAGTTGAATTTGGAGTTGAAAATGGCCGTCCTGATCATTGCAGGACCAGCTAGCTGTCACCTGTGGCATGTTACTTGCCATAATTTACCAAAGTTTAAGCGTGCAACATAGTCCCCAGTTTCTCGGTACATTCAGTGGCACGAAATATATCATTGGCTAAACAATCATTTGGTTATGCTACTGTGCACTTTGCTCTAACCGAAGCTACTGCATTTTACCCCAATTATAGTCTCTGATCTCATCTGTTTTCCGATCAAAGAAAGGAACTTTCGGTCTTGGGTCTGAGATTTATAACCCGGGCAACTTCAAACTTGGTTTCGTGTTTTGCACTGAGGTGCAGTTTAGTGGTCCTCTGACGAGAGCCAACTAGGTTGTACTGTCTGCATTGTACAACGATGTCGTAATTAACGGTCATTAGTGCCAGAGAGTTGTACTCGCATCAACCATATGGTGATTTCAGCTACAGATCAAATGTCCTGATTGTGACATGAATAAACTCTATCCTAGCCATCTTAGCTGCCTGCAAACAGATGACTGATCAAAATTTGCCAGCTGTTGGATGCAACAAATAAATTCCATTTAAGAGATGGTTTGCATGATTGATAGCTGTAACAGTTATGTTAGTCAGGAGCTATTTCCTTCTTCAACCTTTCTAACTGGGTCATCTTTATACACATACCGTGTTATGGTTGCAAGTCTGGGTTAAACAATATCTTCTCTTTTTGACTAGCACTTGCAGCCATTCCCAAATTTCTCTGCATCTTCTGGATTCTGCTCCTCCATTATACTGACAGATATCTACATGGTGCCTTCGGTGGTTAATACTGCACCCATACATAGTTTTGGGCTAGTTATGGTTCACTTCAAGCATGTGATTTGTACGGTCATTCATTGAAGAAGTGCAGCGCAGTCTTCATAATAGATAATGACTTGGCTTTTGCTTTGAGTTTCTCCAGTCTCTACCATCCTCAGTGTGGCCTGTGGTTCTGGTCATGAACCTCACCCACCTCTGTTAATATCAAGCAAAGGAAAATTAATGCCCAATCAACATGGCGGACAGGATTATAACCGTTGGTCTTAGTTTAGTCTTTGAAGGAATTGGTCACAAAAACTACACAGGTAAAAAACTTATACTACAATCCCAAAATTCTCAATTTTATGATCCTTCTAGTCTTCTAGGTGTAACAGTTTACGAATATGCTTGGACTAGATGTGAATAAGGATCTAAGTGAGGTGTCTATATACTTCGGCAGGATGAGGGGCCTCAGTAACAAACTCTGCTATCCAAAGTGCCACTCCCGGTGCACTATATATGAGCACGAAAACCTTCTAGCACAGTGGCGCAAGGAGTCTCTTACATCAGTGACCAGGGTTTGAGGCTGTGCATCAGCATGTGTCTAACTTCCCACCACCCCACCCCCCAACTGAAATAAGAGAGGGGGGAGAGGCACCTCTACTCTGAAATCCAAATCTGATGCCCTATGAGCAATTACAATGTCATGATCCCAATTGGACCACATCTACAGCGCAGGCCCGGCAAAGTCAGTAAGCTTTTAACTTATCAAGAATTCAAGAGAAAGGAAACAGAAAGAAAAGAACATCCCTAACCTCTTCCCTATTTATCTAGATGTTCTAGCTAGGTCAATTACATTAGACTATAGAAAATGACATCAGGAACAGAAGGGTGCTTTAGTCAGTTAAAAAATTATGTTAACCTATAATTTTACTAGTTCAGTTTTGTCCTAACAAGTGGCCTGAGATCCTGATGCCTGTTCTCAAGAAATTATCTGGGGTCTGCAAGTGCGGATGCATTTGAAGTAGGTGTTCACACCAGACTATTCATCTGTTGAGCCCATCTCAGATGATCATTTCCCAAAAACCTGATACATCAGAATCCTAACCATTCCATTCATCTGGATTGCATTACCACTGTTTTCGTAATTCAGAGTATGCTGAAATGTCCATTTTACTTCTCTTGTACTTTAGCTGCTGCAACCTTTATTTGCATATACGGACATTGTACAAGCTCTCTAATTATATCATTATCCAATAAGTCATCTTAGAAAGGTTCAACTGTCTGGTTCTTTTTCTTCTTTTTTTGGAGAGCCAACATTCCCTTCTGCACCCAAATCATCACCAGCTTCATGCAACAAAAGTAAGAAATCAGTGTAGTATTGGAGCTTCAGAACCTTTCAAATTTCAACCTAATTATTTTTGTTCTTTTCTTTTTAGGGGCATAATTTATTATTTGAATCTCACACAGATGAAATTATAAGAAAACAGTACATGGAAAGCACACCAACATATTTTCTTTTCTCAACGTTAAACAGGTGAAATTTATATGAAACCTAATTTACTAGTCAAGCACATGAACATATTTTCTTTTATGAAAGTTCAACAGATAAAATTTATGTGAAACCTAATTTACAAGTCATGCACATCAAATGACCAAGGTGTTACCTTTGAAGCACAAGAAAAGAAAATACAAATGCAAGCAACAATTCTAGGTGGGCTGGAAATGTTCTATGCCCTTGCTAAGTCAACATGCTGTTCTGCAATGAACTGTAGAATGAACAATGATCCAACAGAGAATTGAACAACAGTCAATTCTTTTCCGTTTTTGAATGGTGAAAACATGCAATGGCACACACACACCCTTGAGGAGTTTTGAACTCCTGACTTCACAATTGAGACTTACTCTTGCGTCACTGTCCCACACACACCCCCACCTTAATAACAGTCTTGCAAACCCATACTGCCCTAGCCTTCCCATATGTCTAGATATAAATGCTTTCCAGCATGTAATTCATCCTAGGAAGCATGCTAAGCCCTTAGTCAAATAGATCTCTGAACTACAGGATTTTATGCTCAGTCTACCATCTCTCGTGCAGGTGCCTCAGCTACCTCATCACTTCTCCATTGATGGCTATGTAAACAATCCGGGAGAACTCCATGAGTGACTGACCACACTGTAGATCCCCCCACTCCTCAAGTTAATCAGATGCTGGGTGAAAATCTTCTGACACTGTACCAATATCAGTCATATGGTTCAACCTGCAGAGTCTAAGTTGCTAAGCTCTACACCCACTTCATTCCACAGCTTATTTGTGCCTGAACCTCCTGTGTAACAGATGGTTCACACCCTCACGGAATTGCCATAATCACTTCCCTGGCAAAGAAGTATTTTCAACTTCTCAATAATGCTGATTAGATGTTGAAACAATGACAGTAAATATATAGGAAAGTTGGCAATGTGCCTTTCACCAAAGTGATTCTGCCACCAAAATAGATAAGTCTTCTTTACAAAGAAGATAATCTCCACCCGTGTATATGAAAGACTTAGCTGCTTTTATTAGTAGAAACATTAGAAACATGCTATGACTCCAGGCGTGATAATCTCCGCCCGTGATAATCTCCAGCCTCTTGCAAAAATGCAAGGTAAGGCTGCCTACTTTAGGCCATTGTGGCCCGCCCCTTCCCCGGACCCCGCATAGGTGGGAGCTTTGTGCACCGGGGCTGCCCTTAAAAAAAAAATAGAAACATGCTATGACTCCAGATGAAAGCCAAAGACTATGCTCCCAGAGTCTATACTGAAGAGACAATGGGTTGCTGGAAAAGCTTTTAAAAGGTTGAAGATTGTCCAGAAACTTATGAGATACAGAGATAGGACTACTCCATTACATTAAACACCAAAAAAAAAAAAAAAAAGAGGACTACTCTGTAGCATTCAATACCTCAGTTATGGGAGTCTTGTTCATTGTTACATAATTTTCACCTTCTCTCAACGAAACACCACTACTAAAGTGTCCAAACTGGAAATAGTGATGTAAGAAATTCTAATAAATCAATAATTGTTAACAATGCACTAAAGCAATCAAATTACCAATTTTAACCGCCAGAGATAATTGAGACGAATATGTTTTCTCAAGCACTTTGGAAAGTATTCGAGGGTTTTTTTTTTTCATATGAAGTCCGGTGGACAAAGCTTCTGTCTATGTGGGGTCCGGGGAAAGGGCGGACCACAAAAGGTCTATAGTATGCAGCCTTAACTTGCAATTTTGCAGGAGGCTGTTTCCACGGTTTGAACCAGTGACCTCCAGGTCACATGACAACTCTACTGCTGCAGGCTCCCTTTCTATTTGAGGGTTTGATGTTTTCATCAAACTAGTAGAGGTTTTGCTACCATAGAGAAGTTTGTACTGTATCATTCTATAAAGTTTGATGTCCTTTACTGTTCAGATTGCAGATATTTAAAGTGAGTTATTGATCTGTTTGGACTCAGCACAGTTCATGGACAAAACACCCAGAGGCAGATGCTATAAGTTCTCTGAAGCAGCAAAAGAAAATCAGCATGAAGCCTACCAAGTGAGCATCGATGGAAAAGAAAAGGACAATACAATTGTGAGTGAACAACAATGTTCCAAGAGATTGTGACCCATGAAAGACTCAAATTTTGATGACAGACCCAATGGTTTAGAAGGCTTAAATAAATATCATCAGCACAACCATCTTATTCTTTTTGCCAGCAGACAACATAAGTACTTTTCCATCAATTATGTCACCTTCTTCTATCAATTTCTCCTCACTGCCAAATTTTCTGTTATTCAAGTAAAGACCCCCTTGCTTACTAACCAGCGAGCAGCCGATCTACTACCAAACAAGCCGGTAGAAACGGAAAGATCAACAAGAGTACTATGTAGCACCGATCATAAGCCAAAGAACAGGATGGAATATCCTCAGCTACTGCTTCAATAGTTTTCCAATCTAAACTTGTCTCAGTCCCTGGTCTCAATGCTTCCGTTGCCTTCAATGCCTCAGCCAAACCTTCTTCCCCATGAACAAAACGAGTCACTTATTCAGCAAGCCTCCTCTGAACCGAATTTGGCATATAACCAGGTCTATTCATTCCCTCTTCCAACTCTCTAATCTCCTCTATACTCAAAAAAGTAAGAATCTTCATAAACCTCACAACATCGACATCCGAGATCGAAAAGAAATACTGATAAAACTTATAAGGCGACAGCATCGATGGAGACAACCATATTGCTCCTTCAGATTTTCCAAACTTTGTTCCATCACTCTTCAACAAAAGAGGACAAGTCAAACCATAATAAGTTCCTTCAACCTGAAGTTTCTTCCTAATTAATTCAGTCCCAGCAGTGATATTTCCCAATTGATCACTTCCTCCAATCTGAACATTAACCCCATTATTCTTAAACAAATGCAAAAAATCATAAGCCTGCAATAACTGACATGTAAATTCAATAAAACTTATTCCTTCCGCAGAATTCAACCTCCTTTTCACACTCTCCTTTTGCCGTCATCTCCCCCACCCTCATATACCTCCCATAATCTCTAAGAAATTCCAACAAGTTTACATCCTTCCACCAGTCAAAATTATCCAAAATGACAAAAGAATCTCCTAAACCCACATCTAAATTCATGTTTTCCCTGTCCCAAAGATGCTACGGATTAGACCCTCAATCCCCTTACTGTTTTCCTCTACTGTTTCTACATCAAGTTCAGGCCTTTGTAAGCTTTTCCCAGATGGATCCCCAATTCTTCCAGTAGCCCCAACGATCAAAGCAACAGTTTTGTGCCCACACCTCTGAAACCATGACACAATGAGACCAATCAAGTTGCCTAAGTGTAAACTTTCAGCAGTTGGGTCAAAGCCGCAATAAACTTTCATGGGATTGTTGCCTGGGTTTGAACATGCTGACCAGAGATTCTATCTCGTTATCGATTCAATGAGGCCTCTTTCTTCGAGAATGTTGATGAGTTGAGCCGATGAACAGAACCCAATTCTTCGTTTTCTGTTTGGAGGACATTTGGAGCTGATTGCACGCATCTGTAAGAGGTATGAAAGGGATTTTTGGAGTTCCCATTGAAGAGTTTGGTTCTATGAACAGAAAAGTGATGTCGGGTTTTGGTTTGGAGGCGTTTTCTAGCGGATTTGAAGGATCTAGCAGGTGCTAATATCGCTAGAATTTTCGGGTTTCGCGAGGAGAAGAGTTTGTGACTGTAGAGAAGTAAGGTTCTTATGGCAGCCATGCGTCACGGGTTGCACTTTCACCTGTGATAAATCCGTGCGACAATTGTGCACAACTCCAATTCCCAGGCACAAGTCAGTCTTTAACCCCAAACTCTTACTTGGTAGGACTACGCTCACTCACCCCCTCAAGTAATGAGAGGAACTCAAGAGAACTCAAAAAGGAACTCTCCTAATGTGTTCACTTTAACTGAACTCTGAGCTAATCTAAGCTGATTATAACTGAGGAGTTTACACTTATTTATACTTGTTATCCCCCATTCACCTCCTCAATAGATGGTTCGGATTATTACAAATGTCTACAATCCAACGGTTTAGAACTATTCTAGACTCACTCTAGAAAGCTCTATATAACTCCACACAAGTCTCTAACCTTTCCTCTTTCAAGATATTTACATGGAGTCTTCCAGAACCCAGACCTTCTAGAATCAGGCCCTCCTCCATGGATCTTAACCAATGGGTTTAAGCCTCTTGAACCTTGTCCATAAGCCAAATAAGTCTTCCATGGAGCCTTCAAGCCTTGGTCACGGACCTTACAATGCAAGCCTGTGACATTCTCTCCCACCTGATAGCGTCAACGCCCTCGTCGACACATCTCCATCAGTGTCATGAACTTTAACCTGTGGTACACCCCATGTTGCTTCGTGATCATCATGGGATGCTTTGTCACGTCCCTCTTGCACCTTAGCAGCCAGCCAGTCTTGTGCACCAAGGTGATTTCCTTCATCTCCTTCATATTATGTGCACTTTTGCACACTTGTGCTGCTACACTTTGCTGTTGTGCTTCCTGCACATCAGTGTAGTAGCTACTCATTATCGTGCCCCTTGCACGACTTAGCTTGGATTCACCCTTCATAGAGTCCACACCTTATGGCACAATCTCCTTTGTGCCAACAATGGTGTCAACACCCCTGTTGATCGCCACTTCCTTTGGAGACTCACTCGATTCAAGCAACCTTGCAGCACCTAAGCCTGATAAGCTTAGCTGTGCTGCATCCACACTTGTTGTGGATTCCTTTGCTACATCCATATCCTCTAACCCAGCCACTTCCTCATGTGGACTGGCCATCTTGCCTTTTGCAGACTCAAAGCAACCCGACACGCGCTCCCCTTGATTCATAGTCTCAGCGTCCATCCCCTTAGATATCTGAACCGTGCTTTGCATGCCGTCCTTGAGGCTTTTCAAGGCATCCACGAATGCATTCGACTTGTTTAAGCAATCAGCAAGAGTTTGCTCAAACTTACCCAATCTTTCCTCCAACATGGTGAGGTGAGCATCCAAAGCCAAATCCCTTGATGGCTCCCTGGACTTCTCAATCCTTGACTTTTTGTGAATCTCCACTGGCATGGTGGTCTCCCCTGACGCACTTGCCATTACGTTGCCACGAGCTTCTCCTGGACTCGCTAAGCAACTCCCACGTCCACCCGTTTTGATACCAACTCCTGGTACCAACTTGCTTTGATACCAATTGTCACGGGGTTGCCCTTTCACCTATGCTAAACCCGTGCGGCACTTGTGCACAACTCCAATTCCCGGGCACAAGCTAGCCTTTAACACTAAACTCTCACTTGCTAGGGCTACACTCACTCACCCACTCAAGCAATGAGAGGAACTCAAAAAGGAACTCTCCTAATGTATTCACTTTAACTGAACTCTGAGCTAATCTAAGCTGATTACAACTGAGGAGCTTACACTTATTTATACTTATTGTCCCCCATCCACCTCCTCAATGGATGGTTCGGATTATTACAAATGTCTACAATCCAACGGTTAAGGACTATTCTAGACTCACTCTAGAAAGCTCTACACAACTCCACACAACTCCACACAAGTCCCTAACCTTCCCTCTTTCAAGATATTTACATGGAGTCTTCCAAAACCCAGGCCTTCTAGAATCAGGCCCTCCTCTATGGATCTTAACCAATGGGTTTAAGCCTCTTGAACCTTGTTCACAAGCCAAATAAGTCTTCCATAGAGCCTTCAAGCCTTGGTCAAAGGACCTTGCGGTGCAAGCCCGTAACACATGGCTGCTTACAGCGCATAGGATAAGATTGTTGCCACCACACTCGCCAAATATTCAACCTGTTTAGGGGTTTGGAAATGGAAAATTATGGTGTTTTAGTTCGTCAAAAGACTATTTCATCCTCTTCTCCGAATATTTGCCCCACATGAAATGTGGATTTGGGTCAAAGTTCTTTAAATCGTGTGGGGTAAATCAGTCAACTCAACGCAACTTGGAAGACTGTCTGTCTTCTTTCCCGAGGTCTGTCAGTTCTTGATTGACTCCGAAGTCCATATTTTTGCAGTTTGTTTTTGGCAGAGAATCCATTGAGTCATTGAAATCTTCACTGAAAATTATGTACACTGAAGGTCTTTGATGGTACTGTTTTCATTTGTGGCAAATGAGAGTGTACCAAAAATGCGCTATATCTCATTGGGGATTTTACAAGCATTCTAAGCCTATCGCTTGATAACTTATTTTTTGGTTTGTTGGTTTACTTGTCAGGTAATAAAGATTGCAGATTGGGGGTTGATTTCCTCACTTTATTTATTGAAATAAGGCAGGCTTTGATGTTCTTAATTTAGTCGTTGAAATAAGATTGGGTGTGAATTCTAATGTACTCCCCTTATGGTTGAATTATGGAGAAAAGATATGTATTGGAAGTTATTTGAAATTCTCTCTCACTTGAAAATGCTGATTGTTGATTATATAGTTTATAAGGATTTTTAAGAGGGTTTTTTGCAAAAATGCCATTACATTTTGGCAAATTTTCAAAATTGTTCAACTTTTTTGTGTTTTGCAAATGTGTCATTAAGTTTTCATGAGTTTTGAAAAATTGCCATTCCCTTAGTTTTTCATCTTCCTTTGTGTTAGTTTTTTGAAATTTTGATCTTACCCTTCTTCTCTCAATGGATAACGATGAACAAGAGGATTTGCACATGATTTTTTGTGTTGTTAATTGACAAAAATCTCTAAAATTGTTTATTATATATAGAAGATATTGAAAAGAAGAAGACCTTACGTATAGAAGACTTTCAATTTTCATTTAAAAAGGCATCGAACAAAGAGCTTAAATTCTGTTACTAGTCACTGTTTGTATGAATAGGAACATTATTTTGCTTATATTTTAAACTTAAAAATTTTTAATTAATTATATATTTTTATTAATCAAAAGCATTGATTGTGTTATAAATTTTTTTAGTAAGAGTTTTATATTAGTTTTTTAATGATAAATTGAAGTTTAAATTTTGAAATTCATTGAAGGAGCTTAACAATACTATTGCTCAGGTTGATGAACATTGTTTGCGATTGAACATCTCACTATTGGTTGATTTTTGTTGAAATTTAATAGTACCATTAGATTCCTCATTATAAAATTATATTAGATACCAAATTTTAGTGGAACTTTTCATCAGGAGGTCATTGAACTCAGTGGCCAAAGTCAGTTAGTTAATCATGTCTACATTTGTGAGGTAGCAGGTTTATTAGACCTGCTAGAGAAGGTTAATATTGGAATTTCAAAAAACTAATAGGAAGGAGAATGGAAAACTAAGAGTTACAATTTTGCCAAAGTGTAAAGGCATTTTTGCAAAAAATAAAAATAAGAATAAGAATAATAAAAAATCTTTCCAAGAAAAACTCTAGGTTGGATTCTGTCGCAGAAGTGTTCAATACTTCAATCCTACTTGGAATACAATAGCTTCGGATGCTGATGCTTGTGCCAAGCAGGGGTGATCAATTATGGTGAATCAATGGGTTCTCTTGTACTACTTTGAAGTAATTTATCATTTGTTCGAAAGATAACTTATATTTTCTGTGCTTGCTATGAGGCAGATCACAGTGACAGTTTCTCGCTTTCTTGGTCAAACAAACTTGACGAACAAAGCCAATACGCTTATCTGTGCTGAACTTGAGGAACAAACTTGCATTTCTGCATGCAACGGATGCAATGAGATATCTTTTTCACTGTTTGTGTCACCCATGTGAAAACGATCTATGACTACAAGTAAGAGGATACAAGACAGAAGCAAGGAAAGAGAGTCCATGACCTGGAAGTAGAGACAGAGAAGTGGAAGAAACTGCCAAAGGTGTTATATATGATGGAGGTTCTGAAGAAAGAATAGGAGCAAATTATACCTCTGAGAGAATTGGAGAAGCACAGAGGGGTGCTAAACCTGCATAAACCGCATAAAGTCTCAGATTTTATCGGCATATCGCCAAAACTATTTGAAATGTACAAGGATTAGAGGGGAACCATATGGTGTGGGCTGACAAAACAAGCTGAAGATCTGGTGGAGGAGGAAGCGAGACGTCAAGAAGAGCACGCACCAAAATTAGCAGAGTACGTAACAAGATTCCCGCTGATGTCCGTTGACAAGAGGTTTCAGGTTAGAGAAAATAGCCCATTTCAGAAGAGACTTGGGTCTGCCTTATTATTTCAGGAATAGATGTAGACGGGTTCAGATATATCCTGATTATTTCAGACTAATCAAAGTTGATAATGTTGAACTTGGAACTTGTTACATAGAATCTGGCTTGGGCAATGACAGAATTAGAGAAGCAGGCGATGCCAGGTATTGAAGCAAACCTCCTCTACCTGGAGTGCTTTCCCTCCCTTTCCCACTGAAGTTTCCGGGTAACTACAAAAAGTTTTTCAGATATGGAGGAAAGATTGAACATTTTCAGAAGCGGCCATATCTGTCACCATATACTGATGCACGAGGCCTGGAGCCCTGGACACAAGAATTTCATAAGAGGGCAGTTGCTGTTATGCACGAGATGATGAGTTTTACCCTTGAAAAGCTGCTGGTTGCTGATCATCTCACCCACTTCAGGTAGGACTTTGTAATGCCCCAGAAGGTGATGCACTTCTTCTGAAGCATTTTGGTGCCTTTCATGTTTCCAAGAGGGGGAAAGAGATTGAATTTATTCCTAACAGAAGCTTATGAAGGTTATGAATTGATTGAGAATCGTCCGTTGGTGCTGTGGACAGAAAAGGTTCAGAGACTCGTTGGTTACTAAGGAAGAGAAGGGCTGAACTGTTTAATGACTTTCCAGACGTGGAAGGAGATGATCTGCTTGATGATACAAGCGATACTTTCAAAGAATTTAAGGATGCAAGGCCATGGTTACTCTAGCGGATCCGTCACTTACTGGTTAATCACAGATGGAAGTTGAGGAGGTCTAAAGATAATACAAAGACTCATAAGCAGTTTGAGGTAAAAAAAAAATCTTAAATATGTATGTCCACACACAACATGATACTAGATTGATTTGATTCAAACTATACCAGCGGTCCTTTGTGTTACCACTTACTATTCCCTAGATCACCTCGTCCTGTCAAGTTCTCTTTAACCTCTTCACCTTGCTTTATGCCCAAGAAGGGAACTTCCTAATGTACCCAAACTCAATAAACCTTCATTATTGCTAATATGCTGATTGTATGTATAACTTATCGATTGTGTACCCTTGCATATCCAAATTGAGAACAAAGAATGATGATATAGAGAAGGCTGAAGCTCCTTGCAGCGTGAGTACTTCTTGATTATGAAATTAGCAGTATCTTATACTACTTTGTTACTTCTGACTTCAGCTCTCGGGGGGTATTTCAGTGGATTTTAATCAGGAGCAACTTACGATGACTCCTGGGGTTTTAGATTTCGAGGATCTCCTCCTTACGTGTAACACCCCGGATTTTTAAGACAATTTTTTTTTTTTATAATGGCATTTTAAATAAGAGCATTTGGGATCCCATGAGAAAAGATTTATTTAACATTTTACTAAACCTATCTTAAAACTCCGGGTGTTAATTTTTCCTTTCTCAAAATGGCGTACATGTAATTTAAACATAAATAAATAATCCGTATAGAAATCAACGTCAAATAAATAGGCGCCTTTATTTTAAATCAAATATACGTCCAAAAGACAATAATAATATGGCCCAGGGTCTATCCATCATAACATCCCATATAAATGTCCAACATATGTCCAAAGATCTAAATCACATCCCAATATAAAATATGCAGTCCATAATAAAAATCCAAATGATAATCCTGTTTAATGACTCACATCACTGTCTAACACTATAGAAAAATGGTCTTCAGCAGCTCTCACAGCTTCTCAACAGCCTTGCCTTTCCTGTTATCGCACTCAAGATCTAAGGCATTGCAAAACAAAGCAATGCCTCAGCAAGCTATCGCTTGTGTAGATACATAGACAATTAATGTAATAAATGCAAGAAATAATGAACAATACTGATGAAAAATCTAACATTTATGAAGATAGTGATATCATAATGCCATGTTCAATAAATGTCAATTTATTCCATATGCTAAAACATGCAATCATAGAGTTAAAACATGACATGAATCAATAAAATGGAGCATACAACAAGAATAAGGGCACCCTAAGGTAATGGGTCCCACCACATCGCACTAACATCCCTGATCAAGAGTACACATAGTCAACCTCTGAGTGTCGTCACACCCAGGCATACCATCCATAACCATGCTCATCATACATGCACACATAACAAGAATATGGGCCATCATGCTGCAGTGGCAACCCTCCATGGGTATCAACCACCGCCGCTCCCCGTCGACACCATAACGGGAGACTTAGTGTCTGTCCCCATGGAAAGGCTCAGACCGGTAGTGTGGACTATCCATGTTACCAAACCCCTACCGAATGCCATCTATGGGCAGGTGTCTATCATATCACAAACGCATCACATCATAATCTCGGAAGGTGGGTGGCCGGCCTATCCCTCCTAGCATGACGCCCACCGGGCGAGAGCACCTGTCATCAAATATAAAACACGGAAATCATATGTATATGCTAAAACTCAAAAGCACTTATAGCTTGCAATCCCCAAGACATGCCCCTCATCCTGGGGTTAGCCCATAAAAGGACCAGCTAATAAGCCTCTATTCTCATTTCCATGTAATCCATGCATTTTCTATATATATATAATAAGAAATAAGTCTCTAACTAAGCATAACTAATTAACATCATGCTGGTAAAAACATTTTAAATAAGTTTATTCAGTAAAAGATTTCAATTTGGAATAACCATACTGTACGCAATGTCGCATGAAATCCACGGTAAATAATAATTGCATTTTAAAACACAATCACACATGATGCTATGTTTAAACATGGTTTAAAAATCAAGGAAAAACATTAGTTGTCGTCACCTACCTCAGTGTGAGACCACTAGCTTGCTAATAACTCCCTTTAATTGGTATATTCAAGTGCACCTGTACATGTTACATCACTATTTTAAAATTTTTCTAAATAAAAAGTGGTCATTTCTAAGTTTTTAAGTTAAAACTAGGTCCGCGTTGTCAATACGGTCACAATGCCTCTTTCGGATCGTGATTTGGACCTCTCTAGCTCCCAAAAATCAAGTTTTTGTGAAAACTACGCTTAAATGGGGCCTGCCGGACCACCATAAGGTGGTTTATACCGGCGGCGCCTCTTTTCTGCCAGTTTACACCGGCGTACACTGGCGCACGAAGACTCACGCCGACGCAAACGCCGAACGGGATGCGCGCCGGGCGTCTTCGGCGCGCGTGCGTCACGGTCGCCAGGACGCGCCGCGTCCCGGCCCCACCGCGACCGTCAACCTGCGCACTCCCCACACGCGCGCGGCGCCGCGCACGCGTGTGACAACGACGTCGTGTGACGTCGTCCTGGGTGCGTCTCAGCGCGCGTTCTGGCGTCAGCGCCAGGGTGCCGACGCCGTTGACGACGCCAGAGAAGACGACCGGATTAGGTCGCCTCGGCGAGCTGCTGCAGCTCCGTTTTGCGTGATTTTTGCACCATTTTCTTCAGAATTCTCTCTAGAATTCATTTATACCCTCCTTTTGCACTGATTTTTCCAAAAACCATGGTTTTTAAATGATTTTTCCCAAGTTCCTAAAATCCTCCCTAGGTATTGGTTTTTAGGTTTTTTGGAGAAATCCACCGTTGGATCACTCCCAAATTTAAAGGGTATGCTCTTGGGTCTCTTGTGCACTAGTTGGACGGTGCGATTTCCAAAAGGAAAAGGTTTAGTCCGTGAAATCACGCTCCAACAGTAGTGTGCCTAAAGTTCCTAAAAAAATCTGATTTTTTTCCAAATTTTTAAATGGTTTTCTTATTATTTTCTCTATTTAATAAATACTAAAAAATAGAGTTTTAAGGCTTACCTTGCACCTAGCCGTGGTTGATCGTGTTGCCGGGGTTCCACTCGCCGAAAAAATGAAATCTTTTCAAGCTAGGGTTCTGCATAAAACTAAGAGAAAACGCTCAAAGTGGAGCGTTTTAGCTCCTAGAGGAGCATAGATATAGGGTTTTAGAGTCTTGGGGAAGAGAAACTCTTCCCCACACGCCTCTTTCCACGTCTCTCCGGCGATTTTTCCGGCACTGGTAGAGACGTGTGGAAGACGGGGGTGCCAGTATCAATTTGGACCCCTGTCTAATACGTCTCTATCAAATGACCAATTTGCCCTTCCAACTTTGACGGCTCATAACTCTCTCGTTTGAGCTCCGTTTCTCGCGTTCTTGGTAGCGTTGGATTCGTATCGACGAGCAATTTCTAATTCTTATGTTTTCAGGAAAAAATTTCATCCATAAATTTTTATTTTAATTTATTTAATAATTTCCTTTTTTATCCTAAAAATTAAGGATATTACATTACGTCACCTGTTTGACCATTGTTCATAAACATTTCAGGCTCAGTGCCATGTTTTCTTCCTCCATTTTATTGTTTGCCCCGACAATTTCAATTTATACTTGTGGAGAAAGAAATAAACTATCCCCAACCACTTTCAGTTTCTACTTAAATAGAAAAAGAAATAAATTATGTTTCTTGTTAGACTATCTTTTTGCAAAATTAATTTGTTTATCAACCTTTTCTCAATGAGTTGGTTGATTTAAAAACTTAGGTACTAAATTAAGCCATGCTACTTAATAGAGGAGAATAGAGGAACAAGATTCATGTGTCCGACCCCTAATTGGGATAAGGTCTTGATGATGATTCTCAATGAGCTGGTTACTTATGCGTGATCAGTAGATACATTTCTTGTAAATATAGCAGTAAGTTTTCCTTAGGGTCTCGAATAAATAAAGCAAGAATTACAAGTGGGCTGTTGAGGAATTCTGGGCATTGTGACTTTATGCTGTTCTCTTTTCCGTTGCCTTTTAGATGTCCCAGAGTGTAGGAAATGTGTGTTATTCAATTTTGTAAGAAGTCTTCTGTTTCTCTTATAGAGTTTATGCATTTGTATATGGTGTTGCTAGGCTGATGAAAACAATGACACATGCATTTCAATGAAAATGGCAAGGCTTTTGCTATCTATGCATATTTCAGAATGATGGTGACATTTACAAAAACGAAACATAGATTCAATATTTGGTGAAATAAAATTGGAATTCAGCACCGAAAGAATAGAAAAAAATCAACCGAATGAACAGTCAAAATTGGTAAGAAGAAACTGTGATTTGTCAAGATCTATTGTGCTATAGATCTTGACAATCGGATCATCTGCACCCTATAAATAGGGGAGATCCGATCTCTGCTGGTATGGGTGTAAGAAACAAATTAGTTTATCTGAAGAGAAAAGAGAGAGAGAGAGAGAGAGAGAGAGAGAGAGAGAGAGAGAGAGAGAGAGAGAGAGAGAGAGAGAGAGAGAGAGAGAGAGGATCTGGTTGTGATCCTCCTCCATTGTATTCCTCTTCAATCTAGTGAGTGTTTTTCTCTTTTTCCCTTGGATGTAGGCCAGATCAGGTTGAACCACATAAATCTCTGTTTTTATGTGTGTGTGATCTCAGATTCCTAGATCTGTACAGATCGTCAGATCTAGATCACAACAGTAGCTTCCACAACAATGACATCAAAGCTCTGCATTCTCAACAAGTGGTAATTGCACATTCCCAACAAGTGGTATCAAAGCTCTGCATTCCTCAATAGTGGTATTAGAGCTGTGCCAAATCCAGACTAGTTCAGCCTAATCCAAATCTAGCCCAGGCCAAGGAGAATGGCCCGGCCCAGTTCAGTTCCAGCCCTGGCGGAGGAGACTAGACCAGCCCAATCCAAATCTAGTCTAGGCCGAGGAGACTGGCCTAGCCCAATCTAGATCTAGTCCAGACCGAGGAGATCAGCCCAGCCCAATCCAGATTTAGTCTAGGCCGAGGAGACCGGCCCTGTCCATCCTAGTTGCGATCCAACCTAGGTAGAGGAGCGGCCCAGTCCAGATTGAAAAAACCATATTTGAGTCCGGAAAGCCCAATTCCAAATCAGAGCATGCTCCAGATCCAAGAACATCTAGATCGTAGAAGCCAGATCTGAAGACATCCCAGGTTGAAATTTGTTCTAGACTAAAGAACACATCTGATTAGAGATATTCTAAATCCAACAACTCAGATCAGAGAACACCCCAGATCAGTGAGATCACAACTCTAAGAATTCCTAGATCTAAGATGCAGTGCATTTTGGAGATATGAGCCAACAGCAAAGAAAGAAAGAAAAAAAAAGTAAGAGAAGCGGAGGAATGAAGAAGGAGATCTAGACCAGCAACAGTGAAGCCGTTAGCCCTCCCTGGAAAAAAAAAAAAAAAAAAAGAAGAGAAAAAAACAAAAACAAAGGTCAACTCATTTGGTGGCAAGTTGCATTCGTAAGAGAAAACCATAGAGATTTGGTGATGCGGGGCCTAATCTGGTGAAGCCGCCACCGAAAATTGTTGTCAGAATTATTTTGGTGAAGTTGCCACTGGAAGTTGTTGCTGAAAAGCCGCACCAAATCAGGGAGCAAGCCGCGTGCACGCAGGGAGAAACTGTAATGACCCCGAATTTTTGTAAATTATTAAGGAAAATTAATAAAGTTTGAATTTTTAGAAATTAAGAATTTGGAATATTAGGTTATTGAAAATTCTCTTTTTATAGAGATTATATTATAAATTAAAACATAGAAATTATGGATGTATTTGGAAAACTGATTGAAACAACATTAAGTACGTTCAATTCTGAGTTAAAATGAAAATTCCTTAATTTTTCCATTTGGGGGTAAAATGGTAATTTTACCCATATCCCATATCCAAGAAATAAGACCTCAATATTCATGAATTACTTAGAAATACGATTCCAACGCCACTAAGTACGCTCAATTCCGAGTTCGGACAAATATTGCCTATTATTCTCCAATTTTGGAGTTAAAAGGGCAAAAAGGTCTTTTCACATAAAAGTGGGGCCCACAAAGTGGGCCAACGTTCTAGAAGCACTAATAATTTCTCAGTGCATTATTGCTGGTAGTGGAGATTGTAGTGGGAATGGAGAATGCATTAGTAATTAAAAATTCTAAAGTAATAAAATATTTTATCAAAATAAATGATAAAAAATTCAAATTTGGCTATAAATATCTCCCAAAAATTTCCAAAAATTTTCACAACCTTAACCACGAAATTTCCAAATCTTCCCTAGAATTTCAGCCCCAAATTCCCCTTCATCCCTCCCAAAACTCTCTTTTCCTTATTTCTCCCTCCTCTTTCTAATTGGAACAAGAGACCTAAATTCAATTAGGCACTCCGTTCCAGGAAGAATCTCATCAATTTCACCGTCCATAACATCCTATACTATATTATATACAAAATCCCTAAATCAATTTCAAGATCCAACGGTTCCAACAACAGAAATCACAAAAAGGTGGATAATTGGGCTATATTATCATCAACCGGTAATTCTCTCAAATTGGGTATCAATTAGATTGTTTTTCTCCAATCAGGTAGGTGGAACTACTTCCCATATATATTTATTATATTTTAGTGTGATTTTTATTTTTCTGTAATTTAATTTGAATGAAAAATGGCAAAAATAAAGTAAATACCATGCCCTTCAAATTATGGTGATAGAGAGCTCAAATTGAAATTCTAAGCTTTTCAATCAATCCAGAAGGGTCAAAAACCCCTAAGGCATAATTTTCAAGAAAATCTAACAAGATTTGGACCCTCAATTGAGAGAGATTAATTCTGGTGGGCCTAGATCAAATCTGGACCCTACGAACGGCGGAAAACTTCAATTTAAGATTGTGAAGTCATATGAACTCCAAATTGAGATAAGAAAGAAGCTATGGAAAGCTTGTAATGTCTAGTTTCTAATGAAGTCATAATATTTGTAAAATTTATTTCTGTATTTTTCTGTATTTTGGAAATAAGTGTCCAATTTCTAAGATCTTCAAGATCTAAGGTGATCAGATCTTGAAAATTTATTTTAGTGATGATATAATAATGTAATAAAGTAATATCTATGGTTAATTTGGACAGATCTTGGATAAAATAGGGGATCTACCCTTTATGGTAGAAAAATCCTAAAGTAAAAATAAAAAATACAAAGGGACCCACTTGATCAATGAGATCAAGTATGATCAGATGCTTGGGATGGATTAAAGGGATGATATTATGATGGAATCCAGTTAGTTCATGGATAAAATGTGACAAAATCAAGTGGATATGATTTTTGGATCTTAATGGATTAAAAGCCCTAAAGGTAATTAAAACCCTTGATCTAAAGGAAAACACCTAAGATCTAATGGTTGGATCATATTTAAAGGTTTATAATAATCTTAATAAAATTAGTTTAATTGTCTTTTATTGGATATAGAAGTGTAAATGTGATTTATGTTCTAAGTTAGAAAGCATGATAGTATAATCTTTAAATTTTAGTATGATATGCCCTAAATGAGTAATTTGTTAGTATATTTGATTATCTTAGGATCATGTTAGTGTAAATTAGGATTTAAACATGATTTCATTATGATAGAAGATGTGTTTCATAACTTAGGATCATGTTAGTTTTATTTCACTAGCTTAAGTTACATTTATAGGAAGAATGTTAGTATATAGTTGTTAAACTTATATTTGATTTATGCTTTCAAGTTGATGATTTACTTATTGTCAAATTTTATTCAATTGTTAAGTAATTGTTAAGATATAAGGAGCATAAATCACCAAAAATGTAAACTAATGAAATATAGAAATTCATGGACAACTAAGATGAATGAATGATTTTGACTTAATAAGGGCTATAGTTAGTAGGACAATATAAGGAATGATTTATCATTTCCTTAGCCCAAAGTAGGAAAATAATGAACATCCATGGATGACATTGTGCATATCCATGGAAATTAATTAAAATCAATTAGAAAAGGGACTTAAGGTAAAGAGCTCATAGGAACCTTGTCAAAGGTTGAGCTAGTACCACTCCAGTGGACTTTGAACATTGTGGTTATAGGGGGTATACAAGAGCCAAGTGCTTTTCCCTCACCTCCCATTGATGTAAGAGAGGTCTAAACGCCTCCTTACATGAGGGTTGTATTAACCACTTTTTGAGCAGACTTTAACTAGTAAGTACTGGTCATCCTGAAATAAGGAGGAGTTGTCTAGTGATAGAAAGAAATAAATTATCTTCAACCAAGTAAGACACTAACTGGTTGAATAATAATAAGAACATAAAAAGATAGTAAATTATCTAACCCTAATAAAAATAGTAAGTGAGATAAGGATGATCAAACAAGATGAGATCTT
Source organism: Warburgia ugandensis (assembly GCA_035236585.1). Classification (NCBI taxonomy): domain Eukaryota; kingdom Viridiplantae; phylum Streptophyta; class Magnoliopsida; order Canellales; family Canellaceae; genus Warburgia; species Warburgia ugandensis. Next base: position 1,997,168 of record CP141126.1, read on the forward strand.
GTATGATCAAAAACAATAAGGAAAAAGAAACATCAATGTAAATTAGATTGTTATGATGATATAGATAGTATTTGTATAGATGATATTAAACCCATGGATATAGGATATTCAAGGAAGAAAGATTCAGATCATCCTACATAAGGATGATCAAAAGACCATGTCGTATGTACCCTTGATTAGAAAAATGACATTATACATATGATTTGACAGATATATGTTGATCGAGACTATGGCAGATTTCAAGGAGTAAGAATACCTTATTGAGGTAGGTGGATTATTAAGAATGCCTTAACATGAAGATACATGTCTAATACATGATCTTATGTTTTGAAGTATTGACATGTATGATACCAATATATTAAGGTAAATACCTCAAATTGAAATATGATCCAACCAAATGATGAGAAAAATAAGTATTAAATGGTCAAGTTGAGAATTGAGAACAACCCTAAGTGAATAGGAAAGTAGAAAATATTCCAGTCCTAGATAAACAGACAGATTGTCTGATATGTATAAGTATTATTTTACATACAAGCTTGGAGGCTTGAGATTTTATTTTAAACAGGCATAGGCCTGGGGATGCTATGCTAGGAGAGTTAAGATGGTTTGGCCACCCACTCTCTGAAACTTGATGATATTAAATACCAAGCCTAAGAAAGGTTAAAAGTCGGGTGGGGCATTTATGGGAAAGCCACCACTGTGACAGCCATGGTCCTCCCATATGGACATGGATATTGTAATTTCCATTGAGAATGGTATAAGTGGATTATTGAACAATTATCCGAGCGCGCTGTATAGATCAGATCGTAAGCATAGTAGTCCTTGATTATTTTGCATTATGATGCATATGAAATTGGTATAGTGAAATGCCTTAAGGGATGGCATGATGAAATGTCAGGTAATTGTATATTACCAATATTTTTCCCAAGAAGGGAAATTCCCTGTATAGTAACTGGCTCAGATACAAATCTCTTATAATGAAAGGAGTTGATCAGCTTTGTATAGAAATGATTCTTGATTATTTTTACATTTTTAACGGATTTGTCCTTATACAATATGTATGCATAAAGGTGAACACAAATGACAAGGAAATGAGATGTCCTTATAACTAATAGTTATTAATAAATGTGTTTATGATAGAACAAATTATGGGATACTTGAATATTGAGATTATACTGTCAATAACTTACATTCTTATCGCCTACCAAGCATAGCTTGCTGAGATATTATAAATGTTCGAATGTTTACAATATCTCAGATACAGAGAAGGAGACTTAGAAGCTCAAGACTTGAAGAACAATTGAAGAATAAGTAATCAGGGTATATCCCTTGAAACATTGTATTAGAACATGTATTGAATTTTGAACTTTGTAATTTGGATTGTATATTTGGACAAGTATTGTAAGGATACAATGGGTCACAGCATCTTGTGAACCACTGGATGGATCCTGAAGTTTAATAAAAGTATATTCCTTCAATGGAATTTTATCTTATACAAAATTCTACTTATGTTATGTATGAGGTGATGACTTAGGTTTTACAAAACAAATTCTAAAGAAAAGAATTTCCGCTGCTTTGGTTTGCGAAAATTTTCTTACTCTAAGGGCCCTATCTTTACAAAATGTATTATAAAATGTGTTATAAAAACCTGGGTCGCCACAGAAACACACCAACAGGAGCTACAGGGGAAGAATAGGTTAGGGTTTCCTTCTTATTCCTTTTATATAAAATCCAAAAATAGTAGCCTGTAAAATTGATACTGCCACCCCTATGAACAGTATCGAGTCTCTACAGTGAGGTGCTAAGTTGACTCGTGAACAGTACCTAAGTTGAACAGTAACCTGAATAGTACTAGTAAATAGTATTCTCCAAATAGTACTTGAATTTTTATAATTCTGCCCCCGAATAGTCCCCCCACAAAAAATGACAATTATACCCCTGTAAATAAACATTTCTTGGGCATCCCTTAACCACTCCCAAGGTTTTTTTGCCATTCCGGACTCAACCATGCACTTCATTTCTCACAGTTAGACTTAGACAAGAAATAAAACTCTATAACTCCATGGAGGAATCTGGTTCAACAAATGTCATAATTAGGGTTATGATAAAACTCAATGCCACCAATTACACCTTATAGAGAACTAGAAGGATCTTTTACACTATAAAGATCTTCGTGACCCTCTGGATGATGAGGGAGAAATACTTGAAGGTATTTTAGAAAAGGAGTGGACTAAAATGAACCTGAAAATTATAGGTTAGATTAGACAATGGATTGACCATAGTGTCTTCCATCATATAGCCTAAGAAGAAAATGCTTATGTTCTTTGGAAAAAGCTAAAGAACATGTATCAAGCAAAGACTGTATGCAACAAAGCCTTGTTGATGAAAAGGCTAGTGAAGTTGAAGTTGAAAAGTGGAACGTCAATAGCCGAGCACATTAGTGAATTTTAGAACCTAGTGAACCAGCTTGTATCAGTAAAGTTTCCATTCGAGGATTAAGGGCAAGCCTTATTACTGCTAAGTTCTTTACCTGAAAGTTGGGAGACCCTGGTAATCTCCCTCAACAACTCAGCTCCAGAAGGTAAATTGACCATGGCAATGGTCAAGGGCACCTTATTCAATGAGGAGGATAGGAGAAAAGAATCCAGAATAGACCAGGCACATGCCTTGGTTACAGAAAACAAAGAAAGCAATAGCAGTAGAGGTCGAGGTTGAGAAAGAAGCAAAAGTAGAAGCAGGGGGAGATCGTAGGATTGTGGTAGATTTAAGAGTCGGCCTAAGGGCCAATACAAGTGCTTCCACTACGGCATTCCAGGACATATGAAGAAGGATTGCCGAAACCTACAAAAAGAAATAGGACAAAGGAAGATAATGGTGAAACAAATGTCACCATTGCACAGGGCATATCACTACTGACAACTAAAGAAGAAGCGTGCATGCATGTGGTCAACAGTGAAGCTGAGTGGGTGGTAGACATAGCTACCTCCTACCACGCCACACGATATAAAGATTTCTTCATCACTTACAGGAAAGGAGACTTTGGTATTGTAAAGATGGGAAACAACTGCTCATCTCAAATGATTGGAATTGGAGATGTGCAGATCAAGACAAACCTTGGTTGCACAGTGATGCTAAAGGGTGTGCGGCGCATATAAGAACTTAGGCTGAACCTGATCTTTGTCCCATCACTTGACAAATAAGGCTACACAAACTATTTCGGCAATAACACCTGAAAATTGATGAAAGGTGTGATGATCGTGGCAAGAGGGCATATGTGCAGCACCCTGTACAAGATTCACATGAAGATATGTGAAGATAGTCTCAGTGCAGTGGAGGATGAAGCATCACCAAATCTTTGGCATAAAAGACTTGGACACATGGGAGAGAAAGGGTTATTCACACTCACCAAGAAGCAGTTATCAAAATAGCCAAAAGTATAACTCCCAACCCTTGTAATTATTGTTTATTTGACAAGCAATATAGAGTTGTATTCTCTTCTCATAGTAATAAAAGGAAAGATGTCTTGAGTTTGGTGTACTCTGATGTATATAGTCCCATAGCAGAGGAGTCTTTATGAGGAATTAGATATTTTGTAACATTTATAGATGATGCTTCTAGAAAGGTGTGGGTATATTTTGTAAGAATTAAGGACCAGGTATTCGAGCACTTCAAGAAATTTCACGCAATGGTGGAGAGGCAAACAGGAAAGAAATTGAAGTGTTTGTGAACAAACAATGGAGGAGAATATACTTTAAGAGAGTTCAAGGCATACTCCGCTGATCCAATATTCGACATGAGAAGATGGTGCCACGTACCCCACAACACAATGGCATTACTGAAAGAATGAATCGGACCATTGTGGAACGAGTCAGAAGCATGCTTAGTATGGCTAAGCTACATAAGCTATTCTGGGGAGAAGCTGTACGAACCGCCTACTACCTCATCAATAGATTACTATCAGCACCATTGAACTTTGAAGTTCTGGAGAAGGTGTGGTTTGACAAGAAAGTTTCCTACAAACACTTGAGGGTGTTCGGATGCAAAGCTTTTGTGTATATATGCAAGGAGTTAAGACAAAAGCTCAACCTCAAGTCAACACAGTGTATCTTCATTTGCTATGGAGACGACGAATTTGGATACAGGTTATGGGATCCAAAGGCTAAGAAGGCCATCAGAAGTAGAGACGTTGTATTCCACAAGAACTAATTCTACGTGGACTTTGAAAACCCACAAAGTTCAATGAAGAAAGTACCAGTGCTCTAAATATTGTTCTAAATCCTGCACCAGTACAGTCCACCACTGACAACATGCAGGATGACTTTCTAAAAGGAGAAAAAGACGAGGATGCAGAGGGCGTTGAGCAGGGAGAGCAACAACCTCCTCCACCAGAAGCTATAGGATCATCAGAACAATCAAAACATGAAGAAATCCCCCACCAGAAGATCATGAGCCTCATCCACAAACATCTTCGAGAGGTCGTGTACTGATTCCCTCAAAAAGATATCTAGAATCAGAGTATATCATGCTTACTGAAAAGGGGGAGCTAGAAAGTTTCCAAGAAGCACAGAATCATGTAGATAAGAGTAAGTGGATGCAAGCTATGTAGGAGGAAATTGACTCACTACAAAAGAACAAGACTTATGACTTAGTGAAGCTTTCTAAGGGCAAGAGAGCACTAAAGAATAAATGGGTGTTCAAGCTCAAGAAGAATGACAGTGGAAAGCTAGTAAAGCACAATGCTTGATTGGTTGTCAAAGGCTTCAAACAAATGAAAGGAATCGACCTTGATGAGATATTCTCACCGGTGGTGAAGATAACTTCAGTCCAAACTGTACTTAGATTGGTAGCTAGCTTAAATTTGGAGCTTGAATAAATGGATGTGAAGACTACCTTTCTTCGTGGAAATTTAGAGAAAGATATCTACATAGAGCAACTTGAAGGTTTTGAAGTAACAGGGAAGAAGCACCTAGTTTACAAATTAAAGAAGAGCCTATATGGTCTTAAACAGGAGACGAGGCAATGGTAAAAGAAGTTTCATGGCGAGTCATGGGTATAAGAGAACAGCAACAGACCACTGTGTATATGTGCAGAGATTCCCTAATGGGAAGTTTATTGTACTTCTTCTCTATGTAGATGATATGCTGATTGCAGGACAATATGCGGCTATGATTATCAAGCTAAAGGAGTTATCTAAGTTTTTTTACATGAAGGACTTAGGCCCAACTCAGCAAATTTTGGGCATGCAAATTGCTCACGATAGAAAGGAAAGAAAGTTGTGGCTGTCACAACATAAGTATGTTGACGAGTAATCAAGAGGTTCAACATAGAGAATGCTAAGCTAGTCAACACTCCACTTGGTAACCACTTCAAGCTGGCAAACAGACATGTCCTTTTTCAAAACAGGAAAAAGAAAAGACGTCAGCAATACCATATTCGTCAACAGTTGAAAGTCTAATATATGCAATGGCGTGTACAAGACCAGACATTGCTCATGCAGTAAGTATAGTGTAATATCCTTAATTTTTAGTATAAATTAAGAAATTTTTAAAGAAATTAAATTAAAAATTTATAGATGGAAATTTTTCCTGAAAACTTAAGAAATTGAAAGTGCTCATCGATACAATTCCAACGCCACAAAGAACGTAAAAAACGGAGCTCAAACGAGGGAGTTAGGAGCCGTTGAAGTCATAGGGGCATTTTAGTCATTTGACAGAGATGTATTACACAGGGGCCCAAATTGATAATGGCACCCCTGTCTTCCACACGTCTCTACTAGATCTAGCGAAATCACCGGAGAAGCCATGGAAAGAGGCGTGGATGGAAGATGTTCTCTTCCCCTAGGACTCTAAGCCTATAACTACCCTTCCCCAAGAGCCAAAACGCTGCACCTTGAGCGTTTCATTGCGTTTCACGCAGTAACCCTCAGCTCTGAAAACTTCAATTTTTTCGACGAGTGAAACTCCGGCGACGACTATCAACCCCATCCAGACGAGGTAAGCCTTAAACCCTGATTTCTGGATTTATTAAATAGGTAAAAATTAAATAGAAATGCATTTAAAATTAGGAAAAATAGCATTTTCTTGGGAACTCTGTGCATACTACTGTTGGAGCGTGATTTCACGGATGAAACCACCTTCGTTTGAAAATCACATTGTCCAACTAGTGCACAAGAGACCCAAGATCAAACCCTTTAAATTTGGGAGAAATCCAATGGTGGGTTTCTCCAGAAAATGCAAAAACCAGTACATATGGATGTTTTTAGGAACTTGGAAAAAATCATTTAAAAAACATAGTTTTTGGCAAAATCAGTGCAAAATGAGGGCATAAATGGATTCTAGAGAGAATTCTGAGAAAAACAGCGCAAAAATTGCACAAAATGGAGCTTTGTGGGCTCGTCGGAGACAACTGGAATCCGGTTGTCTTCTCTGCGCTGACGCCAGGACGCCCAGCAGACGAAGTCGAACGAGGTCAGCTTCGCACGCGTGCGCGGCGTCACGAGCGCGCGGAAGCCTCCACGTGGGCTATTTCAATGGGGTCAGGACGAGGTGCGTCCTAGCGACCGTGACGCATGCGGCGGTGCATCACGGCCGCGTGCATCACGGTACCGAGGACGCATGCGGCGAGTCCCCGTGACGCGTTTGGAAGTTGAGCATCTTCGTGAAACCATTTTTTTCTGGTGTAAACTGGCAGAAAACAGAACCGCCGGTATAGACCACCTTATGGTGGTCGGGCATGCCCTATTTATGTATGTTTTCACTAAAACTTGATTTTTGGGAGCTAGATGAGTCCAAATCACGATCTGAAAGAGGTGTTGTGACCGTATTGACGACGCAGACCTAGTTTCAACTTAAAAACTTATAAATGACCACTTTTTACTTAGAAATTTTTTTAAAATAGTGATGTGACATACACAGGTGCACTTGAATATATCAGTTAAGGGGATTGTTAGCAAGCTAGTGGTCTCACATTGAGGTAGGTGACGAAAATTAATGCTTTGCCTTGATTTTTAAACCATGTTTAAACATAGCATCATGTGTGATTGCGTTTTAAATTGCAATTATTATTTGCCGTGGATTTCATGCGACTTTGAGCACATTATGATTATTACAAATTAAAATCTTTTATTGAATAAACTCATGACTAATGTTTTTATGAGCATGATGTTAATCAATTATGCTTAAATAGAGATTTATTTCTTATTATATATAGGAAATGCATGATTTACATGAAAATAAGAATAGAGGCTTATTAGCTAGTTCTTTTATAGGCTAAGCCCAGGATGAGGGGTATGTCTTGGGGATTTCGAGCTATGAGTGCTCTTGAGTTTTAGCATACATATATGATTTTCGCGTTTTATACTTGATGACGGGTGCTCTCGCCCGGTGGGCTTCATGCTAGGAGGGATAGGGCCGACCACCCACCCTCCGAGATTGTGATGTGATGATATTGTGATATGATAGACACCTGCCCATAGATGACATTCGGTAGGGGTTTGGTAACATGAATAGTCCACACTACCAGTCTGAGCCTTTCCATGGGGACAGACGCTAAGTCCCCCGTTATGGTGTCGACGGAGAGCGGCGATGGTTGATACCCATGGAGGGTTGCCACTGCAGCATGATCGCCCATATTCTTATTATGTGTGCATGTATGATGAGCATGATTATTGATGGTATGCCTGGGTGTGACGACACTCAGAGGTTAGCTATGAGTACTCATGATCAGTGATGTTAGTGCGATGTTGTGGGACCCATTACCTTAGGGTGCCCTTATTCTTGTTATATGCTCATTTACATTAATTCGTGTCATGTTTTAACTCTGTGAAATGCATGTTTTAGCATATGGAATAAATTAGCATTTATGTTAGCATGACTTATGATACTGCTATCTTCATAAATGATAAACTTTTTATTTTATCAATACTGTTATTCATTTATTTTATTTTATTACATTAATTGTCTATGTACCTACACAAGCGATAGCTTGCTGAGGCATTGCTTTGTTTTGCAATGCCTTAGATCTTGAGCGCGATAACAGGAAAGGCAAGGCTGTTGAGAAACCATGAGAGCAGCGGAAGATCCTTTTTACTAGAATTTTTGATAGTGATGTGAGTCAATAAACAAGATTATCATTTGAATTTAATTATGGACCGTATACTTTATATTTTGGATTTGATTGAGATGTTTAGACATATGTTGGACATTTATATGGGATGTTATGATGGATAGGCCCTGGGCCATATTATTATTGTGTTTTGGATATTTATTTGATCCAAATAAAGGCGCTGATTTATTTGACGTTGATTGATATGCGTATTGTTTGAAATCTTTTATCATAAAAGTTTATTTATGTTTTAAATTATATATATGCCATTTTGAGAAAGGAAAACTAACACTCAGAGTTTTTAAGAGATGTTTTAATAAAATGATAAATAAAACTTTTCTCATGGGATCCCAAATGCTCTTATTAAAAATGTCATTATTATTATTATTATTATAAATAAAAAAATGTCTTAAAAATTCGGGGTGTTACATATAATGATTAGGTTCTTGTCCAACCCAGAAAGAGATCACTGGCAAGCAGTGAAGTGGATCTTGAGGTATCTCAAGGGTACATCCAAGTTGTGCTTATGTTTAGGAGAATCGAAACCTATCCTAGAAGGATACACAGATGCTGATATGGCAGGGGATCTTGATGGCAGAAAATTAACATCATGATTTCTATTCACTTTTGCATGGGAGCTGTATCTTGGCAATCCAAGTTGCTGTAGATGAAGTTGGCAAGGAGATGTTATGGATAAAGTGATTTTTCTAGGAACTTGGTATTACACAGGAGGAATACAAGGTACATTGTAATAGTAAGAGTGCTTTGGACTTGAGCAAGAATTCAATGTACCACTCACAAACAAAGTACATTGATATTCGCTATCATTGGATACGTAAGGTAATAGAAGAAGAACTGCTGAAGATAGAGAAGATTCGCACAAATGAGAATCCAACGAACATGCTAACAAAAGTGGTGTCATTAGAGAAGTTGATGCTATGTAGAGACATAGCGATGATGGACTTAAATTGAAGAGCTGAAGAATGTTCTCCTCCCATGGGTATGGAGGGGGAGAATTGATGGTTCCATACTCATGACATCTGCAAAAACGAAACATAGAAGTCAATATTTAGTGCAATAAAATTGGAATTTAGAACCTAAAGAATAGTAAAAAATCAGCACCAAATGAACAGTCAAAATTGGCAAGCAGAAACTGTAATTTGTCAAGATCTGTTGTGCTTCAGATCTTGACAATCGGATCATCTAAACCCTATAGATAGGGGAGATTCGATCTCTGCTGGTATGGGTGTAAGAAACATATTAGTTAATTTAAAGAGAAAAAAGAGTGTGAGAGAGAGTAGAGTCTAGTGAGGATCTTGTTGTGATCCTCCTCCTCCATTGTATTCCTATTCAATCTAGTGAGTGTTTTTCTCTTTTCATAGTGGACGTATGCCAGATCAGGCTGAACCATGTAAATCTATTTGTGTTTATGTGTGTGTGGTCTCAAATTCTCAGATCTAGTGGCTAGATCTGTACAAATCATCAGATCTGGATCGCAATAGTAGCTTCCGCAACAGTGACATCAGAGCTTTGCATTCTCAACAAGTGGTAACTATGCATTCCCAACAAGTGGCATCAGACCTCTGCATTCCTCAACACATAAGTGACTGGTGAATTTGGCATAAGATTATGTTTGTTGGTATTCTTGATCACTGGTGTGATTTACACATCTAAAGTATTTTTAACCCGCATCCATGAACTTAACTAGCCTTTGTTACTTCTTGCCAATGTAACATGTTGGATAAATGGCTAGTATAACTGCATGTGCTTGCAAAAGAAGTTCATGGTTCTTAAATGAAGTTTGAGCTTTCTTAGATCATAATCAAATGACCTTGATTATTTCTCTTCCAAATATTCTTAGTGTTGGACATGTACAAGGCTGCCACCTATGGTAGGAAAAATCAATTTCGATAGGTCTCTTGCTCATGATCCCTGTGCATTCCTTCTTTTCCTGTTACTAGTTCTCCTTTCGTTGATATAGAACATTGACCTACTATTGCAAGCTGATATCTCAATTACAAAGGTGCTTATTTACATGCGTTGGTGGATCATGGCTCATTACATATTGGCCATATTAAGAGCTAGCATATCATAGAAAGGAAGACAAACTAGTCCCACTGGATCCAATCATTCAAACCATGCAGGCGTAAGCGGCTTACTATTGCTCCCATTGAGTGTTTACCTTTAAATGCACAGAATAAACAGAAGTGATCCTACTAGGCTGAGATGTATGTAAGGATTGTGGATTATATCTTGATTTTCAAATTGCATTCAAGTATTGAACATTTTCTTCTCATCTATGGAAGTAGAGCTAAGGTATGATTATTTGAATAGTGCAAGATTCATCCTTGTGGCTGCTTATGGTTCACTAGGTCTGCCTTACACTTTGTAACCATCACTAAACATGGACGCTAATTGGTCAGACGCTTTGTCTTCTAAGGATTCCTAAGGGATTTTGAACATCAGTGTCTCCCCCAAGGATATTGAACATCATACTGTCTTGCATTGTCTCTCTTAGCACCACAGTTTTTAGGAAAACTAGATGCCATATTTCCTATAGGAACGCATATTACAAGAATACATCATTAGTGTGGTTTAAGCCTGGACGATGGTGCTTGGTCTCCATAACTTCTGCAACTCCCTGGTCTCCCTTGTTTCTGTCTTGAAGCAATAACAGTTTGCATAGGAAAAAGAAAAAGAAAAAAGAAATGGACCGTTTTCTGTTTCCCCAGCAGGAGGGACACCTGCTTGTTCTCCTTGCATATAGCTCAAATCAAATGTATTCTTGTTTACGTTCTCTAGGAATTGCTGATATATTTTCATTCCAACTGCACCAGTGGTAGGGTTGATATAACATCTTTGAATTGGAAAGCTTATTGGATTTTCTCTCTTCTTTCCTGAAGCTCTACCTTTTCAGGTCTATGCATGTACGCTGAGAAGCATAACGTGATATATACATTGGATGTGAATGTCAATGTTATGATGTGCATCTCATAGCATCCTTGTCAGACCTCCCTAGCTGGTATTCCATTTATTAGTGATAATAAAACTGCGGAGCAAGCACTAGACCAAATATCATAGTAATTTTATCTATCAGCCACAATAAAGCTGAGAAGCAATCACTACACTCGAGTAGAGAAGGAGAGGAGGTAGCATGGCAACCTTGAAGGAGTTCACACTTCACACTACTATAAGTGGTAGAAGCGCCCCTTTTTTATGCATGGTGAAACTTTATTTTGTAGATCTAAGGCATTCATTATATTCAGAATAGCTTTAGACAAGCTAGAGATTAAATTTCTCTAAGTCAAAAATCACCATAATCAATTTGTATTGATTTTTTAAAGCTCCAAAATAAGTTGTTAGAATCATTCAAATGCATTGATTTCCTCATTGGTTACCTATTTTTGCAAGGCAAGTAGGATAAATAGCTTAGATCCGCAAAATAATTCATCATCTACGAAAAGATGGGCCTGAACTTCTTTCTCCTAGTGGACTCTAAGAGAGCTATGGTTGATGTCAAGAAAGCTGAATATGGCCATATAAACCTCCTAATTTTTGCATGGTGCCCTCAAGCAGACAAAATGGGCACCATGAAGGCCCATTGGGTTCTTATTTATTAGTTAATAAAAATTTTGTTTTGGAACAAGTGAAGAATTACAAATCAAATCAATGGTAAACTATTCTAAATCTTATCTACACCCAAAGACTAAGCGGTGACTTGAACTTATGGCCAAGCTTATTACAGAGCAAATGCCTAATTGTCTGTAACTAATTGCACTAGACATTTGGTGGCTACTAATTAATAGAATTTAGTAACTATAAAATAATAAAATGAGTTTAGAAAATAAATAATAGTAGTAATAGTACTAAAAGGATAAAGTGTATCTTTTGTTAAGGGCAATGTGAAGAAGGAGAGAGATAGAGTGAACATAAGAAGAATGTAGTTGTTATTTAGTGTCTCATATCTATGAGAGCATCGATGTAATTTTGGGTTTATTAGTTAATGGGAATTTTAAGAAATATTATATAATGTACGTAAACCCATGCTTTTAAGGGTAATGAGTGTGAGAGTGCTAAAAGAGAGGAAAAATAAATAGTGAGAACTATTGGGTTTTTCCTATAGTGGCAAAGGGGAATAAGATTGTTGATTAATCTTCAAGGGTCTTTGTAATCATTCATTATTAGTGGATTTCTCTTTAGTTGCTCTTCCCGTGGACATAGGCAAACTTGCCGAATCACATACGTCTTGTGTCTCTCCTTGATGTGTATGTCCCTCTTTCTCTATGTTGTTTTTCTTTGATTCCTAGAATGTATTGGGTGCAACAAGGTGATCATTGGCTTCCATTAATAATCAACAAAGTGGGTTTTATTCATAATATTTGGTATCAGAGCTACAATGCATACAAGGTGTTTGGTGAAATTCGGTGAGTTTTAAGACCAAGGTGAGTAAGATGTCAAAGATTTCAAGTGCTAAGTTCAGGGTAGAGAAATTTGGTGGCAAGGGAAACTTTGGATTATGGCAAAGGAGGGTAAAGGACCTCTGGATACAACAAGGTCTTTATAGGACACTTGATGGAAAATCTCCAAAGCCATCGGGAATGAGTGAAGAAGATTAGGAGGATAAAAAGCTCAAGGCAGTTAGCACAACTCGCTTGTGTTTAGTGGATGAGATTATGTATAATGTTCTCAATGAGGAAACGACTCCCGGTTTATGGTTGAAGCTCGAGAAATTGTATATGACAAAAAGTCTAATAAATAAGCTCTACTTGAAGCAAAAATTGTACTCACTTTGTATGAAGGAAAGTACAACACTTTTTGAGAATTTGAATACATTTAACAAGATTATGAGTTGATCTCTTTAGCATTGAAGTGGAATTGAGGATAAGGCTCTCATTCTTCTTATGTCACTTCCGTCTTCTTATGAGCATTTAAGGACAACTATCTTATATGGAAAAGAAACTCTTGACATGAAGGAGGTTACATCGACTCTTCTAGCCAATGAGGTGAGGAAGAAGCCAACCCCAAAGGAAGAGAGTGATGGATTGGTTGCAAGTAGCTTAAGAAAAGGAAGATGAAGATCAAAAGAGCGTGATCAATGGAATGAGAGATCTCGATCGAAGTCCAAAGGTAAGAAAGGTAAATGTCACTTTTGTAAGCTTGAAGCTCACTACAAAAGAGACTGTGGAAAGAGAAAGGAGTGGTTGATGAAAAAGAAGCTCCAAGAGGGAGAGCAAGCTAGTATAGCCACTCAATTAGAAGAAGAGGTGAATGTCCACACAACTTCTTCAGTTATGCTATCTACACTTGATTGGGTTCTTGATTTCGGTTGTTCTTATCATATGACTCCTCATAGGAAGATCTTTGACACTTATAGCTCTTGTGATGGTGGAAGTGTATTGATGGGCAATAGTTCTATGTGCAAGTCTGTAGGTGTTGGTACAGTAAATATCAAAATATATGATGGAATGGTGAGAACTTTGACAGATGTGAAGCATGTCCTGGATTTAAGAATGAATGTAATCTCACTGAGGTCCCTAGATTCTATTGGTATTGCATTAGTATGGCAAATTGGATTATGAAGGTTAAAAAAGGGGCACTAGTTGTGATGAAGGGTGAGAAGAAAAGAAACTTGTACTGGTTGATTAGTGAGACGATTCACAGTCTTGTATGTGATCACATCCTCTTTAAGAGATTAAATGGATGATACAACCTTATGGCATATGAGGTTGGGCCACATGAGTGAGAGGGGGAAGTTAGAATTACACAAAAGGGGTATACTCAAGGGAATTAAGTCTTGTAAACTAAACTTTTGCAAATATTATTTGCTCAGTAAGCAATGCAAGTGAAATTTAGTCTTTCTAGCCACAGAAGCAAGAGAATCCTAGAGTACATACATGCTGATGTGTGGGGTCTGGCTCTGGTGACCTCTAAAGGTGGTGCAAGGTAGTTTGTCTCTTTCATTTATGACTTCTCAAGGAAGGTATGGGTGTACTTCATGAAGAAGAAATATGAAGTGTTTACCATTTTCAAATTATGGAAGAAACATATGGAGAAGCAAACGAAAAAACATGTTAAGGTTTTAAGGTCCGATAATGGTGATGAGTTCACATTAAGAGCATTTAAAATATTCTTTGAGGAAGAGGGCATTGTTCGTCATTACATTACACCCAAAACTACTCAACAAAATGAGGTAGTTAAGAGGATGAATAGAACTTTGCTAGAAAGGGCAAGGTGCATGTGTCTCTTTGCCGATCTTCCTAAGGAGTTTTGGGCTGAGGCAGTTGATATGGCTTGTTATGTTGTTAACAGATCTCCTTCAACAGCAATTGAACTCAAGATATCAAAAGAAATTTGGATAGGAAAGACAATTGATTATTCTCATATGAGGATATTTGGATGCACAACTTATGTGCATGTGCAAGAAGGTCAAAGCTAGATGCAAAATCCAAGCCTTGCATATTCTTGGGATACGAGAAGGGAGTGAAAGGTTACAAATTGTGGGATCTTATCTCTAGAAGGAAGACAGTTGGCAGAGATGTAGTCTTTGATGAAAATAACACATTTGAAAGAGTTGAAAAGAAATCTAAACATGATAAAGTAAAAAAGACTACATCAATTGAGGTGGAGATAGAGTTAGAAAAGTGACTAGTTGAAGAGTTTCATGAGGAGGTTGTCTCGAATACTTTACATGACTTAGCTAATGAAACCACCACGGAGGAGCCCTACCTATTGCTAAAGGAAAGGGAAAGCAGCATGGGCAAGTACCATTAAGATATCGAGATGATATTGTCATATGATTTATCTATTGAAAACATTGATCCAGTTACATATGAAGAGGCAATTAGAGCAAAAGATGGTGATAATTGGTTGAATGCCATGATGGAAGAGATGGAGTCTCTTGAGAAGAATGAGACATGGGATTTAGTTCCGCTCCCAAAAGGCAAAGAGGCCATTGGTTGCAAATGGGTCTATAAAAGGAAAGAAGTTTTAAATAGAGAACCAGAAAAGTATAAGGCAAGGTTAGTAGCTAAGGGCTATGTGCAACAAGAAGGGGTGGATTTTAATGAAATTTTCTCACCTGTTGTAAAACACACTTCTATAAGGGTCCTTCTTACTATGGTTGCTAAGTATGATATGGAGCTTGAACAACTTGATGTGAAGACTGCATTTTTACATGGTGAGCTTAAAGAGAGATATTTATGACTCAACCAAAGGGGTTCAGTATGCCTAGCAAGGAAGATTGGGTTTGTCAACTTAAGAAGTCATTATATGGCCTTAAATAATCTCTTAGACAATGGTATAAGCAGTTTTATGGTTTTATGACAAAGCAAGGGTTCAAGAGGAACAACTATGATAGTTGTGTGTACTACCAAATACTTGAGGATGGTTCTCATATTTTTCTTGTGATTCATATAGATAATATGTTGATTGCATCTACTAACAAATTTGAGGTGAACATGTTAAAGCAAATGTTGAGCCAAGAGTTTGACATGAAAAACCTAGGTGTTGCAAAGAAGATTCTCGGCATGGAGAGCAAGAGAGACGGCAAACATGGAAAGTTATGATTGTCTCAAAGAAACTACCTAAAGAAGGTCTTGGCTCGTTTCCACATGTCAAAGGCCAAAAAGGTAAGTATACCTTTAGCTCACCATTTTAAGTTATCTCATAAGTGTTGCCCAAAGACCAAGGAAGAGGAAGAATATATGGTTAAGGTTCCATATTCAAATGCAGTTGGGAGTTTTATGTGTGCTATGATATGTACTAGGCCAGATATTTTATAGGCAATCAGTGTGGTTAGTGGGTTTATGGCTCATCCAAGTAAGAAACATTGGGAGGCAATGAAATAGGTTCTTCGTTACTTGAAAGGTACTATTGATATGAGCACTGTGTATGAAATAGATAATAGAGTTATACAAGTGGAACGCTATGTGGACTCTGATTTTGCAGGTGACCTTGATAAGAGAAGGTCAATGACAGGTTATGTATTTATTATGAGTGGTGGACCAATAAGTTGGAAGTCTACTCTGCAACGTATTATAGCCTTATCAACTACGGAGGCGGAGTATATAGCAGCACTTGAGGTAGCTAAGGAGGCAATTTGGCTGAAAAGTTTAGTGGGTGAACTTGGTGTGGTTCAGGACAAGGTATACATTCTCTGTAATAGCCAAAGTGCAATTTGTCTTGCTAAAAATTTAGGTTATCATGAAAGGACCAAACATATTGACATCCGGTATCATAAACTTCGAGAATTTGTTGATGATGATGGCACAATTGATTTGGAAAAGATCTCAACAAAGGATAATGTTGCAGATATCTTGACTAAACCAGTTTCCCTGGACAAGTTTAGGCATTGCCTAAACTTGATAAATCTCCAAAGTTGCTAGATGATGTATACCCTAGGGAGAGAGGGTGTTTGGAGAGAGAGTTCATCTTGAGGTGGAGTGATTGTATTCTCATTGTGGTGGTATGAGACAAGGTGGAGAATGTTATTTAGTGTCTCAAATCTATGAGGGCATTGGTGTAATTTTGGGTTTATTAGTTAATGGGCACTTTAAGAAATGTTATATAATGTATATAAACCCATGCTTTTAAGGGTAATGATTGTGAGAGTGCTAAAAGAGAGGAAAAATAAATAGTGAGAACTATTGGGTTTTTCCTACAGTGGCAAGGGGGAAGAAGATTGTTGACTAATCTTCAAGGGTTTTTGTAATCACTCATTATTAGTGGATTTCTCTCTAGTTGCTCTTCCAGTAGACGTAGGCAAACTTGCCAAACCACTTACATCTTGTCTCTCCTTGATGTGTATGTCCCTCTTTCTTTGTGTTCTTTTTTTTTTTTTCCTAGAATGTATTGGGTGCAAATATTCTTCTGTGCACAAGGTCATTGGCTTCCATTAATAATCAACAAGGTGGATTTTACTCATAATAGGAGTATCATGAAAATTTCATAAAGAATCATTTTCTCTCTAACAAATTGACCCCATGCACAACCTTTGGTCTCTTAAATTCATATTTCTCTTTCAGTGAAACCATGTGTGCCTGTGACTTGACTGTTGATTGCTTATTATAATCTAAGTCAAATTAGCAGTCCCTTACTCTCTTGCGGACTTAGATTATAATAATGCAGCATTCCTTTCTTCCCTTGTACTTGCTGATTTGACTATTGATTGCTTATTATAATCTAAGTCCGCAAGAGAGTAAGGGACTGCTAATACCATTTGTTGTTCACACTAAATGTTTGATTAAGCTAATGGAAGCTCGCACTTCATTGGAGTTTCCTGTTTAACTTAGCCTACCTACTTGGAATTGGAAGTCACATTTAGGACCGATCCAAATGATAGTCATTTGGTTCACATAGCTTTAATTTAGTTGACCATTAACAAGCGATAAACATAATGTTGGTCAAAAGCAGGACACACCACCCATTACACTTAATTAACAAAATTATCCGATGTATAAGCAGAGTGCTACCGCTGATGCACCTACGTACACATTCATAATTAGGGTATGCCCTTTTTCTTTCGTTACAGGCAAGTATACTTATGTAGATGCACCAAACAAAAAGCCATTTAATGCGGTTGGTCACAGAAAATAAGGTCTTTCCCGTGATGCTTGTCAAATGTTTTCAGTGACACTTTCTTACTTATTAAGTAAATTTGAAATAGATTTAAAAATTAGGATAATAAATTTTAGGTAGTTTAATTCATAATTCTTTACTATAAATAATAATAATAAAGCAAGAAAAAAAAAAAAAAAAAAAAAAAAAAAAAAAAAAAAAACCAAGTGTTGTATCTGTATTGAGTTGTCTTCATATTCTATTACCGGGCCATCAAAAGGATTTCTTATAGTAGCTTGTGGGGGCTGAAGGGTATATTCGATACCCCCGGTTGACCCTAACTTTAACCCTCCCCCTAACGCTGAATCCTAAAGGGATCTTTATGTAAAATTCACGAGCTTACCCTTTACATGTGATTGTCATATACCGAGAGTTGAGTTAGGAAAATGCATGTTTGGAACTTCGTTGTCCAATGAGTCTCTCACAGTGAAGCTTTTCTAGTTTTTTTGCCTATGGATGCAGGCTCGTTGCTAAGCACGTAAGTCTTATGTTCTCTGCGTAATTATTTTCATCATCATTTTCCTGTTTGTTTTAGACCCTAATTTTATGTTTGTCGCAATAAGCGAATTCCTGACCTTAAACCCACGACCTCATGCAAAAAAAAGGACATTACTAGTGTCATGGGCTTAGTTTCTCAGACTTTTATGCATACTTAGCTTGCCTTTTCACTTTGCACTAAGTATGCTTGACTAAAATCTTAGAGGAAAAGATCAATTGAAGGAGACATGAAGATAACTCTAGCTTTATTGCTTTAAAGATGCTTACAACTCTTGAATTGGTGGTTGATTATAAGATGTCTTACAAATGAGGGAGCTCTTTTATTTATAGGTGCTCACCCCTTTTCCATCTTCTCAATCAATGGTGCAGATTGTTACGTGTGTATTGTCTAGATTATTCTCTAAAATATTCTTACAAAATATATAAAATCTACCATATTTTAGATCTAAGATATTTTTATAGCCACTTTTAGAATTTGGGTCTTCTAAAAATGAGCTTTCCGCTATAGACCTTCAATAATGAATCTAAGTCCTTCGAACCAAGTCAATGAACCAAAAAAAAACATCTCACATCTCTTAAAGCTTATAGGCTTTGGTCATGGACTGCATAACAAGAGTCCACAACACTACGCACCTCTTCCTGCCACAACCTAGCGAGAAGGAGGCCTTCGAACATAAACGTGCACCAACTGTATGGTATCTCCTCAAGGCAACAATACTGATGCTGACATAACTAGCAAGTGGGACCTTTACTAGGTTTATAATGCAGTGGAGGTTCCATGTTGAAAACAAAGATTCATGCAGACAAACATCAACGGTCAATAAATATGAAAACCTTGCCTAGCTGTAAAGCCGCAGCCTTGTAAAGTGTATCTCATGTTGAGGGTCCTGCCAAGATGGAGATAGGTACGGAAAGGAAGTAGGATAGGGTCCACTACATATCATGGAAATTTCGGACAGAATTTGAATCCATTATCAGGTAATCTAGAAGCTTGACTTTCTAAAGAGTCATCCCCTTCTTTTTATTGACTCACAGGCACATCTTCTGGTCTCTTCAGGTGACATATCTCTTTCAGCAAAACCGTGTCGTCTGTACTTCCATTCTTAAGGCCTCTTGGTGGGTTCCCATTTAGTTAGGAAACTGGTACCTTCCCTTCTTTCTCTGCTTTGTACTTTCTAAATTGACTATTAATTTCTTATTAAAAACTTATACATCATCACCAACAAAGAAAATATATGTTATATTAAAGTAACGAGTAAAGGACCTCCTAGGGACAGAGAAGTGAATTTTCTTTTGCTTTAAAAAAAAAGAGGACACAATTGATGATATCATTGTCCCGTTCATACTTAGCTGTCGTATTAAGCTCGTTAACTCACGCTTCGTTGGAGTTTCCTGCTTCACTTATCTTGACTGCTCGGAAATCCGACGATTATTAGGTGTGAAACCTAATATGACCATTCTCTGTGTTCCATGCAGCTCTAGAAGTCTTGAATAGTTTAAAATTTATCATAATCTTCGAATGAAAGGGCAGTCAAAAAACAAAACACAAACAATGAAGAAGGGCAAGCTACAGCTACAACCTATAGCCTAGTTCCACAAGAAGGCGCATTTTCTGTGAGGTTATATTGTTGTGGTAGCTCGGGGTGGCCGTGTGCGTGTCTAATATCATTTTTTCTTAAAAGAAAATAGCCCCAGTGCACAAAGCTCCTACGTATGGGATTTTGGGGAAGGGCGAACCCTTATTAATAGTATGCAGTCTTATCTTGCATTTTGCAAGAGGTTATTCCCAATGTTAAACCCATGACTTCAAGGTCACATGGCAATATTTCTACTGTTGTGCTAAGGCTCCCCTTTAAAAAGAAAAAAGGAGAGAAAAGAAAAGAATAGTATTGAGGAAGGACAAGCCGGGCATCCGCCTGGGATCACGTGTGATCAAACCCCAAATTTGATGAATAATTCATCGAATTCTCCCATAATATTTTGAAAGCCTTTAACCAGTTTTTATTTTCTTTGTTTAATCTTTAATATTAATATGGAAGTTAAACTCCTCCAAAGCACGAGTTTTCTGAGTGCAAGCTTCTCACATCACAATATTTTGTAGATACGCACAACTTGGCCCTCTCATCTTCATTATTCTTGCTTGTGTCTCTTACTGCTTTTAGTTCTTACCGAAGGTTTTTGGGAAGATGCCATTTCTTCTAAAGGGGAGGCAACAAAGCCTAGACCAACAGAACTTCATAGAATTGGTGAGTGCACAACCATGTACTGTCAAAGCCTAACGAGGTAGTCCCTAGTCTTATGCCCTTTAACCTTTTTGTTTGAACACAATCGGCACTAATGTTCTTGTGGATAGCTTTATAAAGAAAAATAAGTGTGGTATTGGAAAGTGGAGTCTCTTCTTTTCCAAATGTGGAGGAAGTAGATCTGGTTAGCGTTGGAGAGCTTAAGTAGGGCACAATTTAAGGCCAAAGGGCGAAGATCGGAAAGGGATAACATGGTGCCCTTAAAGCTAATTTCTATAAAGATAGAAAGCTAGCACTATGACTCTTAAAGTAAGAAGTGTTCATTACATTGGTCTGCCTTTTTGTTCCGCCAAAAGGAAAACATTGGTAACTCTTACTTGAAAAATAATTTCATGTTACATGGAATGAGAAATGGTATCCGAACTAAGTTTCAGACTCACTCTAGAACCCTGCCTGGCAAATTTCCTTCTTTGAATGATTTAACTCTTTTAATTTAGACACAAAATTCATGACCATTGAATATTTTATACTATTTTGAGCATGAAAAATAATGGTTTAATTTTTAAAATGAGAAAACTAGTAGCTAGAAGCATCCAATGGGCATGATCTTTTGTAGATAAGGGATGCTAAATAAGAAGAATGACTCAGATCATCTAAAGATAAGAATTTATTAGGCAGAATTTTAAAGTCAATCTCGAAACTCGGTCTGATAGCATTTCTCATGAACCGCATTATGTGTGCATATATGGTGGTGGCTCCACCAACGTTCGAGGAGTGGATTGACTCGCATGCATTCCACTCTAGAAAGTGTTCTCTTAAACACAATCGCGTCAGGTTTATCTCTCCTATCCACATCGTTCCTTTCACTGTTCTAGTGTCCCACTTCATACAAGGTAGCTACTATCTACTCGCTTCCTACTGTTCTTCTACTTATGGAAACTCACTGATTATTCAAAGGAGAAATGGTATAATGTTTTGATAGTGATACTCCGTTAGTACTCATTTTTTGTGTGAGCGCTTCGATAGCATTTGATGACTTCTTAACTTATAACATGCTTTGGAGTTCTTATATCCTCGTCTTCCTTTCTGGCTTTGTGGTTTCCCTTTTCAGCATTAAGCTACTTAATTTGGAATCAGGCCAAAAACATTTTTGTGTGTGACATTCTTACAGAAACACAGACAGTAAATGTATAAGAGTCTAAGTAGACGGGTTTTAAATGAGAAGTGACAAACACGTGATCCTGTGCGTCCAAATCGTCATAAATTTCAGGTGTCTCAACCGGATTTATTGAAAATGATAGCCTGAATGCTGAGTGCGCAATTGACATGGATAACTTGCTTTCGCTTGATATAATAGTTTTTCCTAGTTAAGAAGATAAAATCTCAAATTTATAAATACCGGAATCTTGTGCAAAATAGAAATCTAATGAACCTTAGTTTAGAGGCATGCTTATAGCAGTTTTTGAAGATAGTTGAAGCTTCTCAATAAGTGCAAGAGTTATGACAGCTCTATCTTTAGGATTGAAATAAGTTAAACTGAATCTATACCTTAATTGATTTGCATGCAATATGCAATTGGTCTCTAGATAAATGCCATAAAATAAAGTCCTCAAAATCCCTCTTCTCACAATAATTCCTTAAAGAGAGAGAACATCAAAAACTAAATTTGCTTCAAAAACGAGATCAAAATGAATTAAGTATCTAAGTTTGAGAAGAAACTGAGAACAAGGAAAGCTTTGCAATTAAAAGAACACTTAAAGAGATGTCAACATTATCAAACTCTTAAAATGAACCAAATTATAGAGATGCAATAACTAAAAAACTTGAAAGAAAAGTGAAGAGTAGAGAATGTCTTTGCTAGACAGACTATAGAAAGCCATAAACTAGAGCGCTTAGGAAGAAAGATGAGAAAGTATAAGGAATGTCATAAGGGGGCATTTCCTTATATATGGAAGCCTTTCTTGGTGGACAATGTACTTAAGTTGGCCTTCAAGTCTCTCAAAACCACCCTAACACTTTCTCTCACTTTGGTGGGCCCTACTAGTTAGTTGAGTCTTGTAGTGATGGACCATCTTTGCATTGATGGGCCTGTATACTTGAACCACTCACTCACACATGTGTGGGCCAACTGACTTTGTTACAAGTTTTATAAGGCAAGCCCTTATATAGGGGCGTCTCTCCTCCACAAATCATAAAAGCAACGTGCAACAATTGTCTCTTTAACTTTAAAACATAAGTCTAACAAAATCATGATTTGCTCAAAGATAAAACTAATTCATCTATGAAGATCATCATAGCTACGTAGTGTCAAATCTCCACCATCAGCAACTCCTAACTCTATAAATGATTGAGATATTACAACTCATACTCTGAGCTGTCAATCTACTTTACAAAATAATAATGATTAGGGTTACCAGCAAAAAATTCTCCGAATAATTGTAAATCTTTTGAAAAAGTCCTAACTTTTTCACGCCTCAACTTCTTATGGAACAAATCATAAGTTTCTAGATTTTTCAAATTTGAAGCAAACTACAAGAAATTAGCACGAATTTTCCTTATAGAACCCATATTTCACAAAATTTACTAAATTCTCAAATACTATTTATAAATCTAGTTACAAATTCCAATAAAAAATTTAAATTCATATATGACAAATAAATTTTTTTTTTTTTTTAAATTTTCATGAATATTTGCAGAATTATACAAATATTAGGCCTGCCAATTTATTCCCAAATGCAAACTTTGTGACTAGAATTAGGATCAACTATTGAGAAGAATTTGGGGCACTGCCTATCTAAAATGGCCCAGAAGTCGAACCGGTTCAATTCACCAAATAATTGGTCCCACATGTGCATTTAGCTAACTATAGCTTCAAAATCCTCATATTTATCACGCAAGTGAAAGGAGCTTCTCTCCTAGGTGGTGACTAAGGTTCAAAGTTGCTCTTGGGTGCGTCTATCCAACACAAAAAGACCCCAAAAAAAAAAACCCCATGTATAAGCTCTTTCGTGATCTATTAAACTAGATGATTAGATGTAGTTCTAATGTTTTTTTCACTAATAAACAACTCCCTTATGGGTTCTCTATAGATCCATATAAAATTACAAACTTTGAATTCGCGAATTAATCAGCAAAACCATAAAAATCAGGAAAAATGTTAGACAAGAAGATTGACTTTTTCATGTATTGGTCTAAGCTAGCAATTTTGACTTTCCCTTGTATCCTCCACTTTCTTCTATGATTGACTCACGTTCTCCTTATTTGTCTGAAGTTTATGGAAGTTATCGTTGATAGCTAGACATGCAAACAGAAACCTTGTTCTACCTACCAACAGGAAAGGGACTGTAGGGCATTTGTGTCCTGAGCCTAAGCTCATACGTAGGAGAAGAGAACTAGAAAAGTTTGTCCACGTAAACGTCTACATGTAAAGAGTCAGCCTTGCAATGTGTGTATTATGTTGTGGGTCCTGCCAAGATGGTGATAGGTACAAAAATCGAGATGTGTGTCCGACATATCACGGAAATTTCCAAAGGAATTTTATTTAATGAGCAGGTAATCTAGAAGCTTGATTTTCTAAAGGGTAGCCCCCATGTTTGTATTGACTGACATGGACATCTTTTGGTCTCTTCAGGTGATATTTCTCTTTCAGCAAAACCGCGTTGGCTGTATTTCCATTCCTAGAAATCCTTTGTGGCTTCCCATTTAGTTTGGTAAATGGTGCCTTCACTTCTTTATCTACTTTGTACTTTTTTAATTGACTGTTAATTGCTTATCATAATCTGAAAATCATTAACAAGTGATAAATATGTTATATTAAAGTAACAATCCTGGTTATGGACCTCCTAAAGATAGAGCAGTGTAGTTTTTTGTTATGGAAAAAAAATTGCTCTTACCATTTTTATGTTCATACTTAGCTGTCGTATTACGCTTGGCAACTCACTCTTCATTAGAGTTTCTGCTTCACTTACTTTGATCACTTGGAAATCCGATGATCATCAGGTGCGAGCCCTGATTTGGTCTGTGTGTGTGTATGACACAACTTTAAAAGTCTCGAATATTTCAAAAAATTTCATAATCTTCAAATCAAACCTGAATTTCACTCATCAAAGGGAAAATGCAACTCTAACAAAGAAGAGGGGCGAGCTAAAGCTGCAACGTCCGGCCTCGTTCCAGAAGAAGGATCTTCTGTGAGGTCACTTGGTCGCAGTTGCTCAGGGTGTGCTTGAGTCTGATATATATATATATATATATATATATATATATATATATATATATATATATATATATATAGAGAGAGAGAGAGAGAGAGAGAGAGAGAGAGAGGACAAGCCAGCCATCCGCCTAGAATTATGTTTGATCAAACACAAAATTCACGAATAATTCAATAAATTCTCCTATAATATTTCAAAGCCTTTAACAAGTTTTTATTCTATTTGTTTAAATTTTAATATCACAAGGGAATTAAACTCCTCCAAAGCACGAGTTTCTATAGTGCAGGGTCCCAACCATCACAATATTTGGTAGGTGTATAACTTGGCCCTCTCGTCTCCATCATCCTTGCTGGTGTCTCTTACTCCTTTTAGTTCTTACCCATAAGGTTTTTGAGAAGATGCCGTTGCTTTTGAAGGAAAGGCAACAAAGTCATGACCAATAGAACCTCTGAGAATTGGTAAATGCACAAGCAAATCATGTACTATTAAAGCGTAATGAGGTAGTCCCTAGTATTATGCACTTTAACCTTTTTGTTTAAACATAAAAGGGTGAGTGGTTGATGCTGATGTTCTAGTGGGCTGTGGCTTTCCTTATGAAGGGAAATATATGTGGTGCTGGAAAGAGGAATCTTTTCTTTTCCAAGTCTGGAGGAAGGATATATTGTTAGAGTTAGAGAACTAAAACTGGGTACAATTTTGGGCAAAACTGAGCAGATAGAAAAGCGAAAACAAGATCCCTTCAAGCTAACTTTTTATGAAGATAGAAAGCTTCCAATTTGATTCTTAAAGTAAGCAGTTCTCATTACATTGCTGTCCTCTCTCTCTCTTACAAAGCAAATCACTCTTACACTCTCCTAAATTAATGCCCAACCAAAGCTAAATAGGAAATTGATAACTCGAATCAGTGACAGATCATATTTCAGAGAAGGTGCCGAGTTGTCTGTGACAAACAGTGGTTCCCCTTGCCAATAAGGAAAATCCGCAATAATTGCATAAACCTTGCCAATCCCGGTCTTAGGACAAATTGACATACTTGTGCCTAGTATCCCATGCGAGTTGTGTTGTGTGTGAGTGTCAGGGAGAGAGAGAGAGAGAGAGAGAGTTTCCATAGAAATTAGACACTCTAATGGACGAGTGATATTGATATTTTTCTAGCAGCTTGACTTTTGGTTATCTGTTATCTGTGGTGTCGAAACTTGCACTTTCGCAAGTCTCCTCCTGTTATGTATGCATGCGTGGAAGTGGCTCCACCAACCCCCCTGGTGAATTGACTCACATGCATTCCACTCTACAAAGTTTTCTCTTCGACACAACCGCGTCAGGTCTATCTCCCTTATCCACATGGCTTCTTTCACTGTTGTAGTCTCCCACCTCATTACACGGCATCTATTCGCCTACTGCTGCCCTTTTACTAATGGAAACTCACTGAATATTCAACGGATATATAGTATTATGTTTTGATAGTGATTCTCCTTTAGCAGTCGCTAATGTTTCAGACCTTTGAAAAACTTTAATGAATTGTTAATTTATAAAAAAAGCTTTGGAATCCCTGATGTCCTCCTCTCCTCCTTTCTCGCCTTATGTTTCCCTTTTCAGCATTCAGCCCCTTAAGTTGGAATCAGACCAGAAACATATTTGTGAGTGGCCTTCTTACGTAAACACAAAAGACAGTATATAAGTATACTTGGGCAGATAATAAACGAGAAATGATAAACAAAAGCGATCACTTGACTTGGGTTATTTCTCATTATAAATAATTATTTCCATTAATTTCATATGATATTTTTACCTGGTTAAGAAAGTAAAACCTTATATCATGGCTTGTTCAAAATAAAAACCGTTTCGTTAGACCTTATCTTAGATGTGCAGTGCAAAAATCTCCACTCCATCCTAACTCTATAAATATTGATCAAGCTATTATTGCCATTATTCTAAACCATCCTTTATGTATGTATGTATGTATGTTTGTATGTATGTATATTACTAAGCCCTATATTTTACAAAATAGTAACAATTAGGATCAACTAATCAAGGAGATTTAGGGGCGCGGTTTATCTAAGATGATCCAAAGAGGCAAGCAGGTTCAAATCATCAAATAATTGGCCATGCATGTGATTTTAGCTAACTATAGCTTCTAAATCCTCTGAATTTACCTATAAACACTGTATATTATCTCTTTCAATGATCCAATAAACTAGATGATGAGATGTAGTTCTCATCTTTTCTTCACTAATAAGCGGTTCCCTTGTGGATTTTCTAAAGAGCCAAACACATTTACAAAGTTCAAAATTGGGAACCAGCTAGGCAAAAAGCCATCAAATTCATGAAATATTTGCGAAAAATCAGAAAAAATGTTATAGAAAAAGAATTACAAGAATATAAATTTTATATTATAATTTGCGTTTTTTTACTAGGTATACAAATAATATTTGAAAATTTAGTAAACTATTTTTTGGTTTATGTTTAATTTCATAAAATTCATATTTAATTTGGTTCATCTGCCTCCAACTAAAAATACGTAGGAAATTTTCAATTGTTCGAGAAAAATAGAAATCAAAAGGTGAGTACTTTTTAAATAAAATCAAGTATTAATATTTTTTTAGTAATTGTGGACCCAACTTACTAAAATGGAAAACCTAGTGTGTGTACATATATATATATAATATAATATGAAACTAGAAGATTGACATTTGCATGTCTTAGTCTAAGCTAGCAATTTTGACATTCCGTGATGTGCTCCACATTCTTTCATGATTGACTCACATTATCATCATTTGTGTAGTGTTTGTGAAAGTTGCCATCCGTGATTAGACTAGCAAACAAGAACCTTGTACCACCTACCCGCGGCACATGCCAAAGATACTTACGTCAGTTGTGACCTTATTCCTAATCGGAAGCTGCATACGTTGGAGAAGAGAACTAGACGAGTTTGGCTACGTAAATGTCTGTAATGCTCTATCTGCGAAAGCATGCTGAAGTCAGGGCTGGCTGGCTCGTCTAGCTCTGGGCCCTCGATCAGGGTTCTTTCACGTAGACCCGATGTAAAATGTCTATAGTTCTCGGTGGAAGCATTCGGAATTCAGCCCCGGCTGGCTCGTCTAGCTCTGGGCCCTCGATCAGGGTTCTTTCACGTAGACCCGATGTAAAATGTCTATAGTTCTCGGTGGAAGCATTCGGAATTCAGCCCCGGCTGGCTCGTCTAGCTCAGAACCATCGATCAGGGTTATTGTACATAGATCCAAGCACAGGTTCATCTGCTGTGCCTTGAAAGTTAACAAAGCTTTGATATCATGCTGGTTTACTATTCATCCTATAAAAGCTTAAGTTGATAAAAAAGTGTGCATAAATGGTGTGCCTAGCCTTATTCTTCTATTTTTTTTAAAGTAATTTATTCCGTTCATCAGATTTTTCTCAACTTAAGATGAGAGGGCACTAAAAATCTCATCCAACAAATACCCCAGTTGAAGTGTAGATTGTACTAATATAAAAGAAAATCTTCGTTGAGTACTTTCCATACTTCAAAGAGTGAGGCCCATCGTATAAGTACCTATTAGGATGAGATTTTTAGTGCCTCCCCATCTTAGGAGAGGTTAATCTGATGAACAGAATGAATCCCTCAAAAATATGACCAGAAGGGCTTTTACATCGAAAATCTACCTCGCTTATGTGTGTGCGCCATATAAGAACCCCTGACACTCGGCGGCAAATAATGCCTCGACTGCCATGGATGAGTTTAGAACCATTCATGCAAGCAACATCACAGTTGCATAATATAGTTGGGAATGACTCATAAGATGTGTTTATGTAATGGATAACCCCTTGTGTTTTGGTGGTGTATCTAATGGCAAAGAATTAGCCAACAATTTGTACCGAGACAACTTAGCATCTCTTGAAATACGCTTGGCAGTAGGTTTGAGTTTTTATCTTTTCTTTTGGCCAGTGACTAAATCTAGGAGCGTATGTGAGTGATTTTCTTTTTAAATTTAGGAAAATGTGCAGCATATTTCCTGTCAAACAACTCAAACATCTTCTCTACAATACATTTGATTGCAGGTTTGAATTGTCTCTTTTTTCTTAGGATGGAAATTGAGTATGCAAGTAATTTACTTTGTAATTCTTCGCTTATAATATATATATATATATATATATATATTGTTAATATGATATATAAGGACCGCTACTGCAAGTAATACTACACCTTTGATCATGAAAGATTGGTTGCTTGTTGAATCGTGTGAATTGCGTGAAAGTAAGATACTTTAAATTTGGGGGATAAAAAATTTCCTAAAATGTTTTTCGCGAAAAAAAAAATGTGAGTGAAAGATCTCAAAAATCGATTTTGGTCTACACATGATTATATATACATATATATATATGTGTGTGTGTATTTATATTATCATGCATGATAATGGGTGTAGTAAAAATAGGGGAACGTGTAACCGCTGATTCTCCTGTTGATGATGTCGTTTAATTATAAAGTTTTATGGCCGTACTTTCTCCCTCCATCATCATTTAATGGATGAGATTTTTCCTGGCACAGTATATCTAAGACAAAACGGTACAGATGAATGGTTCCTACATTCTATCGAGCCAATGCACTTTCCATTGGCAGTTGGTGGAACCAGAGTTTAGCTTCCAGTGGACCCCAATTTGTCCAACCACAGATAAACAGTGGTCATTGTAAGTTTGGTGGAAAAGGCCTTGCCCTTTTCTCCCCTGGGAGCGACCTTTTGACATTCGCAATAGCCGCAGGCAGAATCCGATTTTTCGCCACGTTTTCTTTCTATACTAATATTTTGACATTGATTGCCACGGGAATACACTTGGTCGTGTACTCTGGCCTTTCCTGGAACCATCTCTTCGAAGGGGCCCTTTCTTAGCTTAAAATGTGAAGTGGGATTGTCTACAGTTGTTCTACCCTCTGCTCGGCGATTTCGCCTGCAGACAACCTAGATAGATCCTAATTTTGTGTAATCTAACCGTTCATTGTGTATATGCCAATCTCAGGTCTCTAATTACTATATGTTTAAAAGTTTCAATGAATATGATTGCATCAATGATCCATACCGTGCCTTGAACCAAAACTCGAACCCATATGATTCCCCTACGTGTCTTAATCACATCCTTTAAACGGCTGGTAACAAATTTAAAAACCACAATCTGAATCTCGACCCATCAGAGATCTAGAATCATCTAAACTGAAAATGGTTTTGTTCAATGCTCATCCACATCGAACTCTACAACAAAGACGGTCCAGATCATTGAAATAGTGGGCCCTCTGCTGTTGGTGTCACGTATCAATTGGCTGTCCACAGAGCGCAGACCTAGCGGAACCGAAGGACCAGTAACTTTTCCGCCACGTGCATAATCGAAGGGGGGATACGACAATACGGCAAGATCGTGTGGCTGTCTCTAACAGCTGCACGTAATCTCGACCCTTAATAGTGACCACACGTGTCCATTCCTTCTCTCCTCGGCAATTAATCCGCGACTCTCCAACAAAACCTTCCGAGACCATCTATTTTGTCGTTACTCGCCAAAATAACGACACGAGAAACATTAGCCATCCAGAAACCCACGTGCTAACCTTGCTTCCGCGTTGATCCACGTCATCAACCTTAAGACTGCCACGACTACTCTGACTTTCCGCTCTTTTCAAAATCGCTCTTTTCAACTCACGCGCTTCCCACACTGCGTATATAAATCCAAGCCGTCACTCCCAGCTTCCCAGCAAGCAAAAATTCCTGGCCGAACAACACTCACACCAGCTAGCATAATCCGCTATCCAAGTTTAGCAACTCGCCGCTAGAGGGCCGATCAGCCGGAAAATGGTGAAGCCAACTGCAGGAAAAATTGCTGCCGAAGCTGAAGCTGCAACTGAACTGAAGTTTAAAGGGGTCAGGAAGAGGAAGTGGGGTAAATGGGTGTCGGAAATCCGGCTACCCAACAGCCGGGAGAGGATCTGGTTGGGGTCCTACGACACACCGGAGAAAGCTGCAAGGGCGTTCGATGCTGCCATGTTTTGCTTACGGGGTAAGCATGCCAAGTTCAATTTCCCGTCTAATCCGCCGGAGATTCCCGGGGGAGAGAGGCTGACGCCGGTGGAGATTCAGGCTGCTGCGCAGAGGTTCGCGAATGAAGTGGGCCAACCAGAGTCTTCGACGGGGGATAAGGAGCGTTCGGTCGTGTCGGAATCTCTATCGCCTTCGTCATGCTCGGAGGGTGGGTACTTGGCGGAGAGCGATATGACCGTCGATTGGTCCTCCTTTTTGGATTCGTTGGCTCCGCCGACGGATTCCTGGAACAATGTGGCGCCGGATTACGAGAACTTATCTGCCGG
Organism: Warburgia ugandensis; assembly: GCA_035236585.1. NCBI lineage: Eukaryota > Viridiplantae > Streptophyta > Magnoliopsida > Canellales > Canellaceae > Warburgia > Warburgia ugandensis. The sequence continues at coordinate 2,028,178 of CP141126.1, forward strand.
TTTGAATGATTTTCCAGGGGACTTGTTTTTCCCTCCTCCTGCTGAGACGGATTTTGGGACGGAGAAGGAAAATGGTGGGTTTTCTCCGGCATCGTGGCTGTGGAACTTTTAAGTGTCGGAAATTGGAAAAGCGGCGAGTTTTAGTAGCCGGAATCTGACGCTTTTCGGCCGAGATTTTTTCCTTTGCATGGAGCCATCCTATCCATTTTTGTACTATTCTTCGTAGGTCGAATTTACTTCGTGCGCCCCCAAGTATTGTTTATAGCACTCTTTCTAGCATAAGAATGGTCCACACCATCTGTCAGTAAATTGACAACTATACCCTTGTGCATCCTTGAGTGTTGTTTTTAGTATTCTTTCTATATAGGAGAATGTTCCATACTTTGCTGAAAGGACAAATATACCCTTGTGCATCCCTTCTAAAGCAAAATGACCACTATACCCATGTAATTTCCCTTTAAGAAAATTTACTCTATTTTTGTGCTTAATTGGCTCCTGTTTAAGATTTATAGTGAGACTTGCACCAATTTCTTCTGAATTAACAAGAATCCTCAGCCCAACAGTCATTTTATTTTTCACTCTCTCATATATATGTATATATATATTATACAATTGTTAAATCCGTTCTGGTGAGAGTCCATTCTGGGTACTGGAAGGAGGATACTGCTGTTTCTGCAGTCCTGGCAACTTATTAGAACCAATTTTATGAAAGAATATATTAAAAAAATCTGTTCTTAATATAAGCTGCTGAAAACAATTATTCTTTCAAAGGATAATCCGAAACAAGTAAATGGGTCTAGAGTTGATCACATACCGTCTTACAAAGGTGTAGATTCTGCTTCTGTGTTTTCACACAAACAAAAGGATTCGTCGATTCTGTTCAACGTATTCGACAACTATGCTTTGATGGAGAGTTTGCCAATGGACTCTTCGTGAACTTCGATTCCTGAAGATGCACATTTATCTTTCTTCCTGTGTAGAGATTACAACAATCTCCATCACAGCCAGCAGAGTAAGGCTGTGATTACGCCGTCACTAGTGCATTTGACTGCTATATAACTAAGTGTGCTCAGACTAGAGTAGTACTAAGACAGTGGTTTCTGAAGAAATTCTCGGATTGCACCTTCCGTTTTGCCTTTGGCTACCCAAGAAAGAGAGAGAAAAATCAAGTAGAGTTGATTTATTATCAGTAGGCATGCATGCAGGCCCACTTTGAATACATCAAGGGCTGTGATTGCACAAGATCACAAGAGTGGGCCCATCACAGCAGCTCTCTTGACCCTTGATATGTCCAAGAAAGCTTACATAATGACTAATAGTTCACTAAATAATTTCACTTGTGAAGGAATTTCCTCCCCCTGAAGAAAATAGAAGGTTTTAAGTTACCATCGTACCGTATGGGAAGGCTCTTAACTCACCGTATGCGTCAAAAACTTCTTGTGTCTTCGGGGGAACATTGCTTCTAGAAACTAAACCCAATGAAAACCCCCCTACACTGAGCAGGAGACCCGATGGGCCCACTAACATCGCGACGAGTCAGCAAAAGCTGACACACGTGTCCACATCGACAGATCCTATCCAAGATCAACGGTTCTCCATCCACCTGTCCAACATTTGCACTTTGGACTTACACATCGTCAACCTTTCTAGTATACGCGTAGATGTTACGGGTCCTTTTGGAGTCTTCAACGCGTCGCACTATATAATCTGGATGTCGCCGCACTTCTTCGTAACAAACGGAAAGACTGCGTGCGAGAGCTGAAGAAATTCGAATACTACAATGACGAAGTCGTCGGAAAAAGGGAACCGGCTGGAGAGGAGGGAACATTCCGGGGAGGGAAGTAGCCGCGGAGGGAGGTACAAGGGGGTGAGAATGAGGAAATGGGGGAAGTGGGTCGCGGAAGTCCGTCTTCCGAACACCCGGGAGAGAATCTGGTTGGCCCCTATGAATCGCCGGATAAGGCGGCCCGCGCTTACGACGCTGCCGTATTCTGCTTGCGCGGCTCCAATGCGAAGTTCAATTGTCCGGAGAACCCGCCGGATATTCCCTCGGCGGAGAATCTGACCCCGTCCCAGATTCAGGCTGCTGCTGCTAGATTCGCTCATGAGAACCCAATACCAATGCAGGGCGATTGGAGAGATGGGGCGTCGTCGTCAGCAATGCCGGAGAGCAGAGATGATGGGAACTGGCCCCCGTTGGATCCGATGCTATCGGAATCGACTGCGGATGGGAATTCGGCTTCGGGAGTATTATTTTCTGACGGAAGTACAACAGGAAGAAGAGCAGCGGAAGACGAGGATTCCAGCAGTAGCCTGTCGCCGCGACTGTGGAGCTTCTGAAAGTTCTCTGTTTTACTTCATGTGGTATCTTGCTAGCAAAGTGGGCCCGTGTTGCTTTTAATTGTTCGGAGGTGCGGCGTAAAAGATATTTTTCCTTATTTTTTTGTTATTAAGTAGAACAACTTTTTATTTGTTCTTTTAATCTTTTTTCTTCATGTTTCTCTTTATTAAGCAGGAGAAAAAATACTTCTAGATACTTTATAAATGAGTGGATATGGTGGTGATCAAGGTAATCTGTGGACCTGGTGACTGTTGCTAGTGCCTGTTGGTAATTTCAATAGCGAGGAATCCTAAACGGAGCCTACCTTGGCACAATGGGACTAGATCACCTGATCTTAGTGCGTAAAAAATCATATAGTTCCAATAATTTTAGAATAGTAAATCGTCTAAAATGTCTTTTATTTTTTTTGTTTATTTGTTTATGATAATAACTTTATAGCGAAAAAAATCATCCAAACTACATGTTTTTCGAATTAGTTTCAGAAATGAGATGAACAAGTTGAATTATACAAAAATAGGCTTTTGCTTCTGGAGTGATCGTTTGAGCACATGCCTTGAGCCCTGTCAAGATAAATACATTCAATCGAGTCCCAAGCATGCTTGGAGCTACTGAGTCCAACAATGAGTTTAAAATAGGGGTGTAGGTTATGCTCCGCCTAAAAGACTTTCAACTCTAATTTACCATGGAAAACGTCAGTGACACTTTTTTTGTTTTCACTCAAAGCTTTCTTGGCGTTACTCGATGGCCTTAGAAAGCTAGATGAGACACGATTTGTTTCGCCGCCTTTTCTTTGTAGTAATAGAAAATGCGACTAAATGGAATGGCTCAATATAAAAAAGAAGGCAAGAAATACGTTGACTTAAAGAGCCAATGTGTCTCTACCAACACAGCTCACTACTGCTCCTACTCAAAAACACAGGAAAGGAAGATCTCACTCAGAAAGGTAGGAAAGAGAGTGGAGCAAGGGAAGGTTGTTTGGCCGCGTTTCCTTTGTAGTACAGGAAAGGCGACTAAATGGAATGACTGAATATATAATATAAAAAAGGCAAAAAACATGTTGGCTTAGAGAGCCAACACAGCTCACTGCTGCTTAGAAAGGTAGGAAAGGAAGTGGAGCAAGGGAAGGTTGTTGGCGTACACAAAAAGGGAGCCACCAACCCTTATCATAACAGCAAAGAAAGCATGTCCTGTGGGCTTCCAAGCTTCCATGGGAAGAAAGTGGTTCAGTCCAACCAACTAGTAACCATGAATTAGCAATGCAAAACCTGAACCAAAGCCAGGGCTTATTTCCTCTGCCGTATAGTAGGAAAGGTAAAGAATGGTATAATTACGACCGTGTCACTTTCTCCTCACCATAAGCCTTCAAATTCAATCGTAATGCAACCGTTTCTTTTTGTTTCCCGTATGGAGCAGCAGTTGCAGTATAGAACAGCATGCAAAAGAAATGAGGGTAGATCACACTTTTGCAACCCTGTACTTTCCTCCCTTCCTTGAAGTTGCAGGTATCAAATCACTGCCGTCTTATCTACTTTGTCCAACGTGACCCTTCAGTGTGTGTGATCTTCCGGCAGGGAAGAAGTATTCAATCGACCTTCCAACGGGAGAGGGATGAAAGGACTCATGGTTTTCCCTAACTCGTGTACTAAAGTTGAACCGTGTATTGATCACATCGGAAAGTAAGTTCAGCCCTTTTGATATAATTAATAAAGTAACTGTGATTATCTATGTAATAAGGTTAACCCTTTTGATCTTAATTAATAAAGTAACTAGTACTGATGTGAAGAGTAAAAACAAAAGGCAGTCACACGGCTCCAAGGACAGGTTAGTATAGAATCTTACCTTACATTTAATCACTGGCTATTTTTACTAATCTTTAATTTCAAAGTGACTCCACTAGAACTTGACTTTATTAAAATAATAAAAGAAATAAGTTTCGTGCAAGAAGCTCCAGCATATGCTGGATCTGGACAAGGGGTGAATCACAAGGATAAATAGTATGAAGTTTTACCTTGTATTTTACAAAAGGTTATTTCTACAACTCCACCATCAAGCCAAGACTTGACTTTATGAAAAAAGTATAGGGGCTTATTATTTGATCATGACATCCACCCATCATGTTCTCACTTTAGGAAACTACAAGAGCTTAATCAGTAAATCGGTATTACCTGTCATTAGTAGCCGTTTAGGGAAAGACGCCTGGCACTAGTGAGATCTTGATTCCCTTTTGTCCTCTTATAAAAAGAAAAGTGCACTAAGGAGTGATTATTTGTTGAGCAAGACCAATTGCACTTAAACACTATTTGAGTAGAACAACTCCCCCGCATTAGTCAGGCCATCGACACAGTGGCATCCCGTCAAGGAAAACAGAAATCATAAGGTGGAGAGGACTTCACTCCTCTTCCTATGCCAATGAAGCAAACAAAGAGAGATCCAGCGTAATGTTATGAATATCCTTCGCCCATTATCTCCTCATATTCCTATGTCCCCTATGTGTTTGGCTAGAGAGAGGCCAAAGTAATGCAGTGAAAGAGCAGGCCTTTGTCACAGTGAATCTCATCTTTAATTTTGTTACTTCAGTGAGAAAGGGAAGGGGAAGGAGAGATCCAGCGTAATGTTATGAATATCCTTCGCCCATTATCTCCTCATATTCCTATGTCCCCTATGTGTTTGGCTAGAGAGAGGCCAAAGTAATGCAGTGAAAGAGCAGGCCTTTGTCACAGTGAATCTCATCTTTAATTTTGTTACTTCAGTGAGAAAGGGAAGGGGAGTGCCAAGGCAGTCCCCTTTGACTTTTAGTCAATTCAGAATTCACATATTTGGGATGGAATGTAGCCTTCAAAGTCGAGCCCGCCCTAGCAAGGGCCGGCGAATGAAGGGAGGGAGAAATGGGATCCCTTTGCTTTCTCCTTTTGAATATATAGCTTTCAAAGAAGTATTGACAGGGCAAGCGAAAACCTTGAGTCGAGAGTTCCATCCCCCGGTCTCTTTAGTAGTCTATGAGGCAGGTAAAGGAGGAAAATCAATCAATCACAACTTAATAGGCTCACTTGTAGCATCCTTCTTCTTTTAAGAGTTCTTTCGAAGAACCCTAACAATTTCTTTCTCGTCGGTAATGGTCTTAGGTTCAAAATCAATGTCAAACTTGAGTGAACTCTTAAACCGAAATGGATTTTTTTCTACAAGAAAATGGGCAGTTTATAGTATGCAGTCTCACTTTGCATTTTACAAGAGGTTGTTTCCATGCTTTGAACCCATGACCTTTAGCTCACACGACAACAACTCAACCATTGTGCCAAGACTTTGCAAGTAAATAAGAAAAATAGGCTTTTTCAAGGAGCAACTTTCATATTAGGAAGTTCCCTCGTTGATATTTAATCACTATCAAACAGGGATGTCAGGTGACTACAGAAAGACTAATCTAATCTTTTAATTCAACAAAAGAATTACCACCAGTGTTATAGAATGTGATTCTGAGTGATAAGATGTAGGATTGAAGGTATAGCATGGAAGCGAATCAAGCCTATGGGAAAGTTTCTCCTTAAAATGCCAAACCAAATAGAAGCAAGCAAGGGGAATAGAATCCTAGAGTTGGTACTAATCCAATTCTTCCATTCCAGAGCCCAAAGGAAGAAGAAATAAATTCCATGTAGGAAGGCATCGATGATATTATGTAATATCTACTATTTTTAAATTATAGAAATATTTAATTTCATGAAATTATAGGAAATTAAAAAATTAAGAAATTAAAATTTTGGAGATAGAATCTCAAGTTAAAACCTCAATAATTTGAATGTACTAGAGAAATGAAATTTAACACCACTAAGAATGCTAAAAATGGAGGCTGGAGGAAAAATAGTAAATTATTTTAATTTTTGTATTTAATTAAAATTAACATGAGGGGCAGAATAGTCATTTCATAGGTGAGGCCCATGAAATCAGCAAACATTCATGATGGGACAGGCAATTTAAGGGGCAGGTGATGATTACTAGCATTTATTGCTGATAATCATATCACCATAAATGTAAAACATATTTTTGAAAAAATAAAAATGTCAATATTTCACCTCAAATTTACAAAAATCGAGGTAAAATATTATATTTAAAGTAATATTAATTTTTAGAGAAAGAATCAGGTCTTGAAACATAGATATTTGAAATCATTTCTAAGAAACCAGTCAAAATGACTGTAAGCATGTTGAAATTTGAGCTCGGGTAAAAATCTCTATTTTTAGTCATTTTTGTGAATTTACATTTATCCATAAGGGTAAATTGGTTATTTCACTTTTGTGTGGGGTCCACAAAAGTTTGGTGAGCTTTTGGACAGTTAGCTCAGTGAATATCAATAATAAAGAATAAACATGATGAAGAATATGCTTTTAATTTTATAAGAAAAGTGAAAATTTATGTAAAATAAAAATAATTAAAATTTTAATTAAAATAATGCAAAAATAGCCCTATAAATACCCCTCCTATAGACTGTATGAAATTACACAAATCCCAAGGCTCTCCCACTCTCTCCCTCTCCCTCTCCCTCTCCCTCTCCCTCTATTTCCTTCTCTTTCTCTCTCTTTTTCCTTTTTCTTTCTTTTTCTCTTTTGAGCCATAGTGACAGTGTGACGACCCGGGTTTTTACACGTGATGCTATTTTGATAAAAAGGCAAGATCTCTTGTTTTATAAGCATGAAATGCATGAAAATCTTTTATGTTTTGTTTTGGAAAACAATCTTTCATGAAAACCCCGAGTGTCAAAACACATTTTCCAATTATCTAGCCATGGCAAAGTTTTAAATCAACATTATTCCCAAGAAAGTGTTAGTCACAAATTTCACTATTAGAGAGTAACTACAATCAAGTAACATTGAAAGATAAGGTAGGAGTTTACTTACTTGCACTTAGTCTGAGTGTCTTCTATCATAAGCGTTCCTTGCCCTTAAGTATTTACTTTGTGTCTGAAAAATGTTGAGGATTGGGTGAGTATATACTATACTCAGTAGGAGTCCATCACTACTAGTTTTATAATGCATGCGATGTTTAAAATCATGTGCTCTTTCAAAACATGTGCATGTCTGAATACTCAAGTTCAATATATCAAAAACCATTGTCAAATTGAAACACTAACGACTTAAAGAATCTCACAAACCAAGTCGAAAGTATCATATATATCATAACATAATGATATGGATAAGATGCTTCATTGAATCCAACTCATGGATATCTAGTATGGTATGGTCGACTAACCTCATATCATGCAATATGCAATGCAAATAAGTCCACGAAACCATAGGGTCCAACTATGCCCACGACCTCACCGCCGTGTGGTCCTCAGGTACCTAGGGACACTGCGTCATAGCCTCCACGGGGCATATGACACGTATTCGTCGTAAATCATGCAATTTATGAAATCGGTTGCAAAACATGCATGAAATGCATAAAATCTACTCATGCTAGTATTGCATTCAAAGTCATAACCCTGCCTAGAAGCCTTGTCAACTCTCTCTGGCCTGCCCTCATCAGCCCGCCCTCATCGGTCAAGGCTACACTTATTATGCAATCTATGCATGTAGCACATGTCTTGGAAATATATGTGCAATGTATTTTTCAAAACCTGTCCTCTTTGAGTCCCTCACAACTGCCTACCCAGCGTCTTTTGGGCACTCCAGCATCTTTTGGTAACCCTCAAGGACATGCAATTTTAGCAAGAATTTAATGCTCACAAATCATGCAATGTATGCAATTGTTTGCAAAACATATCTATGCACAACGTATATGCAATTATTTACAAAACATGTCTATGCATAAAACATTTATCACATGTATGCTGAATTAAGTCATATACTTAAAACATGTATTCTCAAAACAATCATGGTTCTTTTAAAAAATTCTAGTAGCGATAGAGCACCTACCTGGCTACGTCGCACTAACCCCTTTGTCCTCGTACGCTCCTGAACATGGTTTGGGGAATCAAGGTTAGTTTGGCCTATCTTTTATGGGTTTTAGAGTAGTTGGTCTTATTACTTAGGCATTAAGGGTTCATCCCTATGCCTATGGGTGTCCTAAGGTCCTAATTGGGCCTTGGTATCATTAGTTTTCCAAAGGTCTAGCAGTCACACGCCACCATCCTATTCTAAGGATCATGCCCACCTTTTATTATCCCTTATCAGGGATTTTATAATTTGGGTGTGTCTGTGTCGTTGACACGGACACAACGCCTTTTGCGGCGCCTCAATCGGAGCTCTAGATCTCAAGTTATAAGCTTTTTAGTATCAGGTGTATATAAGGACCTTAAGAGTGAAGAGCAGAATGCTAGCGCGCTGCGCGTCAACTGCATGCGCCTCATCTGCTTTAAGAAGTGAAAAATCCTAAAATGCTATCGCACTGCGCGTCAGCGGTATGCGCCCAGTGGGTGCGTTTGCAGACGCGCCAGATTTTCCCACCCGTCTGTTCCTTTTGCGGGCGCGTCCCCGGACGCACCCGTTTGGTTCTCTCAAACACGGTCGACGCGTCTCGTTCCGTCTGGAACGTCTTGTTCGTTTGGGGATCGGGGCGTCCTCAGGACACCCTGGTTTGACCCTGTCGAACTAGTGCAGCCCAGGGATCGTCCCTGGGTCCTTGGTGACTCTTCAGGGCTCTATTTTGCATGATTTTTCATGCAAAAACTTAGGGAAACTGAGCCTAGGACTACTGTGAAGACGGGTTTTGAGGGATCTTGGGCATGCCTAGCTCGTTGCTGGGTTTTTCTCCTCGTTTCTCCTCTAGGTTGCTTCTCCAAAATAGGTTTTCTTCAAGCTTTTGGGCTGCCATTAGAGGCGCCCAAGAGCTCTATTTATAGAGCTATAAGAGGGTTCTGAAGGGGGCTCTCACCGCCCTTGAATGGCGGTGGAGAAACCTCCAGAATGGCGGTGATTTCTCCTCCAATCACCGCCGTTCTAGAACCCTCTAGGAGGTGGAAGATGAAGGGTGCCCGTATCAAAACGGGCCCCTGTGTTTTGCAAGCTAAATTCGTTTTTAGTAAAAATTATATTTTTGGCCCTGAACTTCAAAGGGCCATAACTTGCTCATTTTAACTCCGTTTTGGGTGATTTTGGTCTTGTTGGATTCCTTTTTCTGAGACGCACCTAATGGCACCTAATGCGTGCCCCATGATGCTCCTTCCACCTAACAAATGAGACGACCCTGCGACTAGGGTTTTCCCCAACCTAGCAAAATCATCTCCAATCTCCCTCCTCTGGCACTGGTAACTACCTAGGAACCTCAGGATCGGGTTCCCTGCAATCTCCTCTTCAAACCCCCTCTCCCATTCCTCCTCCCTAGCACCGACAACTACCCCGGCGGCAAAAATATTTTAGAAACCCTAGCCATTCGACTAGAGCTTCAAAATCCGACAAGAAACCATGTTTTTCGCTCATTTCTCTGCTCCAAACCAAATCCAGGTAGGTTCCCTCCTTTTTTCCTCTGTTTTTTGACCAAAAAGGGGAGGATTCACCGTTGAATCTGCTTCATCAGCGATTGGTTCACCAGTGAAACAGATCCGGTAAACCTTAGATGAGAACCACCCAGGAACGGCTCAGATGAGGATTCTGAGCCGTTGGATGGAATTGTGGGACCCCGAAACCCCAAATCTGATTCAAAGTGAGATTTCCAATTGATCTAGGAAAAACTAATATGACGGTCCAGATCGGACCATCTTGGCTATCCCAGGTCACCCATCCTCGTGCCACCGACTATCACCGGTGGAACGTGGGGGGGGGGGGGGCGCTGATCAACCCGTCAATCCGGGAAACCCAGATTGAATCTGGGACCCTTATTTTGATCTAAAATCTTAAAAATGCAATTCAGAGCTCATTTTAATTCCAAATCAAGATCGAAAAGAAGCTTGGGATTTCTGGTGAAGAGTAAAATCTAATGAAACATAAATTTTAGGTTTTATTCACTGTAAAATTCTATAAATTATAAAAAGATGTACTAATTCCCAAGATCAGTCAAATTTGACATGATCAGACCTTTGGTTTTTTTATCCATCAGTGATATAGTAATGAGAGAATATGGAATTAAGAGTTAGATGTGACTGATATGAGATGAATTAAGAAATTTAACCTAAATGGAAGAGAAATCTCAAAAATAATCATGAATTTACTTGAAACAGTATGGATGATAATCTAATGATAAGATCATGAGAAATGAATGGCCTGATGTGGCTAATTTGGGATAGATTGAAATCTATGCCCATGATTTGGATAAATTGACTTAAGATGTTCTTGATCTGTTGGATCAAGAAAGATTAGATCATATGATAAGATGCATCAATGATCTAGTGATGATATCGCATTAAGAGAATGTGATAGATCTGAATAAAAATGAAAGATAATGATCTAGTGATGATATCGCATTAAGAGAATGTGATAGATCTGAATAAAAATGAAAGATCAAGATCTAAATCCTTAATGGGATGAAAAATAAATAGAAATCAAAATATGATCATTTGATCAAAATGAATAAATATGATGTATTCAAATGAGCATGTGAATTATTAAGTTCTATTGTAAATGTTCTTTTATTTGCTTAGTAGATTTAATTATTTAATTTATTTATTTACACTTTAATAGTTCATGTTATGTAAATTACAAGAAAAATATAATTAAATGAAAATAGATATTAATGGACATTTACAATGAATATGAACATGGACTTAGTAATAGTAAGGGCTATAGTTAGTAAGACAATATAAGGAATATCATTTTCTTGGCCTAAATTAAAAGAATAATAAACCCCATGAATGACACTTTAAAAGTTCATGTATTTAATTAAAATCAAATAACAAGAGTACTTATGGTTTAATGTTCATAGGAACCTTATGAAGGTTGAGCTAAGGTCACCCTAGTAAATGCTGAACATGGTGGTTAAGGGGGTTCTCTAATAGTGCCTCAATCTTCCCCCACCTTTTGACGATGTTTGTGAGGTCTAAACACCTCCTTACATGAGGATTGAATTAACTACTCTGTGAGTAGCTTTTAACAAGTAAGCCTTAGTCAATTCTAAAATAAGGAGGAGCTGTCTAGAATTAGGAGTGCATAAATTATCTTCAATTAGTAAAACATTAACTTGTTGAACAATAATAAGATCATAAAAGGATTGTAAACTATCTAATCCTAATAAAAATGATAATTAAGATAATCAAACAAGATCTATAAGGAGATCTTGAATGATCAAGAATAATAAGAATAATAATATTGTATGTATGTTTTGAAGTAGTATAAATATTAGATTCAAATGTAGATCACTATATTAGACCCTTGATTAATACGAATCCAAGGAACAAGATCCAAATCATCCTATGTAAGGACGATCAAAAGAACAATTAGGAAGTATAAATGAGTTGAGGAATGACTGTATACATATGATTTGATAGATACATAAAGGATATGATTATCAAGATCAACGAGAAGATGGATGATTAAAAGTAAAGGTAGGTGAACCTTTAGAATGTATTTAATATATAAGATATATGTATTTTACACATGATCTTATCTTGATAAATGAGTTTTGATTATAATTGCCTTGGAACTGTTGTGAATTAACAAATAATGTTGAAATGAATACAAAGGAATTGATTAAGTAATTATGAAATTACTTAAGACAATAAATGATATTGAAATGAATACAAAGGGATTTATTAAGTAATTATGAAATTACTTAATGGGTAGAATGGGAAGATTTGAACTATATAAGTTAGACCCCTAAATTTTAAGGAAATAAGTTATAAGCATGTCCTCTTATAACTAGACACACAGTCTGTAAATATGAAATAATAATTTTTATACAAACATGGAGGCTTGTGGTTTTGTTTTAAGATAGGGTTAGGCCTTGGGATGCCAATGCTAGGAAAGTTATGAGAGTTTGGTCACCCGCTCTCTGAAACTTATTATGATAATGATACCGTACCCAAAGAGAGGCAAAACGTCGGGTGGGGCAATTATGGGAAGGCCACCATTGTGATAGCCATGGTTCCCCTATACGAACATGGAGATGTATTTTCCACCATTGTATCTGTAATGACCCCGATTTTTTGTAACTTATTAAGGCAAATTAATAAAGTTTGAATTTTTTAAAATTCTAGGATGGAATAATAGGTTACTGAAAATTCTCTTTTTATGGAGATTATATCATGAATTAAAACATAGAAATTATGGATGTACTTGGAAAACTGATCGAAACAATATTAAGTACGTTCAATTCTGAGTTAAAATGAAAATTCCTTAATTTTCTCCATTTGGGGGTAAAACGATAATTTTACCCATATTCCATATCCAAGAAATAAGACCTCAATATTCATGAAGTACTTAGAAATACGATTCCAATGCCACTAAGTACGCTTGATTCCGAGTTCGGACAAATATTGCCTATTATTCTCCAATTTTGGAGTTCAAAGGGCAAAAACGTCTTTTCGCATAAAAGTGGGGCCCACAAAGTGGGCCAACATTCTAGAAGCAACAATAATTGCTTAGTGTATTATTGCGGATAGTGGAGATTGTAGTAGAGATTGTAGTGGGAATGGAGAATGCATTAGTAATTAAAATTTCTAAAGTAATAAAATATCTTATCAAAAGAAATGATAAAAAATTCAAAATTGGCTATAAATATGTCCAAAAATTTTCAAAAATTTTCACAACCTTAACCAAAAAATTTCAAAATCTTTCCTCGAATTTCAGCCCCAAATTCCCCTTCATCCCTCCCCAAACTCTTTTTTTCTTATTTCTCTCTCCTCTTTCTAAGTGGAACAAGAGACCTAAATTCAATTAGGCACTCCGTTCCAGATAGAATCTGATAAATTCCACCATCCATAACCTCCTATACTATAGTATATAAAAAATCCCCAAATCAATTTCAAGATCCAACGGTTCCAACAACATAAAATCACAAAAACAGGGACAATCAGGCTATATTATCATCAACCGGTAATTCTCTCAAATTGGGCATCAATTATATTTTTTTTCTCCAATCAGGTAGGTGGAACTACTTCTCATACATATTTATTATGGTTTAGTATAATTTTTATTTTTCTGTAATTTAATTTGAATGAAAAATGGTAAAAATAAAGTAAATACAAGAGCCTTCAATTTATGGTGATAAAGAGCTCAGATGGAAATTCTGAGCTTTCCAATCGATCCAGAAGGGTCAAAAACCCTTATGATATAATTTTTAAGAAAATCTAATAAGGTTTGGACCCTCAATTGAGAGAGATTAGTTCTGCAGGGCCCAGATCAAATCTATACCCTAGGAACGGCTGTAAACTTCAATTTAAGATTGTGGAGTCATATGAACTCCAAATTGAGATTGGAAAGAAGCTATGGAAATCTTGTAATGTCTAGTTTCTAATGAAGTCATAATATTTTTAAAAATTATTCCTGAATTATTCTGTATTTTGGAAATAAGTGTCCGATTTTAAGATCTTTAAGATCTGAGGTGATCAGATCTTGAAAATTTATTTTAATGATAATATAATACTATAATAAAGTAATATCTATGGTTAATTTGGACAGATCTGGGATAAATTAGGGGATCTACCCTTTATGGTAGAAAAACCCTAAAAATACAAAGGGACCCACTTGATCAATGAGATCAAGTATGATCAGATCCTTGGGATGGATTAAAGGGATGATATTATGATAAAATCAAGTTAGATCATGGATGAAATGGGACAAAATCAAGTGGATATGATTTTTGGATCTTAATGGATTAAAAGCCTTAAAGGCAATTAAAACCCTTGATCTAAAGGAAAACACCTAAGATCTAATGGTTGGATCATATTTAAAGGCTTATAATAATCTTAATATAATTACTTTAATTGTCTTTTATTGGATATAGAAGTGTAAATGTGATTTATGTTCTAAGTTTTAATTGTCTTTTATTGAACATAAAGGTGTAAATGTGATTTATGTTCTAAGTTAGAAAGCATGATAGTGTAATCTTTAAATTTTAGTATGATGTGCCCTAAATGAGTAATTTGTTAGTAGATTTGATTATCTTAGGATCATGTTAGTGTAAATTAGATATTTAAACATGATTCCATTAAGATAGACGTACAATTTTATGTATTTCATAACTTAGGATCATGTTAGTTTTATTTCACTAGCTTAAGTTACATTCATAGGAAGAATGTTAGTATACAGTTGTTAAACTTATATTTGATTTATGCTTTCAAGTTTATGATTTACTTATTGTCAAATTTTATTCAATTGTTAAGTAGTTGTTAAGATATAAGGAGCATAAATCACCAAAAATGTAAACTAATGAAATATAAAGATTCATGGACAACTCAGATGAATGAATGATTTTGACTTAATAAGGGCTACAATTAGTAGGACAATATAAGGAATGATTTATCATTTCCTTAGCCCATAGTAGGAAAATAATGAACATCCATGGATGACATTATGCATATCCATGGAAATTAATTAAAATCAATTAGAGAATGGACTTAAGGTAAAGAGCTCATAGGAACCTTGTCAAAGGTTGAGCTAGTACCACTCCAGTGGACTTTGAACATTGTGGTTATAGGGGGTATATAAGAGCCAAGTGCTTTTCCCTCACCTCCCGTTGACGTAAGAGAGGTATAAACCCCTCCTTACATGAGGGTTGTATTAACCACTTTTTGAGCAGACTTTAACTGGTAAGTACTAGTCATCTTGAAATAAGGAGGAGTTGTCTAGTAATAAGAAGAAATAAATTATCTTCAACCAAATAAGACACTAACTGGTTGAATAATAATAAGAACATAAAAAGATAGCAAATTATATAACCCTAATAAAAATAGTAAGTAAGATAAGGATGATCAAACAAGATGAGATCTTGTATGATCAAAAATAATAAGGAAAAAGAAACATCAATGTAAATTAGATTGTTATGTATGCTACAGATAGTATTTGTATAGATGATATTAAACCCATGGATATATGATATTGAAGGAAGAAAGATTTAGAACATCCTACATAAGGATGATCAAAAGACCATGTAGTATGTACCCTTGATTAGAAAAATGACATTATACATATGATTTGACAGATATATGTTGATCGAGGACTATGGTAGATTTCAAGGAGTAAGAATACCTTATTAAGGTAGGTGGATTATTAAGAATGCCTTTACATGAAGATACATGTCTAATACATGATATTATGTTTTGAAGTATTGACATGTATGATACCAATATATTAAGGTAAATACCTCAAATTGAAATATGATCCAACCAAATGATGAGGAAAATAAGTATTAAATGGTTAAGTTGAGAATTGAGAACAACTCTAAGTGAATAGGAAAGTAGAAAATATTTCAGCCCTGGATAAACAGACAGATAGTCTGATATGTATAAGTATTATTTTACATATAAGCTTGGAGGCTTGTGGTTTTGTTTTAAACAAGCATAGACCTGGGGATGCTATGCTAGGAGAGTTAAGAGAGTTTGCCCACCAACTCTCTGAAACTTGATGATATTGAATACCAAGCCTAAGAAAGGCTAAAAGTCGGGTGGGGCATTTATGGGAATGCCACCATTGTGACAGTCATGGTCCTCCCATATGGACATGGATATTGTAATTTCCATTGAGAATGGTATAAGTGGATTATTGAACAGTTATCCGGGTGAGCTGTACGGATCAGACTGCAAGCATAGTAGTCCTTGATTATTTTGCATTATGATGCATAAGAAATTGGCATAATGAGATGCCTTAAGGGATGGCATGATGAAATGCCAGGTAATTATATATTACCAATATTTTTCCCAAGAAGGGAAAATCCCAGTATAGTAACTAGCTGAAATACAAATCTCCTATAATGAAAGGAGTTGATCAGCTTTGTATGGAAATAATTATTGATTATTTTTACAATTTTAATGGATTTGTCCTTATATACTACGTATGTATAAAGGTGAACACAAATGACAAGGAAATGAGATGTTCATATCAATAATAGTGGTCTATGAATGTGTTTATGATAGAATGAATTATGGGACAAGTGAATATTGAGATTTTACTGTCAATAACTTACATTCTTATCCCCTACCAAGCATAGCTTGCTGAGATATTGTAAATGTCCGAATGTTTACAATATCTCAGATACAGAAAAGGAGACTTAGGAGCTCAAGACTTGAAGAACTAGTGAAGAATAAGTAATAAGGGTATATCCCTTAAAACATTGTATAGAGAGCATGTATTGTATTTAGAACTTTGTAATTTGAATTATGTATTTGGACAAGTATTGTAAGGATACAATGGGTTGTGTATTGTGAACCACTGGATGGATCTTGAAAGTTTAATAAAATCATATTCCTTCAATGGAATTTTATTTTGTACACAAATTGTACTTATGTAATGTATGAAGTGGTGACTTAGGTTTTCAAAACAAGTGTTAAAATAAAAGAATTTTTGCTGCTTTGTTTTGCGAAATTTTTTTTACTGAGGGGACGCCCTTGCCTTTGAAAATTATATATTATAAAATGTGTTTCAAAAACCCGGGTCGTCACAGTATCAGTGGAGTATGATGCAGTTATCCGGGCGTGCTGTATGGATTGAGACTGCGAGCATGGTAGTCCTTTAATATTTTGTATTATGATGCAATTATTATAGTATGATGAGATGCTTATGTTATGGCATGATGAGATGCTCGGTAAAAGTTATTACCAATGTTATATTGGAGGATGATTCCCAATACGGTATGACTATATATTAACACATGGTGTTAATATTGAAATCAGTTTGGAAATGAAATATTATTGATGATATTGACTATATTCATGATTTTTAGTGGTTTTATTTATATGTAATATATATAATTGATATGATGAGTGAAGGATAAAATAGTTATCCAATTGATTTATATCATGGATATAATGAACTGTTGATTTTGACATATATTGAATATATTTCTTAAATCCCCTACCAAGTATAGCTTGCTGAGATATTGTAAATGTTTGAATGTTTACAATATCTCATATACAGTTAAGGAAGATTGAAAGCTCAAGACTTGTGGATAATCATTATCGAACTATGGCTCAGGATATGTACTCTGAGGAAGATTGTATTGATTATTTTGTAATTTGGATTGTAATATTTGGACAATGTATGTAATGACTACCAGGGCTGTGTATGTGAACCACTGGATCGATCATGATTTTAATAAAAGTATTTCTATTGATATTCAATGGAAATTTTATTTTTTACAAAAATCTATGTATGATAAGTGATTTGAGGTGGCACTCAGGTTTTTGACAAATTAATTTTAAAGAAAATTTGTTTCCGCTGCTTGTATTTTAAAAGAGTTTCAAAATCAGGGCCATACCTTTGCAAATATTTATGAAAATGTGTTTTAAAAACCTAGGTCATCACATGCACATCATCTTCGGGCGTGACGAACACATGCCCGTCCTAGGCACTGTGACACACACGATGGTGCACATTGATGTCGCCCTATTTATATATATATATATATATATATCAATTTTTGGATGAAATTGGGCCCTTCATTCACTAAAAAGGTGATTTTATGAGCTATAAAGGTCCAAATCATGATTCAAAAAATCCATTGCGATTGTCTCAAAGATGCGAACCTAGATTTAAGATGAAAACTTGGATTTGAATATCTTTTAAATAGTTAAATCACTAAATACCATTAGATAACCTAGATCAAACCAATCAATGAATGATCATGCCTTGAAACTTGATTATATACACTAAATATGAGATGATCTAGAGATTTAGTAGAGTAAATCTTATGTGATAGTTAAGAAAAGTGATCTTGACTACTGATCTGATCAAGTATCTTGGGATTGGCTAATCAGAGAGCGATCTGACTGTCAAATCAACATATAATTAGGAAGACATATATAAATCATTAAATAAACACTAAAATTAGAAGGATCATGATAAGAATGATTAGAATTGATGATCATACAGCAATTATGACTATTATGGAGTGATCCAACAGCCGGATTGTCTCCAAACTTTACGAGATGTTAGGGACTAGCAGTTCATTGATTAAGGGACATAAATTAAGTGGATCATGACATAAATTGATGATCAATGACTATGAATGTTTGTCTAGATGTTAGGAAAACCTACATCTAGTACAGGGTTGACCCAATAGAGGGTTAATTAGATGATCTGGGCCGTTGATCGAGGATTAATTGCCAGATCAATGAAGTTATCACTTGGATTTGTTTACTTTGAGATGTAGGAACACCAAGTGATAGATGACTTATGATGTGACATGTGTGTCAGAGAACACGACGTGACATTGCCTACGAGTCTGATTGGAGTACCACATTTATCGAGGTAGGTGATTTCATTCTAAATTTCTCCATGAGTTCAGTGATCATGACATGTTTTCTAAGTTCTTGAGGCATGTGTTTTGCGTCTTACATGTTTACATAAATATGTTCCATACTTCTTGTTGATAGCATGACATTCAATTTTAAGAATAGTTATGTTTTACATGTGATGGACTGTATTTATCATGGGCTTTGATCATACATATTGAGGTTATTTGACAGAGTTTTTTTTTCTATGATTTATGGCATGTTGTTGATTTATGACAAGTGCTTCCACCCAGTAGGTAATATACTAAGAGGATAGTAAGGTTGGCCACCCACCATCTAACTTTGTAATGGTGATGATTAGACACCACCCTTGAGAGAGCCAGGTACGTAAGTGGAGGTATCATGGGTAGTCCCCCTATGGGTTTGTTTCCCCCATGGGAACAAAGAAAGTCTCCTGTTATGGTGTCGATGAAGAGCGACAATGGTTAAGATCCTTGTGTGGTTACCACTGTAGCATAGTAGCTCATAAACTTATTCTGTATGCTCATGTGATATTTATATGTGGGTGAATCGGGGTAAGCCGGGTCTAGGCTGTGAGTGACTCTAAAGGCTAATATGGGCTACATGGGAGGGACCCAAGGGTTGGTATAAGTACTCATCACCGGTGATTGAGTGTTGTAGGACACTCTTATGGCTCATTTTTGTATGGTGCCCTATTTATCATGACATGCATTCATATTATTCTGTGGACATGGACTTGTATTGTTTTAATGGATGCATATTCATGTTTTGGTCATGCCTTGCATGTCATGATGATTTGACTTGATAGCAATTTGTGCAGACTTATGATTTTCATATGTTATTCATTATAGGCATCCAATTATTTGACGTGCCCTGTATATATTTTATCTTATGAGATTCACCATAACATTGATATTTCACACTTCATGATTTATTAAGCTTTTATTGCATGTGTTCACTTATACAAGCATAGCTTGCTGAGGCATTGCAAAATAAAGCAATGCCTCAGATTTGGAGTGCGATAGCTAGAAGGGAAAGCGGGTGGAGTAGCATTGATTTGGGCGAGGACTTGAGGACCGTCTGTCTTTTATATTCAGAGACTGATTAGTGTACGTCTCTTAGACTTGTATTAGACTTTTTGGGACTGTACTCGAATGTTTATATATTTGGATAGATTGGACCCACACCATTGTATAGTGTACATTTACTTATACATGTGGATAATGTGGTGATCATGGATTGAACTTGGGGCTTTTAGACTTGTATTAGCATTGTCTTTTCACAGTTAGTGTAATTTATCGCAATTTTGAATTGAGCATGTTCAGAGTATCTAGATTTGATTTTTGTCATTGTCGCAATTTTTGGGATGTGGTTGACTGCTGGGGTTTTCTTCTAGATAATTGTTTTTAACGTTGTGTGAAATTTACAAATCTTAAGTTTTCATTTTCAGGGTTCCCGTCTATTTTATAAAACATATTATTATTACTATTTACAACTTTGGAAAAAAGGTTTAGAAAACCCGGGGAGTTACATATTATCGTCTATTGTGCAGTTGCTTTAGCCTAGGAGCCAACCTAGCTAAGGCAATATCCAAAGTAGGGTAGCTAATTGTGTAGATAGATGCTCTTTCCTCTAGTGGGAAATCTATTCCTTGAGTTGAGATTCTACTGCTTAGATTAGATGGTTAGCTTAGTAGATGCTTTCTTGTAAGTCTACCATTTAAAAAGAATGTCTTGTGTGCTTGAGTTAGTTCTTAGTCCTATAATGACTACAATATTCTATGCAAGTGGTAGAAGCAACGCTACAAATTCAATGCTAAGCACTCAGCACGCTCAGGGTTTTGAAGACTCTTCCCCAACAAGATAGCTATTACAGAGGAAGAAGTTGAGGGAGGGGTACCAAGGAGACAAAGACAACTATATAAGGATTCAATAGCTCTCCTTTGGCTATCTTTCTTTTTCAAGCACTATTTCCTTAAGAAGGATTAAAAGACAACTACTTGACAAGGTGTTGCTAAGAGACAATACAAAGTAACACTAGACTCCTTCCAGTAACATACCAGCACAGCAATGCTAGCTATGTTATGAAAGTGGATGGATAGGCCACCTATCCCATACCCAATCCAAGAGAGCATCCTAGTGAGCCTCTTGTTGGCAGTGAAGGAAGTAAATGTCTCATTTTATTCATTGCAAGGTTAAGATAGGGAGCCAATCCACGGAGTTTCTCTAAAGATATTTAGGTAGCGCAAGCTGATTCACTGAACGGAAGGAAAAGAGTGTTAAAAGCTCCATTTCTCTATGTTTATGGATCAATTAAAACCTTTTGAGGTTGAAAGTGTTGTGTTAGATTTGTCGTAGATTAGCAGATTTGACAATTAGGATCTTAGGATCTGAAAAGACACAATCACATATACAATGGAGATACAAAGAGTTATGTGGTTCGACTAAATTTGGCCTACATCCACGGTAGAGAAGCAGGTCGGATTACATAAGAGAGGAGGAGGAGGAAGAGGAGAGCCCTCACTACATTCAATCTCTCCCTCACTCACACAGAAGTCCTAACCTTAGACACACACACACATGTATATATAGGATTCTCACTCACATTGGTGTAAACCACATGCGGTTCCAACATAACAATCTCCTCCTCCATGCCCATGAGAGGAGGATATTCTAAGTCCTTTAAGCTTAATTCACCTCTTTCAAATTACAAACATATCTTTGATCTAGCTCCCCCTCCAATAGTCGTCTGTGCTTTCCAGCGCTCCATTAACCGTCTACGCATATTTGTAGCTTTTGCTAGAAGGGTTGCTGCTTCCCCTATTTAGTATTCTCCGCTTAGTTTAACTACTAATTAGTCATTGAGTATACTTCAAGCACCTATAAGCCTGTCAATGCCTCTTGCACCCGCCTTCATCAGCCTCTCTCGTTAGCTGCTCACAAATATCACTTGAAATAGTTAGTGTCTACTCAAAATGGTCACTAGATTCGCTTGGCATGGTCTCCGAATCTACTCAGAATTACTCGCATCTTTCACCAAGTCATCTAACTACTATTCATTGAGTCATCCTACTATTATTCCCTAGTCATCTCGCTACTATTCCCAAGTCAACTCCACTTGTGATCATCGAGTTCACTCGCAATAGTCAATGTGCTTACTTTTTGTTCTTGGCCATCAATTATCACCAAATTCACTCCTAACTATTATCGAGTACACTAGTAGCTCTCACCGAGTTGTCTCTTAGCTATCACCAAGTCTACCCACTAGTATAGATTTTTCTCAACAGGAGGTGGTTATTATCAATTTCCTGGAGTACTGATGTTGTTCTCCCTGGGATGTCCTTCTCAAAATTGTGGGTCTCTCTCTCGCTCTCTCTCTCCTTTCCTTTTTCCTTTCTCTTTCCGGCGCATCACGGTCTGTCAACAACGCACGTTGGCTTTGTCGCGAACTGGTGGACGTACAGCCCAGCTGGACCTCCCTCCAGACGCTAACCCGCTGCATTGTCTTCCACCAGCGATGGCACAGCTGTCATCATCGCTCCACAGGTGTTCGGCCACCTCCGATTTCCTTGCTCCAGTCGGGCCATCTCATCGACGAGGCCCCCTGTTTTCTTCAATCGATGGTGAGTCGGCACCTCCCCGTACCACCCCCTCTTCCATTTTTATTTTTATTTTTTTTTGGCTTTTCTTCATTTGGGCAGTGGTATGACGTCGTCAGCTCCCCCGCCTCTCCTTTCTTCTGTGTTCCATATCTGCGCACATGGCAGCTCCATTTTTCTGTTGACCTTCTTTCTCTCCATTAGCCATGCCTTTTCCACCACAGATTGGCAGATAGCGCTACTGTGATCGCCATCCACGTCGCTCCACAGTGGAATGTCAAACCCATGTTCTTGAGCAAATATCTTGGAACAATGTTTTTTCCAGTAAGCAGTTTTAATAAAAGGACACTGAAACTATAGATGTTTGCTTGTTGGGTGAATGATTTTCTAGGTTATGACTTTCCAAAGCATGGAAGTTGATGGAAGAAGAAGAAATATTGTGTTCTTGGGGTGAATTAGGGTCGCGAAATGGAGTGAGGCTATTGTCATAAAGGCATAATTCAAAATTGTAGATTTAAGGAGAACATTGGAAGATTTGACGTTGCTGTGGAACATATTGGTACTTTGGTGGAGGTAGAGTAGGTCTGCTGCTAAGTCCTTTGTGATTTTTTGGCAGGATGCTCAATGGAGAGGTTTTCGACCATCGAAAGGTCCTGATCTGTGAATTAGCCAGAGCAAGCTACTATTGGGTAAGTAATCATACCCCAGCAAGTGTTGCTCCTTAGCCTTGACAATACGCCCTCACTGGCACGAAGTTTGAATGTCTCAACCTTACGAGCACCTCCATTTGTCTTCTCAACTCCTCTAAGCTCTGATACCACTTTGTTGTGTGAATCTGTCATAGAGTGGCAGATTTGACAATTAGGATCTTAGAATCTCCAAGGACAAAATCACTTGCACAATGGAGACACAAAAAGTTATGTGGTTAGGCTAAACTTGGTCCACATCCACCGGAGAGGAGGTTTCACTATTTGATCAAATTATGTAGGGGAGGAAGAGGAGGCTCAAAGTGTGATAACCTCAATTTTTAAATTTTGATTTCAAATGATTTTGAATTAATTTTCATAAAATGCAAATTGAAAATTTGAGGCTATTCACATTTGATGCCTAGTCGGTCATGGTGGGTAGTCCCGAGAAGAGATGCTGAGCTACAGGATGTCTGCTTTGGAGATCCTGAGAGTTAATCCCACATTGTCTGAGGAGGAACTGGGTTAGTTATAAGACTTAGGTACCTTCTCAGTACACATGCATTTTTTCTATAAAAAAGAACAAAAATGTGAGGCTTCGTCCAAAGTGGACAATATATATATATATAAACTTTGCCAATGCCGGTCCCAAGCCTGGATGAAAAAGGAGGGTGGTCTTGCGTCAGGTGCCAACTGGCAAGGGGGAAGTTGAAGATGATTATGTTATTCCTTTCTTATAAATGAATATACATTTGTATATTAGTTTGTGAAGAAAAAATGAAAATCATCTCCAGCTTCTTAAAATACGGCCACCCTTGTGTCAGGTTGCCAGCTCGCAAGGGTTTAGCTGAAGATGATTTTTGTTATTTCTTTTATGCTTGCAAATGAATATGCATTTTGTATATTAGTTTGTAAGGAAGAAATGAAAATCATCTTCAGCTTTTTAAAACTACAGCAACCCAAGCATGACATGAATCAAAAACAGGCATTCCCTCAAGCTAGGGCATTCCCCATAAGCGACGTGCTACATCGGATCCCGGGTGCGGTGAAAAATAGACAAGGGTTGCTAGGGCGTTCTCCCAGCAGCGATGCGCTACATCGGATCCAGGGTGTAGTGAAAAGTGGGTAAAGGCTGCTAGAGTGTCCCCTCGGAAGCAACGCGCTGCATCAGAACCTAGGTGTAGTGAAAAGTGGACATGAGTTCACACCATGGAGGTTGAGAAAGGCGGTAGTAAATAGGGTATCTCCAGAACATAAGATTCGCATTGCTACATGGAATATAGGGACATTGACAGGTAAGAGTTTGGAGTTAGTAGATGCAATGAAACGTATGAGAGTCAATATCGCTTATATTCAAGAAACCAAGTGGAAGGGGCTAAAAGCTAGAGAAATAGATGGGTATAAATTATGGTACGTAGGAAAGGAAAATAATAGAAATGGGGTAGGAATAATAGTGGATAAGGAATTAAAGGATAAAGTTGTGGACGTAAAAAGAATCAGTGATAAAATTATAATAATAAAAACTATTCTAGGAGAGCAGATTATAAATGTTATAAGTGCATACGCACCAAAAGTAGGGTTATAAGATATAATCAAGAGACAGTTTTGGGAAGATATGGAAGGAGTCATATAAGAAATTCCCAACATTGAGGGGATATTTATAGGAGCAGACTTAAACGACCATGTAGGAAAAGATAAGGAAGGATATGATAGAATACACGAAGGGTATGGTATAGGTGAACAAAATGAGATGGGGGAGAATATCCTCGATTTTGCTTTGTCATATAACCTGTCCATTGCAAATACACTCTTTAAGAAGAGGGATGAACACTTAATAATCTTTAAAAGTGGACTTCATAAAAGCCAAATAGACCTTTTTCTACTTAGGAATAATGAACGATCTATATGTAAGGATTGTAAGGTGATACCTGGTGAGAGTTTAACCTCACAACATAGGTTAATGGTTATGGATATCCATATTAAAAGATGGAGTAAAAGAATTGAACTTCATACGCATCTAAAAACTAAGTGGTGGAACTTAAAAGGAGAGAAAATAACCTCATTCAAAAATATGTTGATAGTAGAAGGAAATTGGAACTATGAAATAGAAGTAAATACCATGTAGACTAATATGGCTAAGTCCATTAAGAAAATGGCAAAAAATGTCTTAGGAGCATCTAAAGGTAAAAGGCTATTAGCAAAGGAAACATGGTGGTGGAGTGAAACAATGCAAAAAGTTATTAAAGAAAAATGGATGTGTTATAAAACTTGACAGAAGATTAGAAATAATGAAAACTATGAACAATATAAGAATGCTAAAAACACTGCTAAAAGAATAGTAAGTGAGGCTAAACTTAAAGCATATGATGAGCTCTATAATAAATTAAGAACACGAGAAGGTGAGAAAGATGTGTTTAAACTTGCAAAAGTAAGAGAACAGAAGGGGAAGGATTTAGATCATGTTAGGTGTATTAGAAGCGATGATCAAAGGGTATTAGTCAAAGAAGAGGAGATCAAACAAAAGTGGGAAGCATACTTTCAAAAATTATTAAATGACAATGGCTATGAATATAGGGATTGAAAATAATATAAATCTAAATAACATTGGATATTATAGATATGAACGTAGGATTAGAATACCTAAAGTAAAAGAGACCTTGAAAAAGATGAAATTAGGAAAGCCCATGGGGCCTAATGGTGTACCAATAGAGTTTTGGAAGCATATGGGAGATATTTGGGTAGTTTGGTTGACCAAGTTGTTTAACAAGATTATAAAATCAAAGAAAATGCTTGATGAGTGGAGGAAAAGCTCTATTGTACCAATCTATAAGAATAAAGGTGACATTCAGAGCTGCACTAATTATCGAGGGATCAAACTTATGAGCCACACCATAAAACTTTTTGAAAGAGTGATTGAGAAGAGGTTACGACATGAAACAAGTGTATCAGAGAATCAGTTTTATTTCATGCTTGGGAGGTCTACCATGGAAGCTATTTTCTTCTTAAGACAATTAGTAAAGAAATATAGGGAGAGGAGGAAAGACCTACATATGGTCTTTATTGATTTAGATAAAGCTTATGATAGAGTCCTTGGAGAGTTAATATGGAGGGTGTTTGGGTGGTAAGGGGGTTTCTTAGGGGTATATAGATATAATTAAAGATATGTATGAGGGAGCGGTAATAAATGTTAAGACCACTAGTGGCATGACTGGTGATTTTCCTGTCATTGTAGGATTACACCAAGGATTGGCATTTAGTCCATACCTCTTCACATTAGTTATGGATGAGTTAACAAAACATTTGCACGAGGAGATTCCCCGGTGCATGCTATTTGCAGATGATATAGTCTTACTTGATGAGACAAGGGAAGGTGTAAACATAAAGCTAGAGTTATGGAGAGAAGCATTAGAATCTGAAGGATTTAAAATTAGTCGAACTAAGATAGAATATATGGAATGTAATTTCAGTAAGGAGAGTAGGAGTGGAACACCAGTCAAGATTGATAACCAAGAAGTCCCCGTGAAAGACTTCTTTTGGTACTTAGGATCATTAATCCATGAGAGTGGAGAGATTGAGAGGGAGGTTACCTAGAGAATTCAAGCGGGTTGGAACAAATGGAGATGTGCATCTGGAGTTTTATGTGATTGGTGGGTGCCACTCAAACTAAAAGGAAAGTTCTATAAGATGGCTATAAGGCCGGCCATGCTCTATGGATCAGAGTGTTGGCTAGTTAAGGAACATGGTACACATAGGATGAGCATCGTAGAAATGAGGATGTTGAGATGGATGAGTGGTAAGACAAGAAAGGACAGAATTAGAAATGAAAATATGAGAGGAAATTTAGAGGTAACACCAATAGGTAATAAGATGATGGAGATTAGACTTAGATGATTTGGACATGTCCAAAGGAGACCAACAACGACACCAGTTAGGAGTGATGCGATATAAGTAAAAGGTTCTAAAAGGACAAGGGGAAGGCCCAAAAGAACGTTGATAGAAGTGATGAGAACAGATTTAAAAACTTTGGGACTAAATGAAACCATGGTATTTAACATAGTGGAATGGAGGAATAAGATTCATGTGGTCGACCCTTAATTGGGATAAGGTCTTGATGATGATGATGATGATGATGATGATATATATTGTCCATACCCGAAGTGTTACATTTGGTATCAGAGCCTGCATATCCGACATGAACTTGTGCTAAAAATCTATTAGGCCAAAATAATTTGAAATAGCCCGACGACACTTTTCAGAGACTAAGGAGAAAGATAGGGGAATGAAATCAATAGTTGGCATAATCTTCCTCTCTTTTTTCTAGCGCGTAGCTTTATTGCTCGCATTTGGTGCGCTACAGAAAGAACATTCTTGGTTGAGGAACGACATGCGCAGCAAGAGGCACATGCAGCGCGTGTTGCTAGACCCACACAAGCGTTGAAAAGCGAAGCTAACTAAAGCATAAAAAGATAAGTGACTCATATCCATTATACGTGCCTATTGAAATACACAAGCCGATAAGAACAGGGAAATCTTACCCCGAAGTCTACATTAGCAAAGTAGACCCTTAGGACCCTTGCTACAAAGCTTATGATTAGTACATCTTCTACGTATTGTGTTCCCCAAAGAGCTCCTGTCTATATTGGTCTTGATCTTTAGCCACTTTGAAGGCTGCCAGGCTATGAATTCCATTTCTGTGGTTTCACCTCTCTTTTTTCCTGGCTTAGCCAAGTGGAAGTATTCTCTTGCAAGTTGAATCATTGATTATTTAAATTATGGCATTGATTGTGGATTTTCATTGAAGGAATAGTAATTGATTGTGGTATCTCCATATTTCTTTAAGTGGGTAAGTGAGATAAGATACTAAGAAACAAATATGAAACTGCTCATATTTGTCTTCATTTGGTAGATTTGGTTGGCACCAGTGGTGTAAGTTTAAATTAAAGAATCCTCGCTTAAGGAACACCTGTCCCTCTCATTACATTTTCCCTATAAAATTGGAGGTGAATTTTTTTTATTTTTTTTTAAGAGGACAATGAAATGTTCAACTTTAAATCTTTGAGAAAAATGATAAAAACTTTGTCACTTGTCCTAAAGATGTTAAAGAAGTTCTAGTTTCTGGAGTGAGAGATGAGCCTATATAAGAAGTTATAAAGGTATCCCTTGGCCATTTTCCTCTTTTTTTGCTCTCCTCACATATCAGACATGACTTAATAGTTTTATAAGGCCATGACATCATTATAAAGCTAAACATACTTGTGTAGTACTCAAAGTCCTTGAAAAATTGCCTCATTTTACTTTTGTTCACAAAACCTAGTGTAAATGGACCATTCACTTGCTCCCATATTGTATTTGCTAATGATTATATTTCTCCAAACCAAAAGTTAGTGGTTGAAGAATGATATTTTTCTAAAGCATCTATTTAGTGCTCCTGACTTATTTGAGCTCGCCTTTTTTTACTCTAGCTTGTTTTCTTTTATCCTTGCCTCAAATCTTTACCCACATGGAACTTTAAACAGTCAAAAGAATTGAAAAAAGCCAGCAGCTAGACTTATGGGTCTAGTTTAGATAATTCCTCCTAAAAACTTCACAAATAGCTATCAACATGACATCAAATTAATAGAGACCACTCTGCAAGTCGAATGGATGCAATCTCTACATTTCCTTTCCATTGGATAACTAAGACAAAACCCTAATCTCCAAAAGTTATGTAAATCACTAAGAGCTTCACAGTAACAATCTTTTCCTTTTCTTTAGGCGGGCCTAGTTAAGGATCTAAGCCTCATATTCGTCAATTTATTCAGCGCACCTTCTTTTTTTTATATTTAAATTCATGTGTTTGCATCACATGCATCATAAATATGTTAAGGCATTTAGTTGACTTTTCAGTGGTAACTTAACCCCACACATCTACTAGACATGACCCACTTGCATCATTTACACCATGTTTAAATTCTTTCAATTTTTTCTTTTCTTAAGGAGGCTTGGTTATGGATAAACCCATGGCCTTGCGGCCCGAAGTACTACTGAGCCTCCTACCTTTTATCCTTGACAAGTCTAGATCACCTAGTTAAAGACCCTACTTCCTTAAAATAGTAATTAGCCAAAAAAATAGCTTCAAGGCACATATGGTCACAAATAAGCAATATTACGACATCACTATTGACCGCAAATAATTAAGAAGGGCTTAACATCAATCGGGAATCTCATGAGCCTAGCCTAGCATTTTGAAAATGATCAAGACATAAGTAGTGACTCTAGACCCTATTTTATCTTCATTGAAGCAACTATGCCATCACGTGTAAATATGTGTATTGTGGACCAAATAACCCAAACTTTTAATGCTATTTTATATACGTTTAAGTGAAATAGCAACCCAAAAATTTGCTACTTATGAATGACTCTTCCTTTTCTTTTTGAAGGGGGGGTGTAGGCGCGGCGGTAAGGGTCTATTTTGAAGTGACTTAATCCTTGATTGTTATTCTTGATGTAAACTGCTATGATAATTGACATTTATTGGATCACTTTTTGTATGTTCCCTTAGTCTAGGCATATTATGTCCTTAGATTGCCTAAGAGGCCCTAATCTCCATGTCATTTAGTCAATATTGAGTAAAGCAGAATAGAAAGAGAAATGCTATCCGGCTCGATTTTTCTAACTATTAGACTCCATCAAGCTTGTTATGCCTCTCTTATTTGACTTATTTGCAAAAGATGTGGGCATTTGATGCTTTTAACTACAAGTCTTTTTCAGTTGAAAATTCCAATAATCATGCTTAAAAAATTAAAATAGCATAACTAAAATCATCTATTGCTGGTAAAATTTGGTGTCTAACCAATCTTAGGGAAGCCAAAAAAGATGGATAAGTCAAATTATACAATGATAGGTTTTAGAGTTAGTTGAGAAACTCAATTCTAATATCATTTCTCAAATCGAAAACAACGTATATGATAAAATAGGCTTCACCAGTGGGGTGAAGTAGTTTGCAAACTTGTTACACCTAATGCTAGGATCAATCTAACTTGACCAAATCCGTGAGTACCTATAATGAGTTCTTGTTTGAATTTAATTCTAATCCCCATCTAAGCCTAGAATGATAAGGACTGGGACCTACTCAAAGGATTATGCATCTATATCACCACTTAAGACGTATCCATACATAATACATCCATTTGGTGGGCCCTATATCCTAATAAAGGGGGTTTGGGGATCCACAGGTTAAATGAAGCCTCCAGGATAACTTGGACAAGTTATGTGATGGACTTGCATGATCTATTGGAAAGTATAAGCATGTGAAAATAAAAGTGGGTCCACGAATATATTTACCTCATTGAGCATGCTATGGATGAGTTAGATTAAAGATTTTGTAATTAAATGCTAGATTATTCCAAACTTTTGAGTGGACTTGGACGAACTAGTCTAAATTACTTGACTTAGTAACCGATAAAATCATTGAACAAGTACACTTGGTGGAATTGCAAATATAATATACAATTGGGAAAATAGTATTAAAATTCCATTTAAGTTTTCTTGAGGAGTCTTGTTTGTGATCTCCTTATACATTGAGAGAGGTTGGGAATTTTTTGTGAAGTAAAAGTTGATGGATCTACTTAAGTCAACTAGGTTTTCACGTACTGGAAGAATTTTGCAAGTTTCTTAAGTAGAAAGACTAATGGAATTTACAAGGCACGTTGTTGTGAAGTAGGAAGTGGAAACTAAAAAGTCTGGCTATTGATAAGGCTACTAAACATTTATAACATGAGAGGCTGTTTAGTATGGATTGAAGGAGACTCTAAGGTGGCAATCTCCTTGCTTTCTAATCATTCAAATGATCCTTGGCATTTCTTGGATTAGAAAATATGTGATCCAAGAGCTACAAAATATATCGTTCTCAAACATATTCATAGATCAACTGATGAGCTTGCAAGTGCTCTTGCATGAGGTGTTATTCTTGCATTAGTCTGATCCTAGTGATCCTTTTCTTCCTATAGACCCCATCTAAAGATCACGAGATTTCTCTATAGTAGAATAATCACAAGATTCTCCTAGGAGTTCTAATTGTTAAGAACAACACTTTCCGGATCAAGAAAGAAATACAGTTTCTGAGCATGCATAGAGAATCTATTTGTGGATCCATCCCAATAAACTTGCACAGGTCAATAGCAAACTCGCCACTTGAGTCCCTTGCCATATGAATATTTGATTGGCATGCTGAAATTCAATAGAAACTAGTCATTCACATTTTCCTACAAAACCCTGAAACAAGGCCTTCTAGATGAAGAGTGTAGGAACATTAGTTTAATACAGAATCTGTACAGACATGATTGACTTGTCATCATATGCCAAATTAATAGATTCCATCATGCTAACATAGCACACGAGAGCCAAAAAATTAGAAGCATATTTCTTCTTTAATCAAGCAAAGTGGGCTCTTATTTTTTTATTTTTGTAAAGATGTAATTCTATTAAAACTTAGCTATTACATACTTAAGTGGCAATGGCATTGAGCTACCCATAGAATCCTCAGTGAGTACGTCCTTAAGAAATATAGGAGGTTCATTATACTAATAGTTGCTACGCTTTAGTGGCTAGCAAATTAGCAGTACCTTTTCCTCTCTAAGGAATGGGCTGGAAGGCCTTTAGCGATACCATGGCTTGGACGACTATCTATAAGTCGCCTTTAATCTCCACATGAGTAAAATGAAGATTGTTTGCCATTCGAAGACCCAAGGCAATGTGGGTTTTGCATATCATTTTTCTTTTCTTTAGACACAAGTTACTGTAGGGAAATTTTTCTTGCATTGGAAGATCATATGTAGAATTAAAGATTAAGTTATGTTTGTAGGTAGTTTATTTCATAATTCTTTACTAAAGTCATCGTCATCAAAGTCTTATCTTGATTAGAGATTGACTAAACAAATCTTGTTTCTTTGTTCTTCTCTATCAAGTGTCATGTTTGATTTAATTCAAAAGTTTTTAATCTTTTTACTACTTATATTTACATTTTTTTGGACTTTTTTCTTTTTTTTGGCCTTTTTAAAGCCTTAAACTTAGATAAACTCATTCCTTTTAAGAGATACCATTTTGATTTTCCATTGAACATGTCAAACTACGCGAGTTGACCTGACTTATTTTATTATTTCCTGGTGCGACTCCTAAATCTCTTATAATGTTTTTATTTCGTTAAAAATCCCAAAAGAAAAAAAGTTACTATATTTGACGCTCGAAACAGGGTTATTTGTGTCATTTCAGGATGCAGAGCATTTTGGTTGTCAATATCGGAAACAGGCGGGCACTCCCGGCAAGTCTGTGCTGTACGACATGGCCAAGAAGAACAGCGAAACGGAAGCCCAATTCCCGTAGAAAACCTCCTAACGCCCAACCTCTACACTCTGGAAAATGGCTGTCCCGATTGATTCTCCTTGGAAAACCGTAATTTTCCCTCTTCTTCTCTCCTTTTCCAGTAAGAGCCCTTATCCTAGAACCCCAATTCCTGATCCTTCTAGGCGATTCACAAAAGAAGGGAGAAGAAGAAATAAGTCGTCGCATTTCCATCTTCAGACCCACTTTTTGCGTTGACTTCGATCGGAATTGCTGGAGAAATCCTTCAAATTTTGGAACTTTTGCAGAGAAACGTTAGAGAAAGGGTTTCTTGTGAACCAGGGTTAGCCAAATGTTGAGAGGAGAAATTGCTAGTGGCCAGAACAATAAGAAAGATAGTGGTCTTGTTGCGGTCGCCATTGGTGCTGATAAGAACAGCCAACATGCTTTGAGATGGGCTGCAGATCATTTGGTCACACCGGGTCAGATTTTCATTCTCCTCCACGTTCGCAAAAATATCACTGCAATTCCAACTTCAGGTAATCCGTATCCCGTTTCTTTTTTTCCCTTATGTTTGGACTTTTCTTTTAGAAGTGAGAGTTTATGATGTTTTATGTTTGATCAGGTGGGCAGAATCTTCCGATTGAGGATGTGGATGAGGAAGTTGTAGCTGGTTTTTTGAAACTGAGAGACGCGCGGACTAGAGAGTTACTCCTTCCTTTTCAGTGTTTCTGCCGTAGACGTGGGGTATAAATCTTTTCACCATTTCTTCATTGAAGTACTTACTTTTGTAGTTGGAAAATCGACAAATTAATAGCCACAGGACTAAATAATAAAGGCTCCTTAACTTCTTATTAGTTTGGATATTTAATTATTTTCATTATGTTAATATTTTGGCTCCTATTCTTTATAGGCAAATGTTATTTTAGTGAAATTTCGACAGTTAAAAACTGCAGTGTCAAGCTGAATCAATGATTGGGATCGAATTCATATATATTAAGATCTATGGTCTTTCACGAATGTATATTCATATATATATTCAGCCCATGATGTTTGCTCACGTTCAAAGAGTTATGCAACTCAATTTAAAATAATGACCAGTAGGAAGTTAATCTTGTTAAATTATGAAGTTCGTATGAGATGAATGCTGTATTTCCTTTCTCGAAACTACGAGCCGGCAAGACTAGTAGCGGTGTTTCCTATGATCCAGACCATTGATCTCATAAAGCATGGCAGATGATCCTTACACCAAACTTCGAACCCATCTGAAAATCATAGGCCTCTGACTGTTGGCATTTAAACAGAAGGTTAGAAAATCACAATTCCGTGATAAATTGAACAACATACCCTGCACCAATCAAAGGCTTACAATCAACCAAATGTGAGGAAGTTTTATGCATGACTCATGCATGGCAAGCTTCTACAGATTAATGGCTAAGCTCATTGATGTGGGTCCCACCTGTACTTTTGCCTGCTTATTTTTACCCACTAACAATATGCGCATCTGCCATATCAGAAATCACTTGTCATGTTGTGCTTCTTGAGCCTCACGTGTATCCTTTCTGCTGCCATTTCAGTTACAGTGCAAGGAGGTGATCTTGAATGCTTCAGATTTACCAAAGGCAATTATACAATTTCTTATGCAGCAATCCGTTGATAATCTAGTTCTTGGCGGATCATCAAGAAATGCATTTACAAGGTGACTGTTGTCTTTGTCCAGTTTAACATATATACAAGTCCTGCTTTTTTATTTTTAATATTTCCCATCATTTTTTTATTTTTTTTTTAAGAAGTCTTATTGTTTATTTGATTTGCAGGGCGTTTAAAGCAGACGTTGCCACATCTGTTTCAAAGATAGCACCAGATTTCTGCTCTGTTTATGTTGTGTCCAAGGGAAAGATATTGTCAGTTAGACCTGCTCCTTCTCCTAACAAGAACCCTATTAAAACACAACTTAGCGACATGATGGATGATGTTGGACATTCATTCCAATCTACTAAAAGTTGGTCCTTTTCCATGCTGCTTGATCATTAATAATCACCCCTTTAAATAATGTATTTATTTATTCCTTTAAGTTTTGCAGTTTTCCTGACAAATGTATACTTGTGATTTACAGGTGAACCAGTTCCTGAGATGAATGTGGAAGAAGATATCAGGTGATCAATCAGAGCTTCTTGCGTATAAGCATTTATATTTATGGGACCATGTGGTGTTATTTTATTTGTGAAGTTCAAAATATTTGAAACTTTTATTTAACAGCATTTTCAGTAAACCTATAAATAGATGCTAAGTTTTTCCTTTACTATTACTCTAGGAGATAATATAATATAGTGATTTTGTTCTTTCACTATTCCGGAATAGCCAAAGTAAAATAAGCAGAAATACAGCTAGCCTTGCTTTATTTTTGTATGAAAAAGCATGGTATGGCAATAATACATCAACTGATCTGTAAAG
The DNA here is from genome assembly GCA_035236585.1 of Warburgia ugandensis. Lineage (NCBI taxonomy): Eukaryota > Viridiplantae > Streptophyta > Magnoliopsida > Canellales > Canellaceae > Warburgia > Warburgia ugandensis. The sequence continues at coordinate 2,062,902 of CP141126.1, forward strand.
TTTAAGCAGTCTTCTTGTTTTTGTGCATCTATCGTAGTTGTTCCTATTCTGTGAAGTTTCTCTCCAAAGTATAGGTATTTCTCCAGAGTTTTTAATAGAAAGTGCTTGCAGGTATGAATGTTTGAAAGATACATAAGCAAGTGTTTTTCTTTGTAGGTTATTGATTTCATACATATCCATAATCTTATCACAGGTCATCTCTAATGAAATTTGTCCTCAATACTTTCAAGAAATTTAAATTTTGTCAGGATAGTGAAAAATAAAAGTTTTAAAAATATCATAATATGTCATTGCATGTAAAAGGGCAGCCCTGGTGCACGAAGCTCCCGCATATGCTGGGTCTGGGGAAGGGGTTGCGCCAAGGCTCCCCTTGTATGTCATTGCACGTAAAAGAAGAAAACTACAGTTTTTATTCCATGAAGTCATATAAAAGAACAAAACCATTTTTCTTTTTATGAAATATCTCTTCACAGTACAAACTTGTTATGTTCGTTAACTACATATATTCTGAGAGTTTTTTTTTAAAATCAGATAAATACTGTATCATTATACTGCAAATGATAAAATATTATTTTGAAGTAGTTTGTTACATCATCACGTGTCTTAAGAGCTTATGAAGGCCATTGGAATTTATCATTTGTTCTTGAACTTCATTATATTGGTTTTCTTGGCTGAGAGTGAAGGTCTGAATTGATCAGGTCTCCATTTGCTACAAACTCGCCACTTAGACAAGTTCAAGGAGTTACTGATTCTAGGAGCTTTGAGGATATGCTCTATGGTAGGATGGATAGAGCCAACCAAGATGCTGGGCCTCCTCTAGATATTTCATATCAGAGTGCAATCTCTTGTCCAAGCCCCAGTAGGCCCAACTTTGATCAGCCTATTAACTATCCTACAGTTGGTCATCTTGATTTATCAAACACGCAGAATGAGAACTCTTGCCATGATGAGCAGCATCTTGACAGTGGGGGCCGACAGTCAAAGTTGTCAAACATGTGCAACAAGTACTCTTACTATGATGAGCAAATTAGAAGTTATGGATCCAATGGATCTGGTACAGAATACTGGTCAAATGGGTCTGGAAGCAGTGGAAATGAGTGTTCACCCCCAGTTTCGCAGTATACTGGCAAAGTGACCTGGTCATCAAACTCAATGGTATAGCTTACCACACTTTTTTTTTAGTTTTCTAGATTAAGTTTTTCTAATCATGTGCTTAATGTATGCCTTTCTTTTCCAACTAACCTAGTGTATAATGTGTAATTTAGAAACTTAAGGGTAGGCCTACAAGTTAATCTGTGCTGTTGGTGATTAACTGACCAAGTAAGCCAAATAAAAGCTTCCACCCAAAAAAAAAAAAAAAAAAACCCCTACACTAGGACATGGAGACTAAATGTCTGCATACACATATTTATACATATGTATGTGTATGCTTATTTGAATATTTGAATAGCAACATATGTTACATACTACATTCTTTGTTTTTACAGTAATATTGGCTGAATGCTTAATGTATCAGTTGCATGTACTGCTTTAAGAGGAACCTGCAAAATGGGGCTCCTGCTGATTGTTCATGGTCTAAAAGTCTTACTGACAATAGGAGCTGTCCATTTCTTGGCCACATGGTATGAATGCAAACATTGTTCCTTTTCCATATTAGCTCTACATTTATAGGCCATTGGTTTCAGAGCTGTCATTATCTTCACCGTTAACCTGAAAATCATTGAAGAACAAGTCAGACTGCTTACTGTCTGGTCGTGCCCTGCCAAAAATAAAGTTATTAGTCTTAAAACAACTTGGCTTCAGACTTACCTGCTGGGGAACAAACTCATTGTTTTTTCATCTAGTCAATGACTCAGCTCCAGCCAGCCTGGGAGTGCAGACGTAGAGTCTATGTAGTAGTAAGAAGAGAGGAGAACAGCATGTGCCAAGAAGAATCTAATATCTTCTAATTGTAAGATCTCTAGGATGTTACAACCTATATATAATAAAAATATTAAAATTAGAAGTCATCTCCTGTTACAATCTAAAGCAAAAAATAGAATTACAGAAGCTATTAACTAATAAATACAATAGCTCTGAATGTCTCTAAAACCCTCCCTGAAGCCTAGATGCCAAGATTTTTCATCTGGAAGTCAGTCTTAAGTTGGTTCCTTGCCTGAAAAACTGGATTTCAGGTGAGCTTAATAGCTCCTCCAACTAAAAATCATATGACCAACATAAAACCACCCTATTTCTGACCCTGGAATTTGGATCTGAAACCTAGTCCACATCAGAATATAGTTCCAAAGAATAAACCATGATTGGATGTTCCCCTAAGTACCACAATCACTTAGCTGTCTGTATGCACAACTCTTTGGATTGTGCATAGACTAGCGTGCTTCATTCATTGCATATTTGGTATTAGGACTGAAGAAGGTTAGATACTGTTGTACTATGTAGAATCCATAACAGGTGGAACCTAACAATGGTGTATTTCAGCTACAGGTGAATTCAGGAGTAGATTCCACAAGCAGGTGGAATCCACCATGGAATTGAATTCCTTCCTGACTGATAGCCCTCTGAGAAATTTTTGCTACAAAACCTGGAAATATTAATGAAACTTTTCATTTTTGGTTATGGAACATGGTAAGGGTAATTAATTCATCATGTGAACGATGAGTAAGCATGTGACTTCTGCAAAATGACATTGGAATGTAATCTCAGTTTATATATTTTGGAGCTAACCTGGTGAAACTTTTACTGCTGAACCTCTTAGCATCTAATTAGTTCTGGCTCAGATGCTGAGACTATATAATTCATTGCAGGAATACATGGAGGCTGAGATGAGAAGGCTAAAGCTACAATTGCAGCAAAGGCGGGAAATGTACGTGAATCTCTCCCGAGAAGCACTAAACAAACAGGAGGTATGTTTGTGTTCCTTCTCTAATCTTTTTCTCTTTCTGAATTATAATACAACTTCTGATATAGAAACCTGTTAGAAAAGGGCAGCCCCGGTGCATGAAGCTCCCGCCTATGTGGGGTCCGGGGAAGGGGCGGACCACAAGGACCTAAAGTATACCTCGCATTTTGCAAGAGGCTGTTTCCACGCCTTGAACCCGTGACCTCAAGGTCACATGACGACAACTTTTACCGCTGCGCCAAGGCTCCCCTTCTAATATAGAAACCTGTTATTACTCATAAATAAGATTAACACTTCTATGCAGCAGAATAAAAATGAAGAAATTCCAAAGAGCCTGGCATCTTACCTGAATTACAGCTCACGGATTGGAAATCCAAATGCTATATCTATCTGTACCTCTTCTGCAAGCTATTGTCCATATCGTTTGCAGCTCAAGCATTGTGATTAATTTGCTTAGCCTGAGCTCAAATTTTCTCTGATGTGAGAAATTATGTGCGAACCTCCATTATCCTGTACCCTCAGATGAATCTATGAGACCAACCGGCAGAAGCTCCCTACACCATGACATGATCTCTATTAAGGTTTTGGAAAAGAATCTAACTTTGATTATTTTGTCCAAAAGACCAATAAGGAGCAAATATGTCACAATAATTTTCTCCCTCGTGAGCTTGTCTCTATCAGTTTCCTCATAAGTTTTCATATATGTATCTTACAAATTTTTAAATCCCTAGAGAAGTGACCTTGACAGTTTGATCTGGCTTTGCATTATGTAGTTCCTGGCAAGACTTATTCCAGTTTCTAGCACTGCTGGGCCACAGAACCCAGCAGGATCTATATGGAACACATCATCCATATTTCTGAATTCAAGCAGTAAAGTAACAGTGATTTAATCCAACACGCAGAAGTTCCTTTCTTTTCAATCTCATGAAAATAATTCCTTCTGAGCCAATTGTTGGAAGTTCCCAGTAACTTATTTGGTAAGGCTGATGATGCAAGTGCCTTCTTTTCTCCAGATATAATTCTCTTACTCCAAAGTCCCTAACAACTTTTCTTTTTCTCACTAGTGCCTATATCCACTACATTCCAACCACCAATCTTCACAACAAATGGTTTCTCCTTAATTCAAGTCACCATCTCATTCAAATACTGAGCTACACCTTGAATTATTGTTATTTTTTCCACTCTTATAAACTTCTTACTTCAATCATTGATTGATGTTGGCAATCCTATTACAGTCGTTCTGTCCATCCAATTTTAATTTGGTCCGATGGAAATCAATAAATCATGTTCTAGTTTACACATGTAGGCTTCCTTGTATTCCTTGCTTCTAACCTTATGTTAGTGGCTACTTGGAAACAGAATATATCTTCTCTTGAGCTAGATGACAATTGTTATAAACAGATATCCACAATCCTTCTGACTGAGAATGTTGGTGGAGAGGAATGATCCAAAAAATTTATCGAGTTAATAATCTACGCTGAAATTTCTGCAGCAAAAATCACTCCAAAGTGATGCAATAGATATAACTGTACCGCAAGCAATCCAGTAACTTTTGCTGATTTCACCAGGAGTAGGATTGACCCACTTCCTGATTTGTGTTATGGTGCTGACAAGATGTCTTCTGTCACAGGCCAGAGATCACAGACCTGAAGTTGTCCAAGTTGCAGAACAGATGAATGATGATGCCAGGAGAAAAGCTATGCTGGAGGCAGAGAAGACTAGAAAACCTTTGGACTCTACGCATGCATATGGCTGTTGTAGGAGATATACCCTTCAAGAAATTGAGAAGGCAACAGGTAACTTCTCAGAGTCACTCAAGATAGGGGAAGGGGGATATGGGCCTGTTTTCAAATCTAACTTGGATCAGCGTGTCGTGGCAATTAAGATTCTCCAATGTGATTCAGATCAAGGAATGAAACAATTTCAGCAGGAGGTGTGTTATAGCGCTTGCCTTTATGGTTCTGCCCTTCATCTCTGTTGATTTTCTCTCTCTCTCTATGTTTGTTTGTACTTGATTTCTGCTAACATTCTCTCTGAACTTCCTTCTATGACATATTTTTCTCTTTCCATGCTACGTATCTGATTTCTGCTAAAATTCTTGAAATTCCATTTTACGCTTGTCTTCCTGATGGCACTTTCATCATTTCAAAACGAGGTGATTGTCACCCAGGTGAAGAAGGGCTGCAATAAATTGAGTTAATGAGTAAGAAATGCTTTGAATAAGCTATTCTGGTGTTGTCTTTTTGCCACCTGTGACTTGTAGTCTGAAACTCTGCCTACAATGAAGCATGGGCTTCTGATCAAGCTTGCTAAAGTGACCACGTCTTTCTAGTTAATCTTATTGATTTCTGTTAATTTTTCTGTTACTTATACTAGCCAGGGTCTGTTGGTTTCTGTTATTTTTTCCTTGAGAATTTTCCACCACCAATCATATAAATTCTGTGTACCAACTGGTGCAGTTGTGAACTTTTTTTTCTTCTAAATTTTATTTTAGAAAATTGTTAAATCCTAGTGAGCATCAACAGTTAAATTGCAGCAGCTAAAATGTTGCTGTTTTATTTTCTCAGATGGAAGTATTGGGCCGCATTCGCCACCCAAATATGGTTCAACTGTTAGGTGCCTGTCCTGAATATGGATGCCTTGTATATGAGTACATGGCCAATGGAAGCTTAGAGGACCGCCTTTTATGCCGAGGCAACACTCCTCCCCTCTCCTGGCAGCTCCGCTTTAAGATTGCCGCTGAGATTGCCACTAGTCTTCTCCACCTCCATGAACACAAGCCAGAACCACTTGTACACCGTGATCTCAAACCTGGAAACATCCTCCTGGATGACAACCTTGTTGGCAAGATAGCTGATGTTGGCCTTGCCCGTCTTATACCGGCTTCTGTTGCAGATACTGTCACTCAGTACAGGATGACAGCTGCAGCTGGAACTTTCTGCTACATCGACCCTGAATATCAAAAGACTGGCATGTTGGGTATAAAGTCTGACATTTATGCACTTGGTATTATCCTTCTGCAGCTGATCACGGGCCGGCCACCAATGGGGATTGCTCACAATGTTGAGAACGCAATAGAGATGAACCAGCTAGCAGAGTGGCTAGATCCTAGAGTCGCAGACTGGCCAATGGAGGAGACCTTGAAATTTGCAAAGCTCTCATTGAAGTGTGCTGAGCTCCAACGAAAGGATCGACCTGATTTAGGGACCGTGGTTCTGCCAGAGCTGAACCGCTTGAGGATGCTTGCTGAAAGCTCATTGGGTTTGTCTTCTTTCCAGCTTGTGCACAAATCTGGGCACCAGGTGAGTTAGATTTACGGATCTATGTCTGGAATGTTGACGGTTACTATTTCTAATACTTTGTTCTTACTGCTTGGTACTGTTACCATTGCAAGAATGGGTCATAACAATGTAATCAACAATGATTATTAATGCTAGTGATGTTGCCGGTTTCTGTTATATTCATTGCATAACTCTAAGAAGTGATATGCATCTATGACAAGTCTGAGAAACTTATACCTAACAAACAACAGAAGCTGTCAAGTCTCATATCTGCTCAGAGATGTACGCAATACATCATCTGCTGTCATTTAATGGCTTTGACCTCCTCAATACTAATGCTTTCTGTAACTTCTCTTCTGATGACAATAATTGAGAATAAATTCAATGAAGAAGATTGGCTTATATCATATTAGTTCTTTGCGATACATATGATGCATTTCCCATGAATATAGAGCATTCTCATCATGTCTGTTCTGATATGAATTTGTTTTTGGGGATTTCTGCAGGAAGTCGTGGGTGCCCCTTCGGTTAGGACTGGGTTCAAAACTGAAGTAGGAATGCGGAGAGTGCAGCCTGCGTCAGTGAGAGCGGGTGGTTTTGCTGCTGCATCTTTCACGTGAAAATTGCTGGCTTTTACAATATTCGAAATGTAAATTCCTTTCTGTCAATGATAATAATTATATTGGTTCCTCATTTATGCATTACATGCTCCATAATTTGACCTCTTACCTTTTACGATGTGAAATACATAACCATTCCGCTGAATCAGCTGGAAAGATGAAAAATGTTTTGGACTTGTGGGGGCTGCAGGTTTTCTAGGAATTTGCTACTCCAGGGGTTACTAAATTTTCTCCACTTGAGGCTCTATTCATCCCCTCAATTCTACCTCAGATCATCCCCCTGCCGGCCTCTATTTCTCCTGTGCTTCGTCACTTCACTAGGACAAACAGGTTTAGCGGATGTGAGCTTTGTTGAAAGTGGGCTTATGGTGACAAGCTCATCTAAACTTTTTGTATATATGTGGTGTCTACCCCATCGGAACGTTGGCTGGTTATGCAGATGAAAGAGTGGTCCTGACCAAAGAATTCCTCCAGATGTTCAACAGTCCTCCAATGCCGGTATGGGTTGTACCACAGTAAATAGTCTTCCCCTCCAATTAAAAGAATTTGTCTAGACAAATCAAGGTGTAGTAATGGATTCATCTGGTTCCTTCTTGATGGGTGTTCCATTAGGTTCGAGATATCTTTTGGTCCCAACCCACATATGGATGGCAATTGGGGTGCGGGTTGGTCTTCACCTGTTGCACTCAGCCCTACATGAATCACTACATTCCCACCTTGTTCCGCCCTACGAAATTGTAAATTGTTTCTAGTACGTCCAATTTAAGCATGTTTATAGGGAGTCAAGTTACGTAGCAGATTATCTTAGTGGGTCATAGTGCATCCGGGTTTGGTGTGGCTCCTTTTTTGTATATGGGATGCACTATATTATGGTCATTTTAGAATTGGTAGAGTTGGGAAGGTCTGAGTAGCGCTGGTTTATTCCTTTAAAGTTTCTTATACTATTGAATATTCAATATGTGTGTGTGTGTGTGGTATCGCAGGTCGGATTGACAGGTTTTATTTATCACTCTAGATCTTCTTCAGGTTGCACTCTTTGCTCCACTGTAGCGGTGTCCCTGATTTTTTGCCCTGCTCTGCCCCAAGTATGTGAGGCTTGAATTTAACCACCCAATTAATTAACTCATCTAAGGGAAGGCTTGCTTATAGATTCTGTATTGAATAAGATTTTTCCGGTGTGTCTTGATTTCAGTAACAAAAGCCTAGAATCACACTAACAAAACAATTTTACATTCAACATCATTGACAGGATTTTTCACTTCTTATGTTGGCTTCACAGGAGAGTGGCAAATCCATGAATAGGCGAACCTAAGTACACACGTCTTTTGCGTTAACAGGCAGTCTCAGTTTATCATTTCCCATTTGCTAAATCCTCCCTCCCGTCTCCTATATTCTGTTGTACTCCCTGGGGAGGAGAATTCAGAAGAAGGAATTACCAATTAGTATTGTCTACACGTACTAATAGCCATGGGGTTTCGGAAACTTGTTTCTAGAGAAGAACTCTTTCTAATGTTGACATTACTTTAAATATAGTGATGATTCTCTAGATCTGATGGTTGGGATGACTGGTTCTAGAGATCTTTTGATCTCTTGTATGATATTCTTTGTTAGAATTTTCGTTACATGGTATAAGTGTGAGGTGGGTGAGTCTCACACAGTGCGGCAAGAGTGGGTCTCAATCTTGCAAACAAGAGTTTGAGTTCGAGTCCAAGTCTGCTCAAGTGTGTGTATGAGTATTTATATAACACTGTCATAGTTTTTTTATTTTTTTAAGATAAAAAAAAGTGCTATTTTACAAACCCATCTTTTTTGTTGATCCAACTTGCTCATTTGATTTCCTTAATGAGAAGCGATATCAAGATTGAGCTCAGGGATTCACTCCATAACCTCTTCTTCTGGGGCTCACCTCTGGATGATTTAACCTATTCATCTTCTTCACCTTCCTCAATTTAGGTTAGCTGCAAAAATTTGCATCCATTTAACGCTTCTTAGGATTAATTTTCCTGATTGAAAAGTATTTTAATCATGATGTTTGGACTTTGAACTGAAGAAACTACAAAAACTATTAGCTAAAAGCAACCAATGAACCTGAGTTTTTGCACGAAAGAGAATGATTTAGATCATCCAAAGGTGAGGGTTTTCGATAGAGGAGCTACATACTCATCTCCAACTAGAGTTTTCAACAAAGACTAGAAAACGAGATTGAACTAGATCGAAAAACTTAGTCTTGGTCCTTGTAACTGGTAGTCCAATTCTAGCCCTTTCCTCATCGAACTGAATTATTCTATGCCACAAGAATCAGATCGGAACCATGGACCAAAAAAAGACTACTATGACTTTAGTATTTATTTAACTAAATATAAATTAGCCTTTTTAGCTTGAATTTATAAGACTATATACACCCTCAATTTATTATTTTGAGCAAACATAAACAACGGTAAATTAGACTTTTCATCTTAAATATAAGGAAGAAAAATAACAATATCCAAATTTTCTCCAAAATCACAAAACCCCCAAATCATAGGCACCCTGAATCCTAATATTCCAAAATCTCTCTCTCTCTCTCTCTACAAGGTCTTCACACAGACTTATGTAATTATACTATAAATGACTACTTGACGACCTTATTGAAAGATAAGTTATATCAATATTTTGTCCTTGAAGAAAATATGTTCACATTTGGTGTGCTACCTATGTACTTAATTTGATAGTATAAAATGGTATAACGGATATCGATCCCGTGACAGAAGTCCGAAAGAGTACAAAATGGTATTATTTTTTCCTTGTAAAAAAAAGGGGGGGAAAGGAGCAACTGCGACAAAGTCAAATGGGTGATTACAATCTCACATTCATCTTGGAACCCTGTGTACAAATGATTCATGAGTTGTAACATTGCATGTAAATATCTTTCATCTCCTTGGAAAAATGGTGGCTCTCTGTTTCTCTGGCTTAAAGAACGGTTCATGCAGCGAATAAACCCATTTCTTGCTGAGGCATACCAGGAACTGTCTCCAAAAGGCTTCGAGGTGGTCATTGTATCTGACGATGAAGACGAGGAAGCGCTTAAGGAGCACTCCAAAAATGCCGTGGCTTGCCATTCTGTCCTCCTCTGCCACAGTTCGTGATAGGCTCAACAAATTGTTTGACATAGAACGTCTCCCTGACGTAGTGATCTTAGAGGAGGAGGGGGAGGCTATTAATGTAGAAGGCGAACCAAGCCATCGGCCAATATGGGGCAGAAGGGTACACATTCAATTATGCACGGATCGAGAAACTAAGAAATGAAGACACTGAATTCGAGAATAATCCCTTCATATATCTGGGTTTCTAACTCCTGCGAATATTTGATTTCAAGCAACGAGGACAGGCTAACGGTTTTTGGACTCACTCTACAATCTTCCCTGACCCATTCATCTTGTTTCTCCTCTCATTGACTAGACACTAAAATTTGTGATCATTGGATTATTTTAGCTATACCGTTTTGAGCTTTTAAATTATGATCGTTGGATTTTTCTCCTGAAAAAAACTATCATTTTGGTATGTAAGTCAGGTTTTCTGTGGATAATCCCAAACACGAGCTCCTCAACCCGGGAACTAGTTTAGGAGAGGCCCTTGCGGAGGAGGCTGTTGCTCGATAAGTTAATGTTTCTGTTTTCACTATTCAGCCTTCGGTGTTTCACTGCAGTTAGAAAAGCTTGTTTACGATTGATTACTGAAGAAGACGGATGGTTGTATATAGCACGTCAGAATGCAAGTTGTGTAGCACCATTGATTGACCATACTTGTTCATCTAATAAGGAGACATGAGGACTAGCTTAAGCAAGTGAAAATCAGAGAGTGCCTAGTGATAGTTCCTTCGGAGTTTTATTATATATATAATATTAGGGTTGGGTTGGGTTGGAGGATTCTCGCCTATGTAATCTAATCGGATGACAGTGGAATCCTTCTCTCTCATGGATGTAGGTCAAGTTTGGCCGAACCAGGTAAATCTTCTTGTCCACTTTTGTGCGTATGTGTGTTTATCTTCTCGTTACAGATCAAAGATCCTGATTGTTAGATCTGGCACAACAAGTGCCAACATATTCCTCGGGGAATAATTTCGGATTATGCCGTGAATTTACGCCAAATCTGGTGGAAGTTATAACGAACTGAAGCAGAGAGTTGAGAACTTTGAGAGTGTCCTGATGTCTATGGATGATGGAGAAGAAGCCCCTGAAGAAATGGCTTGGTTAGCCATGCCGTTCGAGGGCAATATGCGTAGGAGTTGGGCATTGTATTTCAACCTCAGAACACTTTTTACGTTGATCTCTTTGGATCCTGATGGAGAAGGACTGGATTACGATGCTGTAGAGGTGATAGAAGAGCTTGGAGTTTAAGCATACCCAATTTGACTAGAGAAGTTGGCAAAGTTTGATGAGCTGAAGAAGGCTCCGTAGGAAGATAAAGCATGATGCTGACCCTGGCATGAGCTTTTCCAAGTGCACCGGAAGAGGTGCAGTTGTGATGTTTGTGACAAGAAGGGAAGTGTCTGGTCTTACTGCTGTGATGAGTGTGATTTCGACGCCCACTCGAAGTGTAATTTGGAGGAAAAGATTGGGAAGAAAGAAATAAAGGAACATGCCGATGATCACCATAAAAAATCCTTCCGAAGGAAGGGTGGAGATAATGTCTGTTGGGTGCAGATGTTATTTTTTGTGGCAAAAATGACGCTAGAAAGTCTCCTCTGCAGTTTGTACAACCTGTGCTATTGGTGTTAAAGAGTAGTGGGTGTCCACAATCAAGATGGAATTTGCCATAGAATTCAATTCCGACTCATCTAACCCTATTGAAAATCCTCTGCGGAAAGGCAACTAAAAAGGTATTCATATTCTAGGTCGAATCCACTGAAGGTGAAATTTAAATGGTAGTTTTCACCTAGAGTAATGCTAGGGGGATGCTCACAATGACACATTTTGGAAACCTAAATAGTCCTACATTTGGGCGATCTAATCCATTCATCTTCTTCCACCTGACCAATTTATGCTACTTGGCAAAATTCAACCTCAGCTATAAGTTCTTTTAGTTGAAAATTTTAATAATCGTGATTTAAAATCCAAAACGGAATTGCTTGCATCATCCGGTGATTATGAATTTTTGTGTCAGTCCAAACATAATGAATGGATCAGTCATAATAATGCGAGGTCTCTCGATGTTGTCTTTGCAAAACGTACCTTCTTCTACGTCCCAAAATCATTTTCCTTCCACCTAAACGAGAGAATTTAAGTTGGCATTCTACGTTGGTTGAAAAACACGGAACCACGCAAAGAAGAAGAAGAAGACCGGAATCTGCCGTGGAATTCAATTCCATCTTGACTGAAGCCTCCATCGCATTATTCTCCACGAAATTATCAAGTGTCTATATTTCAGTAGCATAGAAAATCAATCGGAATCTTGAGATCCAGAGTGAGATCTATTTCGCACGAATTATCAATTTGCACTGCAATATATCGACTCAGCAAATCAAAATGAAAAACATCCTCTGAGAGCATCAACATAGAAGATGAACGGTTTAGATCACATTGTGAGGGCCTCCTATGTAATTGTTTTTTATGTGAATATTATCCATAGAAGGTAAGAAGTACAAAAGACCGACGACTAAGATCACTTACATACATTGGCCTTACACAACACAAGGACAGCTCGGTGCACGTGTATACATACAGGGTCCTCAGAAAAGGTAGACCATAAGAATCAATAGTATGCAGCTTTACCTTACATTGTAAAAGTCTGTTTTCACATCTCAAGCTCCTGACATGAGAGTCACATAATGACAACTCTACAATTATGTCAAAACTCCTCTTCTACAATCCAAATATAAGTGTATTAATAAATAATAAATTAAGGGTGACGAAGCCAATTTATCAGCCACTATCTTCCCGTCCCATTAGATGTGCGTCAGTTCGGAGATTGTCCATCTCTTGATCATAGCACTCCACTTTCAGCGGGTGAGTATCCAAGTGGAAGCATCCAATTCCTAGCGGTGCTGTTGTAAGAAAGGTATTATCACCTGCTGCTTTCAATTACAACTGTCATCCATTTTGCATCACAGTTGTTAGCTTGACTATGAAGAGAAGGCTTGGCTCGACATTAAAAAGTTGTCATCGCGTGACATTAAAGTTATGGGTTGCATAATGCAAGGTAAAATTGCGTATTATTAATCTTTTTTATTTACCTTTTTCTGAACCCTACACACGTAAGAGCTTGCGTGCACAAAACTACCTTTTTTAATTGTTAGTTTGACTATATAAATGAAATGCATATGTAGCAATGGATTGTCCTCTACAGCCTCTGCTTTTCCAAGGAAACTCCATCAAAGTTAAGTCCGAGCCTACCAATTTCAGGTGGTTCCTACTTAACCCAGGGTTTTTCCCAATCCTGTATTTGACCCCAGCTTGCTTCCACTTCTACAAAATCTGCTTTTTTGTTCTACATGCAAATCATAGCAGCAGCAAAATAGATAAGCAGATTGAATCTAATCTGATCTGTGTGGATATGGATTGAATATAGACTTATGTTTTTCATCTCACATGTTGGAAGACCCAATTTATATTCCATCAGAGTACAGATCACGGATTTACAGACTATCGATTCAGTCTCAATAAGTCATGTAGAATTATGCATACTGACTTTTTCCTTTAAAAGATCTAAACTGTTAATCTTGTTTGAAATAAATAGTAAATTTTTATATCTTACGTTATAAAAGTTGAAAATAGAATCACTAAATTTTTTTCTTAAATAAATAAAACAGATAGTTACGATCATTTAAATGTAACAATTTCTCATGGCTCGTATATTTCGCGGATGCTAAACAAGATTAATGAATTATAAGTCAGCATCTAAGGCTTCTATCATTTTCTAAATTAATTTTTCAAAATGCCCTTTCAAAAGGTTCTCTGTGGATATCTAAGGATATATCCCTCTTGATTGCGGATTTAACAGATTAGATTGATTAGAACCGTTTTATACACGGATTAATTTTATCCAACCTATGACTGGGATTTTAAATGGATAAAAAGATATCTGAAAATTTTGATCTGAAAACATGTGTCGATCTTCTTTGTATATTTTCCTTGTACCACACGTAACTATTTTTTAACCATAATTTTCTTTTTCTTCTCCCCACATAAGCCATGAACCGCTCGAAGATGCGTATGTCCAGGTTGTCTCTAAAGACATGCACCCCCTTTCCACGAAAGTTACAAGGCCCTACATGAACCTTAGCTAGAAGCGCCCGCAAGGGACTCGTTTTTAGATGATCTAATTTGTTCATCTTATTGTTCCATTGAATAACTAGTAAACAAAAACTCATAATAACTGGATAATTTTAACATTATAAAAAATCATATTTTTGGAAGTTAAGTTTACATCCTGCTTTTATAAAATTTTAGATAAAAAAGATGCGCTTCAGATGCTAGGATTATTGAATCCTCGTGCCGTTTAAAGTACTAGTTATTCCAAACATAAAATAATAAGATGAATGAATCAGATCATTTGAAGGTAATCCTTCACTGCCAAATGTTGGGCACTTCTGACTGAGGTGCATTAAGGGCCTTCGGCGTAGCATCCCTCGCCCCTTTTGACTTCTTTGGCTCTACCTTTGAGAGTCTCTTTTTAGGAGTGTAAGTGTGGGCCTCACACGTTTGGTTAACCAAACAGGCTAAACAGCTCATCTTTTAATTAAACATAGAAAGTGGGCCAGGCACCATAATCCTTTGTATCAGATATATCTCAATCTTTCAACTGGCTAGGATTTAGTTTCAGTTAACAACAAGCTATGTAAGCCGTCAATCTTTGGCTCTAGCTGTTTGGATCAGCCAGTGGAGACTATTCCCATGTGACGGATTAATACATGAATGGTTTGGATCACCGATCATCTGGGCTCTACATGTACTTTTGGTTTGCTCATCCAAGGCTTTAGCATATCCCATAAGAACATGAGCCCCACTAATCGTAATGATCCAACCGTCAGTCTGATATGCCATTTTATTGCTGGTCGATGAACTAATGTTTGATCCCAACCAACGATAATAATCCTTTGATTTGTGGCCTACACAGACTCATAAAATAAACTGCAACAAGGAAAATAAGAAAATCAAGAGCAAAAGCTTGAAGATTATCCAACAGCACTGGCTTTTAATCTAGGATGAACGACTGCCATCGTTGATAGAGTAGGCCCTACTTATACTTTCTAATTGCTAAACAAGTCTCCCATTCCGTTATTCTCCATTCCAGCGAATCGAGTCATTTCTTTCACTGGATGGTCCACATCTTTCCACCGTAAAAGACCTACTAATCCAACGGTCAGCGGAGGTTCAACGCTGAAAGTTGAAAATTCGCCCTTTGGCCGTCCACCACTAGAAAAGTCTCGAAGCCTCACATTTCTTCGGGACGAAGGAAAAACAAAGCAAAACCTAGACACCCTGTTCTGTAAAATTGTTCATATCTTCCACTCAGCCAGAAACCCAGAAATGGCGGAAGAGCAAGCAATGGATAACGGCAACTCCCAGCACGATTTGAGAGCGCTTCTCTCCACTGAAAACCGGGATTTCCTTATCCGGAATAACGGTGATCAGGTGCGTTCAAATCCTCATTTTATTTGAAAATTTTCCCGTCTTTTAGACCGTTGGCTTGTGGATTTTCTGATTCTTAGGAGATGAACGAGGAAGGACACTGAATCAGAATTTTTCAGTGACGGAAAAGCCTCTCTAAATTACGATATTTACCATCTTCCTTCGTGTGCGTCTTGGCCTTTGATGGTTTTTAGTGGCAGATTTTCGGCGATCGAGGATTAGGAAGAAGTTGGGATCACGGAATATTCCAGTAACTGCTATTATGAGCAGAGTGAGCATAATAGGCGATTTTCATCCTGTTTTGCTTCTGGATCCTTCCAGATCGGTGAATTACTGCGGATGTTAGTGAAGGAGGGAGATAAAAAAGTTAACCTTCGCTGGCATATTTACCAACCCTGTGGGTTCACTACGGGGGACTAGAGTGACTTGAGAAGCTTCTAGTGCAAGAAGTTTGTCCCGGTCCCACATACCTTCGGAACTTACATTCCAAATTTTTTGTTAGTGGGACCATTATTGAAGGGCATAGATCATAGTATTGGTAGGGCAGAGTAGGGTAGGATAGGTTTGGGATTGCTCCTAAGGTGAAAAATGTGCAAATTCTCACTTACCCGCTAATAATTAACAAATAGTGTTGGCATCATCTAGACCCTCCATTTGGCAGGATCATAATATCAGACTAATCAGATGGTTGGCAGCTTTGCTTCTATGATCAATGGCTAAAATGTTTAAAAGGGATCTTGGATGAAAGATCTGTTCTCAATAGTGGGCGAGGCCATGATTTGTTTGATGAGGTTTTTGTGATCAAAGGCGCCCTTGGTAGAGAGCTAATAGCTGGCATGACTAGGACATTAGGTGAAGTCTGGTCTACTTTTCGCACTCATCCATTTTGTATTTTCGATTTCAATCACTATTTAACAGTTAAATTGTCTGATCAGAGCAACTCATTGTCGGACCCATGACATTTAGATTGTCTGATCAGAGCAACCCGTTATGGGGCCCATTCATCGCAGCCAAATTTTGGAGCCAGCTAATCTGGGCCCAAATGGATGTACCTGCTTTATCGCCCAAAGTTGCTGCTATCTATTGTGACCCACCATTTGAATGGTCGGTACATTGCCACGTGTCATAGTATCTAGATCAATCTTGTCATTGATCACGAGAATGTCAATTTGAATTACATTTTTCTTTTTCATTTTTCCTATTATTGAGGACAGAGTTGCAGGGCTACAAGTGGGCTGATTAGCATGTCCGCTAATAATGACAAGTGGACCTGTCTGCAATTTGACAAGCTGTCCATGGAGTTATCTCCGGCTGATGATTTTCTTCCCTGCTATTTGCAGGATTAAACCATGGATAAAGTATGCTCAAGAACAACCAGCCCAAGAAGGGTGGTTTCACTTGGCATGTTCAGCTGTTGTTGCGGTGTGTAGGCTTAATGAAATTCAGCTGCTCAACTTGGGTTGGGTCTGGTTGAGCTTTTCATGAACAATGCAGTCTAAAGTAGAAATTCAATGACAATTTCCCTTCAAATTAAGCATATGACAATTATAGTGGATAGAGTTTTAAGAACATCAAGCGGATGAAGATCAGTAGTTTGAATGCACAGTTGCGAACTTTGCGACGGATTCTTGCCATCTTGTTGTCATTCTATCTGTTTCATTGTATGGATGGCTGATGTCCCTGATGAACGATTTTTTATATTTGTCTTGGAACATTTCAGGTAAAAATCTCTGATCTTGATGGAAAGAAGGTTGGTCTCTATTTCTCGGCCTCGTGGTGTGGTCCATGCAGACAATTCACCCCAATTCTGTCAGAGGTATACCAGGAACTCTCTCCAAAAGGTTTTGAAGTGGTCTTTGTATCAGCTGATGAAGACGAGGAATCGTTTAATGGGTATTTCTCGAAAATGCCATGGTTCGCCGTTCCGTTTTCTGATGCGACAGTCCGTGATAAGCTGAATGAGTTGTTCAGTGTAGCTGGTATTCCTCACCTTGTAATCTTAGATGAGAAGGGGGAGGTTATTAACGAAGATGGTGTCCAAATTATCCGCGAATATGGAGCAGAAGGATATCCATTTAATTCTGCAAGGATTGATCAATTAAAAGAGGAAGAAGAGGCTGCCAAGAAAAATCAGACCTTGAGATCCGTCTTGGTTTCCTCCTCCCGCGACTTTCTGATTTCAAGCAAAGGAGATAAGGTAATGTTTCTCTTTCTAGAAGTCTGTATGTGGTGTTTAACTGCAGTAAGAGGAGGCCATTAATGATTGATCGTCAAAGAAATTGTCCTGGTTTATCTCACATTGCCAGTGTAGAAGGATGAAATGGACCGTCAATGTGGCCTTCTAGTGAATTGGACATAACTCGAATTCAAATTTAACTGAGACAAATTTTCACTTGCTGTTAGGTTCCTGTTTCTGAGCTTGAAGGGAAGATGGTAGGACTTTATTTCTCATTGAGTACTTTCAGATCATGCCGCGAATTTATGCCAAAACTGCTTGAAGTTTATAACAAACTGAAGGAGAGAGGTGAGAACTTTGAGATTGTTATGATCCCCCTGGATGATGATGAAGAATCGTTCAAAGAAGGCTTTGAAGAAATTCCTTGGCTGTCCTTGCCATTCAAGGACAAAAGCTGTGAGAAATTGGCCCGATACTTCGACCTGGAAACCCTCCCAACACTCGTCATTTTGGGTCCAGATGGAAAAACACTCAATTCCAATGTTGCAGAGCTCGTAGAAGAGCATGGAGTTCAAGCATACCCATTTTCACCAGAGAAGTTGGCAGAGCTTGAAGAGCTAGAAAAAGCTCGGCGGGAATCACAGACACTGGAGTCACTTCTAGTATCCGGAGAGAAAGATTTCGTCATCGGGAAAGGCGGTGTTAAGGTAAATTGATGTAGCTAATCCAACCATATTTTGGTATAGGCTTCATTAATAGGTAATCATGTGATACAACTGCACCATCATTCGTGGCCATCTGATCATCAATCAATAAAATTGATTTCAGTGCTTATTTGCTGTTTGGTACAACATTGGCATATTGCTCCTTTGAATCTAAATGACTAGAAAGTGCAGTAGACAAACCATTTGAACGTCGCAGGCAGCTTGGAATGGGATAGCAGGGATAAATAAATCCATGGATGTCACTTAATTCCTTGGGCTATTGGCAGCTTTACGGCAATGATAGAAATAGTTAAACATAGATGGTGTTTCTCAAACAATTTTATCTATGCTTATGACTGCCAATAGCCGCCGTTGGTAGATTGTTATGCGGTGCTAAACAGCCGGGATGGCTTGGCAATCATATAGCTAGATGGGTGATAATGCATATTAATTCTTAATAAACTCTCAGATTACAGTATCATCCGAGGAATGTTTCAGTTCCACTGTTCAGTTCATGTGCCTTTATAATTTATTTTGTTTAGCGTACAAACAATTGATCTGTATGGTCTGTGTCAGGTTCCGGTGGCCTCACTCGTCGGGAAACACATTCTTCTTTACTTCTCTGCGCGTTGGTGTGGACCGTGCCGTGCTTTCTTACCGAGGCTGATCCAAGTATACAACGAGATCAAGGCAAAAGACGAAGCATTTGAAGTAGTCTTTGTCTCAAGTGACAAAGATCAAAGCTCCTACGAAGACTTCTTTTCGAGCATGCCTTGGTTAGCTCTCCCTTTTGGAGATGAACGGAAGAAGTCTTTGAGCCGCACTTTCAAGATCCAAGGAATCCCATCTCTTGTTGCCATTGCACCCTCCGGCAGGACTATCACCAAGGACGCGAGGTCCGATGTGATGCTTCATGGGTCTGATGCCTATCCTTTTACTGAAGAACGTCTGAACGAGCTAGAGAAACGATTTGAGGATATGGCAAAGGGGTGCCCTGATAAGATAAAGCATGATGCTCACCCTGAGCATGAGCTTTTGCTTACGCGCCGGAAGGTGTATAATTGTGATGTTTGTCGCAAGGGGGGGAGTGTATGGTCTTACTACTGTGAGGGGTGTGATTTTGATGTTCACCTGAAGTGTGATTTGGGGGAAGAGAAAGGAGAAACAGAAATGGAGGATCAAGCTGATGATGACCACGATAATCCCTCCAAGGAGGGAGGGATGTGTGAAGGGGGTGTCTGTCGTAAAGCTTGAGTAGTTTGTAGTATAAAAGTTGTTCTGCTGGTCTGTGTGCTTATGCTGCTTGTTTAGCTACTATCATGTGATGGAGTAGTTAGCATTTGCCTTTGAATAAGATTGGAGGTTTGTTTTAGTTGAAGTAGTTTGCATCATTGTAGTAGTTTTGATGGTAGAGATTGCAGTGCTACGACTAAACCGAACCAATATAATTTGGATCTTTGAAATGAAAGCTAATAAGGAACTACCGATCCCAATCGAAATTTTATAAGTGTTTTTTCGATTCTTGGAGCTCGTCAGAACTTTGGATCTTCAGAGCCAATTGCAGCTCTCTGTTCCGTCATGGGTGTTTAAATGGTTAAGAGACATGTCATGGGGCCTTTTCGGATTGGGGTGATAATCTGTTGATTGAGTTAATCAGGGATAGTGATTTTCTACCTTGCTATTTGAAGCCTTGCAACATAGAAAGAAATTAAGAACAAAAAAGTCAAGCTTTTAGGACTGTTTTATCCAAATTTGAAGGACTAAATTTACCTCTGTTCTTTTTTCTTTTAATTGAAAAAATTAGATAATAACATTAACCACTGTGGGTCATCCATGAAATTCTCCAGCTTTGGACAATTATAAGCCTTTGATTTCTGGAGGTTTCGTTGATGTATGTTTTCTTGATCATCCATTCAGCAACCACAGATCAGAGACTAGAGTTTTCAAACAAGTCCAAAATTCGGTAAATAGGTCACTTTTAGGATGGCCTATATGATGGAAGGTTTTGATTGACAAAGTGGGACCCACGTGTTCTCTAAGGACCAGTTTATTAAAGGGTCCAAGAAGTTATTTATAGTCGGCCTATTGCTTTCACCATAACACTCTTTAATACTTTCTTCATTATTTCAATCGTACCTTACATTCTTCAATCAAATTAACACCGAAATCAACTTGATTTTTTGATTCTTTTGGATTTAAGTTTCATATCGGCTTGAAGTCGTAATCAAAATCCGGCATCTCAACAATGCCGATCGACCGGCCCATCAACAACTGATGGGCCCGATTACTCACATTCTGCCTTAGCTGCTGCATCGACCCACGAAGTTGCTGGAGCTCCCATAAACCCAGCTCATCGATCGGTCGTCCCCACCAAAACTGGTGGACCTGCCTAGACCTAGCCGCTTGATCGATTGCCTCCTTGGTCTTCTTAGCATTATCCACTTGACTTACCAGCTCCGTGTATTGACGCAGTTCACCAACCTTAACCCATCGGTCTAGTAGTAGATCAGACTGGCCCGTAAGCGTGGCCAGCGATGGGACCAGAGCATGATATTGATCGATTACAGAATCGACGCACGGATGACCGAAAGAGAACACTTTTCCGGCCGGAGAGAAGACTAGTACGCAGATCTTTGCCCCGGTGAGGATACATAGCTCACTTGCCTTCTTGAATAGTCCAGCCCGGCGCTTCGAGAAACATACTTGTCGAGCATCATAGTTCTGGATCTTCTTGATCTCGATCTTTTGCCGACCCAAGCTACGGTTTTTTGCCATGAACGAGGAAGAATGTGAAGCTAGGTGAATAGAATTGTAGTGATCAAGTGGAACGAGGAAGAACAAATGGGATGTGGATTCAATAAATAGGTGGGAAGGGTAGATAAAATCTGGCTTAGATCTGTCTAAGTATCCAAATCTGATTTTGTTGGAGCTGTCCAAATCCCCACATTTAGGTCTAAATCTATACTTGTTTCTATGTATATCAAAAGTTCAAATGAGTTACCAACTTGGGAAGATAAAAATCCGCTAATTAGAGAATATTATAAGATCACAATTGTAGCGAGCTTTTACATCGTGGATGTGCATATTTTCACGTGGAATGTTATTATGCAGAAACTGCATTTCTCAATGATCCATACCGTCTATCAAAAGCCATTGCACACCCAACCAGATGAATGGTTGGAATCCTTGGAATAGTGGTCCCACTTCTACTTTAGACCTGGCGATACTTTCCACGAGGACTGCAAGTGATTCCTTTGCCGATTAATTAGGATAGGAGCGTAGAAGCCATGGCTGTCTTTCCATTTCTGAGTTTCCTTCCTCGTTCTCATCGACCAAGCGACCAAGGAGAGAGAGAGTAAATATCCATCTGTTCTCCAATTCTGAGTTTCCTTACCCCCTTAAGAGCCAAGGAACCAAAAACTCAGAGAGAGAGAGAGAGAGAGATGGCAGAAGTTGCAGACAGTGCAAATGGAAACGTGAATGGCGGATATTGCTCTGACTTAAGGACCCTTCTGTCCACTGAGGACAAGGATTTTCTTATAACGAATGAGGGTGTTCAGGTAGTCTCATCCATTATCGTCTTTCTTCTTTATTCTTCTAGTTATTGTGGCTGTTGAGCACGGGAATAACTTTCTAGAAAATAATGATTTTTCTTGCTATTTGCAGCCTTAAACCATGGATAAAAACATCTAAAAACAAGCATACCAATCGTTTTATTACTATTTTATTTATGTTGATAAATTTTATCTACGTAATTATACGGTTGCAAATAGAAGGGAACATCACTGTTCGTGGATACTGTATCATGGTTTGGGGCAAACGGCACCTTTTGGAGAAAGCTTTTGTTGTCACTACTGCATTACATTACAATCTCAGAAATCATTGCTACTATGGAGGCAGCATCCATTTATGCGGGTGATTTCGGCAGTTCATCTAGGGGCCTTGGACACTAACATCCCAAAATCTTCTCCATCGGATAATTCATACCCTCCGATCTTTTCATCCTGATTCATGATTAGATGATTTCCTACAGAAGGACGGTGTAGATCACTAAACTCGGATGCCCTGTGCACTATTGCAATTGTTGGAGAATAAACTTGATTGGGCACATTCTTGATAATGCACTAAAAAGATCAATTTGATAGCCCTAGCCCATATTTTAGAAAGTGTTGCAAAAAATATATAGATAATTTTAAAGAAAAAGCTAGATATTTAAAAGTGTGTTGGTATAATCCTAGTCATTGGTTGAGATCTGCCACTAGTATAAATGGAGGTAACTCCTAACACTTTTGTATAAGCCAAGAATTAAGTGATAGACTGCAAGTTCCTTCTTTTAAACTTTACATCTCCACTCCTTTTCCCCTTTTAAGTTCTTCTACCAAAACCTCTTCCTCTTAAACCAAAATATCCAAACCATACTTTTCAACAGCTATGTGGTACATATGGGCATATCTTCACTTGGAAAATGTTGGCGGCGAAAGTGCAAGCGGGATCACTATTTTAGTGATCCAAAGCACACATCTGGTCTGAATGGACGAGTAATATGTAAAACCATCCACCGTTTGCTAATAATAAGCCACTGATATGGTAGTAATGTTGATGTATTGCTTTTCTCTTTTCTGACTGTGTCCGTTTGTTGGCCACGGATCAAGGTTGTATGGGTTGAATTTTGGTGCATGGCTGCAGTAGATGGTTTAGATCATTGAAACAAGTGGAACTAATCGTTCTTTTAATCCGCTAAATATTTTCCGAATGAAAATATGCTCATCCATCATATAACAGCTCCTATTAAAGTAACTGCAACTTGGAATTTATGAGCTACTTACCCAGGAAACATAAACTGACTCTGATTAATTTTGTCACTTATATTAGGTCCCGGTCTCTGAGCTTCAAGCCAAGTTGGTAGCCCTGTACTTCTGGTTCAGTTCGACAGGATCACGCTACGATTTTACGCCGGAACTCGTCGAATTTTACAAGACTGTCAAGGAGAAAGGAGGGAACTTTGAGGTGGTGTATATATCTCTGGATGACAATGAGGACTCTTTCAAACAAGGCTTTGAAGAAATGCCTTGGCTAGCTTTACCCTTTCAAGAAGTCAAGGAGAGCATTAGGAAGCTTTCGGACTACTTTCACCTAAAAACTGTTCCAACGCTTGTTGTGGTTTCACCTGAAGGGAAAACTCTCCATCCCAACGCTACCTTTCTCATCAGAGAACATGGAGTTAAGTCATATCCATTTTCAGCTGAGAAGTTGGCAGAGCTTGACGAGATTGAGAAGGCTAGGGAAGCAGCACAAACGTTGGAATCGCTGCTTGTTTGTGGAGAAACAGATTGGGTCATCGGGAAAGGTGGTATTAAGGTAATATATATATTAAAAAAACCCTACTTTTAACATGGAACCACCTAAAATGATCTTAACCGTCGATGAAATAGTGCTTGCATTAGATTTACAATAGCCCAAACTAGCATCCAGCTTAGTGGGACTTTCAATGGCCAAATGCCCATTTAATTTAGTATGATATTTGATCAGGGAAATCTGACATGTTCTATTAGATATGTAACCTTGGCTCTAACTTTGCGTTATGAGTTCGTGAAGAACCGGAGCACTCATCTTGACACTGAAGAGAAATCATATATTGTTTCTGACTAGCATAGATCGAGCATTACATAGTTTTGGACACATTTTCGTTTGATGAAATAATTTGTAGTGGCATAAAGTGGACCTACTAGGCCACATCATTTGAACATGGACTGATTCTAGGGCGAAAAGTGACCAGATCATAGTCAATTTAATCTGTTCAGGCCTTCCAAATGATGGATTTGCATGACAGGACCCAATTCAGCTTTCTAATCCCTTGATACCTTAAGGCAGATCATACTATTAGTTCCCATTTACTTGGATGATGTGGGGTGTAAGGAGATGATATTAAGATGTGTTTGCTTCAAGTCACAGCACTTTCATTAGCTTCTGATTAGATGCACAACTAACCTAGTCCATTGCCTTCTTGTGCAAGATTCCCGTGGCCGAGCTCATCGGTAAAACGATCCTCTTCTACTTCTCATCAAAAGAATGTCCGCCCTGCCGAAGGTTTACTCCAAAACTGATCAAGGCATATCATGAGATCAAGGCGAAGGATTCTTTCTTCGAAATAATCTTTGTCTCGTTCGACAATGACCAGGCCGGCTACGAAGATTACTATTCAGGCATGCCATGGTTGGCACTCCCCTTTGGAGATGAAAGGCGTAATTCGTTGAGCCTAATCTTCAAGAGACCTTCCATGCCCTTTCTCGTTGCGGTCGGGCCGACGGGCCAGACAGCAATCAGGGAAGCAAGGAATCTCGTAGCCATTCATGGATCTGGGGCCTACCCCTTCACATTGGATCACCAAAAGATGTTAGAGGCCGAGATGGATGAGACAGCGAAAGGGTGGCCGAAGAAAGTGATGAATTCACTTCACAAGGAGCATGAACTTTTGCTCACTCGTCGGTCGGGAGTTTACAAGTGTGATGGCTGTGACGAGGAGGGATATCCGTGGTCTTACTGCTGCAAGGACTGCAACTATGACGTACATCCTCGGTGTGTTTTGAAGGAAGAGAAAGGAAAGAAAGAAGTTGATGGAAATGGGAATGAGCAGGCATGTAATGGCGAAATTTGTTACAAGGTTTAGAGTATACTATCTACTATCTGTTACGGTATGCTTTTGTTTTTTCTCACACATGTTACTTATATCCACTAGGTTGAGACTATCTGCTTCTCATCTTTTATGGCAGACCGATATTCCGATTGGTTGAGCTCATGGGTAAAAATGTGGTTGGACTGTTGATAGATCTACTGGTCATTTTTAGTCGGGGTCCATTCTTGTTGTTGCAAAATAGTCTGAATCTTTGAATATTTGGACGTGGCTATCTAATTTTTAAACGTTGGATCAAAGTATTAAAATGAGGAATTTCTAAGAAGTGATTGACGAGGCTGAAGTGAAAGGGAGCCTTGGCACAACAGTAGAGTTGTTGTCATGTGACCTTGAGGTCACAGGTTCAAGGTGTGGAAACAACCTCTTGCAAAATGCAAAGTAAAGCTGCGTACTATTGACCCTTGTGGTCTGCCCCTTATTTGGACCCCACATAGGTGGGAGCTTCGTGTACCAGTGCTGCCCTTTTGGTTGACAAGGCTTAAGCAGAAATTTTGTTTCTTTTTCTTTTTTTAACTTTACTTGATGGTGATATAAGCTTTATTTTTATTTTCTAAATGAGAGACACACGTGCACAACCTTGAACTCTAGTAACCCAAGTGAGAGACTCTTGTTACACCAGGCGCAAGCACTGGAAGGCTTTGGTGGAAACCTTTCTATTTCATGTTTATACAAATTAGAAACATATAGTGGAAGCAAGAAAAACGAAATATATAGGAAACTTACCTCCAGCCATTAGCAGCAAAGATGCAAGACAATTTAAGTGATCTTCTAATCCTTTTTCAATTCACGGTGATGGAGAACCAAACTGTAAAGACAGTCACTTGAATTAAAGGATTATGGACCCTTAAAAGATGATTGTTTATGGTAGTTATCCTTCCATTACGGATAACTGCCATGGGTAGTTATGACACATGTTAAATGTGTCAATTTTGAATTCCAAATGTTAAAGACTATAACTGTTTTCTAAGATTCTCCCACTTGGTCCAAACATTTGTAACTTTATAAATTCAAAATCTTAATGTATTGATTGAACTTACTTTATACTCCAATAAAGATATAAATTACATGAATAATGCCGATAATTCCTCTGCAAACAAGTATTACCTTCCATGTATTACAATGTCATTATCTTCTTTTTAAAAGCCTTTTATGTGCCTTAACATTTGATGCTAGCTTTACTTTTCGAAAATTCCTACTTTTTAAGCTTAGTCTGCGTTTCGGTGCAGTTCTATAATTTTAAAAATAATAATATTTTTTGGTGGAAATACATTTGTATGCACTTTTTTTAATGAGATACCGATCGGAGAAAGTAACACGTTTTGAGGCGCTAGACTTGTAGAGGGCGTTTGCATACTAGATGCCAGACATTTTTCTGAAAGAAGGGTTTTCAAGCGTGGCCTGATCTCAATCACATTGTCAATATAAGGCCACGGGAGAATTTTCTCCCGCTATCGATAAAATTGCCCTTTCCTCAAGAAAACTAACTTGATGAATTGAATGTATGAACCTCACTTGACGGCCAAAAACATATCTTTTTCACAGCAAGACTCATCTAATTATCACGTTCTTATGCTGTGAAACATCTGAAGTTTGAGAAATCAGGTGAATGAGCCTAATAAAAAAATGATAACTAGCCGTGTGGTCACACTCTGTGAAAATGGATAGCATACTTCTCTTGAGAGATTGCTAGAAATTAGTTGAATTTAGATAAGGCATCGAATAATTTTTTTCCGTGTTTAACAAAAAAATAATCCATCAATCTACCTCAATTAATCCATCAATCTTCTTGAGGCAATGCCAAACCAAAGTGTTCCAACTTTTAGCTTGAAGAGTCTACCTATAGATGATCTATCTAGTTCATCTAATTGCATGCTTTGGCTTGAGATGTCTCACAGTCCAAAAATCATGTGGATTGGATAATTCTAAAATCTGAAAGTTCTTCTTTTCATGGACAGCTAAAAACTTTGTAAACAAATGCCTATATTTAAAAAGAAAAAATGCAATTTTATAACACACCAAGGTATTTAAAGTACAAGCAATATATCCTAAAAATCAAAGTGCTTTGGTTTAGCATTCCTCTATCTTTATATATCGCTAGTAAATTCCATTACTGCAACTTAAACTTAGGCTTAGACAATACATGATGGCTGTTTGAGACGAAGTTGACATGTCATGCTAAACATTATTCACCATAGAAATCCTGTCGCCTGCAAATGACCCCACGGAAGGTCCAAAACACGCATAAAATTACTAAGCATATAAGAAACTATCCCATCCAAGGATTACCATTAGTGGGGGGAAGATCGCCATCAGTGGATTATCCTGTCAATGGTTTGCTACCCTCCTACCAAGAAACACTTTGGCTATGTTTTTCCCTGTCTCACGTACAACTCTTCGACTCGGAAAACTTGTCCCAGTTACTCGACAGTATAGATATAGTCACTCGATGGGTCCATTTGCTGCACACAACAAATCAATTCAAATTGGTTTGGGATTTGAATGCAAGAACTCTCAAACCATGGAAAACATCCTACAGCTCACTTAATAGTTATGCTTAGCTTAGAACTGAAATTCTAAAATATAATTAGAAAGTAAAGGAACTTTATTAGAAAATTTGACTCAGCATTTTTATGAGTCATCAACGAGTTGATACGAGTAGCGTACCATATTGGATTATCAATCAGCCTAAAAGCTTAAGTTAATAGAAAGTGGGCCAAAAGTATCTATATCTCTGCCAGTAAGCTACAAAGATCATTGTTATTTGACCATCTTAGCCACTGGAGCGTTTATCGCATAAACAACGATACTGGAGACAGATGAGAGAAAATATTTGTTGGACAGAAATCTTGCATTGGACCTTTTCCTTTGATGGCCCATTGATTTATATGATAACCTACAAATCAAAGTGTTTTTAATTCGCTTGGGAGGGATAGATTTTGGAGCGTGGACTAACATATATTTGGAACTGTTGGTGAATGGTTTGAATCATCGAACAGGTGGGGACCTAGTTCTACTTTTGCACTATGTCAACGAAACAGATGTGCACTTACTAGCACCAAGAGAAAAGAATGTGCACTCACCATGTATTTAACAGTTTCACAGAGAGTTTTATATTTCTTGCTCTCCTTTTCTTCGTTTCTCCTTGTAAAACCTCTCCTTTTTGCTTCCACATTAAGAAAGAGAAGACCAGGGTAGGGTACACCACCCGGAACTAACTATTACTCGGTTTTGATTTCAGCCTAACTTTGTATGACATCGAGAGAGAGTGTGTGTGTGTGTGTTGTGTGTTAGGCTTTGTTTGACAAAACAAATAATGATCCAGCCTCGACACGTAGTTAAAGTCAACAATAACAAACTATAAGTTTCTGTTGAGTGTGTGAATGTGCTGCAGTGTCATAAGAGTGGATCTCAATTATGTAGTTTAAAAGTTAAAAAACTTGACTTAACTTCTAACTTGAAAGTAAAGCAAGTCGAGTTAATTTGAAGCAAATTGTAGGTATTTGAGAATACACTAGTG
Organism: Warburgia ugandensis; assembly: GCA_035236585.1. Taxonomy (NCBI): domain Eukaryota; kingdom Viridiplantae; phylum Streptophyta; class Magnoliopsida; order Canellales; family Canellaceae; genus Warburgia; species Warburgia ugandensis. The sequence continues at coordinate 2,091,399 of CP141126.1, forward strand.
AGATTTTTAATAACATTTTATTTATTTTATTATATATATAATTTTCACTTTATATATACAAAATAAAAACTATTGCAGTCTTCGGTTCAAATCTTAGCTTAATTAGAGCATTTTGAACATACAGCGAGTCAACTCAACGAGTGACTCGATTTCATATTGAGTCAACTAAATCGTTTGATATTTTCAAGTTGACTCACGAGTTTTATCACTATAACTTCGAGTCTGCTGAAGGACGCGTGAGAATATTTATCTAACAATGTCACACTTCAAATAAAAAGAAAGAAAAGTTAAACAATAGCCGTGTGCTCAACCAACCTTCACAATGGTGCAGCTCCTTTGTAGGAAAGGTCATAGATAAGGTCACATATGTGATGATCATGGGTAACAAGGACTCTCCGGGGTCCATAAAATGATTGCAACGCCCTGCTGAGAGCAAGTGTGGGAGTAATACTATGAATCATACTTCTAAGTCTATAGTTTGGGCGTGGACCAGCACAATTAGATAGGCGGCCTTGTGAAAGTTGGTGGGTGAGTGAACTCGAATCCACTAACTTGGGACGGGGAACCAGGGACCCTTAGCCTTCCTGTGATGGTCCTCCCATTGGTCCAAAAGTCGCGCAATTCAATCCACTGTCTGGTTCTCGCTAAATGATATGTTTGGTCATCGATTTGGAGCTAACAAAAGGCTGTATAAGCAGTGCTTCACATTCACCAGCCAATTGGAAGCAGAATTCTCCTACTGGCATGATTTTTAAGCAATTAGAGATCCAAAATAGATCCTATCGCATGAATAGCAGGATTCTCCTCTTTCTCTCTCAGGGGGAAACAAAATCAAGCAATTCAGGTCATACCCCATCAATAAAGTCGACTATAGGGACCCACACGCACTAAAAGAAGTACAATGCTCTTTCACCGGCATTTATCACGCTGTGTCTTGGGACATCACTCCTGCGAATACCCGCATTCATCGCTGTCTCATGCACCAACTCTCTCTCTCTCTCTCCAACTAGATCAGAACTGTAACATCGGACGGCTATATTCCAGGCGGAGTCAGACAAACCGTTCATCTTCGAGACCCCAACTTGATCGATGATTTCCCGCATTCGTTGACACTAAACATGGGGTTAATGGCACTCCATTTAGCCCAATTAAGCTGAGTTTGAGCCCTGAATGGCCTATTTCCTAAAATATTGCTAGAAATATATTACATTTGGACGCATATTTAACCCTAAACACGGAGTTAGTGGCACTCAATCTAGCCCCCATCAAAGTTGGACTCGAGTGCAGTTTGACGGATTTCTTGAAATTATTGCTAGAAATAGATTACATTTCGACGCACATATTATCATACACTGGTGTAAGCATTATAGAATAGTTACCAAAGTCTCTCTCTCTCTCTCGCGGCGCACGCTCAAACAGCTGGATAGACTATCAAATAACTCTATCGCATACACCCTAACCTGGCATACAACAGGAGCCCTCCTTAGCCCAAATTCCCATAATATAGACGTCCCTTACAATGTCGTCGGACAACTAAGACAGGTTAGCCAGCGGTGATTCCTGCTGTTACATTGGGCCATCTTGGGACCACTACATACAACACTCTAACTTCGTTGGTGCAGTCAATGGACCCGCGACCACGTTAAACTTGCAGCCATATCAGCTCGTTAGGTTAAACCAATTTTGGTTGTGCCGAAAGATAGCATGATCAAGTCTTTTAACCATTTGCTTTTATTTTCTATTGGGTCAAGACGACCTCAGTTTCTAATTATAATTTTTTAAATGTCAGAATCCTCCAATTCACATGGCTTTTTATCCATTAGATATTTAGAACCGAAACAACTACACGAATGAGATCATACGAAGGTGGGCTAAAAATAAATATTACTATCGTATAGAGTATCCATTTTGTTAGGCACAGTAGTTAGAATCAAAATCACATAAAAACTCAATCACACAGCATACAGAGATTTACATGATTCGGTTTATATCCACGAGAAGAGGAGGAGAAATATCTTCATGAGAGAGGATTAGAGTTCTGATACTTTTGGCTCTGCCTCTAGTCCTATTTATAGAGGCTAGAGGCGGTAAAAAGTTTTCTAATTCTATTTTTCTTTTTTTTTCTCTGATTAGAACTCATAATCAAAATTACATTTAACTAACTTGTCTTATTTTTGCAAAATATTTACGGCGTGATTATAGAGATCGACATCATCATATTTGACTTTTCTCTTTTGTTTTTCACGCAAGCTGGGTTGGATGCATAACCCCAACCCCGAACGCATAGAGAAACTTAAAATGGTGACTAAAACAAGAAAACCCCTTCTTACACACCACTCAAGATAAGCGTACTCTGAGAAAGGGCTTGCCCACCGCTCCAGGAGGCAACACCACAAATCTTCTTGATTGGATGTGTTTTTGGGTGGAGCGTGTATCATAGCGCTATTTTATTTGTTTGGATTTGAACCATTACTTGTGCACTTCACTCGAAGCTTACTATACTCGTGGCCACTGAACAACAATGCCAGAAGCAAAAGGATGGACTTGAACCCTCAACCTCAGCTTCGGCAAGACTATATCCTACTGTTAAGCTATTTCTGCCAGTTCCGGCGGGATCAATTCACATGTCACTTGCAACGGACGACTTCCTAAGGTCGAGCATTTATGGCTCGAGACACACATAGAAATCAGATAAAAGCCTCATTATTTGCACCTCTCCGTGGGGATTCATGTAGCTCGATACCTCGAACGAAGCCCCGAATATGATATGAGGAATCTCGACCACTACCGTCACCTTCAGTCCGTGGCTCAAAGACTATATTTCTTTAACTCGGTGCTAGCATAAACAGCAATGCTCCGACATCCGTACTCTACGCATTCTCACCTCCCATGGAAAACTTGATTAAGATAAATCTAGGTTATCCTGAGGAATGCATTAACCGTTGATCACTGACCGGACCATTCGTTTTCTTTTTTAGAAGTTACCATTACGCTCCTTTGCCTCGGTGCAATGGTAGAGTTGCCGTGACTCTATGTCATGAGTTTAAGACTTGGAAACAGCTTTTTACAAAATACGAAGTAAGACCGTATACTATAGATTCTTGACCTCCTTTTAGCTGAACTCCACATTTGCAGTGCATCAATCTGCCCTTTTACACAACTACACTCTCATACACTGCCTAAAAACCCTGCTCACTCAATGAAAGACTCTTTCTTGCATTACTGTACTAGAAGACTTTGGTGCAGCTGAAAGGCAAACCATCCGGCTAGTACCACATCGCACCCTACTTGTTTTCATGAAGGCTCTCAGTTTTTGTTGATCTGATCCGTTCATATGATTTCTCAAACTTTTGATATCTTAATACATTGCCACTGAATTCCAACCGTCACTTACACAAAGTTTCTAACTACTGGTTTTTGGTGATACACAATACATTTGTCTAGAGATGAACACTGAATGGACGCTCTTTATGGGAGTCGTTCCTAAGCCACTACTTTTGTTGGAGCTTACCTTTGCATACTTTCACCCTTTCACGTTATTGTTTCAACTTTTCCACGTGTAATAACTCAAAATTCATGTGAATTGGATGGTCCAGCATTTAAAAAATTGTACTTGAAAATGGATCGGTTGGAAACAATGAACCTCTCCTAGAGAGCTTCTATTTAGCATTCATCTGAAGATGTTAAAATGACCATTAAGTTGAAAATGCTCCAATCATCTAATTTACATTTGGAATACAAGTTATCCAAAGTTAGAGAGATTAGATGAACGGACAGATCAACCAACATCTAAACGTGTACTAAGTGCTCTATGGTAGCATTCTTCTTTCTATCCTAAAATGGGCCCAACAAGCCAAGGACAGCCCCGATGCACAAAGCTTCCACATATGTAGAATTTGGAGAAAGGAAAGATTATAAGGGTATATAGTACACAACCTTACCTCTCATTTTTACAAAAGAGTGTTATCAAGCTTTTAATTATAACTTTAAGGTCACATGAAGACAACTTTACTGATAGTTTTAAAATTAGTCATGAAAACTACAAATAAGACAAACTGATGGGGTGGCCAGCGTGAAAATTTATTTCAATTACCGTCTTCAACATTTATAATTCTTTTAAAAATTTATTTTTTATATATTTAACCTACATTTAATTGCAAGCGTGCAAGCACGTGAATGTTGGCTTTATGTTCATTGACCGCGCCGATAACTCCATTTAATGCTTGATTAGTTTATGCAGTCGTACGTCACCTAGGAGGCAACAGTAAAAGGACATATATATCGGCTAATTTTAATAAATTGATAAACTGGTGACCAATAAACAATTAGGATAAAGTCAGAGAAGTTAGTGAAGAGTTAGATCATACTGTAGATTCCAAATTTTGGACATATTACCATACTTTAAGTATAATTTGTTTTAAAAACCATTTTAAAAGTATTTTAACATATTAAAATTCAATGAGTAAAAGTATAATTGAGGAAATCAAGCGATTCGTAGACCCCATGTGTTGATAGATTTAACATTTTCGTTGTTTGAGGTAATATTTAACCAATAATTAAATTTAACGTGTAAAGGGAAGACCCCTAAATTAGGCGATAACGATTCTAACGATCTGCGGTGGGAAATTTAATTAATCAACATTTAGGCCCAGCCGAGGCAGATACGCATGAATCAAGACCCTTGATCCAGTGTTGATCGCAAAATGCATGGTTCCGGTTCTACGCTAAAATGACATCACATTTGTAAGATAACTGAGAGATAAAAAAAAAACAGAAAGAAAAAGATATTATCTTTTCTTAGCTACGCATGGTTTAAAAGCTTGTTACTAGAATCAGAAAAATATTCCGAGTCAACTCGCTGAGTGACACGTTAAAAATCAGTTCAACATTAGGCTGGGGTTTGAACTCTGGACTCCATACCTCCAAAACTGCACGGAACGTCCCTTGACCAAGTAATCTTATGAAGATAAGTGAATTCTTTTCAAATATATAAACTCTAAATAAATTTTATTTGAAAATCCAGCTCAAGTTTTTTCAAGTCACTCAAAGGTTGATCTAAGTCAACTTAATTCGCCTCACTTTTGAGTGAATTCAAGTTTTAGAGGTTTTAAACTGTAACCACACACAATTTCCGCAAGAAGTTGTGGGTTTAAAATGCACGTGACATGTGATTGGCTAAAAATAATAATTTAATTGCCATTTGTATTCACTTTTTCTGTTTTATGCTTTTTTCAGCCAATCAAATGTCACATGCTCCTTACTCTTGCATGAAATAGCTAAAATTAACACCCCTCCCCCCACCTCCTCCCACCCATATATATATATATATATATATGTGTGTGTGTGTGACTTTGATTGGAGCGAAAAAGTTTATAACTAATTTTTTTTGTATTTTTATTTTTTTTCTAGCCAATAACACCTGCTCCTTGCACCTTCACGAAAAAACTAAAATTACAACTAATATATATCGTAAGACAAGGATGAATGAAGCCACGTAGATCTATTGTTATTTCAAGTTCTGTTTTGGTGAGCTCTGCAAGTAGCAATGACCAATTTGAATTCTAGAACTTGGAATTTGGAGGAAATGTCTTTGGAATTGTATGACAGCGATCAGTTCAACATTTTCAACCGTGACTTCTGTTATTCTAGAAGCTGATGGCAACAAGACTGACTCTCTCTCTCTCTCTTAGTCTAAAAAAGTTGCGAGTGGACTGGAGAAACTGTCCATGTTAAATCCGACTCGGCAGCAAACGAGTCAACTAGCCAAGTGACGCGTTGATAGTCAAAATCAGTCAGAGGGATTCTACGGCGAAATAGAAAAATATCAATAAAAACAAATAAATCAAAATTCTCAAATGGGCACTCTTAACATTTCTATTATTGACATTATAGGCTGGGTTTTGAACTCCAAACCTTTAAAACTAATCCCACCGTGAAAATTTTCAAATACAATTATTCTAAAAATTGATCCGAGTTAACTCCTCTCTCTCTCTCTCTCTCTCTCTCTCTCTCTCTTCTTTAGCTGCAAATGAAAAGAAATAATTGAAGCGGCACGGTCCAAATTAGTTTGGAAGACCATTGTGGGGCCAGAGCCAACTATAGAGACATGTAGGATAATATAGCCTTGTTGATCTAACCCATTGTTATGACTTAATTAGAAAAGCATTCTCGTAGGACTTATCTAAGAGCAGTTTTGATTGATTGGTTGCAGGTCATGATCTTGCTGATGAGATCTTTGTTGGCCTGGCACGAGGACTTTTGTCCTACCTTCGCCCGACGCAATTTATCGATGGTCTAGATCACCAAGGTCATGGCGTATAGATGGTGGGCCATTACTTCCTAAGCACAAGAAGCAAAGTATGTATCAAACTAAGAACAAAGTTTGGATTCGGAAACAAGTTGATGAGGCAAAAATCATAAAATTAAAAAATAATAATTAAAAAACGAATTCAGGAAAAACAAAATACGAGCATTTGAATTTAATCTTGTAACTTGAATATTGGACTAGATTAAGATTTTGATAAATTATTTTTCAAATTTTGGTTTAAATTTATAATATAATGTTTAATTTAGTGAATTCGCACAAATTAAAAATGTGTAGGAATTTTTTAATTGTCTGAGAAAAAATCACGAGATAAAAAAAGTCGGGTCTTCCTCAAAAAACTTCAATTATTCAGAGTTTTTTTCAGCTATGCTTAGGATTAAGATGTATATTGGTTTTTTAATTCTACTGAAAACTACACAAATTCAAGAAAATTATAGTGGGGCATGTCATCTCAACTGTACACTTGGCAATAATCTAGACATACTAGAATCTGATGAGGGGCCCATCATGAATTGTCTGCATGGCACCAAATAGCACCAACCAGGCAAAAGTGCCACTCTATCTTTGATACAGTTGTCCTTCCCATGCTTTTCATTTTCCTTTTTCTTTCTTGCCTATTTGAAGATCACTCCAACGGACCAGTATTTAGCCATGGCCCACCAGATAACATGTCACAAATCGTACGGTCGGATGTTGATACAACAAGCCCCCAAGATGACTAAAGATGGCGGCCGTGCCCACAGGTACTTGACCTTGTCTTGTTGCTCTCCTCGTGGTCCTATAAATGCAGGCATTTCCACACCAGCGTTAGCTTTCTCTTTCATTCATACAATGTTTCATGTACGGACAAACTGGTAGGGGTGGCCTGATAGAATTTGAAGGATGGCAATTTGAACTTAGAAGTTTTTTACTTCTTCTTACCGGTGTAGCTTCTCATTTATTGTTGTTTATTTTACACTAAGATATCGCATTTGACACGTGATCATCTACGGCGCAAGGAGGGGCCTCGTTGAGTTAGGGTTATCTTAAAAAAACTGACTGGCCTAACAAATAAAAAAAAATGCATCGTACTTTCTTATAGGCCTTGTTTTCTAAAAAAATTTGAACTTAATAAAACAATGATATTTGATAAAAGTAAAAAAAAGACAGCCCAGGTCCATGAAGCTCCTGATTATGTAGGGTCTAAAGAAGGGGCGGATTATAAGGATTTATAGCAGGCAGCCTTACCTTATATTTTGTAAGAAGTTAATTTCATATATTGAACTCGCAACCTCAATGTTACAAGACAACAACTTTTATCGTTGCGCAAAGACTCCTCTTCTACACTTAGTAAAGGTCAATAGAGAAATAAAATTTATGTAGTCGACCCCTAATCAAGATAAGCCTTTGATACTCGTGTGATTTGTTCTAGATTGACTGGATTAAGATTTGTACAGTCGACCCCTAATGAAGATAAACCTTTGATGCTCATCTGATCCATTCTAAATTGGCTGGACAACAAACTTTATGACTGTTGCATAATTTGAGATATGTTATTTTTTAATGCAAATTAGCTCCATTCGATGAGTAAGATAATCCCTAGAAGCCTCCAATGGACATGAATTTTGGTAGCCAGTCTAGATAAGACAGGTTAAACAAGATGAACAGCTCAGATCACTCAAATTTAGAACCTCCCAAGTTTTTCCCTTTTCAGCATCCGTTTCTACGTCTTGCTAGAAGAAATCGATCATGAGCCCCTGCCACAAATAATGCTTACGGGAGCAAATGGAGGAAGGGTAAACAACGCAGCAACGTATATAGATCACTAACGCGAACCGTCCGATTTGATAAGAATCCAGATGCGGCTGAGATCAAAACCGTCCGATTCCTTTTCTTACTGCCGTAATTTAAGTTCGTTAATCTTTTTCTCCCTGAAACACACTCCAACCTGTTCCTTCCTTATTAGACGCCCATTCTAATTTTTTCTCTTACGGGGCTGATTTTTCTAAGAAATTACATAAAAAAGGGCAGTCCTGGTGCATGAAGCTCTTGCCTATGCAGGGCCTAGGGAAGGGGCAGATCACAAGAGCATATAGTAGACAGTCTTACCTTTCATTTTGCAAGAAGCTGATTCTACGCTTTGAACTTGTGACCTCAAGGTCACATGATGACAACTTTTACTATTCCGCCAAAGCTCCCCTTCTTTCTAAGAAATTACATACTTACATTAATTAACAAGTGTCTAACATAGAAGCTCATTGTTGCAGCAGAAAAAAGCCTTAATGCACGAAGCTCCTGCCTATATAAGGTTTGGAGAAGAAGTAGACTACAAGGACTTATAATACACAACCTTACCTTTAATTTTTACAGAAAAATATTTTTACCCCTTGAATCGTAATCTCAAGATAGTTATCTGAAGGTCACGCGACAACAACTTAACAACTTTTACTGTCGGTAACTAAAATCCATCCACATGCGATTAGAATTGGAAGCGTTTAGTGAAGTAAAAAAAACGCCTTAATTGTGCTATTTATTTCCATTTTAAGCGCAGCAGCATTTGGGCTCCTACCTAATCGGACGGCTTGGTTTAGCGCTCTATCCGCGTTGCTGTGTTGTCGCGCTCTATACTAGCCTTGACGAGCACAGCAGAGATCCAGGCAGGCCACATTGGAGAGGCCTAAAACTCACTTCTCGATGCGAATAACGTTCCACCCCGCTTGGGCTCTCCCCAGCAAAAACAAGCTGTCGAGGGCCGTTGTCCCAGAAATTTTTAATTCATTTTCCCAAACTGTCCCCCTCCTGATGCACCACATATGTGAGCCCCACATGAATCAAGATAAGTGCATACATCGCCGGGATCTTACTTCGACGTTTCGAATTACCACCCAGAGCCCGGAATCTTACTACAGCCGCCGGAATATCCAGAAAACGAGAAAATTCCGTCCATTTTCCCATGCTGTCAAAGTCAAATCTCTCTCAATTCGTTCTCCAAACGCTTCTCCCGTTCAGACAAAGACCCCAGCTGCCTTACTAGACCGACTGCCTCCCCTTCTCTCTCTTTAACTCTCACTTTCTCTCTCCTTATGTCATGACAGATAGTATCTCACTCCGACACAGGAGAAATCCATCAAAAGATCTTCCAACTTTTGGCAATTTTGGATCTTCAAACTCTTGCGAACCACAAAAAGGAGCATCTTTTCCGGCCATGGAACAGCCGGAATACAAACAACACGACCAAACGCCGGAGACCCACAAAGAGGAAGACAAAGAGAAGGGTAGTGGAGAATTCGAAGCGGCTGAGAAGATAATCATGAGATGGGATTCGACGGCTTCAGAAGAAGCAAGAGATAAGATGATATTCGACGGGGATCGTCGAGATGCGGATCAGTACCTACGGGCCGTCGACGAGATCCAACGGTCTATGGAGACGACGAGTGTATCAGATGGTGGAGATCCAACCAAGGTCTCTGGTGCTATCCAGACAGCCATGGCTAGACTGGAAGATGAATTCAGAAACATATTGATCTCCCACAGCAACCCACTTGAAACTGATTCTATTATGGATCTGAATTCATCGACGGCTGGTAGTGCCCGGACAGATGTTACAAGAGAATCCGACGATGAGGATGAATACCAGGAGACTTCGGAGGAGAAAGAGAAGGAAGAAGAGGAACAGGAGCAAGTAGAAGGCAGTAGTACTAGTTATAGATCGAGTAGATCGAGTATTAGCATCAGAGAGATTGATTTGATCCCTTCCGAAGCGATTTTCGATCTCCGAAACATCGCTGAACGGATGATAGCTGCCGGGTATTTACGTGAATGCATCCAAGTTTATGGAAGTGTGAGAAAATCAGTGGTTGATGGAAGTTTCAGGCAGCTGGGTATCGAGAAACTGAGTATAGGAGATGTTCAAAGGCTTGAGTGGGAGGCTTTGGAGGCAAAAATTAGGCGGTGGATTCGAGCTGCGAAAGTTTGCGTTAGGATTCTCTTTGCTAGTGAGAAACGGCTTTGCGAGCAGATTTTCGATGGGTTTAATGCATCTTCAGATGCTGATCCTGATGCTGCTGATACTTGTTTCATGGAGACTGTAAAGGGTGCAGCAATTCAGCTGTTTAATTTCGCCGAGGCTATCAGTATTAGTCGACGATCGCCGGAGAAGTTGTTTAAGATACTTGATCTTCATGATGCTCTGTCAGATCTTTTGCCGGATATTTCAGCTGTTTTTCGATCGAAGTCGTCGGAATCTGTAAGAGTTCAGGCAGCTGAGATTCTGTCACGGCTTGCAGAGGCTGCCAGAGGGATTTTGTCCGAATTCGAAAACGCGGTTCAGCGTGAATCGTCGAGAATTCCGGTCCCTGGAGGGACGATACATCCATTGACCAGGTATGTGATGAATTATGTGAGTTTGATATCTGATTACAAGCAGACTTTGATTGACTTGATTGTCACCAAACCATCGGCAAGCTCGCGTCGGTTTTCGGATGATCCGGCTCCGGAGATGGATTTTCCGGAGCTGGAAGAAGATCGATCGCCTTTGGCTCTCCATTTGATATGGATTATAATAGTTTTACACTTCAATTTAGAGGGGAAATCCAAACTGTACAAGGATACATCTCTGTCTCATCTTTTCCTTATGAACAATGTGCATTACATTGTTCAGAAGGCGAAGGTATCACCGGAACTCCGTGAAATGATTGGTGATGATTACTTGAAGAAACTCACAGCGAAGTTCCGGTTATCTGCTACTAGTTATCAGCGAGCAACATGGGTGAGAATTCTGTATTGTTTGAGGGATGAAGGAATTCATGTGAGTGGAGGATTTTCATCTGGGGTCTCAAAGTCAGCTCTCAGGGAGAGGTTCAAGACTTTCAATGCTGCATTTGAAGAGGTTCATCGGACTCAGGCGACATGGTCTGTGCCGGATGAACAGCTCAGGGAGGAGCTCCGGATATCAGTATCGGAGAGGCTGCTTCCTGCTTACCGGTCATTCCTGGGCCGATTCCGTCACCATCTCGAGAGTGGGAGGCATTCAGAGATGTATATCAAGTACTCTGTTGAGGATCTGGAGTCTTCTCTATTGGATTTCTTTGAAGGATGCTCAGGGCCGGTACACATGCGGAGGAATTCCCATTGAAGGAGTCAAGAAGTAGTCTAACTGAGTGTTAGAAGATAGATATTCTTTAAATTTTTGAGGGAGTGTTCGGGTGAGGGGTTTTGGGATAGGCTGGACTATGAATTATCAAAGAGTTCCTCAAGAACCTTATGGATTTTGATGAGTTCTGTGACCTTTCTGTGCTACTTGGAGACTAATCAATTGTCAGCTGTGCTAGGTGGAGCTGCAGAGCAGCCAGGATCCCTGCCCGAATACTTTCGCCTGTAAGCAAATTGTTTTGATTTGTCACATCGTTTTCGTTTCATATGTTCATATGAGAATTATTCTATTTTAGTGTTTCTTTTGACTCTACAGCAAATTTCTAGCTAATTTGACATATCAAACCAAAAACTAGGGAACTTCAGAATGGTTGCTGACTAACAAATCAATATGCAGTTTTTGTTAAGATTATCTCCCTGTTTTCTCCAAAGCAACACTGCTTGTTTCTACTGCCTATCTGTGTAATCTGGGAATGGTACCACCTGCTTAGTTCCTAGTCCCAAACGGTTTGAGATTTGCCAGTCCAAGCCGACTAATGAACTAAGTTTGATGGATATTGATACATATACGGTGAGGTTACAGTTGGGTGGGTATTTCACATATAACTACATATAGATGTGAATCCACGGATAATTCAAAGGTGTAGATGACAGCAGTGGGTGCAGGTACTGGAAAAGAGCTGGACCTTGAATTTTCATGATAATTTCAGTTTTGCTACCTAACAAGGATGTATGGGAACTGATACTATTGCCGGTTTGGGGCTTGAATTTTTAAAACCTGTAACTGATGCGACAACAGCTATGAACTTTAGAAGTATATGGACATCATAGATTAGGTAGTTTGAGGAGTTCATGAGTTGGCCAGGACATAGTGACTCGTTGCCAGATGTAACCATCATCATTCATTTGTCATGTAATGGTCATCGGTATCAAGAGGCAGTTGATAGGATAACTCTTACTGATCATTGTAGTCACCACTTTCTGCAAACATGAGTCACAGCCCTCGTCTGCTGCTTGCTTTCCAAACCTACTAGTTAGTTTCTAACCCTGAGATGCAACTCAGAAGTCGAACCTAACAATAAACCAATAATGGAATTGTAGAATGTTAAATGGAACTGAATCAGGAAACTGGGAAAACTAAAGCACGTATATGCAGCCACTGTATATTAGAAAATTGCAGTATAAACTAGAAACTTAGCAGACCTCTTGAGAGCAATTATCCTTATCTATAAACTCTCAGATAACAGTGTTGCAATAGCAAAAAAGAGTTTTAAATTCAGATTTGCAGACTGAAAGATGTTTGAATTCATATATGTGGAATAAAATCAGAAATCCACTTCCCTTCTGGTATTTATATCTCAAGCCAAAATTGGCCATGTTGTCAACTTCCATTAGATTGGATTTGTATCCAATTCAGCATCTCAAGGTACCACTCGGCATGTATTACAACATATCACAATGGGCTTCTTCAGGACCATCTCAGTAGGTTTGAGATCATTTGAAACACCCAGTGACAAAAAACAAAAAAGAATAATTGAAAAGAATAGAAAACAGTGCAAAGTTTAATATTTAGCAAAGAACAGTAGTGACATACTTAAAGCAGCTGCAGTGGAACAGGGAAAGGTATGCGATCATCCATACTTTTCTGTGGCTTCCCCTTCTCTCTCTTAAGACAAAAACTTAAACTTTATCCAGCTAAAAAGGGAAAGTCACAATAAAATCCGAGCAAAGTTTCTTACATGCCTGGAGCTCACTTATCCTTCTGTTGATGGCCACCATCCACACTGTTGGTTGATGGGTTTGGAAAGTTTTAATTCCTCAAGATCTTCTTGTGAATTATTTTTATGGTGAGGTTTTGAAAAAATTTCTGTCAAGTGTCACACTTCTATGTTGCTCGAAGTCCCAAAAAGAAGAAAAAAAAACATGCCATTGTTTTGGTACCTTTAGGCAGCCCTTGGAAGCAATATTTACCTTCTATTACTCTAAGAATTTGATATGCGGTTGGCTTACTCCAGACCTGTGAGTGGACTTCATAGATCTTTCTAACTGCATTCTAGAATTCTGAGAAACATCTCTAACCAATATGTTACAGGCTTCAGTTCTTCAGCAGCCAACATTGATGGTTAAAATCTCCAGGTGAAAACAGTGTGATTTTCCATCTGATGGTTTCCATTTATAAATGTCTGTTTTCTGCTTGAGAAGTTTCCAAGATCATCACAAACATTTCAGTTAGACTAACAAGTCTTGAAGGTATACATCCTTAGAATATATCAGATTTCAATACTATAGTATGGCCTAAGAACCATCATAAACTGCTCTTTACCCATGTTCTCATCCTGCTGGCTTTCATTTGGTTGAAGAATTATCTGCTTCACTCCTTAAACTTCAAGAACCAGCCAGGTTGTTTTCAACAGATCTTGCAATGCTTTTAAATTCATGTAACCCTTAAAATTCCAATTCAGAGAAAATCTTCCCTGAGCTTGTCTATAACATTAAGTAATTATGTCCAGAAGAGTATGAAGAGAACTAGTAAATTCTGAAAACGGCTTGAAATCCATAGAAAAGTTTGGGAAACATAGCTTGTGGCTTGTAAAAAAAAAGATACAAAGAGGTTCAATTAAGTTGGCATATCAGCTTTTGGATTTAGATAGGGAGATCTAAGAAACTTCTCTGGTCTAGCAATTCCATAATACTAATATAATGAGGTGAAAACATCCACTGTAATCTGTGCTCATAATAATATCATCAAAGAGTATTTTTATCTCATATCTAACAGTAATGCTGGAAGGGGAGCCTTGGCGCAACGGTAAAAGTTGTCGTCATGTGACCTTGAGGTCACAGGTTCAAGGCGTGGAATCAGCCTCTTGCAAAAATGCAAGGTAAGGCTGCCTACTTTAGGCCATTGTGGCCCGCCCCTTCCCCGCACCCCGCATAGGCGGGAGCTTTGTGCACCGGGGCTGCCCTTTTTATCTAACAGTAATGCTGGATGATGGCCTGATGGAAATAATTCATTTCAGTTTATTGTTAACATTAGAGGCTTCGGTCGCTTATCTGAGAACCTCGCATCTACTTCCTATTCGTAAATATGAACCCAACAAACGTATTCTAAGAATTAAGCGGTCTAGAAACTGTAACATTTTCAACCTTGTAGTCATCTAGTCAATGAATCCTCTGACTGAAAATCGTTTGCAGTGTTTACTTGATGTTGCAGGAAAATACATTATGATCTTATTCCTCTTATCTGATGTGCTGTTAATGAGGTCAAGCTTGACTATGTCATCTGCCAAAGAATGCAATATGTTAGCATCTTATGTTCAAAGTACTTGGGCCAATGAATTGCTTTGTTCATTATTATTGACATCAGCGGAAATACTTTAATGCAATAGTGTGGCATAAACTAAACCACACTAGCTGTGGGTTAGCACAAAAAACAGGAATCCTATAAATAGCAACAGAAGATCAAAAACAGCTTCTTACATGTCCAGTTATTGTAAGCCTCCCAAGCAGGATTTATACCCTTTGTTGAAAATCTATTGCAGTTAAAATGTACCTACTATCCATTGGTTAGGTGCAATCACTCTCGTATGAGTCTAAGTTGCCTAGACTGCCATTAGAAATGACGGAAGCTTAATGTCTGGTTCAGTGTTCATACCTTTGCGAGTAAGGTTTTCTGTTGTCTTTGTTGGTATCTTTCATTCATCTAATTAAGCAGTGCCTTCTTCTTAAACAGCCACACTCAATTCATTCTATCTGGTTCTTATGCTGTTTTCTCTAATGCAATCATCACCTCCACCCTCGTCATCATCTGCTTAAGCCTTTATCCTAGTAGATGAATAGTAAACACGAGGAAGCCACGAACAACTTCCAGCGAATTGAATGGCTAAACTGCTTGTCACAGATACATAATTCCTTACACAATCTTATAAAACTAGCAAGCCTGATTCCAGGAATAGCTTACGGTTCTCTCAGAGAGGAGTTGAAGCCTTTTCTTTCTAAATCAGACCATAGCAAGGTGAGTTATGTATACAGGATATACAGAATTGGCAGATGAACTTCTGCCCATTCTATGCCGATAAATTGTTTCTTATCCTATGTTTTCCTGGTGAAATGGCACACTTCCACAATCGCCGGCAGGAATGGCAATGCAGTTCAACCTGTTAAGCCGGCCGTGCTCCCCTCAATTGCATAATATTAGAGTCAGGAAGTCAAATTTCACACTTACATCCAAACCTGAAAAGTAGGCGGCGTCATTACGCAATCCTTCAAAGTTTGCAAGCCTAATTCAAACTAAAATCTTCAAGCTTCCGAAGAAAGGGAAACACACACACACATTCATTTTGGGATGGATTGGGATCCTGATCGTTTTGTCCGTCCCCAATCAATTTTCTCCCCCACAGAAGGCCGGAGACAGGTCAATTGAAAAGAAGAAAAGGCAATTCTTTCATAAAGAAGCCTTTTTAATTGAAGTCCTTCCAAATGACATTCTTGAGCCTTCCTTTTTTGTCCTCTCAGTTGGAATCGAAAATGGTTGTCTCCTCCTACTCTCTACTCTCTACTCTCTGATAGTTCTTGAAACTTAAAGCATCTGACAATAATTGAGTGGCGATATCTGTCGGGAAGAGTTTCGCTAATTGCAAATACAGAATCAGTTCGATTGATGGATGGAGGAGGCAAGCGGTTGTTCGCCGAGTTGTGTAAATTTCCTTGATGATTGTAACCCTTTGATATGTGATGCTTTTGGCGATCAAGGTAAAGATGGGTTATCCTTATGGTAAATGGCTCATCCACAGCGTGGCCTAGAACACAGATGGTGTGGACCATTGATGAAAATGAGTCTATCATGGTGGAAACTCGAGCAATTGTGGTGCATAAAGCTACAGCATATGCAGGGTTTGGAGAAGGGGCCAATCATAAATATCTATAATACGTAGCCTTATCTTATATTTTGCAAAAAATTATTTCCATACCTCGTAACATCAAGTTTACATAACCACAACTCTATCATTGCACCACGTCTATATGCAGGGCCAATCTATATCTATTTATACAAACTAGAGCTGTTTTTTAGCTGCCCTTTCCCTATAAATCAGTTGTTTTGGTATGTTAAACATGTGACATGCATAATAGTATTCGGATTTAGGAATAATACGGCAATAACCGTGTTTAAAAAGACGCGGAAGATGGCGCAATCAATGGTCGTGGGTTCAAAGGCATACAATATCTCAAAAAAAAAAAAAATTGTAAGAAAAATAGAATGATTGGATATCATTGCAACATTTTAATTTTGAAAATGCAACATCATTCACAAAATGTAGAAGATAATTTGATGAGTTGTTCATGGATTTTTTTTGTTTTTTTATTAATGACTTGTTCATGGAATAGCCATCCAAAAAAAAGAATTGTTCATCGAATCCATGTTTAATTCGGCTGATTCGGGTAATTTGATAAACTTGCATTTGATAAAATTTTCAATTATTTATGGATTTTTAAAGTTTGAAACACCGTATTAAAGAATAATTATTAGTCTTTTACATTTCAAGTTATTTAGAAGAAGGGAAGCCTTGGCACAATAGTGAAGTTGTTTTTATGTTACCTTGAGGTCACGGGTTCATGGCGTAAAAATAGTCTCTTGCAAAAATATAGTGTATGATTGCATACTATAGACTCTTGTAGTTCATTGGTCCATCCCTTCCCCAGACCTCGCACACGGAAGCTTTGCGACTGAGGCTGCCCTTTTTATTTGAAGTTACTTAGAGAATGAGTTTGACCATGCCCTTCCATACGTGTGATATTTATGGGAGAAAATGGTGCCTTCCTATCAAGTAATCTCATCTTGCAGGTAGCCATTGTTTCCATGCCCAAAGGATACCTTCAATCAAAACGGGACATTTTCTGGTATTTTGATATTTGAAATCTCGATTGAACGAACGTGATTTCCATACGGAAGTGGGACCGACGTTGTGCGTTGCTTGTTGGATTCCTTTAACTAAAATTGCCAATTGATGTGGTTGAATTGGAGGTCAAGGAAGAAGAATTGAAGACCAGAGTCTCCAATACCGCAAAGCTGGGCCCCAGCTTTTGTGCGATCCATACCGTTGATCCTGCATACATCATGATTCAAAAACGCCATGGATTAGATCATCGTAATAATCTGATTGGTCAAAAATTTTACGCATTTGTTCTTGAACTCTTTGAGCCGTTCATTTTTATGTTCTGGATCTCTGCATGTCTGAGCCAGTTTTAACCTATCTAATTAATTCGAACGACCTCAAAAATAACAATACCACAGCTTAACCGGCTTCACTACTAATTTTATGTGTTAATAAAGCAGAAATTTGTTTAAATTTGACTAAAATTAAAAAATATTATTAACAATTTCCTTTGACTATTTCCGAGTCACCTCTTTAGTTGCTTCCAGATAATTCGTCTTACTCTAATTTTAAGTTGAGTCTAGTTTTTGAGTTTTTAAACTTTGAATTCAAATACACGCGATCTATAAACCCCCACGCCCCACCCATAACTTTTGATGGAGTAGGCCAGTCAATATGGGTTACTCACATTTTACCCCATCCTGCAATGGAGCGAGAATGTCAATGATCCATGGTGACAGCAGGGCAAAGTAGGTTTTCCTGCAAGTGTTAACAAATTTCCGCCCCCTTAGTCTCAACTAGGAAACTCAACCTAAATTGACTTGTATAGGTTAGTGGCAGCAATTTTTTTTATTAGAATAGTATTAAGATTAAAAATTTTGATTCAAAGTTAGTTGGGGTCAGGACTAGGTTTAGTATAAAAGCATTAGGGTGAGCCAAAATTTTGCTCAACCTAGCCTTTCACCGAGATAGTGCTTTTTAAAATATCTCAAAATAAAATCTGTTCCAAACATATATACCACGCAGTCGCATATATCTAAATTTCACCCTTCTAGATACTTTTTTTATCCTTGGGTACGTAGAAAGGCATTTTCTATTTTAGCATGATCTGGGCCCTTTATTTGGTGGCCCATCTTGGGGTCTTGCCATGAAATTCATTCTGATGAGACGATCTCTACCATAGATCCGTAGCCCCCGAATGATGTTTAAGGCAACAAGCTCATCAAGGAATTACAAAATATTTTACACTTGAAACAATTACATTATCTTTTCGGGGAACAGTAAAAAGAGAGAGGTGAGAGAGATTGTAGGAGAAATAGGATACCATTTTAATGGAGAGAAAATTGAAAAAGAGAGATGTTTGTTTACTACTTGATAAGTATTAAAAAATGAGAAAATTAAAAAAGATAAAGACACGAGAGCACTTACGACAGCAAGATAAAAATTATGTGATTATTAAACAGAAAAAATTAGAGAAAGCCATCCGATGAAGACATAACCCTTCCAGCTGGTCAAAAATTTGCGTCATGTGGGCCATCCGTTGAAGTTCCCACCCAAGACCAAGAATACCATTCTGAGATATCCAATGAAGGGGATTTTGGGCCATAGCCCACTAAGATAAGGCCCAGAAGAGAAACAGCTTGGTCAACCAACAATTTACGGCCCAACATGGGCACTTCCATGAAATCTAGACCGTTGCTCATGGCTCTTTTGATATCAAACGGGAATCACGTTCGTCAGATTAACAGCAACAAGTATCAAAGGCTCTAAAAGGCCAAGGAGATTCTGATTTCTTTGCAAGACTCACTCACCAACTGCTTTGAATTTCCTTCCTCTGTTTTGTCATACACTTTGAATAACTGGGTTGCATTCGGTGCACATTCTCTGTTTCCGATTCTGAGTTGAAGAAGAGCCATGGGTTCGTCGCAAAAGGCTTCGGAGATTACAGCTCTGCTAAATCTTCAGCCACACCAAGAAGGAGGTTTCTTTGCGGAAACATTCAGAGATGCTTCAATATCAGTCTCCCAGTCTCAGCTTCCACCTCAGTGTAAGCAATCGGCACATTTTTTCCTTTCTTTTGGGGGACATATAGTTTATGAAACATCCAATCATAGATTGAGTTTGAGAGATCTGCATATAAATAAGTTTTCCAAGCATTTCATCTCATTTACTGATGTGGGCGTGGATCAAATCTGTTTCCATGGGTATGTTCTGGCATGGTTGTTTATCCAATAGTTGATTCTTCTAGTTTCCTGTGTGGATCTGGATTTTTATTTCTTTTCATTTTAGTTAGATATTCTGGTCATTCGTTGTTCTCCCCTGAAGTATCTGTCGCTAAATTCATATGGGTCTGCATTATTGTACCCTTTTATTGGTTTTTCTTTTCTCTGTTTTTTGTCAGAATTAGTTGCTAGTTCTTCGTGAAATGGGTGATTTCTGAAGTGTACAGAGTTGAGAATTAATTTGCTATTGGTATTTATATCTTTATGAAATGACTTTCGTTGGATGGTCTGAACAGCATTGGTTCGAGAAATGAGAGAAATTCTGATTTTGGAGTTATTGTTAGGTTGTTGCATGTATAAAACTGTTATCTATGTTGACTTTGTTGCCTAGAAATGACAAGTTTGTCCAGATTTAGAGTGTTTTCTCTCATCATTATGGAGCTTATAGGCCATTTCTTCAATTACTGAGGTTGTATATCATGATGCTTTGCGGAATCTGTGAGTTAGGAACTAGGTCCATGAAGTAGATAAATCATAAGAACTGACCATATCAAGGAATTACCTGGCAAAACACAAATTTTGAAAGAGAGAGGCAGAGAAAGGTTAAATACTTGTAGTGATTGTGTAGAAATTCAAATGAGAAGTTTCTTGTTAGATCTGGTTCTAATGGTTCAGCAGCATGTAGATGCGTAAGTTGCTTTTGGATGATTAGGAAAGCTGCCAGTAGAGCCTGAGCTCATTGATGAGACACAGTGCTTTGCCTTGAGAATACATATTTAAGCACAGAATATTGATTTCCACGAGATTTCAAGCAGCAGCAACTCTTACTGACATGTGAGGCATGTTCTATCTTGTGACTCTAAACTCAACTCACCTTAGATGGAGTCTCTCTATTCAATATCTTAAGATTCCTGATGTTGAGTTAAATTGCGGACTAGTGTCAGCACGTACCTTGATGTGATCAGTTGCCAGAGGATGCATTATGGATTGAGCCCTAAAGATGGATGGGCAAAACCAACGCTTAGACTTGGTTGGTGACTGACAGTTAGCAAGCATCACTTTTTGGTGTTGGAGCTACTGATATGAAAGGCCATCATGCATACTCTATCATCAACGGCATTAGTGTGAACTTTTAAAGCTCAAGGACTCAACCGGACTTGGTGAGGCCCGAGGCCAGTCAATTTGAGTTTTGTTGAGTACTTTATCTATTGAAGCATAACGTCTGCAAAACTTTCACTTGTTTTAGGCGTTGCAGAGTGCTACAGCAATTTTTACTTTTGGGATGATTCGATTACTCCTACAGTTCAACATGAGTCATGGTTGGGTTGTTTGACATTGTTTGAATTTTGAGTGGGCAAGTATTTTGAGTATTAAGGGTTCAAGGTTCTCAAAGTGTGTGTTCAATATTCAAAAAAGGTATTCTGACCCTTAACAAAAGCTTTTATGCTTTTAAGTGGGGATGGACTTCCTTATTTGCGTGTTTCAATCATATTACTGTGAATATGATTCCTAGGGCATGCTTAGAAATGCAGTGGGAAAGATGGGTAAGGATTTTTCTTTAGGTTCTACATGAGGTTGTTTGCTTTCCATTTAGCATCCATTAATACAACAAATACGAGTGTTTTTTATGAATGGTTTTAGGTTTTGTCTTAGATGATCTTGACCCCCAAAGTATCAATATTAAATTTCTGTAACTGAAGCTTATTTACCATAAGGATAGCTTTTAGTTTAGTGTTCTGTCTTAAGATGAACTGTAGTCTGTATATTACTCTTTTTGTCACAAGGACTGTGCCTCCATAATTTTTACATGTCCACAATTTCTGCTGTTCTTATTATAGCGTAAGTGATCATGAGTTTGTATGATGCATCTACAGTCCCAATTCCAATGGCAACCATCCATGATTAGCTTAAAGCCCTGTCAAGAAAATGGAAGAGTCATGGATTTTGTTAAAACAGAATGTTGTTAAGCATTGATGATTTCAATTCATTTAGAAGTTTTGGCTTACTCATTGAATGCTGATGAAACAGAAAGCTAATATTCAAGGCTATTGGTTTCTCTGCCAATTTATGATTGATCTGTTTACTGTCTTTGCTTGCACTTCTACACGGAAATACCAATAGTATAATAATTTACTGGAACTTGATTCCAAAGATTATAATATGGTGGATTTCCATGACCCTTACAGTTCTATATTGCAGAGTTCTATGTTGCCTCCGAAAACTTTACCATCATATTCAATATTTATAAATATCTTCACACGTCTCTTTTTCTTTCCATTTCATCTTATGACTAAAAGCTTCTGCAGACAAGGTGGATCGTCCCATCAGCACGTCCATCTACTTCTTGCTGCCGTCTGGAAGTGTCTCATGTCTTCACCGCATTCCAATGGCAGAAACCTGGCATTTTTACATGGGAGAGCCTCTCACGGTTCAAAGACTGATCATATTTAGATCAATTATACATAGGAAGAAAATGCATATTCAAATTCTATATACTATAATGTGATGAAAGTTTCTGATTTCTACTTTATCCTGACTATTAATCAGGTGTTTGAGCTACATGAAAATGGGCAGATTAAGCTAACTACCCTGGGTCTGGATCTAGAAGCAGGTCAGCAGCCTCAATACACTGTGCCAGGATATATATGGTTTGGTTCATTTCCAACAAAGGATGTGGAATCATATTCCTCCAATGGGAATTCGCTCGTCCTAGCTCCTGCTAGAGACTCAGAGACCCATTATTCACTGGTAGGGTGCACTTGTGCACCGGCCTTCCAATTTGAGGACTTTGAGTTGGCCAAACGAGAGGATCTAATTGCTCTTGCTCCAAATGCTGATCCCTTTATCCGTTACCTCACCCAGTCCAGCTGATCGGACATGCTTCCCAATCTTGATGCTAGCAGGAGATGGTGCTTGACAAGAACCAAAATAAGGTGGGAGACAGGACTCTGTGTATGATGTTTGAATGGGTCTATTTGGTTACTAGTTACCTCCAGTATAGCTTGAGGTAGTGGCATGAATGCATCATGTTTGCTGCATTTGTGGAACTCTGCAGAAACAGAAGCTGATAGCATCGGAAATGGATTCCCTGAGAATGAATTTCAATATCAAATGATAGTGAGGGAGAATATGGAGTTGGGCTTCACAGGCATGACTTATAAAGCTATCAGTGGTGCTTGAGATGAAGTGAGCTGACCTGAGATGAGATGAGATAGGCCATATCACTGTTAGTGGCGCTTGAGATGAGATGGGATGAAGTGATATCTCCTCACCTCAATATTAGTGGTGCTTGAGATCAGTTAGATGAAAATCATCTCATCTTTACTGTTAAGTTGAATTTGTAGTCATCTCACTTCATCTGATGCTAAATTTCGGTCATCTCAATCTAGCTCGAGTCAGTTCTTATATCATATAGAGTCAGCTTACTGCATCTCAAGCGCCACTTCCAACTTGTGATTTCTTCAGTCAATACTTTGCACTTTGACCGTTTGATGGTTCCAACCCTTTAACTTTAGTGGGTACCTGAGGCCGTTCTTGTTTTATTTTACTAAAGCATCCATTTGAAGCCCACAAATTATAAGCCTAGAATTGCCCTATGGGACTGAACTTGGGTTCATGGTTCTTAGCAGTTGCCTACATTAGATGGCTTGAATTAGTAAGGACTTACTAAGAGTAATAAGTTGAACCTACCTATTAATCACCCAAGGTGATGCGCCGCCACTTTGCCATGATGGGCTCCACTTTTGGTTGATCAGATCTGTTCATCTGATTTCTCTAAGTCTAGACTTCTCATATAATAAAGATTACTAAGATTGAATGATTAGAAATCCATAACAGTTCTTTTAACTCGTTCATTCTGGACCCCTTTTTTAACAGTTTTTACGACCATCCGTTTGTATAATTGCAAGTACCCTTTTCAATATCCACACTTAACCAATTACCACTGTTTTAAGGTTAATGATCATCCATAAGCATAGGAATCAGATGAACGATTTTTCAGCCCGCTCCTCGAAAACTATGACCATCCAAGTAGACTTTAAATAATAAAGTTAGCATATCTTATCTATTATATATATTAAGTTAATGATGTTTTTCTTTGAGTATTTAGAGTCCTATTTGTTCTTTTGTCGTGTCAGTATATTTGAATTTTTATTTATTTTTATATTATCCTAACGAATAAGAGGATTTGCGGCCCTTTTTGTGTCATTGTCGGCTCCTTTAATGTCTCTCTCATCCCTAACCTTTTCTAAATCTCTTTGTTGAGTCTGTGTTCCCTGGATGTCTTTCCAAAAATCTCTTTATATTGTATCCTTTTCGAATTGACAATCAAACTTCATTTTAATGATCAAAATCATCTATTTAATCTTTGTTATGTATACAAATAAATCTTTATATTAATGTAAACAAAGAAATATGAACCTCATATCAGTGATCAAATTTGTCCATCTAGCAGTCTACATTAATGTAAACCAATAAATTTCTACATTAATATGAATTAGAAAATCCTAAGATAAAGATGATATTTCTCAAAAAGGCAATCTAAGTCATCCCATGATATAAGTCGACCATCTAATAGTCTATATTTATGTATATCCAAAAGAGATATAATTTTTCCATCAAGAGATATAATTTTTATCTCTTTCAATTTCATCCGTAACCCAGCAGCTTTTTCTTTCCCGTGTTAGGAGGCGCTATCTAGGTACCAATAAGTCTATTGTCTTCCAAGGTAATCCCGCGCACTATGTCTCCTGTCCCTTCATTGTCTACCTATATACCCTTCCCGCCCAAAAAGCCTTTCCACTCTCTCTGATAACCAGAATCCTTTATTTGCATCTGAGTCGGGTCGGCTGTTAATGGTTTAATTCATATCTCCTTAGGAAGAAAATAAATTGACCTCTAATATGAGTTTATCTCTTTCTATTTCCTAGGCATTCTATCTTAGGAAACAAATATCTAAGATGACTCCTGCTGCCTATAGGAATCTATAGCCCTATTATTCAATTCAAGAAATAAAATAAAATAATATTTGAGAGTGAATATTATTACTATCTTATCTCATTTATCTTGGATATTGCTCAAGCTCCTTACTAGTGATATATTAAAAAAAATGTCTGAATTTAAGTGGGTTTTAACATGGCAAGTGATATTTCCACACCCCTTTCGGACTAATACCACACCCCATTTGGGTTTTGTGGTCAAAGTATATTTGGGTCCATCTGAATGATCTGAACCATCTATCTTTACTATTTTACCATAAATGGATCATGTTCTAAAAATCACTTGTAAGATCTAGGATCATCCAAAACTATATGATTTTTGGGATAGGGCTCATCTACAGCAAGCTAATTAATACGAATGGTTCAGACTATCAGAAAGGTGAGCCCTTGAGATAAAAATATCACATAAAATAAAATAAAAAAAGAATGAAACAGCCCGTATGGGCTTGAACCCACAGGTTCGACCTGAGTAACCTTCATTGTTTTATACCACTAACTCTATGTTTCCACATTAACTGCAGACCTGGTGTTTCTAATCTTATATCTTACTTTATTTGTCGAACAAGGCTCAAGAATGAATTACGAGGCAAATTACTCCTTGGTTCAAAGGGCATTCAGATTAGACAACTCTAGCATCTTAAAAACTGTACATTTGATACCATAAAATGGACCGCTAGAAACTTTGTAGATACAGGGTCTTATTACGATAGAGATATTTACAAAAGAGGATCAAGGAGATGCACGGCTAGAAAAAAGGGAAAGAGCTATACAAGACGACCCCACAAGTAATTGAGGCATAAGAAAGGAATCCCAGCCGCGAACTTTTCATTGCAAACTTCAGGAGAAAGTTCACTCCCCACCAGTTACCACCAATCCAAAACGTGTCCCAGTTATAGTTCCTTGACGGCTTCCAGTTATGGTTGAAGACAGGTTCTTCTCATGCTTCTCATCTACGTTGCTTGCAGGCCAATCTCGGTCACTAACTTCTTTACCTTTGCGGTTTAGCGGTGGGGATCTGCTCCCAGTAAGTGGCATATATGGGTTCCTTGGTATGAGTTTCCCATAGTTAACTTGACCAGGTGAATACCGGACATGCAAGCAGGTGTCTTTTGGTGAAACCCGTCCTTCTAAGCAGATCTGTTGTGCAATTGAAGACCCATCCCCAGTCACTGGTGGAGATGAACTAAACAAGAGTACCCTCAAGAAGAACAAGAAAACATCCATGTTTGAAAGCAGGGCCTTTTGTTTCTCCTGATCAGGTCAAGAGTTGTATCAGCCATTATATAGTGGAAATGATAATGAAATGAACAAGATGGACGGCTGTGCTTTTCTTCTTGGATTGATGCTTGTTCATCGTCAACTGGTCCTTTCATTATGGATAAAAAAGAGAAGCACCAACCCGAGGTATTTGGCTTGTGATGCATTAAGTCGGCCAGCCTTGTTTCCATTTGAAACATTTGATTTGGAAATTATTAGAGTTCATTTAAGGCCAAGATGAGACAAGTGGGCAACAAATGTCTAGTGAAGTTGGTCCCAAACAAGAGAGAGAGAGAGAGAGAGAGAGAGAGAGAGAGAGAGAGAGAGAGAGAGAGAGAGAGAGAGAGAGAGAACTACAAAACAGAAAGAAAAAAAAAGTATTATGAAAAAACTATACAATTTTCAGAAATTGTTTCTAAATAGTGACTTAAATGTTTCCAATGACGTGAAAACTTAGTCTTGTAAATATAATGAAAACAATAACAAATAGTGAGAGAAATAGATGAATTTTTTGTAAAGTTGAAAACTGCATATCTTTGTGATTAATGCTTGAAAGTCCACAGCGGATCAAGGAAATAAAATATTTGATTTAGATTAGTTCCTAATATTTAGTTATTATAATTGCTATTTAAGATTTTTGAGACATCTATTAAAACTTCTCTCTCTCATAGAAAATTGCATTCAACTCCTTCCCTTAAAAATAGAATTGTTTTTGAAAGTAAGAGTTGTGAAGCAAACCACTTAGAAATTATTATCCTAATTCCTAAATCTATTGAGATCCCCTTAATAAGAGAAAAGTACGACCTCAAAGCTCAGGTCAAGCAGAATGAAGAAGAGTTATTTTGCTTAGTATAATAATATAGATAGATCACAAAAACTCTCTAACATTACAAAACGCCTCCAAATAATTAAAATCTTTTTGAAAAAGTCTTAATTTTCAAAAAATTTGAATATTTTGAAAGATCTTACATTTATTGAATTATATGCAGATTTATTGAAGTACACATTAATTTATGAAATAAAATCAAATACTCAATTATTATTTGTAGTTCTAATCATAATGCAACTTACAAAATTAAATTCATATCTTGGTAATTATTTTTCTCTAAATTTTTTCCAAATCCAAACTTCGTAACTATGCTTATAATGGGATTCTTGTAGGTAATATAACATGGTAGCTCATATTATCTCGTATGGTCAAACCCATAATCACTACTACTAGATGACTTTTGGACTTTTTGAGGACTTGACTAAAATAGACACAAAACTTTTTTACTTTACACATCTCTCATGACTCCTAAGTTCAAAAAAGAAAAGGAGTCTTAGGGTGTAACACCCTGGGTTTTTATTACATTTTATATAAAATAATAATAATAAATAAATGTGGTCGGGATCCTTGAGTCAAAGGTTCTATTTACTAATAGTTTCAAACATTCATTTTAAAACCCCCCGGGTGTTACACCACTTCCAAAATATCACCAAAATGATTACAAAAATTATATACGCATGTTGCAATAATTTAAACCAAACCAATATTAAATCCAACGTTAAAACCAAAGGCGCCTTTATTTTAAACAATAAATATCTAAAAAACATAATAATGTGACCTAGGGATATCCATCATAACATTTCACCATACTCAACAACATGTCCATACTGTATAAGATAAATATGAAATAGAGTCTATCTAATCACTCACATCGAACTATCATCGGCAAGGTAAAGATGGTTCTCACTACTATCATTGTCCTTCCACGGCCTTGTCTTTCCTGCTGTCTCGCTCAATATTTGAGGCATTGCAAAACAAAGTAATGCTTAAGAAAGTTATTGCGCCTGTAGGTACTTAGATATTTAACGTAATAATAAATATGGCATAAAAAGAATAATCAAATGACATATGTTGATATAAGTGTAAGTCACAATATCCATGAAATACAAATATCATAATCATATCCATATGCTAGCAGAACATGATGTGCAATAAAACATGGATTTCGTGAATGTAAAGCATGATATGGTAAAATCTCATATGAACACAATGTCAATAAGTAGGGCATCCAAACTAAGTGGGTCCCACGAGTGTCCCATACACTCGTACAACAGATTATGAGTACTCATATTAATCCTTTGAGCATCGTCACACCCAGGCACACCATCACCTGTCAATGCTCATCATGCATACCTATAGGAGACTCATCGTCCATCCACATGGGTAGGCCCGAATTGGTAGTGTGGACTACCCATGTTACCAATCCATACTGAATGCCATTTGTGAGTAGGTGCCTATCATCTCATAAAAATCAAAGGGTAGGTGGCCTGCCCTAATCCCTCCTAGCATGATATCCACAGAGTGAAAACACCCGTCATAAATCACAAAATACAAAAATTACAAATCTAATAAAAACCTAGGAGCATTCATGGCTCAACATCCTAAGGAACCCCCATTGTGAAGACCCGGGTTTTTAAAACACATTTTCATAAATATTTGCTAAGATATGGCCCTGATTTTGAAAAAAAAAAATTTAATTAAAATTAAAACTCAAACAGCAGAAACGTATTTTTTTTAAAATTGATTTGTCAAAAACCAAAGTGCTACCTCAAATTATTTATCATACATAGATTTTTGTAAAAAATAAAAATTTCATTAAATATCAATAGAAATACTTTTATTAAAATCAGGATCAATCCAATGTTCACATACACAGCCCGATAGTCATTACATACCTTGTCCAAATATTATAATCCAAATTTCAAAACAATCAAAACAATCATTTTCAAAGTAAATACCCTGAACAGTAGTTCAGTGATGATTATCCTCAAGTCTTGAGCTTTGAATCTTTCTTAACTGTATCTGAGATATTGTAAACATTCAAACATTTACAATATCTCAACAAGCTATGCTTGGTAGGAGATTTAAGAAATATAATCAATATATCTCAAAATCAACAGTTCTTTATATCCATGATATAAATCAATTTATACAATTGGATAACCATTTTATCCTTCACTCATCATATGAATTATATGTATATATTACATATAAATAAAACCACTGAAAATAGTGAATATAGTCAATATCATCAATAATATCTAATTTTTAAACTTATTTAGTGTTAATATATAATCATACTGTTTTGGAAATCATCCTCCAATACAACATTGGTAATAACTTTTACTGGACATCTCATCATCCCATAACATAAGGCATCTCATCATACCATATTCAATTGTATCATAATGTAAAATAATCTAAAGGACTACCATGCTTGCAGTCTCAATTCGTACAGCATGCTTGGATAATTACTCAATACTCCACTAATACCACGATGAAAAATACGGATCCATGTTCGTATGGAGGGAACCATGGCTATCACAGTGGCAGCCTTCCCATAATTGCCTCACCCAACATTTTGCCTCTCTTTGGGCACGGTATCATCACTATAATCAATTTTGGAGAGCGGGTGGTCAAACTCTCATAACTCTCCTAGCATTGGCATCCCCAAGCATAAGCTTGTCTTAAAACAAAATCACAAGCCTCTATGCTTGTATCAAAAATAATATTTCATATTTACAGACTGTGTGCCTAGTTATAATAGGACATGCATATAACTTATTTCCTTAAGATTTGGAGGTCCAACTTATATAGTTCAAATCTTCTCATTCTATCCATTTTAATTGCATAATTACTTAATCAATCACTTTGTATTCATTTCAACATCATTTGTTGCCTTAAGTAATTTCATAATTACTTAATCAATCACTTTGTATTCATTTCAACATCATGTGTTGATTCATAAACAATTATAAGGCAATTATAATCAATTTATAGTTATCAGGATAAGATCATGTGTAAAATACATGTATCTTCTATATTAATTGTATCCTTATGGTCCACCTACCTTTACTTTCAACAATCTATCTTCTCATTGATCTTGATCATCATATCCTTCATGTATTTGTCAAATCATATATATATATATATATATATACAGTCATTCCTCAACTCATTTATACTTCCTAGTTGTTCTTTTGATCATCCTTACATATGATGATTTGGATATTTTTTCTTGAATTATATTGATCAAGGGTCTAATTTATTGATCTATATTTGAATCTAATATTGATACTACTTCAAAACATACATACAATATTATGATTCTTATTATTCTTGATCATACAAGATCTCCTTATGGATCTTGTTTGATTTTTAATTATCTTAATTATCATTTTTATTAGGATTAGATAGTTTACTATCCTTTTATGATCTTATTATTATTCAACCAGTTAATGTTTTACTGATTGAAGATAATTTATGTACTCCTAATTCTAAATAGCTCCTCTTATTTTCAATTGACTAAGGTTTACCAGATAAAAGTTGTTCACAGAGTGGTTAATTCAATCCTCATATAAGGAGGCATTTGGACCTCACAAATGTCGCCAAAAGGTGGGGGAAGAGCGATGCTCTATTATAAAAACCCCTTAACCACCATGTTCAGCATTTACTGGATTGACCTTAGCTCAACCTTTTATAAGGTTCCTATAAGCTTGTATACCCTAAGTATTCTTATTACTTGATTTTAATTAATGTCCATAAACATTTAAAATATCATTCATTGTATTTATTATTCTCCTAAATTGGGCCAAGGAAATGATATTCCTTATATTATCCTACTAACTATAACCATTACTATCATTAAGTCTATATCTTTTATTTATTGTAAATGTCCATCAATATCTATTTTTTAATTAATTATATTTTTCATGTAATTTACATAACATAAACATTAAAGCATAAATAAATAAATTTAACAATTACACTTACTAAGCAATTAAAAGAACATTTACAATAGAATATAATAATTCACATGCTCACTTGAATATGTCATATTTGTCCATCTTGATCCAATGATCATAATTTGATTTCTATTTATTTTTCATCCTATTAAGGGTTTTGATCTTGATCTTTCATTTTTATTCAAATATATCACATTATATTAATGCGATATCATCACTAGATTATTGATGCATCTCATCATATGATCTGATCTTTCTTGATCCAACCAATTAATAAGATCTTTAGTCATTTTATTAAAATCAAGGGCATAGATCTAAATCTATCCCAAATTAGTCACATCAGGTCATTTATTTCTCATGATCTTATCATTAGATCATCATCCATACTGATTCATAGTTTCTGATCATCCTTGATCAATCTGAACAAGGAGATTATTATGTATTTTTAAAGATTTTATTACTTTTAATGGTTAAAATCTAAAGATCTGCCAAATTAATTACATCCAATCTATTTATTCAAGTTATCACATCATTAGGTCACTTATGGATCAGAATTCTAAGGTCTGATCATGTTAGATTTGACTGATCTCAGAAATTAGTACCACTTTTTGTGATTGATAGAAATTTACAGTGAATAAAACTTAAATTTTATATTTTCATTAGATTCTGCTCTTCACCAGAAATTCAAAAAAAAAATTCTGATCTTGATTTGAAGTTAAAATGAGCCCTGAATTGAAGTTTTAAGCTTTAGATTTGTTTTTATGGTCCATATTTGATCTATACTGTTAGAACGTTACAAAACTAGGCGGATGGGGTTCTCCATCACTGAGCTGCAGGAGGCCTTAGGCGAAGAGCTCCCGCGTCACACTCGTGGAGACACTTCTACAAGGAGCGTCCCTACGTGCATTTTGGGTCCATGTCTTCGACGCAGATCGACATGGCCGCCTAGATCATTTGATGTGGATGATATGTTTTCTTTTAACACAGATTGCATCCAAAATCTAACAAAATTTTACTGTGATCACCTGTCCTAGGGTTTTGGGACCCTCTAAATCCATCCAATGATTTAGAATTCCCAAATAATCTCATCTCATAGGTGTTTTCAAGCTTGATCATCGGTATTAGATTCACAGGAAAAATCTCGCTGAAAAATCCAGTCCAATGATCTTTATACATGGAAATTTACCAAAATAGCTAGAGGGGGATGAGGGGTACCTACCTGAAGTGTTAAATTTTAAAAATAACTAACAAAAAATAAAGATCCACACCGAAAAATCCAAGGTCGCTGGAGTTTTTGTTTTCTGGTGAATACTTCTCTTATCATTGTAAAATTATAAGGCTTTTGAAGGTTGGGAAATTTCGAACAAAATGAACGGTTCAGATCTTCATTTAACCGGCCAAATTCCAATGACTAATTGAAAAACAGTACCCAGGGTGAAACCCTAGGTCCATCGGGGACGACACATCTGTGGACGCGCCTAACAAATCTGGGAGAATATTCCCCTCGGGTGCATCCTCAAACGTGCTCTACAGCTGTAAAGGGAGGAGAGAGAAAATAAAAGAAAGAGGGAGAAAGAGAGGAGGAAAGAGAGAGGGAGAGGGAGAGAGTGGGAGAGGAGTAGAAACTTAGGAATTTCGTGTGAATATTAAGGGAGGTATTTATAGGCTTGTTTTTTTAATTATTATTTTTTCACTTTTCTTATTAAATTCAAAAGAGATTCCTCATCATGTTTATTCTTCATCATTGATATTCCCTGAGCTAGCTGTCCACCAACTCACCTAACTTTTGTGAACCCCACATAAAAGTGAATTGACTATTTTACCCCTACAGATAAATATAAATTCACAAAAATTACGAACAATAGGGATTTTTCGCCCAAGCTCAGATTTTAGTATGCTTACAATAATTCTGACCAGTTTTTTATGAATGATTATAAATATCTATGTTTCAAAACCTGATTCTTTTTCTAAAAATAATATTATATTGAATATAATATTTTACTTCAATTTTCTTAAAAATTCTAATTAATTTTAAATAATTCTAAAAAAATTGGGGTTTTCACACCCATCGTCCCGAGGTTAGCCTTTCAAGGACTAGCCATCAAGCCTCGACATTCATCTTCTTATTCAAATAAACAAATCACATATATACTTCACGCATATAAATTATGCAACACACACATTCACATTCAATAATTAAATGAATAAGTTTTGTATTATTGATCATAATGTCAAGTAAAAAAATCAAAGAACTGTTACATATAAGAGCAAATATAATAGGGTGGAAGTAGATCATTCATATATAGTTAAATTTCATTTATATCTTATTTCTTTGAGATTTAGATGAGAGTAACCCTTGCCTCCCCATTCGACAACACCATTACCTGCAATACAACATATCTAATCTAGTTTACTACTTATATATGCACTATATGCTTAAATATTTTTTCATATAGCCAAGCTCAAAGATTGCAAAAAAATGTAAGATGATGATTAGTACAATGTATTACCTTTCTCATTTTTTGGAGTTTAACACCATCTCATATAAGGGTTCTCATGTATCTTAAAATATATTCACACTCCCAACTAAATTATTGTTTAGGGTACTACACAACAAAGAAAATAGAAAGGATCAATAAATATCATATATAATTCTAACTTCAATTTATATATAAAGTAACTAACTAGTTTTCTTTACCTAAATCTTCTTCTGAGCGAGTTTTGCAAGTTTCATAGTATTAGATAGTTTAACCTATTTATATCATGCACTTCAAATTTATAATTGAATACATTACTTATCAATTATTAAATTATTATAATATAAGAAAAAGGGCAGAGAACGAATAACAATGAAAAACATTGTTAAGAGAAAGTAAAAGAAAATAAAAGATATTATTGAGTATAACACTAAGGGGTAAGAGATAGGTGGTCATGTAGCTAACTATGTAAGTTTCATCTGCTACAGTATAAGAAGCATGGTGCCTATTACTATTGATGATTGGAGATATATGTTGCCATCAATCAAAGATTCAATATGAAAACTGGTTCATCATCATCATCATCATCATCATCATCATCATCATCATCAAGACCTTATCCCAATTAGGGGTCGGCCACATGAATCTTATTTCTCCATTCCACTCTATTAAATACCATGGCTTCATTTAGTCCCAAAGTTTTTAAATCTTTCCTCACCACTTCTATCCACGTTCTTTTGGGCCTTCCCCTTGCCCTTTTAGAACCTTCAACTTGTATTGCCTCACTCCTTCTAACTAGTGCCGTTGTTGGCCTCCTTTAAACATGTCCAAACCATCTAAGTCTAATCTCCCTCATCTTGTTACCTATTGGTGCTATCCCTAAATTTCTTCTAATATTTTCATTTCTAATTCTATCCTTTCTTGTTTTACCACTCATCCATCTCAACATCCTCATTTACGCAACACTCGGCCTATGAGTATGATGTTCCTTAACTACCCAACACTCTGATCCATAGAGCATGCCCGGCCTTATAGCCATCCTATAGAATTTTTCCTTTAGTTTGAGTGGCACCCGCCGATCACATGAAACACCCGATGCACATCTCCATTTGTTCCAACCCGCTTGGATTCTCTGAGTAACCTCCCTCTCAATCTCTCCACTCTCATGAATCAATGATCCTAAGTATCGGAAGTGGTGTCTCATGGGGACCTCTTGGTTATCAATCTTGACCGGTACTCCACTCCTACTCTCTTTGCTAAAATTACATTCCATATATTCTGTCTTAGTTCGACTAATTTTAAATCCTTTCGATTCTAATGCTTCTCTCCATAACTCTATCTTTATGTTTACACCCTCCCTTATCTCATCAAGTAGGACTATATCATCTGCAAATAAAATGCACCAGAGAATCTCCTCATGCAAATATTTTGTTAACTCATCCATAACTAATGTGAAAAGGTATGAACTCAATGCAGATCCTTGGTACAATCCGACGGTGACGGGAAAATCACTACCACGCCACTAGTGGTCTTAACATTTGTTCTTGCTCCCTCATACATATCTTTAATTATGTCTATATACCCCGAGAAACCCCTTTAACACCTAACACCCTCCATATTAACTCTCTAGGGACTCTATCATAAGCCTTCTCTAAGTCAATAAAGACCATGTGTAGGTCTTTTCTCCTCTCCCTATATTTCTCTACTAATTGTCTTAGTAAGAAAATAGCTTCCATGGTAGACCTTCCAGGCATGAAATCAAACTGATTCTCCGATACACTTGTTTCATGTCGTAGCCTCTTCTCAATGACTCTTTCAAAAAGTTTCATGGTGTGGCTCATAAGTTTGATCCCTCGATAATTAGTGCAGCTCTGAATGTCTCCTTTATTCTTATAGATTGGTACAATAGAGCTTTTCCTCCACTCATCAGGCATTTTCTTTGATTTTATAATCTTGTTAAACAACTTGGTCAACCAAACTACCCCAATATCTTCCATATGCTTCCAAACCTCTATTGGTATACTATCAGGCCCCATGGCCTTTCCTGATTTCATCTTTCTCAAGGCCTCTTTTACTTCAAGCATTCTAATCTTACGTTCATATCTATAATATCCAGTGTTATTTAGATTTATAGTATTTTCAATTCCTATATTCTCAGGGCCATTGTCATTTAACAATTTTTGGAAGTATATTTCCCACCTTTGTTTGATCTCAGCGTCTTTGACTAATACCCTTTGATTATCGCTTCTAATGCACCTAACATGCTCTAAGTCCTTACTCTTGTTCTCTTACCTTTGCAAGTTTAAACACATCTTTCTCACCTTCTCTTGTTCCTAGTCTATTATAGAACTCATCATATGCTTTAAGTTTAGCCTCACTTACTATTCTCTTAGCAACGTTTTTAGCATTCTTATATTGTTCATAGTTTTCATTATTTCTAATCTTCTGCCATGCTTTAAAATGCATTCGTTTTTCTTTAATAGCTTTTTGCACTGTTTCATTCCACCACCATGTTTCCTTTGCTAATAGCCTTTTACCTTTAGATACTCCTAAGATATCTTTTGCCACTTTCTTAATGGACTCAACCATATTAGTCCACATTGTATTTACTTCTGTTTCATAATTCCAATTTCCTTCTACCATCAACTTATTTTTGAATGAGGTTATTTTCTCTCCTTTTAAGTTCCACCACTTAGTTTTTGGATGTGTATTAAGTTCGGTTCTTTTACTCCATCTTTTGATATGAATATCCATAACCATTAACCTATGTTGTGAGGTTAAACTCTCACCGGGTATCACCTTACAATCCTTACATATAGATCGTTCATTATTCCTAAGTAGAAAAAAGTCTATTTGGCTTTTATGAAGTCCACTTTTAAAGGTTGTTAAGTGTTCATCCCTCTTCTTAAAGAGTGTATTTGCAATGGATAGGTTATATGACAAAGCAAAATCGAGGATATTCTCCCCCATCTCGTTTCGTTCACCTATACCATACCCTCCGTGTATTCTATCATATCCTTCCTTATCTTTTCCTACATGGCCATTTAAGTCTGCTCCTATAAATATTCCCTCAGTATTGGGAATTTCTTGCATGACTCCCTCCATATCTTCCCAAAACTGTTTCTTAATTATATCTTGTAGCCCTACTTGTGGTGCATATGCACTTATAATATTTATAATCTGCTCTCCTAGAATCATTTTTATTATTATAATTCTATCACTGATTCTTTTAACGTCCACAACTTTATCCTTTAATTCCTTATCCACTATTATTCCCACGTCATTTCTATTATTTTCCTTTCCTAAGTACCATAATTTATACCCATCTATTTCTTTAGCTTTAGCCCCTTTCCACTTGGTTTCTTGGATACAAGCGATGTTGACTCTCCTAAGTTTTATCGTGTTTACTAACTCCAAACTCTTACCTGTCAATGTCCCTATATTCCATGTAGCGATGCGAATCTTATGATTTGGAGATTCCCTATTTACTATCGCCTTTCTCGACCTCCATGGTATGAACCCATGTCCATTTTTCACTGCACCTGGGTTCTGATGCAGCGCGTCGCTTCCGAGGGGACGCTTTAGCAGCCCTTGCCCATTTTTCACTACACCCGGGATCCGATGTAGCGCGTCGCTAATGGGAGAACGCCCTAGCAACCCTTGCCTATTTTTCACCGCATCCGGGATCCGATGCAGCGCGTCGCTTATGGGGAACGCCCTAGCTTGAGCGAATTTCATATTTCGATTCATGTCATGTTGGGGTTGCCATAGTTTTAAAAGCTGAAGATGATTTTCATTAAGATATGTAAATGCTTTGTACACATTATTGTATGAAACTACTATGCCTTATCTTATTATTTTTAAATAGAATAACGTATTTGTTTCTACTTTGTAGTCTGGATGAGAATGTATGGAATGAATTTGTCAGCACCGCTTGTCACCTGAATTTGAGGTACGTGTTAAACAAGTGTTTGATTGAATTAATTATAACATCTAAGTGTGCTTGATTAATTACGTTTTATTGCACCAAATGTGTAAGCAAATAATGCTTAAGGGAGAAGGTGTGTGGGATTAATTATATCCAGCACCACCTCTCTAAGTTGAGTTACGCTAGGTTGGAAGAATAAGAAGTAAGCATTTATGAGAGTTCATTTTTTCTAATTATACCTTAGTTATATTTTATTACCTAATTTTAGTATCTCTCTTAATAACAAAAGAAAGCTGGGGCTATGAATCCTGGTAACCATGCAACCTATGAAAAATAGTGCATTCAGAGAAGTAGAACTCTCAAACCTATAAAAACGAAGTTGTTGCACAAGCTACTTCTTGAATAGTAACTGGGTGTATCTATCCTTATTGTATTTTTAGAATATTATATATTAATTTATGAAATTGATTATGCTTTTATAAATTGTGTAGGAAGAGTTGGTCAAGCATCTACATTTATAGGAACTCTAAGTAGCACTGGTGTGAATGATGATATCCTATACAAGGCTTTGTAAAACAAGGAGGAACACTATAACTGAGTAAGGGGATAAGGGCACAAGGTTACTCTTTCCAAATACTTAGGTCGAAAGAATCAACGACAACCTAAATTTGACTAGAAGGAGATATATGAAAAGATAAAAGGGAAAGCGATAAATAATCTCGAAAAGATAATGTAATAGAAGTTAAAGAGGGGTTTAATACAAAGTTTCATTATATGAAAGGTTATAATCAAGCGCAAGCTCCTACTACCCCTAAACCCCAGTCACATGCTAACTGCAATTCTCCCATTGAAGAAGATCAAGAAGACCATATGCGCCCTTTGAATAGGAATTGACTAATGATATACATATGTTTACCTGTTCATTGTCTAAATAATTGTCAGACCTTGTCCATTCTTATGCATCTAATATTTCTAATTTGCAAATGAGTAATGCAAGTTGGCCTTGAATGACATTGAAAACATTGTTGTTCTTGATACATGATATGAGGCTCCTTATCCACTTTAATTTGCACAAATTTTGGATACTAGCAAAGACTAAGCATGCATTTATTATTATAGTCTATCAAGAGGATGTCCATCTGCCATTTCCAATAGAAATTGATCGTATTTATAGTTATGGGGAGGCCATTGGATAAATGTTGCTTAGCTGAAACGATATGTCATTCTCCAAAAATCCAAATTATAAATGTTATCATACCACTATCTTCAATAACATTTTTTTAGAAACCTCAATTTAATTATTCATTATATGCACATAATGTTAATCAGAAGAAGTAGTATGCACCATCGAGGTTGACTTCCTCCTCACTAGCATTCTTCATCTCACCGTTTGTTCTAGTACTAAAATTTATATTTATCTTTATGATAAAATTAAATAAGTATTAACAAAAGTTCTATATTGATTAATAATATGTCTGACTCTATAGCAACAATCTAGTAATCAGCTGAAAGTTCCAACAAACACGCCTCTTGTTGTGAGGACCTTCTATAAGCTTATTAATGAAGATAAGGTAATTAACCTTAGATGGATAGAGCCCAAAGTACTTGACAATGTAGGAGTTGAAATACCATTCTTATTCTTGATGTGCTTGCATCCTAACTATGGATATGCAAATATTTAGTAAATTGATATTAAACAATTTTGCATATATAAGTAAAAACGACACAAGAACATATCTATAGATATGTCAAAAATAAAAGCTCATATGTATCCTAATTTTTGAGTATGCCTTTCTAATATGAAAATCTAAGATCAAATATATACTCAACTATGAAAATTTTGAATATATCTTAAACACTCATCCTCTATTTGAACCTCCATCTAAAACTAAGAAATCTATGAAAAATTCATAAAAAATGATGAAACTGCTGGAACATGTCTTCTCACATTTATAAATCTTGACTTGGATATTATATGTGAAGAATACGAAATTACCAAGTCAATGTGTGACTCAATTGCTATTGCATGTGAAAATATGTGATTTACATGTATTATTAATTAAAATTTGAATTTGACTAGGATGAGAGATGGTGAGTCAATAGCAGACCATGTGAATAAAATGATAGTAATTGCTAAGTAATTAGTCATAGTAGGCAACCCAATATAAGAAAAGATGCAATTGTCCACTATATAACAGTCTTCCATCTTCTTTGGATTCTGTAGTAGTTGTAATTCACTTCTCTGCTTGAGAAGTTAACATGAGAGATCTACCTCTAATGCTAAGCACATAATATGAAAGAAGACCGAAGAGAAAATTGTATGTGACTATTTCCACCATTTTCTACAAAAAATAACAATCCTGAGTATTGAAACTTGCCAAAAGGTAAAGGACATTTCAAATCCAAAAATAAATTTAAGAAACAATGATATAAGTGTGGAAAACCTAGACATCAAAAATTCTATTGTCTTTAAAGAAGAGCAAATGATATAACCAAAATAGAGGACAAAAGGACATAATTGTATAAACTTTGAGTTCCCCTTAGCAAATGGAGATAGTTGTATGTGGTGGATTGACTCTAGTTCCACCAAACATGATCAAGAGAAGACTTCATACAACTGAAGGAAGTTAAAGCCCATAAATATGGAGTTTATATGGGTAACAATAGTTACTGCAATGTTGCAGGAGTTAAGATACTTTGAATAGAAATGCCTGGAGAATATTATCTTTTACTCTCTGATGTCTTACATGCTCTGTCAATATGGCGAAATTTTCAATCTCTTAAGTACCTAACTTTCGAGTTCGATTCCAATTTGGAAAACTTTTCATAAGAAGACATTAGAGGATTTTTTTTATCGAGGGGGTGGGAGAAAGAAGATGGATTGTATAATCTTAATGTAAGAAGGATCAATAAAGTAAGTTCTTCTTATGAGTATCTTAATGAGTCATTTAACTTAGTTGATCCATACATATGACACATGAGGTTAGGGCATATAAACGAGAAAAAATGAAAAGAACATTTGAAATGGTCTTTTACCTCAAGTGCAAGTTGAGTTCTCCACTTGTGAATCTTGTCTAAGTAGAAAAATGACAAGCAAATTATTTTACAAAGAAGAACGATCGAAAAATTAAAAAAATCGTAGATAATGTATAAAGAATCATAAAATCAGCAATTTATTTTTCGATTCTAGTTCAGCTTATATAAAAAAGAAAAATGATCAGAAATCAAATTCTTTCTTTCAAATACTTATTGGCAAAAGAAAAATGGTTGAAAATTATTGATATATTCTTTTGAGAGAGAGAGAGAGAGAGAGAGAGAGAGAGAGAGAGAGAGAGAGAGAGAGAGAGCAGTCTTTCCCTTATTTATGTATTAATTAAATATATAGTATATTTTAATATAGTTTTTTCTAACTATCTTCTTAAGTACATGTACTTTTTAAGACAATTTTTTTTTCTAATTGTCTTTAAATTTTATTTTTTAAGATAATTTTTTATAACTGTCTTATTATATATTATATTTTAAAGATAATTCCTTTTTAACCATCTTTAAATTTCACTTTTTAAGATAGATTTTGCAATAGTCTTTACATTGCATTTTTTTTTAAAACTATCTTCTTAAATAAGCTATACTTTTAAGATGGTTTTTTCCTAGATGTCTTTACATTATATTTTTTAAGACTATTTTTTTAATCAAAATTTTAAGTTCTTTCCACGAACTTCTTAAAAAGGATTTTCAGAAACTTTCTTACAAAATTATATTATATAAGATTATTTTTTTGTAACCATCTTAGATTTATTTTAATATAAGATGTCTGCATAATAATCATCTTCTTGTTGGCATCTAAAAAACATCAATTTTAGTGGTAAATTTTTTACCCATAAAAAATCTGAAGTTTAAGCCATAGGTTGAACGATTCAATCATGCAAAAGATGCCTCCAAATGGTGCAGGCAGTTTAGCATTCCTCCTAATAGTAATCTAGCCTTTAGTTATCAATGACAAGGATATAATAACTAATTATTTTTCCTTGTGTTATCTGGACACCAATCAGCCCCTACCACGCAGAATAATCAATAATAATAATCTAAAAAGTTCCTTTCGACTGCATCAGACAGGTTTACTCTCGCGTGCCCGAACGATGATTCATTCACAAAACGTACTAATATTGACGCACCTAGTTGTTTGGCTTTAAATCCAACGGTGTATATCCAACGACCAAAGCTCCAAATGTCAAGGTAGAAACGTATTACATTAATTGGAGAATCTATGTGTAACTCTTCCAATCCCATGCTCCGTTTGATAAATTGCTTGTACCATTCAAACAAGAGGCATCCGAAGTCCAATGCCCTGTAAGGAACTTCCCTAGAAACGCCCTACATTTGACGTCAAGGTTTCCTACCTTTGAATCATCGGAGCCGTTCATCTCATTGAGATATCTAGATTTATAGACAGGATCATGACCGGATAATTATAGCATCTGAAAAACTATAGAATTTATTGTAATAAATGGATGGCTAGAAACTTTTATAAACAACGGCATAAATTCAACTCTCAGAACGAGAAAAATGGAAAAGAAAAAAAAGTTAGAGCACAAAACCATGCAAACCCTGGTCCCCTAAGCAAGAGACTACTTGCACCTCTACACTAGAAGCAATTTGGTGCCTCAAAACAAGTTTATTAGAATACTAGAATCATTTGATCATGAATTTTCTCCCCTTCTGGTATAAGCAGGTTTACAAACCAAATCACTCACACTCTTATTCACACACTCTCTTGAATCCAATGTCGAGCCAAAGGGGAAAATACTATCTCACACCTCACGAGAGTATTCTAAGGGAGATTCCGAGTTATTTGCGATCAATATCCAAAGCCAGAGCAACCAATGAACAGGTTAAATCACCCTAGAGTGAGTTCCTTTCATGTCAAAATACAGGTGCTTCTAGGGAAGGACTCTTTGGGCCTTTGGTCTAGAATTCCTCTTTCACTTTATACTTAGTCAATGTTTTCTGCTGTATTCACGAAATTACAGAGCCAAAATTTCAACAACCAACTCATATTTTCCGAGTCATAGAGACTCCATCACACAAACCTTATCCAGTCTCAACTCCGTAGTCCAATGAAATGATGGGGATCGGAAAATTAGCAGGGCTTGCCATCCTTCTCTCCTACTTTCTTCTCTATGAATTCGACAAGCACAACACCATGGTTTCTGGTATCCTGTCTTTTACTCCTGTATTTCT
Organism: Warburgia ugandensis; assembly: GCA_035236585.1. Taxonomy (NCBI): domain Eukaryota; kingdom Viridiplantae; phylum Streptophyta; class Magnoliopsida; order Canellales; family Canellaceae; genus Warburgia; species Warburgia ugandensis. Next base: position 2,133,637 of record CP141126.1, read on the forward strand.
CTAGTGGCACTAAAGGATGTTCATATACCATACGCTATTGTATGCTAAGATCTTCGTGATCACCGCTCATCTTCAAGCCAGCTTTGGATGATATGGGTTCTCATTATTCCGGCTTTGCATATCTCCTAAAAAGAAGATCGCAATGATTGGATGATTCTAGAATTGTAAAAGCTAAAAACTGTGTTCTTCGGAGTTAAAATTTAGACCATTTCATGTAAAGTTCCCAACTGTTTTCAGATGTTATAACTATCAAATTCCCATGCTGTTTGAAGTTTAAATTCTAGATATTCAAGGCCGGAGCAACAGAATGAACGACTCTGATCTCCTTCTAGGGGAGTACGCTATAGGGCCTTCAGCCGTTCTTCAAAGACCGAAACTATTTATCTTGTGGGGAGTACATGATCAGAGATCTGTAACATATAAAAGCCTTCTATGTTCTAACTGTTGTCCCCCTCGCTAAAAAATCAAAGAGAGGCACAGAATTATCAAAATGAGTTCCAATTTTTTTTCCATGGCTCATCCATACCATAACCGACGAGGACGAAGGTCCAGACCCATCTGAAAGACTGGGTACCCACTAGTACTTGTGTGTATTCTATTTGCATTAATGCAGTCATTCTTTTGCAGCATATAGGCAGGAAAACGCTACAATCGATGTCAGCATGAAGACACTGATTGTGGTTCGAAGACCTGGTGGCGAAGGTGGTGGTGGTAATGGCGAAGGCGAAGGCGGTGGGGGTGGAGGCAGTAGCGGCGGATCTGCGGGTGGTGGCGGAAGAGGCCGGGGAGGTGTTGGTGGTAGCAGTGATGGCGGAAGTACAAATGGGCCTGTAGGTAGGAGCTGCTACCAGGTACCAGCCTTCGGGTGCACTTGTTACACTACTAGGGGCTACATTAGTGGCCTCAATCTCGCTAATCTTCTGATGAGAATGTGGAATTTAATTAGCATTAATGATATAGATTGAGAATAAGCTACCACCAGTTGGCTGTCCTCCAGCATGGCCATTAGTCTTCTTGGCCTACTTCGAATTTAATCATGACAGATAACTAGATTCAGACTTTGTTCTTCTCGCTGTGGTTCTTTGGCTTTCTATTTGCTATGAATTTCCCTAGTTTGTGGATTTTCTCCCATTTCGTGCACCGGAGCTGTCTTTTTATTCGTGGTTACCCTTGAGATCTCTAGGGTCTCTTCATCTGATCGGCTGTTTATGAATGTGTATTAACAATTACAACCCTCCAATTTGCTCCCTTCCAAGAAGCAATCTCTAATTAAATTGATCTTAAAAATATCAAATAATATCCATGACAAGGCCTACTAAAATATCCAAATTGTTGAACAGGAGGGGCCTGCTTGCTGTATATCGCCTTGAAGACACTAAGATGTCTACAGGCGATTGGAAGATCAGCCTTTCCCTAATATTTTTACTGTGCAATATAAAGTATCATCAATGTCAAAACCGTCGGCTACTGTCATCTCCAGGCATGTCTTTTCGATGAAAAAGTGGTGGATAATCTTGGATACGAACGGTCACGATCGAATGAACGTCTGTGAGTTCGCCACAGGCCCAGCATCTATGCCTGAAATGGGGGTTTTGGTGGCCGCAAGTGGAATATTGCCATACTCCTCGCCTATCTTTCCAGCCAACAGTAGTCACAGTTCCATCTTCCATATCTTGAAGGAAGGAAAATGATTTTCAATTGACAAAAGATATAGCACGTAACTCTATCGCCTCTTGTAGCCAAGGCCTTAACAAAGTTTCCTATTTCAATTCAAACCAAACTTACTTAAAGGCAAAGTTTTCTGCTTCTCACTCAAGAAGCTAATAAAGAAACAAGCAAGGACTTGTACTAAGATTCCTAATTAAAGGGCAGCCTGGTGCACAAAGCTCCCAGCTATGGTGGTCCACGGAAGGAGCGGACCACAAGGGTCTATAGTACGAAGCCTTACCTTACATCTTTGCAAGAGGCTGTTTTCATGCCTTGAACTTGTGATCTCAAGGTCACATGATGACAACTTTACCATTGAGCCAAGGCTCCCCTTTACTAAGATTCCTAATTAATAATGTGAAATGTTATCCTAACTGAATTTTCAGGACTAACTTGGTGACTCATCCATCTAGGCCCCATCCTTGAATGATCTAACCCGTTTATCTTTTTCTTTCGCCCTTATTTGGACAACCTGCAAAATTTCATGCCCTTTGACACTTGTAGTTACCAATTTTCTGAGTTAAAAGGATTATTAATCATGATCTATGGCTAAGTAGTAGCTAGAGGCAACCAATGGTCATGTGTTTATGCAGGTAGCCTATATAAGGGAGGGCAAAGAAAATGAATGGATCAGATCATCTGAAGATAGAGTCTAAATGAAGGGGTCATGGAGTCAGTTCCGGAGCTCAGTCCCGAATCGTGATGGCATTTCTTAATAATTATCAAATAGAGACTTCTGCTAAGCTTCCTAATCTGATAAAGCATTCCTCATATATTATAATTTCTTCTTTTTTCCCCCTATACTTATAAGTTTATTATTTGATTGGGTTCCACCTGCCAGAAATCTACGGGACAAAGTGTATGATACGATCCCATATAGACATCAATGGATTAAGCCAATCCACCAGGCTAAATTGTGTGTGATTGATTTCATTAAAGATCACATATACTAGTACCTTGAATAAGAGTTCAAATTCCTCTTCCCCTACTCGAGCAAGGAAGAGTAGATCTTCTCACTACAACATGACCTATGAGGACTATGTTTCCTAGTGACAAGCAAATGCAACACCTGCCCTAAAGTGTTTGCTATAAATTCTCTGGTTTCCCTTCTAACTCTGTTCACTTTACAATTCTCAAGTCTCAATTCTCTAATCTCAAGCCCAGAATGGCCATCGGAAAATCAGTAGCCCTTGTCCTGCTCTTGCTCTTGTTTCATCTGCGTGTAGTTTCAAAGTCTCTCGACTTCATGGTTTCAGGCGTGCTTCTTATTTTCGTCTCTTTTTAATACTGGGTTTTTTTTTCATTTTTTGAAATGATAGACCCACTCCCTCGAGCACTTAGCCTTAAACTCATGACCTTCACGATTGAGATTCTCTCATGTCACTCGTCCATGCTCACACACCCAATTTCTTAATATTATCACATACACATGCGTAGTTTAAAAATTCAAAAGTCAAGCTAACTTACGCATGGACTCCCACCATGATTCAATTTTTTTATTCTACAGCAATTTGACTCTATTTTTTGAGTTCATTCTCAAGTTTTAGAAGTATAATGCATGCGCGAACCTGAGCTCACACAAGTATTACATGGATAGCGCATTAACATAATTGCTCATCTATATAGAATTTCTTTGCATCAAATTTATATGAAATAGCAATAGCAATAGCAATAGCAATAGCAATAGTAGAGAGGAGTCGTCTTGACTCAATGATAGAGTTGTCGTCGTGTGACCTTAAGATAGCTACATGCTATTAACCCTTGTGATTCGGCCCTTCCCTAGACCTTGCATAGATAAGAGCTTTGTCCACCAAAGCTGCCTCTTCCAACACAATTGCAAGAAAGTAAGCGAGATAAGAATAGGAAGCTCTCTGTGGGAGAGGGTGCACCTTTTTGTTCTTTTGGCGGCACAGGACCTGTAGGATCTTTTGCTGGCGGTGTAGGTGGCCGTGGAGATGAATCTCTTGTTGCAGGACATTTTCCCCATACCTGGAGCAACGTGATGAATCGGCCTATGGCCCCTCTGCAGACACTGCCACCAGTTGCCCGCCATCCAGCCTGTTCGTTAATCATCTTGGGGCTACTTCGGTGTCTTCATGGTCGCTAAGCTTTTGATCCATCTGACGATCAAATTTAGTCAAGACACACTTTGTTTTCCATTTACAGTGGAGAATTATTATGTGTTACTAGTCAAAAATATGCTCACCCATCTACTATATAAAGACTCCATCACATAATGGCAATCAGAAAATTCAATAAACCTTCTTTGTTACATACATACACACACACACACATATATATATATATATTTGAGGAGAGGTAATTTCTACAAAGAGTTGCAGATGTAAAATGTAGGTGATATTTGATTGGCTGAGAAAAAGTTTCTAATTGTCATTTCCTCTAACTTTTTTTACTTTTTACTTTTTTCTAGCCAATCAAATATTACCTTCTCCTTGCAATTTCAGTTATTTAATGCAGGTATAAAATACAAGTGATATGTAAATTGTTGGAAAAAAATCAAAAGCAGAAGAGAGAGAGGACCCACTCCTTCACAGATCAAACCGTTTAATTAGGAATGATGTTACAGATGCTCTTTCAAAAGAGGAGTCCAAAGCTGTACTTTGCATACTGGGCAGTCTCACGCATATGTAAATTCTTTGTATATTCTTCGTTTGCATATTTCTAATCGTCTCGCTAAAAACTAGGCTATAATATGGATGAATGACATATATAAGTCTTCACCGTCTCTCACCTGGTGACCAGGTTTGTGTGTGTTTAAATACGAGGCTTCCATAAATGGAGCTCTTTTGACGGCCAGGATCATTTAAAAGATTGAACCCCACAAGTCTTTCCTCCATATAACAGCTCGTTGTTTTTATTCATCTATACTATAGCAGGCGTCCTTGGCAGTTAAATTGATGTGTAGCCATACTCCTACAGCATATATGCAGGAAAGAGGTACGTTGGACTAGAGAATGAAGAAATTTAATGTAGTTCTAAGACCAGGTGGAGTTTCTGGTGGCGAATAGCCGGTAGATCTGGTGGTAGCAGTGGCGGTGGTGGACGTGGAGGTGGATCAGCGGTGGCGGCAGAGCCCCTGGTGGAGGATCTGCAGGTGGTGGTTGATCAGGAGCCCGTGGTGGTGGAGGAGCTGGGGGTAGTGTTGGCAGTCGTGGCGGAGGTGATCAGGTCGTCGGAGCTGCCACCACTTGCCGGCCTTCGGGCACTCCTGTTACTCTACTGCTAGGGGCTACCTTGGTGGTCTCCGTTTGGCTAAGCGTCTAAATGAGCTGGTCAAATTGAACCAAGAACAATGATATGGGTGAAACACAAAGTGGATCACATCTATCTCATCCTGCTCGATCAACTGTTTCCCACTTTTTTGGTTTGTGGAGAGAAGTTAGATCATCGTACAATTCACAAAGAAAGTAGGAACTTTTATTATCTGATTAATTACAATCGGAAGAATTTGAGGACGTTTTTGGCTCTTTGAAAAACTTAATAAAAACCGATGTTCTTGATTCCCAGGTGAAAAACTAGAAGGCACCCCATGTGCATGGAATGTAGTAAGCAAAGAAATAGGAGGGGATAATTTAAACAATTATTTAGAGAACATTTAACCCCATAAAAATTTTCAAATAAAATTATAGCAATTTAAAATTTTTAATCACCCTTACAAATAAGCGGGAGAATTTGATAACTAAATTCATGCGTAAAGAAAAATAGCAATTGCATTTGATCGATGCAATCATACTAATCCAGCGTATTGTGACAAAAAGTGGCAGGGAGGACGCGAGAATGATGTTACTCTACCAGCTGCATGATGCAATCTACTGTTCATTTCGATCCACTAGCTGCTACAGTTAGCCACAATCTTGATAAGCTTTCGATGAGACCGTCCAGTTGAATCTAGAAGGAAGTCATTTTTAGTGCTTGATTGATTGATTGATTTGACCAGCGTATGTTGGTTTCTGTTCATAATTTGTGTGAGTGCCCAAACATACCAAGGCCTAAGGCTTATATAATCCTGTTTCTAGGATCAAAATTTTAACTTTGGATGATCTGACCAATCTACCGAAGGGCAGACTAGATGAATAGATTTGATCAATCAAATGTAGGAATTAGCTAGGTAAGATTTTTGAGTTAATACCCAAACTCATTCCCATGGCAGCTTTTGTAAGATTATGCCAGATTATCAAAGACATCTTCTTCTTCTTTTTTTCTTGTACAAGTAAAGAATTATAAAGCAATTCATTCACGATTCAATCAAAGTATGAAATCTAAATTCCAATAAAAGAGAAAGGTGACTTAGACCCGCAACCAACCATATATTTCAAGAGCAACAATCACATTTCTACCACCAACTATGCTAGACATTTGTTAAATTGTTTCGGTTTTTCTTCTATTTCACTAGAATTTCTCTTATGGTAGACACATGTGAATACTAAAAGGGATCACTGCATCTTTTTTAAGATTTACACCACGTTTATACCATGTGCATCAAATAACTCATTTTTTTCTTCTTAGTGACGCGCATCATTAGAATCTGACGATTCGGGGCATTTTAGTATTTTCACCCAGTCCTTTACTAGTCAATTAAACTCCCTCTCTTTCCTTCTTAACAGACCCATCCCCCCGCTTGCTTTTTCGCTTTCCCTTCTTGTTTCCTTATCTCCTCCCCTCGTTCCACAGATTTCATGGGCCGACGAACAAAATGGAGCTGGTCATCGGCGGTAATCGGAGCTGCAACAGCAACGGCAACGGCTGCGATCATCTTTGGAAAACCGAAGGACCCCACCTTCCATCTGATATCCATCAAGCTCGCTCACTTCAAGTTCAAACCGCCCGTTCTCGACGCAGATCTCATCCTCACCGTCCACTCTACAAACCCAAACATCGTCCCCATCAAATATTCCTCTTCCTCCATGTCCATCTTCTATGAAGACTGTCTCCTCGGCTCAGCGCAGATCGACGCCGGCTCCCAGCAAGCCAACTCCTGCCAGCTCCTCCGGCTCCCTGCGCGGCTCGACGGCCTCGAGCTGGCTCACCACGCCAAGCGTTTCATGGCTGATGTAGGGAAGAGAGAGATGGTGCTAAATACAGCCGTCGATATTGTGGGCACTGCGAAAGTACTCTGGTGGGCTCGCCGGTTTAAGGTTCACGTGGACAGCCATGTGGTTGTGGACCCCGTCTTCCTCGACGTTATTGATCAAGAGAGCAGGTCCAGCCTCGAATTCAATCTTGCTTGATTCTTCCCCTGCAGACGGGGATTTATGTGTCAACAGAGAATGTGATAAGGTATTTTGGTCATTTAATCAACGAGGATATGTCGGATACAAGACGTTCAAGTGTTGAAAATCGTTGTCTGTGTCTTAATCCTACCGAAATTTCGTGTATAAATTGGAGCCGTTGATCCTACTTAAGGAATGTTATGTCAATGTTATAATGCATGCGTCAGTCTTAAGAGTGTCTTACTGATGGTGTAATTGTTAGGGCTTAGTATTTGGATGGTTCAGATCAGCTATCAAATCTTCCTAGAAATTATATGATGGTTCCCGAACCAATCCGGAGCGTAGGATATGGTAGATATGCCAACTCTAAATCTATGAATTGTCCGCCTATCCCAAGTACTAAGAATGATAGTATCTTGGAATTGGCCACTCCATCTTCCACCAAATAATGTAAATTTTAATTTTAACTTGGAATTTTAACTAGATTTTATAAATAATATTTTAAACATAACAAATTATTCACCATCTTTGCAAGATTTGAGTTTAATTGAATAAATTTTCATTAAATTTAAAGAATATAAACTAAATTAATTTTTTTCCTTTTGGAGGTGGAGACACATCACGGGTGTAACAAACCCAAGAGAAAGTAAAGATGGGATGGATAATTACTGCAAGGATTACTCTCCATCTACCAAACATGCCGATAAACACTGACTCACCAACTCGGACCAAGGTGACATAACTCGGAATGCAGATATAATGGGACTTTGCTCAAACGAGTCGGGAAAAGCCTTTTTCCTTGACTCGGCAAATTGCGGCACTCCAATATGCAAAACGTGGATATTTTAAAGGCCCAGTTCTAAATTAAGGCAAGTAACGAGACGCCTCTCCTCGTTAGACTTAGTTGGAGGTTCGACGTGTTAACTTTTTTTCTTTGTTGGGAAAATCTTAAAGTAGATATAAAAATTGAGGAATGCTAAATTGACCACTGCATGGATAACTCAAAGTAACTCACCAGTGACTCTAGAATATTTGTAACATTTCAAATTTTTAAATGCCAATTTGAGTAAATTTTAGAAAAAAAAATAGAAATTAGGATGAAAAGAATATATCAAATTTGATAATTTTAGAGTTTTATAAGTGAGAAACTTGATAGATGTCAAATTATGTATTGAAACCTCCATAATTAGATTATACTCGCAAAGACGATTTAAACGGCACTAATTTTGTTGAAATTGGAGTTTGGATGGAGGAGATGTGAGAATTTGAAGATTTAGGGACATTTTTTTGAAAAAAGAAAAAGAAAAAGAAAAGAAATATGCCTTAAACAGAGGGTATATTTGATACAGGCACCCCGCCCCATTTAAGTGAAACAAGAACAGACCCAAAACCAGTGTCCACAGAGAAAACCCAACGAAGGGATAAGGACCTGGCAATGCCTGATCTGAAATCAGATGCTACCATTATATCACTAGACATCAAATTGACATACGATGAGTTAAATTTTATCAAGAATCTATAGAATGAACAACAGATCAAGGTTGATCTGACATTGATCTTCACATCTAATTAATGGCTAGTCATTGATGAATAATAGATTAGAACACTAATAGCCTTAGACAATTCATAATGCAAAAAATGGACCAACAGCCTTAGTAGCTAAGATCATATAGTGAGGAGTGATGGATAGTATGAAACTTAATGGTTCCATGACTAACAGGTTATCTGAGTTTTCTAATTAAGTCTAGAATAGATTCCTTTAGTAATTATTAATATAACTTGATATTGATAAAGAATCTAAAATGTCAACAGGTTGATCGATGAATTGATAAAGAATGATATAACTAAACCAAGGAGCATGATAGGGAGGTAGGTAGTTTTAACATCTATATACTTTTGTGAAGCATGAAAACCATTAATTTCCACTCTACCATGTTTGAAAAGGTTTAAGATTTGAAGTCTTGATATTTCTCATTTATGTAGTCAACATAATTGTATTTCATACAATTTATTGGTTTGGAATGTCATGCTTGCTTTACTATCAAATTTGAAACTTATACATGAAAGTATATTTGAAAATACATGGACTTCATAAATTATGAAATGATGAGGAATATTGAATCCTCAACACAACCCTTGTGAAAGTAGCTTTTACATGACTATACCGTATCATGAGATTTGAATTGCATGTGTAACACCCCGGATTTTTAAGACAAATTTTTTTTTTTTTTATAATGGCATTTTAAATAAGAGCATTTTGGGATCCCATGAGAAAAGATTTATTTAACATTTTACTAAACCTATCTTAAAACTCTGGGTGTTAATTTTCCTTTATCAAAATGGGGTACATGTAATTTAAACATAAATAAATAATCTGCGTATAAATCAACGTCAAATAAATAGGCGCCTTTATTTTAAATCAAATAAACGTCCAAAAGACAATAATAATATGGCCAAAGATCTAAATCACATCCAAATATAAAGTATGCAGTCCATAATAAAATTCAAATAATAATCCACTCTAATGACTCACATTATCGTTTCAAAACTATAGGAAAACTAGTCTTCACAGCCTCTCTCAAGGTTTATCAATCGCTTTTTCCTTTCCCTTGTCGCTTCGAGATCTAAGGCATTGCAAAACAAAGCAATGCCTCAAAGAAGCTATCGCTATGTAGGTACATAGACAATTACCAATGTAATAAATGAAAGAAATAATGAACAAGATTGATGAAAAGTCTAACATTTATGAAAAATAAGTGAGATCATAATGCCCTCGTTCAAATAAATGTCAATTTATTCCATATGCTAAAACATGAAATTCACTGAGTTAAAACATGACATGAATCAATAACATGGAGCATACAACAAGAATAAGGGCACCCTAAGGTAATGGGACCCACCACATCGCACTAACATCCCCGATCGTGGGTACACGTAGTCAACCTCTCGAGTGTCGTCACACCTGTGCATATCATCCATAACCATGCTCATCATACATGCACACCTAATAAGAATATGGGCCATCATGTCAAAGCTTGGCAACCCTCCATGGGTATCAACCACCGCACGCCCCCGTCCGACACCATAACGGAGACTTAATGGCCTCGTCCCCATGGAAAGGCTCAGACCCAGTAGGGACTATCCATGTTACCAAACCCCTACCGAATGACATCTATGGGCAAGTGTCTATCATATCACAAACTCATCACATCATAATCCTAAGGTGGCCGGCCCTATCCCTCCTAAGATGATGCCCACCTGCCAAGAGAGCACCCGTCATCAAATATAAAACACGGAAATCATATGTATATGCTAAAACTCAAGAGCACTTATAACTTGCAATCCCCAAGACATGCCCCTCATCCCGGGTTAGCCATAAAAGGACTCACCTAATAAGTTCCTCTATTCTCATTTCCATGTAAATCCATGCATTTTCTATATATATAATAAGAAATAAGTCTCTAATTAAGCATAACAAATTAACATCATGCTTGTAAAAGCATTTTAAATAAGTTTATTCAGTAAAAGATTTCAATTTGGAATAACCATCATGTACGCAATGTCGCATTAAATCCACGGTAAATAATAATTGCATTTTTAAAACACAATCACACATGATGCTATGTTTAAACATGGTTTAAAAATCAAGGCAAAACATTAGTTGTCGTCACCTACCTCAGTGTGAGACCACTAGCTTGCTAATAACTCCTTTTAACTGGTATATTCAAGTGCACCTGTACATGTTACATCACTATTTTAAAAAAAATTTAAATAAAAAGTGGTCATTTATAAGTTTTTAAGTTAAAACTAGGTCCGCGTCGTCAATACGGTCACAACGCATCTTTCGGATCATGATTTGGACTCCTCTAACTCCCAAAAATCAATTTTGAGTGAAAATACTTCAAAAATTAATATTTATTAAATTATAGGGTGTTTGGTGGGTGCACTGGTTTACACCAGCGGCTCTGCTTTACACCGGGTTACACCGGCGCCCAGTGTACACTAGGTTACACCGGCAACCCCGGTTTACACCGGGTTACATCGGCACCCAGTGTACACTAGGTTACACGGGCAGCCCAGTTTACACCGGTTTACACCGGCGATGCGGAAACCGGCGCCTGAGAAGATGACTGCTTTCTTGGCCATCTCCCAGTGACCTTGCTGTGTGTCCAAATCACTTGGTTTTTGAACCATTTTGTTCCAAATTTTGTCTAGTTTCCATTTCTATCATCCTTTTGCATTGATTTCTCCAAAAACCATGTTTTTTAAACGGTTTTTCCCAAGTTCCTAAAAGCATCCCTAGGTACTGGTTTTTGGGTTTTATGGAGAAATCCACCGTTGGATCACTCCCAAATTTAAAAGGTTTTCTCTTGGGTCTCTTGGCACTAGTTGGACGGTGCGATTTTCAAACGGACGAGGTTTGATCAGTGAAATCACGCTCCAACAGTAGCGTGCACAAAGTTCCCAAAAAATCCATATTTTTTCCTACTTTTTTTCATGCTTTTCTAATTAGTTTTCTAATTAATAAATACATAAAAACATGGATTTGAGGCTTACCTTGCGCCTGGCTGGTGTTGCTCGTGTTGCCGAGGCTCCACTCTCCGGAAAAACGTGAATTTTTGCAGGCTAGGTTTCTGAGTAAAGCTCAGTGAAAACGCTTAAAGTGAAGCGTTTTGGCAACCTGAGGAAGGTAGATATAAGCTTAGAGTTCTAGGGGAAGAGAACCTCTCCCATTCACGCCTCTTTCCATACCTTCTCCGGAGATTTTTCCGGATCCGGGTACAAACGTGTGGAAGACGGGGGTGCCATTATCAATTTGGGCCCCTGTGTAATACGTTTCTGTCAAATGACAAAATTGCCCTTACAACTTCGACGGCTCATAACTCCCTCGTTTGAGCTCCGTTTTTCGCGTTCTTGGTGGCGTTGGATTCGTATCGACGAGAACTTTTTAATTCTTATATTTTCAGGAAAAATTTCTATCTATAAATTTTTATTTTTATTTATTTAATAATTTACTATTTTATCCTAAAAATTAAGAATATTACAGCATGATTTCAACAATGGATGAAATTATATGGTTTTATTAGTTAAGTCAGCTTATAATGATGCCTAGTATTATTGTGTTATAGAGGGCATATGATGGCTCGATCATCCCCTTTCCCAAATTTGATGTATATGTGTAAGATACCAAGCTAGGGAGGGCCAAATTCAAGTATGATATCATGGGTCAATCATAGCCTTGCTCATTGTGTTCCCCATTCGCACAGTGCAAGGAGTTTGTCCATCTAGGCATCGACGTGATAGCTGCGGACCTGACTTAGTTATATCCATGGCACAGAGGGTTTATTATTTTCATATTTATATGGATACAATGCGATAACGCAACTGCATGGCACCTTGGGATTTTATGTCTATAATGAGTACTCATGACCAACAGCAGATGGTCTGATAATCTTGTGTGTGTGTGTGTGTGTGTGTGTGTGTGTGTGTGTGTGTGTGTGTGTGTGTGTGTGTGTGTGTGTTTATTGAGACATATTGATTATATTGAAGTATTTTAAGGTTTAAATGCTTTTCATTATTTATTTTGGATGATTTCATCTATTTATTCTTGACAATGATTCACGATCCCGTTGGATGAGTATATTTATGAAATGATGTAAAAAATTAAGTTTGAAAATCTTTCATACCTTATAAAATATTTTGCAAAGATTACTATTGTCTGAAAACAATATACACAGATATTGAAACAAATAAATTGAATTGATTTGGCATGGAATTGGTTTGTAAATCATGATTTTGATTTCAAAGTTTATTATATTACTCATTTTGCATCATATTCTATCAAACTTCATAACATGTGATTTTATGTCTTTTATTGGATTAAAACTGTATAAACTCATGCTTTTGGATAATAAAATTACCTACACAAACGCAAGCTTGCTGAGACATTGTAAATCTCAGGTATAAAGAAATAAAACAAGAAAATCATATCTCCAGCTACAAGGCATGTTTTTCCCCTTTTCCCTAATACAAAACAACCCATAACCTTTGCCTTCTTCACCTTGTTCTTTGACAAAAGCATCCGATGTCTGCACTCATTGGAGAACTCCAATATCCGCTCTCCATCTCAAATAAGGTAGGTCACACCATCTATCTTGTTCTTTATCTTATTTTCCTACTTTTCCCCTCACAAATCTGGGCCAGATCTAGTCTCAATGGCTGTTGGAAGGCCTGTGAAATCAACATCGTGGATTATGGTTAGACCCACATTAAGGACAGTTCAGATGATAGATCTGAGCCATCTAATGTGATCTTTGGACCCAAAAACCCTAGGAACGGTAAAAATATATTAAAAAATTTGGAGCATCTTGGGCTCTGATCGAGTCAAAAGAAAGCGAACAGTTTAGGTTCATCGTTCCCAATGGATGATGTACCCAAAACGCCGACCGAGACCCCAGGCGCGAACGGCGCACATGAGCGCTTCGTCGTGTGCATGTGCTCACAGGGACGCTGACGCTGACGGCCAGGACGCCTAGCGTCTTGGAAACCAGGATGCACGCAATGCATTCCGCCGAGCGTCCTAGAGTCGATGCGTCCCGGGGACGTTGGTTTATGCCGGTGTAAATAGCTTCACCAATGCAAACCGGTGTAAATTAGATTTTTTATCCGAATTTTGATTTGAAATGGTTTTTTTGAGATTCTGGAGGCTACAAAAGCCTGATTTCCGATCCGTAAGATCCGTTGAAATTATATCAATGGCACGGACATAATTCTAGCATTAAAATCTTGATCAAATTAGTTTGAGTTAGACCAAATTTATGAAATGGCACTAAATTTCTTAGATCATGCTAAATTTTGAGCGATCAAGCCCTAGAACTTGAACAATTAGATAAATTAAGGGAAGAATTGAGGGTTCTAAAGACTATATTAGGTATATTCACCCTAGAAATATATCTAGACCATTGATCTAACTTAGATCTTGAAATTTGTTGATCTGAGAGTGATCTAATCGTCGGATCAATGTGTAAACTTAGGGTACACACTAAAATGAGTAGATGCACATGAAATGGAATTGATTAATGAAAATTGAAGTTAGAAGTTATGATCAAATCATAAATAAAGGTTTTAAAGAACGATCCAATGGTTGGATCGCCATAGATTCCATTGAGATAGAATAAATTGAATCTTTTAGAATAAGGAAACATTAAATTGACATACTATAACTCCAATCAATGATCAAATGAGGCAGATAGGCATTAAATGTTATGAAAACTGATTTAACAAAGGAAAAATTAAACGATCTAGATTGTTGATCTAGATCAAAAGCTAGATTAGGAGGATCACTATATAAATGGATGTATAAATGGACACAACTTGAGAGAAAATTTATAATGGATTTTCGTTGACGAAAATAATTAATTCGAAATAGTACTGTGATACTGACAGGTGTATCAAAGAGTACGATTTGAGAGGAGCACGAGCCTGATCTAATTTGGTTGTACTTTTATTGAGATAGGTGATGACATTTAATGTTGCATTTTATTTTTTAAATCATGCATCATCATAGCATCATGATTGATTGCAATTGTTGGCCACATAGTTATCATTTTCAAACACTTGTAAATTTTAAAGTTTTATTTTATGATCGATATGAGATTTCGATAGTGCATTGAATGGGTTTTCCTAATCTATTGTTTTATGGTATTAATAACACATATCTTATGAATGATTAGTAATCATCTTTCTTTATTGCATTACTAAGATTGATGGTTTTTCATAAAATTGGCGGTGGAGGCTTGGTGGCTAGCCCTTGGGAGGCTAACCTTAGGATAAGGGGTGTGTCTTAGGGATTATAAGTCATGAGGGCTCCTGGTTTTATGAAATATGCAATTTTTGTATTTTGTGATTTATGACAGGTGCTCTCACCCTGTGGATGTCATACTAGGAGAGAGTAGGGTTGGCCACCCACCCTCTAAATTTATGATGTGATAGACACTTGCCCAGCAATAGCTTTCAATAGGGGTTTGGTAATATGGGTAGTCCACACTAGCTATCTAGGCCTTCCCATGGGGACGGACGTTAAGTCTCTCATTACAGCGTCGACGGGAAGCAATGGTGGTTGTGACCCTAGAGTGGTTGCCATTGCAACATGACGATCCATACTCTTGTTCCGTATACTTGCATGATGAGATGTTATTATATGCTTGGGTATGACGACACTCAGAGGATTGATGTGAGTACTCATGATCTATTGTACGAGTATATAGGATACTTGTGGGACCCACGTACCTTGGGTGCCCTACTTGTTATTGTATGCTCATTGAGGTTGGATCATATCATGTTTTACACTTATGAGATTTATGTTTTACCGTTCATGATATTTTGCTTATGGTACTTATACTCTATGGATGTTATGACCTACACTTACATTAGCTTTGCTATTCTATTTGATTTTTATGTTTTATTTGTTATTACATTAAATGTCTATGTACTTACCAATCATTGCTTGCTGAGGCATTGCGTTATTATTACAATGCCTCAAATATTGAGAGAAAGATAGGACTGTTTTAATTCTACATAAACTGTATATGTATATCTGCATTATTGGACTTGATTATATTATTATTGGTAATGTGATTGTTGACTGGATGAGTCTTGGCGTAGTGAACTTGTTTTAAAAAGATTTACTTGGTTAATTCAAAAAATTTATTGAGTTTTGAAAGTGAAAAGTTGTGTGATGAGTTGATGGTTGATAATCCGAGTTTTTCTTAAAATGAATTTCATTTAAAATTGTTTTCCGTTGTTTTGGTTTTAAAAAAATTGGGGCCCTGCCTTTCAAAATTTTTTATTAAAAAGTGCTGAAAAATCTAGATCGCCACAATATTGGAGCAAAATTTTTAGTAATAGCTCATTTATTTATGGTTATAATTAAAAGTTTCATTCAATAAACACATAATCTCAAGACAAATTGGTTGGGGCGTGGGTTTTTTGTTTTGAGGTCTTCTCTTCATATCCTGTCCACAACGATTTTTCTTAACTAGTGAGTCGACTTGCCCTGCCACTAGATTTGCCAGATAGTCATGTAACAAGAGAAATTTTCCAAGTCAATGTCTCTCACCACCCAGGCGACCAAGTTAGAGACTGTGCATGAGCATGTCTATCGTTCAAAATATCATTTGCTACACCTACTTTTGCATGATCAAAATTGTTCATCTCATTGTTCCAAATTTAAATTTCTTGTAAGTCAAAAGTTGCATGGTGCATGCCCTTCCAATAAAGGCTAGAGCCACTCCCTTCTTTCTTGGTATCAGGAAATCAGCAGGACTTGAGCTCCTCCTTTTATACTTTCTTCCCTATGTATTTCTCTCACACAATACAATGCCATGGTTTCAAGTATAATTTCTTCTTTTCTCCGGTGTATGTTTGCTTTGCAGCAAATAAATGAAAATTGATTTCCATAAAAAAAAAAAAGGAAGTCTTCGTAATAAATGTTTAACACCTTGAAATTGAATTACACTAAAGACCCAAAAAATTTATACCACCAAAGATTTTTTATTCTTTGATATAATTCAGTTTCAAGGTCTATACCACTTTCTATGAAGAATTTATTTCCCCGTAAAAATCAGTTTCCTTCTCCCACGTGTTCGGTTCAAGTTTGCAGCAGTTACTTGCCTCTTTCGTACTAATTCACTAATAGCCAGATTGGTAAGGCTTGCATAATCCAACTTGAGCGGTCATGCCAGATTATTCCTTACTGGTAAGGAATATTTATCTTAATTAATTGCACAAAACTGGAAAAGTTAGCTTGTTAGAATTCAATTCTCTAGTTGGAGAGCCTTAGCACAACTTTAAAAGTTGTCGTCGTGCGACCTTCAAGGCGTAGAAACAGCCTCTTGCAAAATGCAAGGTAATGTTGCTTACTATAAGCCCTTGTGGTCTGCCCCTTTCTCGGACCCTGCATAGGCAGGAGCTTGGTGCACGGGGCTACCCTTTTTAGTAGGCATAATGTTGAAGTTTAATCACTTGTACAAAAATTTGTGCAGCAAATCAAGCCATGCAACAAGTCAACTCAGTTTCTCGCGAGTAAACTTGTGCAAGATTCTAGTGGCCAAGTTTTAGAACTATAGCCTATATAGGCGAAAGCTCACCGTCTTCCTGCAAAATGTCATCAAAATCAAACACGGTTCATATGCCAGATTTAACGGCAAATGTATATGACTTTTATGAACCATCCATTTCTCTAGTTGTAATGGTATAGTTGTCGTTGCGTGACCTTGAAGTCACGGGTTCAAGATGTAGAAACAGCCTCTTGCAAAATACAAAGTAAAACTACCTATTATTGACCCTTGTCATTTCCTAATCTCCACATATACAGAAACTTCATGCACAGCAGCTGCCCCATTTTTTCGGTCGACTGAAATGATTAAGGTCGTAAAATTGATACTCGGTGTGGGTTGAATCTGGCCTTTTCCTCTTTTAGGGGACAGGGATACAGGATGGATAACAAAAGTTATTGATTTAGAAGAGGGTGACTTTGTAATGCCTATCCTATACACAGATTTTTCATCTCTCAACAAGCAGATGGAAAGTGACCTCGTTAAGACGGTCAAGAGAGTTGAAGAATCATGGACGTGGTAGGCATGGTTTAAAAATTCGCGAGTCAATTAGGAATCTGGTCTGTGTTAACTCGACTCTGACAGGAGAACGAGTTTACATAAAGCTTGAGTTTGGAACACAGGAAACTTGAAACGGCATGAAACGCTCTAAACTAACTGTAGCAACCGTTGCCTTGTCAAAAATGTGTGAGATCATTAGATAGACTAAAGGTAGTATGATGCATGAAGCTCCTGCATATGCAGGATTTCACGAAGAGGACCACAAAGTTTTATAGTATACAGTTTTAAGATGAATTTTTGCAAGAAGTTATTTTCATGCTCAATCCCTTAACCTTTAGATCACACGGCAAAAACTCAACCATGGCGCCAAAGTTCCCCTTCAAATCATTAGATATACTATAGTTGTCAAAATTTTCTATTTAAAATGCAGCTCAGAGTTTCTATGAATTACCCATGCGTAGATTTGAGTTAACTCGAGTCTTCTCACGTTCAAATCAAGTTGAGTTTTCGAGTTTTTTTTAAATTATAGTTGTAGGTCGTCCAAGAAGACACTTGACATTTCAAAGGATGCCCGTTCTGTCAACGTGTCAAGTCTACTCATCTCCATTAATTTAGAAGTCCTCTGAAGAGGTCTCAAATGGATGATCTCCCTCGATTTTAAGTCTTTGATCTAATCGAGGTTTTTTTCAGATCAATTCAGTCATGATAGAATTGATTCAGTCACACATACAACAAAATGAGATTAAAAGATTTATGTGATTTGGCCAAACTAGGTCTACCTTTCTACGTTTAATCGTTCTCACCCACTTATATATATAAGATTTCCTACACACAGATATAGATCACATGTGAGTCCACTCTAACGGCTTCGTTATTCTTTAACCGATCGACCATGTAGAATGGCTAAGTGCATAGGACGTCTAAGCCTTCACTGTTGTTTCATTTTCTAGATGCCAGTTAAAGGCAACAAATCAGTGGTGCTTAAAATTGTGCAGGAGAAAGGTAGCCAACAAGGGAGCGTGAAGATAGCAGTCGCCGGCGGCAGCAAAAGTGATCGGGGAATTTTTTGGCAAACCAAAGGTCATAACAAAGGGTTATAACCAGATCACGTACGTGGCGGTAGTAGACTTCCTGGTGCTGGTGGTTGCCCTGGATATCCATGTCCTCGACCTAGAGGCAGTGGATATCCAAATCCTCAGACTGGTGGCAATGCTATTCCTGGTGCTGGTGGCAATGGATGTCCATATATACGGAACTAGATCTAGACCAGCAGCTGCTGGAAATTGCTGGCCTGCAACTATGCTCATTACTATGGTTGGAATTAGCAAGTTGATTTCAATCTGTCTTATAAAGTTTTGATGACTGGTCAAGATGAACTAAGAAAACTAATGTATGTTGTGATGTACAGAGAAGCCCAAAGGTGGGTGTGGGCCAATCCCCCTCACTACCTGATCACGGTCATGTGCTGCGTGCATGATCTATGAGAGTAAAAGGACAGTCAAGAAGTCAATAAAATGGTGGGTTTGGTATTCGTACAAGGAGAATGCTAGTGCAGAGCGGACGAAGACCCGTGCAACTCCTCTACTTTTGCATGATAGGCATACATATTATTGATTCATGCCGTTCATCGGACTTCACGAGTTTTAGATATCTACAAGTGCAGAAGTCATGCCAAAGGATCTCTAACGTCCAAGAAATGGTGCCTTCATGTTGTCAGACTAAGTAAGAAATGGTTTAATTTCAATGAACCAAAATGTCATATCTTGGATGCTAGGGCTCCCTTTTGGCATATTTTTGGGCAATCAGATATGCAAAGTTAGGGGAGATAGATGAAAGGCATGGATCAGTGAAACGGAGGCACATCATATAGAAATAGAGAAAATGCACAGTTTTAGAGGTTTGTCTCTTGTTCCTCGACCAGCATTCCTACTCTTATGATGGAAGTGCATACTTTTATGAGAAATGCTATTGGGATTTAGTTCCATGACTGACTCTAAAACTCTACTAGCTAAGTTCAACCTTTGGATGATCTCACCCAATCATCTTGTTTACCTTTCCTATTTATGCTATTTGCAAAAATTATGCCTATTAAATGCCCCTAGGTACTAGTTTTTCTAGTTGACAAATCCAATCGCTATGATTTAAAAACTCAAAACGCATAGCTAAAATCATCCATGATAAATGAATTTTGATATCTAGCCAATCTAAGGGAGGCCAAATAAAATAGAAAGGTCCAATCATCCAAAGGAGGAGCATCGTTGTGTGAGTTTTTGTTGTTGGTCTCCAAAATTAATGTAGATAGTATTTCTCCATTTTTATTTAGTGAATGTGAGCAGACTAAGAGAACCACAACCAAAAGATGTCTAGCACAATTGGTCACTGATAAAATAATAAGGCACCTCTCCTCATTATGCTTGGTCAGAGGTTTAAGATGGCACTTTCCTCCTTGTTGGGAAGACAGCTAGTAAGTTTCGAGGCTTTTCACAAGTACTTCACTTGTGCCCCCAAACCTCATCAAAGGCAGAATCTATGCAAGGTACGCATTAGAAGCACTGCTGCAAGCAAGGTCTCCAAGTCATCAAACCGGAACGATCACCAAATTTGACCGAATACTTCCAAAATCAACTGAAATTTGATCGTACCAAAAAATGACACCACTGAAATTTGATTGGTACCAAAATCAGTTGTTTCCTGTCCCATTTTTTCTGTCTGAAGGACCGAAATTTCTGTGTTTCGGCCAAAATTGAAACAAGATTTAGTGCCGTTACTCTGCTACGTAACATTCTGATACTTTGGGACCGAAACCTCTGATGAAATCTCCACCACTAGGCCGTGCTCAAAAAAGTTCAATCCTTTCAATGACGACCTTTAAACACTAAATTACGCCAATGAACAGGCCCTGATCGGTTCCGATGGACCACAAGCCCCATCTAGTTTGAGCAAACTAACGTTATCGTGCAGACAATGTAAAGATACGAACTAAAAGCCACACAAAATTCAATCAAAGAATCAGAAACAGCTGCATTTTGTCTATAATCAACTCCAAAACAGACAGCTTTAGAGTTGGGCAGCCTTGGTGCATGAAGCTCCTGCATATGTAGGGTCCAGGGAAGGGGCAGACCACAAGGGTGTATAGTATGCAGCCTTACCTTGTAGTTTTTGCAAGAGGCTGCTTTGAACCTGCAAGTTCAAGGTCACCTACAATAACTTTACTGTTGCGCCAAGGCTCCCCTTCAGAGTTGTTGAGCATAAATTACACGATGCATGTACAAGGCCAAACAAAGCAGTACCACAGCTTGGAAGATGGGAAGTTTGACGACATCAAGTAAATTTCATTCTTCATCTTCATCTCCTTCTGGAAGTCTGGTATCATCGCCAACCCCTTCAAGAAGGGAGTCTACATCCTCACCCGGGTCCACCTACCTTGCACTCAGCCTCTCGACCTTGCTTTGCTCTTGCCCCAGACATACGAGTAGGTCGTTCAATTCTGCCTCACTCTCCTTTTGAGCTTCCTCCCTTGTCTCCTCTTATTGCTTCCAGTTCACGTATGGTTCGCTACCTTCCTGTCTCAATGCCTTCACTTCTGAATCCAACTGGAAATTGGCATGCTCTAGGCTGTTGTCGGCATCTGATAGGACTCAGATCAGACTCAAGCTTCCCCGCTAAGTTCCGGTACATGGCACACCTCAGCCTCAAGCTTAGCATTTTCCGACTTTAGGATCCCTATGCGTTGCAATTCTTCTTGAAGGTCCCGGCAGAGGGTATCAGCTTGCACTCTTTCAAAGCCACCAAGGACTTTCTGATTTGAAGCAGAAACGTCACCTCCATCTGTCCGGGCTAAGTCCTTGGCAAGATTTGCGTTTCGGCCAAGGTCCTAATAAATACAAACATCCAACAGTTGGTCACATCAGTGTGTACCTGTAATTAAAGATGTTGGGCATGCCCAGAATACTGAAACATAGAACACAAGGGCAATACAGTAGAAAAAGTGGCCAAAGACACTTTTTCTGCCAAAACTGGCCACTACAGAGCTTGAGTGGGGCAACAGCTTCTATGAAGTCTTTCAGCATCCATATCCAAAAACAAACACATGGAAGTACATAAAAAGTACAACCAGCCTGAATCTCACTGCATTGGTTCCCCATGAACAACTTTAGCCGCTTTATATAATCTGCAACACTTTCCTCATCCTTCTGGTCCATCTCACCTGGGACCACCTGAACCTTGCTCTTTGGATGACTGACGGCCTCCACAATGCTCTCTGATTTCCACCTCCAACTTTACAAAATTAATAAACTGCAAACCGAAAATTGAAGAAAAAATAGGTGCTCGTACTTCTTATTAATCTTGTCATCATCAACTTGTGCTATATCCTCCAAACTGGCAGCACTAGATCTTGCTAGTGGCTTATGATTGGGGCTGATGTTGTGGCAGCAAAGATACTTTACTTCATGTCATCAAATTTCAAAAAGTATGAAGTCAGGACAATCTTTTGGCTTGTAGTATCAACCACTGCAAAAGCATCTGCACTGTTGTCGCCAGAGTTATTGTTATAGAGAACACACTCTCCCAAACGAACAGCAGCCAAACCCCGTACGCTTACACTTTCATGAGAGCTTGAAACTAACTCTAGAAGATATGCTACGTGTGTTGGGGAGTCCAGAAAGGAGACATAGAAGAATGGGTTGTATATATGTGTCCCCACCTTTATTATTCTCCTGGTCATTCTCCTTTTTCTTGGTCGAAGCAAAAGCTAAATACTTCATGACTCTATGCAAGCACTTACATAAACAGTAAACTCCCATTTCACGTAATTCCAACCAGCGATTAAAAGCTAGTGCACTGGTCAATCAACAAATATTTAATTCAGTTCTATTGATATATACTTTTGACATCAACTTTGCTGCAAAGAAATTCCTCATGCTTATTTACAAAACCAATAAAGACCGTAAATAATGAAACAAGCATACTAGTTTCAGTCAATATCTTAAGAGAAGGATCATATTGTAAGTGAACTGGAATCCCCATTTCAGTTTCTGATAAGCAAGTAGTAAGCTGCTAACAATTAAGGCTTGGTCTTCAAAGAGTTGCTAACTTTGATAAGATGTCAATAACTTATATACTAGACAAACTGATAAACTATACATACATCTTATTGGTGCTACTCCTAAGTTTCCTCTAATGTTGTCATTTTTAATTCTATTCTTTCTTGTCTTGCTACTCATCCATCTCAACATCCTCGTTGTAGTCATCCTATATATATGTTGTCACTTAACTGGCCAACACTCTAATTCATGGAGCATAGCCGACCTTACAACGTCCTAAAGAATTTTCCTTTCAGTTTGAATGGCACCCACAAACCACACAAACTCTAAACGAGCATCTTCATTTGTTCCCACCTTTGATTGATCTTGTCTTCTTTGACTACCCTATGGTCGTCACTTATAATGCATTTAAGTCTTTACTCTTCTATTTTCTTATTTTTGCAAGTTTGAACATTTCTCACATTTTCTTGACCCTAATCTATTGTAAAGATCATCATATGCTTTGAGTTTAGCTTTACTTGTTACTATCTTAACAATCTTTCTAGCATTCTTATATTGTTCCAAGTTTTCATTATTACTAGTCCTCTATCATGCTTTAAAGCACACTCCCTTTTCTTTAAGAATTTTTGCACTTTTCCACTCCGCCAAGTTTCTTTTGATAGTTGCCTTTTACCTTTAGATATTCATAGAATATCTTTTGTCACTTTCTTAATGGACTCGACTATGTTATTCCACATTGTATTTATTTCTACTTCATTGTTCTACTTTCTTTTTATTACCAACTTGTTTATGAATGATGTTATCTTTTCTCTTTTTAAGTTATACCACTTAGTTTTTGGACGCCTATTAAGTTCATTTCCTTTCTTCCATTTCTTAATGTACATATTCATAACTATTAACCTATGTTGTGTAGTTAGACTCTTACCAGATATCATCTTACAATCCTTATACATTGATCTTTCAATATTCCTAATTAGAAAAAAGTTTAGTTGGCTTTTATATATCATTGTGTGATCTTGAGGTCGCGGGTTTAAGGTGTAGAAACAGCCTCTTGCAAAAATACAAGGTAAGGCTGCCTACTATAGGCCCTTGTGGTCCACCCCTTCCCCAAACCTCGCATAGGCGGGAGCTTCGTGTACCGGGACTGCCCTTTTTACAGTCTACTTTTAAAGGTTATTAAGTATTCATCCCTCTTCATTAGTAGAATTCTATTAATGGGTCTCCCTTACGTAAACAACTTTATTTTTTAATTTTTTATCCACACATATCCCTACATCATCTCGATTATTATCCTTTCCTAGGTACCAAATCTTTTACCGATCAATTTCCCTAGTTGTAGCCCTTTTCCACTTGGTTTCTTGAATACAGGCTATGTTGACTCTCCTACATCTCATTGTATCTGCTAACTTCATACTCTTACCTATTAATTTGCTTCATTTCATGTGGCGATACTAATGTTATTCTCCTAAGCTAATATTCACCCACGCACGTCTAGAACGATGCAAGAACTCCTGCCTACTTTCTGCTGCACCTTGGTTTTGATGCACAAGTCACTTCCGAGGGTGCTCAACCCTTGCCGAATTCTCACTGCATGTGAGATCCGATGCAGCATGTCGCTTATGGAGGAACACCCTAACAGCCCTTGCACATTTCACATTACATCCAGGATCCAATGTAGCGCATCGCTTAAGAACAACGCCCTGGCCTTAAAAATTGTTGAAATAAGATTCTTTGATAAGGTTTGCCAAAGAATTTTCCGCTAGTTGACACTTAACGCAACCCTCCTCCTTTATCTGGGCTTGGGACTAGCTGTAAGATCATAAAATCACAAAAGAGGATGGCATTGTAGACTAGTGCAAGCCCTATACCATTGTCAAGGCAGATGATACTGAACAAAGAGGTTATATACTGATATAACCTTTAACCTCTAATTAAAATGACTATACTAGTCTGTCATCATATTATATTTGGTTCCTGCAATAGTTGGAAGCTCCACCAGATAGATGTTACAAATGCTTTTTTACATTAAGTTATAGGGAGAAATATATATGTACACACTCACACACACACACACATATGGATTTTCTAGACATTTTAGAAGTAGCAATTCTATATGCAGACACAAGAAAGCTATCTATGGGCTAAAATAGGAACAAAGGCCACAAAGCCATAGACGAAAATTATTACAAGATCTGCGTAACACAAGGCAATCATTGTTCCACATTTAGTCAGGTATGATGCTAGGTATACAAACCCAATCACAGATTAGTAGCAATGAAAATGGTAGAGGTTAAAGAGCAGGTTGACCAAGAATTTTAAATAAAGCCATTGCTAATTTGCTTTACCTGTGAGCAGAGGTTGAGAGAAACAGCAAATGCATCTATGTCAACATGTGCCCACGCCCCCACACCCATGCCCATGCCCACTATGATGAACTTAAACACGTTACTAGGTCTAGCAGCTTCCAGTAAGAAGGAAAATTTAGAAGAAGGTGAAATGGTAAAAGAACTGCTTTTACATTCTATTATGGTAAGAGCATTGCAGTATTCAACATTCCACAGGCCTGATTACTGAAAATAACAATTCATATTTGTCAAGCATGGAATGACTCCTAAAAGCATTTGCCAAAGAGGTTGCTATTCCAACAATTGGAGTGCAATCAAACCACTAGAAACCCTAGTCTTCCATGCAAGGACCAAACATTGTTTACATTAATTATCAGTTTGTTTAGAAGAAGAGTTCCTTCAATTATAGATGATGAGGTAGGAGATATGTTCACCAAGGATCTCACAGTTGATCACCATCTGCATTTGCTTAAGAAGCTGATTGTGTTCCAAGGAAAACACCAGCCAAAGGGGAGTTCTAGAAATATGCTTGTTAAATGGATATTTTTGTATCGCTACAAGTGTCTTTCTGTTGGAATTAAATATATACAATTTGGTTGAGAGCATTCTGAAAGTCAATGGAAAAATCAAGTATCTTTCCCCTTGCACGATATTTTCCTCTTCCCTTATCTACTATATTGTGGCATCATTGAGCCAAGTATTCCCAATTTCTAGCCCTACAAGAAAAATTGGGAGAAGAGAGAAACCATTCATAATATCAAGACGACCAGAAGGAGCCTGGCTTGTTAGAGATATGATTGGCTGCACATGTCATGGTAGCAAAACTTAAAATCTAACACAATCAGACCAAAGTAAGCAGGAGTTGATGTGGCTTAATGCAAGCAAGAGTGCGGCCTAACCCAGACAGAAAGCAGCCATATTTTGTCTTCTAATTTTAGTAGCAGTTTCAGACCTTCACCACGCGGCTTATTCCTACCGAGAAATTCTGTTACTGGACTCAGCAGAACTTAGTCCACAAAGCAAATTGTGGAAAGTGCAAAATACATCTACTTTGCCAAGTTTCATGCTGAGTCAACCAGTTTTGCTACAATGGAATTGAATTCAACAATATGTGACACCTTCAAAGCAGAGGAAGATATCGTGCATTCAGTAAATAAGGAGATGAGTAACTGTGATATGCCTTTGGGTCCAACATAGAGAGGAGAGAGAGAGGAGCCAAAGAGATGACAAGAGCTGGTGGTGGGTCAGCCATGAAAGACAAGATCTATGTGGTGGCGTAGCATCAGGCCAACAAGAGGTGAAGAGTTGGGGAGGCAATTGACATGGTGGAGCAGCAACAAACAAGAGGCTACAGGAACAACAGAGAGGATCACGGTGGTGCAGGAGGCAGTGAGGACCCAAACACAATACTATTTTTTTCTCCCAAATGGGACCTCAATAGTTAGGAATTGGTTGTTTGATGAGCTTCTACATTTTCGTCCATAAGTCCATGTAGAATCATCCCTCTAAGTTCCTTGGAATTTCAATGAGAATTCAAATGGAATTGAACCAAGTAACATTGCAAAGGCATGATGACAAGAGGGTCAGGATATCCCTGCATGACTAGTTCCAGCACAACTATGAACCAAGAGCAAGTTTGTGTAAACACCCCTACTTCATTTTTCAATTTTAGATGGACATTTAGACTGCTATAGGACTTCGTTTTTTTGAACAAAACAAGTTCGTTTTCACTAAGGAAATCAAAAGTTCTACAGTAGATGCACCCTAGATCAGCAATTGCAACTCTTGCTTGTTGTTATCGAGTTTGTTGGTTTAGCAATTATTTCTGGAGCAATGGAGACGGTCATATTACAAGAATAGCTTCAGGTGGCAATATGATGTATTTTCTAAGAATTAATTGAGACCCCAAGCACAAGTAACCAGCATTCTTTTTCTGTGTCTAATAAAAAATACATTGCTATTTCACCGGATGGGGTGATTATTTGAGAAGCAAAATTAAAGATTGCATTATAATGAAGATAAAAGAAATGAGCTCATCAAAGAGTAAATTCTGCATAAGGAAAATTAAGTTGCATCAACGATACCAGCAAACATTCCCATGCAAATAATTCACATCAGACAGCAAAAAAATTATGCACCTTAGGCAACTTCTATAGCATTCACAGCTGCATGACAAGATGAAAATGTTGTATTTTCTCTCTGCAGTAATACAACCATTATTCCAAAAAAACAACGAAAAGAAGGTACCTGTCCTTCCTAGAAGCAGAATTTTCATTTCCGAAAACAAGCCCACCAACTCCCTGCACAATGTCTCATTTACCTGAAAATGAATATGCAACCACAGAAGAACACTCTAAAACAAGAAGTTCTAGTATTCATAAAATTGATCTATCAATATTAAGAAACACCTACTATTGATAAAAGGTTAGAAACTATAAATAGACAAGAATATCAGTATGCAGTCAACCCCTAATCAAGCCCATCAAGCATTATTCCTATTGATAACTCACAATATTTTTGCCCAAAGTATTCTCATTCTCACTGTTTTCATATGTATCATAATAAAACAGGCAGCTCCGATGTAGTATTATATAACATGAGTTGAATAATGGCCAGAATGCATTAGCATATCAAAGTCTACTGGTGCATTTCAGTATCTCACCTCACCCTCTCAGCAGCTATCTGCAATATCCAAGGAATTGAAACTCACTGCCCCAACCAAAAACCCCCTTTTCCAAAAACTCACAATATAATAGTAAACATCATAACTGCTGACATAACTAAGAGACTGCAAAAGTATGTTCACGGAACCACTACAGAGATATGGGACCTTATTTCCTGGTATCATCCCAAAGTTCATTTGCAACAGTAAAAATTGTCATCATGTGACCTTGAGGTCACGGGTTCAAGGCATGGAATCAGCCTCTTGCAAAAATGCAAGGTGAGGCTGCCTACTTTAGGCCATTGTGGCCTGCCCCTTCCCTGGACTCCACATAGGTGGGAGCTTCGTGCACCGGGGCTGCCCTTTATCCCAAAGTTCATTTGCAACTTGCACACTTGTTTCTACTCATGAGAACACTTGCTTGAATCTGATATTCACCAGTGCAATTAATCAGGCTCCAATAATTGCATGATCAAACATAAGATGTATGTAGACAACAGTTGAACTATAGATATTTGCCTTTTTCGCTATCTCTTAGTGTCTAAAACTCAACCAGAGGTCCGTAGCGAAGGCATATGACCTTGCAGGAGATCACGACACTAGAAGATCAGTGACTAGATACTGTTTATTACTTAATAGGCTTCTTAGTATTCACAGAATAATAAGTAAATTGTCCAGTCTATGCAGTTGATTACAAGGCCAGGCTACAACAATAGACTTAGATGGAAATACCACCTACTGCAGAGTTGCAACTCAGCTCAGAACTCAATCTCTGCTTTGTGAGGAAAAAGAAGGACAGCGATGGGGCAACTCCTACACATGTTTTTTATCAGGATTAAGTTGCAGGTGTATTTACATGTTTCTAATGGACTGGGTACAGCACAATATCAACTCAATTGACAGATAAGACCATACACAAGTCACCATGTGCTATGGCTTGATTGAAAAGTGCAAGGTGTTTCAAGGAGCATCTCAACTTGAGGCAGGAATCTTCAGAATATAGTTACACAAATGCCTCTACAGAGTGGGGAACTCATTTTAACTTCTCTTAAAAATGGGATAAACTTAAGGGAAATGTCAGGACATGTTTCCTATTTCTTGTTCCTAGTATTATTGTTTCCATCTCATTTCTCAAACATTTCTTTTGTGTTTTCCTAAACACCTCACCATGGGTTTTTAAGCATTTCTTCATGTGTTTTTCAACAGATTTCTTAGCAATTCCAAATTTTATGTTTTCCATCGTTTCCTCCCACATTTTATACTTTCATGTTTAACTTCCCCATTTAGTTCTTGACTATGCTTTAGATTACTGTAAGGGCATACTTCTAAATATGCAAATGGTGTACTTGTCAATACCGCATTTTTAGGTGTATAAACTTACACTTAAACCTCACTTTTCTCTGTCTAATGGAGCAGGGAAGGCCCATTATACAATCTCTTTCTCTCTTGCTTTTCCCTTCTTGCTTCCTTCAGTGATGGATCTGGATTAATCTGGTAATAACAGGTCAATGAAACAAGTGGAGATGGAAATGAGAAAGCTTGAATTCGCTGTAAAATGGATGTACAATCTGCAGAAACAACAGGAATAAAGAAAGAACAAGATTGTAGACAGTAAATTATCTAGCCTTCGGGGAGATAGAACCTCCTTACACTCAGAGTTCCATTCCCCCTTCCTCCTCCTCCAATCCCCCTGATATCCCTATCCTTAACAGAATTTCCCCCTTAGACTAATGGTGTTCCTCCATCAGTCCCTGCCAAAGAGTTTCACCAACAGAATATCCCCACAGGCCAACGATATCAATCCACCTGTCCCTGTCACAAAGCCACCATACAGTGGCCATCTGTAAAATTTGGTTGCCACGTCTTCTGGAGTAGGTTTGCCCAAATCAACCTGTTTGTGTACTATTCTTCTTTCTTAAACTACCCTTAGGGATTCGCTCTTGAAGTTGGTATCTCAAGATCAAGTAAAGAATCCCAATTCGTAGTCAAAAAATAATTAAGGTACCAAGTAACGGACACAGCGACTTCTTGGAACCTTGAACCTTCTTCTGAAGATAGGTTAGAAAATCCTAAGGATACTAATGACAATTAAGAAAATTACATCAAGATAAATTGGTGTTGAAACATTGCACTATGGTCACTCAGACATGAAGTACAAGAAATGGCACAGACTTTAGTACTTGCTCTAGCAAGTGGCATAATCATTTATGCTGCTATATGCATAAGTAAGCAAGTAAACCTTCATTTTTTTATTTATATGTGAAAAACAAGGAGGTACATATTGCATATAGAAGTGTTGGATAATTTTGTTAATTGTTAGAAGTGGTGTTTATCAAAGTTGCAGTGTTCCGGTTCTCAAATCCAAAAGTACTTGTATGAGAGACCGACTTTCTTTCTTAATCCCAAATTCCCACAGTTCGGGTTAATTTACCAGGATCACAAAGCACAAAGGGAAAACAACACACAAAAACCAACCCTCCACCACCACCAACCCTCCTCTTCACTAAATAAACCCAGCCCTCCCACTAAAATAAGGATGAATTCTATTGATTAATGAAGAAGCTTGCCAATGTCAAATGGGAAAGATGAAAAGTAAATGAGTGAACGACATTGATTTCATTCCCTCTTTCTTCACATGCATTTCTTCTCCACTTTTTATCCCGTCATTGTTAAAAACTGCAAAAAAGCTAATCATAAAGAAAGGGAGACCTTAACTATGAGAATGCTGAAACTACACTAGCAAGACAGAAGAAGGATAAATTCAATCACCATGATTCACAACTGCTGGATTGATGATCTGGTTAGGTATCAACTATAAGCTGAATGTCATAAGTACAACCACACAATATACAAGACATTAATGGTTGGAATTATATGAGATCTCTCATTCTTTTGGGCGGGCCAGGTGGAATGATCCTCATGTACTATACCATACAACCACAGTAATGATACAGGTGATAGGCAGAGAATTTCCAAAAAGACCAATCCTACACAGCTATTATCAAACAAGTTTTCAGCAAAGAGTAAGATACAAACAAAAAAGGCAGCACAGAGAAATGTATTGTAATTTCTACCAGAAAGATCATGTAAGTGACTATATGAAAAAGAAAGGAATAAATCATGAAAGGTGGCCGGCGACGTAACAAAATGACTTGACATCCAGAAGTCAACCGTTGCAACATGCAAAATTGTCAAGGAAACAGAAAATTAAAGAAGGCAAAACTAAAGTACAGAGAGGTGCAAAAGCCATTTGAAGACATTAATACCTGAGAGACAGCATTGAGATTGATGAGGCCAATTTTGAAATCCATCGGGCATGCTCAAATCACAAATGGCTTAATTTTTATCTTAATTTTTCCGATTCAGTCGGAAAGAGCTTTACAGATATTCGAAACCTTTTCCAGCTATGAACTGAGTGCTTCGCCGCAAAACCAATTCTGGTTGCGCCAGAAGTCTTACTGTGAAGACCAAAAAGAAAACATGTACTACTCATCATTGCCTACAGAACCAATGGCTATACTAGACACTATGATGAAGTGAAGCACAAATACCTAAATACTACTAATGGAGATTATAGTTATGCTGACATAGGCAAGGGGGAAGAATCCCTAGTACCTCGTCCTTAATCACGGCAAGAACAGGTCTCAACAATCCAAGTTTTCGAATTTATTGCATTGGCTGCAATGCAGATGTTACCGCAACAGATTGATGAACTATTCCTACTACCACAAGCAAATTAGCATACCACTTCTAATACATTTGTCATCAAGCATTGCCGTTTCTTTCTTTCCTTCTCTGCGACTAGGTGGAAGAAAGTTTCAAAAATCAAACTCATTTTCTTTCTCTTTCAGACAAAATCGAATACAAGCAATTCAGTTCGACTGCAAAGCGAAGAGCAATACGTTGTTTCAGATTAGGATCCTCCAACCAGATGGAAAAGATCAATTTTTTTGACGATCGGGAGCTGATAATCCTCATTTTCAACAGAGTTTGCTGCTTCTCGGAAACCCTGGATACAAGACGAACCCTTTCCCTGCTTGCTTCTCCTTCTTCTTCTTCTTCTTCTTCATGCAGCGAAAAAGAAGAAAACATGGAATCCGTATATTTCAGAAAATGACGATATTGCCCTCCAAAATCCAGTAGAGGAATGCTGTACAGAGTGCTAAAACACCCACCATTGTTTGGTGGGGCCCACATACCATTGATCCTGCCGTCATCTGATCCTTTTAACTCTGGATATCTGCTGATAAAAAATTCATGCCAAAAGGGCACTTTTTGGCATCCCTGACATCTAACAAATAGTACCTCCATCTTGTTACGATGGACGGTCACAAGCTCTCCGTGACCACCTAAAACACAATTTCTTGGATTTTTTTTACCTTACAAATGAAAATTCACGAATAATCAATAGACTTAAGAGAAAGTTATGCTATGTCCTAAGTAATTAGAGAGAATACCTACATAGGATCAGCGTAATTTGAAAGTAGATGTCACATTTAAAAACATGAATAACTATTATGTGTGCATGTGAAATGGTAGAAATACTAGAAAGAAGTGGATGAATCTTATTCAACAGAGAAGTGGATTTTTTGGAATAGAGAAGGTTACGAAAGCAATGAAAATTTTTAGAGAATAAAAAAGTAGTAATTATTACCTTTATTTTGTCAAGAGAAGTAACTTTTGGTGGAAAACAATCGAGCAAGTAAATTTTAAAAGCCAAGAAGAAACTTTTGAATTTGGAATAAGGAAATCCTACGCTTTATTCCAAATAATATGAGTTTGCTTAAGGTGTAGATAGTGTGTGTGTGTAATTTAGTATTTTGTATAGAATTCTGAAATGTCTAAGTGAACTAAATTATACAGTGATATTTATTACTAGTTCTGGTTATGATAGGAGAGACGAATAGAGGCCAACCTATTCTTTTTAAAAATGAATACATGTTATATTTGTTGAGAAGATTGATAGACACTTTAAGAGGAATGTGACAGTGTGATTACTAAAGCGAGAAATTTTGTAGTCTATGGCATGTCCTTAAGAAAAGGATTAGGAATCATACTTATACAGGGGTATTTAAAAGTGACAGGAAAACTAATCATTAGAAATCTACATGGGATAAACTTTCAATATTCTCTTTCATTATAATTTAACATAATTCAAATTTTATTTAAATTTATATTTAAAAATTTAGGATGTTACACTTCTGGCACATCATTCATAGCCAGTAGATATTAAAAGTTAAGAAGAGTGAGATAAACGGTATAGATCGACGGTATGTGGAAGCCAGCACACAGAAGTGCAGTGCCATCGCTGTTGGGGTGGTGCCGCGCTCTAGAGAAGCATTACTCAATCCAATAAATATGAAGGCAATTCTTCATAACTGGACGACAGTTTTCTAAAACTTAAATAAATCCAAACTCGTGCACGTGCGCCCCAGGAGGCCTGTGGTTAGGAAATTAAGGCAATGTTGAATGTGGCGGCACATATTTTTAGATGGAAAGAAAAGTGGGAGCTACTCAGATGGGAGAGGGGAGAGATAGAGTGACTGAACCCAAGGTAGGCCCAGTCATATCCAGGGACGGCCTGGATCAATAGAAGGTGGGCCCAATCGCATTAGTAATCATCTAAAGTTGCTAGTTACCATCCAAGTTTAATTATTGTGCCGAACTCACCCCAGGAGATCTAGCCGCTGGATTGTGATCCAACGGAAGATCAGTCGTCTATCGAGAATGTGACACGCAGTACCTTCTTGGGTACTTAGTGGCATTTCAGTCATTTCAACCCAATCCACCACTTCCCTCACCATTGAATCAAATGCTTCACCTTCACCTTCCCCTAAAACCCCACATTTCCATTCTCTGGCTTCCCCCGTCTGTTTCCTTTTCTCCACCTCGACCATAAACCTCTTCCTTATCTCCATTTCCATAGATTTTCATGGGCCGGGTAAAATGGAGCTGGTCATCGGCACTAATCGGAGCGGCATCGGCGACAGCAACGGCTGCGATTGTCCTTGGGAGACCCAAAGATCCAACCTTCCATCTTGTAACCATCAGCCTCACATCTTTCAAGCTAAATATTCCCCTACTCGACGCAGAGCTCATCCTGACCGTACACGTCACCAATCCAAACATGGTTCCAATCGACTATGGCTCCTCATCCATGTCCATATTCTACCAAGGTTCCCTCCTTGGCTCGGCCCAGATCGAAGCAGGTTCCCAGGCTCCCCAATCCTGCCAGCTCCTCCAGCTCCCGGCTAGGCTCAACGGAATAGAGTTAGCCCACCACGCCGCTCAATTCATGGCTGATGTTGCAAGGAGAGAGATGGTTTTGGATGCAACGGTCGAGATCGAGGGTTCAGCAAAGATCTTATGGTGGGCCCATAGGTTTAAGGTCCACGTAGACAGCCACGTAGTCGTGGATCCCGTCTTCCTCGACGTAATAGAGCAAGAAAACAAGTCCGAGCTGGAAGTATTTCTTTCTTGATTGCACCCTTTAAAGGCAAGGGCATTTACTAATTTATGTAATGAAGTATGAACTACGAGACTAATCTTGCAAGCAATACTTCGTAGCGTCTTCCTTTTTCTTAACATAATGTAACTCATGGGCCCTGAAAAGAGATTATGGATCCTGAGATGGGATTAATTAAGGTAATCGAACGGTCTACATCTATTGATTTTATGCTTCAATGACCCACATTTCCCGATTGCCTTCTTTCGACGACAAATTATAAACACTACATTAGAGATACACAGATATTGATAACATTGCAAGTAAAGAGGGGGCAAAGGAGAGACGTATCAACTTCAGTTGAGTTGGATGAGGGGCGAGCGTGGTATGAGGGAAGGTTTTGGTTCCATAGTGGCAAGTCCGTAGGGATTGTTTTCCCGGAATTCTTCTAGGAGAGACTCCATGGGCAATGCACGTAACGACTCGATCGAACTTTTGCTCGGCAATTCTGGCTCGTTCCTTGTTGGTGTTGTGCCTGTCGGCTCATAGTCCTGCACGTTTCCACCCCAACCAACGTTTTAGTCAAGGAAACTTTAATGCATTTAGTAGACCCCATCGGAGAAAAATGGCTTCAAAGTAGCAGGATCAACTTGCTCAAGCAACACAACATACTCATCGATCACACAGAAGTACGTAGGATTCCACATTATGTACTTTTATTCCTAATGTGTCAGCAACCAACGATGAAGATCAACTGATCAGAAGTTCAGACTACTCTCCTGCCAGTGCAACTATTAGACTAGATGGCGAACCGACGGTGGGCCTGCATTTGGATCATACGGGTAGGCCCCTACATGTTCTGATGAGGACCAAGTAGTTCGACGGTTGCCAAACAAGTGGTCTGTCACTCCTGACTAGCATCAATGCTGAAGATCACAGTGATCAGAAGTAGAGAAATGCGATCCTAGACTAAATGAATAAGCTTCGGCAGGCCTACAGTATCTCCAAAATAATGAGCTGATGGCAGTGCGCAAGCTTAAGAAGTAGGCAATAGCATTCTTAGAAAGCTTAAGAAATTTTGTGGAACTGACCCATGAAAACTAAATGCAAAGGTGAGACAGGTATAGGTGGTCTGTTTACCATGTATGTTTGTTGGAATGTGCTTTGCGTTTGCTGCTCAATCTCAGAGGCCTGGGCATGATGATCCACCTGCAACTTCTGAAGCGTACCCATGTGAGCAACAACAGCTTCCATTATTCCGCTTGCTGATTCTTTCTCATGTTCTGATACTCCTGTTGCAAAATCCGAAGCAATGTCAGCAAATCTATTTTTGTTAAAGTTCGTTATACTATTTTTACATTTTTCCCGTCAACTGTTATTTACTGGCATATCCCAATTTGACAGCGGAGTTTGTTAGAAAGTATCTTCTTGAGTCTGGTAGAAAGCATCTTCTAATTTGTTTTCATCACATATAAATAATGCTTGTATGTAATGTAATATCAGAAGAACAGAAGATATACATACACCTGCTTTCTGTTTTCTTCAGGTTTTCTAATAATTTGAAAGCAACATCCATCCACTTCAAATCTTACCTTAAGTCCAAGTTGATTAGTTACTTATCATCCATAATAGATTATGTAGCATCTCTATCATCAGATCGTAAGAACACCCTCAGATAGAACAAAAGCTTACCCATTTTTAGTCCATATGGGAAAAAATAAGCACTGGGCTGGGAAAAATTGAGAACTCAAAATATCAATGTATCAGCAATTCAGCACAATCATTTTTCTTGATAATAACGATCACCAAAAAGTTAAACACGTACATTAAGAAATTTAACGATGAAGAAGTCAGAGTCACCAAGAAATTCAACTAATCAGAATCAACAATACAGTTTGCAGGACATTGGCTTAGTCTCCAACGATCGGATACTACCCCTCTAAGATTATTTGGCACTTGATAAACAAACCATGGACGGTGGTACCACGATTAGTCATTCAGTCCCCTGCTATTCACATCTTAAGATGTGAACTAAATTATTTAGCAAAAGAGGCCAAGGGCTAACTGATGTTTTGCCTCCATATAATTTTATCCAATTACTAGGCTGCACATAGCAAGTAATTTCATTTCTAACAAGAAATAATTTTGTCCATTCTCTATTACTCCCGTGGCAAGAAGGCCCAAGGCAACCATTAGATGGTGTTCTTACTCTGCTATGCCTCGATAAAAAAAAGTCAATTCCTTAACTAATGCTGCCATTCATGTTAGGATCTACCAAAAAAATTGGATAGGGTATAGGGCATATAACAAAAGAGTTTCCATTTCTATCAGTCACTAAAAGAAAAAATTCAAAAGCAGACAAAAACCAATTGAATGGCTGTTGGGTTATTGTTCCAGCACCCTAAGTAGTGCCTTTTGAATATGAGTAGGCGACATCGAATGTGTTAAGCATTAAGCATTTTTTTAGTGTTGCATGTACCATGGCACTCTACTAAACTAGACAAAGACTGTTTTTATGCCTCCCTCAACTACACTTAACAATTCCACGAGGGCGACTACCTGGTTAGATGGACATAACAGAACTCTACTTGGGTCCTAAATTTTACTGGCAAACACCTTGGAACTTCTTTAGAAACAATGTAGAGACAGGAGCTGACAAACCCATGTGAAGGTGATTGCCCTGTTTTACTATACAGGTGTTGCTGAAGCACAAGCAAGACACATAATGGACGGAAGTACAGAGTGAAATAAGTGACTTACTCTCGAAGTGGCTAATCAGTCCTTCACTGCACTTAGCAACATCCAGTTCTGCTGCATCCCGTGCTGAACTGATCTCCTGGTCATGTGTTTCATTACATTCAGTAGCACTCCTGCACCGAAAAAAAAATCATTAATAATTAAACATGTGCATTTGGCTCAAACACCACAATCTACTTCATATTACACAGTCACACTTAAATCAAAAATAAAGACCCAAGCTTTAAAAACACAATCACAATAAGTTATAAACAAAATGATGAACACAAATCTTGCGTCCAGTAACTTGCAACAAATAAGGATGCACATTGAGATCACCTTAATATATCAATCTAATATCACCATTACCATTCCTCAAAAAATGAAAGAAACCTGGGTGTTCCAAATATAGTTCTCTTCACCGCCTAACCGCTATGAGAGTCCACTATTTGTGTAAATGCTAACTTATTTTATTTAAAATAACATATGTTAAAAAGATGACGGAGAGCCTTGGCACAACGGTAAAAGTTGTCGTCGTGTGACCTTGAGGTCACGGGTTCAAGGCGTAGAAACAGCCTCTTGCAAAATGCAAGGTGAGGCTGTGTACTTTAGGCCCTTGTGGTCCGCCCCTTCCCTAGACCCCACATAGGTGGGAGCTTCATGCACCAGGGCTACCATTATGTTAAAAAGATGAAGGGGACCATTAGTGCAAGGTAAGACTGTACTACTAACCCTTTGTGGTCTGCCCCTTTCCCAGACCCCACATATGCAGGAGCATTATGCACCACTCTGCCCCTTATATATGTTAGAAAGAAAGAGAAACTGGTTGAAAAATATATTACAACAGATTCTTATCAGAAGAAAACAATGTTAACCATTCTCTAAAGAAACTACAAAAGATACATTACTTTGTAATGGTCAGAACTTTAAGACCCTAAGACAGTCGCTTGTGGGTGCTGAGTTAGAGTCAATGGTATAGTTGCCAGGTCAGGAAGTGGAAGCAGCAAGCAACCAAGTTTAGGGAGGGTTGGAAGCAGATGCACAAGTGAAAACTGCAAATAACATACAACAATTCAATAGATGTTACATATATCTCAAGAAATAAGCCAGAAAGCCTCTTCTATGCATTGAGGTTGCAATTCAAGTCTGGCTCAGCACACTTTCTTTGATGAAAAGAACTAAATAAGTCAAAAGGAAGCTTGCCAAAACACACTATTTTGGGGAAGCAGGAGTTTCCAGCTTCCAAAACACACTTCACAACTTTTGCCCCGAGCTTTAGGAAACTATTGTCAAGGGTCTTGCCCAAACTTTCTTGTCTTCCCACTCATCCATCCTATATACATTTTGTCCCTTAACTGCCAACACTCTAATGCATAGACCATGGCTGGCCTTATAGCCATGCTCTAGAATTTTCCTTTGGCACCCACAAATCATACAAAAACTCCAAAGGCACATCTCCATCTGCTCCAACCCACTGGGTTTCTATGGGTAACATCTCTCTCAATCTCTTAGCTCTGATGAATTACCGATCTCAAGTATTGAAAGTAGTCTTTTGGGGGGACTTCATGATTAACAATCTTTACCAATACTTCACTCCCACCACTCTCCTTAACAAACTTGCCATTCCCATGTCTCAACAAAGTGAGGTATAGATTAATGTCACCCCATTTTAGGCAAACCTAATCTTAAAGGAAAGGTCATTCATAATTATGTTACTCCCATATCATGTCCAGATGACATTCATTTGAAGAGTCAAGGTTCATAATTCTATCACAATCAATACACAGTAATTTGGCTCTAATACAAATCCAAAACTTTTGTAGTACTGATTACTGGGTAGTCTTCTACAGAAAGAGAACAGTAATGACCAATCAAGTTAACTATTTTCTGTTTATTTTAACAGGCCAATGAAAGCCAAGGAAAAGAAGATATCTCCACTGACCTGACAAGTGATTCCAAGACTGTAGCATGTTTAGTCCCCATCTCATTTACGGAGTCATGAGTCTTCTTCGAGTGTTTTGAAGCAGATTCAACCTTGTTAACACTGAAAGATAAAAAAATAGAGCAGACATCAAAGGTTCAGACATTGATAAATAGAAAAGGGCATTACTTGGGAAAGATGGATGCCAATATCAACATGAAAGCAGAAGTAAAATCTATTAGATGAAAATCATCTACAGAAAACTGACCACTGTTGAAGGAGTTGTTCCATGCGACAATGTTTGACAGCAGATAAATCAGCACCCTTGTTCGCATTATTCTCTGCCTGTGTACACAATGTGTGCCACTTTCTTTTAGCATCAGAAGTGACACCTTCCATTGCAGATTTATGCTCATCCAAGAATGCTTTGTTCTCAACAGCAGTATCTCTTAAGCAAATAAGTCTCCGATTCACCTGCGAGTGAGCTGTCACGCCATCTTGCTAGAAACCAGAAGCATAGGATAATCACAAGAAATTCTATAGCAGACCAGTTCTTTCTGTCGAAGCATGTGGCTGGAAACTAAATTCGTCATGTCAGCTAAGAGCTTATCTGCTTCAGTTTTTGATTGTTCCTGCTCAATTATGCACCCAAAAAAAGAAAAGTTAAGAAAATATTGAACTTCAAGCATTCAAATGTGTTGGTTTGATTTCTGAATGGATACCTCATATGCCTTCTGAAAATCGTCAATTCTTTTAGTCTGAACATCTTGAATATGAGTTGCATGGCATTCTAGCTTTCTTGATTCTACAGCAAGAGTATTGAGAAGACCAACCATGAACCTTGATGTCTCACTGATATGCTCCTTATTAATATTAAATCTCTGTACCATAGTAAAGCGCAATAGAGAACAAAGAGGAATCATTAAACAAGAGAACAATGTTAAACCAGGCAATACAAAGTGAGGAACAAAGTCAAAGAACAAACCTCACGCAATTCTTGAGCAAACAAAGCAATCTCTCCTTGGTGCTCTGTCAATGTACCTTGAAGATCACCAAAAATCAAATTTGCTTCTGCAGCTTCTGCAGCTAGTAACTGA
Organism: Warburgia ugandensis; assembly: GCA_035236585.1. NCBI lineage: Eukaryota > Viridiplantae > Streptophyta > Magnoliopsida > Canellales > Canellaceae > Warburgia > Warburgia ugandensis. Next base: position 2,173,442 of record CP141126.1, read on the forward strand.
TGCACAGCCAAGGCAAGTTCTCAGCAGATAAGACAAAGATATGGGAACTGGAAGCCTAAAATGTCAAAACTACACCCTACCATAGCATAGCTACTCACTTGTTCCAGGGAAGAGGAATTGGATGAACCTAGAGCTGACACCTCCTCTAAGCTGGCATTTATGTTGGATTTATGCAATCGAACAACATTTTGCAGGGCTTCTAGATGAGAAACATACAATGCCCTTGAAGCTGCGACTTTCTTCTTGAGTTCCACCACTGACTGCAGGCAAACATTTAAAAAGGAAGTGGATGATCAACAAAAAATTACTTGTGGAAATTAATGCTTATATCCCAATCTCATGGTGAATATTATCACTTTGCCAAATACTATCTCCCCTTGAACTATCTAAAGCCAATATTAATCATAAGGAATATGTACTTATTACAGTAAGTTTGCTGTGTCCAAGTTTAAATTTGTTATGCAGTGTTCATTAAATACACAATTGTATAGTTTTAGACATTGGTTCTTTGATTTACTATCAACAACAGTTACACTGGCTAGAAATAGAATGACAAAATCTATGATCCTTCTGTACTTCTAGGTCCATTAATGTTCCCAGTCACTCAAATCCAATTTAAGACACTTGTCATACCATAGCATAAAAGGGGAACCCAGAGCCAACAAATTCCTAGCAGAAACATGAGCTCCTAAGAATGACCAATTTTGCACAAGTATTGACCAATTGAAACTTGGTAATTAGAAAGCCGGATCTTCAAGACTATCTGCCTCAGCATAACGATGTTGGGTGAATTTTTCATATACCTTCTGGTCCTAGCATTATCCTGCTATATAAAACATATTCTTCCTTTTTCTACAGACTTTGGGATTTTGCTGATCCTTTTCCTATTGCTAATGATCTTTCCAGCAAAAATAAGTATGAGAATAGTGACCAAAATGGTTTATTTATCAGCCTTTTATCTTTTAGGCAACTTATCAATAAAAGCAAATAGGACATAAATCTTCTGAATCATACCAAGCTTCCAGGGTCATTAATACTATAGAGGCTCTACCTAGCATTTACTGTAAAAAATGACAATCTGTAATGTGGGCTTTTTAGGACCTATCAGACTCAAGCAAAAGAATACAGAACCTAACAGCCTGTACTGCCTGACAGGTTACCAGATACAGGATAATACATGCGTACTTAGTTTTTAGCTCCTCTCAGTTTTGTTCATCTTGTTGAGAGAATCAAAAGAGAATTATTTGATGTTTTTGAATCAAGCATCAAAGTAGAGCAATGGATGAAAGGAAATCGTAAAGGTTTTTGGGATTTCACGGTTAGAAGATAATTCATTTTTGTCATTTATTTTCATTTAAATCCTTTCTAACTTCCAAGAAGACATGCACAATAATCAAAAGAGACTAGCAGTTGAGTATGCAGATTATTTCAGTTGTGTATGCAGATTATTTTATTTTCCACTCCTTTCTACTGTTTAACCTTTTATTTACACTTATTTTTTCCAACATTGGACAATTTTTCCATGGGTTCTTGAGGCTAGATACATGTATTTCGAAATCTAGTTGGCTATTTATTTGTTTTACATTTTATGATATGTCATTAATACAACAAGATACATCCAACAGGTAATTGTTTTGGAATCCTGTAAATGTGCTTTCTGATACCCTTATCTAAAATAGGGTACAAGAGTAGAAAACTTCTAAAAAGTAATTGATATGCAATCATGCCCTGCTTAAAAACAAGAGTTGAGAAATCCTCTGCACAATAACAAGAACCCAATACCTTATCATGGAAATCCAAGTAAGAATGACAGAGTTTCTCAACACATTGAAGGTGCTCGTTTTGCCGAGCCATGGATGTAGTAAGTGTACTGCAAAGAACCCCAATATGTTGTGCAAGCTCTGCCTGGAAATTGTTCACCACGGACCTGTTTGCAGCATTCAATCTATCTTCTTTGGCTGCAGCACATTATAGAAGTAATGAATTCCAACCATGGATAAAAAGCATTTAGCATTGCTGGTTAAAAATGTGCAGTGAGGTACCTATTTTTGAAAATAATGAAGCATTGTCCTGAATAGACTTCTCCAAGTCAGATTGCAAAACGCAGGCCTGATGTGCCAAAGCATTTTCTGCATCACAAATATAAAAGTTTAGATTTATACCATATTCCAAAAAGCCCCACAAAGACTGAATACACACCTGCTTTCTTCTGTTCAGATATAATGAAATCCTTCTCGTTAATAGCATACTGGGATTTCTTCAGGTTTTCCTCAGTTGCAGCCAGTAACTTGCACTTATGTTCTAGATTTTGCTGCAAAGCATACCAGACTTAATATAACTACAAGCTTCTAGTTCTATCACAAAACAAGATACAACTTCACTTTAGCTCACCTGTGTGGAGTCAAGTTTATCAGCTAAATTTGCAGATTGTTGAAGCTGTGCATCATATTTCTCCTGCAATTCCTCAATTTGCTGCAAAACAATCCCAAAAGAATAATTAGAACGTTAGTATTAAAAAGACTAACAAGTTGATGCACATAGTCTGTAACAAGGACATATAGCGCACCTTCTGGTTTGTTTCCAGTAAAGCTCCCATCTGCTCGATCTGGTCTGCCATTGCCTTAATCCAACCAAACATGATAATTCAGTAAAAGAAAATGCTAGTGGCCATATTAATAGTATCCAGAGTACCCATCAGAGAATGTTGCACACAAGAACAAAATTTTTCAAAATTACAATTGTTTAATAATAATAGAAAACATCAACCTGTGTGCTAAAACTTATAAAATTACTATCTTGCATGTATTTCCAATATGTATCCATATTTTCTGGTTAGGTTGATGGGGAGCCTTAGTGCAATGGTAGAGTTGTCGTCATGTGACCTAAAGGTCATGGGTTCGAAGCGTGAAAACAGTCTCTTGCAAATGCAAGGTAAGGCTGCATACTATAGACCCTTGTGGTCTGCCCCTTCTCTGGACCCAGTATACACAAGAGCTTCATGCACCAGGCTGCTCTTTTTATTCTTTGGTTATATGCTGTATCCAACATATTGTAATAGCTTCTAGGACGACTACAGTATTTGCCACATCAATATTCTAATCCTTTCCAAAAGAAAATGTGTTTACAAATGGAAAATACAAAATAACCCTTGTTATTAGAAATAAGAAACAAAATCAGAATACAATTGGCACATGTGCCACACTTGAATCATTTAAGATAATTAGTACCAAAAAATGGAAAATCACTATAAAAAATGCTCCACAGAGAGAGAGAGAGAGAGAGATAGAATAAAGGCATTTGTTTCTCTAAGGCCTTCATATCGGTGTCTATAGAATAACTGGTAACTTTCAGGATAGTATGGACAACACAGTGGTATATTTTTATTGGCCAAGACTATGGTCATTTAGGTCTTTCCAAGAGGGAATGGTTACATGAAAATATAGGTGAAGTTTATACCTTCCTTTCACTTTCTTCTTGATAATATCTTTCCTTCGGCATGTAAACTCCATTTTTCTCACGAGCAGCATAGACCTCTGTCAAAGTCAAGATGCTTAGTTCTCCAGGTAAAGGCATCAAAGAGTAGCATGAAAGAAACAGATATGACCAAACAATTATTAGGAACCCATAAAATGAGATTCATATGAAAAGCTCATAATACCTGTTTTAAGCCGCTCAATTTCCCCATAGAGGTCCTTGATTAGAGTTGTTTTCATCATTTTTTGGTTAATCTATAAACATAAAATTGAGCAGCCACATAAGACTGATAAGGAGAATATGCTCTAGTTAAATACTAGCTAACTAATCCTGAATCAGATTACCTGTACAGAAACTTCGAGACAAGTCACAATCAGGACAGTTTTTAAGTTTGATCGCATTCAACACAAGCATTTGCAGTTGGAGCAATAATATCAATAAGGAAAGTTTATATCTGGGAATCACATGCAGTCTAGCTGATAGGACAACTTATCAGATCTATCCTCCAAAACCTTAGTTGTTCATAACAGTGGCAACAAGAAGAATGATTGAATACTACAGGAAATGAAGAGAGGAAAATAAGGAAATACTTGAAAAGAAAAGACTTTTTTCTCTTGGGACATGTATTTACTGTAGATATGCTTTTCTACACAGAAAAAAAGGAAAAAATTCACACACAAAAAAACAAAAAAAAAATGATGGTTAAGTTTAGGCGGCTAGTGAATTAGAACATTGATATAACTACTGGTGATGGAAGGGGAGCCTTGGTGCAACAGTAAAAGTTGTCGTCACGTGATCTTGAGGTCATGGGTTCAAGGCGTGGAATCAGCCTCTTGCAAAAATGCAAGGTAAGGCTGCCTACTTTAGGCCATTGTGGCCCTCCCCTTCCCCGGACCCCGCATAGGCGGGAGCTTCGTGCACCGGGGCTGCCCTTTATATAACTACTAGTGATGGCTTTTCAAAGAACTTCAGATTTATCACAATGTCTTCTAAACAATCCAGGATCTTTTTATATTTGATTAAATATTTGGAATTAATTAAACAAGAACTTTTTGCATTTCAGAAAGGGATAGTAAATTTGGAATGGTTTCAAGAATTTTAATTTATTTGGAGATATGTTTAGTGAATGCAAACTAAAATCATAAAGCATTTGAACCTGAAATTTATTTAGTAAATGCAAATTAAATACTCATTCACTTTAAGTTGTATTTAACAATTAATCTGGATATTGTATGAATTAGCCCATCTATTTAAAGTCAATTACAAACCTCGGGCTTATTTTTTATGTTCTTTGCCCTGTGTGCATAATCCAGTGTACTAAGGGTCTCCTCAAGACAGTGAACAGAAGGTGAAACAGTAGCAATTATGCATGTTTTAGTCCTTCCACCCAAAGAATCCCGCAGCAACCGTGTAAGTTTGCTATCCCTGCATGTTAATAAGAAAAGCCAATGAAACAAAAGAAAATAAGACAAGTGGGTAGAGACTCGTATAGACAACCAACAAAATAAAAGAGCAGGATAAATTGCAAGGTCAAAATTCACCTGTAGGGAATATGACCAAGATGTTCCACTAAAGCTGTTATAACACGCCCTAAGGTAAGTAAACTTTTGTTAATTTCTCCTGCTTCTCTGGCACGGCCCTAATTAATACAGTATTCCTATCAATAATAGGTAATATAGTAGAGTAGAAGCAGACAAGGAACAGGATGTTTAATTAAGGGCAAAAGTAACTATTGAACAATGCAACTCAGCCAGACTCAAAAACAGTATGTGAGATATTATACATGGGTTTTATATCAAATCATTTCAAAACCTAGAATAAAACAGCATACATCTTATAAGCTCATCAGAAAAGCATGGAAATGAGTCAAGAGCTCCAAACCCCATCAAACCATTAATTGTGGTTCTTAAACCTTATGCAGTTTTTTGCACCAAGTTTCCTCAGAAGAACTGATAAATGCTAATGGCATGTATCATCTTGGATGAGGTCTACACCCTGGTTTGAATTGCTTAAATTCTATAAATCATGCTAAAGTAGCTAACAGAAACAGAATCACAACCAATCTCTTAGGTGAGTACTTGGATGATCAAATATGCATTACCTCCCTAGCGCCTGAACGGGATATATTTTCAGATCCAGCAAGGTCTACCAAATTTAGCTTCCCACACTTGATAAGTTCTTCGCCCTCTGGAGTGGCTTCTTTGATATGAATTGTAATAGTAAAAAGAGAATGTGAACGACTGGAGACACAAAACATTAGTTTAAAACCACAGAATGACAAAGTTGATTGTGGTTAAAAGTAGTGAAATAGAGGCTAGGATGTTACCTAGATTGTTTGTTTAATAGAGTCTCTGCAGTACGTCGCTTTGCAGATCCTCTCTCTAATAGAGTGAATATCTCACCAGCACTTGTTACAATTTCCTCCTCTAACCCTCTAACAAGAACTCCACCCTTCCCATCCTCCATGAGAAGAAGTGGTTTTTTAAGCTTCTCCTCCAAAGCAGCCTTTGATATTTCTTCAGGGGCCAGTAGATCAGTGATTTCCTCATTATACAACTCCAAGAATGTCACTTTAACACTGTATTCTGCATTTTGACTTTCTAGCGTGTCAAATATTTGTTTAACAGCTCTGGGTATCACCCCCGCATCTGGAGGCAGTTGTCCTTTAGGTCCACTCTGCAGTCAAAGGAAACGATCTGATAATAAATGCTACAGAATTTATGCAAAATGCATAGAGATAGAAGACATGCAACAGATATCTACCTTTGCCTTTTTACATTCACCTTCCATTGTGTAGGTTTTCCCTGTACCAGTTTGCCCATAGGCAAAAATGGTACAATTGAATCCCTCTAAAACTTCATTTACTATGGGAACTACAGCATGTTGATATAAATCTTTCTGCTGTGCTGAAGGACCAAACACCTGTTAACGCCATGCATACCATAAGCAATCCATATATCCTATATGAAATTGAAGCAAAAAATTAAGAAGCGGCAGAACCTAATCAATGCGGTTGAGGTTCAGCTCAGTTAGCATCACGTTCCACTGTCTACTTATAGTTACCTTGACTTCAACATATCATTCTCCCCAACAAGATGAAATCATTTTTTATTTCTAATGATAAAATAAAACTGGTTTACAAAAATCCAAGCAAAACACGTTAGTGCATCCAGATAGAAGATAAAGTATGTCAGACTCTTATAAATGAACAGTCGTTGAGTATGAAAACGGAATGTATATCCTACAGAGAAAATCTTAGATATGAACAGTATGCCTTTGTTAACTAATTACACGTGTGGTGCAGAACCTTTTTCAGAATACTGCCCAACACATCATTTTCACTATCGCTACCGCTCTAAGACCGTTGCTAAATAGCAATTCCTTATCATTAACCAATTTTCATTCATTTCACTGTCCTCATCCAGCTCCCTATTTGCTATAGTGCAATCAATTAAACACCAAATCAAGCCCTACTACACGCATAAACCGACCAAAGCTCCAAAAAACCAGAAATACATTTCACAAAGGCAATCACAAACCAACTCCCCCTAGAAACAAAGAAAAACCAGCACCTTGTCGAATGTAAAAACCCGATCGATCTGCTTCCCAGCAATACTCTGCGAAACAGCAACTTCTCTCTGATACTCATTGCAAGTCACAACCTGAGGAGCATTATTCCTCAACTCATCCTCGCTAAACGGCCTGCCCAAAGGAAAATCAAAATCAATTGAAAACAAAGACCCAACGCTAGATCCGATTCCATTAACCATGGAAAGAAAATGTAGATGAAAGAAATGCGAAATTGAAACCCTAGTAATAAATCATTTTGCTTTACCTGCAACGGAGGAGGACTTGCACATTGACGCCTTTCTCTTTCTCGTGGCGGAAGGCCATGGCGAGAGAAAGAGAGCGAAGGAAGACGAGTTGCACAGAGAGCTTGAAATAGAGAAATGGATGTCGTTTCAGAAATGCTGTCTTTTTCCTCTCTCTCTCTCTCTCTCTCTCTCTCTCTCGTGTTTGAAGACGGGGGGAGCAGCGGGATGGATGTGATATTTGAAATTTGGGAATACCCGGTTTTAAACAGAGAATCTGGATGGTCCACGTTACAGGATTTAGTTTCCGACGGTAGGATTGTTTGACGAAAGCACCCCTCTACCTCCAAGCGACTGTACTTTTGCAGGAATGCCAATTTGAATGGCCTATAGAGCAATTTACCCAGAAGCGCCCTCATTTTTTCCACAAAAGAGCAATAACGAGACCATTGCTCTAGCCTTAAAAAAGGTCAGCCCCAGTGCACGAAGTTCCCGCCTAAGCAAGTTTTGGGGAAGGGATGGGCCATAACCTTGCATTTTTGCAGTAGACTGATTCCATGCCTTGAATCTGTGACCTTAAGGTCATATGAAGACAATTTTTACCGTTGCACCAAAGCTCCCCTTCATAAACAAAATTTACAATGACTACATGAGCTTAACATCCTAAAAAACTGGGTTTTTGACAATTGTTTGAATAAAGTTTCTAACTATTTGTTACTTGTCATAAAAATATAAACTTTTTCAAATGCTAGAAATATCCTATCTACTTACTGTTTGAAATATTGGATCTAGGGCTAAAACAATTTGATGAGCAAGTTCGATCATTGAAAAATGAATCCTTATGTGAAAAAAAAGGACCACTTTGTGGAAGTGCCATATGGGATCCTTATGTGAAAAAAAAGGAGCACTTTTGTGGAAGTGCCATATAGGGCCTTCGGCCTAGCATTCTAATACTTCTATCTTCCATGAACTTTTTCTAGTCCTATAGAAGTCTATGTTTAGAAAAGTGTGGAAGGAGTCCACGGTACCTATAAGACTCCACTTCTTGGTCTTTTGAGCGAGTAGATGCCAAAAATCTCATTCAATGAAAACCTCTCCGGCAGGCCTCTTCAATTGAAAATACAATGCAGCCATTTCTAAAGGGAAGAACCCACTAGAAATTATGCATCTTTTGCATGAAATATTTGGTATCTATCCATATTGAAGGACTACAAAATTGACAAATGGGTTGGATTACTCAAAATTTCAAGGGGTTAGGCCTAACAGATTGTATGACTCCTTCTACACTTTTTGAGCTTAGACTCCTACAACGACCTTTTTTATGTGTCCGTTAGTCCTGTACTAGGATTTGCATGATTTGCCTAACTTAAAGAAAATCAAATAAATTCTATGTTATTTGCACAGCAACAGTAAAGTTATAGTTGTGTGACCTTAAGATCATAGGTTCAAGCTGTGGAAACAGCTTATTGCAAAAATGCAAGATAAGGCTACGTACTATAAACCTTTGTTATCTACCTTTTTTTTGGGTTACATAAGCAAGTGCTACGTGCACCCGGGCTGCCTTTTTATTTATTTATTTATTTGCAGATCAAATTCAACCAAATTGACTTAATCTTGTAATTCCATGTTAGTCACTTACACATGTGCTAGATTTGCTTATAAATTGATTAAATCATTGTTAGTCATAGATCCACCAAATCAAGCTCTCTAGATCTTCCAAATTAGGCTCTCTGTAAAATTGAACCCTCTTGAATCCCATCTCTAGTGGCAGAAGTTGCATGATTAACTCCAATAGCCAATTAACAGTTAGCTAAATGTGCAAAAATGAACCATTTTATGATGATCTAAGCTATAAACCTTGGCCCTGAAAATCGCATGAAGAGATCGTATTAAAAGACAACTTGGGTTGTTCATCAGTTGATCGATTGCGGTGTTTGATACGATCCGAAACGGGCAATTAGATTGCAATCGTGTTTATACTTCACCTTTGCACTCAAGAAAGCGGATGCAAGAGCTGGTCGATGATATGTGGAAGATCCCTGTGGATCAAACCATCTGAAACAAAGGGGTATCGGACTGGACGATTCATGGAAAGATTCACAAAGCTACTGTATGTTTGTAGTGTATCAGACATTGGAAAGAAGGCTTATTAACATCCGTGTCTCAATAACCTAATGATAGAAAGGAAATGCTTTCATTTCCGGAGGGGCTGGGCCCATTTTTCATAATGCTCCTTGGATCACAACGATTTTGGGCTATCAAATGGACGGGTCAGATTAATCACAGAGTGAACCCACAGCCTAAAATGTGACTCCGGAGTATCCCTCGTGCAATATGCCTACTTGCATAACACCGTGCATGATACATACTATTTCGTGGTCAAGTCACGGCCACCACAAAGCCCACCCAACAAAGAATCTACACGAGAGGGCTGTCTCGTAGAGTCCGGGGCTCCATTTTCTCATGCATCGAGATCTTGTTTGAAAGATAGTCCATTCATCTTGTTCAATATACCAAAATAACTAGTCTAAAAAAGTCAATGCATTGAGATGATTCTAACCACTTGTTCAGGGTCTTTCAGACAATGAAAAAATGAACTAAAAAAAGGCATTTGTTTGAATCGAATGGGCATAAAATTTGACCACTAGCCTGTCAAAAGCCATGCCAAACAAGATGACTTCTTTCCCTGCTTTTAAGTTTGATATCCCAGAATTAACAAATTCGACTCTTTTGCAATTGGGCTAATGAAGTCTGGGCTAATAAAGTCTAGCACAGTTGGTTAGTTTCAGACAACTCAACATCTCCCCTAAAATAGACTTAGTCCCAAGTTCAACTCCTCAGTTTCCCCCTCTGACCGAGGATTTGCTTTGCAATTCTTCGCTTGTAAACATAAGAAAAACACACCGGGTCTTATTTTTATTGCCCTTCTATGTAAAGCCGCAGATCAGTGAGGAGCACTTCAATGAGGTAAAGACTGGGTCGTAACACATTCATGATTCTGATCGATATTAATCACAGGTGTAAGATGGGTGGCTAAGAAAGCCCAAGAAAAACAGTATCAAACACTGGACAATCAAAGAGTCTAATGAGTGAGAAATTATGGGAGTATGGCCTATGTAAGACGGTTCCAGGATTTAGATCACCAAACACTGGTACAAGTTGTCCTGGTGTGTTAGCATGCACACAAGTTTTTTTGCCTTCAACAATATCAATATTCTAAAAGCAACAATTTGATAATTAGTATAGGTTATACAAAATTAATACTCAACCAGAAGTTCATTGCCAGGCCGCATAAGTGCTTACACTAACTTTGAATTAAAACATTACTAAGCTTCCAAAAAAGGAAAATCAAAAGTAGAAACTATAGATAAGGTGAAAACCACAGCCGTTTGATGTCAGAATCTGCGGTTAGCCAATCCCATGTCACGAAGCACCCAGTTAGGCACAGTTTCCTCCGCTAAATCGGCCTTAACCGCTCCTTGAATCCTCTTCACCACGAAGAAATACTGCAAAAATCGCAAAATGAGGAAATAGATCCAGATAATGTTGAGAGTGTCAGCATAGTTAAAAAGAGGGTATAACAGCAGAAGAAATTAAGGAATCATCCAGTGAGCCACGACCATGTGGCAAGTTCTTGTCAGGCACCTAGGTTTCACATAATGTGCCTCACTTCGGTTGATCTAGTCCTCCACCTGATTTCTAAGACTCTTGATATCCAGGAACCCAAAAATCATGCTAATTATAAATACAACATTGGAGAAAAGATCTCTGTATTGTTGATGCTTGCTCTTATAAAGTTCCGCTAGTCAGTTTCCAATGATTAAAATGTACTTTTTCCTGTCAGATTATAGAATAGTCCAATTTGCATATTTTGGGTTAGTCGATCCAACGTTCAGAAGATTATAAATGTGGGTTCCACAAGGTAACTTGTGCGAAACCAAGCGCATCACTGAAGCATTTTCCAGGAAAAGTTACAGAGACCTCCTAACACTTTGATTAAAAGTGTAACAGGAATCAGAAAGAGAGCAAGAAAAACTAAGGCTGAAAATGTTGTCAAAAGAGACGGTCACTGATGATGAATGGTTGGCAAAATTTTCATTAATAAGCACCAGCCACAGAAACTGGTGGGGATACCCAAAATAACTCTATCATGATAAATTAGTCCATGCAGGAATCACAAAGATCAACACAGCAAGTAACATTTGACGTCTTATTGCAGCTGTGATCGTCTTGGGTCACAAAGGACTCAATCCTCCGATGGAAATAGGCAGAAATCCAGAAGCCAGGACATCCCATTGAGGAAGCAGGGCTTGCAAAGCTGATGTGACAAACCTTTTCATTATATCACAACTAAAGACCAATATAGCAGCAAATTCCCGAGTAGCTTACCTGAAAGGCGAGGATAAAGGGTATCCAGATTTTTCCCCTTTCATTTGGGTTGGGGCCTTCGATCAACTTCTGGTCAACCAAAATAGATTTGCTACCATTTGAGACAACATTAGCAATTGTTTTCACCAGGTCTGGGATCCATGCAGTTCCATTAGGAAGAACCTGTTGTTCCCAAATACACGAAATCTCTGTAATCTTGCTGCGTTCCACAATAATAATAAAAAGAAGTTCAGGGATGGATAATGAAAAATAACCTTTTCCCCATCATCATTCGTATGACACCTCCCACTGTTCTCAACCAAAGCAACTGGGATTGCAGAATCCTGATACATCAGAAGGTTGAGAAAATTAATTTACCACATGAGAAACCAGTCATCACAAATAAAAAAAGGGAAGCCCCGGTGCACAAAGCTCCCGCCTATGCAGGGTCCGGGGAAGGGGCAGACCACAAGGGCCTAAAGTACATAGCCTTACCTTGCATTTTGCAAGAGGCTGTTTTCACACCTTGAACACGTGACCTCAAGGTCACACGATGACAACTTTTACTATTGCGCCAAGGCTCCCCTTCAGTCATCACAAATGAAAACTCTAATAAATTTATATATTTACATGCAGTTAAACAACATCATGCCAGAACATAGATTTGGTTCAGTATAACCTATCATCTGATAAAGTTATGTGCAAAATTCTACAGAGAGACCTGCTGACCTTAACTAGAACCCTGTAACTCCACATCTAAGATTGTACGGCCATCTGAAGATATTTGTTTCTTGATAATAGAATATCCTAATATTCATAATACTATATATGGGTCTCATTTTTGGTAAGATTAGTGATAGGATCTCTATGCATAGGCATAAGGGTATCCACATATTCATACGAGAGAGAAGAACATAGGAAGTCTTCATTAAACTAGCAAGATTTTATGCAATGAACTGGACTTGGATTTTTCAAGAGAATCTCCCAAATGGGGTATACATGGTTAACTGGTAATTTTTCCCGTGAATTTTCTTTGGTAGGTTAGCAGTGAATGGAACCTACGACCTCAAGGTGAGCCATTTGTGCCTCAACCATTGAGCTGCTGACCCAATCCATTTTTCCTATGAACAAAAGTGCAAGCTTGTTTATACTTCTCGTATTTTTAAATACATATATACGACTGTGACTGTGTATCCATGTTTATTTAAAGACACATGCCCACATATAGAAGGGGAGCCTTAGCGCAACAGTAGCGTTGTAGTTGTGTGACCTTGAGGTCACGAATTTGAGAAGTGGAAACAGCATCTCGCAATGCAAGGTAAGGCTGCATACTATTCATCTTTGCAGTCTGCCCCTTCCCCGGACCCCACATATGCAGGAGTTTCGTACACTAGGCTGCCCTTTTTTACACCCACATATACCATATCATATCAAATATTAATTATAAAGAAATGCAAAGACATTACTAATTGAACACAACTGTTTGACAGAATTATCCTATATGCACAACCATACATTATGGAATAAACCCAAACTGAACAATGTCTTGGTATGCACCACTAGTGAAATCCAAATATCTATCTTTTACATGTTTGAACAGAAAAATCAACAGAAATTCTTATAGAGGGATAGCAAAGGCATTAACAAACTGTCTGACCACCCAGCTTGGGTGTATCAAATTTCACAAAAAAACCTGCTTGGGCATCCTAATCCTAGTAAAAATTTGAGGACACTAAACAAGGCGTGGATATCTTATTAAACATCATAAGCTTCAATGAGTTCAGGAAAAGATAAGATAAAGTCTCTACCAATAAAAATAAAGAATAGTATAGAAGCATTTGGCAACAATAAACTTTATACCTGAAATTCTTGCTTCTTTATTCGAGCTCCCAAACGAACGATTTTCAGTAGTGCTTCTGATCTTTTGGAAAAAAAATCATCATAGTTCAGTCCATCTGGTGGTGAAAGTTGAGCATGTGTGAGAACGACCAAAGCTCTCTTCCATATTCTTTTACCAAAGGTATCAGTAATAGCTTTAACAACCTGTCTATCCAAATTATCCACCCTATATGCATCCAACCGATCCACATATAACAGAATATCAATTGTCTTGTTCAAAAGGAACCTGGCAGACAAGCACAAACCCAATTAATATATTAAAAGGGAAAGCAAAGATCTTTTCCATAACAAAAAGCCTTAACTGAAAAACATAATGGGGAATAAATAGCCTATTCTTTTATGAAAGCAGAGAGATAGTAAATGACACTTAGTTACTCCAAGCACCAACCGCTTTATTATCTCAAGTGCATGCTCATTGACATATCCACCTTCCACGAGCCCAGGAGTGTCAATTATGTTTAACGTAAACCCTGCCCGCGAACGAGAACACATTATTGGTCTTGGTCCCTCCGACTGCACACCACAGCAAGAGATAAGGAACAGAAATGAAAACATGCACGATTCCTCCAGCCTCTTTCAGAAAACAAACTTGGAGTAATAATCAGAGAGAGAAAATAAAAATAAAAATTAGAATCTACGCATTTAGATTAACAAGAACTACAAACCTGGAAAGCACTGACAGCAGCAACCCGTTCCCCTACAATTGAGTTCACAGTCGAAGATTTGCCAACACCACCTTTTCCCATTACAAGTATTGTCAATGTGCTCACATTCTACAAATAGATCATATAAGAAAAATGGGATAGAAGAACCTTCAAATAATAGCAAAGAACTCTATAACAGTAACGAATAAAGATTCAGACCTCTTGCTTTAGTTTTCCCAATATTTCGAGCAACTTATCCTGTGTGGCCCTAGGGAACTGCTGAATTCCAGTCCATTCACGGATTAGCTGTGATGCCATTGGATACACCCCAACAACCTACACAAAAAGGAGAGTGTAAGCAAGTACTTCTCAATATCACCTTAACCAACACAGCCGATACATATAATAATACAGGACTGACTGAAACTACTGATTGTGTGAGAAACTATTGACTGTGTGAATAAAGCTCAACCTGAATAGAATGAAGAGAACAAAAGCTCCAAAACAGTAGTTGAGAAACACGAAAACTTGCTACTCTTAATCTAAAAACATACAAACTCGACATATATAAAAGGGGCAGCCCCGGTGCACAAAACTCCCGCCTATGCAGGGTCTAGGGAAGGGTGGACCACAAAGGCCTATAGTGCGACATATATATGAGAATTCATTAAATCATAATCATCTAATTGCTATCACACAGATTGGTATCTATGAACAGCAACCTCAATCCAATGGGCAATAGTCCTCACTTTAGGGCCTCAAAGAAGATTCAACAAACAGAATACTGAGATTTCCTGGCCTTGAGGATGAGTGGAAATGTTAGAAAATCTAAAAGTGCAAAAGAAAACAAAAAGTGAGGCTCTTTTTTAAGTTTTTTGTTTTTTTTTTCCAGAAAAGAACTCTGCCAATGCTAGTCCCAAGCTCAAATGAAAAGGAGGAGGGTCTTACGTCAGGTGCCAGCCGACAACGGAGAAGTTGAAGATGATTTTGTCATTTCTTTCCTTCTTACAAATGAATATGCATTTGTATATTAATTTGTAAGGAGGAAATGAAAATCATCTCCAACTTCTTAAAAGTATATCAACCCTTGCGTCAGGTGCCAGCTAGCAAGAGAGAAGTTGAAGATGATTTTGTTATTTCTTTCTTACTTGCAAATAAATATGCATTTAGATATTAGTTTGTAAGGAAGAAATGAAAATCATCTCCAACTTCTTAAAAGTATGGCAACACAAAGATGATGATTTTCTTTTCAGAAAAGAAAACATGTGAACTATTGATAAATCATACCACCATTTATTGCCACTGTAATTATACCAACTAATAAATCAACCATAACACAAAGACTGAAATTTTGAAACTACACTAATACCATTTAAACAAAATCCAGATTGAAGAAGGAACTCAGTAAACAAGTATGTTACTCACTACCAGAATTACTAAATCCAACTAAAAGCTAACAATATATGTGTGTGTGTGTGTGTGTGTGTGTGAAAAATAAAATAGAAAATACGGAGAGAACAATCTCTACAAAACCAAAAACCAATACTTAGACAACAAAACAACAAAGAAATCACCAAGGAGGCCGGTAACAATCCCAGCTTTGAATAGTCCACGGGTAGTGGTCTTCTCCCTTGCTATTGACAGCCTAAAACATGGATGACATTATGCTTCATAGATTAACCAACGCTTCGTCAGTTATTTTTATGTATGTTTTCAGGCTCAGATAGAAGGGGGAAAACCATTATCCATTAATAACTGAAACCATGGATTACTATCCCTGTGTCAAACAGCTCCAAATCCAGCAATCCGAAGCCTTTTGCACTAGAACAAGTAGCTGCAGAGAAATGAGTTTCCTTCTCCATTACGAGCTAATTCCTACCGGAGGAACAATTTACAGGATGTGATGAGACATTTTAGGAAGAATTTCAACAAAATTGTTAGGGCTTCTTAACCGATAGGAGTTTTCTATCTGATATAGCTGGGAAACGTACCAGTCGATTCTTCCGAGGAAGTTCAAGAAAGCAGCCACACAAGGAAGTAGGAGAGAGCTGACACTTGCTGGCGGCGCCTGATAGCTCACCGAAGAGGCGTTGCTCCGGTGGAGATCGGCGGAGTAAACGAAAGGGGTTTTGGGGGAAGAAGTCGGAAGGGTTTTTCCCTCGTACTCTTCGTTCTTCGATTTCTATCTTGACAACTAACGGGAGGGATAAAGATAAGAAGGCATTTTATTTCTCTCTAGCTGCAAACATGACGCAGGACAGAATAATGGTCATGTGAACTTCCAATGGAGGGTTCTCGTACGGCCTTCTCTCTCTTCATTGTGAAAGCATTGGCGGTCTCCAACGTACGCTTAAATGTTGGCGTTCTCTTGTCAATTTTCATGCTTTACAAGTTGTCCGTCGTGACGGACTATGAGGTTTTGTTCTTAAAATTAGTCACAACTCCACTTGCTAAGGAGACGCATCCAAAGAGACTCGAATAGAAACTGCGAAAGAAACCTGCAAATGCTTTCTGGGACGCGCAAGTGCTTATCTCAAAGTATGACTGGGTGTTTCAAATATGTATTCAGGTTAGTGTTTCCTTATAGTTTCTGTCTCTTTCTGGGTGCTTAACACGTGGTCTTGTGGTTGGAGCACCCAAACCTTTCCAGAAACGGTTTTTTATAAAGTTGGTCGCCCCACCAAAAGAACTTTACTCTAACGGCTTATACAAATGGGCCCAGGTAATCCGATGATCGCAACCGTTTATTTTCTGGGACCATTGTTGGAAAGGTGATGCGTTGAGAGATCTTTCCTCTTGGAAGATTGTGAGCTTTTAGTATTGGCGGTAAAATGCGGATCAAGAAGTTCAGAAGATGAATTTGCATAAAGATCTTGATTAATCAAGGGTAAAGGTTGTCTTATGAGTGATAATTTTGGATGCATGGCCTGTCTAATAAAGGCTTGGAGGATAAATTGGTTGTAATACCAAAAAGGTGGGGCCTGCTTTATACATGTAAAAATTATGCATGATTTAGCCATTCAAATTAATGGTATCATATTAGTGTATAATGGATTTATATTTCACCAGAAAAATAGATGGGTTCATACCATGGAGGTCGAGAAAGGCGATAGTAAATAGGGAATCTCCAAATCATAAGATTCGCATCGCTACATGGAATATAGGGACATTGACGGTGGGAAGAGTTTGGAGTTAGTAGACACGATAAAACGTAGGAGAGTCAACATCGCTTGTATCCAAGAAACCAAGTGGAAAGGGGCTAAAGCTAGAGAAATAGATGGGTATAAATTATGGTATGTAGGAAAGGAAAATAATAGAAATGGCGTAGGAATAATAGTGGATAAGGAATTAAAGGATAAAGTTGTGGACGTTAAAAGAATCAGTGATAGAATAATAATAATAAAAATGATTCTAGGAGAGCGGATTATAAATATTATAAGTGCATATGCACCACAAGTAGAACTACTGAAGATATAATTAAGAGACGGTTTGGGAAGATATGGAGGGAGTCATGCAAGAAATTCCCAACAACGAGGGAATATTTATAGGAAGAGGACTTAAATGGCCATGTAGGAAAAGATAAGGAAGGATATGATAGAATACACGGAGGGTATGGTATAGGTGAAACGAAACGAGATGGGGGAGAATATCCTCGATTTTTGCTTTGTCATATAACTATCCATTGCAAATACACTCTTTAAGAAGAGGATGAACACTTAATAACCTTTAAAAGTGGACTTCATAAAAAAGCCAAATAGACTTTTTCTACTTAGGAATAATGAGCGATCATATGTAAGGATTGTAAGGTGATACGGGTGAGAGTTTAACCTCACAACATAGGTTAATGGTTATGGATATTCATATCAAAAGATGGAGTAATGAAATGAACTTAATACACATCCAAAAACTAAGTGGTGGAACTTAAAAGGAGAGAAAATAACCTCATTCAAAAATAAGTTGATGGTAGAAGGAAATTGGAATTATGAAGCAGTAAATACCATGTGGACTAATATGGTGAGTCCATTAAGAAAGTGGCAAAAGATGTCTTAGGAGTATCCCCAAAGGTAAAAGGCTATTAACAAAGGAAACATGGTGGTGGAATGAAGCTTAGGTCTGGCTATTAAAGAAAAAGCAGAATGCATTTTAAAGCATGGCGAGAAGATTAGAAATAATGAAAACTATGAGACAATATAAGAATGCTAAAAACGTTGCTAAGAGAATAGTAAGTGAAATTTAAACTTAAAGCATATGATGAGCCTCATAATGGTAGGAACAAGAGAAGGTGAGAAAGATGTGTTTAAACTTGCAAAGGTAAGAGAAACGAAGAGTAAGGACTTAGAGCATGTTAGGTGCATTAGAAAGCGATGATCAAAGGGTATTAGTCAAAGGCATTTGAGATCAAACAAAGGTGAAATCTACTTCCAAAAATTCTTCAATAATGAAATGGCCCGAGAATAGAGGAATTGAAAATACTTATAAATCTAAATAACCTGGATATTATAGATATGAACGTAGGATTAAAATGCTTGAAGTAAAAGAGGCCTTGAGAAAGATGAAATCGGGAAAGGCCATGGGGCACGATGGTATACGATAGAGGTTTGGAAGCATATGGGAGATATTGGGGTAGTTTGGTTGACCAAAGTTGTTTAACAAGATTATAAAATCAAAGAAAATGCACGATGAGTGGAGGAAAAGCTCTATTGTACCAATCTATAAGAATAAAGGAGACATTAATGCACTAATTATCGAGGGATCAAACTTATGAGCCACACCATGAAACTTTTTGAAAGAGTCATTGAGAAGAGGCTACGACATGAAACAAGTGTATCGGAGAATCGGTTTGGTTTCATGCAGGAGATCTACCATGGAAGCTATTTTCTTACTAAGACAATTAGTAGAGACATATAGGGAGAGGAGAAAAGACCCACACATGGTCTTTATTGACTTAGAGAAGGCTTATGATAGAGTCCCTAGAGAGTTAATATGGAGGGTGTTAGGTGTTAAAGGGGTTTCTCGGGGTATATAGACATAATTAAAGATATGTATGAGGGAGCGATAACAAATGTTAAGACCACTAGTGGCGTGGTAGTGATTTTCTCTGTCCTTTGTCGGATTGCACCAAGGATCGGCATTAAGTCCATACCTTTTCACATTAGTTATGGATGAGTTAACAAAACATACGCATGAGGAGATTCACTGGTGCATGCTATGTTAGACGATATAGTCCTACTTGATGAGACGAGGGAGGGTGTCAACATAAAGCTAGAGCTATGGAGAGAAGCGGTAGAATCGAAAGGATTTAAAATTAGTAGAACTAAGACAGAATATATGGAATGTAATTTTAGCGAGGAGAGTAGGAGTGGAGCACCGGTCAAGATTGATAACCAAGTGGTCCCCATGAGAGACCACTTAGATACTAGGATCATTGATCCATGAGAGTGGGGAGATTGAGAGGGAGGTTACCCAGAGAATCCAAGCGGGTTGGAACAAATGGAGATGTGCATCGGGGGTTTTATGTGATCGGCGGGTGCCACTCAAACTAAAGGGAAAATTCTATAGGATGGCTATAAGTAGGCCATGCTCTATGGATCGAGTGTTGGGCGGTTAAGGAACATCATACTCATGGTGAGTGTTGCGAGAAATGAGGATGCTGAGATGGATGAATGGTAAGACAAGAAAGGATAAAATTATAAATGAAAATATTAGAAGAAATTTAGGGATAACACCAATAGGTAACAAGATGAGGGAGATTAGACTTAGATGGTTTGGACATGTTCAAAGGAGGCCAACAACGGCACCAGTTAGAAGGAGTGAGGCAATACAAGTTGAAGGTTCTAAAAGAGCGAGGAAGGCCCAAAAGAACGTGGATAGAAGTGGTGAGGAAAGATTTAAAAACTTTGGGACTAAATGAAGCCATGGTATTTAATAGAGTGGAATGGAGGAATAAGATTCATGTGGCCGACCCCTAATTGGGATAAGGTCTTGATGATGATGATGATTTCACCAGAAAAATATGAAACAGGCCCACATCTACAATGATCCAAATGATCAGACCGCTTAATGGATGAGCCATGGACCAAAACTTGAATTACAGTTGACCACTAAAGGCCCCAGTTTGTGGTCTTTAAATAAAATTTCTTTGTTTTTTAGTATAATTATAGGTTGATTACCAAAAGAAGAAGAAAAAAAAAATCTTACTTTTTACATGCTCAAAATATTCATATACTTTGATATTTTGTTTACTCTGATTTCACAAAAGTGAGCCGCGCACCTGACAAGATAAAGTGGAAAAATTTTCCCTTTTTTTTTTCAGAAGGTCAAGTTGGAAGAAATTATTTGAAGGCCTTGGGCCAATTATTGACAGGGATGAGGTAAAACGGCCAATGCCCTTTTTTCTTCTTTTCTCATCTGAAAATTAGACACATACAAATGGATGATAACAGTTTAAACACCTTTCAACTGCAAATGGATGTGAATTTCTGTGACTGGCCTTAATTGGGAAAGGTAAAGAAGATGGATGGGGTCAGACCATCTAAGACTAGGCCTACAGGGAGCGGTTAATACCGTCAATCCCATAACTCAGTCCCAATAGCATTTCTCATTAGGGAAGCTGTATTCACCTTACTCTCAGCTTTTGGTAGAATTTTTTGGTATTTACAGTAACTTTTATGATTTTCTACCATAAAAGTTAACACTTCATTGCTAAAAATACCCAAAAAAACCAAGCAGGGGTGAGGATAAGATAAATGCAAAACGGTGGATATATCATTTCCCTGGCCATCAGTTACAAGCAGAAGTGGATAAATTGGCAAATTGACATATGGGGCGAAGGGATGCCTCTTTTTGCAAGCAACTGGGACTTAGTTCAAAAACGTTATTTTTGTTTTTTAAGGAAAAAATTATGGTTTTTTTAGCAAAAAATTATAAAGCAAACTAAGTAGAATCTATTATCTTAAACTTCTAAATCAACTTGAAATTTTCTCAACAAGGAAAAAGTGCTGCCTTGAACCACCGGCTGAGCGCACCAGGAGAGATGCCTTGTTGAGTGAGACCAATCGCGCTAGACACATTTTGGCGAGTTGAAAGTTGTTTGCGTGTTTACTTTTGGTTGTTTTTCCTCAAACCGATGTACTACTACAAACCACTTTGGACCATTGATGGGACTATGATTATCTAATCTCCTGAGTTCAGCCAATGATCCTTTCGGTTTTCAAGTAGTTGGAACACTGGATTACAAGCTTGTTCCTGCACAGAGGAAATGTCAAGCCTGGAATTCTGAAGTTCCGGTATCATAACCCAATGAATTCTGCCAGCTTCTAAGACCATTTCGCTGACAACAAGCTTGTTTGGTTTGACATGGAAAGCCAATCCAACAGGAAACTTGGATCCCCATGGAAATCAATTACCATCATCTTAATTCTCACAGAAGTCATTCTCATTTCTAGTTACGCACCAAACAACAAAGTGCTTTCTAAGAAAATAGCAGAAATGGAAATTGATTTCCTAAGGAATGCATTTCTGCAGATAACTGAACAGGTCATTTGTGAAAATTCTTCTTCTTCTTTTTTTCCAAATCATCGGCACTCTAGCAATACAAAAGGATCTTTATTCGCTCAAGAATCTTTCTTTACATGTTTGGAGTATTTGGGCTGATTAGTAATATGGTAGGCGTCCAAGCCTTCTCTTGAGCCCGTCTGAGAATGGTTACAGCTTCTGTCCTCACTGACAAGTTCTATAGCAACGTGTTGGGATTCATGCTCTGATCAGAAGTTCGTATACATTACTGTTGTTGTCCCCAGTTACACGCTTCAGCATCTCAAAGCTTCTCCGACTCCCCAGGAAATCAATCCGTTTGTAAGGCACAAAACCTCGCTCAACTGATTCTTTACAAGCATAGATGTACCGGAGCCGATCTGCATGCTTGGAGTCTGTGCGAATTGCAATCTCTATTTCATCGGCTGACATGTTTTCCTGCAAGGCAGAAAGGAATGGAAGAAATTTGCTTCCACATCAGTCCACTGAACCATCAGCACAACCAAACCCCTATAACTAGATGTGAATCTGTGTATAGTGAGAGAGAACAGCAGGCATTAAGGGGACCAAATTATGTTTTGTTTAGTGAGACTATGGTCAATGCAGTGATACTGAAAGCTTCCATAATATCAGATTAACTCAACTCTGATTTGGAAAATGACCGGCGACTAAAGGGAATCCAGCTGACTTCACAAATGTAGGCAATTTCGTCATATTCTAGGCAAATTCTTTGTAAAATTCTGCACTCTTACTATGAGCATGATCACACTGAGCTTAGGCTAGTTACAAAATAATATAAAGGTACGCTACACACGCACACACAAATAACACAGTTTCATCTCCAAATTGTTAAATGTGTGGAGTATGCAATGAGTTATGATGCCCACTATTGAAAGCATGTAACCGAGAAGAAGATGCCACAATTGTTTCACTAGTGATTTCCTATGACAGCAGCAGGTAACAAATCAGCTGATTAAACTATAATATTCACATTCAGACAAGTGTTTTCATGAAAACAATGCCACCTATGGTTCATTATTTCATACAAATTCTTCATACCCAATAGAAAGGATGAACTGAAAAGAAGTACAATGCTGCACTTGTTTCGCTAGGGAGCCCCGATGAAAGAAGCAGGCAACACTCACATGATTGAAGTATAATATTCAGATTCAGGCAAAAAATTTCACTAATAGACGACAACCATTTGCAAGATCACAGATTTGTTTTGAAAAATCTAAGGGGGTAAGGTTTCAGGTGCAAATGTAGTAATGGGAGGAAACCACTTCAGGAAATACCTGGTAGAATGCATAGATGTGATCCAACACCTGTAAACATGTAAACCCGCTGTCACTGAAGAAGGTTCTTGAAGATGACCCCATTTCACTAAATCGATCAATAGGGAATAATATGGTGAGGAAGTTGTATTTAAAGATCATCTCCCTTTTGTCACTGCAAGATAGTGAAATTCAGTGGCACAGTACAAGGGTCAAATCACCATTAAACATAGTGGAGCTTAACTACCTTTCTCTCAGAGGACGTGAGAAATTATGAAACGATGCTTCTGAATCCCTTCCATCCCCTTGCGCATCAAAGAACACAGAGGTGTGTTGTTCATTCACATCTTCAATGCTAGAACAGTCTGTGTAGACACAAGCAGCTGAAGTTGCCTCTGATATTGACCAGCAGATGGAATCCAAGAGGCTGCTTGGAGTTAATGGACGAATTGGGGTTTGACATTTCTGCCAGAGAGGAGGAATGAATGAGATAAAACAATATATAATGGTTTACTGACATAATCTGATTTAAGATGTTCTAAAGGAAGTTCAACAAGAAAAGACTGTTTGTTTCTAGATGGAGAAGAAAAGGAAATGTAAGATGTTAGTTACCAGTCCTGAATACAACCATTTCAATTCAGAAACCCAGACAAAGTTGAAGCTAACCAATTCAGCTAAGTGCTTGACCTCTCATTCTTTCGAGTTTGGACCTGGACTTATTGAGGAGATGGAAAAACTTGGCGATATTATAGAAAACAAGACGAGCCAACCATTGATTAGGAATCTTTTAACAATATCAGGATTTAGTACTCACAACCAGCCAAGACGGTTTGGTTTGTGCAGGTTCTGTGCTAACCAGCACAATGTTTAGTACTAATTCAGTGCTTAACTTCAATGATATATCTTTCATGAACAAGGAAAGCATGTTTTCTTTGAAATGAAAAGTCAAGAGCAGAAATTTAGGAAGGGGGATTAAATCATGCCTATTCAGTTGACAGGTATCATATGTCCAAAGGAATATATCAGTTTCGTTATGTCAGAATTATCTTTCCTGTTCCATCTCCTGCTGCCCAGTCTTAGTTTTCTTCACTTTCCGCAATGCAAAATAACAAACTACATACTGTGTCAACTCAGGAAGGCATAGACAAATTCGAGTTAGTTTTGGTTGATCGTGGCCTTCTTTGTTCTTTGTTTGCTTAATTCACTGTCTTAAATAAGAAACTGTTACATTCTCAAAGAGAAAGATCAGAAAGAGGATTATAGGATTATAGAGAGAAGGAGAGGTGAGTTCAACAAAGAAGTGGATTTTTTCTTTGTACTACTTCTGGATTTTTATGAGGGCCAATAGGAGATTCTACAGGGATCAGTTCCACGTGGTGGCAATCACTGCAGTCATTAATGCTGCAGATGCTGTGGATGACGGATTCAATCATGCTGTGGCTCAGAGGAATGATGTTGTTTTTGGCTTGCAATGGTCTCGGAATTAGATGGGTTTACCCAACATCAGTTTCAGGAATATGGACCGGCTTTTCAATTGCAAGGAGTTCTGATGGTGGTGAGATCTAGAAAGCCTGATGTTCAGAAGTGTAACATCCCAAAAATTTTAAATGCCAATTTGAGAAAACTTTGGAAAAGGGGTGAAATTGGGATGAAAAGAATATATTGAAGTTTATATTTTTGGAGTTTTATAAGTGAGAGACTTAATAGATATCAAATCATGTATTGAGACATACCTAATTGGGTTGTACTCGAAAAGATGATTCAAACGGCACTAAATTTGCCAAAAACAGAGTTCGAATGAGGAAAATATGGGCATTTTAAGTTCTGAAGGCAAAACTGTCATTTATCAAGTGGGGCCCACAGTAAATGAATGTAAACGCTAGACTTTAAACAAACCAAAACGGATTAGGGACTTACTAATTATGTGGGAAATCAGGATTTCCCACCTAATAGTATTTAAGGCAAAACACCCCTCTTTCACTCCATAGACTCCTCCTATCTTCCTTTTCCATGATCAAGCATGATCTAATCTAGCTGTGATTAACATCAAAGAAAGATCACACCTCCCTCCACGAAGTAGCAGCAACGGATTGCCGGAAAAGCACTGCAATTCTGCTTTTTCTTCTCCATTTCTCAATCTCGGGTAAAACTTCAAAGATCGGATTTTTCACGGATTTAGGAGGTAAGACCCAGTTTTCCTCCCATTGGCCTTATTTCATTGTTTTGTATCATTTCCAACACTTAAATCGAAGATTTCATGGAGTTATGGTTGAATCTATGAGAAACCGTGATACAGTAGAAACCCATCTCAAAAACACCTTGGATGGAAATTTTGAACCATTCAATGAATTCAAAGGCCCTCAAAACCTTAGGAACAGTGAAAACAGATAAAAAATCGGATCATCTGGAACCCCGATTGAGTAGAAACAAGATGAACGGTTCGGGTTCATCATCCTCGATGGACGATGTACCCAGGATGCCAGACGCGGAAACCATAGAGCAGATGATTCGCACAGCTGCCCCGTCGACGTGCATAGCACTTGTGCTGAGGGAGCGCTACGGCACTATCACACACAGCCTGGGACAGTGAGAGTCCTAGAAGCCAAGACGCACACAGGAGCATCCTAGAAGCCAGGACGCATGCGAGAGCATCCTGGCTGCCAGGATGCATGCAGCGCGTCTGTATCGCGTGTCCCAAATGCATGCATCTCGTTGACGCAGGGCGGACGATGCCAACTGGTCGAGATTTTGATCATGACCGTCGTTTTGTGATTTGAAGTGGTTTTTCTAAGATTCTGGAGGCTATAGAAGTCCGATTTTCGATCCGTAAGGTCCATTGAATTCATCTCGACGATGCAGACTTGATTTTAGCATTAGAATCTTGATTTAATCACACCTATTTAGATCATTTTCATAAAATAACACCAAATCAGTTAGATCAAGCTGATGAAGGGGTGATCAAGCCCTAGAACTTGAACAATCAGATAATATAAGGTAAGATCTAAGGGTTCTAAAGACTAGATTAGGTGTATTCACCCTAGAAATTGATCTGGACTATTGATTTAAACCAGATTTTGGAATTTGTTGATCTAAAAATGATATGACCATCAACTCAAGGTGTAAACTTTGGATACAAACTAAAATGAATAGATAAACATGAGATAAGACTAATTAATAATAATTAAAGTTAGAATTGTTGATCTAATCATAAATAGAATTCTTAAAGAACAATCCAACAGTTGGATCGCCATAGTTTCTATTGAGATGGAATAAATTGAATATTTTAGAATTAGGATACATTAAATTGGTAGACTATACCTTCAATTGACGATCAGATGAGGCAGATGGCCATTAAATGTTATGGAAACTGATTTAATAAAGAAAAAATTAGACGATCTGGACCGTTGATTTAGATCAAGAGGATCATTGCATAAATGGATGTATAAATGGACACAACTTGAGAGAAAAATTATAATAGATTTTTGTTGAGGGAAATAATTAACATGAAATAGTACCATGATACTAACAAGTACATCAGAGCATGCGAGTTAAGAGGATTACATACTTGATTGGGTTATCTTACATTGATGTAGGCGACGATATTTAATGTTACATATTGTTTCTAAATCCTACATCATCATAGCATCATGATTGATTGCAATTGCTTGTTACTTGGTTATCAATTTCAAATACTTGTAAATTTCAAAGAATTATCCTATAATCGATATGAGATTTTGATAGTGCATTGAATGGGTTTTCATGATCGATTGTTTTATGGTATTGATACTGCGTATCTTATATATGACTTTGTAATTATCTTTCTTTAGTGCATCACTGAGATTGGTGGTTTTTCATAAAATTGGTGGTGGAGGCTTAGTGGCTAGTCTTTTGAGAGGTTAACCTCGGGATGAGGGATGTGCCTTGGGGATTGTGAGTTACGAGTGCTCCTGGTTTTACGAGATACGCGATTTTCGTGTTTTGTGATTTATTACGAGTGCTCTCACCCTAGGGATGTTATACTAGGAGGGAGTAGGGCCAGCCACCTACCTTCTGAATTTATGATGTGATAGACACTTGCCCACATATAGCTTTCGATAGGGGTTTGGTAGTATGGGTAGTCCACACTACCAATCCGGGTGTTCCCATGGGGACAGACGTTAAGTCTCCCGTTATGGTGTCAACGGGGAGCAGCGATGGTTGAGACCCTGGAGTGGTTGCCACTGCAGCATGGCGATCCATACTCTTGTTCTGTATGCTTGCATGATGAGCATGAAGATGTTATTGTGTGCTTGGGTGTGACGACACTCAGAGGATTCATATGAGTACTCATGATCTGTTGTACGAGTATATAGAATACTCGTGGGACTTACGTACCTTGGGGTGCCGTGCTTGTTTAATGTATGCTCATCAAGATTGAATCATATTATGTTTTATATCCACAAAAGTATCATGTTTTAATTCTCATGAGATTCATATTTTATTGCGCATGAGGTTTTGCTTATGATACTTATACTCCATGGATATTATTACCTACGCTTATCTTAGCATTGTTACGTGATTTGCTTTTTATGTTTCATTTGTTATTACATTAAATGTCTATGTACCTACCAAGCATTGCTTGTCGAGGCATTGCGTTATTGTTGCAATGCCTTAAATATTGAGAGAAAGACAGGGTTGATAAGGAGTTAGACAAACAGTGATTGAGATATCTCATTTGGAGGTATGCTTTAATTCCACGTGGACTGTATATGTATATTTGTCTTATTGGACTTGATTATATTGTTATTGGGAATGTGGCTGTTGACTGGATGAGTCCTGGAATAGTAAATTTATTTTAAAAAGGTTTACTTAAAAAATAAAAATAAAATATTTAAGATTTGAGTCGATGGTTAATACTCAGGGTTTTTCTTTAAATTAAATTCATTTGAAATTGTTTTCCGCTATTTTGGAAAAAAAATTTGGGGCCCCACATTTCAAAAAGTTTTATTAAAAAGTGTTGAAAAACCCAGGTCGTCACAAGAAGTAACAGTGACCATGTGATGGGTGGATTACAGGAACCTAAAAAGGAAGATACCAAACCATGAGTTAGTTTCAGGCCTATGGAACAGCTTTTCAATTGAAAGGAGTTCTAATGTCAGAATGTTTCAAAAAGCCTGATGTTCGGAAGTACCAAGGGCCATGTGTTGAGTGGATTAGAGAAACCTAAAAGCCAAGATATCAAACCAACAGAGAGGAGGGTAAGTACCAATGATCAATGCAGATACAGAGCAATGTGCTATAGATATTGCAAGAAATTCACTTGGCAGTCATCCTGTGAACGAGAAGGCTGCACTCCATCAGGAAAGGTCACTCGATTGAGAGATATGACAAGCCAAGGGTGATTGAAGGGCATTCATCGGCTGGCTGATGTAGGAATTATGCCGAGGTTGAGATCATCGTCTTCCATAGGAGAGGGAGAGAGAGAGAGTGAGAGAATCAGGTAGCTCTCCTTCGGGCAGGTAATATAGGATGCCCGTATTGAAAGTTGTGCTCGTCATCTCCCAAATATTAAACTCTGGACCAAACTGAGTGATACCTAGAATAATCTTCTAATGTTAAAATTTGTAAAATATATGTACTTAGAGAGCAAAAGCAGTTATCAGTCTTGCCAATTCCACCTAGACATGGCTCAATAAAAGGGCAAGGTAAAGTGTTATTAAAACAAAACTCTCAATACAATAGCCTTGGAACCTTACTTAAGAGAGGGCTTAATACGCGACTCCAGTTGATAATTTAAATAAACATCACCATTAAGTATCTAAATGAGACGTTGATTACTTCTTGGATGAAGGTGAAGAGGGGGTGGTGTTTGTCATTGATAATACTAAAAGCAACCTATTGATAGCTTTAAAAAAACACTGAATTCTGATAGAGACGATCATAAAGACAAGTGTGAGAAAAGAATCACATGCATTGAAGAAAAGCCATATTAGATATGAATTTAAGCATTCAGTGCAACAAGCTCAGAGATCAAGACATGAGATCGACATCACTTACTTGCATACGTCGAGCACGCCGGCTTCTAATCCCAATTTTGGCTGACTCTATGATTTGTTGCCTCTCTGCAAGGCTTTCTTTACTTTTTCTATATGCCAGAGGCTCCCTCGGACTGGGAACCTTGTGGGAACCATCTCGCACCTTAGCATCCTGAATCAAGGGTACAGAATCAGTTTGACATCTTGTAACGAAGCTAAATTTAAAGCATTTTCATCCTTCTAGCAACCACCAACTCTAAGTGTTTTGACATTGCAACTTAATATATGGAAAGGGGTTCTCAATAATTATGGTTTTATGGTTCTCAGTAAGTTCGCCCAATAATTATGTACATACTGCCATGAGATGATCCAGATACAACAGATGCAGAAGAACATAACAAGTTTATCAGAAGTACAAGAGTAATTTCAATGCGTGAAATATAGCTGAAAAGTAGTCAAGGATTAAGAGATACCTGTTCTGAGGGAACATTTTGTGGTTTCTCGAGGATCACAGCGACCTGCCTAGCTAGGTCAGCAGACAAATGAACGAGTCTTTGCATAGAATGCTCTTTCACACTTTTGAGGAGCCACAGTGGCTGAAACATTTAAACAGAATGATATTTTGCAGACATAAAAATCTATTAGAGAAAAAGAAAAAAGAAAAATATTTATTGGAAAAAGCAAAAGATTTGATAAAGCACACTTACTGAAACAAGATTGTTGACGTGGCCAATATATCTCTGGATAGAAGGCCCTTCACAAACTATGTGACTTGCACTACAACCTACAAACCAGTGATCCAAAATGGTTGCACCTTCTTTAGCTGCTGCTTCAGCGACCTATAAAAATTGCCAGGGAGTGATAAGCGATTGCCACGGCTGTCTAGAACAAAAACTATGGCCAAAAAATAAACAGGCCACTATAAGCATGAAGACAGCAAGTAGTTTTGGAAAACAGCACAATGAGGTTAACTAACATCGTCAGCCTGTGACTGAAACATTGGAATGAATCTCCAAGACAAGTGTTCGGTAAAAAAAGCAATACATGGTGTATCTAGATGCTTGATAAAGCAGCTGAGAAAACAGTAACCCGTTCAGCTAAACCAGATGATAGTGACAAAGAGAGGGGAACACAAGTAGCAACTCTCCAATTAAAGAAACATTCAAAGGATTAAGGCAATCCCATTTCAATATAGTATACCTTCTTCTGCGATTGTGTTGCAATATTTGAGTCAATATATATGCACTGCTTTGCTAGAACAGGCCCCTTATTCCTGGTAGAGTCTTTGACAGATGACTGTAATTGTGGTTGCCAAGTTATTTCGGATCTTTTGTTGTCTTCATTCACAGTAGTGGCAAGACAAGAATTTTCAGTTCCTATGAACCCAACAAGCCGATTCAACTCCCTCATGGGCAAAACCTTTTCACCGACATTTTTCACACTGTAAAGTGATTCAGTCAACCTAACTGCAACAGATAAGCAACGCGACTTCAGCTACTGTAGGAGACTGAAATTGCTAGATTCTATGGTCCCCTTCCCTGCTTACTACAAAAAGAGTTTAACCAACACCCAGGCCATACTTAGTTATATAACAGAGTTGTCAGCTTTTATAACCAAATGGACTAAATAACAAGTTTTTATTAATCAGTGTTCAAGAGGAGTTTCTATATGGCGGCCAGACGGCCAGAGAATAAAAGTTTACCCTGGCAGCTAAGAGTGCAAGCAGGGCCCACCTTTTTGGTCATCTAAACCATTTTGGATTTGGTCCCTGTTATTGACCAAAATTTTCCTTTTCATTTTTTTTTCCTCTGAATGATGACAGATTTACTCCAAACTCACGCACAACACAGTCCAAACCCTCTTACTGCTCAAATATTTTACTTTATTTCATGAACTATTTCAGCCATTCATTTTTGCACCACAAAAGAATAAAGGCTAGTATCATTTACTGAAGAATATTGGACCGCGGACTATCTAAAACGCCAGTAGAAGACTTGTTCACATCTCCGAGAAACTGGGACGAGTTACACTTCTGGCCGATGGTGTAAACACTTCTGATAGGAAAACTCTCCCAATAATGGCTGTGATTTAGGAAATTAATGGCATAAATAAACTTTGAGATTGCGGCAATGCATAATGAACAAATCTGCAGTTGAGTTGTATAATAGTGGTTGGAAAAAGTAGAGAATTATCATTACTCACCATTCCTCCTGACACTATCCACAAACCAGCCCAAGGTGACAAGAAAGAGACCATTCCCAGGTCCATGCTTCACACCATGTTCAAACTTGGGTCCACCAAAGCTGTAAACAGAGTTAAGAATCTACTTGCTGTATAAGAGATGGAGTAAAAAAGAGAGATACATTTAGGTAGCAGCTAAGAAATAATTCCCAGCTTATTTGGCTGTAGGATATCTGGACCACTAGATGAGTACACTGAGGATGTAAATTGGGACTGTACTGACCACCCAATCTTTCTGTAGCAGTCATCACTTGTTTTCTTGCTTCTGTCACGTTAGAGAGCATAAACATAAATTATAAGCATTCCGCCGCTGGAAGAAAGGAATTTTACTCATCAACAGAAAAATAGATGAAGGCTGACTAATCAGAACAAATACTAATACTCAAAAATTATCTGAAAATGGAAGTCTAGGTCAAACTAGGCAGTAGAAAACAAGTATTAACCAAATACAGTAAATCGAGCTCCTAACGATGTACAAAACTTCCAATTTAGAATACTAATATGGCAAAAATTAGCTGAAATTGAAAATCTAGGTCAAGCTACCCATGTAGACAGCAGGTATTAGACAAATACAGTAGATGGGCCTCCTAGCAATCTACAACACTTTCAATTTAGGTGTTATTCACGCAAGCCCATTTCTGGAGCACATATAATCATGATTGTTAAGCATGAAAGATAGGAAAAGTAGAATTAAAATACAAACGACGGATCTTGCAACTGACTTGTCTTAATAATTTCTTTGACATAAAAATATGAAATAAGTAATGGCTATAGTGTCAAATAGCAGTGTAAAACAGAATAATGAAACCACATGTCCAGAGTCAAAATTATATACATTACACACTCCCAAAGCAATCACAAATACACAAGGAAACATATCAAAGATGAATTCATACATACCTTTCGATAGTCCTGTAACACATATCACCAAACCCGCAAAAGGACCAGAATTTCGACCACCAGACTCAGACAAAGTCGTAGAAGCCGGCGACATGGGCTCAAAAGAATGCCGGCTTCCCAAAGAAGACAATGAAGAAGACACCCCAGCTATCAGCCTTGAACAGCCTCTACTATCAATCACCTCAGCTCTACCACCCACCATCTCTGCTTTCAAATTTAGACCCAAAACTTCGACTTTCAGCGCCAAATAGTCAACACACTCTCTACCGTCTCATCACAAGCAACAAGTTCTTAAGATTCACTCCATAAAAGACTGAACTGGGACGAAGAAGACGATTATCTCAAAGCACAAGATCCCAAGAAGAACGACGAAGACAAACTTCTATTTACCAAAAAATGAGTTGTTCAGATTCGAATAACAGAGCCAGGAGATGGTAAACGTAATCATAGCGAACCTTGACACTGTTTACTTAGAAGAAAATAAACCAAAAGCTTTTTCCAGAAAGATTATAGACAAATCTTAACCTTTACGAGCCGATTCTAAGTCTCTCCTGCAAAACATAGTACTGAGATCTTGCAGAGACTTCTAAAAGTTCCTCTAAGAATTTTAAATTTTCGGAAAATTTACTTCCCAAAAATACCAGAAAAAACTCTCCCCAATGGAAAAAATGCCAAAACTTTCAGTAAAAGAACCAAAACTGTTGAATAACTAGAAAGAAAACCAGAGAAAAAGAAAAAGAGTACACAGGAAACACCAGAACCACTACCGGATTCTCAGAATCAGACCTTCAAACGTTTAGAAGAACAAAAGGAAGCAAACTTTTCAGGAAAAACCCTAACTTTCCCAATTGCTTTCAAATACTCACCAGGAAGAGAGATAAACAGAGTGGGAGAGAGAGAGAGAGATAGAGCGAATCTAGCAGGGATTTTTAAGAAAAACCGTGAAAAAACGATGGATTTTTCTGCAAATTCAATATTTCTCAAATCCGCAAATGAATTCCACCAGAAAAGATCATCCAGGAACAATGGAAAACACTGGAAATCCTCGAAAAAAGTTCAGACAAAACCGTTGAAAAAGGCACGAAAATGGTAGAAATTTTCATGCGAATTTGGATTTGAGATCGCAGAAGAAGAAGAAGAAGATGCAGTTCGTTCTCGCATTTACATGAGATCGAGGAGTAGAAAATGGAAATTAGAAGGAAATTAAGAAGTTTTTTCCGTGAAAGTTCTCGGGAAAAACAGTTTTTTCCCGTCTTTTTCAGTTTCAAATAAAAGCGGGTCCTCAAATGGGAATCCGAGGGTGCCCGAAGGATTCTGCTTTGGGTTCCTGATATAAATGTGTGTTAGTTATTAGGACCGTTATGGATGGAGAATTACAATCGTACCATTTCAGGAGTACTTCCAAATTGAGAATCTTGTACTTGTACCGAAGATAAATTCTGTAAAGAATTTAATGAAAGGTTGTGATGAATGGTGCATGGTACAGGACAATTCATACGTTTTTGGCCTTACGATATGGACTTATCATGGGTATTGCTGTTGTGAAGGGGAGCCTTGGCGCAACGGTAAAAGTTGTCGTCATGTGACCTTGAGGTCACGGGTTCAAGGCGTGGAATCAGTCTCTTGCAAAAATGCAAGGTAAGGCTGCCTACTTTAGGCCATTGTGGCCCGCCCCTTCCCCGGACCCCGCATAGGCGGGAGCTTCGTGCACCGGGGCTGCCCTTTTATGGGTATTGCTGTTGTGGTCCCCAATCTCGTGTGTTGTCCCAGTCAAACTCGTTATATAAGATTGAAATTTCAAGTTTTAGATGATCATGACTTGTTAGCCGTCGGATTCAAGGACTTAGCATACTGCTAACGAATCACCTGATAGGGTGTGTCTGATGAAGCACCTTGGCTTCTGCAGAACTGACCCCTGTGAATGATCTAGTCCGTTCATATGATTCATCTTGCTTTGGATGTCTAGTTAGTTAAAATGTTATACGGATTGGATTATTCGAGCATCTGAAAATTCGTACTTCTCATTACGACAAAAGGACGATTCAAAACTGAGAGTAAATAACAGTCTAAATTCAAGTCTCAAAAGCATGGGCCTTACGATGCTAGAATTTCCCGGTAATCCTGAATTTTCGTTTGTGCGATCATTCAAAGGTGGGTCCCTTCATGCAGCAGGTCAAGCATTTCCTTAGACAGTCCTTAAAAGGTGGTCTATTAAGCATTCTTCTGCAAAAGATGGTGAATGGGATTGCACGATGAAGCCGTTTGGTGGCAGATAACAAAACCAAGGATAATATTATCGATGGATATTGACAAAGAAATTGAGGACAGTGTTACGTGTCTGAGCGATGTAAAAGAAAATATCGGTTGGTATGGGGCATTGTATGGGCGTTAGGAGCGACAAAGCATGCCGATATAAAGGTTTTGGCTCCGGCCGTTACAGAGGACCACTGCCGTTGTTTTGTTCTATCCAATGGTAATAACCAAGTTTCGGCATAACGTTTGAATTATTTTATGCCTGTCCTAGGACGTCCAGTATCACTATCCATGGATATTCTTGTACCAGATTTTTTGTTCCTGTGCCAAACGGGCCACTTCGAAAACTGTCTTCCATAAGACCTCTTTGCATGATTGCCTTTCATTTTCTTGTCAATTTAGTCTACGTGATATGAACTCAATGATCTGGAACGTTCATTCAGAAAGATTTTAAAGCAATAATCTATTGCAGTGAGACAAAACAACGAACTATTTAGAGGTTTGAAGAAGGCATTCACTTGTACGTTTAGTCCTACATTCAAGGAATAAACAGTTGGGTCGTTCAATCAGCCAAAGCTCTAATTTAGACTATCCCCATCGCAGGGTCCATATGTTGACATTTTAGAGCGGGTCCCGCGAGTAAGCTGAGGCACATGCGTCCACAGTAGGCAAGCGGAGAACCCAATCTAAGCATCTTTCAGGAGGATCTATGCCGTTCATCCTGTTCGCCGTTTAGTCTGCATGTAAAAAATACACCAAACGAATGATTTTCACTAATCCTTTTCCGGATTTTAAAATCAATGGTCGTAATTTTTTGCCCAAAATTACGCAGGCTCCGATATTCGATGGATGTGTTTTCATAGTAGTAGCCTATCCAATGAAGGACAAGCAAGATGAACGGCATTGATTTTTCAAAAAAGTTACTTAGATTGGGTTCTCCGCTTGCCTCAGTTTATCATTTCTCCTAGAAATCAACTTCTGATTTTTGTTCATATCTTAATCGTAGTGGTTGTAAGTCTCTTTCTTAATAGGTTTTCCCCGAACCACACGTGTGCCAACTGGATACGTTTGACTGCGTCGATCTTGTAGATCAGCAGTAACTGATGCCATCACCGTCATTTTCACATTGATTGTTTTATCCTAATATCTTGATCCATCAAACATCACTAATTTTACATCAAGAAAATTTGACCATTGATATTTTTTTTTTATAGCTAATTTAGTCCTATTTGGTGTAAAGCAGAGCTCCAGAACTATCAGAGTTGCCTTTGTTGGTCCCTGGTGCCAGTTTCATACAATGGAATCTCCTTAAATTAGTACTCAATAAATTAATTATTCAACTAAGCTAAGCTTCTGATTCTAACTTGGGCAGAGGTGTTAAATTAATAAATTCAGTTAATTAATAAAATTTTAAAAGCCCACTAATCACATAAACTAATATTTTCAATTTTGTGGATTTATTTTTGTGAGAAATGAACTCAAAGTTGTCTAGTTCATACGATGGATGATATTTCAACTCATTGCCATGTGATAAGCTTTCTATGCATCTTGAAGAAAAAATTTGGATGAAAGTAGGAAAGATGCGGAATTTTCGTTAAATTAATAAAAGTAATAGGTATCTAATATACTAATTAAAAAGAATTAACGAGTAAAATAAAACCCTGCTGAATTAATAAAAACTTCCGGTAATGCTATTAATTTAAGGGAATTCTACTAGACGGAGGAATGTAGAATTCTGCTTGCTGGATACAAGCTGCTTTGCAACTTCTTACTCGTACTATGCTAGGCCCACCTTTGATTGAGTGGACCCATTCATTTGATTTGTTTGATTGTGGATGAGTATTAACCCTTAACCTTTTGTTCACTGTCGTTTGTTGAGAGAAGGGTAATATCAAATTTTCAAAATAAAAAGGAACACTAAAGAAGGATGGAAAACTAACAAAGTGACAATTTTATAAATTTCACTAAAACTTGACAAATTTTTAAAACTCATAAAAAGTGGGATTTTTTTGCAAAAAATGCCAAATTTTAATGAATTTTTTATTTTGGCATTTTTGCAAAAAATCTGTATTATTATTAATTATTTATAAATTTATATTACAAGATAAAATTCACTTCAACTTAATTTTCATGATAGCTATTAATATATCTTCAGAATTTTTAAAGTCATCATTCAACTTTAATATTCATTGAAGAAGGTAATTCATAATCTTAAGTGTAAATTCACTATTCATAAAAAGACATAAAAACTATTGATTGCATCAAATGAGGATTATGTCATTTCAGTTCTTCCCATTTTGCCTAAAAAGTCATATGAACCTCAACACTCTGCTTTGCCATTCCTTGAGAAAAGTAATCCCTAATTCTAAGGCCTAAATTTATCAATCATGAGAATGCATAAAAAGCTCTTTATTGCAACTAGTAGGATTATGACGTCTCATTTTGTCTAGTAACATGAACTTAATTAATTTAGCCACCCATTCAAGATATATATATATATATATATATATATATATATATATATATAGCCTAAACTCTCCTCTTCCTCTTGTTTTATAGGGTTTTTTCCTGAAATTTTGGTGCAAGAGTAAAAATTTGTCATCATGTGACCTTCAGGTCATAGGTTTAAGG
This sequence comes from Warburgia ugandensis, assembly GCA_035236585.1. Lineage (NCBI taxonomy): Eukaryota > Viridiplantae > Streptophyta > Magnoliopsida > Canellales > Canellaceae > Warburgia > Warburgia ugandensis. The sequence goes on from CP141126.1 coordinate 2,210,485, forward strand.
TGTGAAAACAGCTATTATAAAAAACATAAAATAAGGTTGCCTACTGTAAACCCTTGTGGTCTGCCCCTTCCCATTCCAGATTTCTCCACCGGTAATCAACCAGAGTAAACCAGAAATCGCATGCAGAAAAAATGGCCAGTGTAGAGCTCAAAATGCTAGGTTTGGCTGTTGGCTTGCCTTGGGTTCCATGTCCTCGGACTTGCTTTTTCTCCTCTTATTTATATATCTTGTATTCCCTCTGTTTCTTTAAGGTTATTAACTGTGCAGAAATTTACACTATTAAGTAATTTATAGGAGAATGTATCCCCGGACTGCACGTAATATGGTACAGCGTGGGCAATCTGGCCATTGAGTATGGCATCTTTTTCTGTCTAGTATCCGTCCCTTTCATCTAAACAACAACAGCAGTCACCTTTCATCACCGACTCGTTGACTGAAATCAATGAATTTCCATCACTTAGCCACAGCGCTACAAAAAGTCCAACTTCGAGACCTTGCCCGACTACCGCAGAACTTTACACAAATCATGGTCTAAGCACCAGCAATAAGCCTGATCTCATGTGTTGACAGACGTCGACTGTGGAATGATCCTTCTCTTTCAGCGGTCAGCAAGTGCATATCACACCATTGGTCATTGCAGAAACAGTCAATACAAAGATCATGTTTGAAGGGTAAAATTCCATTGTTAGATCAAAACAATTGCCGAGTAACCCCAATCGGCCTGCCGACAGCAATTTGGAAGCAAACAGAAAAGTTAGATGGGCTATAATTGCTAAAACCCATCCACGGGATGGTCCTGTCCTATGCTGCTTTTATTCTAAAATAGGATTGTCAAATTGTTTAGGCCTTTTATTTACGATACTTTTGGGATATTTTTGGAGATACCTGATATATGTTACGAAAGATATTTTGTTATTTTTTAATAAAAATTAATGCATCAACCAATCAAAATGCAATGACCCTCAAAGTTACCTAGACCATATAATGAAAGTACATCAAAATCACCAAGGCATAAATTAATTATAGTTTGTCTTATATCCAAGAATAGAAACATTATATGCAATAGCCTTTATATTTTCTTCACCAATTCAATGTTTCTTTTCATCTGATCTTGTAACAAACTTGATGTAAAATTACACAAGATATGAAACATTATTTCTTATAATTTCCCATGAGTTTCTTATCTACAAGAGGATTGTGAGTTATTAGTGGATGAAAACTTTATGAAGGTGTACATGTTCAATTAAATATACACCTTAACTTGCAGCAACATAGAAAATGTGAACCCTGATTGGAGTTTCACAAAGTACTAAGCAATCTAAAATGCCCAAATTAAAAACCAATGTATAATAAAAATAATTAAAATTGAACAAAACACACCTCAAGGCAATTTTCTGCAACCTCCTCCTCACCATCTTTTGTTATATTCTAAAGGAAGAGACCATATTTATATCTAAGGCCATAACCCCACCCTTTGATGATTGCAATTGCGCCTATGATGGGCCACATTTCATATGGTCAAGCCCCAAAAAAATTTCATTATTACTACTAGAGTTATAATGTGTGCCAATACATTGACTTTTTCAATTGGAGTGCTTGTGTATGTCTTGCTACAATTATTTATACTTGCAGACAGCTTCTTATATATATTCTTTGCATGGATGTTTTTTTTTGTGGCAAAAACACCATGGCAGTGAACACGAGTTCTAACACCATATAGGTCTAGCTACAAAATTGGATATAAAGATGATTTAAAACAAATCTGTTCGTCTAGCTTTCTTTCTCTTCTTGTATCTTCATAATGTCGTGCAAACTAGCCCCAGTCCATGCCACGTCCCACCATGCAAAAAATGGTTTGCCATGTTTCAATCATTAGTTTTTAATGAGATATTTCTATATCATTCCGATCCAATAAGTAAGATGAGTGAAAAAATTTTAGGGTCCACTTGCTTTTTCTAAGGTCATTCCTTTAAGTGCATTCTACAGTGACTTGGTATATCTCTATCTAAAAAATGACGTCTGTTTTTCTCTTTCTAAAAAATTATATTTAAAAAATAATTTTTTATTATAAATAAACATATTTTATATTATAAATAAAATTTAATATATCTCTGATAACACTAAACATATTAATTATAATAATATTAAATAAATTTAGTATCTTACATATGTCTAATATATCATAGTTAAATAAATTTGATATTCCATGTATGCTTAAAATATCAAAATTAAATCAATTTGATATTTCATGTATGTTTAAAATATAACACTTAAAATAAACTACACATTTGATGTATGCCACGAAATCTCAAAAACGCCTAACAAATATTGTTAAATAAACCCCCTTACTATTTATTTTCCCAACTCGCGAATTTCCTGTCTAGCGTCATGCTTGGTCACCGGACTATCATATGATTTCTGATAGAAGTCACCCGAGCCGTCTCTTCTAGGGCCATCTAACAATGCTGAGATTTCTACGCATCAATGATTGAAGGCTATTTTGGACAGTCTGTTGAGGTGACGGGCCGTTGATGATCACCAATTTGAGGAAGTGGTGGACAGACCTGCACAGGCCAAGAAACCTTCGGGTGTACAGCTTTTCTGAAGAAAGTGGGCCGCTAGGGACGGAGGGTCATTGGGGGAGCAAATTCAACTTCCACTTTTACTTTTCAAGGGCAATATCTAAGTGCTTGTCTGGTTGGCGGGAATCAAAGGAAATTGATTTTTGTGGGGATAGGAATTCTCCTGTTTTACATCTTGAAATTGAGTTTCACAACGACGCAAAATTTTAAGCTATTTTTTTAAAGATATTTTAACGCAATTTTATTTTAAGACATAAAACACTTTGCCGTGGAGAAATCTATATTTTTCCCCTATAAAAATCAATTTCTATCCATATCTTAGCAACCAAATAGGCACTAAGGATAGAAAGAGAAAAGAGGGGTTTCTCCTTTGGAAGGTGTGACACCCCGGGTTTTAACATCTGTTTTCCCATATTTATACAAAAATAGTAATAATTTATTTATAAAAAATAGATGAGATCCCATAACTTAAAACTAATAATTTAAAATTTGTCGTAGCATCAAGCAAATACCATTTCAGAAAACCCCAAGGGTCATTTTACCTCAAAATCATACTAAAGAACAGAACGAAAAGTAACCATTTTGAACATGCTCACAAATTAAAAACCACGATAAAATTTTTACAACTGCAAAGATACATAATAATGAAAGTTTCAAAACTCTAGGGTCTGTCCAAGATCACCACATCATCCATGTATAAACATATAACCACTATACATTGAGATGAGTCTAATCTATCAATATATACAATGGTTAAGGAGAATGCTAAAAAGCCAATACTAGTCCAACCAAAATTAGACCACTCCGTCGATATCTAACAGTCTTTGTTCTCAAGCCCCTGTCCAACTCCACGCTAGTCTACCTTCTTTCCTTTCTAACTGTCGCGCTATGATTATGAGGCATTGCAAAACAAAGCAATGTCTCAGCAAGCCATGCTTGTGCATGTGATATACATTCAAAACAACTCAATAAAACAAAGCATATAGCGCAAGGCATAAAGATCGAAAGATGATCAATAATATATAAAGTCTTAAATCACATGATGAATGACATATATAAAGTCTTAAATCCATGCAATAAATAAGATATCATCAACCATGATATCAAGACATGCACAATCCGAGAAAATCTAGAAACATATGAATGCATGTCAAAAGTATCAAACCTCATACATAGTCAAGCCCTATGAGTGTCTTACATACACTCACGGCAATGTGGGGTCAGCTCTATGTATCATTTACTTTCACCCTTGCACCCTCACACGTACTCTGGCACTTACGGGAACTACGCGCACCACTTTTGCTTTCACCCTTTCACCCTCACAGGCACTCACGAAAAGTCGCGTTGCACACCCGCTTTCACCTTTCACCCTCACGAGCACTTAGGCACTCAAGGACTTATGGGGTGAAAATCGCATCCTACCACAGGATCAATAGTCTCAAATATCAAGTCAGAGCGACTCCCACATGTCAAGAAGACCAAAAATCAAGTGGATATCACGAAAGATATAAACAACAATGCATGTAATAACCATCATAAAGATAGCACACACATGCGAAGCTACATGCTGAAGTCAATCTCACACATATGGTAAGGCATAAATCATATGCCTCAAAGACTCAAATCATCAAATCACTATTTGAGAATCATAGAAAAATTGTGAATGAAATCACCTACCTCAATATCGCAATTCCCTAAACAAACACGTATCCAATATTAAGGGGTGTGCCCTGATATACTTGTTATGTCATAAATCATGTCATGATTAACACATATAACCAAAATCTAAAGCCTGATTATCTATTGATCAGCTCGATCTGAATCATCTAATAGCATTTCATAGTTTCACTACTAAAAAGTTACTCCAAACCAAATTTTTATCCTAAATCTAGGTCCGTCTTATCGAGACGATCACAACGCCTCTTTCGAATCGTGATTTGGACCTCTGTAGCTCATAAAATTGATATTTAAAGGCAAAAAGGGTAAAAAAAAAGACCAAAATCCAGCAAATAGGGCTCGCCGCACGCACAGTGCGTGCCATAGAAGCGCCTCGCTTTAGAACCCGCTCTAGGGGAGCGGGCGCTTCTGTGGAAGCGCTCTGCGTGTGGGAGACGGAACAGCGAGTGTGGCGCGTTCTAACCTCTCTATGTGGCGCACATGAGTCACACCACGTGCCCTTGCAGGTGGCGCGCCCTCATCGCACCACGTGGCACTCCCTTGTCCATGTGTTTCCTCCTGTTACGGTCACCGTCGCCGGAGACGACGACAGGACTGGTTCGCCGTCGCCGGCGACCCCAGGTGCTCCATTTTTTGTGATTTTTGCACCCCTGTGTCCGGTTTTTCACATACATTCTATTTTCACCATCCATTTTTCCAAATTCTTCCTAAATCTATCAGTTTTTCACGCTTTTTGTTTCATTTTCAAAAACTCCCACACTACTGTTTTTTATGTTTTTCGGGGTCCTTAGCTGTCTGATCGTCACAAAATTTTGTGGGTCATTTCCTCTCCTCATTATACACAATCTGAACGGTCCAGATCTAAATTTGACACTGTCTCATCTAATTTTTTTCATGAAAATAGTAAATACAAATTTTTTGCAAAAACTGTCGTGTTCATGCCTTTTTCGGCGTTTATAACTGCATAAACCTTGAAATTAACATAAAAGGGAAGGGTGGAGTGATCCTACCTCGTTTCCGGCTGTTCAAGGGTGGAGAAATCTGCCTCCCCAATGCGTGATTGTCCACGTAAAGGCAGAGACGATTAGAGAGAGGAGAGTGCGTTTTAAGCACTCTCTCTCTTCTCCTTACCTTATATTTTTATTTTATTTTATTTTATTTTGTTTTATTATATTATATAGTTATTATATTATATTTATTTTCTCATTTATAAAAAATCAAAATGTTACAGAATGTCAAGGCTTCAAGGCTGCTCATTGGTTTGGTTGTGTTGTCATTCACTATAATTAAAAAAAGGGATTGTTAACTAACACTTTTGGACATATATGAGAGTTTTGAGAAATTATTGGTGAAACGTGCGTTTAGTTTGGTAAATTTTATTTAATTTTAAAAGTGTGGAAAATTCAATTATTCATGAAATTTAAAGCTTAATTTAGTTATGGTAAGAATTTTTTTAAACTACATTGTGGATAAAATATACCACCCCACATTCATTTTGAGGAAGTATTTAAGAAATTCTTCCTATTATGGCAAGTGAGAAACATACTGTAATTTCAATTGTTTTGTTATATTCTAGGCCCCTACGCTCAGAAATTAGGAAGGAGATCATCCATCTCATCTCTTAATTAGAATATGCCCACTTGTTTTCACTTTAATTCTTAGAGAGAGAGAGAGAGAGAAGAACTAACTTGCAGATGAAAAGGAGAGATTGTATAGGATAAATCCTTTTAGGGCCCATTCATTTAACTAATAAGTATGACAAAAATAAAAGTACTAACATGATGCAAGGAAAATAGGCCATGAATGTCTTAGATCATCGAAAAGTTTGAGCCCAAGAAGATGAACAATTATCTTGTTTATTTAAGAAGGAAATTACAGAAAGAGATTTAGTAAAAATAAGTAGGAATCGATCATGTGATTAGTGGAAAAAATAAGTAAGGCTAGAGAAAAATAGGAATATATATATATATATATATATATATGGATTGACTATTTATATAAGATTGTATAATAGGAAACAATTAGAATTAGAAAAAGATAAATATGATAGATTGGGAGAGAAATAGAGATCTTAGAAATTAAGTGTAGCCTACATATGTGAAAAATAAACATTAAAGCTTAACATTATACAATATATAGAGAAAAATAAAAACACAAAAACTACAAAGAGATTTTATGAAAGGTTAGAGATGAAAGAGGGATTTAAGGAATTGACTTGTAGCTTAGAAAGAGACAAAATCTTTAAGGGCCTATTACCTTTCAAAGAGAAAAAGAAAAGAGCCATTTATCTAATCTAGTTGTGAGAGAGAGAGAGAGAGAGAGAGAGAGAGAGAGAGAGAGAGAGAGAGAGAGAGAGAGAGAGCATATTCTTTGACAAATAAGTGCTACATAACAAAACAATAGAAAATACTACTTGACAAGATAATAGAGAGTTGGGTACAAAACTATATTCCTTTAGTATACAGTAAATTTATAATGAAAAAATTGAGCTTGACAACACCATCAACTAAAATCCACAAAAAACAGAGAAGGAAAAGGAAAAAGAGTCCTTATGGTAAATTTCTTATGAAATAATTAAGTCTGGCCATACGAATAACTAAAATCCACAAAAAATAGAAAATGAAAAGGCGTCCTTTCAACCTAAGTTACGACCATAATTGTCGGCCCTAGTTTATGGTCCCGTACCAGTTTGCGGGCATTACCTGTATGTCATGTTGCTACAGGCAGGTATGACTCAGTTACAATCCATGGTAGTATACTGTTAACCGGTTTTGACGGGTATAAACAGGCCAGGAGATGGCCTTTTTGTACTGATTTGTCGGCCGGGACCGGTGCTCCCGGGCACATGGTCGGGATGGCATTGAGATCGACAACTATTGTTAGAAATCTAGCTAACCTACCTTTTTCTCCCTCTCCCCCCAACTGGGGCTCGAGCAGTACATGGAGATTTGACTCCTGTAACTTATTTTGGGGGACTGCTTTGTAGGAAACTAGGAAGGTCAGGATTATTACTCCCCAAGTTAACTTTTCCTCCACATGTTTTAAGGCGGGAAGATAGGTTTTGTCGCCCCACTAGCTTTGCTACCTCTTCAACTCCTCGTCTACTTTCTATTATTTATAGTCTTCGTGCAAACCACAACCCTCCCATTCATAGAGGGATCTTGTTTTAGTGCACCCACTTAGCAAGCCAATCAATAAATGAAGGAATGAGCAACACGCATTCCTATTCTGGCAAACAACCACTGTTTTCCTATTCTCCATCATGCTTTATATGGTTGTAAAACCGTTGAAGATTCATTAACAAAGGCAGTTTGAACAGGAACCAAATCCAAGTTGTCTAACATATCATTTGTAGTTGGCTGGTCGTAAGGTATATCTTATTTTGTTTCTTGATATTGAAGTTAGGATTCCACTCTTGAACAGGACCACATCACGTAGCCCCCACTACTAGTTAGGGTATATTTGGCCAACCATGTCTAGAGCAGCTGGTTACAAATAACTTAGCATCGTCAATCATCGCTTTATCCTTTGGCCAGGGATTAATTCTTCTAAAAAAGAGCAGTCACTAAGCTCCTGCCCATGTAGGGTCCAGGGAAGGGGCAGACCCTAAGGGTCTATAGTATGCAGCCTTACTTTGCATTTTTGCAAGAGGTTAGTTCCACACCTTAAACCTACGACCTTAATGTCACACGATAACAACTTTACCATTCAACTAGGGATTAATTCTTCTCTTACACCAAAAAAAGTTATCTTTTTCCTGGTCAAAATATGAAAATATGTTTCGATAGGTTTTTATATTGCGGTAACGAACGACATTGAAAGGGGACCTTGAATCCAATTCTCTATCCCATGAACAGGCAAAGTTGTTGAGTCATCTGCTGAGTATTTCGTCCTCTCTCTCTCTCTCTCGTTCCCATAAACCACTCTTGTTGGTTGTGGAACTTTTCCTTTCCCTTTTGAAAGTGAAAACTCACTGCAAACATTCCTCCTCCGAATTGATCCTACTTCCCATGTGGTGCTATTTCACTGTCAAGGACCCGAATTTGCAGGCACAAATAAGCCAATACATGCTGTCTTTGGATGATGTGCGACCTAACAATGACGATAAAACAAGCGTACCGACGGACCCATGTCTCCCACTTACACAAAAACTCGAAGTTCAAATTATTTGCCCGCCTTTGAGTTGCAGCACCAATATTGCACCCAAACCAAACTATTCGGGACCAATTTTCAAGCAGAATTATTGCTCGTTTCTAGTTCTAATAGTTCATAATCAACACTAGCATCGGGGATTATTGGGTTGCTATTACCTTTCGGATTATTGGAGTTGAAAATATAAGTCGCTGCGAGACCGACACATAAATGTAAGATAGGATGATGGCCCTAGGATAATCGAATCAAGGTGGGTTAATGGGGATTTAGTGAGACGGGTGCTTTCCATTGCTTCGCTTGCTTCATACCGTGGACAAGTTTCAAATACAAAGAGATCAATCATCTTCGTTTAGACGTGGTTCCCTTGTCATAATTGCATTCAATGCTCATATCTTCCATGTAAAAATAGGTACATCCATGCATTACATAACTACAGCTCCATAAAAAGTGCGTGATCTCTAACACACTTGTGAATTGGTTCATGAAAATTTGGTAGAAAGTTTGCCTTAGTTTATGGTGTCTATGTGTTGTGATGTGTGATCTGGTCAGGGCAAGGTTCTACTTTTGTGGTGAAAATATGCTTGATAAGGAGGGACCGCCAGGTTGCCGCCCAGCAAGGAAGGTTTACGTACAAAGCAACTTCTCTTCCCTTGATAGCAGACAGTGCGCTAAGGGCCCTCAAAATGATGCGATCATGGTGAGACAGATTGGTAAGTGGCTGTATTGATGGTTGGCTTATGAGATCGAGGGCGTGATCATTTTTGGATGTTCTTATCCAGCTGATTCCTTTCAAAAGATCACAGGCAACAATCCAAACCACATACATGGCAAATGCTGATGCGAATCAAGTGATGGTTGGCTTATCACAGCCAATCAGAGGACCAATCTATCAATAGAACTATCAGAATAATCTGATGTTGCACTGTTTTATAAATGACATCCCGGTAAGCGTACTTGTTCAAGAGGAAAGGCAAGTGTTACGCTCATTTTTCATGCATGGCAGAACTTTTTTTCTTAGATATAAGCCGCAGAATGCAAAAAAAAGCCAATCCATGAAAAATCAATGGGTTTGGATGATTCTAACTTCCTTGTTTAGGTCTTTGAAAAAATTAATAAAAATAAATATCCTAAAATTTCTAAAAAATAGGTTACAACCATTTAAGAGGCAATTTTTTTTTTTAATTTGTAGCCTATTTACGCCATTTCTAATATTATGAACGGCTTAAGTCTATAAAAAAATTTATACCTTTCACACACGTGTAAAATGTACAAGGGAACGTCCAGATTTAGCGATCAAAGAAGCTCATTTTAAGCATTAATGAACGGTTGAGATATCACAAATCATCCGGGCCCACAGTGTGCACTAATTAACACGGGCGGAAATTCGAGACTTTGAGAGGACTATAAAAGAAAATTCGAATAAGCTAACTGTCCCTATCTCACTCGTCCCGATTTCCCGCTCTCTGATGGAGAGGCCTTTTGTTGGCTTTCTACTTGGAAGGTAAACCAGCTAGGGTCCTGTCCCGTTTCAGTTCTCTAAATTTCAGATTGCTGTGGAAATCTTCTGCAATTAATTCCGATCATCGGATCCTCTCTCATGAATCTGCAATTCTAATGTTTCACTCATTTTCTCTGGCTTAGATAGAGAATTTTCTGATCTTACGATCTCATGCTAAGCTTCATCTTTTCTGATTCGTTGGTATACCTAGGGAATAATGGTAAATATTTTGTGATTATGATACTTTCATCTATTTATTCTCTTGAAAATATTCATCTCTTGGATTTAGTGATTAATCTTGGAGTAACTTAAATGTTTCTGTTGGCAATTCTGCTGAAAATCAGCGTGTTTGCTCAAAGAATCTTACAGGTTCTCTTGGTTGAATATCAAGTTAGGTTTTTTCTACTGTCGTATAACCTGATGAATTATGTGCAGTTCATTGCTAGTTTTCTCAGATTCGTTGGATCTGTTTTTGCCATTGAAAATGATGGTTTGGCTTACATTTATGCTTGCAATCCAGGTTTAAATATCACGGACTCAGTAGTTGCTTAAATTATTGTATTTGTTTGGTCTGGTTCGCTCTTCTGGTTTGAAATTCTATCTGTTGGCAGTAGTAAGGAAGTCATCTGATTATCTGAATTTTTTTTCCATTCTGACTCTGATTGGTGAAAACTGCTAATATCCTTTATAAAATCTTCTACTGTAGTCTTTGGTATGCTTAATTGGAAAATTTTCAGTTTTTCAGAGAAAATACTTCAATTTCTATTGCATCTAGCTAGGACTTATTGGTCATTCTTTTGCATGGTTAAGTTTCTTTCTCCTCTGAGACTCTGTTCATTATCTGTGAAACTGTGAGATCTTCAGCTTTCCAACTTGTGCAAGTTAGGAAAAGGAGAAAACAATGGCCATGATAAACCAGATGAGTTGTTCGGTAATTATACGGTCAAGATGAAGATGGTTATTATGGTATATAGATTCAGAATCGGCAATGAGGTGATGGTTCGACTTGATGAGGAAACTGCAAAACTATTTGATGCCTAGCATACTGGAAGGAGCTTCTTTCCTAACCTCATAAATTATATAACAAAGTGTCTTCATAGATTGAACAACCTGTCAAGGTATCTATTGGCTTGTATTTGTCATAACGTCTTGGTGGTTTAGTTGCTTTCTGATTCGTTGCTTTCTGAATTGCCTTTTAACAGCTGTATTGAAAGAAACACTAGGTTTTCCATATTGGTGGCTTATGAGATCTTTTTTGTATAGTCTCTTTTGCAGCTTTGCTAGCTCTATCCATTCAGAACTGCAAATTGGGAGCTTGACTCTTAATATATCCTATACCACATTCTTATCTCTATGTTATACTCTTCCCAGTCTTTCTTTGCAGTGATGACTTGTTTTTCTCTTTCCTGCTTCAACTGGGTAGTCAATATTGATTGTACTGTGCAATTTTTGGCAAACTATCGACTTCAGTCAGAGTATATACTCTGCCAACCATTTCCAGTGTCCATAGATGGTACCAGCTAGCTAAACCCAATACAACTTGTAAATTTCATTCAACTGTGCAGGGTTGAAAATGTGATGTGAACTATCACTGCTAAAAAAATGAAATTGGGGGTTGTTGGAATAACATAAAGATGCAGGAAATTTATTGTACTGGTTGACGCTGTGTGTGCTGTCTTGAATGTGTAGTTGTTTCCTCTTGTCAAACAGCCCGTTCTTAGCATCACTCAAGGATATAACAATACTTCACATCGAAAGTTTGGACTGCTAGATCCTTCACTGTCAAATCTTCTAAATAAGAAGCTGACACAGCAAAAGAAAGATGACAGAGAAACATCTTGGTAGTTTCTTCTTGCATCACAAGCGTCATCCACAATTAGTATAATGGCTGTCGGAGAACCTTTTTGACAATTTAGGTTCTGGGGGTACTTGCACAAGGTCTCCTGTTCAGAAATCTGCATCTGAATAGATTTGTTCGAGCAGAGAATTTCATCTTCAACAAGGTTTAATAGAAGGCAAAATGATGAAAGAAGGGTTGTGTAATGGCCCACATTTTTTAGAAATAAAGAAATATTATATTTATAAATTATGCAAAATTTTAAAGTCAATTATTTACTATTATGGTATAAAAGTGAGTTGAAATAAACCTAAACAAATTTCTTAATTTTAACTCATTAAATAAATTATGTATAGTTAGAATATTACTACTAAATTTTTTTAATCCAGCAAGAATTGATAACCTAAGCTAAGTGTAGCTAAGCGGTCCTAAGTACAGCTTGTCAAAGTGAGGTTTGGACTTCAAGTCACCTCCCTGATCATTTTTAAGAAGAAATTACGTTTTTATGTTAGTTTATTTTATTAATTAATTATTTAGTTATTATGAATTTTTGCCATGTTGACATCTAAATATAGAAACCCACATGATATCCTACACATCCCATGTGAGGAAAATGAGAGACTAAATTAATTAGAAAAACTGTTACAAATAATCAACATCAGATGATAATCTAACGGTTATAGAGAAAGGGAGTAATAAATCAACAGTTATAAAACTGAGCCTTTAGTGATCCAACGGCTCAAAATAAAAGATGTCAAAACTAAAAACAATCTGATGATTGAGATTAGAAAACTCATTAAACTAAGTAATAAATAATAAGTTACAAATGTGTAAAAGAAAAGGGTTAAAAACTTAATTCATTTCTGCATTAGACACTTGAAAGAAAGAAGAAAACGCAGAATAGCAGAAGAAGAAGAAGAAGAAGAAGAAGAAGAAGAAGAAGAAGAAGAAGAAAATTTTAAGGCTTTTTGCATGAAAGCCTAGAAGAGGAAAACAGTAGAGGAAGAAGGCTTTTCTTTTCTCCCAAAAACGCAAGGAAGAGAGGGGAGACTTTGGGTTTTCTTTGTGAAGAACCAAAGAAGAAGAAGAAAACAGAGGACATAAGAAGAGAAGGAGAACTAGGGCTGTTGTGTGGAAGCCCTAGAAAAGAAACCTAAAGAGGGAAGAGGGATTTGGCTGAAAACGCAGAGAAAAGAGGGTTTATTTTGCAGTTTTATTTGTGGGAAACCAGAGGATATCTGGATTTGGAAAATGTGCAAGAAAAAATAGCATTTGTAGGTAAGGGAAAAATGGGTTTTTACTTGTTTAGATTTAACTTTGATTTTTTTTTTTTAAATCAGTATTTGTACGCTTTGATTTACTTTGAAATTTTTTAGTTATTAATAACATAAATATTTGAATCATGATAATGATAAAATTCTGTTGTTTTGAAACTTTAAGCAGCAAACTTTTGAAACATGTTTTATAGGATAGCAATCCATGGTTTTGCATTTACAAATAGTTGTGTTTATGAATCATGTTGTGTATAATTAGTAATCTATTGTGTTAGAACTTTTCAACAGTAATCATAGTTTTGATTGTTCCCTAATTATCTTTCCTGTAATTTGATTTTTGATGTAATCTATAACTGTTGGTTAGTAAAAAATTTAGACAAAGTATGAAGTTTTTATGCTACAGAACCTCGATACTTTGATATATATGTTATACGGTGACTTGACGTCAAAATTCCTTTACGCTAAAATTTTTATATATGATATGTTTAATAAACTATTATCCAGAAGTAATTTTTATTTCTGAGATAGATATGAAGTTATACAATTGTAAAAAAAATAAAATTTTCATAAACTAGATTACATTGAAATTTAACTAATTATTCCATTTAAAAGACTTCTATGGATGATGAATCGAGTGTCCCTATGTGACTAAGCATTAGTTGTAAACGTTGGAATACCATTCTATATTGATTTACAGACAGTTAGGAACTTTTTATATTAACTAGCAGTCGAAAAACAAATCCTATATTGTTATATAGATAGTTAACTTCCTATGACTATCCTTTATAAAATTGATAGTTAGGTTAATTGGCACTGTTTAAAGATTTCTACTAAATTAATAGTCATTGAAAATTTCAAAATTGTTAACAAGCTTTTAAACATAAGTTTCCAATGATTTTATTATGAAATAGATAAACAAAGTTAGTTGTTGATTTAGTATTATAGTAAGTGATTTGTTATAATGTTGATTCTATCTATTGGATTGAATATCAACTTATATAGTAGTCCTAGTTTTGTTTAATTAGTAGAATCTAATCTTACAAATGAAGGAAATTTTGGAAGAACTCAACCCTTTTGGCTATAGTTATAAATCTGTAAACTATAATGTAAATAACTCAATCACTAAATTTTAGGCAACAGTAGTATTCTAATATATTGAAACATTGACTGATTTATAACATTCTAAAATGAGTTATCTGTTTATATGAGCATTATATTCATCTAATCAATTCTATACTTGTTTTGAAGTTGAAATTCTGTTTTCATCATAGTTAGTAAACTATAAGATACATAGGACATAATTTTGTTTACAAAATAGTGAGATAGTTATATATATATATATATATATATATATATATATATATATATATAATGTAACTACATTCTATTTCCTTTGTTAGTTACAAACTATCATTCTTTTAGAAATAAGGTTAGATATTTCTGCTTAACATAGAATAAGTTCTGTGTTAAGAGCTTATGATCTTCTCTAAAGTCCTAGTTCCAACAATAATAAACTCCATTTCTTTAAATGATATTACATATGCATCCAGAGTAGGAATCCTAAATATATGTTTAGTTTAGATACAATGTATTGATGGTTTTAAAGTAATAAGATTAAGTTAAAATACATTAAAGACAAGCAAATTAATACTTGAAGACTTTCTTATATAAGTAATAGTGACATTAAGATGATGACCTTAACAAGAAAACTATAATGAGTAAAGAGTAATGAGTGAAATCATTAGTATAGAAAGATAATTATAAGATTGGAAAAATAACAAAGTAGGTTAAACATCTCACCAAAAGTAAAGTGGAAAGTTTTGTAAACATAATAGGTTGAATAATCTCAAAAAGTAAGTACGTGTTATAAATTTTGTATTATGGTAAAAGAAATAAAAAGAAATTGATTTCGATCTTATTAATTTGTTTTTGTAAAAGAGAATTTCTGATATAAATGGTTTCTTAAAAAAAGTGTTGTATATGGAAGTATTCTAACAATTATCTAGTTAAAATTCTATTGTTATGTCTAAAGACAAAATTTAGCTAGGTTGGATGACCAATTAGACATCAAATACAGGATTTAACTTGAGTTGTAAATCAGATTATTGAGAATTGTTTTACACCGGGTGAGTGGTCAGTTAGACACTCACTCCAGCTATGTATGACATAGGATCAACTTGGCCCCTGGTTCCTTTTGATATAGATACCAGTATATGATTTGAGGGTGGAGGACATGGGATAGACTCCATCCTGTATTGATCCGTTCCTTCCCATGGAGGCAGTGTAGTGGCCGAGGTATTTGGGCACAATTCTGATGCATACCAGAGCCGCAAAGGCATTATGTTTTATTTTTTTATGTGAGACATGTTTGCACATGTCAGGATATCCTAGAATATTAGTAATCAACTTTGATAGTTGATGCTTCGATAGATTGTGATTAATGATGCTGAATTGTTTTATTAAAATCTCTATGTCTTTGGAAATTTATTGAATTTTATGAACAACATCTTGGGATGTATTAAGTTATACCTCACAATTCTATTCTAGGTGATTTGATTTATATGGATACTAATGGAGTATATATGAAAATCTTATATCTTATAAATTGTACTGAATAGATATGGATTTTGATTGACATGATTTTATCTAACCTTGTAAATTCTTATTGTGAGTCCTCGTACTCACCCCCCTTACAACCAACAATTTCAGGTGAAAGTTCTAATAAAGAGAAAAAGGCGATTGATTGAAGAGATCTTTAAAACTAGCAAAGGGTGTGACACCGTTTACTTTCTAATTGAAATAAAGAGTTGTGTGGTTGTTATTAAAGATACATTGTTGTACATAATAGTTGGTAGATTTTGACTAATGAGTGTGCTTGGGGCTGTGACTAGTATACAGTTCTGAAAGAAAGAAAATCTTTAAATCCTTATATTATATTAAATCTTATGAATGTTATCAGGTATTTCCGCCAAGCATGCGTTAAATACTAAAGTCCAAAAAACAGAGGAAACTTTGTTGAATTTTAGATAGAAATGTATAATTTTAGTATTTAGTTTTCAAGAAAGAAAAAAGAAAAAGAAAAAAGGGTCAAAATTCAGGGTCGTCACTGTTTGTCTTTTGAGTTTTCTGATGGACATTTGAACTGAGAGCAGATTAATATCAGATTAAGTCAAAATATAAAAAAAATGTGAAGAACAAAATACTAATCTGAGCATATAATGCCTGATATCAAGCTTATATTCCCTCTAGTTTGAAAATTGATCCTTTATACCAGCTTACTAACATTTGTACCGTCCTATTTGTTGGACTGAACTCTGAAGTTCAAGAAGGAGAAACTGGATCTTCCTCGCACAACCAAAGATCATTCAACTTTTATATGCCTTTATGGAAAGTAAATAACACCAACCATGCCCCAAATGATTTTAAAATGACAGCAAAAGTATGTTTCTTTCTGGCTGAATCATTTGCCTTTTTGTAGATTTTATTGATTGATAGAACTACTTGAAGAATAATGTTCTTCGACAAAGAACTTAAAGTAATAAACCTACCTTTCTGTAATTAGTTTTTGCTAGTTGTCTTCTCTTTGTATTTTTTTGATCCTTTACTGATATAGTAATCTTTTTAGTGGTCCAGTGTATCTTATGGTTCTGGAAAAGGTTAATGCTGTTTCTGATTGGTGTGCTTTGATTGTACCAACTGATGCAAGAAAAGCAAGAGTTTTAAACCCTGAGAGGACAATGATCTTGTATTTGTTGCAACTCAATTATGCTTTGATACTTGTCATCTCTTTGATCTTTTTGCTTGTTCATAAGGCTAGTGTGTGTGCTTGCACATGTGTGTGCATGTACTATTACAGTAGATGATAATTATTAGGATATTATTATCATATTACCATAGTATTCCAATATATCGGAACAAATGCATTCTTAATCATGTGAAGTTTGGTAGTGTTACATTGTTCTCCACATAAGTACCTCTTTACCCGTCATACATAGTGGAAATCAATTTATTTTCTTGTTTCTACTTTCTAGTTATCATCTTTTGATTTCATTTTAATATTTGCTGACCAGGATTCCTATTTTTCATTTTCAGCACGAGAGCCATATGTAGTTTGTATTTAGAAAGGAATTGTTTTCATGGTTCAGATTCTCCTCCTCAATCTGCTGCATGAGAAATCTTGCTTTTCTCTGGAGATACTTCTCAACTTTTATAGATTTTTCTTCTTGTCGTAATATCATGTCAGATACTTTTGTTCCTTATATCTTGCAAATTCCATGATAATCAAAGTGCTGTGTGATGATATGATGTGAATTAATTTCTAAACCTTCGTAGAATTTGCACAATCAAGTTTAGAGGCCTAGATGAGTTTGCCTTTCCAGCTAAATGAGTCAACGTGGAAACCTAATAATTGTTGATAAAATTGGAAAGCAACATTTTGGAGCATTTCAGTGACAACATAAAATCATGGTGCTCAGCCAGGACAAAACATGAGCCAATACATGGCAATGTTCTAACATACATTTATATTTTCACATTTGTGGTATATGTTGATAACCCTATTACTAACCAGGGCTCTGCTTCCTTGAAAACAAAATTAAATCTGAGTTTAGTACCCAAAAAAAGAAAAAAGAAAAATCTGATCCAAGGATCACCATCAGCTGATCATAAACATTGTTTGCATATAGTGTCTTTCATGTGATGCAAACAAACATTCGTCATCTTCCATGTTATATTCAACAAGCATCTTCTTGTTACGGAGAGTCAACCTCCCTGCAAGTTCGTCATGGAATCTGCCGATTATTTCTTTTAAGACATAAGAAGCAGCAGTATGGGCCTTTGAAATCCTAGAGATTTGTGCACGGAGTTCTTGTTACATGTTAACATAGCTGTTCTCTGCAAAAATCTAGTAAGAAACTAAAATACTTGTTTGGAAACATATGATGAGAAACCTATGACAAGGCTGTAGTGTGATTATTATTCATTTTGCTCTGTCTTGCCTCTGCAGCGATATAACATCTGTAGCCACTTTTCTCTTAGTACTTGCTTCAGTTAATTGTGATTTGAAAGCATCTTTGCTCGCCTGAAAACTTTTTCCAATTTTGATGGGGCAACATATGGATAAAAGTGGTTCTAAATCCGTAGGCGCGCTCATGCAAAACTCACAGCAAGCCAATTATGTGATCAGTATCATTCATTTGGCTCCATCGTGCTTTGCAGTAACATCTAAAGCACCTTGGTTTCTTATAGTCGTAGCAAC
Source organism: Warburgia ugandensis (assembly GCA_035236585.1). NCBI lineage: Eukaryota > Viridiplantae > Streptophyta > Magnoliopsida > Canellales > Canellaceae > Warburgia > Warburgia ugandensis. The sequence goes on from CP141126.1 coordinate 2,228,762, forward strand.
TTTTCTCTTGTACATGTTTCAGTCGACTGTGGTTTGTTGGCATTACTAGCTTACAATTTTGATGGAGCAGGACATGATACCACCAAACATGACAGGCTTTAAATGTAAATATCATATAGAGATATCATAGGAATGTATTAGAAATATGCTATCGTGGGATTATATTAGAAATATGCTTATTATAAGAATAGCTAAATCATCATCATCAAAGCCTTATCTCAATTAGGGATCGGCTACATGAATCTCATTCCTCCAGTCCCCTCTATCAAGGGTCATGTCCTTAGTTCAAAAGTTTTTAAATATTTTCTCACCACTTCTAACCATGTCCTTTTGAGCTTTTTCCTTGCCATTTTAGAGCCTTTGACTCTGACCAACTCACTCTTAACCAGTGTCGTTTTCGGTGTTTGTTGGATACATCCAAACCATCTAAGTCTACCCTCCCTACTCTTGTTACTTATTGGTACTTCTTTATTTCCATTAATGTTTTCATTTCTAATTTTATCTTTTCTTGTCTTGTCACTCATCCATCTCAACATTTACATTTTGGCTATGCTCAACCTATGTACTTATTGTCTATGTAGTTAGAGGCGCGCCTAAGCACAAGTCGCGCGCCTGGGTGGGTAAAAGTCGCAGGGGAGTTGAGGGCTAGCGCCTAAGTGCTCACTTGGGTGCGCCTGGAGCCTTTGTTAAGGTGCGTCTCCGACTCCTGTGCATAGCCAACGACTAATTAAACTTTGTTTTTTTTGTTTTTGTTCTTCTTTTTTCCCTATTTTCACTTCTCCTAAGAGCTTAGAAGCTGAAAATGACCATTCATCTTCAATCTTTCATGGTTTTTTATGCTTTAATGTTATTTTTTCAATTTTTCTAAAAATAATAGTTAGAAATTGAATTTTTTAATATTTATTAGTTAAAACATATTTTCATCTACATATATAGCTTAACCTTGTTTGTGAGGACATGTGTGATGTCCTTTTTCATGGTTTTTTGTATTTTAATGTTATTTTTTTCAAAAAAAATTTTCAAATAACAATTATAGAAATTAATAATTTTTTTGTATTTATTAATTAAAACATATTTTCATCCATGTAGAAAATTGCATGTTTGGTTCATCATATAATTATGTTATATTTTTTCTTACTTTTTTTAGGAATTTTGGTTATTTTTGTAATTATTAAATATTTATTTTTGCATCTTGGGATTCAGCACGCGCCTAGGCCCGCTAGGCTCCAGGCACATCCTCTTGCACCTAGGTGCACCTTGTGCCTCTAACTACATAGCACATTGTTCCTTAATTGCCCAACACATTAATTCATAGAGCATAACCAGCCTTATAACCATCGTATAGAATTTTTTTCTTAGTTTGAATGATATTTGAGCCTTATAATCATTATATAGAATTTTTCTTTTAGTTTGAATGACACTTGATCATACAAAATGTTAGAGGTGCATCTTCATTTATTCTAACTCACTTGGATTTTTGGGGTAACATCCCTCTCAGTATCTTTGCTCTAATGAAGTATCAATCTCAAGTATCAGAAGTGATCTTTTTGGGGACTTCTTGGTTATTAATCTTTACTGGTGCTTCGCTCTTACTCATCTCCTTGCTAAAATTGCATTTCATATGTTCTTAGTTTAACTAATTTTAAATCATTTCGACTTTATAACATCTCTCCAAGACTCTAGCTTTATTTGTACACCCTCTCTTGGCTTATAAATCAAAACTATGTCATTTGCAAATAACACGCATTATGAAATCTCTTTGTGCAGATGCTTTATTAACTCATTCATAATTAATGTGAAAAGATACGGGTTTAATGACTATCCTTTGTACAATCCTACAGTAATAGAAAAATCATTAATTTCTCTGCTAGTGGATATACCCAATGAAATGCCTTTGTCACCCAACACCAACTATTTTAACTCCATAGGGACCTTACCATAAGCTTTTTCTAAGTGAACAAAAATCATGTGGAGATCCTTCCTCTTCGTGTATTTCTTTATCAATTGTTTAAGTAGGAAAATGACTTTTATGATAAATTTTCAAATATGAACCCAAACTGGTTTTCCAATACACTTTTCTTGTCGCATCTTTTCAATCTCTTTCCCAAAGTTTGATGATAAGAATAGTTGTGTTAGCTGCTTTGCTCAACATGATTAGGTTGTTGAGAATAATTTTGACAACTTATTCTCTTATCTTAAGAGTCACCCTGAATCCAAAATTAGCCAGCAAGTACTTCAATAATGCAGCAATATGCTAATGACGTATCACAGAAAATATCGATAACCTGCCAAAACCAGCATTTTACATGGGTTGCCCCAATTTTCTAGACAGTGTTGCACTCTGTTATTAGTACCATGCATCTTCAAGGCCCTACCAAGGCAGGTAAAGCTAAAAGTCATCAATCAGGTATCTTATCCTACAAAAAAATGATGCAAACAACAACAGGAAAGGAAATGTGGCATTCATTCTAGGAACCAAGCTACACTGTAAGAATGAATTTATTGGTGCAACCTTTGGGCCCATGGTGGAGGCATGGAACGAGGGATTATGATGATTATACGGGTGCCATATGCAGCGCGACAGAATCAGATGAAACCTCTGAAATGTTAGTGGAGCAGCATATGAATCTGGGCGTCTTGGTTAGGATGTCTGTAAATTTATACATCATGTTTTTTCACCTAGTCCCAGAGACGTTGATGCTTCCAGAGATCTCTTTTTTACATTCCCTTCGTGCCAGCGGTTTGTTCAAAAGAGGCGCCTATTTGAAGCTAGGTTGAGGGTTTGTGCGAGTGGCCTCTGGAGAATATCCTCATACAGATTCTTGAGGAAGTTCGATTATCATAACAAACTTGGGATACTAATAGACTGTTTGATTGCTCGAAGATAAGCTGGTAACGGAGCATGTTGCAGCGCATTCAAAGGGCTTTTTGTTGTTGTTATTGGTGACATGACTTAGGTTTTATTTTGCCTGAATTCATTACTCTCGAATATATGATCTTGCAGAGAGTGATCAAGAGAGATGGTCCAGTCTGGATTGAAGATGGATTTCTAAGACACATGACCAAGGAGAAGATCATTTACTTGTAGCAGTATTGGGATTACTTCTATCCAATGATCCACATTCTTGCTGGTTCCAAATAGATCTGTTCAAGAGGCCCACGATTATTGTTGGTATATTCACCCTTGGCCTTGCGTTGCCCGTATCTATATGATATGGTCCCGTTCTTTTCTGCGCTCACAGAAGCACGGCACGGTGCTAAACCCACTTCGATTATATGGTCCTAGACCATGATCTATGGAGCTGTCACTTAGTGTTCCGTCAAGGCGAAAATTTGCTTTTGGCATGACCTGAAGATCACGTGGGCTGCTTGTGATGGTCTTGGATCAAGTGTCCAAACGTCCTCGTACGATTTGGGTCCCAATGTTGATTCCTAAGATCCATCCTAGATATTATCTAGCGGATGGAATATATGGCTGTACTTGATCAAATTTGTTTAGATATATCTAGCTGATGGAATATATGGCTGTACTTGATCAAATTTGTTTAGATATATCTAGCTGATGGAATATATGGCTGTACTTGATCAAATTTGTTTAAATACGAATGGCACATCACCACATGGTCAGATGTGGATGAAACGCAAGACATGGTCGATGCTAAATAGTGAGATCCGAGCATACCACTCTTGGTGGAGGTCACCTTTGTATAATCTGATTACTCGCCTGATTGCTCAGACTGGGGATATCTTGTAGATGAAAAACATGTGAATGACTCTGATTGGGTAGTGGTACTTGGACTATTATTTCTTCAAAGTTTGAAAATCTCATATATATTTTTTTTTGTGGGATAAAACCCCCCATCTATTTTAGTTACAGTTTTTAAGAAGCTAAAATCATTCAATTCAGACGTTTTTTTATCTGGAAGACATCCACAGTTAGGAGCATGGTTCCACCAAAAGTGGTATACTAGCTCATTTTTAGCAATCCTCGTAATCTTTTCTTTATTGGACTATCCTGTTATGCTCTTGGGTTAATGCTTTCAATGGTGAATCCATTACTTGCTATCTTTTGAGTGATGCGAAGATGGAATGGAAGAAAAGTAATGAAACCTGTGATTTGACCTTTCCCTATATTTGGACAAGCAATATATAGAGTCCAACTTTCAGTGAGCCTAAAGTTCAGCATTTTAGGGTTTTAGACAAAGTTCTTTGCCATTCAGAAAATAAAGTAACTTGGTCAACGGCTTGATCGAGCTATGTCTCCCCTATGTGGCCAGCAATGCCGAGTTAGGTTAGGCTAGTATTATAAGTCTAGTTCAGTTTCACGAATCTTAAACAGCAACCATGTCCCTTTATTATCTTTTGATGTCTTTTGATGTTTGTTAGCCTTCAAGGGAGCTTTAGCACAATGGTAAAGTTATTGTTGTGTCACTTTGAGGTCCTTTTGAAAAAATATAAGTTAAAACTGTGTACTATACATTCTTGGGATCCGACCCTTCTTTGATTTAAAAGAATTAGATTGATTCTCCTTTTAAAAATTTCCAAATTTTATACGATTTACTCTCCAAATTGGATTTTTGCTAACATATTTATAATTAGAAAAACTTTTTTTTCTTGTACAAAGTAAAGAATTACAAAGCAACTCACTTGACACTCTCTTAAATTTAGTCCCAAACCAGAGGAAAATTGTGACTTAAACTTGAGACGAAATATATATCAGGGAACATGCATGAGTTGTCCTTAGACCAACTCCGCTAACAGCTAAGAGAACTTGCCTCATACGTCAAGAACACTTTGCTGTTTCTTTTGACCCGCTAGTAGCTTTTGCAGTGTAGATTAGGTATTCTTTTATGTTGACACAGTTTCCTCTCTATTTTTCACCTTTTTATGTGCTGTTGTGATTTCCTAAAATCGATGAATGGCCGATAGGAGAAGTTTAAAAATGGGTACAGCATGCCGGAAAGACGGTTGTGTGCATCACCCTTAAATAACCATGGATTAGATTTAACCTTTACGAATCAAGATTGTTCCCTACTATTGTACTTGGCATCCACTTGTTGCGTGTTTACGGTGATTGGTTCCAAATATTTTGGCACCCACACTGTACGGTACTGCAGACTCTATCGATTAATCTGCACAAAACAATGTCTAAGTATTTACTGTTCGATGTTTTACATTGTGGTTACTAGTTTGGCGACCACCGCCGTACGGTTCTCACACGAAATCCTAGCGGGTCACTTTATAAAGTACGAGTTCGCGCCAACTTTTGGCCCCACCTTTTGATGTTTTGAGTGATTCAATCCGTTCATTGGGTTTGTAGCCCCTCAAAATGGGTGGTTACTAAAATATGATTCAATAGAAACCTTTCTAGAAGGTCCACTCCACTGAAATATGGAGGTATTTAATAGCAAGCACCGCACCATCCATTTTTCAAGAGGAAAGAAACCATGAGAGATTTCGCTGTTGCATGAGATCTTTATTAGTCACTTATCTAAGAGGTTGCGAATTTGATGAACAGGTTGGATAACTTCTAAAATTAAGGGGAGGAGCCCAACTGGTTGTGTCAACTCCTTTTACTCTTTTGGAGCGTGGATTCCATTGCATTCATCCACCAGACATTGTTTTCTGGCCTCAACTTTGCTAGCCTCCACCTTTGGTTGATGATCTGACCTATTCAACAAGGTTCACCTGCTTTAGATTGCTAAACACCAAAATTCGTGATTGTTAGATAATTTGAACTTTATTGATTTTGCACCTTCTAAAAGCATTCAATGGGCATGAATTTTCACAGGGAGGCTAGATAAGAGAAGTTGATCAAGATGCAAGGTCAGATCATCACAAGAGAGGGCTAGTTTAGTTGATGCCATAAATGGGTATTGCGTGCATTTCTCTTTACAAATAATAGGATCATTTAGTGCCGAAGATCTTTGGTGCTTCGGTCTATCCTAGACGAAGTCTCGCATATGACTATTTAATGCAAGACTTGTTGCCCTGTACTTGTATTGCGATAGGAGTGATCTTGTAATAATCCCAGATTTTTGTAAATTATTGAACTTTAAAAAATTTCAGGCTAAAATATTAGGTTATTCGAAATTTTATTTTTAAAGAAATTAAACCATAGTTTAAAATGTGAATATCTAAAATGTATTTGAAAAACCGTTTGAAATGACATTAAGTATGTTCAATTCCGAGTTAAAATGAAAAATTCCTAATTTTCTAAATAAAAAGATAAAATGGTAATTTTACTTATAACCAAGAATTAAAACATGAATATTTGGAATGTACTCAGAAAACTGATCGAAATGACTCTAAGTACACTAAATTCTGAGTTTGAACAAATAGTGCTTATTTTTCTCCATTTTTGAGGATAAAAGGGCAAAACGATCATTTCACTCTTAGTGGGACCTACAAAAGTTAGGTAAGGACTGAGATCAGCAATAATGCAAGTCAAGCATCAGCCAACAATCGGCCTCTAGTGGAGGTAGTGGAATTTCTACTCCCCATTTTAATATTTTGAGTGCAATTTAGATTAAAATAAGAAATTAATAATTTTTTTACAAAAACTACCTATAAATACCTCTAAAAATTCTACGAAATTTTTTAAAACTTCACCACAAAATTCCCTAGATCCTCTAAAAAAATTAGAGTAAAACTCATCCCCCATTTTTCCCAATCTCTCTCTTTTCCCCCCTTTCTCTCTCATCTTTCTAAAATAGTACAAGAACCCTAAATTCAATTAGCCACTCTGTTCTAAATAAAATTTTACACATCTCACCATCCATATTGTTTTGAATTCTCTGATTTACAAAACCCTCAAAGTAATTTCAAGATCCAACGGTTCAATCAACGGAAACACACAAATCAAGATTTATTTTGTAAGTTATGACATACAGCGAGGATTTTCTTTATTTTGGAATTAATTCTCCATTTCTAAGAAAATCAGGTAGGTGGATATCATCGCATATTCAATTTATGTCATGTTTGATATTTTTAGTTTTACTAAATCTGATCTTTTGTTAATTTTTGAGAAAATCAAGTTTCAGTGAAAAACCCTCCATATCTGCATCATTGAGGGCTTAGATGAAAAATCTGAGCCATCTAATAGATTTAGAAGGATTCAAAACCCCTTGGTATGAAATAACAACCAATTTCATGAAGATATGATAGCCTAATTTGAAGGAGAAAAGGGAGAGAGTGATTTGACGGTTTGATTTGGATCATCTCACCATTTACAAGTCACCACCCCGTTTCCACTAGTGGTCACCCATAAGACATGGTGGGATGACTGGTTTTGCTAGTTCCACTGGTTTTGTCTTGTTCTAAAGGCCAGATCAAATCTGGACCGTTAAAATGACTATGAACTTCAAACTTGAATTTCGGAGTCATCTGAGCTCCAAATCACGAGAGAAAAGCAGCTATGGAAAGCTTATAATGTCCAATTTTATATGAAATAATAAAATTTAAGAAATATTTTAAGAAACTTTCTGTTTAAAGAAAATAGTATTCTTACTTCCATGATCTTGAAGATCTAAAATGATTAAACCTTAAAGATCTGATATATTTAAGTTATAATGATGAGGATATATGGAATTAAGGGTTAGTTATGACATATCTATAAGGAATTGATGGAATCTAGCTTTCTGTTAAAAATGCCCTAAAAATTGTAAAGTAACATTCTCTACCAATAAGATCAAGCATGATCAAATTCTATAGATGGGTTGGATGGAGTTAATAATGATGAGATCTAGTAAGATCATGAGTTAGTTATGATAAAAATATGTGAAAATGATCTGTGGACATTTAATATGATTAAAACCCTAAGATCAAAGGGATGGACATAAACTCTAATGGTTGGATCATTTTAAAAGACTTTAATAATCTTAAATTGTTAATTTAATAGTCTTTACTTATTAATTGAATTATGAATTTGATTTATGGTATGAAATAGGATCCATGCTAGTTTAATTCTTCACTTACAGTATAATTACTTTACATTGCCTCAAATGATTTATAAATTGATAGAGTTGGCAATCTTAGGACCATGTTAGTGTAATTGTTATTAATTAGTATCATTATCTTATAATGTTAGTAGATTGGCAATCATAGAGATTATACTAGTTTAATTTGATTCCTTTAAGTTAAGTACATTATTTACTTAGGGATCATGCTTGTATAAATATAAGTACCCTGTACCATTATTCTTAAGCTTACATTGGCTTATGCTTTAAATTTTATAATTGATTTATTGTCAAATCTTCTTTGTAGATTTAATTATTAATTAGTTGTTATATAAAGAGCATAAAGCACCAAAAATGTATCGTAATGAGAAAATAGAGTTTCATAACACAAATAAGAAGAAATGACTTTACTTGGACTTAACTAGTAAGGGCTATAATTAGTAGAAAAATATAAGGAACGGTTCACCATCTCCTTAGCCCAAAGTAGGAGAATAATAAACCTCCTTGAATGACATTATAGATATTTATGAAAATTTAGGGTATACAAGCTCATAGGAACCTTATGAAAGGTTGCTAAGGTCACTCTAGTAGACGCTAAACATTGGGGTTAAGGGGGTTTTCTAATAGAGCCTCACTCTTCCCTCATATTCTGATGACATTTGTTGAGGTCTAAACAACTTCTTTTTGAAGTAACCACTTTTTGAGTAGATTGTAGCTAGTAAGCCTTAGTTAGTTGGAAATAAGAAGGGCTGTTTAGAATTAGGAGTGAATAAATTATCCTTAAACCAGTAAAACACTAATTGGTTGAGAAATAATAATAAGAACATAAAAGGTTAGCAAATTATCTAATCCTAATAAAAATTGTAAATAAGAGAAGAATGATCAAACAAGATCCAAGAGAGATCTTGAATGATCAAAAACAACAAAAGAAAAGAAATATGAATGTAGAGTAAATTGCTATTGTATGATTATACTTGTAATATAGAGTTATTAGATTAGAAGATTTGAACCCTTAATCATATATGATTCAAGGAAGAAAGATTCGGATCATCCTACTTAAGGATGATTAAAAGACTATGTAGTATTTACCCTTGGGTAGAAGATGACATTATACATATAGTTTGACAGATATATGTTGATCAAAGACTATGACAGACTTCAAGGAGTAGCAATACTTTATTGAGGTAAGAGGATTTTATGAATGCATCTATATGAGAAATAAATGTCGAATACATGATCTTACATCTAAAAATGTTGACAAGTATGATGCAAATACTTGTAATAAATCTCTTTGAAATCCATATAATCCAACCATTATGATGAGAACACACACACACACACATATGAAATTGTTAAGTGTTGAGTTAAAGGAAAACCCTAAGTAAATAAGGAAAATAGGAAATATTTCAACCCTAAGTAAATAGATAGATTGTCTGATACGTATGAGAAATATTTTACATACAAGCATGGAGGCTTGTGGTTTTGTTTTAACAGGCATGAGCCTATGGATGCTATGTTAGGGGAGCTATGAGGGTCTGGCCACCCACTTTCCAAAATTATGATATGATAGATACCAAGCCCAAAGAGAGGCTGAAAGTCAGGTGGGACAATTATGGGAAGGCCACCACTGTGAAAGTCTTGTCTCCCCATGTAGGCAGTGACATAATTTTTCCATCATGGTATTAGTGGAGCATGGAGTAGTTATCCGGGTGAGCTGTACAGATCAGGCTGTAAGCATGATAGTCTTTGATGTATTTTGTACTATGATGCATATGAGATAGGCATAGTGAAATGCCTTATGTTTTGACATGATGAAAAGCTATGTAATTGTATATTACTAGTATTTCCTAAGAAGGAAAATTCCCAATATAGGACTAGCTGAAATATGAATTTTCTATAGTAGAAACAGTTGATTAGCTTAGTTTGGGGAATGTTATTTGACTATTTTTATGATTTTGATGGATTTATCCATGTATAGTATGTATGTATGTGTAAGGATGTACATATATGACAAAGTAAAGAGATTGATCAATGAGTATGTTTATGAATAATGAGATTATGAAGTATTAGGATTATACTGTCAAATTATTATGCTTTTTGAATCCCCTACTAAGCGTAGCTTGCTGAGATATTGTAAATGTTTGAATGTTTACAATATCTCATATACAGAGAAGGAGAATTAGGAGCTCAAGACTTGAGAAGAATTAGAAAAATAATTGATCAAGGTATATCCCTTGAAGACTTGTATTTTATTTGAGAGCATTCTATTATATTGAGAGTTTTCATTGTATGGGGAGCTTTGAAATTTGAATTATGTAATTTGGACAAATATTGTAATGATGCCATGGGCTGTGTACTGTGAACCAATGGATGGATCCTGTAATTTAATAAAAGTATATTCCTTCAATGGAATTTTATCTTATACAAAATTTTACTTATGATATGTATGAAGTAATGACTTGGGTTTTACAAAACAAGTTCTACAGAAAAGAATTTTTGCTACTTTGTTTTACAAAATTTTTTTACTATTAAGGACCCTGTCTTTGAAAAAAAAGAAGATGTGTTATAAAAACCCAGGTCATCACAAATCTAGTCAATGAATGGTGTGATGTGCTGTGTGCAATAGATAACATAGACTAAGTTTTGGTTAGGTCAGTCATAGACCAAGAATGAAGGATTTCGAACACATAGGTTAGCACGTAGACATAATTTTAGACATATAGGCAGCCATTTTCTTTTTCATTCAAGGAGTTCTTACTAAGTGGGATGTAAAAGTATATTTATACATGGAGCTAAAAATTGCATGTGGATCTAGGTACTTGTTTATTAGCCTATTCATATTTCAGGTTATTTGGTGGATAATGATTTTCTCTAGTGCTACTTGCAGCCTTAAAGCATAAACGAGATTGAGCAAAATGCCCTCAAGCCAAGTGGTAGAAGAAAGAACCTCTCACGCATGGGATCAGGGTTAAGTCTACTCATGGCTACTTATTCAACACTTTGATTCATAGAGCATGGTTGGATTATGTGAGTAACCTCCCTCTCAATCTCTCCACTCTCATGAATTATTAATCTCAAATATTAGAAGTGCTCTTTTAAGGGGACTTCCTGGTTATTAATCTTTACTGGTGCTCTATTCCCGCTCATCTCTTTGTTAAAATTATATTTCATATACTCTATCTTAGTTTGACTAATTTTGAATCCTTTAAACTCTAATACATCTTTCTATAACGCTAGCTCTGTGTTTATTCACTCTCTTATCTTGTCAATTAAAACTATATTATCTAAAAATAATAAGCATCATAGATTTTCCTTGTGCAAATGTTTTGTTAACTCATCAATAACCAAAGTGAAAATGTACACGCTCAATGCCAATTATTGGTGCAACCCTATAGTGATAGGAAAATCATGGATCTTTCCACTAATGGTCTTAACATTTGTTATTGTTCTCTCATACATATCCTTAATTATGTCATATACCCCTGTAAAACCCTTTTCTCGCCCAACTCCAACCATATTAACTCTCTATGGACCATATCATAAGCCTTTTCTAAGTCAATAAGAACCATGTGGAGGTCCTTTCTCATCTCTCTGTATTTCTCTATCAATTGTCTAAGAAAGAAAGTAGCTTTCATGGTAGACCTTATAGGCATGAAACCAAGCTGGTTCTCTAATATGCTTATCTAATGCCGCAGTTTCTTCTCTATAACTCTTTCAAAAAGTTTCATGGTAATGGCTTATAAGTTTAGTCCCTTGATAATTAGTGCAACTTTGTATGTCTCCTTTATTCTTGTAAATTGGTGCAATAGAGCTCTTCCTACATTCATCTAACATTTTTTTTTTTTTCTATTTCACAATCTTGTTAAACAATTTTGTCAAACAAATTACCCTAGTATCTCCCATATACTTTCAAACCTCTATTAGTACACTATCAGTTCCAGGGCATTTCTGGATTTTATTTATTCAAGGCCTTTTTCACTTTAGATATTCTAATATTATGATCATATTTATAATGCCAAACGTGATTTATGTCACTTTCAACCTCTAATTCTTAGGGTAGTTGTCATTTAGCAATTTATAAAAATAACTTTACCAACTTTGTTTGATATCATCATTTTTTACTAGTACCCTTTGGTCATCTCTTCTAATGCACTTAATGTGGTCTAAGTCTTTACTCTTTCTTCTTCTTGCTTTTGCCCATTTGAACATATCTTCCTCACTCTCTCTTATTCCTAATCTATTATAAAGATCATCATATGCCTTGAACTTCACATACTACTCTCTTAGCAATATTTTAAGCATTCTTATATTGTTAAAAGTTTGCATTATTTTTAGTCCTTTGCCATGCATTAAAACACATACATTTTTCTTTTGATCACTTTTTGCACCTTTTCACTTCATCACCAAGTTTCCTTTGTAATTGCCTTTTACCTTTAGATACTCCCAAGACATCTTTTTGCCACTTTCTTAATGAACATGACCATATTAGACCCATGGTGCTACTTTTATTTCATCGTTCTAGTTTCTTTCTATTATCAACTTATTTGTAAATGATGTTATCTTCTCTCCTTTTAAGTTTTATCACTTAGTTTTTGAACACTTATTAAGTTCATTTTCTTTCTTACATACTTTAATGTAGAGATTCATAACCACTTATCTATGTTATGAGGTTAGACTCTTAGTGGGCATTAACTTACAATCCTTACACATTGATCTTTTGGCATTCCTAAGTATAAAAGTCTATTTAGCTTTTATATAATCCACTTTTAAAGGTTAGTATGTGTTTATCCCTCTTCTTAAAGTATGTATTTGCTATAGTTGGATTATATGCTTAGGACATAAAGTATGGCTTTTCTCATTTCATTTCTTTCTCTAATACCATACTCGCCATATATCCTATTATATACTTCTTTTTCTTTTGCCAACATGACCATTAAAATTGGCTCCTATAAATATCCCTTCTATGTTGGGAATGTCTGCATGACTTCCTCCATATTTTCTCAGAATTATCTTTTGCTTCTATCATCTAATCCTACTTGTGGTGCATATGCACTAATGCTATTTGTGATTTTTTCTCTTAAAACAAGTTTTAGTAGTATAATTCTATCACTAGTTATTTTAATGTCTACAACTTTGTCCTTTAACTCTTTATCTACCATTATCCGTACACCATTTCTATTAATGTCATTTTTTACATATCTGAGCTTATATTGATCAATTTCTCTAGTTTTAGCATCTTTATACTTGGTTTCTTGAATACAAGAGATGTTGACTCTCCTACATTTAATTATATCTACTACCTCTAGACTCATACACGTCAATGTACCTATATTCTATGCAACAATACGAATATTGTTTTCTTGACCTAGCATATTTACCCATGCACTTCTTGAACGGCTTGGGAACCCATGCATACTTTCCATTGCATATGGGTTTTGATACAGCATGTTGCTTCTGAGGGAATGCTCTAGCAATCCTTCCCTATTTTCCACTATACCCGAGATTTGATGATGTTCATTGCTTCAAGGGAATGCTCTAGTAGCCTTTGTCTATTTTCTACTATATCCGGGATCCGATGTAGCGTGTTGCTTATGGAGAATGCCTTAGCATGAGGGAATGTCGTAAGTTAATTCATGAATGGGGCTTGCCATGGGTTTTCCTTGATGGCTAGTACCTAATGCAAAATCCTCCTCCTTTACCCGAGCTTGGGATTGATTGTAATAAAACCATGTAGAACTAAAACCACAAAGTAGAGTTACAAAATGAATCACTCACACCAACTCTTGTCTATTTCTTAGCCAAAGGTGTAGTGGTAACTAAAACTTGTGACATAATGTATTTAAGGGAAGTTGTCCAGTTGTCTGTCACTAATTGTGCTAGACATTTATTGCTATATACAAGATTATTGTAAGATAAGTAAATAGAGTTAAAACCTTATGCTATCTGTTCTTAAAAGTTTTTTTGATTATATTTGTAGAGATAAAAATCACCATATGGGACTAACTTAATCCAATTGTTATTTCATGCCGAACATCACCCACATACTACTTTTGGTGTAAGACTAAGCGAAAATGAAAGTAGATGGTATTGTTTGGATCTCCAAATATCTGATTCCGCATGTGCTTTCAATCCTGAGATAGCACCATCTAATTCTCCTCATTCACTCTGTCCTTTCCCAAATGGCTTTCCTATTATGCAATATATTACCACTTTTCTTTTTTGAAAGGCGATATGTAACAATTCTAAAAAATGAAGTCATTTTTCATGGTTTTAAATCATAATTTTAATGGGGATAAGAAATTTGAACTAAATTTCATGGCAATTAAGTTTATGAAAATGACCTCTCTTGGGCTTGAAATTTGGACTTGGGATTAATGAATTTGGAATGTACTCGTCGATACGATTGCTTCAAGGCGAAATTTGAAAATGACCTCTCTTGGGCCTGAAACGGAGATCGAGAGTGAAAATTCCAAATGTTTTACAAATTGAAGTGGGGCTGAAATTGATAATGGCACCCCCTATTTTGTCCATTGTGACACGTTGGCTGAGAACGAGATAAGATAGGGGGAATGCATGGAGAGAAACCCTAACGACTGCACCCCCTCTCCCACCTAACCTCCCTGACTCTGGCGTAGCCTCGCCCTTGAGTTTTTCCAACGACAAAGAGAAACCCAATGTTTGATGAACCTTTCCCCCACTCTTTTCCAACGTTGACAGGGAACCCAGATCGGGTTTCCCCCTTCTGGCCACGCATCTCCCTCTCCCTTTCTCCAGTGCGAATGGGTCACCTGAGCAGGCACCTTGAGGAAACCCTCCCCTTGTCCCTTCTCCAACACAAGCAACAGCCTTACAGGCTAACGCACTAGGGCAGGAACCCTCTTCCCCATCTCTCTCTCTCTCTCTCTCTCTCTCTCTCTCTCTCTCTCTCTCTCTCTCTCTCTCTCTCTCTCTCTCTCTCTCTCTCTCTCTCTCTCTCTCTCTCTCTCTCTCTCTCTCTCTCCGATGTCGATGGAAACCCAGATCGGGTTTCCTTTCCGGTCGTGTGACCCAAGTGTTCCCCCCTTCGGGCCACGCACTCAAAAACCCCCCACTAGCGTGACCCTCTTCCACCAGCACATACCACCTGCTAGACAGGCCACCCATCCACTCCCTCATCTCCTCTTCCCCTCCCCGATAGGGGTTTTACGCGGCACGACTAGACTTGACGCCTTTGCGTGCAAGCCGGTCGCGCTACCATCTCCTTTCCCCCTATTTTGCCCAGCGCCAACATGGCCTAGCTGTTAAGTAGCTGGGGTGCCGGGGCCCCTCTCTCTCCGCTCTCCCCATGTTCTGTCGCGCCCAGGTAGAGGATGCCCGACGTCACTAGCGGGGCCACACACATGTCGGCCACGTGCCAAAGCCGAAACCCCCCTCTGTCTCCTTTTTCTGTCACTGACTTAGCCAACCCATGGGAGGGCCGGCGAACCAGGACCCTCTTCCCCTTGTGCTCGGGATCGGTCGGTGACACCCCCACAGTCACCATCGGCCACCGTTTTCCCCTCTCCCCCTTATTTTCTTTGTCCTAATGAGTTAGGACAGGGTTGATCCATTGACTCAACCCACTCCTGACTCGTTTTGGAAGGGTCTGAGTTGACCGAGTGACCCTTTTATCCCTTGAAATTTGAAGCATAATTTTGATCAATCTAGGATGAATCTCAAAGATCTGAGAGTACACTCGCAATCCTGGCAATGCAAGGAACGATAACCATCTTCCCAACTGTTGATCGGAGAAGATCTAGCCTTCAATTTTACGAGACCTTTGATCGGAGGTCAGATCGTCTAATCTTTGATGATCTAACTTTGTTTTTCTGATCAAAGTAGTCCATAGTGATCCTCATAAAAGGTAGATCACATATTTATACAAGAATGTTGGGTCTAAAGCATTTATGGAGATGATTTAGCTAATATGGATCAATGGTTGAGATCAACCAAAAATTCAGTGAGGATCGTTAATAAGATCAGCATGGAGATCCGATGATTGGGCACAGGTGAGACAATTGGTGGATGATTCGACCAAGCAAACAGCTGGATGTTATTTAGATTGACTTGTACAAGGTAAGATTACTGTCTTAATCATTTGATGGATTGATCTGACTATAATTAGATACGATTGAGCATGATATCCATATCATAATACTTGATTAATTAATTTAAATGATAAATTATCCAAGATTGGGATGATTTGAGCCTAAGAGCTTTGAGATATGCAATGAAACAATTAAGAATAATGATTTAGAGTTTGCTGATTGAGTATGATAGGAATTATTAGCTATTTAGGGCTAGCCGCCTTGAGATTCCAGAGCTGAGAGTTACTAGATTACTATGACCACTACATATTGGAATAATGAAAGTATAATGTTGTATAATTAAGTGTCCAAGTTAGATAAATTGGATTCTAAGTGTAATTTGGATGTGATGTGTATCCAAGTACGGGTATTAAGGCGATTAAGCTAGGCTGGAGTCTTATCGAGACTTAAGAGGTACAGACGAGTGGTCCTTCGTTTGAGGTAAGTGATCACATTTGGGATTTTTCTTTTGATTTCATCGATCATGACTTATCTAAAATTCTTGAGGCATGTGTCTTATGCACTATTGTGATTTATTTAAATGCATTTAGTACTTCATGTTTGATATCATGACATTTGATTACATGATTATTCATGTTTTGATATGTGATAGATTACATCATATCATGGACTTTGATTGAGACTATTGAGTGAAGCGAGGTAAGCCAGGTCTTGTACCAATTTGAGGGCGGGCCAGTGGTTTTGCCTGACAGGCTTCCGTAAGGAAATAGACTGATGCGGGTTACATGCGAGGGACTCAGGGTCAGATTATGTCAGGTGAAGTGGGGGTAAGCTGGGTCTTATACCGATTTGAAGGTGGGCCATTAGTTCTGGCTGACAGGCTTTCGTTGGGAAATAGACTGATGTAGGTTGCATGTGAGGGACTCAAGATTGAAATGAGTACTCATTACCATCACCATGAGTGTAGTTGAGACACTCATAAGGTTTGACTGTGCACGACATTCCATGATCATGACATGCATTATATTTTCTATGGACACAGACTTTGTTATTGTGATAGATGTGCATTCATGTGATTTATGCCTTACATGCCAGGATACTCAGGTTTGATATCGATTTGTTTATTACATGATTTCTAATTTATCCATTATGGATGGTTGATGTTTCACGTGCCTTGTATACATTTATCTTATGAGATTTCACCATGATTATGATACTTCGAGTCATATGATTTTATCATATTTATTACCAAGTGTGAATCACCTACACAAGCATCGCTTGCTGAGGCATTGTTTTGTTTGCAATGCCTCAAATATAGAGAGTTGCAATAGGTGGATGCGTTGTTAGAGCAAGCAAAAGCAATGAAGGTTCTCAATGAAGCATTGAAGAAATTTTTGAGATGATAAGGTTTGTTTAGGATCTCGCTTTAGTTATTGTTTATAGACTGTACTTTAATATAAATTGTAATGTGACCTGAATGTAAGAATATGAATTCATGATGGATGTGATGACTGTATGGAGGGACCTTGGGTATTTTGTCATGACTTGATTTTCTTATCCACTATTGAAGTATACATTTTTATCGAAAATAGTATTTCATTCGACTAGATGGGCATGGAGACTGAGTCTCCTATATGTCATGTCTTATATTATATTTATCAGGTTATTTTGTATTGCACGTGTCATGTGCAATGATCCAAAATACAGAGGAGATTCTGCTGGATTTTCAATAGAAATGGTACTTCACTTCACCGTTAAATCTGTGGTTTTGTGGTTGTATGACTTCTGAAATTTTGAAATACAAGTTTTTTAAAGTTTTTAAAAGGGATCCCTGCTATTTTTATAAATTGTTATTTTATTGTTAATAAAACCCAGGGCGTCACAGTTTGGTATCAGAGGCCAGATCTACTCCATCATAGCCATTCCAACATATTCAAGGTCACGTATTGTCTATAAAGTGAGGTGATTTCCTAAATATGAGTTACAAAGATAACTCATGTGAAGGATGTTGATGATTGTGAAACAGATAATGCCATGTAGGTTGGCATATTTTCTTAGAGAAATTGAGACTTTAAATCCTTGTATGAGCACAAGAAGGTATACTTTTATGGAAAGTGCATGATTCTTAGAATCATGAATCAGAATAAACATTGTAAATTAGTTTCTCCTAGTGAGAACCTTATTATATAATAGCAAATATATTTATATGATTCGCTTTTGAGAGTTCAAGTTCTATCTTGAATGTTGCGAGTAAACTGTTAGAAAAAGCCTAACAATTTTTGTAATAACAATAGCATGATAAGAATGGTGAAGAAGCAGAAATGACTACACTTATTGAGAATTCGAGAAAGTTGAGAAGAGTATGGTATTAATCTAAACTTGAAGTGGACTTAATTGACACATAAGTCCCAATATGGTGGAAATTATTGAAAATTTGATGAAGTAAGATCCTAGTGTTTCTATAGATGAAATATTTGCTTATGAGACAAAAACTGATGAGTTAGTGTAACACCCCGGATTTTTAAGACAATTTTTTTTTATTTTTATAATGGCATTTTATATAAGAGCATTTGGGATCCCATGAGAAAAGATTTATTTAACATTTTACTAAACCTATCTTAAAAACTCCGGGTGTTAATTTTCCTTTCACAAAATGGCGTACATGTAATTTAAACATAAATAAATAATCCGCGTATAAATCAACGTCAAATAAATAGGCGCCTTTATTTTAAATCAAATAAACGTCCAAAAGACAATAATAATATGGCCCAGGGTCTATCCATCATAACATCCCACATAAATGTCCAACATATGTCCAAAGATCTAAATCACATCCCAATATAAAATATGTAGTCCATAATAAAAATCCAAATGATAATCCTGTTTAATGACTCACATCACTGTCTAATAATATAGAAAAATGGTCTTCAGCAGCTCTCACGGCTTCTCAACAGCCTTGCCTTTCCTGTTATCGCGCTCGAGATCTAAGGCATTGCAAAACAAAGCAATGCCTCAGCAAGCTATCGCTTGTGTAGGTACATAGACAATTAATGTAATAAATGCAAGAAATAATGAACAATAATGATGAAAAATCTAACATTTATGAAGATAGTGATATCATAATGCCATGTTCAATAAGTGCCAATTCATTCCATATGCTAAAACATGAAATTCACGAAGTTAAAACATGACATGAATCAATAAAATGGAGCATCCATCCAGAATAAGGGCACCCTAAGGTAATGGGTCCCATCACATCGCACTAACATCCCTGATCAGGAGTACACGTAGTCAACCTCTGAGTGTCGTCACACCCAGGCATACCATCCATAACCATGCTCATCATACATGCACACATAATAAGAATATGGGTCATCATGCTGCAGTGGCAACCCTCCATGGGTATCAACCACCGCCGCTCCCCGTCGACACCATAACGGGAGACTTAGCGTCTGTCCCCATGCAAAGGCTCAGACCGGTAGTGTGGACTATCCATGTTACCAAACCCCTACCGAATGCCATCTATGGGCAGGTGTCTATCATATCACAAACTCATCGCATCATAATCTCGGAAGGTGGGTGGCCGGCCCTATCCCTCCTAACATGACGCCCACCGGGCGAGAGCACCCGTCATCAAATATAAAACACGAAAATCATATGTATATGCTAAAACTCAAGAGCACTTATAGCTTGCAATCCCCAAGACATGCCCCTCATCCTGGGGTTAGCCTATTAAAGGACCAGCTAATAAGCCTCTATTCTCATTTCCATGTAAATCCATGCATTTTCTATATATATAATAAGAAATAAGTCTCTAAGTAAGCATAACAAATTAACATCATACTTGTAAAAGCATTTTTAAAAAAGTTTATTCAGTAAAAGATTTCAATTTGGAATAACCATCCTGTACGCAATGTAGCATGAAATCCACGGTAAATAATAATTGCATTTTAAAACACAATCACACATGATGCTATGTTTAAACATGGTTTAAAAATCAAGGAAAAACATTAGTTGTCGTCACCTACCTCAGTGTGAGATCACTAGCTTGCTAATAACTCCCTTTAATTGGTATATTCAAGTGCACCTGTACATGTCACATTACTATTTAAAAATTTTTCTAAATAAAAAGTGGTCATTTCTAAGTTTTTAAGTTAAAAATAGGTCCGCGTCGTCAATACGGTCACAACGCATCTTTCGGATCGTGATTTGGACCTCTCTAGCTCCCAAAAATCAAGTTTTAGTGAAAACTACGTTAAAATGGGGCCTGCCGGACCACCATAAGGTGGTTTAAACCGGCGGCGCCTCTTTTCCGCCGGTTTACACCGACGTACACGGGCGCACGAAGACGCACACCGACGCAGACATCGTACGGGACGCGCGTCGTGCGTCTTCGGCACCGTGACGCACTCGCGCGTGCGTCACGGTCGCCAGGACGCGCCGCGTCTCGGTCCCACCGCGACAGCCAACCGAGGCCGTCCCGCACGCGCGCGGCGCCGCGCACGCGTGCGACGACGAAGTCGTATGACGTCGTCCCTCGGGCGTCACCAAGTGCGTCCTGGCGTCAGCGCCAGGCGCCGACGCCGTTGACGACGCCGGAGAAGACGACCGGATTCCGGACGCCTCCGGCGGAGCTACAGAGCTCCGTTTTGTGTGATTTTTGCGCCATTTTCTTCAGAATTCTCTCTAGAATCCATTTATGTCCTCCTTTTGCACTAATTTTTCCAAAAACCATGGTTTTTAAATGATTTTTCCCAAGTTCCTAAAAACATCCCTAGGTACTGGTTTTTGTGTTTTTTGGAGAATTCCACCGTTGGATCACTTCCAAATTTAAAGGCTATTCTCTTGGGTCTCTTGTGCACTAGTTGGACGGTGAGATTTTCAAACGGATAATGTTTGATCCGTGAAATCACGCTCCAACAGTAGCGTGCACAAAGCCCCCAAAAATCTGATTTTTTTCCTAATTTTTAAATACTTTCCTAATTAATTTTCTAATTAATAAATACAGAAAAAACATGGATTTGAGGCTTACCTTGTGCCTGGTCGGGTTTGCTCGTGTTGCCGGGGCTCCACTTGCCGGAAACTTCAGATTTTTGCAGGTTTAGCGTTTTGGCTCCTAGAGGAGCATAGATATAGGGTTTTAGAGTCTTGGGGAAGAGAAACTCTTCCCCACACGCCTCTTTCCACGTCTCTCCGGCGATTTTTCCGGCACTGGTAGAGACCTGTGGAAGACGGGGGTGCCAGTATCAATTTGGACCCCCTGTCTAATACGTCTCTACCAAATGACCAAATTGCCCTTCCAACTTTGACGGCTCATAACTCCCTCGTTTGAGCTCCGTTTTTCGCGTTCTTGGTGGCGTTGGATTCATATCGACGAGCACTTTCTAATTATTATGTTTTTAGGAAAGAATTTCATCCATAAATTTTTATTTTTATTTATTTAATAATTTCCTATTTTTATCTTAAAAATTAAGGATATTACAGTTAGTGTATATAGAAATATTGATAGTTGGTCATCAAGGAAAGGTAAATGCTTATAAATCATTTTGAGGGTTTCAATTATGATTGGAGACACATAGCACTTGAAGGATAAAACAATCATTTTACGAAAATGGTTAGTATTAATGATGTGAATTAAGTAAGGAGAGATACTTATTAAAGTAGGTATGGGAAATTGATATTGTTGTGAGAGTAAGGTGAGATAAAAGCTAATGAGTCCTTGTGCTTACGAAAATATTGATATTAGACATCAGTGGGAGTGAATACTTACAAATTGTCCTTGGGGCTTTACTTATGATTTGAAGTACGTATTACCTGGAGGGCATGATAAATAAATTATGAAAATAATTCTTGAATAGAAATGATTTTGTAATGAATCAACTAGGAAGAAAAATATATGAAGTAAATGAGGCGAGATGAAATTAATTATGATTGATTTGCATCCAACACTGGTAGAGATGATAATGTGGTTTCTGATGACTAAGGAAGTATTATGAAGGATAAATTTCATTGGGTGTGCAATTGATCGAGTTGTAAATGACTTTTGCCTTATATGGCAATAAAATAATTCATTAGTTCAAGAAAGTGAAATGATGGAGGCGAGGACACGAAAAATATAATTATGGGGAATCTAATAATGGTTGTTTGAGAGGACGTATTCCTCCATTATTGAGATTTTTATCTAGAAGGCTTTGGGAAGGCTGATGATAATTAGTATTTTTGGAAACTAAGAGAGTTTGCCACTTAAAACAAAGGAATGGACGGTTCAACGGTATTGAACCAGTATACATAGTTGAAGAGACTTGCACTAACTCCTTCACCATGAAGAAGGAGATCGTGGATGGATTGTGATATGTTGACACCATATTAAGGGATCTGGTGATTGTGCTGCGTTCTACGCTGGTAGTGAGGTTGCAGACATAACCTCTATATAAAGAGGGATCCTTTTAGGACTAAGGTTGATCACTGAAACTCGGACATGGGAGGTTCGAGTTAGCCTAGTAAGGGCAAGAGACTTTTCATTGACACAATTGCAGAGGCTATTGAGCTAGCAACATTTGATCATGTGGTGTTGGGATACAGATGAGAGAAGGTGTAATAGTTGTAAGAATATACACTTGGATAATTATGTCCTATAGTTAGTAGACTACCACAGTAATGGTAATGGCATCAGTAGTCGTCATCACAGTGGCAATCATTTAAATGTTTGATTGTGGAGAGTCAGGACATTACTTTAGAGACTGTCCCATTGGACAATGATCAGACAGACTAACATTGGAGGCAGGGCAAAGATGGCCCCACATTATCAGTGATAAATTTTGCCATTACTTGGAGGGAGGTACGGGCCTTGAACTAGACGGTGGAAAATATGTTCTGGTTGTTGGTAACTATGTTAGAATCCTCCTGGATCTAAGAGTCAATCATTTTTGTACTTTATGTATTTGCACCTTGATGAATACACTTGTATAAATGACAATCTCTAAGTTGGATATTATAACGCTAATGATGAGTGAGAGGATGGATATTGAGCTAATCATACTTGATATGACTGATCATGATACCAT
Source organism: Warburgia ugandensis (assembly GCA_035236585.1). Taxonomy (NCBI): domain Eukaryota; kingdom Viridiplantae; phylum Streptophyta; class Magnoliopsida; order Canellales; family Canellaceae; genus Warburgia; species Warburgia ugandensis. The sequence goes on from CP141126.1 coordinate 2,251,850, forward strand.
CCTTGGAATGGATTTATTTATTGGGGGATAGTTGATTGCTATGATGAAAAGGTCACTTTTTGTGTACTTGGACAATCAGTAAGCTCATTTCTATGTAGGGAGAGTATCACTGAGGCTTGTGTTATTTTGTCTCAAAGACAATGTAGTGCTTTCCTAAGATGCCAAGTCCTCTTTCAGAGTGTGACAGTGGATGATGGAGAGCGGTCACAGATTGAGCACACATGCGGTGTGCGAGGGTTCATAATAATTCCTGAAGAGGCTTCAAGATTTTACACACGAGAGATTGATTTTTTCATATTGATATTGATTTGGCATCAGACATACTGTCTCTTTCTAAGGTGCCATACAAGATAGTCCCAATTGAGCTAGAAGGGTTCTAGCTACAGTAGTTATTTGACAAGGGTTTAATAGACCTAGTGGGTCTTAATTGGGTGCATTAATCCCCTTTATGAGAAAAGAGGCAAATCCTTATTATTATGCATAGATTAATGATTGGTTGATAGCACAACAGTGAAGAATTGATTTTCTCTAGCATATATTGATGATCTATATGATCAATTTTGGATGGTGCATGGTATTGGTGGATATTGAATTGAGGATTGTGACTAAGATGTCTTTAAAACAATTTTTAGAACTTGTTGTGATTATTATAAGTTCTGGGTGATAACAATTGATGAAATTAATACATTGATAGTATGTATGGATATGATAGGCTGAATTTCTAATGGTTACTGAGATAAGTCATGATTATGTTAGTAAAATGATGTTTTGTATACTCCATGACTTGGAAGAGCACAAGATATCTTTGTACATATTTTAAATATTTGAAAGACTTATCTTTTGCTGTAAATGTATGTGAGGATGAATTATGATCAAGAAGGTGAATTTTCTTGACTGCGATATCTCTATCGATAGAGAGACTGTTTATCGAGACTGTGATGAACTGGGATTAGCCCAAATTGATGACTAAAATTGATAGTCTCCATACTTTGGTGAACTATTATTGATAGATTATTGAGTTCTCCAAGATAGAAGTGATATGGATATTGTTTATATTATATATATAAGTGGGATTTCTCGTGAAAGTGAGAAGTGTGACAGTAAAGTATGTTTGAATGAAAGTATTTTTCTTATGTATAATCTAGTTCTGGATTATAGCGTGTACTTGTAAGTAGCCGATGAGGGCTCCAGTTTCCAAATCTGGAATGTTGCATCTTTTGATTGATGCAAAACTTTCCTAATTTGGAAAGCGCCTCGGAATAGAACAACATACAGTTGGTCATTAGACCTTTGAGTGTGGGTAGTAAATTGTGTGATCGTCCACCAAAGGAAAATGATCTCTGAACATCACATGGCTTGTTTGTTTATTACCTTGGTTGAAGTGCTTCAAACCCTCTTCTTGCTTCAGGGTCCAGTTTTTCCTGCCTGTCACATGCATCTCGAGCAACTAGGGAGGGGAAAGGATCTAGGCATGGTTAGGGAGAAAAATCCAGCAGATCACATGGGGAAGCCGCTTCTTTCTTGCATCTAGAGACTATTTTCTCTGGATGTCACATGTGGTTGGAGCATGCAGTCTACCTTTGGCTTTTCTCTTATGGAGTTCCAGTATCATCTGCTGAGGGGCCAGGTCTAATGTAGTTTTTGTTCCATATGAAATGATTATAGGGATGGGATCTGGTAGACTGCGCGCGTGAGAGAGAGAGAGAGAGAGAGAGAGAGAGAGAGAGAGAGAGAGAGAGAGAGAGGTGTGGTGCGACCGACGAAGAGGCAAAAGTTGGCCGTGATCCTAGTGGTATATCTACTGGGGCCTGTCGTACTTGCACAATGCTCATGAAAGTCTCTTCCATTACATGATCTTCCTCTTCTGTTTTGAAATGGATAGAAGGGAGGGAATTGTTTGTCCAAGCCATATGGTGTTATATTCAACACATAGGGCTGTCAATTAGTCGCATTTTGTTTTTGGATTTTACCATATCCACATCTGAGAGTTTCGGTTTCTACTTCGGATTTCGGTTCGGATTCAGTTATATTTTAGATTTTACTGATGAAAACTAAAACATAAATTTTGAACCACATCTAGTAATATGAGTCTTGAACATAAACTTGAAGTTTCAGCATATACGTACAAGTGGAGGTGGTTTTGGTTGGAAAATTTTGAATTTATCGTAAAGGTTCTGGCAAGTGTAACCAAATTTACCCTACCACTCTCTATTTATATCTATTTTTAAGTCATTTTAGGATAAAGAAATAAGAATACATTTAAATTTGAAGGCACACTTCAATTCAGTTCCATTTAAGATACACAACAATGGTTGAGGGGAGGGGAATGACCCCAAGAATATATGGTCTTCGGGAAAATACCTAATATCTATCTACATGAAGGGCGGCATTGTCCTCATACCCTACTTGTGTTGTGCACATTTAATAAATATTAAATATATTATTTTTAATTTTATTAATTTATTTTAACGAATATTAATAAAAGAGGAGCCTTGATACAACGATAGAGTTGTAGTCGTATAACATTAAGGTCACAGGTTCGAGATGTGGAAACATCATATTATAATGCAAGATAAAACTGCATACTACAGTTTTTTTATGATCTGTTTTTTCTTTTGGACTGTGCATATGCAGGCGGCTGCCCCTTTTATGTTAACGAGAGTATTAATACGCTAACGCAAAGAATTCCTTTGCATTTTCTAAAAGAACAAACCTATCCTGGAAGCACAGGTCCATGATATCAGGGATGTTTCCTGACAATTTAGGCACGGAGGGTAGAAAGACTGGTGAGCACGGGAAAACTAATTGTGATTAAGTAAAATGATCAAAAGGATGGTTGAGAGAGGGTGGTGTACTTGATCATTGGAAAGGTAATTAGCCTCGTAAGTCAACAATAACACCGATCAACCAAAACTAAGTTTTGGGACGGCGAGAAAGGTTGATGTTTGCAATGATTCTACAATGTAGCTCTGGGGAAAGGGAAAGTCAACCCCGTGGACACACGTGTTGCTCGGACACCCAACGATCTGGTCAGCATATAGACCCATCTCAACATTGTCTTGACACGTAGGCAGCCTTCGACGGGGCTCCACGTCGCTGGACAAATTCACGTGCCGGGGTGATGTTCGAAGCTATAAAAGGTGCTTTACCAGGAGGCCACTCTCTCACCTCTATTATACACTAAAATGCAAAGGCAATGTGCACACACGTACGGCTGAGCATGGAGGAAAGAAGCAACGAGCAAAACAGAGGGGACAATGGTTTGACGATAAGAACAATAAAAATAAGAGAAAAGTACAAAAAAGATAAGTGTCGTTGAGCGAATGGTCTGACAGAAAGTGAATAGATTTGCACATGGTATGAAAATGCGCTACACTAAAGCAAAAAGCAGCCACAGTTTAAGTGGGTTTTGCATGACTCAGCCTCAATTGTTTCAGTTTTTTTTCTTTGTAAAATAAAAATAAGTTAAAATTACATTTCTTTTGTTTTAACCTGTGTTAAAGCTGCGTTGACTTCTTTTAAGAAAATTTGCATTCTGTCTGCATTTTGAGTTTTGATGCCTTGGCTTAGGCTTTAATTAGGTTGGATTTGTGTTTAATTGGATGAAGTTCCATGATCATTATCCGAAGCCAGATTGCACTGAGAAGATCTCTCACTGTTTAGTGGGATCATATGGATTATCGTCCAACCTAAAATCTAAAGTTGATAACAAATGGGCTAATAATATTTATATCTCATGTGAAAGGTGCTTTTGAGCTCTTGGATGTGGCTTTTATTACATATCGTAGGCTTTTTGTTTGGTTCTTGCATATGAATTTAATAAATAGGTGGTCTCAAAATTCAAACTCATGACCTTGCAGTTGAAGTTTTTATATCATGTTGGATTAGCATTCTTTGTAAAAGCTTAATTTGATAGAAAGTGAGCCAACAATATTTTTACAATAGCATAAAAAATTCATAGAAGTTTAGGTTTCTTAATCATTTAATCTTGCTTGGCCCATTGCTTGCCGTTTTAGCCCCCACTTAGTGTTCTCTTTAAAATGGTTTGGTTTAGGCTATCATGGAGACGCGGAGACAATGGGCTGAACTGCAAGTAACAAGGGCTGTTTGCATAAAAGGAGCACCTTTGGATGATTCAACCTATTTATCTGATTGCTCTAGCTTTAGATATCTTACAAATGAAAAAACACATTGGTTAGAGTATTCTAGCAGCCCAAACATGCCGTTTGAATGTTGAATTCGGACAGTTGTTTAAGCAAAGTTTCTAAACAATCACTCACACAGTCTCCGTCACCTATACTCCTAAATCTAATCTCATGCCGAAGAAGAAAATGGCTACTCAAATTTGCAACCAGATTATTCCAGAACAGATGCAAAGTTGTCGGCGACCAACTGCTCTAGACATTTTTGGCACTCTTAAAATGATTTGAGTTTATAATACGAGTGTGACACGGAGGCAAGGCTGAACAGCAGGTGACCCACGCTACCATATAGCCAAACACTAAAATGAAACCTGCATTCATTGATCTGGTTCACTGACAGTAGGACATATTCGTTAGTATAGCTGTTGCTTGCTTTGAAAAGGTTATAGCAGGACAGCGTTGTTTTATTACAGAATGCTGACGGCTGACGTTCTAACCCATGCAATTAAAAAATGAAAATGGGAGAGAGTCGAAAGGGATGACGCACGGAGGGACTGCAAACCAGAAGCCCAGCTCTATGGGATCTCTTATTCGGTCAGTGAGCCCTACGAGCAGTCCTGGGAGGAAGTTACCCCCATTCACGCCCGCACATTATTTTCTTTCTTTAATACGGGCGCACGCTCTCTCTGTGTTGAACTTAAAGGCTGTTTCCATGGGTGGATGGTTTCTCATGCTCAAGACCTTATCTTTGACTTCAACAGTAAAAAGAATAACTGTGAGAGTTGCACTTATCTTAGTGGATGCTACAATTTCCAACAAGTTTTCAACGGAGGATCGCAAGAGAAATACCGGAAACGCGGAACAAGACTTCAACTTAAAAGACACACTCAGATGGCCGCTCCAAGGTGGTTACCATGAGTCGGACCATTCATTAATTAGCTTCTCACGCTCTATGATTGTATTAGACATTTTTAGATGATTTTACTGCTACTATACAAGACACTTTTAAAGTTGCTAAAAAATACTTATTGAGGATGTGGATACGAGGATTTTCTTAGCTATCTGATAACGTTGTGAGACCCAATTAGAATGCCTTGTGGATGGCATTACCACGATCTGAACCGTCCGATAATCAAGTTCTTAGTTCATGGGAATGATTGTTATAATCCTAAGTAGCGCCAGCTTATAGTATAGGACATGAGAGAACCGATACAATTACTATCGAAAAACTTGACGAACTTCATATAGTACTCCTCTCTGCTCTAAGGTATTTTGTCAAGGTATTTGGTCTTAGAGCAACCACAAATTTCAAGGTTTAGAAGTCCAGTCGGAAAGTTACTACACAAAATAAATAAGATTATCTTATTGGAATGTGACCGGCCCAAGTGGGCCGCCGTAGATGCCGACTGCAGAAGCAAGATGGTGTCTCATCATCTGCCTGATGGTTCTTTGCGAACCAGTTTATAGAGATCATCCATATCCAATCAATAAGCAGCAGGTAATGAGGTATATTAAATGGGCAGAAGTTGATTGATTGGATTAGAGATTGTCCACTTGTAAGCATTACACCAACTACTTTGACGACATGTAAGCCATATAAATTCCATGATTGTGAGTTCTGATAAGTATATACCATCATTTCATTTGTTTTATGCTTTTGTCAGCTATAACAAGGCTTTAGAATTGAATTCCATCTAAGGCAGAATCCACATGGATTTTGAAGGTGTGCCGAGGAATTGGAGAATGGTAGGGTTTGGAGGGCGGGACGTGAGAATCAGGGGCCGGTCCGGTCGGCGAGGGACACCCCCATGCGGAGTAGCTGGACTGTAAACTTGGCCATCATTGTGGGTCCCCCTTAAATCTCAAGCTACTTGGCTGCCCCTTCGGGCAGGGATTCCTTGGCCAAACTCACAACAGTACCTAATACTAGAACGTGACAAACCAACTTTGGAATTCTGTATCCCTCCTTTTATAGGGCTGGATCCCTCTTTCTTTCGTAGGGTTGCTTGATGGCACCGCCATAGCCCACAAAATTTGACCCGTCTCATATTATAGGGGGTGAATATCCTTTTCATACAAAAATTTCACCAACTTTTACACCTGCCTTGTAACATACAAGATCACAATTAGGGCTGTCAATGGTTCTGATTATCTAAGAACCTGATCTGGTTGAATCCAAAGTTATAAGTATTTGGTTATTAAATTGCACTGGATGGTAAACTATCAGAGCTTTGCATCCTGGTCATTTAGGTGACCGACTTCTTATTGCACCACTGCATTACAAGGCCTTGTGCAATGATTAAATTAGAGTTATGGTGGAATGCGACTAAACCCAACTTATTAACAGCCCAATTCATATATCCATGGTTAATCATCCTCATGCCATATATCCCCATTAGGTTGGATTGACAGTTCCTTGTTTGATGTTCTGTCTTACTTTGACCCTTTCCTCATCCACTTGCACCTCATGTCTTCGCCAATGAGATATGAAACGTGTGCATCATTTATTCATACACGAACTGTATAAAAAATATAAAAGCAATAATAATTATTTATAACATAGTTTAAAAATTCAAAAACTCAACTCAACTCTATCTAACAATAGATCAATCTCACAGTTTAGATAATTTCTGTTCTTTTGGAAGTCTTCCAGGAAAAAAAGAAAGAAAGAAACCCATAGCAGAAGGAGGAAAACATAAAAATAGGAACATGTCTTGCTAACAGACCTATCTTCTAAAAGGGCTTCTTTTATTTATTTATTTATTTTATGTATCATGTTTCTATGTTTTTCGTCTAAGGTTTTCTTTCCTGTAATGGCGCCTTAATTTAGGCAGTTACTCTTTTTCTGAATGTTGGTTATATTGATCAAGAGACAACTACAAAATGTGTGTTGATCGAGATGATCAAACAGCAACAAGATGAATGGAAAATACAAAGGAAACCTGAAACCCGCAACCAACTCAGACAAACATCTAAATAACCAGCCAAAAGAAAGAAATGCTAAAAACTAACGTATGTAGGCAGTAAAAGAATGAAATGCTAAAAGCTAAAATATTTAGGCACTTTCTCATATTTATGTCTCCTATCTTTTTCATGCAACCTAATTACCGTGTCCTGACGAGGGATTAAAAAGGAGCTCGAACCATCACCTGATCTTAGGACTGCTATAGGACACACAACTTGCGAAAAGTTCTGTGCGCCTGACCTTGGATGGTCTCACTAGATAGAAAGCAAGCCACTTATAGGCGACTCAAAATACTTGAGCACACACATATATATTTACTTCGGATGGTCTTACTAGAAAGTAGGTCGAGCATATACTTTTATATATATATATATATATATATATATATATATTCTTTTATCTTGTGCCAACTTATCTAATTTTATAATGTAATTCAAGTAATTCAACTCTATTGAGTCTTGAATGATTAACTCGCGAGTTTTAGAACTATAATTTGTGCCGTACTGGGCAATGAAACGAGAAGATATAAAGGACTTCCAGACAATCACAGGTCCACTTTGATGCCTGCTACTTCGTCGATTTAGGAATCCTTATGGACATTGGACAATAGTTGGTGCATAACTTCGGACGTCCTTCAAATGCCCACGTATTAGAGCAACACTTTCAAATACCTTTCCGACTCACTTATACCAACTATCAACTCTTATATATGTCATTGTCCCCGTAATGGCTAAGATTACACAAACATAGTTGTGAGACAAATCTAGACGTAGTTGTTGCTAACTAATGTGCTGAAATCTGATGACAACGACTGAGATGACACCAAGTCCTTATTGCTTGAGAATAAAAAAGGTGCATGATGCTTCCACATATATGGGATTCAAGAAAGGGACAGATCACAAGGGTTAATTGTATATAGTTTTATCTAGCAACTAATGTGTTGAAATCTGATGACAACAACAACAACTGAGATGACAGTAAGTTCTTATCGCTTGAGAACAAAAAAGGTGTACGAAGCTCCGACATATATAAGATTCGGGAAAGGGACGGATCACAAAGGTTAAATATAATTTTACCTTGCATTTTGCAAGAGACTGTTTCTATACCTTAAACCTATAACTTCAAAGTCACATAAGAACAATTCTACCATTGTGCCAAGACTTCCTTCCTATCACTTGAGAACGAAATAAGAACATCTACAACCGATTGAAACATCGAAAATGACAGCCCTAGATGCAGCTTCACATGGACTCGTGATCATTCCCGCAAATGCAATTCCGACGAGATTAAAGATCATTAATTTTGATGGTTTTACTCATTGGAATGCCTTAAAGATTTATTGATGACTTGACAATGAGCACTTTAGAAAGATGAGTTAGCATCCACACAAGCTGAGGCTCCCCCACGTGGTGGGTCCATCTGATACTCCATCCAGATAACAGAAGATATGGTCCCACATGTATATCGTACGGACGATCTCTTTACCAGTATAATCTATAGCCACAAACAAACAAAGCCAATATATGGAAATTGAAAACATGCATGGGTACAACGTGTCGATGTCGTAGACAAAGATGGAGGATGATGATTTTTCGGTCATGATTTTCCGGCGAGGTGACCGGAACTGGGGGAATGTGAGAAATCCGATGAGATATTTCATTGGTCAAGTTAGGAGGGCAGATACGGGCAGGAATAACATGCTCGAGAGGTAAGCCGGACCCACACCTATAACTAATAAATCGGGATTAACAGTTCCATAAATCCATTATTATATTGTGGGAATAGATAAAAAGGCATAAAGCTCGAGCGGCAAGGGGCCGCGTTTCGGAACTTGAACCACAGGAAGTAACTTGCCTGCCCATGGAATTCTGTACTCTCCTGATCCTTCTCTATTTAAACCGTCTACTTTTCTGAGCCTTGGCTTAAGATCTTGACCAACATTCTCTCATTTGCTTGGGATTCAATTCTTTAAGGAGTTCTTGAATCTAGTGCAATGAGGGTAAGTTAGCACAGTGGAAGAGCTCCATGGAGATTGATTGAGGAGTGGTTTTCATACGTCTGGTTTCTTGTGTTGTGGTTTTGAGTAAATATTCAACAAATAAGATGTTTGAATTTGGTGATTGTAGATCTTCAATTGGATGCAAAATAAGCTCAATGGAAAGCCGGCGAGTAAGAAACCGTCCCCAGTTTCGAGCAATCGTAAGTGTTCTCCATTCTATCTTATTTGATTTGTGTTTATAATGTGAAGTGTGTTTTCCTACTGAATTTTGTGGCTGCCATTGCTATGGTCAAAGTTTGGATGTTTGCTTCATCAGTCTTTGAATGGGTTCTGCCTGTTTTTTTGTTTATGAATCTATTTGAAAAATTTTTGTTCATGAAGAAATGGGTCTTTTAGATTTTGGTTTTTCTGTTGTAGCTAATGAAAAATGAATAGTTTTTTTATGGTTTGTGTTGTTAAACTCATTGTTGTGGAACTGATCTTGGTTCAGTTATCTGATAGTTGATACGTAGATCTCTCTCTCTCTCTCTCTGGACTGTACAGAATATCTTGTCAGGCAAACCAATTCACTCCAATTCTTAATTCTTACTTTTTATAGATCAATAGTTTTGTACTATTTTTTTTTCTTTTAATCTTTTGCTGCTTTCTTTTGATAGAAGTTAAGGCTGGGTTCTGTTATATATTCAGCAAAGTTTGCATTTTATGCAGCCATGGGAGAATATTCTTGATCATAGTAAAGGCATCAGTGTACTTAGCTACTGCCCAATTAAGAATAATAATAATAGTAGTTAAAAAAGTAATGACAATAACGATAAAGACAAAAATGATGCTAATTACAATGTTTTGATAAGAGGATATTCTTTCATAGGTCAGAAAAATAATAGGCATTATTTTGTAATTATGCTCTTCTTCTCGTTTATTAAGCCCAAAATAATGGCAACCAAAAACTATGGAACCAATTGGCAATGCTTAATAATCCGATTCATGCGACCATTCCTGATAATCTCATATATTATCGGATACGATATAATCAGACATGATGGCCTGAACCAGATTATATAACCTTGCCAAATGGGGCCCTGTATTTTAGAATGAATACCCATTTTTCAGAATACAAAAAAGAAATTAATTTTTCTGAAGTGGAATTTCAGTTTTGAGCTATTTTTAGATTTAAATTCTCAAATAATTAATTGAACTTTTCACCCATTGTGCTTTCCAAAACTACCACAGAAAGATTAGCCCTTTCTTCTAATTATGTTTGGCCAGATTCATTTTCCTCGTACTAGCAAAGTTGATACTCCAGGAAGTCTCCATCATACGAATTTTGTGGTGTTTGGAACTAGTCAGCCAGTTGCCCCACCATGTAGAACACCATTGAATTTGCAATCCAAACAAATGATCAAGGCATCCAATTGGTAGCCTGCAAAGGAACCTTAGCTAGCTAGAGACGCCATTTACATCTGACTGCTGCTGCTGATGATGACACATACATGAAGAGCCCCAAAAGATGAATGTAACGGAGAGACTGTACTCTGAAAGTCCATGAACCACAAAAAGGAAAAGGCTTGCTTTCTTATTTGGATGTTAGAATTTTTCTTTCAACTTTTTCTCATTTTTAATATCATTTTGTGAAAAAAAAATCTGAAATATATGTATATTTAGTATTGCAACATAAAAACATTGCACGGTCTTGGACGTTGGATTCAGATTCATGCAAGAATCATATCAAGCGGCTTAAAGTCAGATCGCATTGGAAGTCTACATGTCAACGGGGTTTCCCAAGAAAAGGAACTTTATGCTTTCAATGGTGGGGGTTATGGGGTTAAAGGATCTCTTTTCTTTACTGCTTGACCCTTTACATTTACCACTTTTTGCCCCACATACCTTTGGTGAGGGTGGCTTCCACGTAAACTTGAAGATAAAAACTACAAAGGTGCTTAGACTTTGTCAATAGCCAATAGAAAAGTGCTTTACTAAAGTTTAAGTTCCCATTATCAAGGCAAAGAGAGTGTGACTGATTCATTAGATAAAAGATAATCATACACATATCTTATCTTCGTGATAATACCCTAACTTTTTCAAACACTTATCTTATCAGCTACTCGTAGATAGGCACTAGCTTGCTTGAACAAAATAAACACCTTTTGGAGCTCACATGTGCGGTGTCTGCATGATTGAATCTATTAATCTGACAACTAATCACAAGCCTGCAATGATCAGATTATTTTGTTAAAGCTACAGACTAGTCAATGGCTCAGTGGGCATATTCTTCTGAATTTATAAATACTTTGTAGAAGAGTTTGGAAACTAAAAAAATTCAACTCAACTTGAAAGTGGGGTGAGTTAGGTCGAAGCTGCTCGTATACACCAAAACAGTTAGCAACTTGGTTAGGAGATAATATTGCTGTTGGGGAGGTCACATGTCGAATATCATCCTAAGAGAGTGTGTTCTATTCTGTGGCAAGTTACTTAGCAAGTTGACACATTTTGCTTCTCAGCTAAGTAACTCGGGTGAGTTTTCTGAGTCAGTTGCGAGTTTTAGACGTATGCTCTCGAATCTCTACACACACATATATTATTTTATCCATAAAGTTAACATTAATTATGTAATTATAACTTTAGAATGGTATTTGGTATATATAAAATTATGTTTAAATATTTCCTAACTAGAGATACCTATACCTTCCCTAATTAGAACCAGAAAATAACTTACATTGATATAGCATGTACATTGATATAGCATGTCAAAAATCCTAATAAACTTTCGTATAAGAAAACCATTTTATTTGTCATGATATAGTTATCATTTATCATGTTCTTTAAACTGGGTTTTTCATGAATATGCCCCTTTTCATGCTTAGGTCTTTGCATTTATTAAATGATTAACTAATTGTCCATTTATTTGTTGTGTTACTCAAAAGGTTTTTCTATGCAAGAAGCTAACCAAGAGGAGTTCAGTGATTGGCCACAAGGACTGCTAGCAATCGGGACTTTTGGCAACAACCGTTTAAATGAAGAAACTGAGAGACCTGAATCCTCAGATAACTCCCGCCCATCAGAAGATTTATCAGATTACACACCGGAAGAAGTTGGTAAATTACAAAAGGAATTAACGAAGTTGTTAGCGCTTAAACCATCTTCGAACGTCAGTGAATCTGGAAGACTGAAAGCTAATCTTCCACTAGATAAGTTCTTAAATTGCCCCTCAAGCTTGGAGGTAGATAGAACCATTTGCAAGAAGTTTTGCGATGATGAAGACGACGCCGATGCCAGTCTTTCAAGAAGTATCAGTGCCATCTTGGGCAAAAGCAAGGACGTATGCGTGGATGGTGGCAGTGCGATTAAGAAAAAATCAGTTTCTTTTCTTCTTAAAAAGATGTTCGCCTGTCACGGAGGTTTCACACCTACTCCCAGCTTAAGAGATCAACTTCCAGAGTCAAGAATGGAAAAGGTACATATATACATACATACATGTATAAACATATACATAACATTTACGTGAGTAGATCTAGATATGCAAATTCACGTATCCTACCGATGTGCATTTACAGTTGTTGAGGGCAATACTTCACAAAAAGATGTATCCCCAAAGTTCTGCTTCGTCGTCGGCAAGAAAATACTTGGGTGACAAACAAGTCAAGACGACAGATCCAGACGATCGATTGCAGAAGAGAGCGACCGATGGAAGTAAATGGGTCAAAACAGATTCTGAATGTAAGTTAACGTGCTCTTAGCCATTATACATGTATAGAAGGGGAGTCTTGACACAATGGTAGGTAGAGTTGTTAGAGTTGTTATCGTGTGACTTTGAGGTCACGGGTTTAAGGTATGGAAATAGCTTCTTGCAAAATGCAAGATAAGGCTGCATACTATTGACCATTGTGGTCCGCCCCTTACCCAAACCCCACATACGCGGGAGCTTCATGCACTAGGACTGCCCTTTTTTTAGCCATTAGTACATTCATAAATGGATTATGATGCATTTCTTTAATTATAAACCTCCCTCATACATGCATACTGATATGATTTTTTTTCTTTTTGTGCAGTCATTGTTTTAGAGATATAAATCTCCATCCATTTTGAGGATATTGAGTAAGTTCAAGCACCAAATATACTCTCTTTCGGTATGAAATAAAGAAGTAGATTTTCTTGTAATTCTTGTAAATTAAATTTCAATCTGCTCCAAATATTGTGAACTTTCTTCTTCAATTATATTAAAGGATCTAAAGATGTATAATCAAGCACACATCTCTTATACCAATTATTTTGTTCGCATGCTCTCCTACGGCATCACTTGACCCAAGCTGCCACCAAGAATGATATATGCCTCCAGATTTTAGTGGCTAATGGACCCACCAAGAAATGATGTATACATAAAGATTTACATTGTCTAATTGTCCGAGTTACCATATTGGTATCTTCTTAGTATACTTTTAGCTGTCCAACGGGTGTCAATCAATTACATAGTTAGCATCTTCTAGTTGGGATGCACCTTAGGCTCGACCCACCCTGCTCGATGATAAGTGTGGTTCACTTAGACCCGTGGCCTAACTTTGAGGCAGTGAATTGTGAATCCACCAAATCCACCATGCATGGGTTGAATTCTCGTCGTTCGCCCCTAGAACCATATTAGTTGGGTATATTTTCTGGTGATCTCCATCGTTGATTGAGTTCCCACTAAGAATTATCTGTTGGGGATTTTCAGTCCCCGCCCAAGATCATACACACAAAAACACAGAGTTTAACGTGGTTCGGCCAATAAGCCTACGTCCACGGGAGAGAATAATTTCACTATGAAAACGGATTTTTACAGAGAGGTATACACGGGGATTTTTACAGAGGAATGGGTTCTACTCCTTGCCCTCTTGGTATCCCTATTTATAGGGAATTTTCGGGTCTGATTTTCAACCCGTTTTACACAAAGTCAGTGGTCGGTGGCAAGTACGACGGCGGCGCTGCCCGCTATTGAAGTCGGCGGTCGACGCACGACTGTGCGCCCGCCACCGATTGAATACGGCGTCCGCCTGAAAATGGGGCTGGACCAACAAATCTCCCCCTCCAGGCCCATTAACTGAAGGAGGTTTCTTCACGTATGGACTTTTAGCAGAAGCCCATCCCGACCAATTCTCTGCAAATCTCGAACTTGCTCCAAGGTAATGCTTTTGTCATCATATCTGAACTATTATCGTCAGTATGAATCTTCTCAAGCTCTAACGACTTCGAGTCCAAAATATCACGTATCAATGATACCGAACATCAATGTGCTTTGACCTTCCATGAAAAGTAGAATTCTGCTAAGGTGTATAGCACTTTGATCGCCGCAAAATAACGCATACCTCTTCTGCATAAAGCCAAGTTCGTTCACGAACTTCTTCATCCATAATAACTCTTTGCATGCTTACATCACTGAATAAACTCGCCTCTGTCGTAGATAAGGCAACACACTTCGTAGCTTTGATTGCCATGACATGACTCCCCCGCAAAAGTAATCAAGTAACACAGTAGACTTCCTCGTGTCAATATCACCACCATATACCGGTGTAGCCCTCAAGCACGGGCTGCCAAGTCATGCCAAATCCTAAACACAACTTAGAAGTACCACGTAGATATCTCAATATCCACTTCCTTTGCATTCCAATGTTCTTTTTCTGGATTTGATAGAAAACGGCACTGCACTAACCGCATATGTAATGTCTGGTCTAGTGCATACCATGGCATACATAAGGCCTGACAATGGTGAAGCATAAGGAACATCTTGCATGTATTCCTTCTCAAAGATCACTTGTTGGAACTTGATTCTTACTAAGCTTAAAATGAGTAATAAAAGGTGTACTTAACCACTTTAGCTTTATCCATGTGAAATCGTTGAAGTACCTTTTCTATGTACTTCTCCGAGTACAGCCCATAACCTCTTATTCCTCCCTGTCACGAATGATAGAAATCCCGAGAATACTCTTCGGATCCTAAGTCTTTCATAGCAAAGACTTTGTTCGGCTCCTTCTTTAATGATCGATCCTTGAAGAGCTTCTTCCAACAATAAGCATATCGTCGACATAGAGTAGCAAAGATGATGAAATCATCTTCCGAGAATCTCTGCACAAACACACGGTGATCTGAGTAGTCTTTCGATAACCCCTGTTGGGTCATGAGCTGCCGAACTTCTGTACTAATCTTTGTCAAGACTGCTTTAAGCCATACGAGACTCTTCTTGACTTGAGACATACTTCTCTTTGCCTTTAGCAACAAACCCTTACGCTGCTCCATATATCTCCTCCTCTAAGTCACCGTGGAGGAACGCCATTTGTCTTCACATCCATCCGCTCAACCTCAGGATCAAGGTTTGAGGCCAAACCCAATACAACTAGGATTGAAGACATTTTAACAACGGAGAAAATATCTCCTCGAAATCAACACCTTTCCTTTGACCAAAGCCTTTCACGACAAGTCTAGCTTTGTATCATGGTTGTGAAGTGTCACCTTAGTACTTTCACTGATATCCACCGATTCTTCAAAGCTTCGCCTTTAGGTAATCTTACCAAATTTCAAAAGTGTGGTTGTCTTGTAAGGATTTCATCTCATCCTTCATACCGCAATCCACTCGCATTCTCTTCACTTTCGGTGCCTGTGTAGCTCTCGTGTTCTCCCCCGTCGGTGAGGACACGTACTCATCCGATGAATATCGAGTGGAGGGTCGACGATCTCTCGAACTCCGTCTCAATGAAAGCTGCCGGTTCCTCGGTAGGAACCTCCCCGCTGAATATCATCGGCCTCTCGACGAAAACATCCATGTCTTCAGTAGCTTCATGTTCTCCCTCAGCTTGATTATCTTGAACATCAACTGGAGCACCACCATGGTCATTGGTTCCATCTACACTTGGCGTATGTGAAACAGGAACTGGATCTAAATCTGTCAGAGTATCAGAACTATGAGTTTCTGATACTTTGGCTTTGTCGATGTGTTCAATGGTTTGGTCTTCCATAAAGACCACATCACGACTTCTAACCACCTTGCAACGCAGATCATATAGCTCGTAACCAAACTCATCCCCGCCCATAGCCGATGAAAATGCATTGTTTGATCTTGACGTCTAACTTGGACCTCTCATCCTTAGGTATATGTACAAACGCTTTGCACCCAAATACCCGCAAATGATCGTAAGAGACATCTTTTCCATACCATAGCACAGAACATCCGCATTCAAGGCAACATTGGAGATAGGTTAATAACATAGGCCGTGTATGGCGCCTCACCCCAAGAACCGGCATTTGCTTCGAGGAAAGCAAGCATCTGACCCTCTCCATCAATGTCCTGTTCATCCGCTCTGCTAAACCATTTAGCTGAGGAGTCTTCGGAGGAGTTCTTTGATGTCTGATCCCTTGCTTCTTACAATAAGCATCGAAAGGTCCACAATACTCGCCACCGTTGTCTGTGCGAATGCATTTCAGCTTCTTCCCCGTTTGCCGCTCAACAGAAGCTTGAAATTCTTTAAACTTGTCAAGCACCTGATCCTTAGTTTTCAAAACATAGACCCAGAGTTTCCTGGAATAATCATCAATAAATGTGACAAAATATAATGCACCACCAAATGTGCGTGCCTTCATAGGACCGTATACATCTGAATGTACCAATTCAAGCATGCCTGGCTTTCTGGAAGAATGATGGCTTTTGAAGGAAACTCGTTGCTGCTTCCCAGCAAGACAATGAGCACATTTACTTACCTTTGTAGCTTTGAGCCCTGAAAGCAAATTCTTCTTGACTAGACAACCTAGTCCTTTCTCACTCATGTGACGAGCACTTCGTGCCACAACTCTGAAGAACCAGCAACATCAACTGCGTTCACAGAGTTAATATGAATCGAAGCTTGCATCACATACAAGTTAGATGATTTCTTCCCTTTGGCAACAACAAGCGCTCCCTTAGAGAGCTTCCACTGTCCATCGCAAAAGGTACTACAGTACCCATCATCATCAAGCTTTCCGGCTGATATTAAGTTCAACCTGGATATACGGTACATGTCGAACATCCTTGAGAATCAACCTTGTTCGTTGTTGGTGTCCAAACAGACGGATCCGTTGACAACCTTTGACAGCCCCATCGTTACCCATCTTCAACACTCCAAAGTCACTGGGAGTGTACGAGGAGAAAAACTCCCACCTCGAGGTAACATGAAAAGAAGCACCACTGTTGACAACCCATCCAATCTCATTGGAGGCTAGGTTGATTTTCATTTTCATCACCACCACAACAAGGCCCGAAGTAGTGGCACTACACGATCATTCCCTCATCATTTCTTCTCTCCCTTGGCATTCTCTATTTTATTCTCGGCTTTCCACTTATAACACCGGCTTTTAATGTGACCCTTCTTGCTAATAATAATTGCATTCTGCATTCTTGTATCCTGACTTAAATTTACTCCCGCTTCTATTATTCTTCTCTGTCCTTTGATCTTGCTTCTCCTCGATTTTCTCGAGATCAAGATCTCGATTGTCTTTGTGGTGACAACTTGAGCTCGTCGCCTCATTTCTTCATTTAGGCCGCGCTTCTCGCAGATTCCCATGTCACAAGACCACCGAGCAGAATTAGCTAGAGAAACACGAAAATTTTCCCATGAGTTAGGCAAAGTATTTAAAAGCCATAAACCCATGATATCATCGTCAAACCTGACGCCAACATCGGATAGTTCTTGAAAAGCATCCGGCCAACTCTGCTCAAGTGGTCGGAAATAGAACTCCCTTCCTTGTATCTCAAGTGCATCGCTTGATTAAGTAGGAATAACTTATTATTCCCAGTTCTCGACGCGTACAAGGTTTCTAATTTGATCCATAGAGTTCTAGCATGTATTTCATTTTGAATATGATTCAAAATATTATCTTCTACCCATTGTCGAATAAAACCACATACCTATTCGTGTTCAAAAGCCCACTCTTCTTCGGACTTATCTTCCGATTTTTGAGTAGCAAAAACAGGTAGATGTAATTTCTTCACAAAAAGAAGATCTTTCATTTTTCCCTTCCACTTGTGATAGTTAGTACCATTTAAGCAAATCATTTTGCTCATGTTTGCCTCCATAAGTAAAGAAAGAGTACTTACAGCAATTTCAGGAGAAAATCTTACAAATTTGAGAACACACTGCGTTTGCCAAGAACTGGTCTATCCCCCTTGAAAACCTGCCAAAAATAGGTCTACTCCAATCGAATCACTGTTGCAACTCGTACTGTTGCAACTCAACTACGGTTGCACTCGAACTATTGCAACCCTTGATCAATGCAAATACGCTCTTGTTCAACTCACTCAGTGCAAATGCGGCCACTATTTGCACTGCTGCATTTACAACTCTATCTTGTTGTAACTCAGGTATTTGTTGAAACTCGAACTGTTGGAACCCACCTAGATATCAGGCCAACTCGATCAGAGTAGTAGTCTTGTAGCTATCAATGTACCAGAGCGGTAATGATGATGCTTTTCTTTGTAGAACATGATAACGTGCGTTTCACTTGTAGCGACAATGATGATTACGTACAGCTGTAGCCAGAATAGTTTTCTTCCTCCTCTCGACTGGCGGAACTGCAAATCCGTTTTCTGCCTCTGTTTCACGGCAGAACCGAGCTCTGATACCACTTGTTGGGGATTTTCAGTCCCCGCCCAAGATCATACACACAAAAACACAGAGTTTAACGTGGTTCGGCCAATAAGCCTACGTCCACGGGAGAGAATAATTTTACTATGAAAACGGATTTTTACAGAGAGGTATACACGGGGATTTTTACAGAGGAATGGGTTCTACTCCTTGCCCTCTTGGTATCCCTATTTATAGGGAATTTTCGGGTCTGATTTTCAACCCGTTTTACACAAAGTCAGTGGTCGGTGGCAGTGGCCGACGGCGGCGCCTGCCGCTATTGAAGTCAGCAGTCGGCACCGACTGCTGCGCCCGCCACCATTGAATACGGCGGCCGCCTGAAAATGGGGCTGGACCAACATTATCCATATCCTTAATATTATAATGGGATTACCAACGAGAGGTATAATTTTTCTTAATATCTGTTTAATTTCCCATGGCCCAACTTTAATGGTTTCTGGTCCAAGAAAAAAGGGACACATCGATTGTGTAATACTTTCGTGAGATGCAACTGGTTTCTACTAGAAATAGGTTAACATCAAGGTCGAGCTTTTATCAAGCAAAGCCAATTTAAGCCAATTTAACCTAAAGATACAGTAACCAAAAGATAGATTCCAGTCCATTTATACGCGTTCACGAGGAAGTGCTAACTTGTTGATAATTTCTGTTGCAGGCATGGGTACTATTATTGTTCAAATACCTAGACATAAACCAAGCATTTAACTGTAAGATTTAAAGCAATAAATCTTGAGGCATCAGATACAAGAAGGGAGTACTATAACATGCTTTGGGTTCTTTGGAAGGAACTATTTCTCCGGAAAAGCCCCATATTTCTTGCACATTGGTTGCGTTTTCCCTGGCGGGTAAGCTGGATCGAAGGCGTTTATCGACATTATAATCACTCCCTCTTAGGTTTAATTGTTGTATTGGTTTTGTATCTGAGTCTTCTTCTTCACTTGTGTCCCTTCTGGTAGGGAGACTTCACTAGTAAAGCACGCCAATGGCTTTTACAACTCTCTCTCTCTCTCTCCGGCGACTTGTGTTCTGAAAAGTCTAAGATGCAACTGCAAAGCTGGGGGGAATCTCTGTTTTATTCGTGTTAATTGACGCAGTCGCTAAATTTGTGACAAACCACCGGACCATTGATCTGAAGGAAGCATATGAGAAATCTAGCCTTCCTAAACGAGAATGACGGGGTCCATCAAATGTAGATCCCTGATAGGTCACTAGTGGAACTAATGCAAGCAACGGTACGCTATATTGTAAGCTTTGCTAGTTGGTTGATAATTAAACCATCTGGTTATTTTCATGCCTTAAACCCATAACCTTAAGGTCACATGACACAACTCCACGAACCTCAAATAGGCCCATGGATGTTCTTTATTCTAACACAGTCTATCACTTGCATGCCACCCATGGGCCCGGAGAGCTTATTGTCAGGCAAGATCCCATCGTTTGAGTAATCGATCTCTTGTTTCGTTCCGAAGTTGGTTTCGCTTGAATCATTCAGTAACGGACTGCATCTCAGATACTGCACAATCTAAATCCATTCATGGAACTATCTTAGCAATCTAACCGGGCCTCAGAAGTAGGCCGCTGATGATTATTTCCTTTGGAAGTGAGTTTTGCGTTTGGAAGTTTCCAATCATACAATCCAACTCAAGGATTCTACTCTTGCCAGCTCAAGTGCCAACTCCCCCACCCACAAATGAAAATGCTAGCCGTGGACCGAGCTACCACTTTGTACACCAATCAGACATAATCACATTAACTGGATTATATAAGCCTGATAATCGGGCCCTTAGTAACGACGGTATAGTGGAAGATTCGAGTTGTTAAACTGCACTCGGGCCCTTCCATAGCTGCTACCTTTTGGGCAGGCACACGTCGCTTGAAGGTTTTGACATGTGCTTATGGAAGGCATTTAGGATAGCTGATTGGTACGACGACTCCGCCTGGATTGAAGGGACTGGCTGAATCCTATCTGAGGGAATGATTGAAAAATAGAGGATTGGAACATATGTCTGTGCCTTGGGGGGCTTTAGAAGATGTGAATCAATGTGAATTTACTATATCGAGCTGGGCCGGACTATTTGGTTTGGATGCTGTTAGAGGAGAGAGTTGGTTGACCAGATAGCACCAGATGCGGGGCCACAGTTGAAAATGGTGCTTGGTGGCGGAGTACTGTGGAGCCCCTGATAAAGTATCTGGCAATCACAAGCTTACTCATTGCCTTTCTATCCCTTGATGGGTGGCTTGATTGATTTCTATCTCAAAGGTTGAATGTTGGTTTCTGTTTATTTAGACCCACAGGCCGGGTCCCCGTTAGCAGAGGACTTCAACTATGTGGGTGGCCTCCTTACGGTCCGGCAAGGACAAACACCAGGAATGTCCTAATGGTAATTTAGCAATTCAACAGCCAGGAACGTGAGGCTGCTCCGAGGCGCAACCTTAGGTAGCTTACCGTGAGGCATGTAACTTTTACCCAAGTGAGACCCTCCTTTGGTTTATCTTGTCCTTTCGTCTGATTTCTCCGACTTCATATATCTAGTAGATGATAGCAAGTATCCCCCAAAAATCAATTTTCGGTTGTTGAACGTGGATATTGCTCATCCAAAGAAGGATACATTAGATGAACAAGCTGGATCAGCACAGTTGGGGCCTACTATGGAACACTTGGGTGGAAAAATTGACCCTAGTTCATATGAATGGGCCCATGAGCAATCAAAAGTTGATTGTTAGGCTTGATCTGTCAATTGTTAACAGAAATAAAAAAGTACATCTTGTACATTTTCGAGCAATAGCACATACTTCTTTGTTAGAAATATAGAAAGTTTGCACTTTACACAAGACAGAAATTTGATTAACCTTAGCTTATATCTATGCATCAAAATATACTTCTTGGAGATAGTTAGAGCTTCTCAATAATTGCAAGAGAGATGACAGCTCTATCTCTAGGATTCAAGAAAGTTAGAATCGATCTATATCACAACTAATTTACATACTCAGGATCAGTTCGTACTATAGTCTCTACGATGAATGGTATAAAAAAATTGTCTTCAAAATCTCTGTTTAAATCATAATAATTACTCAAAAAAGAACTTTACAATTTGGAACTCAAGAATAAATTAATGCCTAAATAGGCAAGATCTAGATCTAGAAATCTCCGAAAGTAGACGAACCTCTAGAGAAACAAATAACAAGTAGATTTTCACAACTTAAGAACCCTAAAATTGAGTAATGCTAAAATGGACAAGTACTAGAAATAGAGATCATCACAAATGGCAAAACTCAGGAAGAATGGCACACTAACTACCTAACTCTTAAAACAAATCAAATTAGAGTAATACACTAACCGACAAATTCTAAGAGAAAATAATAATAGAGTAATGCACTAACTAGCAAACTCTAGTAAAAAATGCTAGAACTAGATAGATTTTAGAAAGCCAATTTAGAGAGCCTTGGGAAAAGAGAAGAGAAGGTGCAAGGAATGACCTAAGATGCATCACCTTTTTATAAGGGAGCCTTGTTCATGCATCAAGTAGGCTTGCCTAGTGGACAAGACAAGTTAGATTTGAAGCCTTTTGAAAACACCCTAGTACTTTCCAAAAGAGAGTTGGGCCTTGTAGCATTAGACCCCCTTTGCAGCGAAGAGCCTACACACATAGAGGAAGGTTGGGAGAAAGGCTTTATATAGGAATGCCTATACTACTCCCTTCGGTTTGAGATGGGCGATGTGGGACTAATGTCCCTTGAACTTTAAAAACAAAGTAACATTTTTGAAATCCAAACCATTTATCTAGCATAGATGTGCTAGTTGGTAGACTTATGGATCAAGTCCATTTTATTTTTTCTTGTACAAGCAAAGAATTACAAAGTAAATAACTTGCAATCGCACTCACATATCAGGAGGTGTTGAGTTGTCTACGACCAACTTCTCTAGAAATTTGTTAGTAAATCATCTTTTTCTACTTCTAATAACTTAGAGGACAAATCTTTTCCTACTTAAAAATTTGGGTCATTGTAGACATTTTTATTTTTTTTTGTTTGGTAAGAAGTACCAATATTAAACTAATAGTAAAGAGTCCACATCAATCTTGATAGGTTTATGCCATGAATACACACACACACACATATATATATATGGGTGTGTTAATTTTGATTGTTTTATGTGGGTGTGAAGAGAAGGTGATATTTGATTGGCTAGAAAAATGTAGAAAACAGTAAAAGTTAAAGAAATGGTAGTTAGAAACTTTTTCCTGACAAATCAAATGTCACTTGCACTTTATACCTTCAACTTCTTGCTAAAATTATCGCTCTCCATGTATGTATGTATGTATGTATGTATGTATGTATGTATGTAGGTGTGGGTGTTTAAACTGTTACCTTACCCACCTAATAGTTCTTCATATATACACACTTTTCATATGCATTTTGAAAAAATATACTTGTCTTAATGTACACTCTTGCCAAATGTATCTGAAGACCCCTTTCCCCTCTCAACATGCGTTAATTCGAACACGATGACCTCCTGGCCATATTAACTTATGGGCCACGAACGTTATAACATAAAAGTCTATTAATAAAGTCTGAATGGTTATCAAACTAAGCAAATTGCCGTGATTATGATTATTATAGAACTTGATGCTGTTTAATTAATTATAACAAACCGCAATTGCATAAAGACACCAGCATCAACACGATGATTGCCATATACTAATCAGATGAGTTTGCTATGTGGACTGTTATCACACATGGGGCCCATATGGGAAATCTGCGTTGTCACCCTCACCGTTGAACTCGTGCACCATCGGAATATGACTGCCCCGATTTTGACCTCATGCTAGACAAAAGGGCTGACAGACACCC
The DNA here is from genome assembly GCA_035236585.1 of Warburgia ugandensis. Classification (NCBI taxonomy): domain Eukaryota; kingdom Viridiplantae; phylum Streptophyta; class Magnoliopsida; order Canellales; family Canellaceae; genus Warburgia; species Warburgia ugandensis. The sequence continues at coordinate 2,275,442 of CP141126.1, forward strand.
ATTGCAGGATATATTCTAACGAAGATCAATGGTTCACATTTTCATTCGAGAAATTCAAAAAATGGTTGTAGATCAAGGTTCTAGGATTATCTAATCAGCCATCAAATTAAGGATCCATTTGTGGGCTCCATAGAAGCGTCTGTTACGAAACAGAGTAACAGCCACCTTTAGAAACACCGTCCTTCACTATGTACGAACCCTATATTACTCTATCTTATTTCCAGCGTTTGGGCAAAATTGTTCGCTTCTCTCAGTTTCTTTGGGAAGATGAGAAAAAAGGGGATTTCTACAGCTTTACGAAACAAAAATGCAGGCATCGATTCAGAGGTAGAAACCCTAATTCCTCCTAGAAAACCCTAAAAGATTCCATCTTTGTTCTTTCCTTTCTCTTTCCTGAAATTTTCCGCTGGATATTTGGACCGGAATCTCTCAAATCTACACAAACTCTCCACTTCTCGAAGAAAAATCCGTTATATTTTTCTGCTGGGATTTTGGTTCGAAGAGGTTAGGGTTTCGATCTGGAGAGAAACTGTTGCTTAAAGGATTTTGGTGCAGAATTAGGGTTTGGTGATCTTGGATCTGTGAAGAAGGTTTTTTGAAGTTAGGTTGTTGGATTCTGAATTGGGGATTTTATTTGGAGTTTTGGCTGCCGGAAGGGGCAGCTAAGTAGATAATCGAACTGCCAATGCCATTTGTCACGGCTTTGGAGGAGTTTTCGGTGATTTTTGAGAGACCGAAAAAAGTTTCAGTTCAATGTCTTGGGCGGGTCCAGAAGAAATCTTTCTTTCCACTTCACTTGCTAGCTATCTTGATAGTAAGCTCCCTCTCTTTCCTATCTTATGGTTTCTGTGTGGCGTCTTGCTCATGTTATGTAGTTTTTGTTGAAGGACTTTTGGATGTTATCTGAAGGCGGGTAGTAAATGAATGAATGTGCTTTCACTTCTTTTTTTGTTTTTTGGTACCTAGTTTGTTTTCATTTGAGATATTGGTGATGGTTATATTGATTTTTAAGATTTAGGGCAAGTTCTTTTCTGAAAATTTGTTTCATGTGTTGCTGTAGGATCTATTTATTATATTCTTGCAGATGAAGTCAATTTGATAAAACATAGGTAACGAGGATGTTTGAGTCAGTTTCTTGTTTTGAATTGCACTGGATCATTTAGAACATGCAAATTTAATGATAACATGGTGCAGTTCAACTTCATCATTATTTTTCTTCCTGTTATTTGTCTGTTTTCTTTCTTTTCTTCTTTTGGAAAAGAAAGCGAGAAACTGGAGTGTTCTTATTGGTCGTAGTATTACTTGGGTTTTATTATCCTCCCATGATCCGTTGCTGGGCAAACAATGTGACAAATTAAATTTCTAGAACTGGATTCTAAAGAATTGGCCTATTGGTATATGGATCTACCAACTGCGACTAGCAACTAGTTGGATTTGTTCCATTGTGTTGTTGGTCCAGTCATGACTGGTTGGGCTTGTGTGTAGTGTAGTTTTATTTGCCTTTCTCTGATGTGTTCTTCTATCATTCCAAGAGAGAGAGAGAGATAATAATAATCATATTTTAGGGTGCTAACTTCTCACCTTCTCTTAGCAAGCATCTCTTCTGGACGATCTTATCAGTCAAGACGCCACTAGTTTGCTATGAATCTCTGAGTGTCTGCATGCTCTATCGACTACCTTGAGTCATTGAGGAAATGACTGCAGTCACCGTTGGACTTGACTCTGTACAGCAACATGCAAGGAAGTCATTTTTCCTTAATTGCAACATAAGATGCTTCTGACAAGGTGGAAGGCAAAAAGGAAATACTCTATATTGTTTAATAGCAGCACTACCAAACAAACCCTCATCACATCTGAAGCCCATAGCATTGACCTGCCTTCTATAATGCTTAGTATAGTGGAAATCATGAAGTGGGCATACTTGGTGGCTGGTGCAGATGCCTTCAAGATGCTTCAGTCTATTTAAGGAGTAATAGCAAGAAGAAAACAGAGCTGTACTACTAGTTGTACTATGAGGGAGAATGGTTCTAATGAGTTTTTAGGTTACTATTGGACAGTTTGACAATTTTGTGGCTTTGCAAGCCATTTAACACTTATAATGCACTTCTGGTGTTTAGGTGTCAGGGCTTTGATTATGCATACACTGGTTGTTTTGTATGAAGAGTTATTGTAGCTTTGGATCAGTTTTAAGCCATTGCCGTGTGAATAAATGCTGTGCACCATTTGGCGCTCATCTGCTGTTAGTCTGCAATTTAGAGCTCTTGATGCTAGTTAAGCTGGAGAGGATCATAGTATGTTCATAAAAGGTGAATCTTATCTGTATTGGCTACTGCATCTATATGAGACCATCTCTGTTTGTTAGGCCTCTGTGATATCAAGTGCTAATGATTTTCATTTCTCTCTTCTGATAATCATGGAGAAAGTGTATGTCAACAGTGATATGACATTCCTTATGGACTGAATTATAGGACACAAAGTGGGTGCTTTAAAATGAATGTGGTTAAAATCTCTGAATTTCACACTTTTATTTATATATGTGTCAAGCTTTTAGACTTCTATAACTAATTTGATGCTGAAATATTTTTTGATACACTGGTTTTGACCATTGATCAATGGTTTCATGCTTTACAGAGAAACTTCTAGTATTGTTACGGGATGGGCGGAAGCTTTTGGGGCTTCTTCGTTCGTTTGATCAATTTGGTACTGCAGATTTTGTTCTCTTCATAGTTAAACTAGACTACGTCAGCATTTTCTTTATTGAACTTGGTTTCCTTTTCACAGCAAATGCTGTGCTGGAAGGTGCTTGCGAGCGAGTGATTGTTGGAGATCTTTATTGTGATATTCCTTTAGGTCTTTATGTAATTCGTGGAGAAAATGTTGTCTTAATCGGCGAGCTGGTAGTTTACTGTTACTTTTAAATTACCTTTATGTTGAGTTTATAAAGGCTCCTTTCACATTCATTTTCTTGACTGTCGCTTGGTAATCACCAGGACCTGGAAAGGGAGGAGCTTCCTGCACATATGACTCGCGTTTCAGCTGCTGAGATTAGAAGGGTAAGCATTCTTTTAATAGTCTCTTTGTGTGTGCAATCTAAGTTCTTATCTGCAATCTGCGGTCCTTCATGTGAAGGCACATTGACAGAGCATCATTATGTCTTTCTATGTCTGTGATTTTCAAATTCATGTGCCTTGTTGAGATGGGTGAGCATAGCTGAAATGAGGATGTTGAGATGGTTGAGTGGCAAGACAAGAAAGGATATAATTAGAAACAAAAAAATTAGGAGAAATTTAGGAGTAATACCAATAGGTAACAAGATAGAGGAGGGTAGACTTAGATTGTTGGGACATGTTTAACGGAGACTAAAGAGGGCACTGGTTAAAAGGAGTGAGTTGATTCAAGTTGAAGGATCTAAAGGGCAAGGAAAAGGCCCAAAAGAATGTGGATAAAAGCAGTGAGAAAAGATTTAAAAACTTTTGGACTAAATAAAGACATGACACTTAATAGATGGGAATGAGGAACAAGATTCGTGTGGCCAACCCCTACTTGGGATAAGGCCTAAACGATAATGATGATGTACATGATTTTCAACTTCATGTGCCTTGTTGTGTGAAAGTTGTTTTGTTTTAGCTGTTGTGAGAAAGTAACTTTCCATGTAGAGCCATGGAGTTGGTTCACTTCAAGCATGTAAGGGTGTCAGTGTCACATTAAATCTGATGCTTTCCAAGTTCATTCTGTAAAGGTGCTTCTTTCTTTTCATTGTTGTTCGCAGCACTCAAGCCCTGCTTTGTCTACTTGAGGTGGCTAAGCTATGACCAACAGTTACATGGACGACCTGCATTTGCATCTTTAACATTTTTATTAGTCCACGCCCTACTTTCCATGTGACAAAGCATTTGGTGTATACAAGGATTAAACTAGCTTGGCTTCTACTGGCATCATACATTTGCTTGTGCCTCTCTACGATGGCTCTGTTTCCAAAATCTTGTATTCTTTAGTAATATATGGTGCTTAGATTGAAGGGTTTTCTGCAATGACATACTGGCTTACTTATATCCACAGGCCCAGAAAGCAGAAAGGGATGCGACAGATCTGAAGGGCTCTATGAGGAAGAGGATGGAGTTTCTTGATTTGGATTGATAAGTTGTGTAAACTGAATGATCTTCCATTTTGGTAAGTCCATGCCATGTCATCCGCAAATATTACCGCGGTTGGTATGGAAGCAAAATTATTGGAATGATCAAAGTATCCCCCAAGGAGCATATGTGACAGTGCGTTCCTGTGGGACTTAATTAAAAGGGTGGAGGTTGTGTACTTATGGGGTATGGCGTTTTCCAAGGGGAGCCCTTCCGGTTAAGAAGGGCGTAGATGGAAGGAGAGACAGATGATGCCCACTGACATGATTAGTTCAAAATCTTCAAGGTGCATCGGCGGTGGAGAATTTGCTTCTGCCTTTTGTGTTTGATGCTTTGCTTTTCCCTTCTTGATGACAGATTGTGTGAACATTGTTGAGGATGGTTTTACTTCAGGTATAGATGTCATTGCCTCCTGAAACATGCAACGTTTTCAGAGGAAACTGGTTAACTAAAAGCGGACTGATGTCTGCAAGTCTGGACTAAATAGCGGCACGACAATGGCCGTCGACATTTTCCCGTCAAATCAATCATAATCTGTTTATCTTTAAAAAGAAACCGAAAAGCATTTAAATTGACGAACAAAAGATTACAGCATCATCCTTGAGTTTCCTTTTGAACGGCAGATACGCAGCACTAAAAGCTCCACCTCTATCCTCCATTATGCTGATGTACGAGGAGAGTGCACTAGGAACAATGGACGTAGAGTATTTTTGATATTTCATGACGACATCATGAAGGAGAGCAGCAATGAAGAACTTTCCGAATTATTTCTTATCAGATGCCACTGTAACCCGCTAAAAGATAAAGAACGTGTGATTGAGGACTCTTGATCTTAAGAATGAGGAATGATTTTAGGGCGCTCGGTGGGAAAGCTGCCTCGCCCCGCTTCCACATGATATGCCCTTACCCTTGGTTGATAAAACCGTTCGTCTGATTTCCCTGTGTTTGGATGACTAAGAGTGGAGAATGCAGATGGTCTGGAATCTAAGCAAATGTTCTTTGGATCACAAGATGCAATCTTTAAAGCAAGGAATGTACGATTAATGAAAAAAAAATGATAGTTTTCCAGATGTTGGAATCATCCAATCATGATGTTTACTATGCAAGATATGGAAGTCCAGATAATCAGATGAACCAAATCCCATCTTGCATAGTGGCTTGGGAAAGGCTTCTCCCGAGATACCTAAGTAGGTCACGGCGCTGCCATCAAGCACTTGACGTCGAGCTTTGCGTGTGGCTTGAAGTAGGTTCCGGTGGTGCAGGTAAGTGCCCGAGATTGAGCTGGGGGCACGGCTTCCTTTTTCACTTTGGCGAAGTATTACGGTGAAGAATTTGCACCAAAGCCTTTTAGTGCAGTGACTCACCTGAGTTACCAGTTTTAAGACTCCGTAAGGGTTTCGTCTGTTACCTGGGTGACCACGTGTGGTGAGTGTTAAAAAAAAGAATAAAAAAAGGCAGCCCCAGCATATGAAGCTCCTGTCTATGCGGGGTTGGGAGAGGGGACAGACCATAAAGGTCTATAGTACACAGCCTTTTCTTGCATTTTTGCAAGAGGTTATTTCCATGTCTTGAACCCGTGACCTCAAGTTTATATGCCGTTGAGCCAAGGCTCCAAGGGTGGTAAGTTTCTAACTTGCAAAAAGTAGTTTCGTGAAAAGAACTTCCACATCCCAGAAGTAACTTGCTCGAGTGAAATGAAACATGGCGATCAAAGTGCAGGCTGAGTTATGTCTTGTGACACCCTGGATTTTCCACATCAATATGATAATAATTTACAAAAATAGTCGAGATCCCTATTTTTGAAAGAAACATTTCTAAAGTGACCAAAAATAAAAACTTAAACAAAAGCATTTCTTTCACAATTCAGAGAGTCATACAACTACAAAAATCACCTAATAAACAATGTATAATACATATCATAAGAGAGACTCAGTCTCCACACCCATCCACAACCAAATGTTGTTTTCAATAAAATATACTCCAACAAAGAATAAGAAAATATAGCCACTACCAAATATCTAGGGCCCCTCCATACAGCAATCACATCCAATATAAATCCACATTTTGACATCCAGGTCACATTACATTTTTAACTAAAGTACAGCCCATACTCAAAACCCAAAGTGAGGTCTTGAACAAACCTGATCATCTCTAAACATCGTCTGTACCTTACTGGAAAGCTACCATCACTTTTACCTGCTCTGTCAGTGCGTCAACCTATTGTCACTCTATGTATCTGAGGCATTGCAAATCAAAGCAATGCCTCAGCAAGCTATGCTTGTGTAAGTGATATACATTCAAAATAAACTCAATAAAAACAAATCACATGGCGTAAGGCATAAGATCGTAAGATGATCAAACATATACATAAAGCCTTAAATTACTCGATGAATGACATACCAAGTCTATTAAATAAATGAGATATCATCAACTATGATATCAGGACATGCACAATCCGAGAAAATCTAAAAACACGTGAATGCATGTCAAAAGTATCAAACATTATACATAGTCAAGCCCTATGAGTGTCTTAAGTATGCTCACAGCAATGTGAGGTCGGCTCTTTGTACCATCCACTTTCACCCTTGCACCCTCACGGGCACTCAGGCATTCACAGGAACGACCCGTTCCACTTTCGCTTTCACCCTTTTATCCTCACAGGCACTCAGGCACTCACGAAAAGTCGCGTTGCACACCCGCTTTCACCCCTTTACCCTCACGGGCACTCAGGTACTCACGGGGTAAAGAAATGCATCCTACCACAGGATCAATAGTCTCAAATATCAAGTCAGAGCGACTCTCCTATGTCAAGAAGACCAATGATCAAATGAATATCACGAAAGATATCAATAACAGTACATGCAATAATTACGAGAAAGATAGCACGCACATGAGAAGCTACATGCTGAAATCAATTTCATGCATATGGTTAGGCATAAATCACATGCCTCAAAAACTCAAATTACCAAATTACCATTTGAAAATCATGAAAAAATTGTGAATGAAATCACATACCTCGTATCGCAATATCCCAAATAACATGTAAATGAAATTAAGGTGTATGCCCTAATGTACTTGTCATGCCATAAATCATGTCATGGTTAACGCATATAACTAAAATCTAAAACCTGATCATCTATTGATTAGCTTGATCTGAATTATCTCATATCATTTAGTAGTTTTGCTATTAAAAAGTTACTCAAAACTAGATTTTTATTTTAAATCTAGGTCCGCCTTGTTGAGACGATCACAACGCCTCTTTCGAATCATAATTTGGACTTTTGTAGCTCCTAAAATCACGTGTTTTATACATAAAGGGTCAAAACACAATAAAAAAAGACCAGCCTCATGTGCAGCGAGTGTCGTCCACACGCGCGTGTGACGTGCATCTAGAACCAGCGCTTGTGGATAGCGCGTTTGTGGACGCACTCTGCACGTGGGGCTGAAACAGTGCTCGTGGCGAGCGTTTAGAGCGCCGCGTGTCACATGCGTGGCGCGCGCTCGTCACACTGCTTGGCGTGCTCTCGTCCATGCATTCTCTTCTCGTTCTGGTCGCCGTTGCCGAAGACGACGACCGGACTGGTTCATCATCGCCGGCAACCTTAGGTGCTCCGTTTTTTGTGATTTTTACACCTCTAAGTCTAATTTTTTGCCTACATTTCATTTTCACCATCCATTTTCACAAATCCCACCTCATTCTATCGTTTTTTCACGATTTTTGTCTCGTTTTTAAAAACTCCCATAATACATTTTTTTTGGGTTTTTGGCTTCCCTAGCCGTTTGATCGCTACAAAATTTCATGGGTCGGTTCCTTACATCATCATGCTCAAGATGAATGGTCCAGATCCTCATCTGAAACCGTTACATTGACTTTTTCCTAGGGCAACATTAACGCCTAATTTTTTACCGGATGATAAACTTGGAAAACAAATGTATAGAAAAGAGTGGGGCGAGCTTACCTTGGTCCGGCTAATCTAACGTAGGTGAGGGCCCGCCGCATTCGTCCGGTTGTCGGGAGTGCCTATCGCCGGAGAATCGTGGCCAGGGGGTGGATATTACATCTAAAGCCTAAGGCCAATATCTCTTAATGATGCAGGTCAGTTAGTGCTTGAATTCATGTCATTTTGTGCACCTTAATGTATGAATCTATGTCAATTTGTGTAGTTAGTAATGTAGTACACAATGAAGTACGGAAGTCATTGATCCCAAAATCATATGCACCAATCATGTCACGCACTTACAATTCTCAAGATTGCTGTCTTATGAAGTTGCGGGGCAGTTAACGAATTGGAACTACAGTGTCGGGTGCTTAAACAAATGAAAAAATGCTTTATACATCTGGAGAATCAATCAATTATAGATGGATGATGGGCCTTTCAACAAACCGATGAAATCGATAAGGGGGTTTGTGTACAAGTGAAGAAACTTATTACGTGCAGGAAAATTATATCGTTCATAATTATCTGAGATAAATCGCTAAAGGGTTTTATATCAACTTCTTTCTTCGTTTGGTATATGCAGAACTTTATTATATGTAGCAAAATTATATCGTTCATAATTGCCTAAGATTGGTCCGAGATATGCTGCATTTAGTTCTATTCATGAGCTTCTGACCCATCAATATGGTCTTACTTCTATACCCAAATTGAGGGATGTATGGGTCTCACATGGAATCTGGTTCATTTTGTTGACACCAATAAGTTATAAAGACTTACAGGTAAGTAACCTTTGCAGGCAAAAAATCAAGCCGGGCTATCACATTATCTCCATTAATTTCCATATGTTCCACCGCTTGAAGAAATGGAAGTTGTCTAGCCATTCTGACAAGGCCAACAACTTGGGACAATTATTAGTAAACAGTTGTTAAAGTATTCTACATCAAAGAAGCAGCCGTGCCCAAAGATGCATTTATTGTACTCTTAAGATCGGCCCCATACCTGCCTATTGTACTCCATAATTCCTCTGCCACCCATTCCACTTGTTTTTCTCTTTGCATTGAAAATATATAACTATCTTCCAAAGCAGCATAAAAGAGAAAGGATACTAGTTTTGGTATAGTAAATAAGAGAAAGAGTGCCAACAAATGTCTTAGCATAGTTGGCCGAAGACAACTTGGCATCTCGTAGGTTTAAATTGCTACTTTTCCCTTTGGCTGTGGTTTAGATTTAGATGTGTGTGACCAATTTCTTTGTGATTCGCAGAGAGAGAGAGAGAGAGAGAGAGAGAGAGAGAGAGAGATTTGAGTCTTTGAAAATTTAATAAAAATAGATGATAATGATTCAAATGATATTTAACCTCTCTTAACTCATTCCTAAGATTATAAATGACTAGATTTATAGAAACAATTTTTACCATGTATTAAGAAAAAGGGGTATGTACTCTTTACTCTCCTCTTGAGGGCTTACACTTACCATAACTCCAAGAGAAAAGCTGAGATGTAATAATTTGTAGAGGTTTGTTTCTGAGGGTTGGTCTAGAATTCCACCAAACTATAAATGGAAGGCGAATTTCCGGCCTATGAGAACAAATGTATGCTCAAGTCTTTAGGCATTGATCGGTAGACATCTCTGTCTACTCTGAGATACATATTTTCATGGGAAAGAAAGTGGTTTACATTTCTTTGAGTTAAAAATAAAAACCATCACTTTTTCTCACAGAATCAAACAAGTGATTCGTATCAATTATATGCACTGATTTTTCATCCAAAATCATGACCATCTATTTTTGCTACTTTTAAATCTCAAAGCAAGTTGTTAAGATCTTCTAAATGCATTGGTTTCTTATGAGTTATTTATTTATTTTATTCTAAACATGAATGGCTTCAATCTAAGAATAAAAAAGCCTTTTAAACATGAAAAAAGGGACATTTACTCATGCTCCTCTTGAACTAGTACTTTTACTGAGACCATTGCTAGTATTATTTACTTTTTAGAATCAATTGTCATGACTTTTCGTCCAAAGTAACATGGGCTACATATACTAGTATAGTAACAAAAAAACTCTGTTTCTATCTTTTTTATTATTATAGAAAACTAGTGTCAGACTTTGAAAAACCTTTTTGAAACTTTATTTATGATATTTTGTTTAATCCTCATCTTTTTAAACAAAAATTTACTACTTTTTTCTCTTTTTGATGATTTACATTTTTTGACTTCCTATTTTAAGTTTCTTTATCTTTTATGATATTTTAATTATCACAAAAAAATTTTGTTTTGTTTTCTTTAGCTGTCTAGTCCTAAGCTTCAAGTCTCTAATCTCTCTGCAACTCTAGTCAATAGCTTTCTTGTTTTATTTTTATACTTTTAAAAAAATTCTCACTTTTTTAAAAACTTTTAAATTTTTTTGACTTTTTTATCCTCATCACCATTATTGGACTCTAAACTTTGTAATTATATCTCAAAGTTGTGATATCATATCTAACTTTGTCTATAATAGTATCTCTTTTGTTTAAGAAGTTGTTAAGAAGGTTGTGTATTATATATATATAATTCTTTTCCTTTTATCATTTCTTTTCCAAATATTTTTATTTTTGGCCTACCTTTTCAAAAAAATTTTTTTTTTTTTAACTTTTTGCCAGTCTCTCTTTCATATATTTTGAACTTTTTTGAAATTTGTGACCTTTTTCCTTGTAGACTTTGTAACTATATGTTTCAATGAAAGTTTTTATTTATTTATATTTTTTTTCATTTTTCTTGGTGTTGATTCTAAACCCATCATGCTGCTATGTGCAAGACATTCCAATGGCAGGGATAGTCTATTTAAAGGTTGGCAAACAAGATGAATGGAGTATATCTTCCTAAAATACACATGCCCAGTATATCTTCCTAAAACACACGTGCCCAGATTGAGGCTCCTAAAACAGAGCCTTGGTTTATTCCTCTTTACATTTGTCGATAAGGCTCCGTAGCGTCACCGACGATCTGCCGACATCAACTGGTGATTGGTTTACGTGCGGTGTTTTTTAATTCCACCGTGTGATTAAGAGAGTCAAAACCCAAATCGCAACTCTGTACTACGCCAAATATGATTGGGCGCGTAGATCAATCCGCCGACTACGTGGGACCCGCATACTACTGATCCATCCGTCCATCTCTTCTTATTAAACACCTCAGATTTACAATGTCAAAAGTCCACATATTTTGCATCGTAGGTCCCACTCTGTTACCTCTCCCAACTAAACACTTCGATTTGATCGTTGGAGAGGATCACAAATCCCGCGCTCTTTTCCGTTTTCCCACGAGAAAGAGGCACCCACTCGAAAAAAGAGAGCATAGAATAAGAGAGTACGCAGCAGCATGGACGGCGTAGGCAGTCTTCCCGACGTTCACGGCCCATAAAACACCCATGCACCACACATGGGGAGACTTAATGAACGACAGTGGACCGCGAGGGCATTTGACAACCTGATCTTCCCTATCCCTGAATTGCACACTTGCTGCAGTCCAGTTTCAAGAATGTATGCAAGAACTCTGAGTGGGTACCTCTCGAGTCAGGGCTGTGTCTCAATCTCTTACGTGTGAAATTCCACAAGGGAAAGTCGGCGTGGCGTAAAGTGAAGATTGAGGGGAGTAGAGCGAAATCCCTCTCGTGGGTATTCCGAAGGTGTAACCTAGGCAACGAAAAAGGACTCGATACTTCAAGTAAAGGAGTGACCAGTTGGTTTACCAAACCCCAACCTAGCGTCACACGTTCTCTAGATCTGTAAGGATCCAGTTCACCAAACTCCTCTTAGAATTGCGTTATCGGAGCCGCAAGAAAAGTATCTTTACCTCTTAGGCAATTCAGCCCATCCACTAGTAGAAAAAAGGCAAGCAAATTATCAAATGAAATGGATAATGGGGGTAACATTCGAGATGCTCGTAAGTGTTAGTAATCGTTTTTTATTTTTAAAGATGCAAGCCGTTCATCGCATTTAGCATACAAAAATGAGATAATTCAAGGCAAATCAATGCATTTGGATAATCCTAACCATACCTTTTGGGGTCTCTAAAAAATAAAATAAAAGAGGATGATCTTGATTTTTATCCAAAAGATACATAAGCTAAAAGAATCCAATGGGAATGTATTTGTTCTCTAGCCTATCTAAGCCATTCAGAACATAATGAATGGCTTAGATTTGTAAAACCCATTCACCATGAATGACAAAGACAGCGGTTATTTTTTAAGACTTTTATGAGCGTCTACACTTGCCGAGACTCTTGAATTGTGATTTGAAGAATGCTAAACTAACTGTGCCATGGTGTGATCTAATCTCTGGATTTTATGTTGCTCATCTTTGAATAATCCAGCATGCTTTAGTATATGAAGAGAGAAATGCCATTTGGATTGAGTTTTGGGATTGACTCCGAAACCTGCCAAGCTAAACTAGGCCTTTGGATGATCTGCTGTATCCGTCTTGTTTGGCCTGCCTTAAATTGGCTAGAAATCAAAATTTATGACTCTTGAATTATTTTATATATGTATTTTGTTTTTTGTTTTCAAATCATGACTGTTTGATTTTTTTTAATTGAAGAACTAGCAGCTAAAAGCATCCAATGACCATGAGTTTTTGCAAATAGTCCAAGTAGAAAATGCAAAAACAAGATTATTAGGTTCGATCATTCAAAGGTCGTTCTTAGCATTTAAAAACTCAATCTGGATAGCATTTCTCACATGAAAAGAATCTTGGTGGGAGAAAACACTAGATCACTTGTTTTGAATTTTAGATGAAAAAAATGCTGGTTCTAGTTTTCAACTCAAAGAAACATAAGCTAACATAAGCTAACGGCACAAATAGGCGAGAAATCTGGTATATAGCCTATCTAACCTCTTCATCAGAAACTCCCTATTGTAGAATTGTCCAGTCATTGTGATATTTTGTTTACGACACATCCAAAGCCAAAGCTTCAAATGGACGGTCAGATCATCCTAGGTTCCAATAACTAAAATAGGCCGCAGTCAGTGATATCCCCACAACATTCCTCACAGATGAACGGTCTGGATTCATTTTCATGAGTTGACAAGGAACAGAGCTAGAGCGGATTACCATTTGATTTCGGTGGACCCGCGGATCAATTCTTTCCATGAAACTGAGGAATACGGGACACTCAATTAAGTCTAACCCGGGTTGACTTAACCAGATGCGCCAGCTAGTTAAACCACCGAAATGCCAAATCAGCTTCGATTACAAAATCCAACCTCACTGGAGTAGAAAACCAGCAGCAGTAGCAGATCCAGGAGCTCTCTTTAGCTTCGGATCTGCGAAAATGGCGTCGATCAACCCCAATTCGGTCCATCTTATTCTACTTCTACTCTCCTTATCTCTTCTTCTTTGCACCGATGCTTCAGTTCACAGCTACACTGGCTTGAAATTCAGTAGCAAGGGAAATGCCTTCGTTCTTCACGGAGGTAGCGAAGGGCTTTACGCTTCGCTTCCGAATCGGAGTGGAAGTTCAGTTGCAGGAAGCGGAGATTCTTTTATACGGTAAATTTTGAGATTGATTGTTGATGGATCTATTGTTTCTTCTTCTGCATTTGCTGGATCTTTTGATTGAGGCGTGAAAGGTTTGCTTTCTATTGGTGGTTCTTGTAGAATTAGGGTTTTGTAAGGAAATGTTGGTTTTTTGTTGTTATCCTATTAAGTGTTCGGAGGGCTTTCTGTAAATTTTTGTTGGGAACTAAGGTGCAGTTAGTGAGATCTCTAAAATCCTTGCATTACATTGCTGGATTAGAAGGAAAGCAGTTCTTTTTATTACTTTTCTCCATTTACTGGATTAAGTCAAATTTAGCAAAAATTGCTGTCTGCTTTCTTCTGTTAGCTTGTCTCATTTCCAAAATTTAATCTTGCTTTTGTTTTAGACCATTGATGGATATGGCTAATTAGTTCCCAAAACTGAGTTCGAGGAGACAAGATCGAGTAGAAAACTACCTTCAGGAATAGGGGGCCTTCTATGGGATAAACCCCAAAATAATGTTCAATTTTGCTTACTTCCTTTTGCAGTAATATAGACCCTGTTTTATTCAGAAAACACAGTTTGATCCCAAATAGAGTATTAATAAATAGGCAAACCGGCCTATGAACACCATATGGATCACCACAAATACCAAATAAGAACATAGTTAGAATGAAATCCTATCAATGGCATGGTAGTGGTTTTTGTGATTGCTACTGATTTCTTTTCATTCTTAACTTTTGAAACTGCCATTTTTTGTACCTTCGATTGAAATGTTGGAATTGGTCCTAATAGAATCACTTGTGCCTGCTTAATTAATTTACACATTGTAGTGAGCTATCTTTACCTGACTTGGTTATCATGGTTGAGATGGATTATAGCAGAGGGCGTTTAGATGTAGTTGTATTTTCTGATGTAGATGTTTAGTTAGTGCAAACTTCATTATGTCTTATTGTGGTTGGATAAAAAGGGCACCCCCTGCATGAAGCTCCAAAGTGTATGGGGTCCACGGAAGGGGTGACCACAAAGCTTCTCTGTTTTGACTGGAATGATGAAAGAGTAGCCTGAGCTTCTCCTGCTACTCAGGGGAACAAGTGTAGCAGCTTATGTTATGAACTATTATTTGATACTTTTTTATTCTCTAAATCAGATTTGAAAAGATTACATTTCGAAGGACCAAAGAATCTGCTCAGGCTAATAAAGGAGGGTTGGTTCAAGCCATCATTTTTGAGGTGGAAGATCGAGAGACTATTGGGGGCTCGGCCTATGGTGGTCAAAGAGCTGTTTGTTGCACATCAGATCTGGCAAAATTAGGTGCTTGTACAGAAGGTCAAGTTATCCACCGAGCCTCTGCAAATGATCCTCAATGGCCCCAAGTATTTGGTGCTTCTTTTGAGGGGGATAATCTTGTTGCAACTTTGGCATCAAAATCAATACCAATTACAAAAAATGGAATGTACAATCTGTACTTTATTTATTGTGATCCTCACCTTAAGGGGTTGGTTATAGAAGGGAAGACTATTTGGAAGAATCCCACTGGTTATTTACCTGGAAGGATGGCTCCACTTATGAATTTCTATGGGTTCATGTCCCTTGCGTTTGTGGTACTTGGAATCTTCTGGTTCTCCCAGTATGCTCGATTTTGGCAAGAGGTTCTTCAACTACAGAACTGCATAACACTGGTGATTGCATTGGGCATGTCTGAGATGGCTTTGTGGTACTTTGATTATGTTGAATTCAATAAAACTGGGGTCCGGCCGACTGGGATTACAATGTGGGCAGTTACATTTAGTGCTGTTAAACGGACAATTTCACGTGTGGTTATCCTCATGGTTTCTATGGGCTTTGGTGTTGTGAGGCCTACTCTTGGTGGTCTTACTTCAAAAGTGATTATGCTTGGAACCACGTTCTTCCTTGCATCTGAGGTGCTTGAACTGGTTGAAAATGTTGGTACCATAAATGATCTTTCAGGAAAGGCCAGACTATTCTTGGTTCTGCCGGTGGCAATGCTTGATGCTTTCTTCATCCTTTGGATATTCACTTCCCTATCCAAGACACTGGATAAGCTTCAGGTATTCATTCATCTGCAACTTGCATTTGAATAACTTTTCCTGTGAAACTTAGTGAGAGGCCTAAATTTGGTAGTGCGGATTTCTTATGTATATGTATGTGCATAAGTTTCATATTTTTGCTTTCATTAATTTGTAGAGCTTTGTCCAATTAGCTGATAAACTATTGAATTCTGCATGGGATTAACATCAGGCAAGAAGAATGATGGCCAAACTAGAGATTTACCGAAAATTCACCAATGCATTGGGTGTGGCTGTTGTTTTATCTGCTGGTTGGATTTGTTATGAGGTAATATTCGTTACTCTGCATCTTATTGGGCATATGATTGGATAATCCTGAATTGATTTGTCCAAATACTTCATTTTTGGTTTAGGAGCTGTGGTAGCTATTTATTGTCAAGTTATAACCGTGGCTTTTGTGCTTTTTGAACTTGACAAAAACAAATCTAAAATCTCACTACAATTTCTTTAATTTAATTTCACACACACTTCTAGGCAACCAAGGACAAGAAGTACCGCAGGGTACCTTTGTAAGTGGGAAGTCTTCCTATTATGTACCTTTTTCCGTTGGCTTATGCGTACCTTCTCACTGTGGTATTGTACCTGGTAGGATCCCCTTAAAAGCAGTGTTTACTTTGCTTCTGGTCTTGGCAATTACAAAACTGCTGGTTTCCCTCTTAAGTTCTCCAAAATAGAATTTCTTTGATTATTCACACGCCGCTGCAGTAGCCATCAATTAACTGTATAATCAGGATACTTCTTGTCTCTATAACTTATGATACCTCTTTTGCAGTTTTTTCATTTTTCAACTCATTTCTTTGCTTATTCTGAGACAACTTGCTTCTCTTCTCTTCTCCCCTTTCCCTCACCCCCTAAACAGTCTTCTCTCATCTTACTGCTTAACTGTTTTTCTCTTTAAGGAATGACATTTGCACCTGTAATGATTGAAGAACCCATGGCATGTTAAGTCTCCTTTTGTGAGCAAAATGGTTGTTTCCAGTGCCCATGGATGAGATGCTCAAGGAATGAAAATACTCCTAGATAATGTGGATATCTTTTTCCTCATTTATATTGATGGAACAGTACACTTCTGAACATTATCACCCTGGTTACGTACAAGTTTTTGAGTAAGGTCTATTTTGTTTCTCGTGAAGCTTTACTTCAAATCAAGCGATGTATACAACCAGCAGTGGCAGAGTGCCTGGATTATCCCTGCCTTCTGGCAAGTGCTCTCTTTCTCTCTTCTTTGTGTCATCTGTGCTCTTTGGGCTCCATCTCAGAATTCTATGCGGTAAGACCTTATCCTGATTCATGGTTGCTTTTGTTGGGTTATTTGCCTTATATTTCCAGTACTTTCTGTTTTTTTTATTGTTATCTTGTGTAAGTACATGTTTTCTGTGGTCTATTTGAAATGCTACGACTGATATTCAATGGTGAAGTTTCTGTAGTGGCAGAACAGTAGCAGTTGGTTCTTCATCCTCTATTGTTCACTTGTCTGGAAACCGACAGACACGACAATCCTTCAGTGAATCAAGACTCTGATTTCTAGCAACAAGATGTACATTGATAGAGAATAAAAGTAAAGAAGATCTTGATCGTTTGCATTTGATAATAGAGCTCAGCTTAAGAAAGGAAGAAAGGAAAAGTTTCAGCAGTCCCCTAGCTTTTGAGGAGCTAGGACCTCCCATGCCAAAAAAAACCCCCTCACTTCCCCCTGGCTTTCCTTTTCTTTTGTTTTCCCCTACCTGAACTCCTTAGATTCTCATGGATTTTCTCTAACCGAATTCTGTAACAGACTTCGTCCTTATTTGCCAACTGTCCTTATTTCTCCTAACAAACAAAAGCCTTCTGCTGCCCTTGTCAAGTGCCATGTGGACAAACCCTTCTTGAGTTAAACTTCCCTACCTGAACTCCTCAGATTCCCACGTATTTTCATGTTTTTTGTTGATGTTTTTCACAAGTGCACGGGCTATTGTGGTATAGCTAATGCAAGTACAGGTCAATGTCATAGGGACATGCTTTAAGATTTTTGTAGTTTTTAATAAAATTTAATTATTTAAAATTCAAATTAATTGACAAAAATTAACAGAAATAAATCAGACATCATCTTCAGTTTAACAGTAAAATTCCAGAAGTCTAATTCTAGAAAGAATAGAAAAAGAAACAATAAAACCTTAATTAAACTAAAACTAGAAAAAATTAATAAAAATCTAATTCCCTAGCTTAAGTACTGTCCAATTCTTCAATTCTGGTATCACAAACCTTGATCAGACTCAATCAATATATTCAACATGTCCTGGATTAGTGATCTGACGGAGGAATTTGTTAGATTCATCAAATTTTTAGAGATCTAATCGAATTAAAGAATTTAAGAATTAATGGCTTAGATCTGTTTTCAGCACCCAAATTGAAGATCAGGAACAACAATTAAACTAGAAACTATCTTAAAACGTGTTATAAAATTTAATTGAAATTCAGAATTAAAACAAACAAGAAATTAGAGTTTTTCCGTGGTTAAACCAGAATCTTTGATTTGTTTAAACATAAACATATAAGATAGTTCCTGGATTAACTACAAAATAACACAGAACGCTAATAACCCAAATGGAATAACATAAAACATGAATAGTAACAGTAACAGGACAGAACATGTAATTTGAATTATTCTTTCCAGGGCAAAATTGGAATTTTTTTCGAAACTTCCCAAAAACTCCCGTAAACAAAGTTTGCCTGAGGAGATCACCGGAAACGATGGAGGACCCGGAGATTTGATGAAGCCAAGGCCCAGTGCTGTACTGGCAATGAAATCAACCGGTGATGATGATGGAAGCAGGTCTGAGTGGAGACGACGCTTGCTTAGGATGGGGTGTTGCACGACTGGAGATGGGGAACTCAAGCAGAACTGGCCGGTGATCTGCGGACTTTGGGCGTTGTCCACTGGTTTTGATCTCGGCGTAGTCCAGTTTCTGGTTTGGCTATGTTGGACCGTTGGAAGAGGAAGTGCGATGGAAGAGAGTAGTGGTGAAGGCTGGAAGCAGAGGAGCCTTTAATTTGGGCGTCCTCTGGGCTTTGGAATCAGCAATCGACTTGGAAGAAAGGTTGCCCGGTGGAGTTGGGTAGCGGGTTTGGTGCTAGGTTGGGCAAGGAGAACAAGAGGGAGAGAAAGAGAGATGGGGTGTGGTGGTGCGATGGAGGGTGGGGTGACTAGTAGACAGGGAAGATGGGTTCGTGGCTGGCTGGGGCGCTAAAGGCAGAGGAAGCAGAGGCTGATTGGTCTGAGTGGACAATAGGCGTCGGTGATTGTTGATAGGGAAGGTGCAGTAACAGAGAAGGTGATGGAATGGAATTGAAGCAAAGATAGGTGGAAGGGAGCTGGGAAAACGGAAAGTGGAAGATGGATAGAAGGGGAACTTTAACGTTCCAAAATTAGTGCTGGATGTTGGGTGGAAAAGAGAAACGAAAAAGAGAGAGAAGGGGGGTGGTGCAGTGATCTTGGATGAGTGAGTTCCGTGTTCTCACCATTGGGTGTGGGTAGTGATATGATTTGGGTATTGGGTTGTGGTGATGAAGTGGAGCAAGAGAGATGAGGGAGCTCTTGGCCGGTGCTGATAGGATGGAAAGGAAGGTGAGTAGTAGAGGAGAGGGGTGGGGTGGGGTGGATACGATTGACTAGAGATGGGAGGGGAATAGCGTGGAGCAAATGGGATTGGAAACAAAGAAAGACTAGGCAATCAAAGGAAACAACGATGAATCAAATGGACTGCAAGGAAGATAACTCAAAACTAAAAGACTTCAAAACTCCAAAAAACTTCAAACTCTTTTTCACTCCCTACGGTTCCCCCTCTTTATAAGGTTTTCTCTTCCTAATTTTCCTCCTTTCCTTTAAGAGTTAGTTTCCTATTAGGAAACTTCCTCTTCTTCCCATTTAGGACTCTTCTTCTATTAAGACACTTGCTTTTTTTTGGAACCCTTCATCCCTTGCCTTATTGATATTCAAACAAATCTGCACTGTTGAAATTAAATTTGAGCCATCTAACCCTCCTTTAGTTGATCTATAAAACGAAAGACTGGATTAGAGTAATCTAAATCATATAGTAAGCATCCACTTAGCTCAATTAATCATCTGACTGCTAATTTTGACAATTTATGGCTGGATGGTCAATTCGAGCTAATTTTTATATTTTATCTAAAAAATTACCAAATTAATGAGTTAGATGGTCTAATTAAATGCTAAACTAGAGGTCTTTTAGCCAAAATTAAACACTGAACATTTTCTGTGGTCTATTTGAAATGCTACGACTGATATTCAATGGTGAAGTTTTTGTAGTGGCAAAACAGTAGCAGTTGGTTCTTGATCCTCTATTGTTCACTTGTCTGGAAACTGATAGACACGACAAGTGCCATGTGGACAAACCCTTCTTGAGTTAAACTTCCCAAAGCAACCTTACGTTGTAACCCCCCCCCTAAAACCGATACCTTGTCCTCAAGGTGAAAGGCAGGAAACTACATCTTGATAACATTGAAGAATTCCCATGTTCGGGAAGACCTTCCCCTATATAGTTAAAGGCGCGCCTAGGCACAAGTCGACAGGTAAGCGCTTGGGAGAGTGCCAGGCACGGTCGCCTAGGCACGCGCCTGGGTGCACCTGGGAGCAGCTTTCAAGCGCGCCCCCGACTCCAGGCGCAGACCACTTACCGGTAAATTATAAACCTCGTTTCTTTTTTTTTCTTTTTACGTTTTTCACCTTCCAACCCTAATTTCAATCTTCCAACCTACCGAGAAGGCAAAAATGACCATTCCTCTTCAATCTTTCACAAATCTAAGCAAAAAAAGGTATGGATTTACAAATTTTAGCATGTGTATACAGTTTCTATAAAAAAACGTAAAAACCAGTACCATTTTTTCAAATTTTTTGTTTTTTGTTAACTATTTTCCATGGATCTTGATAGGTTTTAGTTCTATATGTATAAGAAAACATTCCATTCGAGTTTTATACTTCTTTACTCTAGGTTTACGTTTGTTTTTAGGTTTTTTACTGTTTTTCCGAAAAAAATCAGTTACGGAAATTAAAAAAAGTCATCGTTTTTTCGTATTTCTTCATTGAAACGTATTTCTATCCACATATATAGCTTTCCCATGCATGTGTCTTCATGTGTGATAATTTTTTCATCTTTTTTTTGTAATTTAGGGTTATTTTTTTTAATTTTTCCAAAAAAAAAGTTACGAAAATTAGGAAAATTTTGTTCTTTTTTATATTTATTAGTCAATACCTATTCTTATCCACATATATAGCTTACTCATGGTTGTATCTTCATGCATGATGTATTTTTCATGCTTTTTTTTTTATAGCTAATTTTTAATTATGAAAAATATAATTTTGTGCCTCAGGCTCTAGGTGCGTGCCTAGGTGCCCCAGGCTCCAGGCACACCCTTTGCGCCTCGGTGCGCCTCGCGCCCTTAACTACATAGATCTTCCCATTGGATCAGAACCTCCAATTGTCCTGTAGGAAAATAGCGAACTTGCTTTACTATTGTAGGATATACTTTCAGTTCAACATCTGTGGAAAGGCAAGCCGACAACAGTTCAAGCATCAAGGTAGGAGTAGCAGTAGGTTTAAGTTGAGAGACATGGAAGACAGGGTGGTGTTTGGCATGCAGTGGTAACACCAAAAGATGTGCCACCTCTCCAATTTTTTCGAGTATGGCATAGTTCATTATATCGAGGACGTAGTTTCTCGTTGTTTTGTGTAGCAAGGGACTTTAGATTGTAGGGGTGAAGCTTCAAATAGACAAAATTCCCTGGCTGAAGATTGAGATTGTGTTGATGTGAATCAGCCTAGGTCTTTATGCAAGATTGAGCTGATTTCAAATTCGGTTTCAATTTTGCCAGGACTGAATCACAAGCAAAATCCTGCTGATTAACCTCTTCCACAAGGGATTCACCACCAGTGAATGTTAGCAATATGGGAGGGTCTCGACCATATAAGGCTTTAAGGGTATTAGGCTTGCAGCACTTTGGTAAGTGGTGTTATACCAATATTTTGCCTAGTATATCCAAGTAGGCCATGACTTTGGTTTGTTGACAACTAAGCAATAAAGATACGTCTCCAAATAGCGGTTAACCACCTCAATTTGGCCATTCGTTTGGGGATGATAAGTGGAGTTCATTTTCAATGAAGTACTAGCCTATTTAAAGAGTTCTGTCTAGAAATGGCTGATGAATACACAATCACGATTGAAAATAATTGACTGTGGATAACCATATAACCAAATTACTTCCTTGGTAAATAGATAGGCAATATCTTTTGGGGTGTAAGGTGGCTGATAAGTGGGAAATGACTGAATTTGGTGAAACGATTAACCACGACCAATAAGGTGTCAAAACCTTGGGCTTTAGGTAGACCACTGATAAAGTCCATTGTCAAGTCACTCCGGGCTGGTTGAGGCATAGGAAGGGGCTAAAGTGGTCCAGCAGGCTTTGTTGGTGCGTACTTGTTCCTTTGACATACATCACATGCAGAGACATATTGCTAGATATCCTGGGGCATTCCTTCCCAATGGAGCACTATAGATATATGTTTATAGGTGTGGAGGGACCTTGAATGACCATCCCCCCCCCCCCTAGGTTGAATGGAATTCATGCAAGAAAACCACAATGCAAGGCGAAGATTTTGGAATGACCAATCTACCATGGAATAACTGGAGGCCTTGCTTGGAGGTGATCTTGGATGGCTGTCATGATTTATCAAAAGTTCTTGAATAATGGTATGAAATTGGGGATCACTCTATACCTCTTAAGCTAGTGAATCCAAATTAGAGCATTGGGCAACGAAGACAATAAGGAACTAAAGGAGTGGGTCGTTTCCCATTTTTTATTGAAAGGAAGGGCAAGAAGAAACTGCATCTCGCACCTCATGATCAATGTCGTTGAAAGCATAGAATTCCTGGCCCTTGGATAAGGCTTTAGCTACTTTGTTTTCAGATCCTGATTTGTATTGGATGTCAAAATCAAATCCTACAAGCTTTGTTAACCATTTTTGTTGCTCGTTGTTAAGTAGCCATTGGTCCATCAGAAATTGATGGCTCTTTTGATCGGTGCGAATGAAAAAATGACAACCCATGAGATAATGTCACCATTTATGCACTGCTATGAGTATAGCCATGAATTCCCTTTCATAAACCTACTTAGACTGAGATCGAAGCGAGAAGGCTTGGCTGAAAAAGGCCACCAGTTGATCCTCTTGCATTAAGATGTCACCAATTCCCTTGTATGATGTGTCAGTTTCTAACACAAATGTCTTGAAGAAGTCGGGTAAGGGTAACAGAAACAGATGGCATTGTGTGTTTTAAGGTTTCAAATGCTGTATGGGCTTCCCATGTCTAGGTGAAGCTATCCTTCTTGAGCAACTTAGATAGGGGAGCAGCAATGAGGTTGTAATTCTTGACAAATTTTCTGCAGTAACTGGTGAGCCCTAAAAATCCTTGAAGTGCTTTGATGTCCTTAGGGATGGGCCAAGAAAGCTTGCAGTCCATCTTTGATATATCAGCTGGCCCCCCACTTGCCGAAATAATGTACCCCAGGTACTCCAACGAATGCTGTTCAAATAAGCACTTCTTTCTATTGGCAGTTGGTGTTCCCCAAGTAATTGTAAAACAATCGTGATGTGCTCGAGATGCAAAGTGAAACTACAACTATAAATCAGAATATCATTGAAGAAGACAAGGACGAACTTAGATAAGTAGGGGCGGAATATCTCATTCATGAAAGCCTAAAATGTTGCCGGGGCATTGATTAAGTCGAAAGACATAACCAAGAACTCTTAATGCCCATCATGTGTTCTAAAGGCAGTCTTTGCTACATCCTCTTCCTTGATGCGTATTTGATAATAACCATATTTGAGATCCAATTTGAAAAATATGGTTACGCCTCCCAATGCATCTAAGAGTTTATCAATGGTAGGAATGGGAAACTTATTGGGAACAATCACCTTGTTTAGGGTGTGATAATCCACATTGAACCTCCCTGCCATCCTTTTTTTTTAACCAACAACACAGAACTAGAGAAGGGACCTGTACTGGGCCAAATGACTCCCGAAAGCAGCATCTCCCTAATCATCTTCCCGATCTCATTATTCTAAGAGTGTGGGCAGCATTACGGTCTACTATGTGGTGGTTGCGCTCCTTCAATCAATCGTATGCATGGCTGTGGGGGCGAGTGATAGGCCGTCCTAAAGAGAAACTAGTGAATGAGGGACTCTTTTGGAGGATGTGGTGAATCGACATCCATACCCTGGTACTCAATCATGTAGCCTAGGTCAACCTTAGGAATAACCCTCATAATGGACTTGAGGGAAACCAGAGGATAGGAAAGGGATGGATCACCCCTGAGTATAACCTTGTGTCCATTCCCCGTAAATTGCATTGTAAGATCTCAAAAGTTGGAGGCAATTTCCACCAAGGTCTCCAGCCAAGCAATCCTAAGGACCACTTCCGCTTCGCCGAGATCAAAAGGGTGAAAATCTTGAGTTACTGTAATGCCCTGCAGAGTCAACATTATTCCCAACCATACACCTTCAACCCTGATGCAATGGCCGTCCCCAGCATGGACTCCGAATCACCAAGAATAGTCACCTGGTAATTGCACCACTGCGATAATACACTGAGGGAGGAAGTTATGAGAGGCATCACTATCAATCAAGATGATGACCTCATGAATTTTATATACCCTTTTAATTTCATGGTGTTGTTGGCTATGAATCCCACAATGGAGTTTAGGGACAATTCCAATGGTTGATTCTCTACATCGTTTGCTTCTACCATGGGTGTTCTACCGGTATCTAGGTCATCTTTCTCCTCTTCTGTAGCCATTGGCCAGCGACAGAATCATAGATGCGTTGATATCGGTTGGCCTCTGCGCGTATGCCCTTCGAGCGTTTGTTGCTGCGGGAGAGGAAGTGGGGCAAATTATGATTTTGCCCTTGGTACCCTCCTTCAGTCGACGATGGTCTGAGGTAAAGAGTCTAGGCCTTGACACCTCAGCCCACTGCCCAATAGGTGGTTGTGGGCCTTTATTTAATCCTAGGCATTGTTCTTTTCTTCAATTTTATGGGCCAGTTCCATGAGCCCAGCCAACATAGCAGGCCTGAACATTTTGACTTCGGCCTTGATCTCATCCTTAAGCCATTCACGAAGACTCCTTTTAACAGATTGTCTGAGACATCCATTAAGGAACCAAAGAGCAGCTCAAATGACCCTAGGTAGTCAGAAACGCTCTCGAGCTGTCGCAGTGTCAATGGCGATTCGTAGTCATCATTCGACTATGAAGACTGGAAGCATTGAAGCAGTGAAGACCTGCAGGATGACCATGATTGGAAAGGAGTATGCGATTCTACTCAAAGGAACTAGTGGAGAGCATCCCCCTCTAAACAGACAGCAGCCGCTGCCACCCTTTCCTCATCGTTGATCTGATTAACCTGGAAATAGTGCTCTGCGCGACAGAGCCAACCAGAGGGTTCCTTGCCATTGAACACTGGCAGATCAAGTCTTCGAAAATGATGTTAGGGTTGAGACTGATCCATTGAACCAAACGGACTCCATCGATCGTCGCCTGAGGTCTTACTGATCTTGGAAGCTCATATATTTCCACGCTCCACCTCTGGTTCTTCTTTTCTTTTAATCCAATCGCAGATCTCTAGCAGGTATTCACCGAAAGCCATGACATTGGTTTGTAAACGACTGATGTTTTCCTTCATGTCACAGATCTCCCCTCTAATTCCTTAAATCTCCTTCTCCAAGATTTTTGTTTGATTCTATCTTGGTTCTAACCATGCCCCATGATCAAACTGCTTTCATAGCAATTGATAGACACAACAATCCTTCAGTGAATCAAGACTCTGATTTCCAGTAACAATATGTACATTGATAGAGAATAAAAGTAAAGAAGATCAGATCATCTGCATTTGATTACAGACCTCATCTTAAGAAAACAAAGGAAAAGTTTCAGCAGCTCCCTTGCTTTCGAGGAGATAGGACCTCCCATGCGAAAAAACCCCCCTCGGCTCCCCCTGACTTCCCTTTTCTTCTGTTTTCCCTGTCCCGAACTCCCTCAGATTCTCCTTGATTGTCTCTATCTGAATTCTGTAACAGACTTCATCCTTATTTGCCAACTGTCCTTATCTTCTCCTAACAAACAGAAGCCTTATGCTGCCCTTGTCAATTGCCATGTGGACCAACCCTTCTTGAGTAAAACTTCCCAAAGTGACCCTGCACTGTAACAGAAACCAACAGTTAGATACAAGATTTAAGATACAAATGCCAAATTTTTTTGTTAACACATCTGATGCTGGTCTAATAGAAAAGTGATAATTCTCTAGATCTAATATGGAAATATGAAAGAACAACTTCCTCTTGAATCTGTTCTGTGTTACATAATACGGAAGTTCTTCTAAAGTGTGTCTACCTACAATATGTCTTCTTTGACATGTTCATAATATGGGTATCTGAAACTTCTGCTGCTGATACTGTTAAAACTAAGGATTTCATGATCCCTTGCTTTCTGGGTCTTAAAAACATCTTTATTTACTTTCTAATCGATACCCATCATGCAACCTTCAGCTACTCTGGCGTTTAGGTTGCTATCTGTGTTAGATTGATCTAAGTCCAGCTGCTGGAACTTACAACCAGTTCCTAATACTAGCTATACATCTAGCAATTTATTTGCATGAAATATTTAGATGGAATATGAACATGTTTCATGAGATAAACAAGAATAACAACATCAAGTAGGGAAGAGATGCCATGATTGGTCCTAGGATAGATAATAAGACGCCAAACATTAAGCTTCAGAAGTTTATCCCTCCTCTTAAACCCGTGCTGTTTCTAGAATAGACAATGAACAGACCTCAGAAGTCTATGGTAAATTTACTACTGTAGCTCTGGCTGCCAGATTTTTCACTAAGAAAAAGCATATATATCCTACCTTGCTGACCATCTGTAGATGCTTCTTAGTTCTCTACAAAACTGTCTGCACTCTGTCACCATGCTTCCAGTGCTTAGTAGACCAGAAGTATAGGATAATACTAAACTATCCAATCAGGTGGACACCATTTATTGAAACAAGTACCATTTTGAATGTGTTGAAACAAGTCCTAGACACCTTGTCTGATGTTTTACAGTAGAATGTCTAGGAATGTTATGCCTAGATGATTCTTCACTGAGGTTTTACTAGCAGGTGGGACGATTATTCCTGATTAAAAACAAGTAGTATGTTTTCAGCTAACTCTTTTACTAAGAAGCATGCTTATGCTATTACTGCCACCTAAAACAGGCAAGCTCATTTTTTCCATGTATATCACGTATCACTTCTGTTCTCAGGTGATAACCAGTTTGAATGACAGATGCGGTCTTAATTCAAGCTGTACAGTCCTTTTATATCCTAGATTAGACATTTTCTATTATTCTAGATTCAGAAATGCATCTACAAGCTAATTAGTCAAATGGATTTTTTTATTTATTTTTCCATCTGTGAGCTTAGCAACTGATATATGCGGTCTGATGGTGAAGATCTCAGCTTCTATCGAAGGCATTTGATGATTCAATCAAATTCAATTTTAGTTTGTTGGAGAAGTAGAGATGTTGGGTTTCATAAATCTTGATCCTCTTAAAGTTCACTAATAATTGTCAATAGCTGATGAGAAATAGAAGCTTTTATAATATGAACATGGGACCTCTTTGGTTCCATGATGAATATCATGCATTCTGAGTTGACTGCGGGAATATTGTAGATATAGGGCTAATGTTTGCATTTTTTTAATGAATTTGTAGATCCAAGTTTAGAATATACAAGGCCTTGACTTCAGAATAGATTTGAACAAGTTGTCTCATTACTTCTAATATCTCCGCTTCTGTCAGATATGCATATTCAGATGAAGTAGGCGAAGACTTCGAGAAAGAGGATACTCTAATACTCACAAAGCCGGCTAACACCATACACTCAAAGGACATTCGGAGTTCTTCACCCTTCCCAGATGCTAGAACAACACAAAGCGGCGATCCCTTGTCCCTCAATGAGGATACCGAAGAAGATAAAAGGGAGTAGTCAGTGAGCGTCTGCTCTGACCAAATGGTTGTCCAGTGGAAAAAGTGCTATCTGCTTGTCTCGGATTTCATGAGAATGTCTCAGCTTCCCTGGCCCTCTGAATATTATGTGGTAGTGAAAACAGATTTTGGGATGGAAAGTGCAGATGGAGAAGTCAAGGAAGATGATGTCGCCATTTCTTCAATTGTTGTATGTCTACCAACAGCTAGCATACGGGAGTGAAAAAGAGGATTATACGTTTTGGTCATTAATTACAAGAGCCTGTTAGTAATCTACAAAGACTATTAAGTAGAAGGAATAGTGGAATCCATAACCACCTCCCTTGTTTTTGATATTGCATTTGATTGGCTGGTCATATCTTTTCTGAAATAATAATAGCTTTTAGCAGTTCAATGAAAAATCTCAGCAAAGGGGAGTGCTATTACCGAAAAATGGAGTGCAGATACCAATTCTCGTTACTGAGGATCTGAACTGTTCATCTTAGATGGGCTACGCACCAGAATCTGTACTGTTGGCCTACGATCATCTAATAGATGATATCTTTAGAAATTTAGATTGCTAAGATAATTTTCTTGGGCCCACAATTTTGATTTGAGAATGAGGTGATTCGTGGTTTCCCACTTTTATTCAGGCGAGTTTTTCTCACATTAATGGGCATTTGATATTTTAAGTAAAAAAAGTCATTTGCCGTTAGTTCTTATTAATTAGTGTTAAAATTCAAGCTTCTTTTTACAAATAGGTCAAAGTAGAGGCCCCTTGTTGTAAATATGCCCAATAATATTAGGAGAAAGATATATTAAATCTTGTTCTGCCTTCACAAATCATAGTCTTATAACCATACGACCAGAGAAAATATTGGTAGGCCCCCCATCTGTAGCAAGATCCGATCATTGAATGGATGAGGTGCACCAATATTTGCAGCCTCTTGTTTCCCGTGAAAATTATGCGCATCCATTTCTGTTTACATTAGAACAAGGTATCCGAGAGTGTAATCAGTAACGGATTTATCTAACCCTACAAAGTACTCGTGGGGACCCAAATGATGGTGATCCAAACCATTCCCTTGATGTGCTGCTATTGCTACTACTAGTGTTTGGTTTTCTAGCCCATGTAATCAATAAATGAGATAGTAGTATACAGATGTCCATTCATGTTAATGTCCTAGAATGGGGTGGGTGGGGTGGAAGTATACCTGAAACCATGGAGTTGAGACTTGAGACCACACGGACTTGAAAGAAGAAAAAGAACACCTCAGGGACAACTGATTTTCCCAAAGCCATCACTTGTTCCTGTGTGTGTGTGTGTGTGTGTGTGTGTGTGTGTGTGTGTGTGTGTGAGAGAGAGAGAGAGAGAGAGAGAGAGAGAGAGAGAGAGAGAGAGGGAATCAAAAGGAGAAATCAGAGATAATGTGAGGTCTGGGCTAGCATCATTATATAATAAACACTAGAGGGCAGATGCTTTGTTTGTCTCTCATTAGGAGACTGTAAGTCCTACTAGGTTGAAGTTGTGGTGAGAACTGGGAGCTAGTAGCATAACCATCAAGGTACTACTATCCATTGAGATGACAAGTGGAATGGTACTACTATCAAATTACTCCTAGTAACTTACTAGTATAGATTGCAGAAAAAAATTCACTAAGAAGTAGGAGCATACAATAATGGATCAATTTATTCAACAAGATTTGTTCAGATCGGACTACGATGAATGGCATTGGTCTGACCTCGATTGAATGATTGAATACCATCAAGGTACTACTATTCTTTGGTGGATATGTAGTATGGACTCTTAGATACTTGTAGCATAACCATTAAGGTACTACTATCCATTGAGTTCATATGTAAGATGGTACTGCAAGAGACGTATAAGTGTTAGACATATCAATACGGTTAGCCCGGTCTCTATAAACTTAAGCTTTTATGTCAAATGATAGTCCGGCATAGTATCAGAGCCTTATTGACATAAAGGTTGTGAGTTAGAAATCTAAGAGAAGTTAATACAGCATAGAAGAGGGTCAGGTCAAATGGTAATCCTACAAGAATTAACATGGCATGGATGATTCTTTAAAATGGTTCTTAATTTTTGTTGGGGGAATACCAAACGAAAATTTGTCGATCAAGGGTGTAAATAACGTCATCCAATGGATGCTAAATCAGCGGAAATATGTTGTTGCCTAAACAAAATTTTGGAAAGAGAGATGATCAGAGATATGTGAGCCTGTGAGGTCCTAATTTTGCCACTAGAGTTGGGGCTCCAGGTACAATGATGTAGATGGGAACATAACTCTTACACCATTTAGCAAATGTCTAACGAGGCTTGCCTTCAACTTCGGCAAGTTCCAATCAAAGGTAGTTCATATTCTGGATGTGAATGCTTAGAGAGATTGATGTTGAAGCACGTGGATGAATCTGAGAATGATGCTACAAGATCGATGATTGGGAATGATGCTATCTTGCTGGATAAGATGGAAGTTACCGTACAGTGCCTCACTTTAACATGGTCGGCTTCACCTTTGGTTGATTGATGGTCATAATTTTCAGAACGGCTGAAATTTTTTCAATGGGCATGAAAATTTACATTTAACCTATGAACGGCTTAGATCCACAAAAACTCATCAGTATACATGAGAAAAACATAGTGTCTACTCCTTTCACGCTGCCTTTGAGTATGGACTTTTACTGGGACTCTGTATGTGTTAACATTACAACTATAGAAGAGGCTTTTAAAGTCAATATAAAGAAGTCGTTGTTTTAACAACAACAACAAAAAACTTTAAAAATAAAAACTTAAGAAGTCGTTTAATAAAAAATAGCTTCTTTAATCTATGGGATTGATGTATTTTTTCACGAGAAAAGACTTTACGCCACTCGCTTTGTTACCGAGACGGTTGACTCGGAATTGCATGGTTTTAACCCCATGGCTTTAATAACACTGATTTCTCTTGATTGTGTGCTTCGTCCATAGGAGACCGTCAGATATTGGAACCAAGCCAAAGGGACATCTCATCTTCAAGATATAGTCCATAAAAAATCAATGGTCTACAATTATTTAAAAAAACCTTAAACAAGACCCATCAACCACGGGTCTAGAGACATCGAATCATGACAAAGTCAGCGTCTGATCAACCGATTTGATCATGCAGACTCATCACAAGTGAGCCCAAAATTGTTCCTTGCTTTGCTTGAGCAACTTGTTTCATCTCTGTAGGTAGTACAACACAAATAAGTAAGAGGTAGACAACCATGGACATCCGAAGAATTAACAGAATCACCATCTTCTTCGCCTTTGCCGCATCTGCCACCATAACTGTTCTCATCGACAGCTTCAGTAGGGCCTCCGGCTCCAGAAGGTTGGCCATTTTCTTCACTGAAGAAAGAACCAAGAGGCACTCCCTCTCCCTTGAATACCTTCGTATTCTTGTCTTGCCTACCTTGCGTCAAATGTGCTGGAGGGGTATGATCTATTACTCTTTCACGTAAACTCCCATGCAATATATATAAGCAGCGGCAATTTCAACTCTTTAATAAAGAGTAGGTCATATTTGATTGGTCAAGAAAAAGTAAAAATTAAAAAAAATTAAAGAAAAGAGTAGGAACTTTTTTCCCATGTCACTACTCTTTACACCTGCAACTCCTTACTAAAATTACTACTCATGTTAAGAGGTACTATAAATTGACAAGATCTCTACATAGATCTTCAAAATGTAAGCGGCCTCCCGGATCAATCAATGGTCTTGATTTTATATAGATAATGCAGCAACGAGGAGCAGGTACAGTTGGGTAGGCTCTATATCCTATGTTTTTGCTTTGTCCAAAGCCTATTTCCAACTAATAGAAAAGAAATGCCAAACGGACACACCTCCTTAGAAAGGCACCACTTTTCCATGTAGGCGCCCTACATTGGATGCTCGACCATTCATCAAATCGGTCCCATGTCTAGTAGAAGGAAAATCAGGTTGACGGGACAGTTTTAGCTTCCAAAGGACCGTGCTTTTGGGAGTTGAATCCATACTGTTGTTTTCTCGCCTGTCCTTTTCCTGCCATTAAGATACAATCTTTCTGTCTGTTTGTTGAACTGGTGGCATCTTGGATTTTCTTGCTTGATATTAGCAGCCTTAGACGTCAATGGTATATAAAATAGAAGGGATAGATAAAGGTCTTGAGGATTTATCTTGTCAATGTTGGAACAGTTTTTAAGGGTGTTGTAGTGCTGCCAATGGCGAAGGGATTAAGAACACTATACATGAATAAGTTTATCTTGTTTTGTTATTATGTTGGCAAATAGACCCACTTAGAGATCCAGCTTCTGGAAAGAAAGGGCAGCCCTGGTGCACAAAGTTCTCGTGTATGCGGGTATGAAGAAGAGGCGGAACTTTACGCCTTAAATCCGTGACCTTAAGGTCCCACGACAACAACTTTACTATTATATCAAGGTTCCCTTTCACATCCAGCTTTTGGCTAAGTGCTAAAATTGTTGGTCTCAAGCCGGAATAAGCTATCCTTCATGTTGGAATAAGCCATCCTTCATGATGCTTCATTGGACTACCTCAAGTAGGAATACTTTTCCATATATTGCTTAACGTCCAAGGTACTTCTAAATATATACTATACATTAAACAGATTCCTCTTTCCACTTCTAAGGATTGTTTAAAAAGCAAATTTCATATAGTTCTGGTTAAAATTTTGCGCATATTAAACAAATTATTCTCCTATTTATAACAGTGGTTAAAAAAGCTGCATTTGCTACAGTTTTGGTTGAAATTTTTTATGTGGCCCCAAAGTATATATTCTTATTAAAATAATTTGTTTATACCCTGATCCTTTAAATTTTTTTCTAAGTAATTGTATCGTTTGGTTTCTTCTCTCTCTCTCTCTCTCTCTCTCCATTTTCACTCTAAAAGATCAATTATTATAATTTCATTTTCACTAGTTAAAGTTTTTTTGCCCACTTTTCTCTTATCCTCTTTATCTTGCTTAGTCGTGCATAATATGTGCTTTTCTAGTAATGATCTTAATAAAATTAACTAGTAATTTGCCCTGTGCAATTTACAAGGTGACCCATTCATTTATTAATCCAAATCACTAATTTAAGTAGGACATGCTTCTTTGAAAAATAAGCACTAATCAATTGGTTCTATTATTTTAAAAGTAAAATGAATAAATTTAGAACTTCTAATCATAAAAGACTATTTCCTTACTATTTGCAATAACTAATGTAGAGAAGAAGAGAATACACACACACACACAAGAAATTTCCTAGGTAAAATATAAACCAAGTTAAGGAGTTTTATATTTATATATTACTATTAATTATATAAATAAATATTATCATATAACTCATTTCCTCTTATTTTTTACGATACCAATTAATATATCTTTGCAAACTTAAAAAGCCACCCACTACTCTTGGTCTACTTAATAATGAAGTTATTGATTACTATCTTTTAATAAAGAAACCTCCTATTCCTCCCTTATGTCTGCCTCTGGCCAACTAGATGTCTGTCTATGTGCATGTGTAAATTACTCGTTATACATTAAGCAAATTTGATCTTTTTTAGCCTTGTACTTCTCACTTAAGCCACCTAAGCATTCTTCCTAGAACGCCTTTTATTTGTTAACATTAATATAGACTATTAGATGGATATCATTGATCGTTAAGGTGTGGTTCATGTTCCTTTGTTTACATTAAATTTATTTGTTTAAATTAATATAAACTTGTGAAATAGAAATTGGTAAAATCTACAAAATGATTTTAGAAAAGGTTAGAGATAAGAAAGATATTTAAAGAGTTGACATGAGATAAAAAAGAAAGGTAAAACCTCTAGGGACCCATTTGTCCAACTAATAAGGTAGGATAAAAGAAAAATAATTAAAATTTTAAATTTACCTATATGATACAAGGAGAGGCTTTTAACTTCTAAGTGCTCAAAGAAAAATATTTTAAGAGAGAGAGAGAGAGAGAGAGAGAGAGAGAGAGAGAGAGAGAGAGAGAGAGAGAGAGAGAGAGAGAGAGAGAGTGTGTGTGTGTGTGTGTTTACATTAATACATAGCATTAGATGGATGGCTTTTTTATCATTAAGATGAGGTTCATATTTGTTAGTTTTCATTAATGTAGATATTTATTTATTTACATTAGTATAAACTATTAGATGGGCAGCTTTGATTACCAATTTAAAAATGATACAATATAATATAATAGATTAAAAAGAAAGAAAGATTTTTGGATTAGAAGTAGATAAATAGGATAGATTAGGGAGAAAAGATATTTTAGGAATTCAAGTGGAACCTACTACGTGAAAAATAATCATTTAAGCTTAATATTATAATATGAGAATAACTAAAGTTAGAAGAAGATAAGTGCAAAAGATTAGAGAGAGAAACATTTTAGGGTTTGTAACAGATAAAAAGGATAGAAAACTTTAAAAAGAAAAAAAAATAAGGATACATATAAATGAAAAAAGTGTATGTAGCAAAATAACGTGTTAGATGAAAAACTATATTTGCTTTAATGTATAGTAGATGCCACACAATTTGGCATAGTAGCCTAAGTATTTTAATCTTCATTATGATGATTTATATGAAATGAGAAAATAGACTCTAGGTAGTTTTCTTTCTTTCCTTCATAATTCTTCTTTGTAACAAAAGGAAAAAAAATATTTTAGGTTTAAAGCTATATAAAAATAGGCCAAAAGCTGTTCACAGACAAGAAGACATCTATCCTCATTAAACTTGGTCAAAGGTTCAAGATTGCACTTTTCCCTTATTGAAAATTTCAAGTAAATTTAGAAATTAAATACTAAGTTCTAGGTAGTTTACTTTATAGCTCGTTGTTATAAAAAATAGTATCAATAATAACAAAACAAAAGTAACAAGCTACATGAGAATAGGATGAACGCAATAATATAAGACTGCTCCAACAGAAAGATGTATATTTCACTAAGTGAAAACAAATGGGAAGCACTTTCTCGAGTGATCGGCCCGATTTGTGTCATAGACCATGCAATTGAATGCTAGTGATATATATTTGGTCTGCTAGGTATAAATTTTACAATGGCAAGCAGACATTTGATCGGTTGTATTTGAACGGTTTAGATCACTAGAAAGCTAGGCGCTATTTGTACATTTATTGCCATTATTTTCTTCAGCATTATTGAGAACTCTTCTATTATGAATGTCATTCTTTAATGATCTAAATTATTTATCTACTAAAGCTAAAGTACATCAAAAGCATTATACCCCTTCATTCAAAAAAGTTGGTGGGCTACGACTCCCAGCATTGATAAACACTGTGGACTAAGATTCTTGAAGGTCTTATAATTCCCAAAGACTATATTGTTTATAATTTCCGGCATAATTTTCGAAAGATCTAATTACTTCATCTTATTTGGACTCTTTCAGATTACATGAAGAACAAAATATCTCCCGTAAATGCTTGTAGCTTGTATTTCTTTGTGATTTAAATCTAACCATCGATATTTGATAATAAAAATGTAAATTGGTTCAACTCATTTAATTAGTGTCCCAGGCTAAAAATAGAAAGTCCAGCAAGATAAACACCTTGGATCTGAGTAAACCTAGAAAAAAAGCCAGCATTAAAAAAGATACTGCCTTTAGCATTTCAAAAAATCAGAACTCTTGATTTTTGGCCAATATACTGCCAGTTCGTATGACTTTTACGTATCACGGGCACCGGAAGTCGACCCATCCGATGAATTACTCGAGCCTGTCTGATGAATCTGGATAGTTGATTTGTTCTTTACCGTCCGTTTAAAGGACAAAACTGACGGTACATCGAGTTCCAAACAAAGCTGGATTATCATGCATGACTCTTCTGCAGCACGGCGTAGAAGATGAACGGTACGGATCGTTGAAAAAGCATGGACCCACCTGGAATAGCACATTCAAGTATTTGCATTCCACATTCGGCAATAAAATTGGGATCCAAAATGGAAAAAACTAACCCTTTGCCTCTCAAATACATATTCAATCTCTTTAACGTAAATAATCAAGTACTACTGACGACTAGTATCGACGCAAACCACACCATATCACGTTGGCCTGTGCTTCATCTCCTTGGGCCAAAGTTTCAATCCAGATCGTCTATCTTAGTCCAATTTGATCACCCGATCAGAATCGCAGGGACAATGATGCCAGCAAAGTAGCTCCTAGAAGCGTAACGAGAGCGACGGAAGGCCGGCAAGTGTTGGCAGCTCCTTTGTGCTGGCGGTGCGCTGCAGCGGCGGCAGCACCTGCTCCGCCAGCCACAATCAAAGGGGTAGTTCCACCGCCTGTGTTAGGTGTCTTGGGTTCGTTGGAACCACCAGCTGGCTTACCACCAGATCCACCACCATGTGCTCCACCACCAGAAGATCCGCCGCGAGCTCCAGCACCGGCGCCACTGGCGGACAACATCAATGTAGTATGTTCACCAATTTCCTGCATGTGTGCTGGAAGAGCACGATCGGGCCAGTCCTGTTAACTACCACTGCTGTTTCTACTTCCTATGTCATATAGTAAATACTATACTGTATACAAGAGAATGCTAAACGGATGAACAAATCATGTGATAAAAGCATGGAATAATGCGGATGTTTCCAGTGTGGAAGATTATTCATCCAGAGGATGTTGGACCACAAGATGAACGGTCTGGATAGTCTTACTCTTATAATTGAGAGTGTGATATCGATGATATATATGAGATTCTTCTCGTCAATGAAAAATAGTATGATCAGTAAAAATAAAGGACAGCCCTGGTATACAAGATCCTCCTACGCAGGGTCTAAGAAAAGGACGGACGTCAAGAGTTAATAATATACAATTTTACCTTGCATTTTTACAAGAGATTGTTTCCTCGCTTTGAACCAGCATCAGTACTAATGTAAAAAATAAACACTCAAACTTTTCTTGAATAATTCAAAAGTTCTTCCTTATTTCCAATTCAGACTAGATCTGCCAACTTAAACATTATAAAATTAAACTCAAAAAATAATTTATCCAATTCTCAACTATTTTTTATTAATGTTATAGAAAAATACATTAAAAGAAATTTTAAATTAAACCTTATTATTTTTTCCCATTTTCATTTTTCAAAATTTACCATCTTTATTTTGCCGACTCATTTGGGAATCGAACTTTGCAAATATAATTAGTACATCCACAAACCACAAAAGTGACCCCTTGTCATTATCTAGAATTCCTAGTTATCCTATGAATTTTAGTGGCAAGTAATTTTAGTTCTAAATCGGGTATTCCTTATCCACACTTTTAAAAGTTTTCTTATTCCAATTTGTTTACAAAAGCACTTTAATAAAGAAGAATAAAGAATGAGTACTCTGCCAACAACAAATGTCAGGTGGGTGAAGATGCAGATTAAGTCACTACTTTCTCTTTTGGCTGGGGACTCAATTGAGAACGACTGATTTGCTTTGTAAAAAGAGGGGAAAAAAAGTTTCCTAATCAAGACAAATAATTTGATAGACTTCTTATTTGGATGATACACGTTCATCTTGTGTAGTCTGATTTATTTGGACTAACTGCAGTCATTGGATACTTCTAACTTATAATTTTTTAATTAAAAATTTAATGATCATAATTAATAAAGCCAAAATATAACAGCAGCATCATTTAATTATCATGAATTTCGGTAACTAAGAATCCAAGGTAGGCTGAACGTGACGAATGAATCAGATCATGTAAATATAAGGTCCATCAAACTGCATGATACTTCTGCGTCTCAAATTGGTTTTAAAAAATACAGCAAATCAGAGATGGCGGATTGCTTTACAAATTTTCAAAACAGTGGCCCAGAAATTGTCATTGGATTGTTTCTCCTTTCTCTTACATATAAAACAAATGGACAGTAAGATGATGCAAACACACAGAAAAATCTCAGTCCAGTGGGCTAGCCAAGAAATCCTTGAAAGACAGAAGTTCTTTCTGAGAAGGGGAGCTTTGGCGCAATGTAAAAGTTGTCATTGTGTGACCTTGAGATCACGGGCTCAAGGGGTAGAAACAACCTCTTGCAAATGCAAAATAAGGCTGTGTACTTTAGGCCTGGTCCGTCTTTTCTCTTTCATAGATGGGAGCTTCGTGCACTGGAGCTGCCCTTTTACAGAAGTTCTTTCTGACAAACCCATCTTCTTTTCCCTCAATTCTTTGCTGGCTTTGATCCAGATACAGGTATTGATTGGATCAAGAAAGGAACAAAGAAATGGGTTTTCATCTCTCAAATTGTTCTATTCAGATGCCCATAAATCACCCACAAACTTGAATAACGAAGAAAAGGAATAGAGAAAGAAGATACCTGAAACCATGGCTTCCCGTAAGAGAGAGAGGTGGAGATGAAAGCAGAGAAAGAGAACCATAAAGACTGCTGGTTTGTTGATCGCCATTACTTGTTTCGACTTGAGAGAGAGAGAGAGAAAGTCGGCCTTAGAACGAGAAAATGGGGAAGCGTAAGGTCCAGGAGAGCATCTTTTATAGTATCCCTTCCGAAAAGGTTAACGGCCTATCTCAGGAAACTTTCGTCGAACGGGTGACTGAAATCTGGAGGTTCTGGACTCTGAGCTTCCTTTACTAACTCGGCGACACGTAACTCACTTGCTCCGCGTGGCTCGCGGTCCCGCTGAGATGTTTGTCGGCTGCTTGGTACGCGGAAGTCTCAGCAGGAACGCCACGAGTGTGACCATCTGGCAAGTTTGGCGTAACGTCTGCGTTTGCATTGAATCGTCCACCTTTCATCGGGTTGATTTCTCGATAAGCTGCTCTGAGACGACACGAGAGAGATCGGGCTTGGGATGATTTGAGTTGAGTTAAGATTAACTAAATATTAAAAATATCACCAAAGCTGTATTGAGATGAGATGAGATGGTTCAGATAATATGACATGGCTCCCTTTCGTCACAAAGCACTAAAGAGAGGAGGGATGAATTTTGAGATAAAAAATAAGAGAAATGCAAGCCACTAATAGCTGAAATGAGATTTGAATTTTTTATTTAATCTCAATTAGCACTAACAATTGGCATGGAATGGTTTTAATCTCATCTCAAACACCTTTAAAAGTAAGATGAGGAGATATTATATTAGCTCAAGCACTACTTAGCAGTCATATGACTTGTATCTCACCTAAGTCAGATTGTCTCCTCTCGAGCGCCACTGTGTCATTAAAATCCAAATGGACTTACACTTACTGAAAGTACATGTGGTGCTCAGAAGACTGATATGGACTTTTCTCCTAGCACATCTTCTATTACATGTGAGGCCTCTTGCCTAAACTTTTTGTTGTAATAAAGATATAAGTGATTGAATAGGCCTTTTTTTTTTTTTTTTTTACAGGCGAAGAATTGTAGAGCAAATCACTTGTAAACTCTCCGTCATACGCACTCTAAATCTAATCCCGACCTAAAGAGAGTGAACGCGGAGACTAACCCTGCGATCTAAGGACATTCGTGAGATGTGGAGCTGTCTATAAGACTATAACCAACTGAGCTAGAGATTCATTGGCAGTGATTGAATAAGCGTAATTACTAACTAGATTCAAAAACACCTATTTGGACTTGCAGCAGATGATATGCTATTTTCCACTGTCTGGTTCATAATGAGGATGGTGCCAGACAGTTATAAACGAGCTTTCATCTGGAAGAGGTGCATAATATGCATTGGAAAATAGAAGTGGAGCGTTGCGGCTCTTATAATTTTTGGGCTATTCATTTCGTTCATAAATTTCGCTAGCTCGTTAGATGGCAATGCCAAAAATCTACTATACTTCCACGAGTTAAGAAGCAACTTGAGAAGTAGAAGATGAAATGAGATGTCGTTTTTTTGAGTTATTTAGATAATATTACTATACCCTCCCGAAGTTTTGAGGATGAAATTTTTTTGTAAGGGGGAGTGAGTGTAATACCAACGAATATGTAAAACTCTTATTATATATAAGAAAGTCACAAAAAATAAGGTTTTTTTTTTCTTTACATTTTATATCTTAACCTTAGGAAAGATTAAGTGCGAAGATTCGTCTTAACTCTTAGCAAGATATAGTTACGAGGACATTAACCTTGTAAAGGAGAGAATGAATCACTTAAAAGCTTGGGTAAGAACAAAGGAATGAGAAGCTCTAGGTAGTTAATGACAAACATTAAGTAATTGGAGTGTTAAAATGATGGAATATGAGGTTAATTAAAGAGAGTAGAAAGATGAGTATTTGGACTGCTTAGCTTGCATATGTTTCGTACCCTTAAGTGAAAATGTCAATAACAATCAAACTTAAGTGGAAATGATAATAAAGAACCAAACTTAATTGGGAGATAATAGAAACCAAACTTAGGTGAGAAAAGAGAAGGAGAAAAACTGAACTTAAGTTCCATACCTTTTCTCAATACATATTTCACATTAGGGCTAAAAGTGGAAAGGGGAGAAAACATGAGTGGGCTAGAAAAAGAGGAAAATGAATTGAAATTGCTACCTTGAAGGAAATAATGAAGAGCAAACCTGCTTGGAAGAATAATGGTTGAAGGAGGTTGTGATGAGTGAGAGCAGCTACCAACAAAGAAGAGAAGAAAAGTTTTAGCTTAAAAAGTAGCTGGTCGTGTGGAGCCATGACTACAGGAATAGCAGGCAGCATGTTGGTAAAAACTTGTAGTTACCCTCAAAATCAAAGTGATTTGAGTGCCCTAGGGTGGTGGCAAATGGAGATTGAGTGGAAGCAAGGATTTGGGTATAAGAGAGGGTAAAAATCTAGATGTACTAAAGCCCAAATGTGGAACAAGATGGCACCCATTGCTGGTTGACTGCATAACCAACAAGGAACACAAATTTTGCATCCAATACCCTCTTTGAATTGAGTTAGTGATGATCATAAGCAAGTAGGAAAGCAAAGGGAGTGTGTGAGTATCCAAACGGTAGGGGTTTTAAGTTGGAATGAAGTTAATGCCAGCTTGCCTAGCTTGAAATGTGTAAGCATTTTAAGAATCTGCAAAAATCTCTATTTCTAACCTACACATGTGACTTATTTAATTCTCATGTTCTATGGTTTTGTAGTTGAATTTGGCACAAAATATTACATTGGTCATCTGTATTTGCTTATTGCTTGCTTATGTTTGAAAGATCATGATTGTTAGGGAGATACGTATGAAGTTATGCTTTTAGTGATTGTTTCTAACATCTATCTGTAAGTTATGAAAACTTCACTCTTTAAGGATTTTGCTTAGAATAGAGTTAAATTTTCACATGGATATCTTTTAACTACATATTATATACTTGTTGTTGGATGATGATGATTAGTTATGGGTTTTAACACAAGGAACATGGATTTTAACTCTATCGGCAAAACTCAATTTTTGTTGAAAGTTCTCAATTTTCATGCTAAACAAGTTATAACTTAGTTTCTGTGGGATTTTCTTTAAGAGAACTTCAATTTATATGTAATAAATGGATTTCCAATTTTTTCAAGTCATTCTATCAATTATATGTTATGAATGTTCTAATCATGGTTTTCTTATAATCAGTAAAATACTATTCACGAGGATTGCAAAATGTTATATGCATTCCTAGCTTCTTTTACCTTAGAAACATGTTGGAATTGTCATGGTAGGAGTTGGGATGTGATGGCTATGACTATGACTATGACTATGGGTAAACTAGGAAGTAAATTGGGAGGGTTTTAGCACGTGTTTTAAGCAAGGGATTGAGATGTCTCACATCTGCCCTGTTTGGACAAGAATGAGATGTCCAGTCCTTCTTGAAGTGCGCTTGGGTTTTGACCTAGGCAAAGCTTGGATTATTGAAGGAAAATGTTTCTAACACATTGGCCTTGAAGGGGAATTGAATGTAGAGGTGATTCCTATACTCACTTAGGGTGTTTCATGCCAAAATTCTGACACAAATTTTCCGTAGAAATCTATAGAAAATTAACATTCAAAGTTGGCATGGAATGGCTGGTCTTTTATTCTCTTTTGTGCTTGAATGTTGGAGGGCTTAGAGTGGAGTAAGTGTGGATGCTTGGGGACAAGTTTTGGCTTGATTCTCATTAAGTCCAAGAGGTAAAAACTTAAACAAATGCATGTATATACTTGCAGATTTTTTATGTGCTTTCTAATGTGAAAAACAAATAAAGAATGAGGCATGTGTATTTATGAACAATGAGACTTGAGTGCTAGTTGTTTAGGCCTAAAACAAGTGAACTAGTAAGCTACCCCTCAAGTGGTAAACCACTTGCCTATGTCTCTAAAATGGGGCAACATCTTGGAGCTCAAATTTCCATTAGCAAAATACGAACTTGATGTCTAGGATTATGCCTCACTTTGCATAGTATTTGGCAAGGGAAAAAGTGCAAACAATGGTGACCATAACTTAGCTAATTAAGCAACAAAAGACCTAAAGAAAAGAGACTTAAAGGTGGCCTAATGAGGAGGTCTACTTGAGGGTTGTACACCTTTAGGCAAATGGTAATACAAGATAAAGAAAATAGGTGAAATAAGACTCCACCTCAGGAATTATTGCCCAAAGTAGAGGGCTTAGTTACACTCAACCTAGAGTAGGCTAAGAGCATCCATCAACCTACTAGAACTTCAAAATCAAATCTTTAGGTAGACCTAGCACATGCTCGATAAATTTAACCATATTAACCTACAACGCCTACTAAAAATCGACATGGACAAGACACGTCAAGACATATAAAAAGGATTTTCCTAGTGAATGCTTTAAGTTGTATCTCTTAATTGTTGAATAGCAGTAATTGCCTACATAAAGCTAAAGTGTTTCATTCATATTTATCTGGATATATATGTGCTATGTGATATTTAGAATCATGCAAGTAAATGGTGCTTTACTTATATCCTGAGAAAATAAGAATGTATGGATAAATGTGAATTATTATGGGAATGGGTAAAACTCATTGGAAATTGCGTTGATGCTTGTATGAAAGGCACATAAACAATTAATGGTTCTTTAACAAGGTACATTGAACTTGGAATTACTTAAGATTTTTCATTTTTTCTTTTTATGAGATGGCTTTAAAACCTAACCTTTCCTTTTATCAAGTTGTACTTGAGGAGGAAGGTGATATGTTGATATGATCGAATGTTTTTAAGGCAAGCACTCACAGAGTAGCTATAATGCCTGAGAGGTTTTGAATTGATATTAGGAAAAACCACTTGATTGTGGCTAGATTAAGCAAACCGTGAGGTGTTTGCTCACTAAGTAGTTTGTAAGGCTTGATGATGGTCTAGGAGCATTGGGCCATGGCCTAGGAGTGTTGGACATGATGTATGATTGATGTCTAGGAGTGCGAGACTTGTCTAGGAACGTTTTGGCAGTATATGATATAATGTGTTAGAAGGGAGGTCTCTACTAATAGGACATGTGTGCTAGTGTTCTTGCGATAGGGCTAAAAGGGTCGCCCTGCACACGAGCGCTGGAATTGCATGGTTTTAAGAGCATGATTGTAAAAACATTGATTAGATTTTCTTATTTGAGCATCATTATTGCATTCTTACTTCGAGAGTTTATCGATCGAGGTCTCCATGATGAATCAGGTCATGTTTAGTTCTTATATGTTTCCATGCATCATTATATTTATATTAGAATTGAGATCGACATTTAATTTGAATCATATTTGTGGTCATACCTCTTTAAGTTAAAACTTAATATGAAAAATTGATTTATCCCTACGATAGTCATGTAATGGTATAGCATGTATTAGTACTATTGAGCTATTTGATTATTTAAATATTTCATATTACTAAAAGCCTTGTAATTAAGAGTATTGGTAGCACTATCTTTATTCCAAGGTAAGTGACATGTGCTCACCCCCTACAAACATTCCTAGTGATCCATGAGGAGTCACGAGGTAGAAGAGGAGGAAACTAGAAAACTTCACAAATAGAATAATCTTTGAAAAAGAGTGCATCTACCTAGCTAGACTCAATATGAGAGAAAATGATAGATAATCCCTGAAACATTTAAATTTCAAAGTAAGCATGGCAATTTTGCAGCTCTCAATGGCAAAGTGTCTCTTATGTAGTATTATTGAACATGTTAATGATACATCCTCCTATTTACAGCATTTTCAACCCCTTCTGTTTGTGTTTCTCTTAGAGTTTTTATGGTAAGGCAAATGAAAAGGTTGGTCCATAATTTGTAAACTAAGTACTGAACATACGACTACAAATGCAAGTGAGTATCTC
Source organism: Warburgia ugandensis (assembly GCA_035236585.1). Classification (NCBI taxonomy): domain Eukaryota; kingdom Viridiplantae; phylum Streptophyta; class Magnoliopsida; order Canellales; family Canellaceae; genus Warburgia; species Warburgia ugandensis. The sequence continues at coordinate 2,319,349 of CP141126.1, forward strand.
ACTTGGGTGACATGAGTTCAAGGCTATGCACATGTTTTGCCTCCAATTCAAAAAAATTATGTCAATGTCGCACTACTCTGTCTTAACCATCAAGTGCTCTGGATAGTATCATTCACCTTTGTTTTATTAACATGGATGTGCAAAATAGGGGTCGTTTTTAATAACTTGAATGTGTAACAACCTTTAATTTTGAGTTAATTATATTTAGTTATATTATATTATAATTAAATTTAAAAATTAAATTATGTGAAAATTAAATTTTATGAAAGTGACCCTTTTGAAATCTCTAAATTTATACTTAAGGTTATAAAAACTAAAATGTACGTGTCAATTTTAATGACATTAATTTTGCAAGAAACGGATAACAAGGTGTAAAAGTTTAAAAAATTTACTAATTTAAAAGGAGGCCAAAATTGATAACGGCATTCTTCTGTTTTGTCTGTTTGTGGGCTGCGGCAATTGAAAACGGGACAAAATGGGGAGGATACCAGAAAGAGAAAACCTTAGCGACCCACCCCCTCCGTGTCACCGGCACCGGTGCACAGCCCTATGCTGCTCAGACTTGCCCAGCACTAGCGTGTAGCCCCTGTTCGATCTCTCCTTCTCGGCACCGGCGTGCACCCCTGTTTTCTCTCTCTCCAGCGCAGCCCAGCTGATCGAGCTAGCCTATACGCTTGCGCTCCACAGCTGTTTTGACGGGCTGCGCCCCATTTCTACAGATCTCATTACGACAGCACCTGATTGTACTGCCATAGCCTATCTCCACGATCTTTGATACTCAGAATCTTAACACTTAGGCTGTTGCCTCCGCTAACCGACTCCACAATCCCTAGTGGTTTAGTGAGGCATGTTGGCTGCCAATGGAGTTGTTTGGCAATTGCAAGGGGCGGTAATTGATGCATCTGTCTTCTGCCAACCATCAACATATTGTACTTACCTTGTTTAGACCGATCCGTAGAGCAGTAATTATTTCGATTCTTACGACATTTTGGTATGCTTCAGGCTCGGCATACGGCTCGGCATACAAAGTTTCATTGTCTTGCCAGGCAAGATACTGTGTTCAAGAGACAGTGGTGCGGGATGTATTCGGTCATAAGAGGAATTTCGGAAGATACCGACATTGACATGAACGTGTATGCCTCCTGGTTTAGAGCTCTTCCTCAACTGTCAAACGTGCCAGTGGATGGCCAGCATTGCCTTCCTTTGCTAAGGTGGCTTCCATGGGGGTCGTTTATCTACATCAAGAGTTTAGAGGTGCTCTGGATTGCAACAGTCAGAATGGCTGCCTGAGAAGAGGGTTTTCTTAGACCAAATCATCACGGAGCTTTCCAAAAGGAACTCAGCCGGCCTCCGGGAAGAAGTATGTCACCTTTAGGCTAGGGCAATGATCTAACCACGATGAACTGCCTATCTGGTCTGATCAAGCTTTGCACAATCAAATGAGATACCTAAGAAGCTTAGAGGTCCTTCTATTACAAGTCCACAAGGAGTTCATTGATTATGAACGCCCCTCCTTGGATTTCTGATGTTGGTGTGCAAGATAGCGACTGATTTTGGTCGAATGTTGGAATACTCTTTATCTTTCATCTTTCTGGCCGTGTTACTGTCAAGGCGGCAATTAGTGCAAAGAGTAATTTGGTCTCAAGAGAGCATTTCTTAAGAAAGTAAAGAGTTACATTGTTTTTCTTCAGTCTCAGATATGATCAGTGACCACTAATACATACAACACTCCTGGAACAGCAAGAACTGTAAGGCAAAATACTATAGGGGTCCAAAAGGTAAACCAAATATTTATTGACGGATGAAGATACTGTCATCTACCTGCTTCTCCTTGATCATTTGTGAGGGAGAGAGAAAAAGGCACTTTGACTTGACCTTCTATCAAGGGAAGGGCGGCTTCATAGGAATATTTCTTAATTCATTCAGGCGTCGGTTCCCTATTGAGACTTTTTATTGAGCCTTCCACTTTTTGAGAACTGCCATATCCGCGGACCGAAATTTGCCACTGAAAGATTCTACTGAGACAACAAATAAGTTTGTCATGCCATTCCCAAACAGGATTGCTTAAGCTGCTTCTTGATCAATTACTTAGGAAATAGAATGACAAGATAATGCAATAAGTGAACAATTACAAGGCTGTCATAAGCATAGGCAGTCCCAGCTTACTTCACAAGAAAAAGTCTTTTATACTGCTCGACATCCTCAGGACTGGTTACTGTAAGCAAACACATACATGAGAAACAGAATAGAGACTAAAATGGAAAAAAACAAATAAAGAAAATGAGCTTAAACAATTTGCTTCATAATTTAGAATACTCAAGACCCAGGCAGATATTGTTTCTTTGCCGATAGGCTTCCTAGGAATACATGTTAACAGTTTATGGTTCATTCATGATTGGAAAGAAAAAAGGATAGAGGAAAATAGTTCAACGCAGTTCATCAATCTGTTTGTATTGTTAGAATGATATTTTTATGCCAGGGAAATGGACATTCTTGTAGTGTCATACAGTAGGGCAGCAGAGACATCGGGGAATGGATGGTAACAGAATTTGATCATCACTAGACTTCGTGGTAAGCAAATTTCATCCTATATATATATATATATATACACATATACACACGTGCATGTGTTTGTGTGTGTGTGTGGCACATTCTGGCACTTCCATGTGGGATGGTCGGTCAAGAGAATACTTGATTACAGTGTTGTTTCTGATACCTTAAAGGTTCCTTCCAAGTTTGAAGCATTCTTCTTGGAGAACATGGTGTCACTCTAGAAGAATAGCCGGCCGTGGAGAACTTCTAACTAGACTCTTCTATCTTCTCTATATTCCACATTCCAGTAGACAGTTGGATCCATGGATGTGAAATGTGTAGCTAATTTAAGAGTCAGATACACTATCCACTAAAATATTATCTGACAGTATGATTCGAACAAGCTATGCAAAAGATCTATTTAAAGAACCCTGGCTCCCTATTTGTGTTCCTAGTATCTTTAAAAACATTTTTGGCAATTAAATTATACAAAGCACGGAAGAGCTTACCTATATGTCCCACTGCTCCCTCATATTCATAAATCTCATGGTCGTTTCCTCCCTGATCAATCAAAGGTTGGTAATTTTAAAGGCGTGTAACAAATTTGAAAAACAAAGCAATGAGTATGAAAATCTGAAACAAGCACAAGCTTTCTTGGTACGCACACACACAGGAGTATGCATCACATGCATGGAATTGGACGAGGCAAGGCAGACATGCTAAAAGAACAAACCACTGCTACTGCAGTGGCGAGATTGGTGACTACATATCTGGAGCTAGTGTTTATTATGTTCACAATAATTATCATTTTGCAAAGAATAGGAAGCCATGCTAAAGTGCAAGTAATTCCTGCTGTCAAAATCCTTCAAAAAATTACCTTTCAAGTCTTGTCCCAAAGTAACCACAAACGAAGTGAAGTACAATGCAGCTTTTATCAACACCAGAATCCCCCAACAGTACCGACTGCATACAGTATATAATCAGGTATATTAGGATGCAACTAATAGGAAGGACTCAGAGAAAAATGCAGAAACAAATGAAACCTACATGAATACAGCATAAAAACAAAATAAGTAAGAAAATCTAAGTGCCCAAGCATAAACACCTAGTGTTAGCACTTATCTCAAACATTAGATTGAGGTGATAGCAACAAGAATCCCAATTATAGTTAAGGAACACTTCTGAATTTTCATCTATCTCTTGTATTCTTCAGTGTTTACAATGATAGAAATTTTAGATGTTGCTATGGTATCATTCAAAGCTCACAAATTTAAAATTCATAATTGGAAATGAAAACATTAGAGGAAACTTAGGAGTAGCACCAATCGTAACAAGATGAAGGAGGGTAGACTTAGATGGTATGGACATGTCCAACAAAGATTGAAAATGGCACCTTTTAGAAGGAGTGACTTGAACCAAGTTGAAGGCTCTAAAAGAGCAAGGTGAAGGCCCAAAAGGATGTGGATAGAAGTGGTGAAAAAAGATTTAAAAACTTTTGGACTAGATGAAGCCATAACACGTGTAGCCAAGCCCTAATCAGATAAGGCTTTGATGATGACAATGGATAACGATGATCATAAAAAAAGGGCAGCCCCGGTGCACGAAGCTCCCGCCTATGTGGGGTCCGGGGAAGGGGCGGGCCATAACGATGATGATGATGATAAAGTAAATATTCTCTTCATTTTCCAATCCATGTGATCGAAAAGGAGTTTCTGTTGAAAGCTACAAAAGGTTGGAAAAAAACATTGTTGCAACTTTCATAGATGCCCATAGCTATAGAAAGCCAATGATTGATGGTGATGAATAAAAATCTGAAACGAATTGCCATTCTACTGAATCCTAGGATGAACTGCGATTTTCAAGACTGCTAAAGAAACATCTTTGTGAGTTGAGCACAACTGCGAAAGCAACATCAATCAGCTTTAAATATTCAGCTCCACATAGAAGATTATTACCAATGTTTTCCAGAAAAGAATAAGAGTATGTTTCGTACTTCAATGCACTTCCAGTGGGAAGACACACATAATCTTTCATTTGGACTGCTTTTTCCAGAAAATAATAATAGTATGTCGGTAGCTCAATGCACATCCACTGCCTTTTGATGCATGTAAGTGATGCCTTGCTTTCGAGACCGCATTCACTTGCCGAAAAAGGTGTTTATACCACGGCTTTCCACCAATGGATTGAACGAATATTCTTTTGATCTGGACTTATGTTTCTTTCATCATCATCATCAAGACCTTATCCCAATTATGTTTCTTTGAAGAGAATAATAAGATAACTGGTAGTTTAATGAATTCCAGTGCCTTTGATGAATGTAATGATGTTTTAGTTTCTGGACTCCTTTCTCCAAGAGATTCCAGAGGGTTGCAACATGCTATCAATTATCATTTCCTTTTGATAAAGTCCCCTCTGACAAGTTACTATATAAGAAGATGTTCCTTGATCTAAAACTGAAATCCTGGTAATTATAGCTCATTTTTTGCTGCGGTAAACTGCTAGCCATATGAATTGCTGACTTGAGCTTTCTTTCATCTCTTCTAAACCCTTTAGAATGAAGACCCTCAATAACTGCACGTTGCACAGAAGTAAGCACTTTGATGCCATCTCTTAAGCATGTGAGCATGAGTTTAAATGCTATACGGAACTTTCTAGCATTGCAGAGCCCAAGCAACATCGATGAGTAAGTGAAAGAATCCTTAAACCTCATCTGATTGAACAATTTTAATGCAAATTCTACCTGTGCTGCCTTACATAATGCATCAATCAAGCAATTGTTGGCCACTAAGGTTGACTGGAAGCCCCTCATCTCCATATACTCCAAGTGCCTCAAGGCTGCATCAACATCACCCACTTTACAGAACCCGTTGACCAAGATGGTGTGAGTGTACTCGTCGGTTTCTAGACCACCTTCCTCGATATCACTCAGCAACTGTAGTGCAGTCTTTAGATTGCCTTCTTTACAATACACGTTAATCAGGGTGTTATAGGACACTATATCCAGCCCAACACCTTCCCTGATCATCTGCTCTATGCAAGCAGTAGCCTCTCCAGTCTTGCCCAACTTGGTCAAAGCACTGATTACTGTGCAGTAGGCAAAAGCATCAAAAGTATACCCTTTATTCTTCATCTCTGAAAAGATATCAAAACCCTGTTCAAACTTTCCTGATCTGAAACAACACTTCATTACTGTTGTGTACGTTATGGCATTTGGAGCATGTCCAGATTCTCCAAGCTCTTTCAGAATCCTTCTTGCTAGACCTAATCTACCTGATTTACAGAGCCCGTGAATAAGTGTATTATATGTCACTATTTCTGGAAGAAATCCAAGTCCTTCCAAGTTCCTGAATAACTTAAGAGCATTAATCGTATTCCCAGTCTTACAGAGTCCATTAATTATAGTGTTATATGTAGTTAATGATGGGGAGAGGTTCCTTGATACCATATCCAGAAAAATCCTGTAAGCCTCCTCTGGCCAACCAGATTTAAAGAGACAATGCATCAAAGTATTATAGCTCCACACATCAGGATTGATTTCACTTTGCAACATTTCTTCAAACAGCTCCAGGGATCGTACTGGTAGACCGTATCTGGTGGCACCAGCAATCAACGAATTGTAGGTGACAACATCCGGTCGAATCCCAGCTTCTCGCATTCTATAAAGAACTGTATATGCTGCATCAAGTCCAACAAAACGACCATAAGCCGCCACCAAAGTATTGTAAGTTACAACATCTGGAAGGCATCCAAGTCGTATCCCATCAATCAGAATAGCCTCAGCTTTCTCTAATTTGCTGGCTTTACAGAGAGCAGCTATGCAGATATTCAATAAACGGGTCGAGAAACCACAAATCATTATCTAAAATGATTTGCTACAATTCTGAGGGAGAACCTGGACCTGCAATATAAAGTAAACAACTGTGAAATTCATCTTTACAAGTAGTACACCAAAATGAATTATAAAATGAAAAGCTTCCAAAAATTCAGATGATAAAATCCAATTTGTCCACCAATCTTCAGAACTTGTCATGAAAAGAAAAACACTTTAAAAGAAGCACAGATGAACCCACCTTCAGTTCATCTCTATTTACCCAGATCCTAACTAACAGACCGATATTGGTGCCTGTGATGAGATTACAAGCATCAGGAAAAAATAAGATAAAATAAAATTACAGACATCAATTCACATCTAGTACCAACGAAAACAATAAAAATGTATAACAAAATATGCATCATTCAATATGTAATCTAACAAGGAAAAGCATTAACCAAACATTATCCATGCTGTCAAAAGCAATTTAATCACCACATGTCCAGTCCAAAAACTAGGTAAAACACCCATGACACCTTGACCCAGAACCTACTTCAGGGAGCCCATTTTCCTTCTTCAAAAGACAAACCAGAAACAACCATTGCTCATCTATCAAACACCAATGAAAAACTACATATACATTGTGATGATATTCGACTTCCTTTCAAAACAATGAGAAGGACTTACAGTTTTAGGTTCAATCTTCATTACCTAAACCATTTTTTCTCCAAAAATCCACATATATGTGAGAAATCTGAAAAACCCCTTTAATTCTCAGGCGATTTACATCATCTCTTCCGCGCGGTTTCAGAATTTCAACGGAGAACCCAAACCCTTCGAAAGAATAACCAAAGTGTTATAAGCCCCGCCTCCCACCCGCCCAATTCATTGGCCTCGTACTAAATGATACAACGGCTAAAATCCTTAAGTGGGCTTGCAGATTTAGGAAGATGCAAACTGTCTATTCATATTTGCCCTTGACTTGCTTGAAATTCTCATCCATCCTAACCATTGGCATTTTTAATTATAAAATGAGCCGTAAAACTGATGACCATTTATTTTACAGCTTAAGAAAAGCGTAGCTAGATGATTAGGTAGATGAGAATTTTTTAGCACAGAAAATCTAAATTAAAGAAAAAGTAGTAACTGATCTCTACTAGAGTTATAACCGTTCCTAGCTTTAGTAAAGAGCAAATCAATAAAAAGAAAAAGAAAAAAAAGAGAGAGATAATTAAATCATTTCTCATATCAAAATTAAGAAAAAATTAGACCTTAGATGGATTTTCTAGAAAAAAAAAAACGGAAATACCGGCCAGTAGGATATGTCATTGGCAATACTGCTTAAGATACGAATACTGAATCCATGAAGGCAAATAGAATTAATCAAGTCAATGACTGATTAACTACTGTAATTTCTGTACAGTAACATGTATCTCAGTACAATTTTCTTTTCATCAAACTGTAATAGAGAATCTACAATATGTAGTCTAGCACTCAAAGCTTCATGTTTGGACAAAAACTCATCCAAGGGACAAATTTTCCGCTACATCGGTAAATAAAATAAAAATTCAAGTTCAAGCATACACCTTAATTTGAATTCAAGCATGACTATGGAGTTTCTTAATGATGACACAACAGAGAATACAGGAGTAGATTTTTCATTTTTGCTGATTAGTCCTTATTTTGGGATTTAATACTCAATTAGCCATTGTGTAGCCCCGGATGATCATTAAGTGTTTGTTGTGAGTGAAGCAGAAATCAAGACATAATAGCATCAGAAATTAAAAGGATATTTCTAAGAACTCCACTTCTATCAAGCTCATATGCTTTATTATTTGCTGATCTCTTCACATGTTGAAATGGAACTTCGTGAGATGCCACAATAGTCTTAGCTTCATCAATTATATTCATGCAGCGTCTTTAACCATGAGTCCTTTACTGGCTAAACCCGAAATAAGAGAACTAATTGTTAGCATATCAGATATGCTACTTTCCAAAAGAGGAATCTTGGCACAATAGTAGAGTTGTCGGCGTGTAACTTTAAGGCGTGGAAACACCCTCTTGCAAAGTGCAAGATAAGGCTGTGTACTATTGACCTTTATGGTCCGCCCCTTCCCTGGACCTCACATATTGTGCAAAAGCAAAGCGGCCTCTTTCCTGCATCTCTCTTAATAATCTTTGTAAGTGCTTTGTCGGAATGATCTTTACTAGATAGTCCTCAAACGACTGCCTCATGCGTAATATCAAGCGTAGTCCCCTGATCAAGCATTCCATTTAGATAATTCATTGTCATATCCACGTTCTCTTTCTTGAAGTGGCCATCCATCACCGTGGTGTATACCTGTTCATTAGGGTCAACCCCACTCACCAGCATCCTTTCAAATAATTCATCGGCTAGCTCCTTTATAAATTGACACCATCAAAAACATCTTATACTTCCTTACGAACGACCCCATCTCTGTCTGTTCTATGCAATAATGCAAGGGCGGTGGGCAGAGGAGGTGTGTGGCAAGCAGAAGAAATCGGAAGCTTAACAGGATTGGCGTAGAACAAGGAAGAAAATGAATATTTTAGTGCATGTTTGGAAAACTTGTTTTATTTTATTTTCAAGTGGTACAAGCATGCATGCGTGAATTTCTGGCACTAAATGGGCACAGGTGTTTCCTATGCAGTACTGAATTGTCCCGCCGGTGATGTTAACTTCTAATATACTGATTCACGCTTGGCACAGTTTTTGCTCCTGATCGATGGTTAGGGTCTTTAATCTGTTTGAATCCTGAAACATCAGCCAATAACAAGAATGCCTGCTACATGCATAAATCAATCCCTTCAACATGTGACTGGTTTGTTTTCATGAACAGGTAATTGAGGTACGCCCATCTATTAAGTGGGACAGAGGCCACGCCTTGGAATATTACCTTGAGAGTCGGGTTTCTCCTTTAGCCTTCTAATTCTGAGACCACCGCACTTCTTAGTCTTGCAAATAGTTTCCCATACAATCAATTGATATTTCCCTTTGTCCTCGCCCTCCCTCCAAAGGAAATCTCGTTGGGCTTGCTCCATGTTCAAAATTACTTCCTTTGGACATTGGAATAATGACACGAAATATATTGGAAGAGTAGTCATTTATTATTTAATTAAAGTAAGTCCACCTTCTTTACAGAGAATAGCTTTCTTGCAACTAGTAAGTTTACTTTGATACTGTTGCACCACCGGCTCCCATTGCCTAGCATTCTTGATAAGATAAAGAATTAGATTCGATACCTAAGCTATGGGTGTGGTCTTTCTGATAGAACTTGGTGAAGTGACAAAGCAGGTGATTGGAGATGGAATCAAGATTATCAGTAATTCCAATGCATCACACTCCACAACAATTTTTTTGGAAAAATGTGGTAATGCTAGAACTAGAGATTTTGTCATTGATTGTCTTAATTTTTGAAAAGCTTCTTCTATTTTAGGAGTCCAATAAATAAATAAATAACCTTTTTTTCAGGCTCTTATCTTCTGTATACACCTTGAATTGTTTGCAGTACAAGTAATGTCTTCAAATCTTCAATGCAAACATTACTATGGCCAATTCGAGATCATGAGTGGGATAATTCTGTTCATAATTCTACATCTATCTCAATGTGTATACAACCACCTTTCCGTGTTGCATTAACACACATCTCAAACCTTTTCCCACTCTATAGATTGAACAATCAAATATTTATGGTTCTCATGCTTTTGGAGATGGTCTTAAAGAAAAGTTAAACTACTTCATGGGAGGTAGTTAAATTCTGAATTAAAAGTTCTAATTGGCTGATTAAAGTTTTTGAAGACTAGGGAAAAGCTTGAAGTTTTTCCAGCTAAGAGCAAAAGTTCATGAGCAACTTTTGAGGTAATCTTTCAAAGTTTTTATTGATTCTCTCAAGCTAGTTTAGAAATTTAGTTAAGCTTTATATAGAATTAGAGTCCTGTGTGATAAGATTTCATCTTAGGCAGTTGAACTGTTACCAACTTTTTAATAATGTTGGGAGCTTTCCACGCCACCTTTCATGCCAAGCAGCCTTCTATGCCTTTCCTTCAGCTACTCCTTGAAGGAAGGATTTGTGGACATGACTAACTAGCTCTACATTTTGACTCTCCGAACAAGGGACTTAATCATGTTTCCCGTGGAACTTGCATACTATCAATACAAGACCAACGCTGGGACTCTGCTTTGGTATAGTAACAGGACAATCAGAATCATCTGTACTAGCATCTTCAATACCAGTATTAACAATGCATTGCCAAAAAGTCTCTTAAGACTAATGTCAACCCTATTCAGAAGATCAAAGCTCACACAGGGCGAGATTAGAGGCCAATTTCCATTTATAAGATCCATTAGCCTTTGTGATTAGCTTTGTCATTCATTCTCCATACTCTAATCTACATTCCTTGTTTCATAATATTTTTAGCTCTTGCTTAGGATCATGTTGTGACACCCCATATTTTTTTCACAACATATAAATAGCAATTTTTCAAAAGTTGAGATCTCTTATTAAAATTTTCAATTTTTAAACCACTAAAAACAAACTTTGGCTAAAAGCATTTGTTTTAAAACCCTGGGAGTCATACAACCCACAAAACTGCATATAATGGTGAAATGATCTCCTCATTTGTACAAAAAATCCAACAAAGTATACTTTGTATTTTGAACTAGTGCATTTAATGCATGTGATGTGATAAACACGTGATAAATGCAACAACACATAAATACACAATCTAGGAGACAGTCTCCATATCGATCTAGTTCAGACACAAATTTTTGATAAAATCACATACTTAGGTGATAGCATAAAAATAAATAAGAACAATGATATTACCCAGGGTCTGTCCATACACAACCATTACATCCAACAAGTTACTACCATCCATCAGAGTTACAAAAGTATAATTCATATATATACATATACAATCCACCTACAATATTCTATAGTGGAGTTTAACAAACCTCTTACATTTATGAGATCTTCTCTATATATAGCTGAAGGTCTCCATTGTCCTCACTTGTTATCTATCTGCTTGTCTTACTTGCTATCTCTCTTTGTATTTGAGGCATCGCAAAAACATTGCAATGCCTCAGCCAGCTATGCTTGTATAGGTGACGACAACAACAACAACAACAATAATAATAGTAATCTACAATTATTCAACTTACTACAAATAGTTAAGTATCAAGTTTTAGGGCATGCGATAAAAGTCTTTCTCATAGAATAGTTCTGACATGATCTCAATAATGAGAGTAAATATAATTAGAGTAAAGCATAAATAACATTCTAAACCAACCAAATTAATGGCAATGGCCAGGACATCTAGCTCATAAAATTATTGAAAGCAAAGAAATGCATCTATGCCACTTGCGTTTTTCAAAACATGCTGAGTATGCAAAGCCTCTCAGGCTTGTTAAAATGCTCATATCAATTTTATGCAACTTATGTCAACTGCGTGTATGAAAACATACAAAATCAATTGAGCTTCTAAGGCTTATATATACACCAAAAACATATTAGAGCAAGGTGTAAAAATTCAAAGTATATATCAATAAATGTATATGTCATCATCAATGGCCTCTTTACACACGGGTCTCAAGAGTGTCCAAAAATCACATTAATGCCATGTGTTAAATACACAAGAAATATCTCAATGAATATGTACGTCATCAATACAGGTCACCCTAACACAAGGGTCGTACGAGTGTACTACGCACTCGTATTCCAGGTCATGAATACTCGTACCAATTCTCCATGCGTCATCACACTATGGGTGCACAGGAAATATCCATCCTAGTGTGCTTACTACAGAATATGATAAAATCAATCATCAAGAGATGCATGGACTGTTATGCTGCAGTGATAATCAACTTACAGATCTATCAACTTCTACTCCCCATAGACATTAGAACAGGAGACTAAGCATCAGTCTTGCATGGGTGAAGATCATAACTATAGTGTGAATTACCCATGATACTACTCTTTATGATATTTGCCCTTATATTGGACGGATGTCTATCATCTCATAAAAGTCAGAGGGGGGGTAGCCGGCCCTAAATCCCTCCTTACATATCATTTATTAGGTAGAAACACTTGTCATAAATTCACAAAAACACAAAAATCTAAATATCTCAAAAACTAAATATAAGAGAAAATATCTAAAGCACAAAAATAGGAGCACCTGTGGCTCGCCACCTCAGTGCCCAACCCCTATCACGAGGTCAGTCTCTTAAGGACCAGCCACCTCAATCTAGTCCACAAATAATAAGTGATAAAATAGGGCATTTAGGGGCCTCAACATGCAACAGCAAATAAAATCACCATCTAATTACTTCAACAGGTCATGGAAATATATTAAAATCATGTGCTTTTGCTATCGCTTATAAAATACAACTCATCATAGTCAAATCATGCATCCGTGAAAAGATGACAATATATGAAATCATGCATACATGCATTAGTTACAAATATGACAAATATCTCTATAAGAATCATGGTATAATAATGTGTATAAATTCATTCATAATTACTATGCTGATACAAAGAAGATCTGTAATTTTAGAACAACATGCCCTTTATTAATTGTCATCACTTACCATATGATAAAGAACCACTTGTCTATACTTCTTAGTTCGTCTCAATTTTACTATCTGGATACACATCACATTTAGGTCTAACTTAGAATCCAAGTTATCTTTTTAAGTTTGATTCTTAGTTGTAAAAAATAATTTATATTTTCAGATCTAATTTGTTATGTTTCAACATGATTTTATAATTTATGGCCATTGGATCTCAAGTTAGAGCCCGCCTTAGTTGGCTAATAATCCAAATCACATTGAATTAGAACCACTAATAACTATCAGGTTCCTTTTTTAATCATATCATAAACTTATTCCAGAGCTATTATACTCAGATCAGGTCAATTTTAGGTAATTCATTATTTAATCAACAAATCGGACCCAATTATATACAAATCATACACAACTTTTGCTAATTACAGCCAAATCAACAAAATTAAATAGTTAGGATGGTAATCACTAATCATGTAAGTCAATCAGAAGCATATCTGACAATCTATGTTGCTAATCTCCGACTAATCGTCTCTAAGGTATCTGATTTGCACTATCCATAGTGATCTAGCTAGTATCACCTACCTGATCATCCTAGATCAAAGAATAAATTAGTAACTCTAATTAAACAATCTCAATGAATCATTTGATCAGTATAGATCATTGAATTTGATCCAATTTCTTATCTATATACTTTATTCATCTTAATCATTTATCAATATCAGTTAAATTATCTCAAAATGCTCTAGATCAAAGATATCCAATATAAATTTTGATCAGCATGCCATAAGGATTATAATGAACGGTTCAAATCGTGATGGATGGTCAGATTGATCACATATATGATGATCCGATGTTTAATCAAGGTTCTGATCATGATTGATAGTCGAATATTACAAGGATAGCGATGTTTATCTCCGCTCAAAAGGTCAAAGGACCAGTGAGGCCCACCGTGTCAACTCAGCTCAGCAAAACGAGTGGGAAGTGAGTGACACGGCGAGTCGGCATGCCCTAACACGCCAGAGAAAGGGGAAACGGGGGTGACAGTGGCAGGTGGCTGCCAGGTTGTTCACCGCTTGAACCCGACAGAGAAGAGGGAGAATGGAGAGGTGGGTGGGGAGAGGGGGTGTGTGGAGGGATGGTGGCCGGTGGCTCTAGTACGGTCACTGCCCGGCGCCCACCCACAGACGAAGACAAGTGGGGGAAGGAAAGCGGATGGCATAGGTGCAGTCGATTTGTGCGCCATGGCATGTTGAGCCGGCTGTGCTGGGGAAACCAACAGGGAAAAGAGGAGGGAGATGTCAGTGCGGCCGTCCAGTTCCAGTGTCGCGTCGGCAGCCTGCACCGGAGAGGAAAAATAGGGGAAGGGGAGGAAATTCAAGGCTCGCTGCCCTGCTCCACGGCCAGGCCATGCCGGTGGAAGGGAGAAGAAAGGAGGTGGGAAAGGGGTTTTCCAACGACGGTCTGCTCCTGTTGGTGCGCAAGCCGGAGAGGGAGGGGAAGAAGAGAGTCTTCCGGCATGCGGAATCAGATGAACCGTTAGGGCTAGAAGAGCAATTGACTGACCTCATCAGATGGCGTTGATGACGAGTATGAGTCTGAAGTCATTGTGATGCCGCATGGCAAACACAACAAAGAATGTTTGTAAGTCCCAGGAGGCTGCCTATTATTGAGTATTGACCCAATGTGGTCCGCACCTTTTCCAGAAGCTTTGTGCACCCGGCTGCCCTTTTATATAACTCGTTGGGATGGATGGCTGCATTGCCACGACACTTGCTCTTCGAGGTATTACTCGAATCAACCACCAATACTAAGGTCTTGCCAAAAGGACACCTACAGGTATAGGAAATGGCTCGAATCTACCACCAATACTAAGGTCTTGCCAAAAGGACACCTACAGGTATAGGAAATGGCTCGAATCTACCACCAATACTAAGGTCTTGCCAAAAGGGCAAAAGGGCACCTACAGGTACAGGAAATGCTGCTTTCGCGTTGCTAGACACGAATGGTTAGAAGCTCTATATAAAGCAATGGTTTACATTCAATGAATCAAAACATGCAGGACTTTTGCACCGTTCATTATTCAAATTAAGGGAGTCAGATAAAAGACATAATGAATTGTATCTGCCCACCCTCTCTTTGAGATTCCAGAAGGTTGTCACAATTTTCATCGTTGGGGGTGTAAAATGAAATACCCCAAATTGCAAAACCATCAGGTTTTATTTTAAAGATACACTTGGGTACCGGGATTGGAACTAAGAAATAAAAAGAAAAAAGTACTTATAATATTATTTAAACTTAAGTGTGTATGAGGGTACACTAGTAGTTTGAATTTGTTAAATTTCTCACTAATTAATTATCTTTTTGTTTATGTCTACTTTATTTCACGTCAATGTTATCTCTTAATATTGGAATTATTTTTAGACGCTATATGTGTTTCTTAGTAAGAAGGGGAGCCTTGGTGCAATGGTAAAAGTTGTCGTCATGTATCTTTGAGGTCACTGGTTCAAGAAGTGGAAATGACCTCTTGCAGAAATACAAGGTAAGGCTCCACCTCTTTCCCAGACCCCGCATAGGTGGGAGCTTCATGCACTAGGACTGCCTTAATGTCAAGCATCAGTTTGTTATCTTGAATTACTTTATCATTAGATATCAAGAAACCAAGAATAGACTACTAGAGAAGTGCTTCTTTCTCATTTCCTACATGGAAATAGCCCCATCTGCGCGCGCACGGGATGCATGCATGCATTTGGAACCTCAATCTTGCTTAATTGGATTTGTCTTGATGAAGACTCGCAATTTTCTATGATCAAGGCTTTGCATACTTAGATTTTATATTTTGATAATTTAAAATTAGAGATCTCTTAAACAAAGATATTAGTTTTTTAAATATTTTTTATGTTGGCTCTTTGCAAGTTGAGAAGGGTATTCTTGAGCACATTTGATTGACTATATTGAATTCATGTCATTATTAACTTATTTATGCTACATGAAATTAGTGTTCCTTGTCATTTCCGTAGTTTATTACTGTCCAATTTAAAAATCAAAATAGCTCAGAGAAACCAACGGTCAGATCATCCAAATTATATGATTTTTGGAACAAGTAATCTCGCAATACCATAGAGATCAATGATCCGGATCATCAAAAAGGTCGGGTCCCAATGAGGGGTGTGCCAATAATACTAAAAGGGTGTGAAAATCATTTTCCTCGCGATTGGATAAACGAAGCCCAAGGGTAATTTTGGAAACAACACTTCGAGAAACCTTCCGCCCAACGGATGTGCCCACTAACAGTAGCACTAGAAGAACCCTTTCCGTTGCGGAAAGCATATTAGGGTTTAGGGTTTATCGGACCCCCGTTTCTACTCTCTCTTCTCGCACGGACCGGGCAGGGGATCTTCTTCTTCTCTGCTTCTCCAAGGTAAAACCCTAGCTCCAAATCATCATCTCCAATTCATTGAGCTTGTTTACTTCTTCATAATCTTCTGTAGCGCTTCGATTTTACACGGTTTTTTGCGTTTTCTCTGTCGGTTTCTGGCATTAATCTCTGTTTTTTTTGCGTTTGGAAGTAGCATTTTGACTGCCGATGCAGTGTATCTAATTGTATGATCAATGACAATTGTAATCCTTACTCAATGGAGTTGTTTGGTGCCGGGATAGCAATCGATGGATTAAGCTATTGCTGGATAGTGAGTTTACTCGCTTTTCTGCGTTTTCTCTTCCAATTTGTGCAATTAATCCTAGTTTTTCCTTGTTTGTTCCTTCTATGATCAATGGGAATTGCAGCCCTTTCCCAACGGGGCTGTTTGGAACGGGAATAACAATTTAAGTTATTTTTGGATAGAGTTCCCTGCCATTTGCTGCTTGAAAACCTAGAAAAGCTTTGAGGTTTTACTTTGTCCATGTTTGAATAGTTTGTTCTTTCATAAGGCTGAAAAATGAGTGTTCGGAAGGGCCATTTAGGTAATTTCGCAAAGAATTTCCAAAACCCTCCGTTCTTCTTCTTTCTTTACTAAAACCCTAAAACTCCTTCCTCAAGATAATCCAAGACCCTTAAACCTCTCAAACTCTCATATTTCCTCCCAGTTCCAGTAGGGGCTACGTTGAGGATTTCAATTTTCGTTTCTTCTTTCCTTTCAGTGGTTCCTGCTACAGTAGGATCTTGTAAAATTGCCATATTTTCCCCTCTTCTACTCTGTATGCTTCTTATCTGATTGCTTTTGATGGTTTTGTAATAATAACATAGAGAGGTTCAAATCCTTATTCTGTTCATATTGTGGATTATTGAGATTGAGACATAATTTATCTCTTTCCAGATTTGAGAGGGTATGGACTACAGCAGACTCCCCAGGGGAGGTGGTGCAGCTTCTGCCTTGATAAAAGTGGGATTGATTGCTGGGGTTGGTTTATATGGAGCTTTTAATAGTCTCTACAATGTTGATGGAGGTCACCGTGCTATTGTTTTCAATCGTGTAGTTGGTATCAAAGACAAGGTGCATCATTTATTCTTGCTTTATAATTGTCTATCTGTTATCGTGTGAATTTCAGAGTGTAGTTGGTATCAAGGACAAGGTGCGTCATTTATTCTGGCTTTATCATTGTCTACCTGTTATCATGTGAATTTTAGCTCTTTTTTTGCTGAATAATTGTGATTTATTGCTTAGAGCAGGCTATTTCTGCTGCTTTTACTCTATTCATAAACTGTCTTAGCTGCGTATGGATCTAGTTTTGCTTTTCTGGCAGCATGTTGATTTTTCAATCCACTTGTTCTTGAGGTTTGTAATAAATGCTTGTAATATACTCCTAAACAAAGTTTGAGCACTATCTGAGTTGATATTGATAAGCCTGAAATTGCTCAAGGATTCTGGTGAGAAGAAGAAAAATGCTGAGTTCTCCTAGTATATGGCTTGAACTCTATGCCCTCTTTTGAGACATTGGTCCTTACCAGGGTTGGGATTAATCACACTGATCGGTGGGTAGTTTTGACCCAACATCCATGAATTGCATCCCATTAGTGAGAATGTGCTAAGTTGAAAGTTACTTTAATGAGTTATTCTTAGCTGTTAATATTGATTAGGTTGTGGCTTCTTGCCAATATTTTGCATTTCAGCATGAATGTTGGTGTTAAGGGAACAATTGAGAACAAGGCTCACCATTCTTTCTCAAAAATGATGACAAGGTTGTGGCTTCTTGCCAACGTTTGGCATTTCATGCGTGAATCATTCCTGTGGTGAAAATGGAAAACGAGGTTCATATATTATTTGACCCTAGAGTGGTCAGGCAAATATTTTACAAAGTGTTCAGCAGTAGTTACCTAATAGATCTGGTTCATCACAATGAATTTGCAACAGTCCAACGTGGTGTCTTCGTTAATCACTGTACTTTTGAGGGGTAGAAGAGCTAATAATTATAAGATTTAATGTGAAAGAGAAAGTTTAGAACTGCAGCATGCCAATGTTTTGTTTCATTATTTTGTATGAACATCAAATTGCTGGTAGGATCTCTATCATATTGTCACTGTCAGTTTAGTGAGAACCTTATTTTCAGTTTAAGGAATATTACCAAAATCTAGTTGTTTGCTAGTGATTGAATAAATAATGAAAACAAATCATCTAGCTCACAGGTGTGCTGTCCATGTAGCAAGAAAGACCTGAAGCAGTTCTGGTTGATGCTATTTATAGACAAAATTCAGTTAATCATCCTTCCCATACCGTGGAACCCTCTCTCCCTCCCCTCAAACCAAAAGAATCCAGAGGAGGGGCATGGGGGAAAAAAAAATAAAAATTCCCACCTTAGGTTAGATTGGCATGTTGCAATCACAACCTTAAATTACAAAGATATGGAATTCAGTTTGAAATATCCTGGTAGAAGGCTCCTGAGCTTTTTAAATCTGCTAAAAGCTCCAAGCCAGAAATAGAGCACGAATGGAACAAGGTTTCAACATTCACTTAGAGGGTGCCGGACCTATCTGAGAACTAGATGTGTTTGCAAGATCTTACAGCCACATATCAATGAATGGTGAATTGGAACACGAGCAGTTACAACATTGCCAGTTTTCAACATTCACTCAAGGGTGCCAACCCTATCCAAGAACTAGATATCTTTTCTAGATCTGAGATCCACATATCAATGAATGATGAAGAGGAACAAAACAGTGTTACTCAAAATGCAAAAAAATCCACTAGCTCTAAGAAGGTGACCTTACACCCGCTTATCCACTGTTTCAAACTGCTGTCTGGGAAGAGCCATAAATGTTCAGTCAGAGACGTGAATGGAGCTTTTATCTCTCAGAGTTGAGATCCAACATTTCAACCTCTTCTAGAGGATAACCACCAACTAAAATATTATATCGTCCCATACCATAGTTCACAATCTCTTCAACAGAAACTTGAAATGCGATGATGTGACCCTTGTACAAGTCCATGGAGGAGTATGGGAATGCAGTTAAGGCTACAGGCCCAAACGAAGTCCAGTGACCAAAGATTCAATGCGATTTTTCACCAAAAGAAGTGGCCAGCAGTAATTGCAGGCAAAGTATTTGCCTAGTCGACCTTCCGTCCATCCATATGTATGAGTACTCGTTGCACCTTCAGCACTCCCATTCTTGAAAATCGTACTTAACGGTATCAGACAACTTATTTTCGAATCAATTGGACCACATGAAGGAACTTTCTTCTGGAAGATACATCCGAGATAACGTTCTCATAATCCATGGGATCCTCTATCTTTCAGACAACAGAAAAGAACTTGGAAGTGTTCTTTTGTGCTTGGAAAAAACATACAACAAGACCAGCAAGTTCTTTGAGGAAACTACTTCAACAATAAACGGTCTCTCATTTTCAGCTGCACTAACAGCTCCAATAAATGGAGCACCATCAACTTGATTTAACAAAGAGATGAAATAAGGCAAGGAGAGACTTGTTACGTCTTCCTTATATGTGCAGATAACCCTTCCCCTTATATTGATGCTAGGGTGGTTGTAAATAGTTTTTCTGAATGAAACTTCTTCCTTCCCTGCCTATGCATCCCACTAAAACATGCATGGAGACCTGCAGAAAAAAATCAAAAGGAATTATTTCATGAAGTTATTATGAAAGATAACTTTTAAATTGGGATTCTCCAAAATAATCTGGTTTATGCCAAGTAACTTCCATTATATATGTCATCTCTCAGCAATATTTTCTTTTGTTTGTTGCAAGTTTATTTTCTTCACTGTAACTGCTTAAATCACTTTTCTTGGCAGGTTTATCCTGAAGGAACACATTTGATGATCCCTTGGTTTGAGAGGCCCATCATTTATGATGTCCGTGCGCGACCACATCTTGTAGAAAGTACTTCTGGAAGTCGGGATCTTCAAATGGTAAACTTCTTTCTTCACTCAATCCTTTTTTGGTTTGCATGAATACGTCCAGTTCATTATGTGACTAAAGGCAGTTATGCAATACTTGTTTCTCTGCATGTCTTTTGAGAATTACTTCATCAAAGGAATAAGTGCATATGTAGGTGGTTGCACTAGTCCTGGAACTTCTCTTCGGCAAAATATTGAGTTGCATTTTGAGATTTTTAAATTTACTTCTAGGTTTGATTCTTTGTGGCATTGGTGGTGTAGAAGGTAAGGGACTTGCCACTCTGTTACCAATTGATTTGTATATATGACTAGGAAGTCTCCAACGAAAAAATAGTCGGCATTGACTCATTCCTTGATGAGTATCACCAACTCCTTGCCAAAACTTATCAAACAATGAGTTGTTGTCAACTAGCACTTGTGCAGGCCATGCACTATTGTTATTGATGAATAAAGCAGCAAGCTTTGCATTCTTAAAAATGGCAAAAGTAAAGGGTAGCCCTGGTGCACCAAGCTCCCGCCAATGCGGGGTTTGGGGAAGGGGCGGACTACAAGGGCCTAAATTACACAGCCTTACCTTGCATTTTGCAAGAGGTTGTTTCCACGTCTTGAACCCGTGACCTCAAGGTCACACGACGACAACTTTTACCGTTGCACCAAGGCTCCCCTTCTTTAAAATGGTAAAAGTACCTTCATGAATTGCATATTTTTAATATTGGTTGAGTTTTATATGGCTAACATTCTATCATAAAGGATTGGAGATTGCCTTTTTTTCATTCTTCTGGTGCATTTGATTTTCCATAATGATGGATTAGTTTTGTTACAACTTTACTTGCTCTGGACTTCCATGACTAGCTCCAAATGTATCTTTGTATGTGTTCTCAGCTTTCCTACCAATGGACACCTATTATCTAAAATCAACTTGTCTATATAATATTTTCTAAGCATTATTAATTACATATTGGTGGTCCCAAGCTTGGATGAAAAAGAAGGGTCTTGCGTCAGGTGCCAACCAGGAAGGGAGAAGTTGAAGATGATTTTGTTATTTCTTTCTTACAAATGAATATGCATTTGTATATTAGTTTGTGAGGAAGAAATGAAAATAATCTCTAGCTTCTTAAAATATGGCAACCTTTGCGTTAAGTGCTAGCTGGCAAGGGTGAAGCTGAAGATGATTTAGAAATGAAAATCATCTTCAGCTTCTTAAAACTATGGCAACCCTAACATGACATGAATCGAAAATTGACATTCCTTCAAGTTAGAGCGTTCCCCATAAGCGAAGCGCTGCATCGGATCTCAGGTGCGGTGAAAAATAGCCAAGGGTTGCTAAGGCGTTCTCTCAGAAGCGATGCACTACATCGGATCTCGAGTGTAGTGAAAAATGGGCAAGGACTGCTAGAGCGTCCCCTCGGAAGCAACGTGCTGCATCAGAACCCAAGTGCAGGGAAAAGTGGACATGGGTTTATGCCATGGAGGTCGAGAAGGGCGATAGTAAATAGTATATTTCTAGAGCATAAGATTCGTATTGCCAGATGGAATATAAGGATATTGACAGGTGAGAATTTGTAGTAGATACGATGAAACGTAGGAAAGTCAACATCGCTTGTATCCATGAAACCAAGTGGAAAGGGGCTAAAGCTAGAGAAATTGATGGGTATAAATTATGCTATGTAGGAAAGGATAATAATAGAAATGACATACAAATAATAGTGGCTAAGGAATTAAAGAATAAAGTTGTGGACGTTAAAAGAATCAGCGATAGAATTATAATAATAAAACTTGTTCTAGGAGAGCAGATTATAAATGTTATAAGTGCATACGCACCATAAGTAGAGTTACAAGATACAATCAAGAGACAGTTTTGGGAAGATATAGAGGGAGTCATACAAGAAATTTCCAACACTGAGGGGATATTTATAGGAGCAGACTTAAATGCCCATGTAAGAAAAGATAAGGAAGGATATGATAGAATACACGGAGGGTATGGTATAGGTGAACGAAACGAGATGGGGGAGAATATCCTTGATTTTGCTTTGTCATATAACCTATCCATTGCAAATACACTCTTTAAGAAGAGGGATGAACACTTAATAACCCTTCAAAGTGGACTTCATAAAAGTCAAATAGACTTTTTTCTACTTAGGAATAATGAACGATTTATATGTAAGGATTGTAAGGTGATACATGGTGATAGTTTAACCTCACAGCATAGGTTAATGGTTATGGATATCCATATCAAAAGATGAAAGAAAGGAAATGAACTTAATAGGTATTCAAAAATTAAGTGGTGGAACTTAAAAGGAGAGAATAACCTCATTTACAAATAATTTGATGGTAGAAGGAAATTGAAACTATGAAACAGAAGTAAGTACCATGTGGATTAATATTGCTGAGTCCATTAAGAAAGTGGCAAAAGATGGCTTAGGAGTATTTAAAGGTAAAAGGCAATTAGTAAAGGAAACATGGTGGAGTGAAACAGTGCAAAAAGTTATTAAAGAAAAACACGTGTTTTAAAGCATGGTAGAAGACTAGAAATAATGAAAACTATGAACAATATAAGAGTGCTAAAAAAGTTGCTAAGAGAATAGTAATTGAGGCTAAACTTAAAGTATATGATGAGTTCTATAATAGATTAAAAATAAGAGAAGGTGAGAAAGACGTGCTTAAACTTACAAAAGTAAGAGAATAGAAGGGCAAGGACTTAGATCATGTTAGGTGCATTAGAAGCGATTATCAAAGGGTATTAGTCAAAGATGATGAGATCAAACAAAGGTGGGAAACATACTTTCAAAAATTGTTAAATGATAATGGGTCGAAAAATATAGGGATTGAAAATACTATAAATCTAAATAACATTGGATATTATAAATATGAACGTAGGATTAGAATACTTGAATTGAAAGAAGCCTTGAAAAAGATGAAATCAGGAAAGGTTGTGGGGCCCGATGGTATACCAATAGAGGTTTGGAAGCATATGGGAGATATTGGGGTAGTTTGGTTGACCAAGTTATTTAACAAGATTATAAAAAAAAAAAAAATGCCTGTTGAGTGGAGGAAAAGCTCTATTGTACAAATTTATAAGAATAAAGGAGACATACAGAGTTGCACTAATTATCAAGGGATCAAACTTATGAGCCACAATATAAAACTTTTTGAAAGAGTGATTGAGAAGAAGTTACGATATGAAACAAGTGTATCGGAGAATCAGTTTGGTTTCATGCCTGGGAGGTCTACCATAGAAGCTATTTTCTTACTAAGACAATTAGTAAAGAAATATGGGGAGAGGAGGACAGACTTCCACATGGTCTTTATCGACTTAGAGAGTTAATATGGAGGGTGTTGGGCGGTAAAGGGGTTTTGCAGGGGTATATAGACATAATTAAAGATATGTATAAGGGAGCGGCAACAAATGTTAATACCATTAGTGGCGAGAATGGTAATTTTCCTGTCATTGTAGGATTGCACCAAGGATCGGCATTGAGCCCATACCTTTTCACGTTGGTTATGGATGAGTTAACAAAACATCTACACGAGGAGATTCCCTGGTGCATGCTATTTGAAGATGATATAGTCTTATTTGATGAGACAAGAGAGGGTGTAAACATAAAGCTAGAGAGTTATGGAGAGAAGCATTAGAATTTAAATGATTTAAAATTAGTCGAACTAAGACAGAATATATGGAATGCAATTTTAGCAAGGAGAGTAAGAGTGGAACATCAGTCAAGATTGATAACCAAGAAATCCCGTAAAAGACCACTTTCGGTACTTAGGATCAATGATTCATAAGAGTGGAGAGATTGAGAGGGAGGTTATCTAGAGAATCCAAGAGGGTTGGAACAAATGGAGATGTGCATTTGGAGTTTTGTGTGATCGGCGGGTGCCACTCAAACTAAAAGGAAAATTTTATAGGATGGGCATGAGGCCGGCCATGCTCTATGGATCAGAGTGTTGGGAGTTAAGGAACATCATGCTCATAGGATGAGCGTCGTAGAAATGAGGATGTTGAGATGGATGAGTGGTAAGACAGGAAAGGATAGAATTAGAAATGAAAATATTAGAGGAAATTTGGGGGTAGCACCAATAGGTAACAAGATGAGAGAGATTAGACTTAGATAGTTTAGACATGTTCAAAGGAGACCAACAACGGCACCGGTTAGGAGTGAGGCAATACAAGTAGAAGGTTCTAAAAGGGTAAGGGGAAGCCCCAAAAGAACATGGATAGAAGTGGTGAGGAAAGATTTAAAAACTTTGAGACTAAATCAAGCCATGGTACTTAATAGAGAGGAATGGAGGAATAACATTCATGTGGTCGACCGTTAATTGGGATAAGGTCTTGATGATGATGATTGAAATGCAAGAGTATTCTCACCAAGAAAGGATGGAAGTGTCTGAGCATAATTGCATGAGAGATGCCAGCTATTGTGAGTCCAACTTTGTTTTTCGTACATGGTGTTTGTTACCACTTTGAAACTGGATGAGGGATTCTTGTTACCTGTCAGCTTGTGTGCCATCGGAGCCTCTAATGTCATGAATTGCTTTGACTTGTACAGTATAAGCAAAGAAATGTTCGTCAGTCCAAGTCTTGTTTTGTGCAGTTGAAGATACTGTTCTCTCACATTCCAAAGACCTACTTATGGTTGTTTTATCAACTGAAACTAAATCCCTGTTCTGGTGCGCATCTTTTAGATATGTTTGTGTGCCTAATCTCTGTGTTTGTTGTTTTCATTGCTGAACCACTCATTTTGCTATTGCCTTAACAGTAAAGGTGGAGCCTTTTTTCCTTTTTTTTTTGTTATCATGTTTCCATTGTCTGAGAAAATTATGGGTAGAAAATTTCAGAGAACTGGCTGGCAATATCTTCTGCAACTCTAGTTATTTCTGGAATGGTTCAGCAGTCAGTGGAAGCTGGTTTTGTCACCAAGTTTGCATTGACTTCCTATCACAATGGTGCTTAAGGTCTCAATTTTAATGTGATGATCAGACATTAGGGAGTGGTTTGCTTGGTTTTGAGCCTTCATATCTATCAACCAACCTGCCGCTGTTGTGTACCCTCTCAATTAAGTAGGACAAACAACAGTGGTCAATATGTATACTCTTCCTGTTTATCTGGAACTGCCTTGGACTGTTTCATTATTTTTCTCTCTATTTTATCAATTTGGCTCTCTTCCAAAGAGAGAACAGAGATATGTCATGATGGTTATGTCAATTTAAATGTAGGGATACATGGACATGGTTACGTGTGTATGTGTAGCAGAAATGTAATAATGACCTAAAAATGGAAAAAAAAACAAACCTAAAAATGGAAAACATCAAACGTAAACGTGTACTGCTTGGTTCTTTTTCTTTTTGCTACACGTTATTGCATATGTAATTCATTACTATTAACATTCCACAATTTGGCTATTCTATTTTTGGTTATCTATCATGCACGGAAATTTTGAATTGTGTTTGGAATCTGTTTCCGACCATAAGCACATGGCTTGCTTTCCAAGTAATTTTCCCGTCCAACTTCTGTACAGGTCAAGATCGGGCTTCGAGTGCTCACACGACCTTTAGCAGATCAATTGCCTACAATCTATAGAACTCTTGGGGAGAACTACAATGAAAGAGTTCTGCCTTCAATCATTCATGAAACTCTTAAGGCTGTTGTAGCGCAATACAATGCCAGCCAGCTGATCACTCAGAGAGAGGTAGAGAGCTCCTTCTTTTACAACATCGAAAATTAAATTTGTAATGATAGTATCGACAATGTACTGATATGAAACTTTTGCATGCATTGGATCGCAGTCACTAAATCTCCACTATTAATTCTTGATGAATTAAAATTGCTTGGACCTAAGATTTCCCATTAGTTTAATGAGGTGTTATTTTATCAAAAACACGATATAATGGCCACCTATGGGTTGTCTTGTCTGATGAATTTTAACTTAGGAGTAATTTTAATTAGGTTTAGAGTGATGGGTTTTGTACCTTTTCTTCTCCATAATAGTTAACCTGTGGCCCTTGTGGAAGCTTTGAAATTATAAGTACACTTAATAATTTAGTAGCACCCTCAAATCTAACATTTCCTATCAAGTTAGTATGTAATATTTGATCAAACCCCTATAAATTAATATGATTATGGGTGCCATTTATATGTATTCTTTTGACGAGATTCAACTTCACCAGCCTATGATCTGCATTACTTTAACAAGGCTTCTAGTAATGTTTTGTTTTTCCTTGCTGCCTAGACTATTAGTTTCTGCAATCAGTGGGTCCTTATGTAAATTTTGAAAATATTTATAATCTTGTTAGTTCACCAAGGTTATTAATTTATCATGGCGGCCAAGTTGGGGCTGGAGAGTTTGTATTTTTTTATTGCAAGTAGTAGTTATTTACAAAGGTTCAACTGTCTTCTAAGTTCAACTGTGCACTTTCAATTGATTTACCATGAGTAATAGTTTTATTTAGTAGTAGTTTCTCGAGGTTTAGCATGAGTAACTGTATCATGAAATCACCTGATACTGTCTATTGGCCTTTGCAAGTAATGTTAGCATTCGTGTTGGATATAAGAACTTACAGTGTCCTGAGATGCGAAGATTGTGATTGTGTAGAACGTAAGTAGGGAAATAAGGAAAATCCTTACTGAGAGAGCAGCAAACTTCAACATTGCGCTGGATGATGTGTCTATTACAAGCCTAACCTTTGGTAGGGAGTTTACTGCTGCAATTGAAGCTAAACAGGTAGCTGCGCAAGACGCCGAACGGGCTAAGTTCATAGTTGAAAAAGCGGAGCAGGAGAAGAAAAGTGTTATTGTCAGAGCACAGGTAAGCAAATGAAATATCGTTTCATTCACCATTTACACTATTTGCTGCTGAGCCCCCTTTTTTTTATAATACTTGACCTTTGTAGTCTTCTACTTTGATTTTGATTTCCTTGATGCGTTTACCAATTTATCCATCCTTGAATGACAGGGAGAGGCCAAAAGTGCGCAGCTTATCGGTGAGTCTGTTGCTGACAATCCGGCATTTATGACACTTAGGAGTATTGAAGCTGCAAGAGAAGTAGGCCAGCATCTCGCAAATGCAAGCAACCGAATATACCTTAACTCGGATCAGCTGTTGCTGAACAGCGTCGTGAAGGGTTTGGAGTCTATTGATAATAGCCACAAAACAAAGAAATGAAACCGGGAGGTTTTGTTTGACCAGTTTGAAGAACTTTCAATAGATCTTGGGTCGAATTACGATTCCGTTGTCAAAGCAGCAGGTGGCTTGAAACCTTTTTTGACATAGAGCATATAAAATGGTTCCGGCTAGTGGGGAACTACAGATTTTATTGTTACAGGCAGCATTGCTGGTTGGATTTTTTTTCCCCCTTCAATTCCTCTCTTTGTTATGTCAAGGAATCGGTTCAGTTAGATTTGCCATAATTTACTGTACCATTTCTGAGACATCTTGAATATTTCAGATGTCTATTATCCTTGATTTCCATTCCCTGAATTTCAAATAAAAGAAAAAACATAAAGATAGTAGAGCTGATTTGATGCTGCACCATGGGCTTTATGTGCTGAAGTATCTTTTTATTCTTTGTTATTAATCACTGCCTTCAAATAAAGAGTGGCTAATCATGCAGCAGTGGGTGGCTCCAGCAATTGGAGCTTAGACTACCTCCGACTTGGATCTGTTGGTTGGATATCATCAACAAAATGTGGGCGACCTTTATTCTGGCAGTTTGAAACTTCGAGCCCAGCAATCCTCTGCCGGGTATGGGCCCTTATCAAGAAAGTATTAGGCATATGACAAAATCTAGAAGGCCAACCCTACTTGGGGATCCACCTTCTAAGTAGACATCTGGGAAAAGAAAAATACCTAATTCCTAGTAGACAAATTCAATGCTGGGATACAAAATTGGGAAGGAAGAATTTTGTCTAGGCTTGAAAACTTATGCTCATTAAAGTGGTCATGGAAAATTTCCTAATTACGCGATGCAAATGCATGCCTTTACCTAAATGAATCGTCATCCAATGTGAGAAACACCGAAGACATTTTTTGTGGGCACATAATTAGCAGCCACAGCCCCTCCACCTTGTTGACTGGGAAACCAGTTTGTACCCCCAAAAAATATTTGAGAAAGTTATCACAAATTGATGAACCCTTTAGTGCTGGATTATGATGGAAAATGAATCCCCGTGGGTCAGAAATTTAAGGAAAAATACATTGAGGGCACCTAAACGCACGACCCAAGAGAAGGACTCACCCAGGTGGAAATGATCTTACCAGGCCAGACAAATCCTATCTCAGGGCATTCATTGGCTGGTGGGACCGGGAACTAATATAAATGCATGAGGGATTCTTGGGTCAATAGAAAGTCACCAAACCAGCTAGTGGGACTACCGCGACCATCCGACCAAAATATGAGGGTCGTAGCGGACCTTATGAAGCTAAATACTACGTTATGGATTAAGCAGTTAGAATATAAGTGGGGCGAGGAAATTGGTAGACAAATAGAACCAGTGGAGATTGACAAAGACCAACCGGATGGATTGGTTTGGGCACCAAATAAAAGTGGACAAGAAAAGTATACACATAAAAGCTGTAATCGGATATCTTCTAATGGATTAGTCATCCTAGCTACCATTGATCATCCTCATATTATCATGGATCATCCTGAATCGCTTCAACTGTCATTCGATTTCGTGATCAGTGCTTAAGTATATAATGTCTATTACCATGGGTTTTTCTTTATCCATATGAAATCAAGATCAGTTCATTGCAGAGGACATAGGAAATTTGGATTGACTTGTGATTATGCTCTTTAATCAATTATTAAGGAAGCAGTCCTAATTGGCAAGCTGATTCCAAAATTATCTTTGCATTAGCTTGGCTGTTAGGATAAGTTGTAATCCTGGGATTATAAACGATATCTTTTGCTATAATCACAAGATTATAGTGGATATGTTATACTATAATCATAGTGGAAATTCTCTCTCTCTCTCTCTCTCTCTCTCTCTCTCTCTCTCTCTCTCTCTCTCTCTCTCTCTCTCTCTCTCTCTCTCTATGCGTGTGTGTATAACCCTTTGATAATTAATGAACTAAAGATGTAGTTCTGTCACAGAATATGATGACTATGCTAACACCTTACATCCATTGTGTGGAGAAGAGTTGGAAATCATCGACCATGCAATTCTTAGATGCAAAGAAAATTATTAGTTACTGGAACTAGCTGAACAACAATTGAAGATTTCACGCACTCGGTACTATGGTTTAAAAACTAGTTGATTTGACTTGGGAATTAGTCGATTCGGATCGGATTGGTAGGAAACCTAGTTGGATTGCCTAAAAAACTCAAATGACGTCATCATCATTTTCACTCGGTGGATTGGGAGAGTCGCATAGGAAAACTCAGACGAGTTTTTGGAAAGATGGTCAAGTTTCTTAGTGACTTAGTAAGTTTTAAAATTTTACTTGATGAATGATTGTGAATGAGGACTTTGCGAGTGATTTCTCGCTTCATTAATCAATAAAAATCTCTCAAATTAATCATTATAGATAGAATACATTGAGAACAAGATGACCAACATCTTATATTTCCAATTTTCATTCGAAAAGGCATCGAATGAAGAGCTTAAAGTTTGGAACTCATTTCTATTTGTGTGAAAAGTAATAGTATTTTGTTTATGTTTTAAACTTGAAATTTTCTTTAATTTATTATATTTTCTATTAATTTAGATCATTGATTATATTTTAATATGTGTTAGGAAGAGTTTTACATTAGTTTTTAGTGAGAAATTGAAATTTCAATTGTTGAATTTCATTGAAAAAGCTTAAAAGGTACTGTTGCTTAAGTTATTAAACATAGTATGTTTACGATTGAATACATCACTATTGGTTCCTTTTTATTGAAATCTAACTATACCATTAAATTTCTTGTTATTTAATTGTGTTAGGTACCAAGTTTTACTTTTCCATTGGAAAGTCATCGAACTTAGTGCCTAAAGTTGGCAACTTAGTCATTGGTTGCTGTTCAAAGTATGGAACTTGAATTTGAGTTGGAAAAGGGTAATAACATAATTTGAAAAAACTTAACATGGATGGAAGATGGAAAACTAATATAATGACAATCTTGTAAAGCTCATGAAAACTTAATGGTATATTTGCAAAACTCAAAAAGGACTTTTTTGCAAAAATGCCAAAATATTATGGCATTTTGGCAAAAAACCCAAAAATATACCCATTATGTCTTCCTCATCAACATCTTACTGCAAAAAACATCTTTCTTTCTCTCATAGTTCTTGAAAGATGGAAGCTAATGGTAATTCACAATTTCAAAATTTTCTAGTTTGTTTTTTTATATTTGATTGCTTTTATATATACATTATGCTTATTTGAAGTGAGAAATCCAAATCTTTGTTTTACAGATTTATCATTGCTATTAGTTTGTTAATTTCTTATAATTTTTTTTTTGTATTTTTAAAGATTTTTTATTTATATATTATTATTTTTTTATTTTTATACTGGATCTCCTAGGATCACTTGACTCGGTTCCGAGTCTTTAAACATTGTTCGGTCCTGATCTATTCAGCTAACGTATAGATGGATGCTGTAAAAAGACAAATTAAAGAAAGAGGAAAGAAACACTAGTCTAGATCGGCATGTCCTACATGGCATGGCTTCTGTAGCAAGTCAGAAATGACTACGTTCACCAACATAAGAAACCAAACATTCCATCTATTCTGAACAGACGGAAAATCTGGGTCATTGACGCAGCGATTGCAAATGCAACTGATAACTTGTTCGAGCAATAAGACGCCGGAATAATACACATCTGGAGGCAAACAAATCTCTCTCAATACATGCCTAGGATAAAACATATCAAATGGCTCAATTTTGACCGGGCATCACAAGGCAAACCAGAGAAAGCGGAAGCAGAGCCAAACTCCGAGACGAAGACGGGGATTTTATAGCGGCAGCCAAAGCATTCCTGTAATTTAAAACAAACACACAAGACGAATGGGCAGCGCTAAAGCTCGTCCTTGATCTTGTTACTAACTTGCATCTTATGTATTTACAGATTTCTAAGAATAGCTAAGCAATTATACAGGATATGAACTACGCCCCAATGCTACACTATTTCGTGAGAGTTCCGCCATCTCTACAGAGAATGTACTACACTATTGAAGAAACTGGAACAGTGCTCCATTTTCATCTCCAACCGAGAGGGGAATCGTGTAGCAAACTTGTTAGCTAGCAACGCTGTGATCTGTGAGAGGAGTAGCTGGTACCATGAAGCCCCTCCTTTTTTTAACTAATGTATTGAAAGAGTAGGCAGCCAGCTCCTCTTATGCCAGCCATGTTCCGTAATATAGAACTTTCTTTTCACCAGACAATCCGGGAGGAAGAATGACTTAGATCAGCACAAAATTAAGCTTGATTTGGATGGAAAGAAATATTAGATGCTGGAAATCTTGAAGAAAAGCCAAGTCCAAAGAAAAAAATAATGTTAAATCACTGTTACGGACACACGGAGATGGGAGTTTCCCTCAAGAAAAGAAAAGAACATTGGCACTAAGCTTATCTTTACATGAAAACTTATAGCTGGGGTAAGGTTCTTTAAGCATGGTGAAACTTTTTTTTAGATCTAAGCCATTCGTTATCTTTGAAATGACTTAGATATGGATCAAATTTCATGCCTATTGGGTGCTTTTTAGCCTATGTTCTTATGTTCTTTAATTGAAAATAATGGCCATTAAATTTATTAGTTTTTACACAATCAGTAGGATAATCCAAATGCATTGATTTCCAGATGAGTTACCTATTTTTTATGCAACAAACACTATGAACATTTTAGATATACAAAAAGAATTTATCGTGCATAAAAAAAAGTACGTAGACTTCTTCACAATTAGTAGCGGGAGCTTACCGGGACTCTTTCTTAATTTTTCTAAAGTATAAAATCATCTGTATTCGGTGCCATGCTGTCGAGTACCAGAAGTATAAACCAACTCATAATTCTAAGCCTCCTATATCTGGATTCAAATTTCAAACTAACAGATCAAAGACTTATAATCATTGACAGCTTTCGTGTCACTCGTCTAATACTTCCATATCAGATGAATGATTTAGATTATTGAAATAGTAGATCCCACTAGTATTAATTTTAGCCCTACAATATTTTCTTAAGCAAAAATGTCCATCCACCACGTAACAACTCATCTTCTAAACCAGAAACATGAACTTCGAAAGTCTCCATTAAACTGAGCCGGCCATCGGGTCAAATTCGCCCCCTAGCAATTCTCCTTCACTTCTTCCCCTTTATAATTACGGTTCCCTGCATGCAATCGCATCCCAAGCTACCGCAGTCTTATCTATATATACATCATCCACGGCCCTCAACATTTGCCCACAAGCCCTGTTCCTGCTAGTAGTGGCCTTGGCTACCTCTTTCCTGCAAGTGACCCGGACATTACATCGGACCTAATTCTCCCACCAAACACCACCACTGTCGATGGCAACTTCTTCACTAACACTGCCCTTCTTGCATTAGTCAACGCGGATATCCCCACGACTTTCAAGGTCTTCAAAGTGAGCATGGTCGAATTCCTGGCTCTTAATGGCCAGAGTGTATCTTACAGAGTGTTGACGTTTCCTGCAGATTCTGTGAACGCCCCTCACACTCAACCTCGCTCGGCCGAGCTATTGCTCCTCCTAGGAGGTTCTTTGGAGGCTGGTTTCATTGACACAACTGACAAGCTCTACACACAAACACTTCAGGCAGGTGACATATTCCTGTTCCCTAAAGGCCTTGTGCACTATCAATATTACATCGATGCTAAGAACCCTGCTATCGCCATCTCGGCGTCTGGTAGTGCGAATGCTGGGACTGTATCGATTCCGGGGGCTGTCTTTAATAGCACCATCGACGATAGCATCCTCGCTAAGTCTTTGACGACCGACGTTGCCACCGTTCAAAAGATCAAAGACGGATTAGTACCTAAGGCCTAGAACTGAGGCCCATCTTCTTCTTTTTTCTTCTCTCATTAGCCCTTAGGGCAGCTAAGTTAACTTTATCATTCGTCAAATAAGTACGCCCTGATTTTCTTTACAGAGGGCACTGATCGCCATGTATCCCCATATTTTTTGTATTCTGGTTTTGCAGCCATTCAGTTCATTGATCTTTTCAATTTGCATTGCTATTTTTCCCTTTTCTATTTTGAATATGAGCAAGGAATTACCAAGCAAATCGCTCATACTTCTGACTCTAATCCTTGCCCAAGAGAAAAGCAGCAACAGAAACCTAAGACTAAGCATATTACAGGGAAGAATCTGCAACCTAGTGTGCTAGACATTGTTGTCATTTTGTACGAATCTCTGATCCCCCTTCCTTTTTGCATTTTTTTGGGACCAAAGGTATAGATGAAACCAGTAAGGCATGTAGTCCCTTGATGAGCATATCAGCATTGGCCAAAATGTGCACAGAAAGTGAGAACATATCCATTGGCACCCTGTCGCCTTCTCGTTGTTGATCACTATGGCATCGTTGCAAACTTTTGGCCAAGGTCAGCCATATTTTCTTTAATCATGCTTGAATGGGAAGAAAAGAATGCCTCAATTTTTTTTTCTAATAACTGAAGAATTACAAAGCAAATTATTCACAGACTTCTAAATCTAATCCCGAGCTAAAGGGAAAAGCAGTGACTAGAACATTTCACCAAGCATATTCCAGGAGAGATGCCTGAGTTGAATGCGATCAACTATTTTAGAAATTTATCGGAATATGCCAATTATTCGCAAGACCTTCAGCTCGTTAAGATTACATAATAAAAAGAAATGTTATTTTAATAATTGAAAAAATAGGGACAATTCCATTACTAGTTACTCGTCTGTTTCTTTTGAAAGTATATACATGCATCACATAACTGCTTGCAAAATTATCCCAGCAGACTCGAACTTTTGTCCGCTCATATTTTTCAAATGAGAAAATGTTCATCTGTCTATTATATAACAACTCACTTGTGATGAACTATGCACTAAACTTGGAAAAGATGTGACAACTTTATGCCTCTGATTTGTGGTGACGATCAATAGTAATCAATCAACCATCCTGTTTTTTTTTTTTTTTTAATGGTAGTGATGGAATCAATCATCCTAAGATTAAAGACTAAAAAACCCAATGGCAGAGATCCATGGCGCACCAAAACTAATTGTTTCAATCATTGAATAATTGGTTCAATCCACACCTTTACTTCTAATTTTTTTCAATCATTGAAAAATTATCCAATATCTGCTAATTAAGGGCAGTTATATGATGAATGCGAAAGGAAAAAATAATGGAAGTGTTGGTATAGCCCACTCATTATATGATTATACCCTGTGAAAATTTGAATTATGCTATGGATTTTGAAGCTCATGTTATGATCAAAACCAAAATTTTCGTTCATCGAATGACTCTAACCCTTTATTTATGAAGGCAGATCAAAAGTGTTCTTTTTCGTATGCAACCGTGGATTTAAAGGCCTGAAAGTAGAAAGTTATAAGTTTTACTAGGTGGAGTTGGATCGTGGTACATAGCTTATCTATAGTTGGATTATGGGGCATCAGTTTGAGGAATGATAAACTGAGACTTTTAGGAGTGTAAACTAGGAGACTCCAATCTAGACATGTTTTCTAGGATCTATGTCATTTATCTTGTTGATTCATTCCTTGTTTAGGCTACGTCTGGAAAATGGTACCAACTAAATGATTTTAACTAATTAATTTTTCAGTTCATAAAATCAATGGTCATGATCTTTCAATTACTGAATATACTATGATCATCCAATGGGCGTTTTTTTTTGGAGGTAGCCTATCCAAAGCCCGCCAAGCATAAACCTTCCAAAAGCAAGCCTAGATTAGAGTCTCCTGTTCAGACTCCTATGGTCAATTAAAAAGGGGCACCTTCTTAGTAGGTTTTCGCGTTCCTACTATCCTCCAAGAGGCTAATGTGAAACAAGAAACAATGACTTCGTAATCTCCACTAACAAACGCCGGCTGTCACATACACTCATTCCGTCTTCCTTCACCCCAACCTTATAAATACGCATTGCTTACTAGCAATCAGACCAGCCCAAGTAGCATTTCTCTTTTCAGCTTAAACATTTTCCACTTTGCCAAGCCCATTTTCAACTTCATCATTCATGGGAGCCAACACTTTTAAACAAGCCCCTTTTCTTCTAGTACTAGCCTTAACCACATTTCACATGATCCATGCAAGCTATCCAGACATTACCTCAGACTTCATCGTCCCACTGAATGCTACTGTAGTCGATGGCAACTTCTTCAGCCACACTGCCCTTTGTGCGTTAGTCGATGCCGACATCCCCGCAACATTCAAGGTATTCAAACTGAGCATGGCCGAATTTCCAGCTCTCAGTGGGCAGAGTGTGTCATATGCTGTACTAACATTTCCAGCGGACTCCGTGAATCCCCCTCATACTCACCCTCGCTCTGCCGAGCTCTTGTTCCTTCTAGGTGGTGCTTTGGAAGTCGGGTTCGTCGATACAACTAACAAGCTCTATGCTCAAACACTTCAAGCGGGTGACATCTTTGTGTTCCCTAAGGGCCTTGTTCACTATCAATACAACATGGATGCTAAGAATACGGCCATTGTGATCTCGGCATTCGGTAGTGCGAATGCCGGGACTGTATCTGTTCCTGGGGCTGTCTTCAATAGCACCACAGATGATGGCATCCTAGCGAAGTCTTTCAAGACTGATGTTGCCACTGTGCAGAAGACCAAGGCCGGACTTGCACCTAAGGTTTAGAATACTTCTGTTCTCGTTAGTCCATGTTAGCTAGTTCGATTTAGGAATTCGTTGAGTGGATAATGCCTCATTCTCTTTATGAGACTAGTGGTCATCTTGTTGCAACCCAAATTCTTATATCTAATCACAAGCCATTGAATTAATTAATCTCTCTTGTTAGCTATAATATGAACAATTGCATCTTTTTGTTTAATTTTTTGAAGGTAAGCGGGGTTTTGAAGGCTAACCCAAACCAAATTTACTGAATGAAGATAGTAATTCCAATTGTGTATAGACCATTCTAATACTATGATATGAACAATACAACATAGATCATCATGTGTGGACAGATCAAGATCGAAGTATCCTTTTCTAGGATAAGGTCTCTTTGAAAGAATATCAGCCGCTGCATTTACCTTTCTACAAGTATGTGATACTTTCTAATGCACAAATTTGTCCATTGCCTTCAAGCTGTGATTTTACAGCATAATACAGGCCTATGGACAAAGTATTGAACCATTAATAATGTGCACTGCATTTTGCGAATTAGAGGCCAACTAAATGTCATGTACTCCTGAAGATGAAGCACGAACAGTCCTGTTTAGTAGCAAGTAAATCCAAGTTGTAAATATTGTCCTCTCAAAATTTAAGGAGAACATGCCCCTTTCACATCATCTTCCGACTTTCTCATCTATCCTCTGATTGAACCTCCGTTTTGATCTAGAGGAGCATCTATACTTGGCTTAGAGGTGCCTCCATGAAGTCTTTCTCATATGCAAGTACAGACATAGATTCCAACTATATTTAGCTTGCATCCAAACTTACCAAGGGTAAACCAAGTTGCAGGTGTATCAAAATCATGAGGGTTGAGATAATTTACTCTTGTAGGAACATCGATTATATTTTTGCAAAATCCACTTCTTATGGACTTGCTTATTCAGACATAGAACATGACATTTTGTTAACCGGTGTGCGCCAATCATCTTGTGGGCTTTCGCTCTTGGCTCTTACATATCAAAATTATTTTTGTTCCTTTTGGAATGGCAACGATTCTAGATAAACACTCACACTCCTTCTTAATCCTACAACCATCCCCTATGTAGGTGTGCCATCCCTTCTAAAGCACACCTACATCCTATCAAAGAAAAAAAAAAAGGATCCCATCAAAACTTGAAACATGCAATTTGTGCATAAGCTAATATAGTCTAGTGGTTACGGTGAGACACTTCTAGTGAGACACTTCTCTTGTAAATAGGTCACGAGTTTGAGGTAGTATTTCGCATCCCATTAGAGAATATAGAGTGCTTGTATGTTGACGAGTGTCTTGAGAATATGTGTAGTGTACTGGGTAGACCAGTGGTTGTAGTTCAGGGTAGGAGGAGTGTTAGTGGCCCTTGTATTATCTCAACCATGAGAGCAGCTCGATGTTACACTCGAGGTTGTTGAGTGTTTTTGGTTTGCGTCATGACGACTAACAGGGAGCAGCCACGGATTAAGGATATAGATGTGGTGCGAGATTTTGCAGATGTATTTCTAGACGAGCTGCCAGGACTACCTCCACGCTGGAATATTGATTTTACCATAGACTTGGTGTCGGGTACAACGCCTATATCTAAGGCGCCCTATAGGATGGCCCCTGCAGAGTTGAGGGAGCTTCAAGTACAGTTGCAGGAGCTTCTGGATAAGCGTTTCATCAGGCTGAGTGGATCTCCTTGGGGAGCACCAGTCCTCTTCATTAAGAAGAAGGATGGATCATTGAGTCTATACAAAGACTGCTGGTTATTGAATAGTGTGAAGAACCGGTACCCCCTGCCACGTATTGACAACTTGTTTGACCAGTTGCAGTCGGCACAGGTATTCTCTAAGATTGACTTGAGATCAGGCTACCACCAGTTGAGGATTAGGGAAGAGGATATTCCCAAGACTACATTTAGGAGTCGATATGACCATTATGAGTTTTTGGTGATGCCCTTTGGGCTAACGAATGCACCGGCTATGTTCATGGATTTGACGAACAGGGAATTCTAAGCCTATTTACACCAGTTTGTGATTGTCTTCGTAGATAACATCCGGATCTACTCGCCTAGCCGTGAGGCCCACATTGAGCATCTTCGCACTGTGCTAGACACGCTTCGCCGTCATCGCTTGTATGTGAAGCTCAGCAAGTGCGACTTCTGGTTAGGATATGTGCAATTTTTGGGACATGTGGTGTCCAAGGATGGTGTGGCTGTAGATCCGACCAAGGTGGAGGCAGTCTTGCATTAGGAGAGGCCTACGACGGTGATAGAGGTTAGTAGTTTTCTCAATTTGGCTGGTTACTATCGATGGTTCATTGAGGGGTTCTCGAGGATCGCCTTACCCATAACCACCTTGACTAGGAAGGACACCAGATTCGTTTGGACGGATGCATGTGAGGAGAGCTTTCAGGAGCTCAAGAGGAGGTTGACCACCGCACTAGTACTGGCCCTACCTTTAGGATCGGGTGGTTACATGGTGTTTTGTGATGCATCAGGCAGAGGGTTAGGAGTGGTGCTGATGTAGCATGGGAGGGTCATCGCCTATACGTCGAGATGGCTAAAGACACATGAGGTGAACTATCCGACCCATGATTTAGAGTTGGCAGCAATGGTGTTGGCGTTGAAGTCCTGGAGATACTATTTATATGGTGAGAAATTTGAGGTGTACACTGACCACAAGAGCCTCAAGTATTTCTTTACATAGAGCGATCTGAATATGAGGCAGAGGAGATGGATGGAGTACATCAAGGACTTTGACTTTACCATATAGTATCACTCGGGAAAAGCTAACATTGTAGCTGATGCCTTGAGTAGGAAGTCGAGAGTAATGCTTGCTAACTTCTCGACTCGATCTAGGTTTCTTGATAGGATCCTTCAAGCACAAATGGGTGACACAGAGGCACAGAACATGGCCGCTAAGGCTGGTTTTTCCGGAGGTCTCGATGAAGGTGTCAGGTATAGGGGGAGATTGGTTGTACTCGTAGATGATCAGTTAAGACACGACTTACTCCAGGAGGCGTACTAGTCCCCATATTCTATTCATCCCGGAGGTACGAAGATGTACCAGGATCTTAGAGGACACTTTTGGTGGAATGGGATGAAGAGGGATATTGGTGAGTGCGTAGCACGATATTTGACCTGTCAGCAGGTCAAGGCGGAGCATTAGCGACCAGTTGGGTTATTACAGACTTTAGACCTTCCAGAGTGGAAGTGGGACCACCTCATTATAGATTTTATAGTGGGCCTGCCGAGGACTACTAGTAGGCATGACATGATATGGATCATAGTCGACAGATTGACGAAATCAGCTCATTTCCTCCCTATTAGACAGACTCAGATCGTGGACAGCTTGGCGAAGCTGTATGTCCGGGAGATCGTGAGCTTGCATGGAGTGCCATTGACGATCATTTCAAATCGAGACACACATTTTACCTCGAAGTACTGGTAGAGTGTACAGGAGGCTTTGGGGTCGAGGTTGAGATTTAGTACAACGTTCCACCCCCAGACAGATGGCCAGACTGAGAGGATCATCTAGACTATGGAGGATATGTTGAGGGCTTGTGTCATGGATTGGAGAGGTACTTGGGATGAGCATTTGCCTCTCGTAGAGTTTGCGTATAATAACAACTGTCCTGCTAGTATCGGCATGGCACCTTATGAGGCACTCTACGGCAGACTCTGCAGGTCTTCCTTGTGTTAGAGTGACGTAGGAGAGAGACGGGTAGTGAAGTTAGAGTTGATTGAGCAATGTGCAGAGAAAGTTTGACTCATTCGGAGGTGATTACTTGCAGCTCACAGCAGCCAGAAGAGCTATGCGGATAGGAGGCGAAAGGACTTGGAATTTGAGGTCAGACAGCATGTATTTTTTAGAGTTTCCCCTATGAAAGGTGTGATGAGATTTGGTGTAAAGGGGAAACTCAGTCCCATATACATTGGGCCTTTTGAGATCCTGCGCAGAGTCAAACCAGTCGTATATCAATTAGGCCGACCTCCACAGCTAGCTGGAATACATGACGTTTTTCACATCTCCATGCTGAGGAAGTACATACCGGACCCATCCCACGTGCTAGACCAGATCCCATAGGAGGTACAGCCTGACTTGACATTCGAGGAGCGCCCTATACGAATCTTGGATAACAAGATCCAGGAGTTGATGATTAAGACCATTCCTCTGGTCAAGGTCCTTTGACAGCATCACTCAGCGCAGGAGGCTACTTGGGAGTTAGAGGATGAGATGAGGCGTACCCATCTAGAGCTCTTCTCTTGAGGTACGTATATTTTAAATTTTGAGGATGAAATTTTCTATAAGGTGGGTAGGATGTAACAGTCACTATTTTAAAATTCTAGAATAGTAAATTTTCATGAATTTTGGAAAATTGAGAAATTAAGAAATTTAGAGATGGAATCTCGAGTTAAACTCTCAATATTTGATATGTGCTAAAAAAATGGAGTCCAATGATATTAAAAGCGCTAAAATTAATTATTTTAAATTTACTATTTAAATGAAATTATTTAGAAGGGCAAAATCATCATTTTTCACATGTGGGGCCCACAAAAATCATCCCTACCGCCCATCTTAGTAGGTGATGATTCAACAATTAATGCTGGTCATCATATATATAGATATATATTAAAAATAACAAATTATAAAATAAATATAATGATTTATATGCATTTAAGAGGGGGGAGTACCTTAAATGCACTTCCCTCCCCCTTCTCTCGTTCCCCGCCCCCCACCCCTTGATTGGCCACCGGAAAAATGGCATCTCCGACACAATCTACAACAAGGACGCTGGACCCTTGCTTGTATTGGTGATAGAACAACTAAGGTAGGCCATCCTTGTCCCTTCCGTTCCTGGTTTTCCTTGTTTAGCAATGGAAAACGGCGTGGACTGCCATTTTCTAGTGGATAATATGCGTTATTGTTGCTCCCAGAAATAAGTTGATCAAATGGTGTAGATGAGGATCTGGACCGTTCATCTTGAACGTGATAATGCAAGGGACACACCCATAAAATTTCAGGGTGATCGGAAGGTTAAAGACGCCGAAAAACCCCAAAAATAGTAGGATGAGGGTTTTTAGGAATGTAACAAAAATAGTGAAAAAACGATAGATAATGAAGGAATTTGTAAAAATGGATGGTGGAAATGGAATGTAAGTGAAAAACTAGACAAATAGGTGTAAATATTGCAAAAAACAGAGCACATGGGGTCGCTAGCGACTTGATTCCAGCGGTCGTCTCTGGCGACGGTGAACCAATTCGGTCATTGTCCCTGGCAATGGTGATCTGCGATAGGGCGGGGAGCGCACCCGCGTCGACACACGTCATGCCCAAGTGCGACACAAGCGTGCCACGCGCAGTGCGACGTGCGCACGCCACGCGTTGCACCACACACGGTGCTACTCGCGCAATACGCATGCAGCGCACACACAAGCGTGGATGGCATGAGCGCAGCAAATGCGCCGCACGTGCGGTG
Organism: Warburgia ugandensis; assembly: GCA_035236585.1. Classification (NCBI taxonomy): domain Eukaryota; kingdom Viridiplantae; phylum Streptophyta; class Magnoliopsida; order Canellales; family Canellaceae; genus Warburgia; species Warburgia ugandensis. Next base: position 2,360,871 of record CP141126.1, read on the forward strand.
GGCCCTTTTTCCCAATTTTGAGGGTTTTTTACCGTCCATTCATAAAAAATGTGATTCTGGGAGCTATAGAGGTCCAAATCACGATCCGAAAGAGGCGTCGTGATTGTCTCAACAAGGCAGACCTAGATTTAAAATAATAAAAAAAATCTAGTTAGAGTAACTTTTTAATAGCCAAACTACTAAATGCTATTAGATGATTTAGATTAAGCCGATCAATAGATGATCAGGCATTAGACTTTGGTTATATACATCAAACATGAGATGATCTAGGAGATTTGAAGGGCAAATATCATGGCATTGCCAAGAAAAAATGATCATGACGATCGATCTAAGCAACTACCTTAGGGTGTGCTGATTAAGAGTGATTTGACTGTTAGATCGATTCATGATCATAAAGATATATGTGACATACTAGACAAATAGAAATTTTAAGGGTCATGATGAAAATGAGAGGTTTAACAATTAATAATGACGTATGATACATCTCTCTTCCCCCGTGAGTGCCTAAGTACCCCTTGTGGCTAAAAGGGCAAAAAGGTGAAAGGGTGAAAGCGGGCGTGAAACGTGTCTTTTTGTGAGTGCTGAGTGCCCATGTGGGTGAAAGGGTGAAAGGTGAAAGTGGAACTGGAATGCGCCTTTCCGTGAGTGCTTGAGTGCTCATTGTGGGTGAAAGGGTGAAAGTAGATAGTATTGAGAGTTGACCTCACGTTGCCGTGAGTGTGCCTGAGATACTCATAGGGCTTGACTATGTATGGCGTTCGATGCTTTTTGCCTGCATTCGTGTTGTTCTCTGGATATAGACTCACATGGTTATGACTTGTATTTGCATATCTTTTAGGATTTTGCATATCCTGACACCATGACTTATGTTACCTTATTTATATTATGGAATTGGTATATCTTTCATCGTATGAATATGAGGTTTTGTACCTTGTTATTTCCTATTGTTTTATATTGAATGTAAATCACCTACATAAGCCTAGCTTGTTAAGGCATTACTTTGTTTTGCAATGCCTCAGAGCATAACAGTGGGTATCTTCCAATCTATGAAAAAGGTGTACATATAAAAACTTAAAGGGTGTATGAGTTACCAGTTTAATATAATAGTAAATAAACAAATAAAGCTATCTTAATATCAAGCCAACATTGGGCCTAATCGACCCGACCACTTCCGTGCTGCGTCTGGAGAAATATAGAAATATTTCAGAAAAAATAAATTAATAGGAACTCCTAATTCCTTAAAGAACTGAACCCTGAAGTTGTTTTGGCGTGGGCAAGGTGGGTATTGTTATTGACAAACCATAATGTATGAGCTCCTCGAATCAGTGACTAAACACAAGGGAGGCCCTTTTAACACCATTGCGGTAAAAGCCTGTAGCTTCTTGAACTATGAAGCTAAGGGGCCCAACGAATTCCTAATAGGAATCATATATAGAATAATCTTTAGTTTTGAATTGATTCTTTTGTTGCATTATGAGATTTAGAACCATTGAATGGTTCAATTTGAGAAGAACATGATGATGACAAAATTAGAAAAGATGGACATTCCTTATTTACTTATGTCTATTTATCAATGTATAAATAAGTGGGGCCACTTGTATCATCCTTCCAAGTTAATCTGCTAGGCCCCATAATGATGATTAATCTTCGAAAAAGCATTCATAATAACACTCCTAACCTACTCTATCACTTGTGATTTTTTATAACTTTCACTAATTGCGAACTATTACCTTCTTATTTTCTAATCATTCATTCAATGAGACATAATCAAAGGATCAAAAACATCTCCTAGCCAGAACTTCACTATCATATATCCCTTGATCATAGCTGCCCATTAACTGAATGGATTGTGGATCATAAAGCAAGTGATTTCTTCCCCTATAGCTGTAAATCTAAGTAAAAGAATCTCATCTACCATATAACATCTTCTTCTTCTTCAATTTTTTTATTTTTTATTTTCTAATAGAAGCAGAGAATCACAAAACAAATCATTCACACACTCTCATTCTACATACTCCTATATCTGTATCTAATCCGACTAAACCAGAAATCACCAACTCGAGCCTAGTGAATGAAGGCCTCCATGCGTGCACAGTGTATACTAGGAAGAACTGAAGTAGCAAGGTGACAGTTTGTCATTCAGAAAGCAAGTAAAAAAATGTGCTAGCTGTTCAATAAAATGTAAACAACTCTTTCTAATGACAAAGATATCTCAACAATCACATAGATTATCCTTAATGAATGTTTAGGTACATGACGGATTTTAGACAAACCAAAAGCTAGCAATTCTTGCATCAATATTCAAAGAAAGAATAACATCCAAAACCTAAGAAACAAAGAAATCAGACGTAGATACTCCCATTTCTCTCTTAATCCACAGCCGGCCACAGCATAATTAGGCTCCTCAAAAGACAAATTCTCACTACACTTCATGGGTATGCCCTGGTATTCTGCTGCTATAAATAGGCACATTCGTTAGTCTGGATATAAACACTAGATTCAAGTACTTCCCATTCAACCACATTTTCACTTCAGCGGTCCCGGTTGAGCTTCAAACTATGGCCTTCACTGTGCCCATCTGTGGCTTCTTCCTGCTCCTAGGCTTCACTAGTTTCGCTCAAGCTGGCGATCCCGATATCCTAACAGACTTCACCCTCCCACCCAACACCAATGCTAGCGCAAGCTTCTTCACTTTCACAGGGCTACGCGGTCTTCTCTGGGCGCCAACCCCACCCATGTTCAAGGTCACAAAAGTGAGTGTCATCGAGTTTCCGGCTCTCAGTGGGCTAAGTGTATCATATGCATTACTACAATATCCAAATGGAACCCTCAACCCTCCTCACACCCACCCACGGGCCACCGAGCTACTCTTCCTTGTCAAAGGCCAGCTCGAAGTTGGCCTCATCGACACCACTAACAAGTTATTTGTTCAGACACTCAACGAAGGGGACATGTTTGCCTTTCCTAAGGGTCTAGTACACTACCAGTACAACAGGGCCAAATGGCCTGCTGTTGCACTTTCAGCATTTGGTAGTGCCAACGCGGGGACTGTCTCCATTCCTGGTACCATTTTTGCTACTGGTATTGCTGATGATGCGCTTGCCAAGTCTTTCAAGACAGACATTGCCACAATCAAGAAGCTTAAGGCCGGGTTAGCCCCCAAGGTCTAAGAGATCGAGATACTAGTCTCCTGTATTAAATCACCGTCTTAGGTTCTTAAGTGTGGGATTGATTTGCATCTCTCTCTCTCTCTCTCTCTCTCTCTCTCTCTCTCCTCCCATTAGGCTTGTAGTTTTCTTGCTTATGGAGTGCTTACATTATGTAATCGCAAGGCTGCGGCGTCTTCCATCTGTTTTTGTTTGTTCATAATGGAATAAAATCGAGTTCTTAAACTTGGTATTTTGTCCTGCTCCTGTTGATATATCCAATGTGCACAAGCTTTCTGAGTCTGATAAATGGTCCATTAAAAGGAGACAACATCTACAATTCAGTAGTCTGCAGGTGTGATATGCCAGTTAGCTAATTTACGTGTGGGGTCCAGAGACTAATGATCCAAACCATTTATTTTCGAGGCCATATTTTACCAAACGATTTTGTCCATTGAACAAATAGATATTAGGACGATGATTCTAGCAGGCAATCGCATGGCAATTATGTATGGTTATGGCTCTCCCAAGCCAGCAATGGCCTTCTAGCGCACTGGTAAGAAGAGACTCCAGTGAAAGGTCATGAGTTCGAGCTGCTCTCATTGTTGTGTTTGTGAGTCTGTTTAGGATTATCCATCAAAAAGCCTACCCAAAAAAAAAACAAAAGAAGCCAGGAAGACTTTGGCAGATTAACATTAAAGAAAGTGACTTGCTCATTTGAAAATGTGTTAATTCAGGTTGACCACGTGTTCAAGGGAAAGAGATTAGTCCCATTGGTTTAAACAAATCCTTTTAATATTTATTTACTTTTGCTGGGCAAGCTGGTTTTCTTGTGTTGATTCCATACGCATCATTTTAGTATTTATGTGCTGACCAAAATAACCCTGGGACAAATTTGTGCAATCATGCTGTAGACCATGACTATGTCCGGCGTTCCGTTGCGCTACCGTCATCTAAGGTCTGGTCACCGGTTTAACCAGAAGGGAGATCATCTAAGGTCTGGTCTCCGGTATAACCAGAAGGGAGATCTGAGAGGAAAATTGACGGTTTTTTATTTGGAAAATCAGATCTTAAATCCTACCATAGCGGAATACCCTGGACCCGGCCGGAATCTTAGTATCATGGTAGTTTTGTCATTCACACAAAGCTTGGGATCTCGTTCTCAGATGCTTGAGAAAAAAGAAAGACTAAGCCAATACTCTACCATTAAACAGAAATGACTTCAAAAGAAGTTTATATTTTTCATTTCCACCCATCTATATTTAAATAAAATAGTAGGCTTCTTTGCTACGTATACCTCTCTTCTTTGTTCTCTCTAATGGCAATCTCAAAGCTCCTTCTCCCTGCTACATGGGTTCTGCTCCTCGGCAATTATTTTTCTCTATATGTTGATAATTGCGTCGAAGCATCTCTTGTTTATCAGCCTGAATTTGAGTGTCTGAAGATGTCCATACCTAGACAAAGCTACAGAACTGCGTATCACTTCCAACCTCCAAGGAATTGGATTAACGGTATGCTCTCCCTCTCTCTCTCTCTCATATTTTTCCACCCTTGGAGTATACCGAACGAGAAATTGCCCATGTTTTATTTGGTCAGATAAACTGTGTCCAATGGGTCCAGAATTTTGGTAATACAAAAATAGAACGTGTCCCCAAAATGAGTAGCTATGATCCTTTAATCCTGAGAGAGTGCTAGTGGTGCTGAGATGACATGGGCCTAATTAGTGGTGCTTGAGATGAGATGAAGTGATGTCTCTTCATCTTATTATTTGTACTTTAGATGAGTTGAGGTGAAAATTATCTAATCTTAGCTCACTGTTAAGTTGAACTTTCTGTCATCTCATTCTAAATTTCCGTCATCACAAGCACCAGTAACCCCATGTGAGATATTTAGGCTAGGCCCGTTCTAGTCTTGGGATAGCAAGTCCATAGGAAACTTGAAAGCCAAACAAGGCATGGTACAAAACTACAAATTACTATGTAACCAAGCTCCTTTACTGATACTTTTGTTCTTTCTTAGACCATGGTTTCTGACCTGCGATTTGTTTCTTTCAATGCCGCTCAATTAAAATCCGGTATACAAATGGGCGGACAGATCCAAATGGTAAGTTCCTTTTCCAGTGGACCTGTTTCTTTGATTTTATGGGTCTAATTCAATCTCATCCAACTAATATGAAATCTTATCTTCCAACAATCAGCACCTATGTACTATAATGGCATCTACCATTTGTTCTACCAATACAATCCCAAAGGGCCAAAATGGGGCAACATAGTGTGGGCGCATTCTGTGTCGGAGGACATGATCCATTGGAAGGCAGTCGAGCATGCACTGTACCCGTCGAAAACGTTCGACATCAAGGGTTGCTGGTCGGGATCCGCCACAATCCTCCCTTGCAACAAGCCTGTGATCCTCTACACCGGAATTGACCCCACAGATCGACAAGTCCAAAACATAGCAGTCCCCAAGAACCTCTCCGATCTTTATCTTACCGAATGGGAAAAGCCCGATTACAATCCAGTAATGACCCCGGCCAACAACAACATCGAAGATACCTCATTCAGGGATCCCACTACAGCATGGCAAGGATCAAATCGGCTTTGGAGGGTGCTAATAGGGAGCAAAATGGGTACAACCGGAACAGCGATCTTATATCGAAGCAGTGATTTCATTAAGTGGGTGAAAGCAAAAGATCCGATACATTCCATCGATGGGTCCGGTATGTGGGAGTGTCCTGATTTCTTTCCAGTCTCTGAGGTAGGGACTCATGGTTTGGATATGACTTCTGTGCTTGGAAGTGATGTTAAGCACGTTTTGAAGGTGAGTTTGTTTGACAGATGGAGTGACCATTACACCATCGGTCGATATATAGATGAGAACGACCAATTTATTCCTGATGATACTATGGAATTGAAGTATGATTATGGCAAATTTTATGCTTCGAAGTCGTTCTTCGATGCCGGAAAGAATCGAAGAATTTTGAGTGCGTGGATAAATGAATCTGATAGCGAAGCTAATAGCGTGGCCGGAAGGTGGGCCGGTATTCAGGTAAGCTGTAAGCATTCATGAATGTACCCAAAGTATGTTTAATGTGTAATTGACCATCACCTTCCGTTGCAGGATCCTCGAGCCGTTCGGCGAGGGAATAAGATTATCCTTATACAATGATTATCTTGCATCTGTTTTGATGGTTTTGCATCTCTTTTCAGAACATTCCAAGGACCCTGTGGCTGGACACTAGTGGGAGACAACTTGTTCAATGGCCTATAGTTGAAGTGGAATCAATAAGAGAAAACCAAGTAAATGTTCTCAACAAAATGCTTAAGGAAGGAGACCGGGTTATTGTTGAAGGAATAACAGCTGCACAGGTTAGCCTAATGCATAGCACATAAGCTGGATCAAGAGTGTATGAGGGGCTTAATGTTAACACTGACCAAGTCATTTGGGTCTTGAACTACTGTTCCACAGGCTGATGTTGAAGTATACTTTGATTTACCAAGTTTGCACAAAGCTGAGAGGTTTGATCCTTCATGGGTGAACCCACAACTCCTCTGCAGCGAAAAGGGTGCCCATGTCAAAGGTTCAATTGGGCCATTTGGGCTCTTAGCCTTGGCTTCAGAAAGCTTAGAAGAATATACGGCTGTTTTCTTCCGAATTTACAAAGCTGCAGACAAACATGTTGTACTAATGTGCTCTGATCAAAGCAGGTTTGCCTTGTCTTTTAACTAGAAAGATAGTAGATTCAAATACGCTACTTTGAATACATTGTTATTTTGGCCTTCAAACGTAGATAAAATTATTTAAGAACATACAGCCCAAGCTATTAAGCTGGCTTTTCTTTATTTGCATACTTTTATCTATATTATGAGGCTTGAGGCTGACAATAGCAAGGAATAGGATCAGTATCTGTGGATAAAAATTATCCAAACTTTGTTATTCTCATACCAAACAGCTCAAATTGAGCTTACTTGCAGCGGTCAAAAACAAATCTTGGACACAGACAGCGGCTCTCTGGCAACCCGACTCAACTTTTACTGTCTCCTTTTTGTGAAAATTATACAAATATGGATAAATTTTCTGTCAAATAACCAGTGAGCTGTTCCGAGTAGGCTCGAATAATTACACTTTTTAGTCTAATCGAGTTTTTGAATTTTTAAACTATGCCAAAGCTTAACTGCCATTTTTTGGTCATGCACCAAACTCGTCGAATATGTCCTCTATTTGTATGCACATATCGTTAGTTACTAAGTACCAACTAATACTATTATGTTCAAATGTCTTGGTGCGATGGCAGATCCTCATTGAGCACATCAGTGGATAAAACTACATACGGAGGATTTGTCGAGGTCGATTTGAAAGATGGGAAGCTGTCTCTGAGGAGTTTGGTAAGTTGATCAATCTTTTATGTTAAGATAATGATGTGTGTTCCGATCATATGTACTAATGATTTGCTTTCAATGTTTCGATGATTCAGATCGACCATTCGATCATAGAGAGTTTTGGTGCTGGAGGAAGAACTTGCATTACAGCCAGGGTATATCCAACTATGGCCATAGGACAAAAGGCTCGTTTGTTTGCGTTCAACTACGGATCTGAGACAGTTACAATTTCCAAACTCACAGCATGGAGCATGGGTACCCCTCAGATCAATGTTGAGTTAGATTAGCGATCAAAATAAACAATCGAAGGCCGAATAATTCCACGGCCTCAAGTTCATCTGCCGGGCAGCAAAATAAATGATTCATCTTCCAAAAATCCTGCTTAGAGCACTCTCTCTCTTTCTCTCTCTCTCTTTAAATTATATGATGCACCAGGTGTCATTATGGTTGCATAGTAGGCATATAAGAAGGTGGATGGTGGACTCACTTTTTGCATTCGTCTCATCTCAGATGGCACAGGTTGATGCGTCCAGGCTCTCATTTTTGGACATGTGAAGTTAAAAACTAATGTCCTATATTTTAGGTCTTTCCTATGCCATATCTTCTATGTTTTGTCTTCGAAATGCCTAGAGATGAAGAGCCTAGATATGCCTAATACATATGAGATTTTTTACCCAGGCTATTTGAGATGAGATGAATTTGTTGAACAGTTTGAATTATGAAAAGAAACAAGAAGTGGGCCTACCACTCATTTTTTCATACTCCTATACTGCAATTGTGATGAGACCAGTTGCAACATATAATCTATCTCTCTCTAATTAGGAATTTAATTTGAAAGCCATATTTCTACCTGGAGTTTTTGGGATGCCTCTAATAACAAACAAACAGCAAGTGCTTTTCCTTATCTAGATCATATTTCAATGGGAACTTGGGCATTGAACCATGGTAAGGAAAGGCTTTGGGTCATTTTGTTGCTGGTGAATTTCCTTTGGTTAGACCTTTGGCTGGATAGAATTCTTTTCAGGCGAGCATAGCCACCCTAAAATACCTTACGTGCTATCGTCTCTCATGCCCGCTGGTCTATTTCTATTCATTTAATGAATGATCCTTCTCGGATTCCTTTTGAGTTTGAGCCTTTTGTGCTTAAGAAATCGATAGCGTTTAGGTTTTTCATTTTCACAAACCATTTTCCAAGTATAGGAGGCCACCTTAGAGGTCTTCAAAAGATGAGACTTTTTATACCACCCTATCTTTGGGGGACTGGAAATCCTATAAACAGAAAGGATCACTCGCGATGTAAAACCGTAAAACCATTCTTTGACATTTCATAATTGATAACTTCTAGATTTATGTTTTCACAGCTTTCTCGGTGTATTAGAAAGGTTGCTACCATCACAATAAAATGGGCTTAAGATATATAGTCGGTGTACCACCATTAACAAATACGCGTGGAATAGTCAATTGTTTATAGCTACAAGGCACTTCACAAGGCATCGCTTATCTAATTTCCGACAAAAATGAATAACCCTAATTGTCCATATCTTCGCCTGGAAAGGAAGTTTTGTTCACGACGGAATTCGGTTCCGTGAGGGATTCCAATTCCACCCTTTTCGTGGAACAATGCACTTTTGAATCCACTTGGAGTCACGTCCACTTTATTGACACCAGGAATTAAGTGTCGTCGATTTTACGTTAAGGTGAATTCTAGACAGAATTTCACGCAAGGAAGGAATTAATCCACGATAGACTTCAATGCCGATCTTTTCAAGCAGCCCTGAAGAGAAAGACGAAGGCAGGTGCCCCAAATACTTGGTGTCAATCCATCCCATAATGGCCAAACCTTTGATTCATTCAGTCGCTCATCCGATTTCTCTGATGGATATCTAAGAGCCCGAAAATTACTGTGATTACTGTGCTTGTGTCCTTCTCCAAGAAGACATGTTCGCGTGCTTTACTAGTAAACTTAATATGCGATACGTCATTTCCATCCCTTCCACTCTATTCCATTAGCAACGACAACCATGATCTCGGCCATTTACGTGGTCCAGGGGTCAAACTTTATTTTTAGCCGTTGATCTGCAACCTTAAAGCATTTTTAAAAAATACAAGTAAAAGAAGTAGAAAATAAAATATTCTTCTCTTTGGATGGTTAATGATTTCCAATTTGGGTCTCACCAGATGAACGCTTCGCTTCATGTAATCTAGAGCTATACAGCTACAGGGGTGCTTTGCTTTATCATAGTATTTGCTAACAATTTGTTCCTTTATCTGATGCTGCTTGATAGAAATCGCGGTTACAAACGGACGGACAGATCCCAATGGTAAGTTCCTTTTACAATGTACCTATTCATGTTAGTTGTTACAGTATCTAGGACCCCCTAGTAGTTACAGTATCTATATGATGAGGAAAATAATTTGGTTAGTAAATCCATACACTAATTATTAGCTGTATGCACTCCAAAACATCTTCTAATTCATGAATCATATTGGTTGGCGGATTAATGATCTTAGTAAAGAGGAATTCTCTTTCAATTTCGATTTAATTTCATAGATCTACTACAATCTTATGCGGCCAATCTGAAACCTTATCCTACCACAATGTGGTCCTATGTACCACAGTGGCCTACCACTTATCTACCAAAACAACCCCAAAGGAGCAAAATGGGGCATTGTTGTGTGGGCTTATTCAGCTTCGGAGGATTTCATCACTTGGAAGGCACTCAAGCTTTCAATTTACCCATCGAAAACTTTTGATATCAATGGGTGCTGGTCGGATCTGCCACTATTCTTCCTAGCAACCAACAAAACCTTTCGATATCAATTGGTGCTGGTCGGAATCTGCCACTGTTCTCCCTAGCAACAAGCCGGTGATCTTCTACACGGGAAATGACCCCGAAAATCGACAACTCCAGAACTTAGCTTACTGAAAAACCTCTCCGATCTATACCTTATTAAATGGGAAAAACCAACTGCAATCCTGTAATGACCCCCATTAACGGTATCAATGCAAGCTTGTTCAAGGATGCCACAAAAGCATGGCACGGAACAGATGGGCTATGGAGGATTTTAGATGGGAGCTGTGTAAATACAAGAGGAGAGGCGATCTTATATCGGAGAAAAGATTTGGTTAAGCGGGGGAAAGCGAAGAATCCGCTACATTCTGTAGATGATGGGTCTGGCATGTGGAGTGTCCTTATTTCTACCCAGTCTATAAGGTAGGAAACATGGTTTAGATATTTCTATGATTGGAAATCATGTAATGCACGTTTTGAAGATTAATATGGAGGGAAGGTTTGATTATTACCCGATGGTCCAATATGTTCCAGATAAGTTTATGTCGTCTAATGATGCTAGGGGATTGAGGTATGATTACAGCAAGTTTTACGCTTCGAAGATATTCTTCGATGCCAGAACCAGAGCGAATCAGAGGATCCTGTGGGGTTGGGTGAATAAGGTTAACAGTGTGGAGGATGTTGTAACTAAAGAGTGGGCTGGTGTTCAGGTAAGCTACTAAGGATTCGTTAGGGAATGTGTAGTATATACGTTAGTGTTCATTGTATAACTAACAATCCAGTTGTTTTGCGGTGCATCTCTTTTCAGAGTATTCCAGGAACTGTGTGGCTAGACACCAATGGTAGACAACTTGTGCAATGGCCAATAGCCGAAATGGAATCCGTAAGAGATAAGCAGGTAAATTTGCAGAGCAAAAAGCTCAAGAAGGGAGATCATGTTCGTGTTCAAGGAATAACAGCTGCAAATGTTTCTGTCTCGTATCTTCTAATACATGGCATATACACTGGATCATCAGTGTGTAGAATCAAATGACAACCAGTCATGATTTCGACATAGTCTTGAATTGGATGCACGCTTGTAGTTTCTTAGATGTGGGTTTGATGTTGACATTGTGGATAACTTACTGGCTTTTGATTTACTTTTCGATAGGCAGATGTGAAAGCATACTTTGGCTGACCAAACTTAGAGAAAGCTGAGAAGTTTGATCTTTCATGGGTTAATCCACAACTGCTCTGCAGTCAAAAGGGATATAAATTCAAAGGTTCAATTGGACCATTTGGGCTGTTGATCTTGGCTTCACAAAAGCTTAGAAGAATATGCGGCTGTTTGCTACCGGATCTTCAAAGCTAAAAACAGTTAAGTGGTTCTTATGTGCTCTGATCAGAGCAGGTCTGTCGCTTCTACCCTTGTTACCAATTCTAATACGGTACATTAATTAGCTTATCTACATCAAAACCACGTTCAAGGGAGGAATGCTTAAGGGCCATCTTGCGTGTTTACACCAAAGATTCTGTGTAAATGCTCTCTTTGATACTAATACTTCTTTGCTCAAATTTGATTGTAACAAAAGCAGCTCCTCATTAAGCACATCGGTGGATAAAACTACATACGGAGGATTCATAGATGTCGACTTGAAAGACTGGAAGCTCTCTCTTAGGAGTATGCTAAGTTGAACCATTCCTATTAAGATAATGATGTGTGTTTAGAGGATTTGAACTAATTGTTTTCTTTTTGTTGTTTCTGTGCTCCAGATCGACCACTCAATCATAGAGAGTTTTGGTGCCGCTGGACCAACTTGCATCACAGCCAGATTATAACCGACTAAAGCAACAGGACCCGGGCTTGTCTATTCGCGTTTGAATACGAATCCAAGACCGTAACAATTTCAGATCTTACAGTATGGAGCATAAGCACTCCTCCGATTAATTCTGAGTTATAAATTGAATTTGAGTGGGCGAATGCCGATAAATATATTTTTTTCCTGAAACTTTACACTATGAGGCCACATTTGATGGTAAAATTTGTTAATTTCTTTCATCCATACTATATATAAAGAGATGCAACCCTCCTGGTATTAGGGGCTCCATTCATGATCCACTATAACTTTTTGATGAGAAACATCCGTCCTCTTTTACATGAATTATAAAACTTCAACACATGTATGCACTTCATTCACATGCCTATCCGAATTTCAGCTGATCCAAATCATTCATCTTCATTGGCAATTTCTTTTCCATTTCTCAACTAAAGTACTTTGTTTCATCACCCAGTATCTAAACTCTACTTCCATCGTCGTCGTGAGAGCTCAAATTGAATGACTAATTCAATGTATTTTGACAAATATGAATCCATAATATGGAAAAGCAAAATTAGCAACTGTGTCCTGAGTATGGCACACAGAAGATTCAGGTCCCATACAAAGTACTCATGCATCCTGAGTTTTAGTCATAAAAAATTCATCTCCGGGACCCCATCTAAGATGGACTTGGGGCCGAGTTTTGAAGCGTGGCCTATCTAAGATGGATCCAAACCGACGAATCATTTGAAGCATCACACAGATTAGCAATGAGTTAATTTTGCCATTCAGAAGGATATACTAAGACAATCACATCGAAGTAGTGCAACTTCTATCACTTTTAGTTGATGGGCAACAATATTGGAAGTCCTAGTCGCAAGCCTAGGGGTTTAGCTATGTAGCCATGTGGTCTTGAGCACTTAGTGGAGTTAGATTCTTCACATGTAAAACGGAATACCAGTCGTTGAGAGGACTTGAACCGCGACGTTTGGCTGAGGAACGAGCGGATGTTACAAATGAGGTAGGCGCGCTTGCTTTTGTTGCACTATTCATTGTTACTTGCAGTAAGTTAGTATAATTTATTTACCTGTGAACATTGACTGGCGATTTATGAAGAAACAATCGTTAGCCTCTTAAGAGCTCATACATTTAGAGAGGGGTTCAAGAGGGAAAAATAAGGTGCCGCATGTATAATTACGCCCCTAAAATATTCCCTAAATATTCTTTTGGGACTGTACCTACACTCCACTGATCCAGTGACTACACCAACGCCTGTCAACGGTTAAAAGAATAAAAGATGCGTGAAAACAAATTAATAGCTTTGGGACCTTTGGTTTATTATTTGATTTATCAGGTTTTGTGTTTTCAGAGAACCCCCTTAAATTGGTATATACAAGATGCATCTCTACTGCATAATTGAGCAGAATTTGTCGCTTTTCTACTTTCTCTAAACATTTCTTATACTTTAAGAACTAGAAAATTTCTTTCTTTCTTGCCTAAATCGTCTCTTCCCTGTCTCTTTCCACTTCTCCCCTAACCTTTTAAATTTTCTGTTCAATATACAAATTTATCCTTTTTTCAATTCTCTCTGTCGTAGTAGAAACCAAATCTATCTTAAGGTTTACAATTTATTTAATTAATCATTAAGATTAAATTATGAACCTTTTCTTTTCAGAAAAAGGACAAGATGGCTTGGCACCAATGGAAGACATTAGTTAATACATTGGCCAATAGTTGAAGTGGAATCAATAACAGGAAAGCAAGTATATGTTTTAAACAAAATTCTAAGGAGAGAGATCATGTTATTGTTGAAGGAATAACAGCTGCACTGGTCGGTTTCTTCATGTCCTGCGACTCTTGGACATACACCGGATCATCAGTGTATAAGTGAGGGATGACCATAAAGTACGAGTCTTCCTTACCGTGTGATAAGTCACACTTTCAAATCCTTATCACATCAAATTTGATGTTAACACTGAGACTAACCCTTTTCGGGTGGTCTTCTTTTCTACAGGCTGATGTTGGAAGTACACTTTCACAAAGTTTAGAGAAAGCTGAGCCATTTGATCCTTCATGGGTTAATCCAACTGCTATGCAGTCAAAAGGAACTTCGGTCAATGGTTCACTTGGACCCTCTTGGCTCTTGATTTTGGCTTCAGACAGCTTAGGAGAACACTCAGCTGTCATATTCAGTGTTTTCAAAGCTAAAGGATAGAAACTTCGCTCTCATTTGCTCTGATCGAAGCAGTTTGTCTCTTCTACTTGTGCTTGATCCGGGTTAAGGAAGGCTTAACTACCATCTTTCGTGTACACACAAAAAGTTCAGTGCATGTTCTCACTTACTATGCACATAATGCAAGTATGAACTACTACTTTCCTGTTCAAATTTCATGATACGAAAACAGTTCCTCTTTAAGCATTTCGGCAGAGAACTACATACGAAAGTATTCGTCGATACCGACTTGAACGATCAGAAGCTCTCCTAGGAGATTAGTCAATTTGGACTATTTGAGCCAAGGATTTCTCCTAATGTTGTTTCCATGGTCCAGATCGACCACTCAGTTATCAAGCGCGTTAGTGTTGGCAGAAGAACTTGCATCCAACCAAGGCTTAGGACCCCAGGCTCGTTTTTTAGTGTCCAACTACGGATCCGAAAACGTGATGATTTCGAATCTTACAGCACAGAGCATTGGCATCCCCGAGATTAAGACTTACTTATAAATTGATCACCGGAGGAAAAAATGCACAATTTCTTTTCAAAAATTCCTTCTCATCATCATTATCAAAGTCTTATCCTAATCAGGGGTCAGCTACACGAATGTTGTTCCTCCATTTTCCTCTATCAAGGTTTAAAAAAATCCTACCATTCTATTTATCTTTAATTATGTGTAAATAAGCACATTTCATTAACTTAGGTTTGTATTTTCTTAAAATTGGAAGGCATATCACTGAGAAAGGGTGCTAAAATATAATTTCCTTCATGCAAGCTAAGGCTGAATGGTTGGCATTATCCATTTGCATCATTTGCTTTTGCAAGCTATGGTTCAATGGTACGTTGGGCTGACATCCCCAAGCATGCTGCCATCTCATCGTGACTTCTCATATCACCTACATTTAGTCAGGCAGCCAAAAGGGCAAGCGACTAGTGAATGCCCTTAACTGTGAGGACTACTAGAGTGTTACTTAATCCTTGTACAATCTCCAAGATTTCCCAATGCATGCGACACGTGATGAAGCTAGTACCATAGAGTGCAGCCACATAGTATAGGATGGGTCCATCTTTATTTCATCCAGCACGTTCATCTGATTTCTGTTACTTAGAGTATCTTGTAGCCCAAAAATACCATGATGTTACAAATCTAACATCAGTAAAAACTGAGTTTTGGTTGTTGAACTCGGATTCTAAACATCATTTCCAGTGATCAGAAATAGAATTTTTTTTTTAATTTTAATTTTTTTCAAATGCTTGAGTAGTCATCGAATACGCTGGTTTTGGACTAATAGGCATCTGGAGTCGGAGAGATCAGATGAATAGATCGGATCTACAAAAGGTGCATTCATTCATTTAATACCGCGGCACCAAACTGCAACTTACCATTTGGCCATGCCCTACTTTAGCATTCCTCACAAATTTGATTTAAGTGAGAAATCATTCTCATTCCAGATGGGGAAGTAGGTTTGTTAGCATTACAAACTTTCTTCATTTTCTAGTAATGAGAAGAGGCATTTGGATAATTACCACAACAAAGGCACTCTCTTACCCTTCACCCCCACTAAAGAACATGCTAAGTCACTCATATTGGACTCATCCAAGTTGCATCACTTTAGTGGGCAACTACATTGAAGTCACAGTCACAGACATAGTTGTGTATCCGCACGGCCATGTGAACTTGAATGTGACAAGAATGTGTATCCACACAACCAGGGTTTGTCATTGCAAAATGATTTTGGCACTCCTAGTTCCATATCCATACTAGTATTCCTGGGCCTGAACCAGTTAATTTTGTCGGATTTATGTATTGGCCACAAATGTAGCCTTTTTAAATTATTTAACTTCGTTTTTTCTCATAAAATTTGAGAATTTGAAGTATTTCTTTATCTTAAGGGCTTTGTTAAATTAAATATCTTGTGAGAATTTGGAACTATGGTGCGCACAGTTGGTCCATCGTATCTGAACTTTACAGTAAGAGTTCTCCATTTGGGAATTATGGAAAGACATGTCTGCACGATCACTGAAGCTTTAAATGCAGCCAAACAGATGTGATGGGACCCCAAGTGGCTTCATAAATATGGTCAATATAATAGGAGATCTCCTGTGAGGAGCCTGTATCCATAGTACTCATAGGATTAGGACTTCACCTACTTGAGGAATATATAGAAATAACCCATGTATGAAAGTGAATAAATGTGACAGATATTGCAGTGTCATACTGTTACACCTGGATAAGCTCACGCTAACCTGTCAATTTAGGATAAAATTCGAGATTTTCCTTGAGTGGTATCAAGAAGAAATAGAAATGGAATAATATCAATTCATATAGAAGAAAAGATTCTCTGATTCAAATGTTGTACTTATGAGATAGGGATAGAGAATGAGAAAAAAAACCGAAGATTTTATCTAATACTTTTAATGAAAAAATTAATCTAATTTATTTCGTGCCCTTACTGTAGTTAAAAGGCTCAGATCATCAAAGAAGCGGCCCCATTTGCATAGAGTCCGTTCATTTCTTTCAAAAGGAATATTATGGGCATCATAATAGCAGCCTGCCCATAGAAATAGCATAAGTGCTACTTTCAAGTTCTTTTCCGTTTCCATTTTGTAAGCAAAGGAGCTCTTGGGAAATAAGGATAATCTTCATTCATGCCTCCAAGTCAGCCATTTTTGGAACTTGTTGAACCCGTCTGCAAGCAGCAGGGAGCTGTGTTAAAGTGTGACAAACATGCCATGAATAAAACCAGGCCAGTGCACACTACAAAAATTTGTGGTGGAAAGACAAGGGGAAGCTTTGTCAACCCTTCATTCATTCATTCACAGTCAATAAATGACAAAGCTCTCTGCCCTTTTTCTGTAGGAGGCCTAATCAATCAAATGCCGGCCCCTGCAATGAATGTGAAATTGACCAAACTCTCATGCTCGGAAACATCTCATTGAGAAGATTACTGGGCGAGAAGACAGAGAAAAGTGGAGTTCGCAGAATGGCATTTTCTCAGTACATAATGTTACCTTCCATGGAATGATGTAAGTTAGTACGTATATGATGTCTGCTTATCACTGTGACAATCTAAGTACTTTTTCACCAAGGTTCCTTTCGTATACCTTTGCATGCAGTACCTAACACCCTGCGAAAAAGATTAGGTTTTCTCTATCTTCTACACAATCTGTCTCTTTCCACAGTGCAAATGGGACAAAAAGGTGGGACAAAGATGCATCAATAAGTGAGACGTGCACATCAGAGAGAGAGAGAGAGAGAGAGAGAGAGAGAGAGAGAGAGAGAGAGAGAGATCGGCGTGCAAACAGAAGAATGTAGAGATAGAACAAGGAATATCTTAATCACCTTCACCCTTTCTTTTCCCATTGCTTAGTAAGAGAGAGATTGTGTTGCCTGTATTTATATAACCAAAAAAGAAAAGAAAGCAGGAAAAGAACAAACCAAGTTGGAAAAGAAGAACGTCGGTGTACTAATTGTAGACTCAAAGTTTGGTTTAGAATTTGGAGCAGAGAAGGGCTTCTCTTTATTTAATTTCGATGGCTAAAGTATTGGAAACCCGGGACCCTCAGAGTTGGTGATATCTTTATAGATCATTGGCGGATTTGGATCTTGGCTTATTAGGGTCAGATAAAAGTAGCTGATTCTAAAGAGACCGAAATTTGCTTTCCTCTCTTTGGACTGAAATTTTGAGATGCGTGGTATGTTCACCTCACTCCTAGTTCAAGGAAACTTCCTTAATGTGTTCCATTGGTTCACTAGATTAGAGGAGGTCTCTTGGCGATCTTGGGATCTAATTGTCAATTGTAGCCAAGCATGAGGTTATTTTTTTAGCAAGTTCTTGGGCTAATGTGCTTGTCAAAAGTGTGTTTTGAGAAAATGCTTTTTAAATTTCTAATATAATTGCTGTTTAATCTTTGTATTCAAACCTTCTCAGTATGAACTTTTGCTTTATTACTAATAAAATCGTCACCATTCAAAAAAGAGTTAGAATATCACACATTTTCACCCACCACTTGCACATCACGCATGGTTTATGAGTTTAATTTCATTTCAAGAGGAATATAATTTATCGCTCGTGTTTAGTAAATATTATTGTTGATTAAGGACAGACAGTTGGTATCAAACTATAATCAACTTCTTCTCTTTTCTTGGTAGTTTGATGGTTAATTTGCAGACTAGTTTCCATTCATAATAAACAACACTCATTCTCAAGATCAATGCATGCTGTGAATCATGTCATTGAAATATCTTAACCGCCTTCTCCTTTCTTCAGCTTTGATCAATACCTGAAGATCAAAGCTAGAGGATTAGTCCAAGATGGGAATTACCCACAAGATTCACGAGGTACATACTCAGATCAGCCTGCTAGCTGGATGATAAACCTTTGACCAGTTAAAGATGGCCATCTCATCAAGCGCATAAAATATTATTCGGTGATAGCAATTGATGATTCGATGGGCCATCACAAGATTTGGTTGTCCAAAGAGTCAATGACTTGCCACGATAGTTTTCGGATGATTTGATCATCTGACAAGGTTCAGATCGAGTAAATCAGCCCGAAAATGGTGGTAGTTGAGTTGGGTTATTTAGAAAGAAGCATACGAAAAAATTGGAACGATATAGAGAAGATCAGAATTACGCCTGAACAAGGATGACAATGCCCAAAGTGAGAAATGTTAGAAGTCATTCGTGGCTGAATGTCTAGAATAAGGCATGGTTTTCTAAAACGGCACTCAAATGGTGATTTGTTTGAATCAACAAACGTGGTTACCCCAAGAACATAGAAAAGTCGCCGAGGGAAAAAGTTAGAGAAAAGGTGACAAATTTTACAAAATATAAAAAATTAATAGAAAAAGAAAATAAAGTAACTTATTTAACAACTTCTTAAGCATAACATTCCTATGGATAAAATGGATAACATACTTTAGACAAGAATTATATTATAATAGACATATTTAAAACTTATATAAGGTTGAAAATCAATGTTATTTTTTAAAAAAAAAGGGTTTAAATGGGAAAAAAAAATATCTAAAACCGTAAGTTTCAATGAAAAAACACATATTTTTAAAGTTTGATGGGGCTAGTGAAAAAGACCAATTTTTCGATAAACAATAAAGAAAAAAACGCACTTGTCAATCTGGCACTCTATTTTTCGATAAACAATAAAGAAACAAAAGGAAAAACTTTAAAGATAATAAAAATAAAAAGATAAATGAAGAAGAAGGAAATCAATCTGGCACTCTATTTCCTTAACATTTAAATGGGACCATCTATGAAGGAGCTTTCACACAGGGGACCATCACATATAATCTCACGTTCCATACGTATTTTGGAAGTAAAAAAAATACGAAAATGACAAACTGAAGATTGGAATTCGCCTCAACATTGTCAACTTGATCTGGATGGAGCTAATGAATTTTCCCATGATGACTTCTCCCCTGGTCCTCTCTAGTGTAAGACTTGTAGACCATCAAATACCCACCCATACGATTTGGTCCTACTCCAAACGGACATCCCATGTGCAAGTTGTAGTGTACACATATAGCTAAGTCAAAGGTTTATAATTTGCTAACTGAATGTGGATTGAGGGTCAAGGATCGTCCGATCAAGAGAAATCGGAGACAGTGTGAGAAAATGTCGCTGGCGATCAGATTAACGGATTCGATCGTGCAAATTTGGCTCATGTAATTGCCCTAGACGTGTTTGTTATCAAGGAGCCAGACCATGCCCTTCTTCTCAGCAATTCTCAATGCAAAAATGGCAAATTGAACTGTTGAAACTTGGAACTTCCTCAACATTGCTAATTTGATTCATTTACAAGCGATTCATCAAACAGTTACGTTACTCCAATACTACGGCCCAACACAAAATGGAGGCCTACGATTGGTGGATCCTGACTGACAAGTGAATGTCACGTGTATGGTGGAGCAGTCGAGACAGCAGTTGCCACTAGATAATAGAAGAAATCTTCTCGTAAGGATAATCTCACAATTCATAAGCTATCAATGCATTTAATTAGGCGTTATACACCAGGATTAAATTAAACAAAGTCTCTTGTTGGGCAGCGTGTTATGGGGCTTGCAAGTTCGAATTTTAATGGGGCAGGTTACGGTAACCCCGGCTTTACTGGTGTAGGTGGTGTTCTAAAGGATGATCATGGATCTGTACTTTGGGAATTTGTTGGGCAAATTGGATGCCGTGATTCCGAAGTGCAGCTCTTAGCCATCTTCAATGGTATTTCTATCTGGTCCAGACACAAAGTCCAACCTCTAATCACAGAGCGGGACTCACAAAACACCATCAGATGGCTCAAAGGTAGAACCGATCCACATTGGAGATTCTGAAAACTGCTCGACAGAATCAAGCAAATGACCCTTAAATGCTGATATATCACTCTCTCACGTCTAACGATCCGCCAATGATCGGGCAAATACTCTTGCTCGTGGAAGGGTTCTGTTAGAAGAGATCAGAATCAGGCATATCACAGAGGTGATTGGATTAACACTGATGGTATGGCAGAAGTTCTCTTTTGGACTGTGCTATCAGTTCACAGTTGACACAGTACGTATAATGTCTGCGGTTTATTATTTTCTCTTCTAACTTGCTGTATCCACGATCCTCTCGATCTAATGGATTGATGCATGGGCCACGGAGAGGGCTTTTCTCTCCTGTCAATAAATCATCCTTTTCTAAATAAAAACATGCTTAACTATTGCCTGATCATCCCATGGCTTTTCTTATTTATTTGAGTTAGGACTTAAGAGCAAAATGTACAACTGGGGCTAACGTTTCGGTGATCTAAATCATTCATCCTAAATTAGTTTGGACGCAACCCTTGATTCATCACAATTTGATCATCTAAGCTATTCCAAACTAATTGAACTTCCTCGGACGGAGTCGCAGTTGGTCGTAGATAACTTAGGATCTCTCCATAATATACTTGGCTTTAGGTTCAAGCCACCACTTTCTTTCTTTGATGGTGGTTTAAAGTTTAGGAAAATGAGTGATTTGCCTTGTATTTCTTCTCTTATACTCTTGTATGGGATTATAAGTTAGGGTCTTCTTTAGAATATATTCTGGTCTTGCAGATAAAATGGTCAAAGTTGCCATTTTTAAGGATTAAATTTAGGAGGGCCAGAGAGTAATTTATTTAATAATCTTTTCTTGGATAAACATAAAGAATAAATAAACCAGAAAAAGGGATCAAAATATAAAATTTCCACCGTCCTGCCTGATTTTACGAATCCGCGACCTTTAGCCGCCATGGAATATATACATGGACCAGCTGACCCCAAATTACCAACTCCTTCCTCATTTATTAATTTTAAATAATAGGTGTGCCTTTAATGTGAAACTTGAAAATAAATTATCTTATGAGTTAACTGAGCTCATCCATGTATCAGATTGGTCAAGCTAATTGGGATAGGAAATGTCACATTAACTCTGCATGAATATTTGTTGTCGGTACAAACAAATAATTAAAAAGCAAATCAGTTACATACTCTGCTAAAACTAATTATAAATCTAAACCCAAAAAAAAGTGATGATACAAAACTACCATCAAATATACTTATGGGATATTCTCTACTGTCTAAGAACAGCTACACTAGATGTTGTAAGCTATCGCAATTGTTACTATTAAATGTTAATTTAACAAGGTTTTAATTGTAAAATTTCATATTGCAGCAAAGCCTCCTACTACAATGGTGCAAGGAGTCTCGGACCTAGATGACCAAGGTTCAAAACATTGTATGTTTTTTTATTTTAAAACATCTGAAATGAAGAACTTAGAGATATAAGACCAAAAAAATTTCATATCTAGACTCTCTTCATGATGAGAAGAATTAGCTAAATGGGTTAGATTATGGAAAAAACTTGAAAAGTTAAGCCTGTCACCCACTTTTAAGGACGTCTATAATGCAACCACAATGAGACTGATTGCATCATATAATTAAGATAGAGAGATTTTTTTTTAAATTAATAAGTTTATTACTAAGTGGAGATAGAAAGTGATGGAAAAAACTTGAAAAGTTAAGCCTGTCACCCACTTTTAAGGATATCTATAATGCAATTATGATGAGATTGATTGCATCATATAATTAAAATAGAGAGATTTTTTTTTAAAATAATAATTAATAAGTTTATTACTAAGTGGAGACAGAAAGTGATGGAAAAAACTTGAAAAACTAAGCCTGTCGCCTACTTTTAAGGACGTTGCAATCATGATGAGACTAATTGCATCATATAATTAAGATAGAGGGATTTTTTTAAATAATAATTAATGAGTTTATTACTAAGTGGAGACAGAAAGTGAGTTCTGTAAAAAGAAAAGGTAGAACGAGTTACTTTCTAATGTGTATATAACCAGTAGGTAAATTTCCTTTCCTAGATTGGACCCCGGATTCTTCTTTATATACTGTGCAGATAAGATTTGAAATTTCCTTTCCTAGATTGGACCATAAAAGGTTTGAAGTTGGAAAAAAAAGAAGTAAAACTCACACCCACCTCATTTTATCTTTACCGAGACTTGCGGAAAATATTATAATAAAAAAAAAGGAAAGAGAAGAAAGTATAAGAAGATGTTTTAGACTTGGACAAAAATGGGGTTTGAGAGAGTCAAAAGTGCAGTATATCTAGCCATTGAAAGACACCCACTGAGTGATAAACGGTCCTGATTTGTTTATAGTTGAGTTCTTTTTTGTTTGTTTTAATGGTATTTGTCTTTGTGATAGGATATAACTATCCCTGAATTGGAAAACGGGAAAAAAAAAAAAATGGAATTCGAATCCAAAACAAATAACTAATCGTCCCAATATTATGACAAGTTTATCCCTTTCTTCCCAACCCATCCCTCTCTCTCTCTATTTAAACCTAACACAAGGCTTTCTTGTGACCAGTCTTCTCTCTCCCTCTCGCTCTCTCATGGCAGTCTCAAAGACTCATTTTCTTCCTGTTATATGGGTTTTGTTTCTCTGGTATTCTTATTCTTTGTTTGGTAATAATGCGGTGGAGGCTTCTCACGTTTATACCCGAGAACTTGTGTCATTACAAACGCCCATCTCTGACCCAACTTACAGAACTGGATATCACTTTCAACCCCCTAGGAATTGGATTAATGGTATGTTCCTCTCTCTCTCTCTCTCTCTCTCTCTCTCTCTCTCTCCTCGTTTAATCAGGCGTGTTCACTATTATTTGTACCATTTAAACATCAATAAACCTATGTAATAAACCTGCAAATAGCAGGGAAGGAAATCACTCTTCATGGATAACTTTATACATGGTTTGTTGTGCCCATGTCAAAGTACCCCATGGGGTTCTTTTGGTTAGACTTCCAGTTTAGTTTCCAGGATGCCTCTTAATTAACCCGGGATAGGGTTGTCCAGGGCCAGGAAAGTGTGCATATTAGTTATTTCTGCTAAAATGCGCCCCCGGTTGTCCCTGTTTGGTGGAAAGTGGAGTACATCTTTTGGAATTATCTGACTTTTTTCTGGATTTTTGTGTGGATTATAATATTCGACTTCTAAGTTCTGAAATTGCCTTCCACCTTCATGGATTTCCATTCACGACATTCTTGGCCTCTTTGGATCTCGGGTACACGTTAGCAATAGGAACGTAGATTTGCTAACTTGTGTTGGGATGCCTGCCATACCATTTACGGGCCAAACTGTTCGACACTACGTAGTATCTATCCGCGATCAGCACTAGGCTTTGGATCTTTGGTGCACTTTAGCAATACGCATAGCGACTGGCTAACGTGTCCTGGTGGTGTCTGTCACATCCCTTTTTATGGCCCGAAGTGTTTTATGCTACGATGGATCAATCTGCAACTCCGGGTGCCGTCGTTTCGGTCCGGTTCATCCAGGCGCGCAGCATAATGTGCGTCGTTAATTTTACACTTGTCGTCCATCCCAGAAACAAATATTAAGATATTTGGATAGTCACAGATTTTGATACTGGGACCCACCAGATGAACGATCAGCACCGTAGATTCTCGAGCTACCCCAGAAAAATGACAATCGGTCAATCTTTTTCTTGTCGTAATGATGCAAAAGTGATGGGAATTCAATTCCAGTGGTCCAAGCGCACGGGTTGAACCAAACCCTAAAATCTCCTCCTGCTTTATTTGGTTAGAGAAAGTGTCTTAAAATAAGTCCACGAATTGTGTGGTCAGGATCATTTGATAGGGAGATCTTTGGCCTAATCACTTTTGTTTTGTTGGCATAGTAAGTCAACAAGAAATCCAGAATCGGAAAGAGGGATGAACTTTCTACGAGTCCAAATTGATATCTACACCCCTGATTTTCAGCCCATTTTTCTCGTGGCACAGATTTGTCTCCGCTGATTTGCTCTGGAGAGACCAGCCGAATAGTATCATACGCGCATTCGCTTATCTTTTGGCTTTTCCAAGGGACTTCATCCTCTTACTTGCTGTCATCTTTCTGACTCTGCTATAAATAAAGACGGAAGAAGTGTTACTGCCACCCACTTGTTCTAGCTCTTTTTGCACGTTTCTGAAATATAAAATCAATGAAAATTTATGGGCAGTTGTCATTGACCTTAGGGCTGGAGTTATTAGAAAATTATTGTGGCAATTAAGCTCCTTAATTATGATTTATCTGTGTCTTTGATTATGGTTTCTAACACGTGCTTTGTTTCTTTGATTGCTGTTGGATGAAAATTGCGATCCCAATTACAAACGGTCGAGCAGATCCTAATGGTAAGTTCCTTTCTTTAATATCATACACCAATTATTCTGTATATGCACACAAAGCTTTATTCATATTGATGGCCGGTTACACGCTTGCTCGGGACTCCTGGATGGATCATCCGTCCTGTCATACTTTGAATCATAGTGCTAAAAACTCGGAACTCGGTCGACGTGGCTTTTAATTTTCAGACTTGGCCGATACATTCCCATATATATTTTTCACATTTTTTATATTTTCATGTGACCTTGAGATCATGGATTTAAAGTGTAAAATTAGCCTATTGCAAAATACAAGATAATGCTACCTATCATAGGCCCTTGTGGTCTGGCCATTTATCATACCCCACGTAGATAGAAGCTTTGTGCACCTGGGCTGTCTTTTTTTTTATTATCTTGCATTATACTACAAAGGCTATAAAGGTCCTTGTCAGCATAGAGCAGCCCTAGTACACTAAACTGTCACTGGGAGAACAAAGAATCTGCAGCCACGTCAGCATATACATTGAAAATTGATGTCTATATAGGCTATTCACTTTTGATTCTACTCATATAATGGGTCTAATGCACCATCGTGCAAATAACATGAATTGTTCTTCATGACTCCTAGGTCCTATGTACTACAGCGGCATCTACCACTTGTTCTACCAGTACAACCCCAAAGGTGCTGTATGGGGCAACATTGTGTGGGCTCACTCTGTATCGAAGGACATGATCAATTGGAAGGCACTCAAGCCGGCAATTTACCCGTCGAAACCTTTCGATATCAATGGGTGCTGGTCCGGCTCTGCTACCATACTCCCAGGCAACAAGCCTGTGATCCTCTACACGGGAATTGATCCTGAAAATCGACAAGTACAAAACGTAGCGTATCCGAAGAACCTCTCCGATCCTTACCTTCTGGAATGGGAAAAACCCGATTACAATCCAGTGATGGCGCCAATCAACAATGGTCTCAATGCTAGCTCATTCAGGGATCCCACCACAGCTTGGCAGGGACCAAGTGGGCACTGGAAGGTGTTGATTGGGAGCAAGAGGAATAGAAGAGGGAAGGCTATCTTATATCGGAGCAAAGATTTTGTTCACTGGGTGAAGGCGAAACACCCGTTGCATTCGGTATACGGGACTGGTATGTGGGAGTGTCCAGATTTCTATCCAGTTTCTACGAGTGGAAACCACGGACTAGATACGTCTGCAAGTGGAGATCATGTGAAGCACGTCTTGAAGGTGAGTTTGGATGATACCAAGTATGAGTATTACACTGTCGGTCGGTATATACAGGAGGAGGATCGATACATCCCGGATAAGACCTCGGCGGATAATGCTACGGGGTTGCGGTATGATTATGGCAAGTTTTATGCTTCAAAGACGTTCTTCGATGCAGGAAAGAACCGGAGGATTTTGTGGGGGTGGATGAATGAATCCGATAGTCAGAAGGATGATATTGCCAAAGGGTGGGCTGGCGTTCAGGTAATTAAGCAACAAGAATTCACTAAGCTTGAAAGGAATCTGCAGTATTTTTCTTCACTTTGTAATATGTTTAGTTCATCACAGTTAACAGTTTCGGTTGTGATTTTGCGTCATTTTTCAGGGTATTCCAAGGAGGGTGTGGCTAGACACAAATGGAAGACAACTTGTGCAGTGGCCAATAGCTGAACTGGAAGCTCTAAGAGGAAAGAGAACAAATATTCGCAACAAGAAGCTTAAGGAGGGAGAACATATTCATGTTGGAGGAATAACAGCTGAACAGGTCTGTGTCTCTCTGTCCTGTCCTTTAATGCATGTCACATACGCTGGAGCAGCAGTGAATAGCAGTGGATTATCACCAAACCAATTATTATTCTTACTATGAGCAGGCTTGTAGCTTTTTAGATGTGGGTCTTATGTTTACCCTGTGACTGACTCATTTGGATTTGATTTTCTTTGCTACAGGCTGATGTAGAAGCATACTTTGAATTACCAAGCTTAGACAAAGCTGAGAAGTTTGATCCGTCATGGGTTAACCCACAGCTTCTCTGCAGTCAAAAGGGTGCCGCAGTCAAAGGCTCAATTGGACCATTTGGGCTCTTTGCCTTGGCTTCAGAAAGCTTAGATGAACACACAGCTGTCTTCTTCAGAGTTTTCAAAGCTAAAGACAAACCGGTTGTTCTCATGTGCTCAGATCAAAGCAGGTTTGCTTTTCTACTCATCTTACCATTAGATATTGAAGAATTACTTCATTTAGATAGGCTGGTCATCTAAAGCAAATGAGAAAATAGGCTGGTGGAACACCCCAAACAAACTAAAACATCAAAAGTAAGGATAGATTAACTACCCTCTTTGCTTATTACACAATCAACTCAGTATATATGCTCCTTTGTACAGTAAAACCTGTCTAATGCAATACTGCTGCGACCAGGGTAATTATTAATTTAGACAAGTTATTAAATAACAAAGGTCATCAGCAATGGAGCCAGTTGTAATCACCGTTTTTCAGATATCCATATGTTTTTCATCCATTTCTATGGCTTTCTGTCCATGCCTCGTGAAAATTTCTGATCTCTTTGGCCCTGTCTAGTGTACCTCTTAGTAGTTAAACGGATGTGATATACGTGGAGCTACAGGCTTAGTAAATTACTCAAGGTAGGAGAACCAGGAGAAATTATTAAACTAATATTTATCTGTTCAAATTTCTTCGCATGAAAACAGATCCTCGTCATTGACATCGGCAGATAAAACCACATATGGAGGATTCGTCGATGTCGACTTGAAAGATGGGAGGCTGTCTCTAAGAAGTTTGGTAAGTTGATTAATCCTTTGTTTCAAGATAACTACGTTGACGCCGACGATTTCGACTAAGTATACTCCTTTTGTTGTTTCCATCACTCAGATCGATCGATCGATCATAGAGAGTTTCGGCGCTGGTGGAAGAACTTGCATTACAGCCAGGGTATATCCAACCAAGGCATTAGGAAGCGAAGCTCGATTGTATGCGTTCAACTACGGGTCCGAGACAGTAACGATTTTGAAGCTTAAAGCATGGAGCATGGCCACCCCTCAGATTAATACCAACCCCGTTGAGTAAATTCAATTACAGATGAGAGAATAAAGCTAGCTGCCTTTTTTCTGTATTATTGTACTAGTTAAGTGCTTGGGACTAATTTGCTGGTGAGCGTATTGTTAATTTCTTCCACATTTTTAGAAGGAATGTGAAGCCTTCACCAAAATTTTATTTGCTTTTTGTAATCTGAGTTGTTCATTTAGGGGATCCGGAGATGATTCCAAATTTCAACCATCCATTTGATGGACTTGAATGTATGATTGTAGATGAATATATGGGCTCCGGCTTCTTCAAAATTCTTCTGAATGGATTTGCAGGCTCACGAATTAGGTATATTTAATTGTTCTATCAAAGTTCTTTTGCTGATTCAAAAGCGCTAAAATCATTTTGGGTAGCTTTGGCAAGTAAATTGTGACAAGCCCAGAAGAGCACCACCTCTACGTTGCTAGTTAAATTGGATGCATTATCTCTACTAATTCTTCTTTTCAGCAGTATTAGTACAAAATTTGAGCTACATCTCAAATTTGCTAGTTGATGATGCCACTGGCAAATGAAGGATCAAGATCAGTTTTGATTGTCTCGGGGGTTCCTCTAAGGTTGGACTTCGAATGTGCTATAATCGCACGATTTGTCTTCATCCCTGCCCTGGTTCTCAAAAGATACGGATGTTCTACTTTGATTACCTGCAGCATCATAGTGAATGAAGAAGTTCACCAGACTAACAATTTCACACTTTCAGCAAGTCAATAGATTTTTGGGGAGACACCAGTATCGGCAGAGAAGGAAGACCAGCAGCGGAAGAACTTGTTAGAGTGAACATGAATCTTGGTGGGTAAGGCGAATTCAACGGACAATATCACAAACCTCTGATTATAATAAGAATCCAATACTTAGAAGAAAAAACCAGGATAAAAATAAGAATGCATTGTTAATTAAATAGCATCCTAGCAAATGCCAAACGAGACAGATCCACTAATTAACTTTGACACAGGAAGACATTCAGCTGGTGGAAATGAGTTTAGGAGCAATGATCTCAAGTAATCCCTTCGAGTTGTCTACATGGACCCAATGGCCAGAATTTGGAAGAACATGAAGGGAAAACTTCCCTTTCTCGGAGCTTTCTCCCTTGTCTGCAAGGCTATGAAGCCGTTGAAGCACATCTGGAGTCCACCTGTCACTGTTTTCTGCTTGCACGAATGCGATCTCTAACCCTTTCGGCGGATGCTCTAACAGAGACCAGTAACTCTTCTCCCTGTAAATTTCGTTAGCCCCGTGAATAAAGCACAAAAGTACGGAAATTTTTATTCTATTGCTTGTGGGATCATATCTTTGAGATGCTTCTTTTGAAGAAAATGAGATTCATCACCTGTAAGAATTGAACATTTCAACAGCACCTTGAAGATCAAAGGCCCAGGCCATGCCATCCCCTGTCTTCTTTAGGTTGCTGCCAATCCATTCAGACAGCGACTTCGAAAAACCGAGCTCCAGCATGTGGTCAATTAGCCACCTGAAATGAAATAGATATACCGGATTCTATAACAAACAATGCAACCATCCTTCCTGGTGAGAGCTAGCTGCTGGAAAGTGAAGTTGTCAACCACGAGAATGCGCAATCATTAATGTTTGTGATATTCAACACACGTGACTTGAGATGATTGAGATATAATGGCATCGGCCTACAAGTTAAACCACTCCCTTATTCTCAGGATATATCTGATGCCAATTGGAAGTTTAATTTCTTTAAGAAATTAATGACCAACAATATTAACTCAATTTGCAGTAAATATAGAAGAATCACAGAACAGCTATTGATTATGAAAAATTGCCACTATTTTTAGGGCAAATTAGGTGTCACATAGTGAGGCAACCGAACAGTTATGAGCCACTTCACTGGTGAATACCAGATCCAGTCACCAATTAGTAACAAGTACTCAAATTCCTGCTCATCAACTCACAGCTAAAGATAAAGAGAGATCATGTTACTTTCTAGATGGAATTGTTGAAGGTAGACTTTGCAGGGTCTGCAAAACCTTTTCCACTTCCCCATCGCTGTTATCTGGGTCTACTTCTCCAGGGACAGAATCCAGTACCCACACCTGTTCTGCATCAGAAAGCAGAAAAAGCTCTCAAACGCATGGTGAACTGCTCGGCATGAAACAAACCAGCCAACATACTAACCAAATAAGGTATATTCAGGGTAATCAGCAGCAAGTCACAGAACATATTTTCATACTAGAAAATAAAACAAGATTTAACCTCTCAAAAGAGGGGGAAAATGAAATAGAAGTTTGTAGATGCATGTACAGCAAACCTCAAAAATAAAGATGTCTTTCCCACAATCAAGAAAATGTATCTTAGGGGAACAAAAGTTGGCTTCAGGCAACTGTATGCTACATTTAAGTGACTCAAAAACCTACTGCTTTCCAGTCAGGAAGACATGAGACTACAAAAATCATGAAGCCCATTGAGCTATCTAAATCAGAAGTATTTCTTTACGGGAGGGCACTCACATATACACATTGAAGAACAATACTAGGTGAATTTGAAAAAGTCAGGTAGAAGGGCCTTGGTGCGTGACCAAGAATCCTACCTTCCTACAAGTAGGTTACTACTGTCAGTGTCTCCAAATGTAGACTTCCTCTCCCCAGTAGTTTGTGGAGAAAGGACCCATGAACAACTTGCAGAATGTCTCAACATACAAAATGTACTATTCTTTTAAGTGCAAACTATGTCTATTTATAGTAGTTCTAATTCACCACAGAACAAGTATGAAATTCGAAAAGAATCAGTTTAACTACAAAACTGACCAACATTGCAGCATTGATGACGATGGTACTTGGCGTTGAGCATCTATTAAGCTCGTCAATGATTGGATCAGATAGCAATCACTCGGTCTGAGTTTTCGATATAAGATCGGGTTCACCAGTTGAACAGTCATGCACCAGAGCAGAGAAATTAAACACACTCAGGCATACACAAACATACACGCCAAAAGATTAAAAATAGAGAAAGGAAGCGTCCGACACTGAATTGATCACCTTGATCTATGACTAGAATTGAGTTTTAAGTTATCTAACTGCACAACGTTTCTTTTCTTTAAAAAAGGAAATTTTCTCCCATCCTAATTCCCTTCTTTCATGTCGAGGTGCTACTTCTTGTTGTACACTTCCGCTGTTCGCTATTCAAATTACATTATCCTTTACTAGAATACCATCCTTACTACCTGCACCAAACTACATAACCAGATACATAACTAGAAAGCCAACCACTGAAGTCGAAGAACCTAAAAATACCTGCTTTGGTAAGATAGATGATTCCCCATAGCTTCCACGAGCACAACTCTGCGCGAATTCTAACGCCACTTTTCCACCCATTGAATGACCTAAAACAACATCAGGCCAAGCCCAACCTTTTGACCTTATCAGACCCGCCAAATCTCGGGCAGCATTTACCATATCATGAGGAGGATCAAATCCCTTAATCTCAGCTGATCTTCCATGGTTCCTCAAATCCACAAGAACCATCCTCCACTCTGCAAACAAGTAAAACCCTTAATTTCTACAAATAGAAACAATAAACCCATAAAAAAAAATCCAGAATCCTAAACTGGAGCCGGCAAAAAAACCTCAATCGAACTTATGTTTCAGTTTGCGTCCTCGGTGTTTGATGAAATACCTAAGTGACTTCCAATTACCAAACCATCAAATTCTTAGAAGGAAGAATTGATTACCAGCGGAAGATGGGGAGTTAGAAATTGCGGAGAGGAGATTACGAGAGAAAGAACGCCAATTGCGTCCAGATCCTAAGAGCCCGTGAAGAACGAAAGCGGTGGCGTTGTAGGGTTTTTCTTCGGAATCTCGAATTTCTTCGTAAGCTATGGTCTCCAACGATCTGGAATGATGGATATTGTAACCCAATGGAGATCTAATGAGAGGGCAACGAAAGAAGAGAGAGCGAGGTCGAATTGCGACGTCGCCCAGATGTCTGGCCATGGAATCTAACAGTGCTTGCAAACTGGTACTTTCTGTGCGTTATGTTGCCGATTGCCGATGGCCCAATGAAAAACGGCACGGTTGGGTTTTTAAAATAAAATAAATGAAAAAGAAAAAGACTGTGACGGCTGTGGGATTTGAACCCACGCCCTTTCGGACCAGAGCCTAAATCTGGCGCCTTAGACCACTCGGCCAAACCGTCAGATGTAATCTAGTGCATACATTAAATTGTGTAACACTGTCAAGATTGACCATGACTGTTGACTTTTGACGGGCCCACATATTCCTTACTTTCATTGTGTAAGTCCGAACATAAGTAACTAGTAATTCTCCACTAGTAGACCAGATCATTTGTAGAGGTAAGAATTCTTAGATATTGAATAGTCTTGATCTACCAATATATGCCTTTCAAAGGGATGATTAGTAGAAGAAGTAGAGATCCGCTGTAACTTTCCTTAATCCAACATAGTGGGTATGCTTTTTTCTTAGTGAAAGCGCCATAATTGTTTTATCCTTTTTTATTTTATGAAGAAGCCAAATCTTATTTCAAAAAGCAAGGTTCACAAAAATGTAAACGTGTCAAGATTTTGCACATGATTTTTGGAAGATCTAACCCATTTTATCTTGTTTTGACTCCTTAGATCAGCTATAGATTAAATATTGTGCTTGTTGGATGATATTAGCATATGTTTCTATGGTTTTCAATTAGAACTCTTGGTTGTTAAGACTCTTTAAAAAAAAAGGGCCGTATTTAGTTGAATTTTATAGCCTAAACAAGGTGAACAATAAAAGTTGTCGCCATGTGATTTTCAGGTCACGGGTTCAAGGAGTAGAAATAGCTTCTTCTAAAAATATAAGGTAAGGTTGCGTACTATAAGCCCTATGGTCCGCCCCTTCCCCGGACCTTGCATAGGGGGGAGCTTTGTGTGATAGGGCTGCCCTTTGAACAAGGTGAACTGCATAGACTTTCAAAGAGAATCAGAAAGGTATTACAGAGCCAGACGTCTAGGATTACCATTCAGGGTCCATCACAAATCAAAATCTCAAAAAAATATAAAATAAGTAAAATACTCTTTCATAAAAATATATAATCCATCTTAAACAGGATTATGGAACATGAAGTATCGTCAGATCCCTTACAATGTAGTACTCATTCTAAGCTTCCTTCCTTAGCCGTGATTCATCATGTCTCAAGCTCGTAGCCTGCACTCTTGAACCCAGGACACTTAGCTCATCATAAAGAAAAGGAAGAATCGCAGTCAAGGTGATCAGAAAGGAAGCCCTCGTAGAAGTTTGGGATAGGCTGATTGGGGCCAAGGACGGGAGCTTAACACAAGTACGGCACAGACGAGGGCACGAGGAAACCGCTAAGGCCATGACATGGCGCACCTTAGTTACTAACCATCTTTGTGAGAAGAAGACTTGTGAAAATTGGTTAAAAAGCCATCACAAATTGAAATCTTGTCCCTCTGGACAATTTGGTAATTCGCAATACCTGGGATGTTGTATGGACTGCAGATATAGACAGTCATGACTGCAAATTTTGATGGGCTAGATTTCTTAAGCAAGCTTTAATTTGGTGAACATGAAGAAGCTCACTTCTCTATGGTCCCTTTACTTGATAGAGCTAGCGAAGCTCTCTCTTTACAGGAAGCTGACGAATGAGGTCACCATTCAGTCTTGAGCCCAATGTTCATGCAAGAGCTACAAACTGTTTCATTGACTCATTTATCCATTGTACGAGCTAGCAGACGAATTGTTTGGATCGTTGTCTGCACTTGCAGCAGTGCTCACTAATATTTTTGTTCATGAAAACAATGAATACAATTGCATCCATTGATGGATCAGACGAGTGGGATGCTACACCTTCCGAATTATTTGGGCATTTATGGTTGGTTGCGTTGTTGAGTCATTCAGAAAATCTCTAACATGGGATTAGTGGCGAGTGACATGAGATAAGCAGAGCAGCACGAAGATGACCTTAATTTGGCACGAGAGAATGCGAAATAACTGAAATATCACTTAGGCTAGGTTAAGATAAATGAGATGATCTAGATGAGTTGGAAGAGATGAGTTAAGATAACATGACACAGCCCCTTTTCATCTCAAGCCAAATAGAAGGTTGTCCTGAATTTTAGGCGAACTAACTCTCGCTCATTCTAAGAATAAGATAAATTGGCCTGAGATAAAAGTGATATGCAAACTACTAACAATGACTTAAGGTGAGATTGGGATTTCCCACATCTTAAGAACCACCAGTAATTTTTTCATATCTCATCTCAAGCAACACTAACAGCAATCTAGGATAAGATGGCTTTCACCTCACTTCAAGTTACACCAACATTGACATGCGTAAGTATTACTTCATCTCAGCTCAAGCTCCACTAACAGT
The DNA here is from genome assembly GCA_035236585.1 of Warburgia ugandensis. Classification (NCBI taxonomy): domain Eukaryota; kingdom Viridiplantae; phylum Streptophyta; class Magnoliopsida; order Canellales; family Canellaceae; genus Warburgia; species Warburgia ugandensis. The sequence continues at coordinate 2,395,320 of CP141126.1, forward strand.
GGTATGACCCATATCAAGTCACATATTTTTTTTATCTCAAGTACCACTAGCAGCTTCAAGGCATTGCACAAAGACCGAATCTAACAATCTCTATAGCATAATGGACTCGCGAGAGCAAGGGTGCCGTTTGTTATTGAATTCCTCCAGTAAGATGTTCAAAAACAGTGATTCTCATCCATTACACCTACAAGTTGATGCTTGTTAGCTTAGGGTATTGGATAATCTCAGGATGATAGAAGGCCATGAGGGGATATTTATTTTCTAGGTCAAAACAAGAAAGGGAAAATCAAATCTCGTAGCCTGTATTAGTGAAGGTGCATTACTGAGTCTCTCTTCTGACGCGCACACCACTATGAAACAGTAAAACAAAAGCAACATAGAAAGCAGTAAACCTGCCACAGATAAGTAACTACCAAGACATAGATTGGTCGAAGTAGTCCCAAAATCTGCTTTCTCCTCTTGCTCCAAACTAGTCTCAATTTGCTAAAACGATAAAGCAAAATAGAATCAACCTCCACACCTACAACATTTATAATACTAACGCTCTGTATTAAATAGTCCCAGGACCAATTCTCAAGCAGTGGCAGCAGTTGCTGCAAGGCGCTTCCTAGCCTCTTCGATGATGGAGAGCTTGATACCCTTGCCCTTCGGCAGGGACACCCATGGCTTTGTTCCCTTGCCAATGGTGAACACATTGCCTAGACGGGTAGCAAACTCATGCCCAGTAGCATCCTGAACGTGAATGGTCTCAAAACTTCCCTTATGCTTTTCCCTATTCTTGATAACACCAACTCTGCCTCTGTTCCTTCCACCAGTGACCATGATCACATTACCAACATCAAACTTGATGAAGTCGGTTATCTTGTTGCTCTCGAGATCAAGCTTGATAGTGTCATTGGCCCTGATAAGCGGGTCTGGGTATCGGATGGTACGCCCATCATAGGTGTTCAGATAGGGAATACCCTTCTGCCCAAACTGGACTGATCGAACTTTGCAGAGCTTGAACTGCAATGTCACACAAAGAATGGTTATGATCTGACACACTGACGAAGATAACTTCTTTTACACAGCATAAATACTGCCTGCTCTTGGTTCAGCAATATAGAAGAACAAAAACAGTTCTTAGTTCACAAACGCCAACAAAAACTATCCTATATGATACATGAAAAAAATAAGAATTCTCGGCCAGCTGAAACAGTGCTATGAAATACAGACATCACGTTCAACGATAAACATTGAAATCATTCGAACACTTCAGAGAATATATTTCAATAGCAAGTTAAACTTCTGCATTCATATAATTTCTCCTATAAGTCTTGTTTAATTGAAATTCTAAGATTGCCATATGACAGTTGTAATGACTTTCTACAAAAAGGTAATCTCCAGCCCAAAAAGAATATTGATGTTCATAATAACTCTGTCCGTAAGCAGACTTAGCAAAAAAAATTAATGCATTAAAGTAATTGAAGTGGAAACTGCAGACCTTTGCCTCCTCATCCTTGATTGTGTGGAGTCGGAACCTGCCTTTGGTATCATAGAGGAGCCTGAAGTTCTCATTCGTTTTGGGAATTGACACAACATCTGCAATAATCCAAGCAATGGAGGCTTCTGTTAGGTATTATTTTAAGAAAATATTTTGAACCAATGGCATGAACAAAAAAAGCACAGCAACAGCTATTGGATTATATACCCATGAAGCCTGCTGGATAAGTCTTGTCAGTTCTAACTTTGTTGTCAACCAAGATATGTCGTTGCATCAAAATAGAAATGACCTCACGGTATGTAAGGGCATATTTCAATTTGTTCCTTAGAATAAGAATCAATGGCAAGCATTCTCTTGCTTTGTGAGGTCCAGATGAAGGCTTGGGGGCCTGCAATAGGAATCAGCTTATGCAAATGAGCGTACAAATGGCACCCAGAAAGAAGGTCAATCTAAACCACATTAATACTTACAAATGCACCTCCAAGCTTGTCAAGCATCCAATGTTTTGGGGCATTGAGCCTCTTCAAATGTTTCTTTAGGCCTCTTGCCTGAGGTCACATAAGCAATGAGAAAAAACATAAGCAACTGAAAATGAAGCTACATAATACCACAAACAAATAACTCAATATGCTAATTGTTATCATCATCATCATCATCATCATCATCATCAAATCCTTTTCTCACAACTTCTGTCCACATCCTTTTGGGCCTTCCCCTTGCCCTGTCATAGACTTAGACTTAGATGGACTCACTCCTAACCGATGCCATTCAGCCTCCATTGGATATGTCCAAACCATTTAAGCCTACTCTCTCTCATCTTGCTACCATTAGTTCTACTCCTAAGTTTTATTTAATGTTTTCATTTTTAATTCTTTCCTTTCTTGTCTTGCCACTCATCCATCTCAACATCCTAATTTCGGCTATGCTCATCCTATATACATGTTGTTTCATAACTGCCCAACACTCTGGTCCATAGAGCATGGCTGGCCTTACTTAAAGGGTAGCCCGGTGCACAAATCTCCTGCGTATTGTGGGTCCAGGAAAGGGGCGGGGACCACAATGGGTCAAAAGTACACAGCCTTACCTTGCATTACAAGAGGCTGTTTCCATACCTCAAGCCCGTGACCTCAAGGTCACATGATACTTTACCATTACACGGCCAGCCTCACGTGCCGTATATAAATCCCGGACTAATTTTATTTATTTAAGAAAGCAAATAAAAAAGGAAGAAACAGCACAAGCAATTCATTCTAAGCATGAAATCAGAAGCAAAAGCAAAGAAAATAGCCTGCAGTAACTTGTATTAAGAATTATCAAATCTAACCTGCACAACCAAGCCCTGAATTCCGATGCTCTAATCTCCTCACTGGGATTCCTAATCCCAATTTGATAAAACAAGGTTTCTCCAGCCATAATTTCATTGTACATAATAATCCCGGCTAGGCCCATGCTGCTGAAATCCCCTACTAAAGTGGAGCCTTGGACCACAATCCAAGAGAGGAAGGCATTTATGTTGGACAGTTAATAATGTACAAGGAAGCACAGAGTCTGGTGTCCATCTTCCTAGCTACCATAAGGCAAAGAGAAATCACATCCTGCCATTAAGTGTATTGGGTATCTCAAGTTTCTTTCTCAGCTGAACAAATGCAACAGTTTGCAAGGCTGTGATTGATTCTGTCCATGTATTGAAGCTCACTTCACGCATCATCAAATATGAAAGTGGTGGAATACCATGAAAATTGGTCAAATCGGAAGGACAAGCCCATTTCATGGTGCAACATGTCATGTGAAAAGGTGTGGAAGAATAGGACTTGTAACAGCCCATACTACAATTATAGTAAAGATGCATCACAGAAGAAACTGGCATCAGTTTTAGATGGGTAATCTGTGAGAAAATTTGTGAACTCATACTACTTAACATCTCCTTGCAAAACAGCATACAAGCACAAAGTCACAACAATCAAGGAGGGAAAAGTAGCGACACCATAACCACAATACGCCAATGTCATTCGGTTCTATCCACCACCATCTACTCCAGTCGTGTTTTACTGGAACAAATAACACTCTACAATAAAATTTCTGTCTTTTGCCAGAAGCACAGAAGGACTTCCCTTCAACAGCCCTATGCAGGACAATAATCGCAGAGTCCGGGGATGAATTTTCAAAGGAGGTAACATTGGGGTGGGTTAGGGTTTTCAAAGGAGCCTAAGGCTCAGGCTCAACATATCAATGTAAACACGAATAGAATAGTTGATTGAACTTAAATAAGAACACTGGGTACAAGATGCAACCCATAAAATGAAAATTACAGAATATGATTCGAGAATAACGTAACTAGAAGATCATGCAAATAATAAAAAAGGATGAGCTGATGCATGCACCAGAACTCATATTTCAACTCATTTTCTCATGAAATATGGTCTAGAAGAGAAAGTCATTCCTTTACCCATCACCAGTGTGGGCAATCAACTCTAGTGTAACCAATAACTACACTCTTAGTAGATCAAAATAGCAAGACACATAAACAATTGCCTCAGCGATGACAGATAACAAATTTTCAGGTCACTAACTAAATGGAAAGCATATCTCCATATAAACATATTCCAAGAAAAACGATAGCTTCATACTAGCATTCCAACAAAAACCAATGATTTGTCAAAACCCTAAACCCTAGGTTTACACTGCTCATCTGGATTGCAGATTCATAGTTCCAATGTCCACCAGAAAGAAGCACGAACAGATTGACAGAAAACGAAATAGTAAACAGAGATCCAGCGAAAAAAGATTAGCTGCCATTACCAGGTAAGAATCAACGCAAAGAAGAGAGAGAGCGAGAGGGAGAGTTACCATGATTGGTTATGGAGGTAACGAACGATAGGGTTCTGAGAGAGCTTGGGCAGTCTTCTCCTCCCCCGAGACTAATGACGGAGAGAGAAGTGAAACCCTAGCATCTGCCTTTTATAGTGGCACCAAATGACCGTAAAACCCTTCGTCACGTTAGTGCTGTGTTTGTGTTGCGCCCAGGTGTTATTATAGCCGTTGATTCAATGTAATGACCTGATTTGATGATCAGAATGTTCTTCAGTGGAAGATTGATCAAGGTGAGCTGCTCGTTGGACGGCTATGATTTAGAGCTATTATATACGACCAACTATTTCCAATAAGCACAGCCACTCATTTGGTTGAGCGCTTTTGGAATTTATATGGCATGCCCTAACGGGGGTCAGCGGTCCTTGAGATAAAGTGACCTGGCTTGAGATGAGATGAGACTAGCCATGTCACTATTAGTAGTGCTTGAACTAGGTTGAGATGAAGTGATATTGGTGCTTCAGATGAAAATCACATCATAGCGGTGCTTGGGATGAGACTCAACTTTTGGCATAGAACAAAATAAAGATGTCATTGTTAATGAGGAAATTGGAAGATAAAAAATATTGGGTGTTATTTTGTTTTATGATCAGTGGTGCTTGAGATGAGATGAGAAATATCAATTTTAACCTAGCTCACCCTTTCTGGTTTGAGTACTACTTTTTACAATTTCTTATTATCTTAATAAGCTTTATTATTAAATATGTAGATCATTTTTAGTGTAAAAGAAAGGTATTTCCTTTTATCTCAAAAGATTGAAAATAGAATATTATATCAAGCCTATGACTCATATCATGTTATGTCAAGCCATTTCCTCCAACTCATCTCAACTAGGGATGAAAATGGGCCAATCCAGGCAGATTTTTAGCCGACCCTGAGCCAGCCCAAGTTAAAAAAAAATTGCCCCTAATCCCAGCTTGCAGAGGTCAAATAGGTCGAGTTCCCCAAGTGACTAAAGCTTGCTTGTTCAAAAATAGTTTGCAACCAGTAATTTCATTTGAGTACACTTTTATCATTTGAAACAAAGTACACACTGGTCCTAACCTATCTCTGAGTCAAAAGGATTATTTTAACCCTTAACTTATTTGGGTTGGAAATTTTATGACCCTAACCATGACCTTATGGACTATCCAATCGGAGTCCTCTTATGGACCTATCCCATTGTTATCCCCGCCTACGAACCAGCTCAAGTGATATTTCTAATGATCTCATTCCATGTTGTGGTCATCTTGACCCGGCGCAAAGTCATCTCGAACCAGCTCTCCATCTCAAGCACCACAAACTGCACAATAGTACAAAGCTTTTTGTCGCTCCATTGAATTTTTCGAGGCGTCCATTTTGAGACATTCATGTGTTATCATGGCCGTTAATGTACTGGGCCACCCACCCTCCGATGTGGACTAAGCAAATTGATTTTTAGATTTTGAAAAGATTAATAAAAGCTTCGGATTCCACTGAATAGATTGATGAAGGAGACGGCACAATCTGGGGCCAACTTCGAATGATTAAGCTCTTTTCGAGCTAAATTGTGCCCCATGTCGTAAATGGGGTCCAAATGGGCCTGGACAGATGGTATAAAGTTTCAACGCAGCCCAACCTAGAACTCAAGTCACATTCATGGACCCAATTAATGGAGCTGTCTGCATATTGGCTTAAAGAGAAGGAGAGAAAAGGTACCTTGCAGATTAGTTGACCAAAGCGATGATATTTTATCCTCGTGTTGGCTCAGAAGATGAATTGTACACGTTATCAAATTCATCCGCCATGCATATGAAAAGCATGCTCGCAAGTCAGATACATAGTCTATGTCGTCTATTTTACAACTTCCAAAGCTCAAAAACAAAAGAGTTAGGATAGTTCAATGGTTGAGACTTCAGCCACATAGCCCACTTGGTGCCAAGAATATCATCGGTTGGATCGCTCAAAGATGAGGCCCACTTTGTTCCTTTTGTTTTTCCAGATTTTCAGTTAATTAACACATTGATACTAGAAGTGGGGAGGCATATTAAGTCCAGACCTTCCACTGCAACGGCATAAGAACAGACTTTATGGTTCAGATTATTCATAAAAACTAACAAGGCAGCCCTCCTGCATGAAGCTTTCGTTTATGCGGGGTTCAAAAAGAGGCGGACCACAAAAGTCAATAATATGCAGCCTTACCTTATATTTTGTCAGAGGCTGTTATCCATAAAAACTAGCTTGCTTGAAAAGAAAAAAAAGGGAGAATTAGGGGACAACGTGATAACAGTTTAGCAATAAGAGCTCCAAAGAGCCTCCCAGACATGGAATAAGAGCTCAGCAGTGCAAGGGTGAGTATGTGACGGATTCACAGCTTTGGACCAGGAAATCGACTCGTCGGACCCGTCGAATGAGGCTTGGACATCGGCGTTGAGTAATGCTGAAAGGGAGGTGTGAGTGAAGAGGTTTCTACCAAGTACGGTGGAAGTTGTTGGTAGGAGGCCAGAGTAGTCGCCGCTAGTGTCTGGATCGGTTGCATGGGCCATGTAAGGGTGGCCAAGGCTAGTACCAGCAGGAACAGGGAAATTTTTTGGCAACGTTGGCATCCATGGATGATTATATGGCTGAAAGAAGTGTAAGGTAAGAGGGAGAAATGGTTGTGGACCGAGATGAATTTGCATGTCTGGAAGGAGTGTTTATTAAGGGGAAGTAAGGGAGGGCGTAAAGAGCAAACGAGGCATGAAGGCCGGCTTATGTTAATGTAGATTGGCTCGAATGGTAATCCAACAGCAAGCAGAAGCATTGAAAGATCGAGGTAGTCAACGGCACATTGTTAATCTAAGAACTTTAAGTGGCTGTACTGTTGGGGGTAACAATCCTCAAATAAATTTATTAATCTTAAATATCCTTCTGTTTCTTTAGAAAAAACCTCTCTCTTTTTCTTTTTCTTTTTTAGCTTAACAACGTTGGATAAATACTGACACAATTTTGAGAGACACTCTTGCGCCACCACGCCTCACTTGTAACCAAGTGCTCTAGTAACCTGAGGATGAATTACCCTTAGTAACGCAGTAAGAAACATACACAATCGTGAGAAGCCTAATGCTCCATGTGAGCTGCCACTCGGACCAACTCTCTCTGTGCAAAGTGCAGCCATAACCGATTAGATGGCTGCCATCAAACACATCAGCGCCCTGCCCAAGTAATGACACGAATATTTCTTGGTCGTCTTGGCCTACAAATGACAAGTAACCACTGTGTCACGAACTTGCATAGCAAGGGCAAGTTCTATGACCAAGATCCACAAGCTCTAAGAGAGGTTTGCATAGCTCATGGACTTAGTCTGAGGGACTTAGGCCCGTTATTGAAGATTCATAGAACAAAGCCTGATTCTAAAAGGTTTGATCTCTGAAAGATGCCTTATAAATATCTAGAAAGAGGAAAACCTAGATATTTATATAAAAACTTCTACAGATAGTTCTGGAATGGTCTTCAACCATTTGATAGTTGACCCATGTAATAATTTTAACCATTCATGAAAGAGGGTAAGTATAAATAGGGGTTAACTCAGACAAGCTTATTGTAGATTACTCAACTGAGGACAGGTTCTCTTTAAGTTAGTCTTTTCTTAAGTTCTTTTCAGTGCTTTAATAGGTGAGTAAGTATAGTCTTTGTAAGTGAGAGAGGGAGTGAAAGGCTGACTTGTGCTCAGCAAAAAGAATTGCGCACAAGTGTTGCATAAGTTTAGCAAAGGTGAAATTGCAACCCCGTGACAACCGTCTCGTAATCGTTCCGCACTAATTTAACTTTGTTTTATGACTCATCCATAGAGAGCATATCAGATAAATGGTTCGGATCGATAGTCACTTGCATTCCTGCATCAACCATGTAAGAATTCTACTAGACTGACCTAGACAAGCTTGCAAATGAGAAGTAGCTGACTGCAGCCATCATCCCACCCACCGCGGGCATTACCCGGCGGACGTCTACCATTTCCTTGTGTTCGAAGGGGATCTCTATATTGATGTTACCTCTGTTTGGGCAATGATAATAAAAAGGCCATCTGAGGTAGGCCAACAGTGAGGATGTATTTTTCCTAGATCTAAGCTATTCTTCCTTTTGGCCACCGTTTGTTTAGGCTCCATGGAAAATATCAGGCTAATCAGATGATTTGCAACCGATGTTTTGTCTCGCGTTTTCAGCTTCGGGAATGAAAGGTTGTGATTTTCGACCAAAGAAAACATAGGCTAGACTTGTCCATTAGATATAATTTCTGGTACATAATTAATCTAAGTAGGCCAAATATGGGAAGTGGAGTGGGTCTTCCAAAGTTCACCCGTATCCCTAGAAAAAGGTGGGTCTCCCTTAGAGGTGCTCCTTGACCTTCCCTAAACATCATTGACCCTTTGTATTATTGATTAATACAAATCTGCACCATTTGAACAAAAGAAATATCAAGTGACTGCGATATTACTAGAATCATCTATTCTGAAACCCGTTTTGGGCTAATAGACATCCAAAGCTGGAGAAACTGAGATCATCCAAAGGTGATACTTCGTGCAAAAATGGGAGACTACATTTTTACTCGGTATTGCCATGCTTTACCACAACATTCCTCAGTTTCAATGGTATTATAATTAAAAATAATAATATTAATTTAAGTTCTTTTTCATTTTTTGGCTTGATCTGGGCAAGAATGCGGCTTAGCCCCGACCGTTGTGGTCTTTCCCTTCTCTAAACCCTGCTACTTGAAGCTTTGTGTACCAACCTGCCCTTTTTGCTATTTAAAATAAATATATATTATATAAGGATAAAAATTGAAAATTTTGAAAAGTCAGCATAATGTGGCCCCATTTTTCGACTTGAAGCAGTGGTTTTTCCAGTTTTTTTTAGTCTTTTGGAATGCTGTCCCTGCTAAAGAAAGAATGGATCCAAAGATCATTGGAGAGCCAACAAAACCGTAGTCGGAGGACGGACTGATCAACCACACGTCGGTCCACTATGTAGTGGCGGATATAATTACATTTTGATCTGTAACATTCACCATTTTAGGATTTTAGGAAAAAAAAAGTAAAATTTATTTTTGAGAATAATAATAATAATATAATAATATATGTATGAAATTAAGGGGGGGAGTTAAATGCACTTCCCTCCCCCCTTCTCTCGTTTTCCCTCTCGTTTCCCGTGACCAAGCCATTGGCGACAACTCTTCGGTGACAGGCACCCCCGGCAACCGGACGGACACGGTGAGTTCTTACCTCCCTCCAACTAGCTGGACTGAGGTAGGCTCTCCCCACTCTTTTTTGTATATTGTTTTTTTTCCAAATTTATCAACCGGTAAACGCCGGAAAATGGCATGAACTTGTCATTTTCCGGTGAGTTTAGGCGTTATTGTTGCCTTGGGAAAAAGTTGATGCAACGGTGTCAGATGGGGATCTAGACTATTCATCTTGGACATAACAATGCAAGGAACACACGCATAAAATCTCAGGGTGATCAGACAACTAGAAATGCTGAAAAACCTCAAAAATAGTATGTAAGGGTTTTTAGAAACTAAACAAAAATCGTAAGAAAAACAGTACATAATGAATGAATTTGTGAAAATGGAAGGTAGAAATGGAATGTATGTGAAAAACTGGACAAATAGGTGTAAAAATTGTAAAAAACGGAGCACCTGTGGTCGCCGCGCGACTGAATTTCGGTGATGGTGAACCAGTCCGGTCACCGTTCCCCGCAACGGCAACCTGCGATAGAATGGCGAGTGCACCGGGCAGGAAGCGCGCGTGACATGTGTGCAGCGAACACGCCCGCAAATGGCACATGCACAGCATACTCGCCGCACGTTCGGTGGGCCCTTTTCTCAAATTTTGAGGTTATTTTTTTATCGTATGTTCATAAAAAATGTGATTCTATGAGCTATAGAGGTCCAAATCATGATCTTAAAGAGCCGTTGTAATCATCTCAATAAGGCATACCTAGATTTAAGATAAAAATCTAGTTTAGAGAAACTTTTTAATAGCCAAACTACTAAATGCTATTAGATGATTCAGATCAAGCCGATCAGTGGATGATCAGGCTTTATGCTTTGGTTGTACACATCAAACATGAGATGATCTAAGAGATTTGAAGGGTAGATCTCATGGAATTGCCAAGAAAAATGATCATGGCAATCAAATTAGGCAACTACCTTAGGATGTGCTGATCAAGAGTGATTTGATCGTCAGATTGACATATGATCATAAAGATACGTGTGAATCACTAAACACAATAGAAATTTTTAAGAGTCATAATGAAAATGAGAGGTTTAACAATCAATAATGACTTATGGTATGACAGGTACATCATGGCGTACAACTTGATATCGCCTACGCATTTAATTGGAGTGCGGCATTATCGAGGTAGGTGATTTCATTCACAATTTTTCATGATTTTTCAAATCATGATTTAGTGATTGAAACTTCGAGGCATAGGTTGTATGCCCTATCATGCTGCATGGGACCATTTCAACATGTATTACTGAGATGTTTACTACTATCCTTGTATATATCTTATGCGTTGTTTTTGTCATATTTCAATTACATTGTTTGACTCTTGAGATGTTTGACACGTGGGAGTTTCTATGCCTTGACGATTGAGACTATGGATCTTGTGAAAGGGTGCATTCTCCTCCCTCCCGTGAGTGCCTGAGTGCCCTTTGTGGGTAAAAGGGTGAAAGCGGGTGTCAAAAGCGTCATTCTGTGAGTGTTGAGTGCTCGTATGGGTGAAAGGTGAAAGCAGAACTAGAACGCGCTTTTCTGTGAGTGCCTGAGTGCCCATTGTGGGTGAAAGGGTGAAAGCGGATAATATTAAGAGTTGACTCACGTTGCTATGAGTGTACTTGAGATACTTATAGGGCTTGATTATGTATGATGTTCTAATGCTTTTAGCATACATTCATGTGATTCTTTGGATATTAACTGTTGAATGTTTTACCGCAAGTGCACGGGCTATTGTAGGGTAGCTTATGCAAGTACGGGTCGATCCCACGAGGACTTGATTTAAAATGGAGTTTTCAATAAAATCTAATTAATAAAAGAACCAAAACAAAAAAATATACTAGAAATAAACTAAGACTAAACTAAAATTTCTCAATTTATTCAACTGCTGCAGTGTACAGAATTCTTTATTCCAAAATAAACAGAAAATGACACCAAATAAGTTGTCTTAGATAAGCCTGTCCCTGGATAGTCAGAATGTGGATAAAACAAAACTAGAATAGCACAAGGACATAGATGTAATTAAAATGAGGACAGATTTGGAATAACTCAGATCTGACAGGGCCAAACTTGTAATTTTATCGAGTTACGGTTTTTAACGAAAACCAGGGAAAACAAGTTGAGGGGAAAATCGAGTAGATGGGAGAAGAAGGAAGAAGAGAAGAGGAAGGAGGAGTGAGAGGAAAAGAGGGAAAGGGAGAGGAAGAAGAGATGGGAGATCGGGTTTTCTCCCCCTGGGCCTTCCGGTGGAAATGATGGGGAGCAGAGGAGCACAGGCGGCTCGGCTAGTGGTGTCGTCCAACAAAATTGACGCCTAGGAAGAGCGTCGTCTGGTGCCCACGTGAAGAGAATATGTGAAGGTGTTGGTTCTGGAAGAATGCAATTAGGATGCGGGTGAAGGGAAAATGGGAGCAGAGGGAGATGATTGGCGTTCTGTGTTTGGCATGCCTGTGGATAGCAGATGCCGGTGGGGTTGGGTAGTGAAGCTTAGAGCGAAAAGATGGCAACAGCGGCTAGGCGTGTTGGGACCGGGAGTGAAGAGGATGATGGGAGCACGGCCGGTGTAGACCGTTTTGGTGCTGAAGAAGATGGCCGTGAAGTAGATGGAGGTTGGGAGGTGAAAACAATTAGGAACACGGAACCAACGACGATGGTTGGGATTCTGGACAAGGTAGACACCGGTGACACAATGCACGGATGGATAAGAAGATGCTGATGAAGATACTGGTGCTATATGGAACGAAGAGAAGTAGAGGGATTGGTGTGTGGACAACTAGGCAGTGGTGCGATAAACAAAAACAGAGATGAGAGGGAGAAAGGTGGCTGGGAACATGAGAGAGACTGGGAACGCACTAACAGGAATGGAAAGAGAGACAGGAGAGTTGGTGATGGAGATCTGGGCGGTGAAGATGGAGGAAGAAAAGAGAAGGTTGGTGCGTTAATGGTGAAGGGGGGAATCGTGCGATTGAAGAAGAGGGAATTCCAGAGAGGAAGAGAAGGGAGAATGAGAGAAGCAAAAGATGGGAAAGGAGGAACACGGGAACGTTGGGAAAGAGAGTGGAGGCTGGGGAGGTGCAATGGTGATGGGATGTAAGCAAGGGCCGTTGATGGGAAAAATGGAGGAGATGGCTGGGAAAAGGTGAGCAAGAAGAGAGAGTGGAGAGAAGATAGGAGGGGAGAAGACTGGGAAAAGAAGCGGCTGGGCAGTGGTGATTTAGGAAGATGGGTTGATGGAGAGATAGAGGGAGAATGGGATGGAGAGGAGAGGGAGAGCACGAGATTCTGATTTTGTTTGATGGGGAGAAAAATGGAGAGAGGATTAGCTGTTTTAAGGGAGAGGAAGATAAAAATCTAAGGAGGAAGAGTTGGGTACGTGAGAATGAGGAAAGGAAAAAGAAAAAGGAAAGAAGGAAAAAGAAAGAGAAGGAAAAGGAAAAGGAAAAGGAAAAGGAAAAGGAAAAGGAAAGAAAGAAAAGAGGAAAAGGAAAAAGAAAAGGAAAGAAAGAAAAGGAAAAGAGAAAAAGGAAGGGAAAGAGGAAAAGGAAAAGGAAAAAGGAAGAAAAAGAAAGAGGAAGAAAAGGAAAGAAAGAAGTGGGGAAAGGAGTTGTTCTTTCCATTTTGTCCATTATTTTTATTCCATCCATCTCCATGGGTGATCTGGTCCATCCATCGCCCTTTAAGCTAATCTGCACCGTTATCTTTTACTCGTATCCATCCGTGTGTCCTTTGGTTGATCTGCAAAAGAAAAGACTAAATTAGAATCATTTGAACCGCACATTAGTCATCTAATGAACTCTAATGATCATCTGACCGTTGATTTTGACAAATTAAGGTTTGGATGGTCAATTGGATTTATATTCAAAATCAAGCTAAGTTTTGTAAAATTGAACGGTTAGATGATCTAATTGAACGCTAAATTAGGGAAATTTTGACCAAAATTAAACACTTAACACACCCCCAACCAAACATTTTGCTAGTCCCGAGAGCAAAACATGCGAAAAACCAAATTTCAAGATTTCAAATTTTATTTTTAAGTCAACTCCTCTTTTTCCTCAGAGAATTATCTTCAATAAATCACATCAACTTTATCATAATAATAAAAATGACCGAAAAATTCAAAACCCTACCCATATGCCAAAATAATTCTAATTAAGCTCAAATCTCAGAGTGAGTGTGTGCATGTACAGTTTACATATGGAATCATCTTGATCTCTAAATAAACTTCTAACTTTTGAACTCCATCCGAAATATGTTTTGACCTCAAGCCTCACTAATGACATACACTCAGAAACAAAATCTCTCAGATAAAGGGGTCAAATCATATCTCTCTTTTAATTATGTGAGTTGAGTCAATAAAAGCAAAATTTTCTCACATGTACTCATGAAAATGGGGAGTTACTAAGGAATTTCATTGTTTTGATCCCTTTAGAATAGATGCCATTACCTTTGAATATTTAGTAATACCACTCTTTTAGATTCTATCCATTCATTTCCTCATCAAGACTATATTTCTCCTAGAATCAATAGGTCTTTAATTGGGACGAAACGTAGGCTTAGGACAAGGTATCAAAGAAAGGGTATAAGGTTATTCAAAGTTTCTTTAAAAAATAAGTAGAGGTCTTCTAAAGTTGATAATTCTTTCTTTCTTTGATTTTTTCTAAAGTGAATATTTTTGTTTCCATTTTTCTTTGTATTCTTCAAACTTCTTTTTTTTTTTTTTTTTCTTTTTTCTTTTTTTTTTCAAACTATTTCAATACTTTTGAATCATTTTGAAGAATATTTCTTTTCTTGATATCCACTTTTCATTACAACTAAAAGATATTTCTTCATTCTTCTCTAACTCATTTTTCAAAGAAAATGGGTAATGGATAATTTATACTGGGTTAATATGGGTAAAGGATAATTTTGGTGACAAAAGAAAAGGCTTATATTAAAGGCTCAAGTTGGCTAACTAGTGGTAACAATACTTTATGGGTAGGCTTTATGTCTCTAGGTTATAACAAGGATGGCCTAAATCATTTTCAAGGTTTCCTATAATCTATCAAATTCAATGAACTTCTAGAATTTTAAAGGTAATATTCTAATTATCCAGGTAATTAGCCAAATTAAGAGTTTGGGATCAATTTTCTTTAAGCTCTGAAGAAAATTGGGAACATTTATAACCTCTCAAAAAATGAATGGCTCTAAAACTCACTTAGGTTATAGATCTCCACTGAATTTCTTCAGAATCTCTAAGTTATAAATACTTATCAATCTAGACTATCTATATGCAACTGCGTGTACAGATGTGATCTGAGACTGTGCTTTCATAGAATACTTTAGAAAATGAGTAAAAAGATGAATTAATCATATTCAATTCCATTAATAAGCTAAAGTTATTTAGATTATACTTGTAAAATCCAATTCTCATCATAGTGTAGGAAATGACCTAAAATTTTTCAATTTTTTCAATTTTTCAATTTTTTTTATTTTTTTTTGAAAAAACTAAGGAAAACACCTAAAAATCTAATAAAAACTATAATTTGTTAGAATTCTACACCCCCCAACCTGCCAGAAACATTGTCCTCAATGTTTTAAAAATTAGGACCTAAAATGAATATGAGTGATGCGTAAAACAACAAAAATACAAAATATGGTACAGAGGGATCAAATCCACTCAATCCTCGATAAACGGATCCTCCAGAGTTGTGGACTCAACACGGATTCTCATAATCTAGGAAAGGCTTTAAACGTTGACCATTTACTTTAAAAGAATGACCAGGTCCTAGTATTCTCAATCTCGACAAATCCCATATGGAAAAACTTCTTTTACTATATATGGACAGTCCATCGAGATCTAAGCTTACCCGGAAATAAGTGAAGCTTAGAATTGTAAAGTAGAACCTTTTGGCTTGGAGTAAAGGATTTTCTCATTATCTTCTTATCATGAAAAACTTTCATCTTTTCTTTATATATCCTATTACTCTCATATGCTTCTTTCTGATCTCTTCCAACTCATTAAGTTGGAGTTTGCGATGTGAGCCTCGCTTTATTCATATTGAAATTGAATGTCTTTATTGCCCAATAAGCTCTATGTTCCAATTCCACGGGCAAATGACAAGCCTTACCGTATACAATACGATAGGGAGACATACCAATCGGGGTGCGATGTGCGATCTGTAAGCCCAAAGCGCATCGGTCGGTCGAAGAGACCAATCTTTACGATCTGGATTAACGAGTCTTTTGAAGGATTTGTTTGATGGCCCGATTAGATACTTCTACTTGTCCACTTGTTTGTGGGTGATATGTTGCAACTTTATGTGTAATATTATATTTTTTCATTAGTGCTTCAAATGGTTTGTTGCAAAATGTGTACCGTTATCACTTATAATGGCTCGAGGGTCCCGAATCTAGAAAAAATATTTTCTTTTAAAAATTTAAGAACTATTTTGTGATCATTATTCCTACACGGGATAGCCTCAATCCATTTTGAAACATAGTCTACGGTAATAAGATATAAATGTAGCCAAAAGAAGGTGGGAATGGACCCATGAAATCGATACCCCAACAATCAAAAATTTCTATGATAAGAATAGGGTTTAGAGGCATCATATTCCTACGGGTTAGTCCTCCTAACTTTTGACATTGCTCACATAATTCTGAGAACACATGTGTGTCTTTGAACAACGACTCGCCAATAAAAACCGCCTTGTAAAATCTTTGCATTGTTTTACGGGCGTAAAAATGTCCACCACATGCTTCGAATGACAAAAGGAGATAACACTATGTTGTTCTAAGTCGAGGACACATCTCCTAATGATTTGATCTCGGGCAATATTTAAACAGGTATGGATCATCCCGAGAAATAGTGCTTAACATTGGAAAAGAATTTTTCTTTTCTTGTGTAGTCCAATGTTCAGAATTTTCCCGTGACTAAATAATTTGCAATATCGACAAAAACCGGGAGGATGGGAAACATGAAAAAGTTGCTCATCGGGAAAAGTGTCTTTAATTGGCAACTCATCTAAAGGCTCTGTTAGACTAGGCGAGACAAATGGTCGGCTACCACATTCTCTACTCCCTTTTATCTTTTATTTCAATGTCAAACTCTTGGAGTAAGAGAATCCATCTAATTAGTCGTGGCTTAGCATCTTTCTTAGAAAGAAGATACTTGAGGGCCGAATGGTCGGTGAATATGACTATTTTAGATCCAACCAAGTAAGACCCGAATTTATCCAATGCGAAGACAACTGCTAAGAGTTCTTTCTCCGTAGTAGAATAGTTCATTTGGGTACTATTTAAGGTCCTACTGGCATAGTAGATGACGTATGGCTTCTTTTCTTTTCTGTCCTAGTACAGGCTCCTACTGACATAGTCAACGGCATCACACATGATTTCAAAGGGTAGACTCCAATTAGGTGGCTGCATGATAGGTGCGGTGGTCAACTTGTCTTTCAACTTTATAAAAGCTTCTTGACAATCCTCCGTCCACTCAAAAGGAGTATCCTTTGTGAGGAGGTGACATAGTGGTCTAGATATTGCACTAAAATCCTTAATGAACCTCCTATAGAATCCTCGCATGACCTAGGAAAGAGCGAATGTCCCTAATAGATTTTGGAATGGGTAGATTGGAAATTAGATCAACTTTAGCTCGATCTACCTCTATACCTTTAGATGACACAATGTGACCTAAGACAATTCCCTTAGGAACCATGAAATGACATTTTTCCCAATTAAGCACTAGGTTCTTCTCTTTACAACGAGTTAAGACTTTTCTTAGATTTTCAAGACATATTTCAAATGAATTACCGAAAACAGAAAAGTCGTCCATGAAAACCTCTAAAATTCTCTCCACCATGTCACTGAAAATGCTTAACATGCAACGTTGAAATGTGGCGGGAGCATTACATAATCCAAATGGCATTCTTTTGTAAGCAAAAGTGCCAAAAGGACATGTAAATGTGGTTTTTTCCTGATCCTCGGGTGCAATTTCTATTTGGTTATACCCTGAATAACCATTTAAGAAACAATAGTACTGATGTCCTGCAACCCTTTCTAACATTTGATCCACGAAGGGCAAAGGAAAATGGTCCTTCCTTGTAACAGCATTCAACTTTCGATAGTCGATACACATACGCCAACCAGTAGTAACCCTGGTAGGGATCAATTCATTGTTGGCGTTAGTTATTACTGTCACTCCAGACTTTTTTGGAACCACTTGAGTAGGACTTACCCATTTGCTATCACTTATGGGATAGATGATTCCCACATCAAGCAACTTTAGGACTTCTGCTCTAACCACATCTTTCATATTAGGATTTAACCTTCTTTGCATTTGACGACATGGCTTAGCTTCATCCTCTAGATAGATCCTATGGGTGCGATTAAAGGGTTAATGCCCTTTATATCAGCTATGGTCCATCCTATAGCACCTTTGTGTTCTTTTAAAGTGTCTATTAACTTTTCCTCCTGAGATGTTTCTAATTGGGAGGAAATTATTACAGGAAAAGTCTCTTTGTCTCCTAAAAAGGCATATTTTAAATCTGAGGGTAGAGATTTCAGTTCTAGCTTAGGAGGTTCTATGAATGATGGAAGGGGAGTGGACTCCTCATTGGAAGGTCCTCAAAAGGAGGTTTCCATTTTGTTTCCATGATAGGAACAGAATCAAGGAGGGCATTAACTTCCTCTATCAATGCATCCTCATTAAACTCATTAAAATGGGCCAAACAGGCCTCTAGTGGGTCCGACAAGGAAGAGGATTGAAACTGATCTTGCACAAGCCGAATTGATCATGTTAACACTTGTGCAAATCATCAGTAGTTTCACCAGGTTGCTTACAAATGTTAAAGATGTTTAGCTCTAATGTCATATTGCCAAAGGACAGTTTCATGACACCATTTCTACAGTTGATTAAGGCATTGGACGTAGCCAAAAATGGTCGTCCCAAGATGACTGGTATTTCATTCTTCTCATTCACCACCTTAGGTTGTGTATCTAGAACTAGAAAATCGACAGGAAACAAAATTGTTCTACTGGACTAACACATCCTCTATTACCCCTCTCGGTATTTTTACGTAAAGGCTGGAGCGTAGTAGATGTAGGTTTTAGTTCACCCGAGACCTAACTTGTTCATATACCGAGTATGGTAATAGATTTACACTAGATCCTAAATCAAGAAGAGCTTGGTTAATCTTGTAGGCTGCCAATAATGCAAGTAAGAGTGGGGCAACCAGGATCTTTGTACTTTGGTGGTGTATGGTGTTGAAGAATAGAACTAACCTTGTTCGCTAAAAATGCCTTCTTCTGGACATTCAATTTTCTCTTTATGGTGCATAAGTCTTTTAAGAATTTGGCATATGATGGGATTTGTTTTATAGCATCTAAGATCGGTATGTTGATCTTGACTTGCTTGAAAATCTCTAAAATCTCATCATTAGAAGCGAACTTTGGGGCTTGACGCAACCTTTGAGGAAATGGAGCAGGTATAGGACATGGATCAACAGGTGAAACAGGGTCCTTTTGTTTAGAGTTTTCTTTAACTTTCGTGGATTTTTCTACCTTTTCAGTCTTTTGAGGCTCATCTTTCTCAATTCTTTTACCACTCCTAAGAATAGTAACAGCTTTAGTTTGTTCCATGGTAGAGCTAGATGTGTCATCAGATGCATTAATGCTAACCGCATGCACTCCCTTAGGGTTTGCTTGTGGTTGGTAGGAACTTTCCTTTTTCCATGGTTTGCATCATTTGACTCATCATGTTTTTTAATTCATTCATGGACTGGTTGGTTTGTTTTATTTGACTTTCTAATTGAGAAATTTTCCTTTCCTGGTTTTGAATGTTTTGATTATCCTCCACATGCCTTTTAGGTGGAGGCAAGTAAGGTCCAGAAGGAGGTTGATGAGTTTGATAAGGTAAGGTAAGAAGTCCTTGGTTTTGTTGATGAGGTTGATATGGTCCTGATTGTGGAACATTAGCAGTAGGTCCATTTTTCCAACTAAAATTTGGATGGTTTCTCCAGTTGGGGTTATAAGTGTCTGAATATGGGGAGAAAGGTCTTTTATATGTGTTAAGTGCATTAGCTTGATCATGAAGTACATCTTGAAAAGGTGGATTGTAGGACATTCCTGAGTAAGATGTGACGTACTTTCACAAATACTACACACTTGTTCTTCTTTATTTGAGTTTTTCTTTCCCATTTCTATGGCTTCTACTTTTCTTGCTAGGGATGCTACTTTAGCATTGATATCATCTTTTTCAGACATAGCATACATGCCTCCCCTAGCATGGGTGTTATTGGGCTTAGGTCTATCTGTATGTTCTATTCTTTCTGAGTCGGCCAGTGTCCGTGCACTTTCGTTAGCCATTCCAAATACTCTCCGCCTCATCCGGTTGTTTGTTGAGAAAGTTGCCATTACACATCATCTCTACAAGCCGGCGCATGTCGAGAATTTAGTCCTTCATAAAAGAAGGCGATGATGCGCCATGGTTCATAGCCATGATGTGGGCAAGTGAGTTGTAGTTCTTTGAACCTTTCCCAGCATTGATAGAATGATTCTTTATCCTTCTGAGTAAAGTTCATTATTTTGCGGCGAAGCGTATTGGTTTTATGGGTAGGGAAAAACTTCTTTAAGAATTCCCTAGTCATTTCATTCCGTGTTCTTATGGAACACGATGGCGATACATTAAACCATATTTTTGCTTTTTCCTTTAAAGAGAAAGGAAAAAGTTTAAGTCTGACAAGATATCTAGACCTATATTTTGAGTTCTCTGGGTACTACATACCTCATCAAATTCTTTAAGGTGCAAATAAGGACTCTCACTATCTAGACCATGGAATTTGGGAAGTAATTGGATTACTCACGTTTTTAATTCTAACGCACCAAAGCATTTTGAGGAAGAATTACACGGGATGGTGTCTTTGGTGCGTGTAGGCTGAAGGTAGTCTTTTAAAGTTCTACCACGAAAGTTTTGATGACCCTCATTATTATTATCCCCATGTTCACTTTGTTGGTCCCACTCCCTATTGTTTCTTCTCCAATCTCTATTTGGTTGATGATTATTCCTCCTTGGTGGAGGTTGATATTCATCTTCTATCAAGGGTGGTGGGTCCTCATTCATGATGAATGGAGCCCCTTGACTTCCATGGGGTGAATTACCCCTTGAGCGTTGATCGGCCATAGATGTGGCACGATCTTGCGATGTCTTTTGGTCGTACTTGACTAACCTTCGGTTTGTCGCGTCTCCAAAAGTGCATACAAGGAGAGCTTCTTTTTCGTTTTTTTTATTTTTTTGTTTTTTTGTTTTTTTTTGTTTTTTGTTTTTTTTTTTTTTTTCTTTGAGAAAACTAACCTAAATGATGCAACCTAACTTCTAGAATGATGCACAAACAAAAGAGCACACTCAAATAATCCTAAGGCTAATAAGCGAATATATTTGATTTTCTTGATTATACGTGGGGACGATGCTTTTATTAGCCTAGACTAGCGCTCCTCCTCTTTTTAGAAGTTGATTACTGCTTACTAGTTGGGTTATGTCCAAAGTGGTTAATACAACCCTCGTGTAAGGAGGCGTTTAGACCTCAACAAATGTCAATAGGAGGTGGGGGAAGAGCGAGGCTCTATTAAGTAACCCCAATAACCACGGTGATCAAAAGCCACCTGGATTGGGTAACTCGCGTCCTATTAAGAGGGTCCTACGAGCATGTGATGGCCCTATAGGTCTCTTCTGATTGATTTTAAATTAACGTGAAAGGACGGTTTGCGCGCTTGAGGTGATTATCCTAAGTGGGCCAAGAGGTGGTGATGAAATCCACCCTTGATCTTATGGGGTAGGGTGCCCTTACTAATTAATTTCACACACCATGGCAATTCGATCGGCATATAAATCACCTTAAAACTTTAAACATGCCCTAAGAATGCAATTAAAAGCAAGAACTAATGCAAAATCCTAAAATGCAACAATTATAAAAAAAATGATTCTATATGAGTTACACTACCAAACAATGCAAATTATTCTAAATGCAAACCCTAATCTAGGAAATAAATGAGTGAGGAAACTCACAGTGGGGTTTCTGATGAAGATCAAGTGTGGGCCACCTTATCCCACACTTGCCCTGTATTATACAACCCTTTAAATTTTAAAATGGAAATTGCAATTTACAAGGATCCTCACTACAAGATTCACTCAAAAGGAAAAAGAAAGTCCTATTCTAAGAAAGCAGGGAAGTTTCCAATTTGGTGAAGATCCACTTGCCAAATTCCTCCACTTTCCTATTTCCTGAAAAATAAAATTAGAAATTAGTACCAAATTCAGGAAACAAGGTGATTATGCCCTAAAAAAAATTGAAAAATGCACCTAAAATTTCCTAAAATGCTAAAATTGCAATTCCTAATTTTATGTATTTTTTTTGGATTTTTCTGATTTTTTTTTTTAATTTTTTGATTTTTTTGGATTTTTTAATTAAATTTTATGAAAACTCTTTTGCAAGTCCCCGGCAACGGCGCCAAAAACTTGTTGAATGTTTTACCGCAAGTGCACGGGCTATTGTAGGGTAGCTTATGCAAGTACGGGTCGATCCCACGAGGACTTGATTTAAAATGGAGTTTTCAATAAAATCTAATTAATAAAAGAACCAAAACAAAAAAATATACTAGAAATAAACTAAGACTAAACTAAAATTTCTCAATTTATTCAAGCTTTGCGATTAATACGAATTCTTTATTCCAAAATAAACAGAAAATGACACCAAATAAGTTGTCTTAGATAAGCCTGTCCCTGGATAGTCAGAATGTGGATAAAACAAAACTAGAATAGCACAAGGACATAGATGTAATTAAAATGAGGACAGATTTGGAATAACTCAGATCTGACAGGGCCAAACTTGTAATTTTATCAGAGTTCTGGTTTTTAACGAAAAACCAGGAAAACAAGTTGAGGGGAAAATCAGAGTAGATGGGAGAAGAAGGAAGAAGAGAAGAGGAAGGAGGAGTGAGAGGAAAAGAGGGAAAGGGAGAGGAAGAAGAGATGGGAGATCGGGTTTTCTCCCCCTGGGCCTTCCGGTGGAAATGATGGGGAGCAGAGGAGCCTGGGCGGCCTGGCTAGTGGTGTCGTCCAACAAAATTGACGCCTAGGAAGAGCGTCGTCTGGTGCCCACGTGAAGAGAATATGTGAAGGTGTTGGTTCTGGAAGAATGCAATTAGGGATGCGGGTGAAGGGAAAATGGGAGCGAGAGGGAGATGATTGGCGTTTCCGTGTTTGGCATGCTGTGGATAGCAGATGCCGGTGGGGGTTGGGTAGTGAAGCTTAGAGCGAGAAAGATGGCAACGGCGGTGGCGTGTTGGGACCGGGAGTGAAGAGGATGATGGGAGCCTGGCCGGTGTAGACCGTTTTGGTGCTGAAGAAGATGGCCGTGAAGTAGATGGAGGTTGGGAGGTGAAAACAATTAGGAACACGGAACCAACGACGATGGTTGGGATTCGGACAAGGTAGACAGGTGACACAATGCACGGATGGATAAGAAGATGTGATGAAGATCGGTGCTATATGGAACGAAGAGAAGTAGAGGGATTGGTGTGTGGACAACTAGGCAGTGGTGCGATAAACAAAAACAGAGATGAGAGGGAGAAAGGTGGCTGGGAACATGAGAGAGCGGGAACGCACTAACGGGAATGGAAAGAGAGACGGAGAGTTGGTGATGGAGATCGGGCGGTGAAGATGGAGGAAGAAAAGAGAAGGTTGGTGCGTTAATGGTGAAGGGGGAATCGTGCGATTGAAGAAGAGGGAATTCCGAGAGAGGAAGAGAAGGGAGAATGAGAGAAGCAAAAGATGGGAAAGGAGGAACACGGGAACGTTGGGAAAGAGAGTGGAGGCTGGGGAGGTGCAATGGTGATGGGATGTAAGCAAGGGCCGTTGATGGGAAAAATGGAGGAGATGGCTGGGAAAAGGTGAGCAAGAAGAGAGAGTGGAGAGAAGATAGGAGGGGAGAAGGCGGGAAAAGAAGCGGCTGGGCAGTGGTGATTTAGGAAGATGGGTTGATGGAGAGATAGAGGGAGAATGGGATGGAGAGGAGAGGGAGAGCACGAGATTCTGATTTTGTTTGATGGGGAGAAAAATGGAGAGAGGATTAGCCGTTTTAAGGAGAGGAAGATAAAAATCTAAGGAGGAAGAGATGGGTACGTGAGAATGAGGAAAGGAAAAAGAAAAAGGAAAGAAGGAAAAAGAAAGAGAAGGAAAAGGAAAAGGAAAAGGAAAAGGAAAAGGAAAGAAAGAAAAGAGGAAAAGGAAAAAGAAAAGGAAAGAAAGAAAAGGAAAAGAGAAAAAGGAAGGGAAAGAGGAAAAGGAAAAGGAAAAAGGAAGAAAAAGAAAGAGGAAGAAAAGGAAAGAAAGAAGTGGGGAAAGGAGTTGTTCTTTCCATTTTGTCCATTATTTTTATTCCATCCATCTCCATGGGTGATCTGGTCCATCCATCGCCCTTTAAGCTAATCTGCACCGTTATCTTTTACTCGTATCCATCCGTGTGTCCTTTGGTTGATCTGCAAAAGAAAAGACTAAATTAGAATCATCTGAACCGCACATTAGTCATCTAATGAACTCTAATGATCATCTGACCGTTGATTTTGACAAATTAAGGTTTGGATGGTCAATTGGATTTATATTCAAAATCAAGCTAAGTTTTGTAAAATTGAACGGTTAGATGATCTAATTGAACGCTAAATTAGGGAAATTTTGACCAAAATTAAACACTTAACATTAACTCACGTGGCTATGGCTTACTTGTATCTGTATATCTTTTCAGATTTTACATGTCTTGACACTATGACTTATGTTGTCATATTTATATCATGAAATTAGTGTATTCTGCATCGTATGAATATGAGATCTTTGTACCATGTTATTTCTTATCGCCTTATATTGAATGTTAATTACCTACATAAGCCTAGCTTGCTGAGGCACTGCATTATTTTGCAATGCCTCAGAGTTGGAGTGCGACAGTTAAAAAGGGAAGAAGGTGGATTAGCCTGGATCTGGACACGAAGCTGAGGACCCCATATTTTTTGTCGTCGGAGACAGTAGTGTCCTTTTGAGGCTAGTATTAGACTTTTGAGTACTCTATCTGGATATTGTATATTTGATATGTTAGACCCATACTACTGTATAGTATGCATACACTCACACGTGGATGATGTGGTGATCTTGGATGGACCTTGGAGCTTTGAGGATTTTTGTTATTATCTTCGTCTCTTTGCAGTGGCAGTATTTCTTGTGGTTTTATATTTGAGCATGCTCAGAGTGTCAAAAAGCCCTTTTGGTTTAGCCTTGTGGTTTTGGTTTGTGGATGACCCTCTGGGTTTACCTTATGGGGTATTTTTCTTGACCTCGGGTGAAAATTTTAATTATTTGAGTTTTATTTCAGGGATCCCGCTTACTTTATAATAATAGATTTTTTATCATTAATATATGTAGTGGAAAAAAGATTTTTGAAAACCCGATGTGTCACATGATCTCAGCCAAAAGGCCTACAAAGATGTACAGGCGGGCAGAATTCACTGTTACAACATAGGGAAAATTATTTTATTTATTATTTGGGATTTCAATGAATCAAAATAAATGTAGCGGATTACACCATGATGAATACCCCCGTCAGAAAGACGAGGAATTATTCGCCCAAGGAATGCTTAAATTAGCCTCAGTTGCTCAACCCAGCCTGGACCACTTGCATAGTGGCTACGTCGGTCTTGAAAGACTTGGCCAGGATGACATCATCAATGGGGGAATTAAATACAGCGCCAGGGAATGATATAGTTCCAGCACTTGCACTACCAAATGCCGAAATCGCGACAGCAGGGTTCGTAGTATCGGTGTTCTGTTGATAGTGAACAAGGCCCTTAGGGAACACAAAAATGTCACCCGTTTGAAGTGTTTGTGTGTACAGCTTGTTTGTGGTGTCGACAAAACCGACCTCCAAGGAACCTCCTAAGAGAAATAAGAGCTCGGCGGAGCGTGGGTGAGTGGGAGGGAGGTTCACAGAAGCTGCAGGGAATGCTAACACAGCATAAGAGACACTTTGCTCCTTGAGAGCGGGAAACTCAGCCATGCTTACTTTGAAGACCTTGAACGTTGCTGGGACTTCGGCATCAACTACTGCACGGAGGGCAGTGTGTGTGAAGAATTTGCCGTCCACTACAGTGGCATTTGGTGGGACGATGAAGTCTGTAATAATGTTTGGATCGCTTGCATGGGACATGGAAGTTGGCGAAAGCAACTACTAGGAAGAACATTGTATATTGTTGAAGGCCATCACTTACAACTTTCTTGTATGCTTGGTAATGGAAGAAGAGTTCCTTGGTTGGGTTGTTCTTACTAAGATCTCAATGTATTTATAAAGAGAGTTGAGGTAGAGATGAAGAAGACTGAACGCCGGCTAATGAAGGTGCATGTACAAAGTGCATTTTCTTGTTTATGATATCGTTAGAGCTTATTCAAATAAGCCTTATGTGGTAGATGCTATATTTTCACAAGAAAAATAAGTTAGCCGGCCAAAGTACATGTAGGTCCCCTTTTTTTAATGATCGAAGCCATCCTTCTACGCCACCCCAAGGATTAACCAGCCCAATCAGTAATTCTAGTCTGGCTTCTAGCCCTCTTGTTTCGGCTTTCAACTAAAGCGGTTAAGCTACGGTTGACATTATCAACAAAACTAAAACATATCAAAGGCTTATAATTGTCAAACGTTTGACATATTTTGCATCCCTCATCCATTTTATAGGTACGCAACTAGATAAATGGTTCATCAACAAAAGTACAATCTGATAGGATCTGCATCTTTACTGCATTGATTGATCTCAAAGACTAATGCAAATATGCTTATATAGAATAGACATATTGATAAGCACCAAAGATAATGTATGTTTAGTTGATAATTTCTCTAACAAATCTTATTTGGTAGCATGGATCTTATTTTATAACACAACCAATATACTTACAATCCTCAAAAGATAGATAAATTTCATGCCACTCATCCATTGCACATGTATATAATCCGATGAATGATTTTGATCATTCAAAAAGTAGGGTCTGACCCGCATTTTAGCCCGAAATGTTTTCCAAGGAAAAGATGCCCATCCACCATATAACGGCTCCATGTATATAAGATAGGGATGAACTATAAATGTGGAAGTTTCTTGCCCAAGTCCTAGCAGTACTTGCAGTAGACGTTTCATAGATTTCAAGGATAAAGAGACAGAGAAGAGACAGGGTGTATATCATCAACAAAAGACAGGGAAGCACAAAACAAAAAAGGGCTTCGTGCATGGCCGGCCCACAGTCGTTTTAGTTTTGTCGATTAAGGCAAAGCTCACTCTCCAATCAAATAAATTCATGACCAAATAAAGATGTTTCCACGACAAACCCAACTTCCATAACCAAGAACGTAAAGTATCAACATGGTCTCCGGTGTATCCAAACATGCTCTTTTCATCCTAGTACTTGCCTTAGCCACCTCCCAAATCGCCTTTGCAGGTGATCCAGACATCACCTCAGACTTCATTCTCCCTCAGAACGTCAATGCTGTCGACGGCAGCTTCTTCACCTTCAGCGGCATGCGAGGTATACTTGCCACCATGCCACCAAACTTCAAGGTGTCAAAGGCCAGTACGGCTGAATTCCCAGCCCTCAATGGGCAAAGTGTCTCCTATGCTGTACTCCAATTTCCTGCAGGGAGTGTCAACCCTCCACATAACCATCCGCGCTCGGCAGAGCTTTTGCTTGTTGCGGATGGTTCCCTCGAGGTCGGATTTGTTGATACAACTAACATGCTCTATACCCAAACGCTTCAAAGCGGGGACATATTTGTATTCCCCGAGGGACTCGTACACTATCAATACAATGCTGATCCTCAAAACGCCGTCGTTGCTTTCTCGGCATTTGGTAGTGCCAATGCCGGAACTGTGTCAGTTCCGAGCACCATCTTTAATACCACCATCGATGATGGCATCCTAGCCAAGTCTTTCAAGACAGATGTTGCCATTATCCAGAAGATCAAGGCTGGTTTTAAACTCTAGGCCTAAATTTGGAGCACATCATTTTTAGAGCCATGATCAACATTGGCATTGTGATTAGGGGTTTTGTTTTTCATTTCCAATGGACATAGCCCCCAGGGCCGTTGATTGCTTGTTGCCATTCATTCTCATGCTGTGACTATGTCCTATTTATTAATAAATTGATGGATTTTAGAACACGATACATGCTGGTTAATTTTCACTATCGAAGTGTACTTAATCTTTGATATTTGGGGGTGTTTTTGGTCAAATCTTGGTTCATGGCTCATCCTACCGTGGTCTACTGGCTAGATGGCTTGAATCATTGAAAAGCATAGGCCCCCACTTATACTTTTGCGCATCCACCACAAAAGAAGTCTTGAAAACTAGCAATAAAAATCGTTGTGTAAAAAAAATTCTCTAAGAAGAAGGCAAGAGGACCCATGCAACGGTCCCAAAAGTAAATCTATACATCCACCACAACTCTCAAGCTTATACAGTCGCTTACCACCAAATTGAGCCCTGTCCCTGAGATCGACCTTAACTAGAACATTGCGCACGGCCCGGAGCCCATGCACATGACTACAACAATAACTAGCCATGAAAGCAAACCGAAATCAGCTCAATGTAACAATAGAGATCCTGAAAGCTACCAAGCAAGAAGATCGAGTTTTCGTCGTCTTCTAGCCAAGAACATAATAGTCCATGTCATCCCAGGCAAGATCCAGGTAGGCCTAAAGGATAAAGTTGCTCGTATTTAAGATGGACCAGGTCCCGAAAATCATATTCATCTGATGATCCTAGCGTATGCTGCGTTTCGTGGTCAAATAGATGGTAAACCCAGAAGAGGATTGTTATCCGGGCTCAGTTTCAGCACTGACTCCGTGACCCTCTGTCTAGGCCTCACCTTTGGATGGTCTGAACCATCCATCTTCTTTGGCCTCCCTGTTTGTGGGTTTTAAAGCTAAAAATGTCAAAGGTGCACTGTTAAGAAAAGGTTAGAGGGGCATATGAATATCATTTTTCTGAAAACAAACATAAATTTAAAAGCCAAAATGTTTTCTTTTTGTCATGAATATTTTGCACTAATAATGACAATAATAGTCGGCATTCCATGGATTTGAAGCACAGATGTGAATGAGAAGAGAGAGAAGCTACTGCTTGATTAAAAGACATACTTTTTCAACAATGCAGTAAAAGAAGAAGAAACAGAATAAAAGCCTAGTTCGTGTCAATCTGAGCCGGCAGCAATGTCTTCAAGGGGCTCCTTCAAGACAAAGCCCAGCCCTATTAACCATATAAATACATGCCCAAACCCGACTCTTTCTCCAATCTTTCTATCACAATCAAGATGATACACAAATCATAGACCATGGCCTTCAATATTTTAAAAAATAGCATTTCATATTGCTACTTGCCCTGGCCACATCTCACATAGCCCATGCTGGTGACCCAGACATCACCACAGATTTCATCCTCCTTACAAATGCAACGCCGTCGATGGCACCCTCTTCACCCTCACCCGCATGTGCAACATACTCGCCAACATGCCATAACCTTCAAGTTGATCAGAGCAAGCAAGCATGGCCGAGTTTCTGGACCTTTTATGCGCCAAGTTTCTCTTCTTCTGTAGTTCAATACCGTGCAAGGTAACGTAAGCCCCGGCCAATAAGCTCAACACTCAAACAGTTTTCAAAGCGGGTAAGTTGAGTTAACTCAAAAGTTAGTTGTAGGTGACTGTAAAATACTTGAATGAAAATTTTAATAATATTTATTTACTTATTTATTTATTTATTTATTATATAGCAAGTTGACTAGTTGAGTTACTATATTTGCCACGGAGTTAAAATAATTTGGACGAGTTTTTTAAATTGCATTGCAAATTTTCAAACTATTTTTTTGAAGTGAAATGACCTTCATTTTCATGGTGTAACCATGTAGTTTAGTCGATGATATTTTTTATATCATTTTGTTCGTCATTCAATTTTGTTTTGCTGGAATCCATCTTTGAGCATGATCGGATGCCGATAACTTACTACAGGTTGCGAAGTTAGATATAAAAAACTTGCATTTTGCCGAAGGAAAATTGCGATTATTCTCCTCTGATCCTTAATCTTACTGAAAGGAGATAAATTGTGCCTTTACCGAGTTTACTTGGTCCACAATTCTAGTAAATACTAAGTCCATGGTGCTAAATTGAGACATTGCCGAGTTTGCTTTGACTGAGTTAGCTCAGTCCCCAATGAAGTCGATATTATAATTTTATAAAGTCTTTTATTTTCCACGATATTAGTTTTAGTAAGTACCTCGTTTTAATGATTCTTAGCCTTTGATCTTTGTAGCCTTCGGTGATGAATCTAGCCCATCTTTGCCCAAATTAATCTTCATAAAAAATGATAAACAGAAGGGCATAGTCCACAGGTGCTATGTGTGGATGATCAAATCCGTTAGTCTGGCGGTTTACAAGTTCAACAGTTCGGATCAACTCATTGATTTTTCAGTGAGTTGGGCCCAGTATTTAGATTATGAAAAGTCTTCATCTACTGTACGTAAACAAAATCCCGATTAAGAAAAGGATAGGATATGGGGCCAACAGATAGATGGTCTAGATTATCATGCTTTTCTTCCAATAATCTAAGGGGCCGTCAGGCGCCCACGGCATAAAAATCCAAGCTATAAAACGAGAAGCTAGGGTTTTCGACCTCATTAGGGTTAGTGACGGGGAGGAAGGAAACCACAGAGCTTTTCCCGCCTGGTACTCTCCGAGACTGGTCATTTGATCATCCTATACTCCACCATGGTATTCTCTCTCTAGATTGTATCAATTCTGCGTTGATAACAGCAGCTGATTTGGGTTCTCCAGCTATATTATCCTATGTTGTGTCATTTTTCTTATGTTAAGCTTCTACTGAGATCTGATTTTTACGATAACTGTGTTTGGGTCTGAACTTTTGTAAATTTTAACTGTGGGAAACTTGTGGAATGATGCATTAGAAGTGGAATTTAGGCCCAGTGCTGATAAACGGAGGAAGCTACTATTCTGTATGAAGATCCCTTTTTGTAGGAACTCCAGCTTATGGAATGATGGTTCTGCAATTAGAATATGGGCTTTTAAGAAGCATTTGTGGGCATTTTACTGTCATTTTCTTCTATTCTTTATTTCTAGTTGTTGTGAGTTTTGTGCGCAATCTAGTATAATAAGTTTATTGAATGGTTTCACCGCTCCTTTTGATGTGTCGTGTCATTTTTCTTATGTTAAGCTTCTACCCAGATCTGATTTCTGCGAGAACTGTTCTTGGGTCTGAAAATTTTGTGACTTTTAACTGTGCGAAGCTTGGAGAATGATGCATTAGAAGATGATAAAGGGAGGAAGCTACTGTATGAAAATCCCTTTTGGTAGGAACTCCAGCTTATGGAATGATGGCTTTCCAATTAGAATATGGGCTTTTAAGTAGCATTGGTGGGTATTTTTACTGTCATTTTCTTCTGTTTTTTTATTTATAGCTGTTGTGAGTTTTATGCGTAATCTAGTATAATTAGTTTATTGAATGGTTTCCTCGCTTATTTTAATGGTAGATTTTGTTCTGTTTGGTATCAATATTGTCCAACTTATAGTATTGAACTATTCATCTTTGATACGCAAATTTTTCTATTGAAAAGATCATGGCTCAATTTTTTGTTTTGTTCCCCACTCCTCTCGCTGTAAACATTGCTTTCCCAATAACGTTATATGGGATTAGAGTGCCTATCAACCAGTGGTCTGCCACATTGGAATTAGATTGTACTGTTAGATGGTCCATGTATTTGTTGTTGTCCATTGGAACACACACTTGGTGGTCTAATATATGCTGATGGCAATGTCTGATTGTGTTTCCTGGATTTCTGGGTTGATTTTACTGTCAAATGGAATGTGTTTGGAGCTGGGATGTGGAGTCTGAATTGTACCAAAGCATTCAGTAGTATACCAGATTGAACTATCAGGTTCATTAAGCTTATCTCTAGTGTGGTTTCTCCAGTTCATTGCAGTTTTAATTACATTTTACCAGGTTTGACAATAATTGATTTATTGCTGTAGCTTTTCTTAGTCTTGATGGAGTAATTGACTCGAACACTTCTTTGCATATAATGAATTTTTCAGAACTGGATGCCATATGAGGGTACTAATTTTCGTAGCGTTGTACCTTTGAATGCTGGTTCATTCACATCAAGCTTAAAGTTACCCACTGTGCAGATGACTCCTGATGCGATGTAATTGCTAGTGTACTGAAAAAAAATTAGAAAGATGCTAGGGTGTTGAACAATCACTGAGAATAGAGTAAATCCTGGCAGACAGTCACATTGATCGTTAAACCACCAATATATGGTCAACAATAATGTGATAAAGGTAAAACTCTAACCTAAATGAGACAACAGGTAATGTGAGACTTGAGAAATTCTAGATATTTCCCTCTCGCACACAATCTTCTGTTGGCAAATTCCTGGCCCATGTTCTTACATAAAGGTAATTGGAATGTTATTTGGTGAAATGAATGCCAATTACTAGAAAGGTTGCTGTCATGTTGGTGGATTAATGGATCTGTTTAAGCTGAGTGGGTAACACGGTGTTTTTTGACCTTGTATGTATATATATTTTGATCCATGTATTAATATAAGATTGTGATCAAAGTTTATTAGTGTGCTATTTTAGAGTTAGTGAATTGGCTGACTGTGATCCTGTAGAACAGCGAAACTTTGTGGCATGCTTTTACAGGACTCAACTCTTGGTCCTACGTATTCTCCTGGAATATTGATTCGAACATTTCCATTCTACTGTTGATAACAGGTTAACGTTCCAAAGACCAAGAAAACTTACTGCAAGAACAAGGAATGCAGGAAGCACACCCTGCATAAGGTTACCCAGTACAAGAAGGGAAAGGATAGTCTTGCCGCCCAAGGGAAGCGTCGTTATGACAGGAAGCAGTCAGGTTATGGAGGTCAGACAAAGCCTGTTTTCCACAAGAAGGTAAGTGTCAAGCTTGGTAGCCTTTATGTTCATCAATTCTTAGCTAGAAGACTTGGTTCATTATGCCAATAAGATTGGGCTCTATGGTGATGGCATATTTATCATTGCTTTGCTGTTGTTTCAATTCTGCAGGCGAAGACGACAAAGAAGATTGTCTTGAGGCTGCAATGCCAGAGCTGCAAGCATGTCTCCCAACACCCAATCAAGGTAAATATCTTCGATTTGGTAGTAGCTATCTTCTTGGTTTTTTGTTGATTGACTGCTAATCTGGCAGCTTTTCCTACCTAGCATGTGGGAATAGACCTTAACTGGGAAGCCTCCATGTGACTGGAAACTGGCAAAAACTGATTGGTGATCCCCTAATAGCAAGCAATTATTGATGGGCAATGGTTCATAAGCTATTATGATAGATGGTTAAGATTTTCAATTGTGCAATTTTCTTTTCACGACCAATCTATGACAGGACCGACATTTGCTGGTTGTGCTTGTCCGCTTTTGCAGCACCTCAGTGATGAAGTCCTGCCTGACGTTGTTTTTATCTATTTGTACAGAGATGCAAGCATTTCGAGATTGGTGGAGACAAGAAAGGAAAGGGAACGTCTCTCTTCTAGATTGCTGGCTTTTTGGGTTACTCTATCGAGATCCTTTTTTCCTATTTTAGTCCTCTGTTTTATTGAATGCTTTAAGTTAGGAGAAGTACGAGCATTCGATACTTAACTGTTATTTCCCAATCTTGCAGACTCAATAACTTGTTATTAACTTAATATTTAAAACCATCATTTTTATTGGTCTAATTTGCCTCGTGGATTTGTTTACTTGGATATATTAGTAGAAATTGAAGTTGAGGACACATATTTACAGTTGCCGAACACGCCAGTCTGGTGGTTTCCCACAACGCTAGAATCCGGCCTGATGAATGTTGTTCGGTTTAACTTAATGGTATCTTGGCATCACCCTATTACTCGTGCACTTGTACTGTTTGGCGACCGTCGGTATAGTAAGTATTATTGTGTGGAGGCTTGGTCACACGAAATTCTGTTTGGTATTTCTCTTCTGGACAGCCTTGTGACCGAAATTAAACAATCTGAGCAGCGGATAAATGACCGAAGGCAAAGGCTTTTGTGGGACATAATCTGGGGACCTTCCCCAATGTCGGGTTATTCTGTGCATTTTGATTGTGTCAAAGTTGCACAAAGGGTTTCGGGAAAAGAGGAGTGCGCAGGTCTGTTCGGTTTGCAGGAAATGAACGGAATTTTTGGTCATGTGGCATAATTGTATTTCCATCCATTTTACTGTGGAAATCAATTTCCATCCATTTTCTGCCAACCAAATAGGCAGTATGGGATCCGCATTATAAGAGTTGGATGAGGCAAGGTTTTTGGCCGTCCCTCATCTTGATCCTACTTTTCTCTTGTCCTGACTCTACCTTAGGCCTTGGGTCAAAGAACTTATAGCTCAAGCCCTCGTAGGATTTTCCAACTCGCATTCAGTGCTGCTTTGCTCCCACAGGATTAAATATCCGGAGAGCAACTACCCTAAACAGTCATTAACTTCAAGGGAGCAACTCTGTAAGTGATGTTTTTCTTTAGCTTAGCACTTGGAACCTTACCGGCAACTTAGTTGTAAGTTGAGACTGTCGATAGATATCCAGTTTTCCACAGGTTAATAAACAATTATCCCCAAGCACATCTGATCCAGCTGCTTCCTGTGCATAAAATTATATTGCCTATGAAGGATTAAAAGGGGTGATCTCAGTCGTGAACTTGCTAAAGTTTTCTCTGTTTCAAATAGATCGACAGTTTGCTTCTTACATGTCCTAGAACACAAACAAACTGTTACCATTGGCCGATCCTACCTATTCCTTTGTATTTTCTAAAGGATTCAAGGAGGATTTATGGGGACTTTTTGTTCCAAAACACATTCACATGGCTCATAAAGTGTAAAGCTAATTGCAGTTCTTAAACTCATCATGCTCGTAGAAACAAGAACTATTACCAATGATTTTCCTCAAGCTATCACCTCCACAAGGATTATAAGCCAGGATCGAACCAACAATCTAAAGTTGCAAACTCCAGCATCATTGCTTAATCTTGAAACTCCTTCAGCTTGATCAATTACATACAATTTAACTTCTTTTTTCTTTTTTTTTTCTTTCTAAAAATGCCCTCCACAGGCCATCCTATTGCATACAGTATGAAAGGTTAGGATCAACCAAAGAAATAGATATACTGA
The DNA here is from genome assembly GCA_035236585.1 of Warburgia ugandensis. Lineage (NCBI taxonomy): Eukaryota > Viridiplantae > Streptophyta > Magnoliopsida > Canellales > Canellaceae > Warburgia > Warburgia ugandensis. Next base: position 2,430,130 of record CP141126.1, read on the forward strand.
TGCCATCAATCCATAATGAGGATCAACAAATGAATGGTCAAATTCCTATGCATTTTCTCTACCTATTTTTCGAGCATCTCTACTTCTTTCGTGAGTCACCACTTCGGTGTTGTACTTGCAACTAATATGTATACGTAAAATTCTAAGAAGCTCAGCACTAAAGAAGATGAAAATTGCTAAGCTTTCAATAAACTTTCAACCTTTTTCTCGGTCAATAGGTGGGTGATCCAAAAGTACTGTAGCTGTAGTGACATTACTCAAACGGAAGGTTCAACTTACACATGGAGTAAGTAGGCCTCCAAGAAAATTATCCCAGAAACAAATGAAAAGCAGGTCAGGTAGATCTGCTTCAGTGTTTTCCTTGTCTGAATCAAGAAGAGATGCACATTGTTAGTATGAAGGCCCATCTCCCTAATATGAAGATCATACTTTTCCCGAGTAAGATAGGGCAAATCTAGGCCAAACTTATGTAAACATTAAGACAATCACCACATGTGGGAGAAAAGGGAATCGTTGATGGAATGTCAGGCATCTCATTTTCCACCTCCCCATTGTTAATGGAGAATTCTGCACTTCTTATGCGTTGTTGTATCCTTAATCTCCTAACCTATATGACATTATTCAACAAAACAAACAGAGATTATTTGACGGTCTTAGACGTAAACTGAGCACATCTGCAGAAGTCCAACCCTAAAAAGTGAACATCATCCCTTCAATGCATCTCTAGGGCTTAAAGATGGAAAATAGAATGAACTCTACAAAGCTTCCAGAAATGTCACCTCCTCCGTGAGAAGAAACATCTTACTCCTACTTTTTATGTTGTCCTGAATCTCTTGCAGCTGGGCATTTGTACAAAGTCCTGAGCAGTGCCTGGTCCTTCTATAATGCAAAGGCTGAAAATAAGAGAAATCACAAAACAAAAGTTGTTGGGTGGGCAGACTCCAATTGGGGGTTTAAAACTGACTTCTCTAAATAAAGAACCTCAATTAACTCAATAAAAATCTCTGAAAAATTCTAATTGAAACTTTATGTAAACTATAGACAAAAAAAAAAAAAAAACTACAAAATCCATTGTGGGTCTGCAGAGATTTATATATCAAAACGAATGGTTTAAATCATCCCAAAGCAAAGACTAAGAAATTAACTCGACTAAATATCTATATGTTTAAAGAACACTTTTAATAGTTATGAACTAAATTTACTTTTGAATTCCGGACAAAACCGTCAAACTGTAAACTCAGATATTGCCTAATTGTAACAGTTATCAAAATCCTTTCAACTATCCATGGATTAAAAGCAGAGATATAAGTATTGAAAACAAAAATCCTGGGATTTTTGGCTATTAGCTATGTTTCAAGGCTGCAAATAGCAGGGAAAAGTTTACTATCACGGAAAAGCTTCATCCATGTATTGTTATTCCCGTGCAAAACAGCCCCAAAAGGAATAGAAAACAAGTCGAATTCCAAACATGCATAAGCTGAATTCTCTAAGAAAAGGCAAAAGATCGGAAGCAAATAGCCAAAAATTTACTCAAAAATTGACCCCAATTTTCCAGATTTGAAAGCAGAATTAGCAGCGAAAACCCAAAAGTTGAAATTTTTACCATATAAAATCCTAGAACTGTTGCAAAACAAGAGGAATAATAGAAGGCAAAATAACAAAATGAAGAGCAAATCATGAAGCACACTTCCAATTTTATCCACTAACTTCTATAAAACAACTACTAACTTTTACCACTAACTCTTATACAATAACTACTAACTTCTACCACTAACTCCCATAAAACAACCACCACTTTTACCATTAACTCCCATAAAGTTGCCACTAACTTTTATCACTAAAACCTATAAAACTACCACCAACCAACTTTCAAAACCACTATATTTCAAATAACTAAATCTTAACACCATCCCTTAAACTGATATTTGCAGATATCAGTTTAAGAAAAAAAAAAACTTTGACAATTCTGTTATGCCCTCCCTTGAACAACATCATTTGAAGAGTATACTCCCAGCATCCTTCGAAGCTTCACAAACACAACTTTCTTGAGTGGTTTAGTCATAATGTCAGCCACTTGATTTTCACTTTTACAGAATACCAAATCAATTATACCATCATTGCAAAGATCACGGAAAAAATGATATCTAACATCTATATGCTTGCTCCTTCCTTGTAAAACTGGATTTTTTGAAATCTTGATCTCTGAAACATTATCACAATGGATTGTTGTTGGACCTTGCTAGTGATTTTGAAGTGTTTTAAGCAATCTCCTCAACCAGATAGCTTGACATGAACAAGATGTTGCTGCAACAAATTCGACCTCTGTAGTTAACAAAGTAACAATTTGTTATTTCTTTGATGATCATGATACAGCTTCAGAACTCATCATAAAAACAAAACCAGATGTGCTTTTTCTATCATCAAGATCTCCAGCATAGTCACTATTAGAAAAAGCAAACAAATTTTCATTTGATCCTGTTTTATACAAAATTCTGAAGTCAACTGTACCTTTCAAATAACGAAAGATCCTTTTTACAGCTAAGAGATGATTCTCTATTGGATTCTCCATATATCAACTTATTAAACTAACACCATGCATGATGTCAAGCCTTGTCGAAGTTAGATACATCAAACTTCCAACTATCTGCTTGTAAAGAGTAACATTTATCTTCTTCCCTCCATCATCTCTCATCAACTTTAAGTCACATTCAGTTGGAGTACAAACTGAATTGCTATCCTTCATTTTGAACCTGTCCAAAATCTCAAGAACATATTTTTTTTGTGAAATAAAAATACCAGCTAATGATTACACAACTTCAATACCAGGGAAAAAATGCATCAATCCCAAATTTGATATATCAAATTCAGTCATTATATTCTTCTTAAAAGCATCAATCATGACTCTATCATTACCGGTATATATCAGATCATCTACATATAGACATACAACAAGCATTTTTTTATTACTACCACGTTTTGTAAAAAGTGTATGCTCATGAGGACATTTATCAAAACCCTCTCTAGAAAAATAGGCATCTATACAACTATACCAAGCTCTTGGTGCTTGTTTTAGTCCATATAATGCCTTTTTTTAGTTTGTATATCTTATTCTCACTACTTGGTTTCACATATCCAAGAGATTGATCAACATACACCTCTTCTTGCAACTCACCATGCAAAAATGCCAATTTCACATCCAATTGATAAATGGACCATGAGTTTTAGGTCGCCATAGATAATACTAATCGAATAGTGTTAAGCCTCGCAACTGGAGCAAACACCTCTTTGTAATCAATGCCAAATTCTTGCTTGTATCCTTTTATAAAGAGACGATCTTTATACCTGTCAATTCCACCATCCTTGTTGAGCTTAGTTTTATAAACCTATTTCACATCAATGGACTTTTGCCTACTTGGAAGATATGAAAACTCCCAAGTATTATTTTTTTCGATTGATTCAATCTCCTCATTCATGGCTTTTTGTCATTTTTCATCTTTGACAGCTTCATGGAATGTTAAAGGATCACAATCTGCAAACAAAGCAAAATGAGCAATTGAATCATCATCAGATAAGTCATCTTCACTTACATAATCCATCATCCAGTTTGGCCTTTTTCTTGGGCGTGGCTGAACATCATCAATATGCTCAATTGCTGTTGAATTTTCACCAGAAGATTGAGGTTGTTGGTCTGCAACAGGGGATTGCGATTGCTATTCAATTTTGTCCTCACCTTTATCAAAAGTGATTGAAATAGGCTGCTGTCTTAAAGCTTTTTTGTTCCAGTTCCATGTATTCTCCTCATTGAAGACAACATCTCTGCTGATTATAATCTTATGTGTGATTGGATTGTATAATTTATATACTTTGGAAGCTTCACTTATGCCAAGAAAGACATACTTTTCACCCTTATCGTCAAGCTTCTTCCTTTTCTCATCTGGAACATGTGCATAAGCAATACAACCAAAAATTCTGAAGTGATCTACACTTGGTTTGTGCCCACTCCAAGCCTCCTCAGGTGTCATGTTTTGAACAGAAAAAGTAGGACTTCTGTTTAACACATGAATGCTCCAATTCATTGCTTCTGGCCAGAAGTTCTTTGGAATGTTCCCTCTTGCTAGTAGGCTTCTCACCATGTTGAGGATGGTTTTATTTTTTCTCTCAGATACACTATTCTGTTGAGGTGTATAGGCAGTTGGGAGCTCCCTTCGAATGCCTCTTTCATCACAAAATACTTCAAATTCTTTTGAACAATATTCTCCTCCACGATCAGTACGAATAGTTTTAATGCTTTTTCCTAGTTTCTTTTCCACGTGTGCTTTGAAGCTTTTGAATGCAGTAAAAGCTTCTGATTTCTCCTGCAAAAAATAAACCCAAGTTTTTCGAGTATAATCATCAATGAAGGTAATTAAATATCTTTTACCTCTATTAGAAGATAGATTTGTCAGCCCACAAATGTCGGAATGAACCAGTTCCAAGACATTCTTTGCTCTCTATAACTTTCCTTGGGGGAATTGTGAACGATGTTGTTTGCTAACAACACATTCTTCACAAACTTGAGAAGGAATGATAATTGGAGGAAGTCCTAACACCATATTTTTCTGTTTGAGAGTTTTTAATTCGCCAAAGTTCAAGTGGCCACAGCGAAAATGGCAAAGCCATGAAGGATCTTTCACTTCAGCCATTAAGCAAGATTTGGCATTTTTTATCTTCAATGGAAACAATTTGTTTGAACTCATTTGAAGAACAGCAATAACTCCTCTTAAAGGATCATATATCTCACAAGCACCCTTCTCAATAATTATTACATAACCTTTTTCTTGCAATTGACTAGCACTTAACAAATTACTTTTCAAGTCAGGAACATAAAAAACAATGGAAATTGTTTTTATAAAACCATTCTTCGTTCTTATGTTGATATCACCTTTTCCCATTACATTCACAATAGAGCAACCATCAAAACTCACAGTAGAATGAAAGCCTTCATTTAAATAAGAAAAAGAAGACTTACTGCCACACATGTGATTGCTGCAGCCTGTATCCACGTACCAAACATCTGATTCAAGCTCCTCGTTGGTATGGTAAGCCATCAATAAAGTATCTACTTCCCTATTTTCTACAAAATTCGATTTCTCTCATTTTTCTTTGTTGTTATGCAATTTAGTATAACATTTGGAACGATAATGACCAAATTTATGACTTCTGAAACACTCGACCTTAGATTTGTCAAATTGTTGAACTTGTCCTTTGCCTTTGCCTTGAAATTGGTCATCATTAGCTTTGAAAATTTGATATTGCCTACTTTCATCTCTGTTGCATCGACCTCTTCTTCCTTTACCTCTACCTCTACCCCTTCTTCTAGAATTTGAGAATTGAGTAAAGGTAGAAGCCTTTAGAGCTTGCTTATCTGTAGTTGAACTTCGGTTCATCTTTTGTTCATGGACCAATAAAGAGCTCTAGAGTTCATCAAGTGAGAGTTCATCTATATTTTTAGATTCTTCAATTGAGCAAACAACATAATCATACTTTGATGATAAAGAACGTATTATCTTTTCAACAATAGCAACGTCTTCTATTTTCTCACCATGGAATCACATTTTGTTTGCTATCCCCATGGTCCTTACACAATAATTGGTAATAGACTCACCATCTTTCATCTGTAGAGTCTCAAAATCCCTCCTCAAAGCTTGAAGTTGTGCATCTTTCACCCTTGACGAGCCTTGATATTTTTTCTTCATTGAATCCCAAATATGCTTGGAAGTTTCTTTGATGAGAATTGTTTCCAAGATAGACCGATCAATTGCTTGAAAAAGATAATTCTTTGCCTTCAAATCCTTTAGCTTCAAAGCTTCTAACTCTGCTTTTTGTGCATCTGTCAAAACTGTACCAGCCATTGGCTCTGCTACACCGCCATCAACAACCTGCCAATATTCTTTGGACCTTAAGAAGTTCTCCATTAGCATGCTCCAATAGTCATAGTGACCATCAAAGCGAGGAATAATTGATTGCATAAAGTTTTCTGAAGCCATAAATGAATTGTTACTACTACAATAGAAGAAAGTTATTGCTGTACTTTCTCACCTTTTTCTTCACTCACCTCACTTCTGTTTTGACACTCACAATTTTTTTCTTTGCACTCAAGCACTCTCTTCCCTCACGGTGGCTCTGATACCACTGTTGCAAAACAAGAAGAATAATAGAAGGCAAAATAACAAAATGAAGAACAAATCATGAAGCACACTTCTATTAATTGGTAACAGTCTATAAATAGACATTACAACAAACTAATTTTATCCACTAACTCCTATAAAACAGCCACTAACTTTTACCACTAACTCTTATACAATAACTACTACTACCACTAGCTCCCATAAAACAACCACCACTTTTACCACTAACTCCCATAAAGTTGCCACTAACTTTTATCACTAAAACCTATAAAACTACCACCAACCAACTTTCAAAACCACTCAAACCACTATCTTTTAAATAACTAAATCTTAACAAGAACACTCAGAGGAAGTTCCAGAATCTCAAAGACGAACCTTGATGGATTGTTGCTAGGGGTGGAATTCGGAGACGGGGAAGAATTCTCTACAGCAGCAGTGCAAAGTGGCCTGGAAGGAGGATTTCTTTTGATGTTGGGAAGCTGACGGGAATTCGATTGTCCATGGGAGAATTCATTGGAGAAGAGAAAGAACGAGGGGGGGGAATTGAATTTTGGGGAAAGGAGAGCGAAGGAAGTCATCTTCCTTCTCATTCTGCTTGGAAATCGACCACTGGGAGGTTTTCTAGGGAGGAATTTCAGAATCTGGAAAAGGAATCGACGGTTGATACAAGAGGGCAGAGTTGAGATGATTGGGCCCCACTGTAATCTCAGTCGTTGGATGATCTTGCGCTTCTGTTGTAGATGGACTTTGTAAAATGATGCATGGTATGTGGGACCCACATATATGTTTTGGATAACATGGAGCTGGTCCGGGCCACCACCAAAGCAATGGCACAGCTCACAGTGGTGGCACCCCAACAGTCTAAACTGGGTGCCAAATGATCAATGTATTGCTCGTTTTCGGGAAAATTTTGCTTCGGGGCTACTGTTAAGGGATTCTCAGAATTGAATGCCAAGGTGGATTCCATGGCCTCCACCCTTTGGTGGAATGCACTCATGTGAATGCACCCTATTAGATTCATCTGTAAAGTACTCCACCTGGAATCTGAAATCTTCGTTAGTTGGCTTTTCACCTGAATAGTCCATGGGGCGAGGCAGGATAGAATTGAATTCTATGAATTCTGTGGGTTGGAAATCCGGACATGGGTCTTTCCAACTCTTGTTTTGCCACTTATTCAAAGAAACTGCAAGTGCAATTCCAGTTAGGAGGCACTATCCTGGTTGTGAGCTGGATTCTGAAGTGAGGAGGATTTCCATTAGCTCTTTCTTATTCATACGTCCTGTTTAAACCAATGGAAATGGAAATCTGTTTCCAATTCCCATGATTTCCACTATTTTGTTTGACGATATCTGGTTCCAGCTCTCTCTCTCTCTCTCTCTCGTTTTCCCTTTGTGGGTAAGCCCATAGAAATCAAACCCTCCTTGGGCAAATCCATTTCTCATTTAAAACATTCAAATTCATTTGCATGGTAATTAATAGTGCTTGGAAGTGTTGGAAATGGCTCTCTCTCTCTCTCTCTCTCTCTCTCTCTCTCTCTCTCTCTCTCTCTCTCTCTCTCTCTCTCTCTCTCTCTCTCTCTCTCGCTCTCTCTCCATTCTCCTGTGCCTAAGGAACATCACCTTCTTGAGCAAGTCACTTTCTCATTGAAAACATTCAAAATTCATTTCCATGAAAATTAATTAGTGTTAGGAAGTGGTGGAAATGGAAATTGATTTCTTCAATGAAAATGCTTTCCTAAGAAATCCAGTTCCAGTGGCTCGACATATTTGAGCCACATGGTGGAAAACAAGTTCACCTGATGTAAGAGGACATCTATTCAATGGAATTCAGAGATATTATTGCAGGCGTATATGTACAATCTGTCTTTCCTTCGTGCAAATCATATAAAGAGAGACAACATAAATGCCAGCAACAAGAACAACAGAAGAATCAACGAAAGCCCGATTCCAAATCCCCCGTTTACGTGCTCTTCATCAACCCACGAGATTGACTCCTTGCTGTAATTAGTTTCTTCTCTGTTCATTCTTCTCCCACCACCTTGTTCGGTTAGTCTAATATGTGACAATATGTGGGGGAACACTCTTTTGTAAGACTCTTCACCAATCAGGAGATCTGAATGCCCAAAACCTTCTATTACCACCCTTTTGTGGTGGAAACCAGGCTGGTGCAATCTCTTGTACCGATTAGCTAGAAATGATGTTTGTGGAGTAACCAATAGAGTCCGTCCGCCAGAGATATAGAGAGTCGAGACCGCCATTCGCTCTGGATGGATGAGATAGGAATTGTTTCCTTTAGAGTCTACTATAAAGCCTTTGATGCATATCTTTCTAAGGTGAGGGAAGGCTGACATGGGAAGCCTTGGCAAGCTTTGCTTATTCATCCATTGGTGCAGGGTGTGAGTAATGTTAGTGTGCCAAAATGTGTTGCCGAAGATGCCAGATAATATTTCGCATTCGGTACAAGTGCATCTTTCATACCGGGGTATTAAGAGGGCAATAGATTTCAGAAGACGGTGGCGGAAGCTGTCTTTTGAAGTTTCAAGCATCGATATGGTTCTGTTCTTACCGAGTATTTCTATCGAAATCTGCAAGACGATTCAATTTGGAGTTCAAGGAATGTGACAGAGCGAGATTTGTGTGCGTGTGTGTGTGTGTGCGTGCGTGTGTGTGTGTGTGTGTGTGTGTGAGAGAGAGAGAGAGAGAGAGAGAGAGACTAACAGGAATGAGAGGAAGCCTCATCTTAAGTAGTGATGAACTGGTGAGCTTGAAGAACATAGAAGAGTTGGTACAAGACAGAGATGCAATGTTCTCAGCTGATATATGACCTCCCAACAGAGCAATATGCAGTGCTAAGCCTCCCACACAATGGGCAACCACGTGAACCTTTACAGAAAGCCCATGCAACTCACAGATCTTGGCAAGCACTGCAAAGAAACAACATATACTGTAATCTCTTTCCTAAACTCCCATTCTAATTTGTGATTGTCACTGTTCAATTCAGCAAGATATTCGACATCTACCTGCCGGGATGTCAAACTTTCCGATATCTTCTATTGTGAAATCATTTGAAGGATTCAAAGGATGCAGCCTTGGTTGAAGAAGCCACGTCTCAAAACCTTCTTCAAGTAGAGTCCTGACTAGATCTTTTGGTTCAGTTGGTAGACAGTAACTCTCGGTCGAATGCCCGTTAAGCAAAAGAACTGGATATTCTCGTTTTTCTCCATCAGGCCTCCATGTATTTTGGTTGGATTTCCATTGCTTGCAGCTGATTATGAATCCATCCTCTGCACGATTTACAGGAAATTCACCATAGGAACTTTAGTTTTCAACGCAAAAGCATAAGGAGCTTGATCTTTTCAATGGATACCTGTTTTCATTTGATGAGAAATGCAAGGAGGGTAAGGTCTTTGGCTCATAGCAAAGGGATCCAAGTAGAAATTTCTTGCTCTTGGTGTTTGCAAGATGTATGTTCTCAATAAGCTTTGTAGAAGAAGACTTATGAACCTTCTTTTGTTGTTCCCTTTCATGGTTATCAAGCTCCTCATTAGCTCCGATGTTGACAGATGAAGCTCGCCCTCAAGATCCACCATCTCCTCTATTAAGTCCTGTGACCTTCTGAACTGGATATTGTTTCTTTGATGGACTGTTTTGAAGGTCACATGCAGGGTTCTAGACTCTGTCCAAGCATAAGAAGCCAGAAGATACGGATTCAATGTCTTCTTTCCCTCAAGAATGTACCTGTGTTAGCATTGATCAAATCTTAGATGGACAGTGAAGCATTTCAAGTCAGACATTTGTTTGAAGAATAGCTAAACAAGAAAAGAAAAACAAAGGAGCTGCTAGAAAGTACAGCTAACAAGGTCTGAAAACGATAGTATCATGTAAGTTCCAACCTTCCGATGTTCTGTTATATATATTTGAAGTCCTCTCATTTCTTGGATTATATTTGACTTTACTAAATTAAACATGAATTCATGAATAACTCCGCTGATTGTCATATCCATTTTTCTGAGGATAAATATATTGTGAAAATTGAGCTCACATCCTAATCCAATAATTGCATACACAACCTTTGTTTATTTTCCTTCTGTTAATTAGAATAAAAAGTATGCGCACAAATAAGTAGTCCCATTGTAAACAGATAAGATTTTCATAACTTCTTTCTAAATGTTGTGCAAATTTTCAGGCATTCCTGTTGTTGAATTATTCCTAGATCCGAACTCGGTAACTAAGCCAGAAAAGAATATAATCAGAAGCCAATGGAACTTCTCAGTAAGTGAAAATTCCATACCTTGAACCGGTTGCCGATGCTAATAGCAGTCTGTAGCACATGTATTGTGTATACGGAGTTCGGCTGTCTATGCTGCAGAGATCCACCCTGCCATCTATTATATATAGTTTATCCTTCTCCACAGCTTGAAATACAACAAAGCCCCCGACTTTTCCTCTTAAGAGAGGGTGAGGATCTCCCACATTCCATTTTTCTTCATCAAAACCTGCTTGCCTGCAGCAATTTATCTTCATTATGAGATAAGCTGCACAAGGAATTCCCCCCACATAACCTCTCATGGTCTCTCTTAGCATCACTGGATCGTCAACAGAAGATCTAAGCATGCAACACGATTTTCTTGTGGTTTCGGATCCTGTTTCCATGTCAATTGTTTTATTGACGATTTCTAAAACCTGTTGATTAGCTTGATCTTTTGATTCTTTGAATGGAAAAGAAGTCTTTTTATTCAAGCTTTTATACTTAAAAACATCCTGCACCAAGTTTTTACTTACAAGCTCTGCAGCAGTAGCAATAGTAAGGGAAGGATTTATGCCAACAGAACATGGGACCAAAGAGGCATCACAAACATATAGTCCGTGGTGCACCATTGAGCTCAAACTTTTTGGATCGTAAACCTGGCCGTAGGGATTACAGACTCCATTTGAGGGATCTGGTGCAGCATTACAACCTCCTAAGAGATGAACTGATGTACTCCGATACCTTGACACAAACAGGATCCCTCCTAATCTTTTAGTAATCTTTTGAAATGCTTGAATCTTCCTTGGAAATAATGGGTCATGTGGAGGAGTAAAGCAGATCTTGTCTGTGGTTGTGTCTAGTGTAATTCTCCCATCACTATCATCATGTCCCATTGCATTTAGCACCATAGACTGCGAAGCTTTTAGATCCATCATATGTTTCAACTTATCAAGTAATCCATGCAAGAACCAGTAACCATTAGGCCATCCATAGGTAGAAATTCCCTTAAATATCAAGCAAGGATAAGGCAGAGGGAGCACTCCCGGCTGCAAAGGAATTGACAAATACACTAGTAAAGCATGCTTATAAAACTATCCAAGTGATTCAAAGTTTATGACAAATCGTCACTTTTTTATGCCTGTTTTTAGTCTAAATGATTAGAAGTTCTCATGCTTTTTGAATCAAATGCAGATTTAACCAATTAAACACAACTTTACAGATAATTCTTCAAGTTGTCTTGCATGTATAACTCATAATAAATCCAAAGTCTTTGACTGAGTCTTGCAGAAGGTTCTAACCTGAATTGTGAATCCAAGGGAAGATGTATAGGATGAAGAAATTGCTGGCCCTGGTCTATCTTGAATAGGAACCTCCGACAATTGCTTCTTAGTTAGGCCATAAGAATACAAAGGCGCTCGACTGCCAGCAACATAAGCTACGTTGTTTCCATTGCAGCTAAATCCATAACCAAGCCTCTCAGAGAGCCTTAGTCCTCTTTTTTGCGACTGAAATAGTATTTCTGTTGTACCCAAAACTCCAGCTACAAGAGAACATTTCAAATTATAATAGCTGCTTCTTTTAGATTCTGACCCAAAACGGTAACATGCATTGATATAATCAAATATAATCTTGAGCATCTTTGCTATCTACGTGCCAAACATTGCCTAACGGGTTGAGTAATTTGGAAAAATGCTTACCAGAAAGAACTACGAAATCACAAGAATGATATTCGAGATTGTTGAAGTAAACCCGCCATCTCCTTCGCTGTTTTCCACTCATTCTTCCCCCTTCTCTGCTTTCCTCATCTGGGTTCCTCACAACATACTGAACTTGACATCCTGTTTTCACTGTACATCCAGCCTACACCAAAAGTTGCAGAATTCAAATAAATCAGAATTTTGCAAACATAACGATGAAACTAAATTCAGCTCTTGCACAGTGATCAGCCACAGAAAAGGTTCTACTTGTACTTCTAGTTGCTGGTGAAACTTGCCTGAACTGCTGCTGCTAAGTAGTTCTTATCTGTGGAGTTCTTAGCATTATTAGGACATCCCGACATACAATTTCCACAAGCTAAGCACTTTCCAAGTTTAGATTGCATTGAGGTGGCTTCTTCATCATAACCGAAGTTGATGCTGAGTTTCATTGAACTAGAATGACATTCTTCAATTTCATTGCTTATTTCTTTCATGACTTTAGCACTAGAAAACTCTGTTGGAACACTTTGGGGTCTCAACATTGCTAATGCAGATGCTTCACAGACATCCCAATCTTTCTGCCATTCCTTTGGCCATTTCGGATTCTTTCTCGCTAGCACCGCGGTCGAAACCATCACTCCTGCATTCACTAGAGAGCCTCCACCTAGTCCACAAACCACCCCTGCTAGCGAGTCCTCTTGTACGTGTATCTGCGTTGTCATTAGAACATTACGTACTTGAAAGACATAGATGTGAATTATTGTCTTAATTTGAAATCATAAATGACCAAGATCAGATCCTTTTGTTAGTTGTACCTGTTGAGAATTGAATTCCAAATGCAGAAAAGTTTATAAGAAAAAAAAGCATTATGTCATCCGTGGAGGAGACGTGCAGTATGTGAATGCCACTTTTGCCTAATTTGATTGGTGAATTCCTTTCTTTTTGTTCTTGGGCCTGGGGTAGTAGCACTTTAGTTGACCATCAACAGTTAACCCAAATGGCTTTAATAGCATGCCAAATCAATAATGTATATGCATGCTATAGTTCATCAAAAACCAATAATTTACATTTTCCTAGCAAAACCTTAAATAGGGTAATTTGGATCAAGGTCATTGGTCATGGAATGTCAAGAAAAAATCAATATCTATGGGGTGGAATTGACATTGCTGCATTATCAACTTCCTAAAAGCTTAAGGTAACAGAAAGTGGGCTTACAATATTTATATCTCTAACATATCCCCTCGTGTGGAAGGTCATTTTTAGGCTAATACATGTGGATTTCTTAAATAGAAGTTCTCGGGATTTGTACTTACAACCTCTCAATTAGGGGAAGGAAAAATATGATATGACATAGTAACACGACTCGAACACGACACGGATTTAGCGAGTTAAGGTTGAGTCTTATCGTGTTTATGTTATTTTCAAGATGAGCTAAAAATGACACGCCAAGAATCGTGTTGTGTTTGGGGTCAATCAATGTTGACTCCCCGTATTGACTTGTTTGACTCGTGACCTATTAATCCGTCATGTTGACGTATCTAACTCACAACCTGTTAACCCATCGTATTAAAAATATGTGACAATTTTTCAAAAACAGTCATATATTCTTATAAGGATATAGGACGGTTTTTGAAAACCTGTCTTTATTCTTACGGTTTTTGGAATATAGGATGGTTTTTGAAAATCCATCCTATATTCATACAATTTTTGAAAAATCATCTTATATTTTTATTGTTTTTGAAAAAACATCTTATATTTTTATAGTTTTTGAAAACTATCAATATAGGACGGGTTTTCAAAAATCATCATATATTTTTATAGGAATATAGAACAGATTTTTAAAAATCCATCCTACATTTTTATAGGAATAAAAAATGGTTTTTGAAAAACCAACCTATATTCTTTTGATTTTTCAATATAGGACAGTTTGTCAAAAACTGCCCCATATTCTTATAGGAAAAATCATCTTATATTAGTTATTGTACATCTTCTAATCGTGTTACACGAGTTGTGTCGTGTCGACTCGTTTAATAATAATATCGTATTATGAGGAAGCACACATACTTCTCTTTATCATTTTTCACTTAACAATATTTGTTCCTCATCAGCAACTAAAGGACATGCATGTATTTAATAAACCTTCCCGACGTACGTTTCTGTGCACTGTGTTTTCAAGTTCATTCGAACACTCACCTGAAACAATGCATCTTTCCTGCCAAAACTAACACCCCAGTTCCTCAAATCCATTCGCGAAGTCGACAAAAGTTGAAACGTATTCGTCGTAAAGTCTTTCGCTTCCCATCTCCAGCCTTTCTCGATCAAACATACCTTAATGCCGGCCATTGACATTCGACATGCGGCAACTGATCCACCGTAACCCGAACCAACCACGATAGCATCATAACCATCGTCTCCTTTATCACAAAGTCCATCTCCTTCCCTTGTTTTCTCCATTTCTCTGCAACCCAAGCAGCAACGTTTTAGTCCGGTTTTACCCATTTATAGGCCACTGGAAGCGTGACTGGGATAATGGAAACAATAAGCAGACGACATCTATGAACAACCAAACAGAGAGAGACAAGAATCATTGTTTATATTCCAATTATTGTTTTATTAAGGAGGAGCCGTTGGAATTCAAGTCCTTCCATGGATTTCACTGCATCTATCTTGCTGTTTTCTAGTGGATTTGTCTTATGGGATTTGGAAATTCAGACACCTTTATCTTGTTTGCCTTGATTGCACGGTGTGAAGTAAACAAATCTTGGAAATGAACAGCTGGTTCTGCTTTGGCGTGTCAGCATGGGACGTCCATTTCTTTGGTTTATGCTTCTGCCAATTTATGTACCTCATAGAAGTATGTTAGAGTTTGATGAAAGCCCATATTTTATCTTGGGAAAATATAGGCCACAAAAGTAGAAGTGAGAACCATTTATTTAATGTTGAATTTTTTTTATTTTTCCTTGCCTGCCATTGAATGATTGAGATGCTAACGAAATTTGGCCCCACATAACAATTTTATGCTTCTGATTTATTGGCTTTAAATGGATGGAAAATGGAAAGCAAATTAAACAGCTTAGAATCGTCCAGTGAGGGACAGTTTTGATGTATGACCCACTTATTGCAAGGCTAACAAATTAATAGTTTAGATCGGAGACGAAGTAGACCCACTTGTATTTCCGGCCGTTTATACTTCTTGAAAGATATGTGTCTCCTTGGCCATAGCAGCCCTTCTAAGTTCGTGGGGAGCAGGAAAGAACAAAATAAGGTATGCCCACGTTTACATAGTGGTTTGATCTGAATGATTGATCTTATAAGTCTGACTTGGATATCTAAGATCCCAAAAATACACAAATCCGACACTTCTAACATCCAACAAGATGTGTTTTGAGCCGTTAGATGAGCATGACATCAACTACACGAGCAGCGATTCACATTTGATTAGCCAAAAATGTGTTTCATTGGAGAGGGGATTAGTGTCCAATTTGTATTATCTAGAAGTCATTGGGATCTAAAATGGAAACCTATTACATGAACAGTTTGATCACCACTGGGTCTCCATTTGAGTTTGCGCTCTGCCGAATTAGTCCTTAAGTTTTGATTAATAATCATGTATATATTATGTTGGACCTTCCATTTTTCCAATGATCTAACTGATCAGGACGATGAAGTCGTTAAATCAGTTTCTATCACGCAAGATCTTACGTGTTTCATCCCTGTAAACTCCAAGCCGACAATAGTTCTTGTTGAATTAACAATCGATCACAATCTCAAGACCGCGATTATGTGGGCCATATCATTGATGATTAACGCTAGCAAGAAAAGGTTTAAAAACAAAAAAATGTGCCTTGGTATTTAAGTCATTCCTCGTCTTCTTTGCAATGTTACTCTCTATAAGCGACAGATCAGATTCATTGGCTTGGGTAGTTCTGTTTCTGGTGTTTCAGTCACCTTTTAATGGCTTCTTTACAGTATGTGTCAGGAAGTTTTTGAAGAAGCAAACCACTCCCCGAAAATGCCTAACCCGTAGGTTCTAATGTTGTTGGGGCAAACTGGATTCTTTGTCTCGTTCCTAGTTATCAGCAATGTGATCAGCTTCAAAAGACTTACTAATATAGAGTGAGAGTCCAATAGATTTAAAGGTTTTTTTTCTTCCTCGCACCAACAAATAATGGCCTAGCGACCAAATGCCTGCAATTGTGATTGGCAGATCACTTACTGGAATCTTAGTTAACAGAATTTCCAAAGCTGTTAACTTGCTTCAACTACTAATATTTTACTAAGGCCAAACGGCACGCGTGTCATTCTGATAGAAAGCTTCACTTTGAGGCTCGGTTAAAGACCTTCAGTATATTATTCTCCTTAAGGGGCAACTCCGGTGTACGAAGCTCTCACCTATGCGAGGTTTGAGAAAGGGACAGACTACAAGGGTCTATACTATGCAGTCTTACCTTATATTTTTGCAAGAGATTATTTTCACACCAACGACAACTTTAACATTGTGCCAAGGCTCCCCTTCTCAAAATTAATATGACTTGAAGATTTATTTCTTATCTTCCTTTTCTGATTGAAAATAGCAAGCTGCAAATATCATTTACTAACAGAGTTAATGGGGGACCCTAAACCCCCTATCAGCGCCCCTTAACGCTTTACATATTAGTAAGTTAACACATCAAGCTCCCTATTAGCCCTTCTTAGTATGTCGCACCAGCAAAAGTTAGACACCTAATTACCCATGCACAGCATTAGACCTTAGTTATCGAGGTGAGAGACCCATTTTGTGCCTCTGCACTGGAAAGCATTGATGCAATATGACTTACATGTTCTTGAGAAAATTCTGATCACGGATGCTCAAATAACTCAAAAATGCCATGCAGCTTCATTTACTGGAAGGTGTCCCCAGCATGCAAGGGGTGAAGCAAACGCCTCGGCCGATTTCATGTGGATGGATGATTGTCCCTCCAAAGAAACCAAGTTTCCTTTCTCTACCATTTTCCATTGATTCTCATTGTATTCTTCACGATCATAGTAATTGCGAAGAATATATAAGGATATAGTACTTCCTACCTATCGAATAAATTGGATTGCGGTGATCAAGTTCCACTTCCGGAGAAAAATCAAACGAGAAAACCTGAAAAATGTCAAACAATTTTGAATTTAATTAGAAAATTTCAAGTTAAACTTGAATTCATGAACTGTTGACCACTTTCTCTCTCAGAAACTATCTTCTTCTTTCTTCTTTTTTTTGGTCTTATTCTGGAACTATTGATATACAAATACATAAAAGCCAATATAGCCCAATGGTTGGTTGAGGAGTCTCTCTTATAAGTAAGTCACAGGTTCAAAGTAGTGCATCGCATTCCTTTTGGGGAATGTAAAACTAGGTAGTAGGTGTCCCGATAGCACATTTGGAAAGGGTGTATGTATAAAGACCAATGGAGTGTGTGTAGGTCCATATGTATAGAAAATTGAATGCATTTTATCCAAATGATCTAAAAGAATTTTACTCAATCTCAAGTTCGAATAGATGTGCTCAACAAGGCACATGGAAGCTGAGAGGTCATATATCTGGTGTGTGTTTGAGTGTGGTACAGTGGCCCAAGAGTGAGCCTCAATTGTGTAGATTATGAGTTCGAGGTTGCTAAGGGGGGTGTGCGAAAAAAAAAAAAAATCCATAAATCTGGCAGTTGTAGGTAAATTTCAAATCATGTCTAAACTCATAATATTTAATCAAAAAATTTAGACACATGATAAGTGGCAATTACTATTAGGTAATTAGGAATGTGAGGCATGTTCTACAGTCATGCAATGGCTAGTAGAAGAAAACGGATTTAATATCCAAGCCATAACCTGTAGTGTGCATCTTAAGCATTATTATCAATTCCGGTCCACTAAATCACACCATGCAGGCGATAATCCTGGCATCGAAAGCGGGATTTTGGCGTGAGTCTCGCTAATTTATTGGTCTCATATAAATACAGAGACGAGACCTATAAATACAGAGATGAGAAGGGAGACCTTGAGGTCACGAGTTTAAGTATGAAAACTGCCTCTTGCAAAATGCAGGTTAAGGCTACACATTATTGACCCTTGTGATCTGCCCCTTCCCTGAACCCCACTACGCAGGAGCTCAGTGCACTGGACTGCCCCTATATAAATACAGAGATGGGTATTCCTATCAAACGAAAATCAAGGTTTAATCGATGCATTTCCTGCCAACTAAACAGGTGAATATACTATACAAGGTAACCCATCAAATACTATCAGGTTTAGTCTACTTACTAACCTTAAAAGAAAAACTCATAGTGGCTGCGTTACTAATTACACATTAAGTAAATGATTTGAAGTCATAAAACACATGTTAAGACCTCTCAAATCCTTCAAATTCTAGCAATTTCGACCGATTTCTGCAGGGCTTGAAGAAGGCTTCTCATGATTCTTGGCTCGCCGGGAGGTGGCTGATCTTTCAAGCGCCCGTTTCTTATTGCCCGGAAAATGGGTCCGGAATTTTCGGTCGCCGGAAAAACCAAGCAGTCTATGTATACCGGTACTTCTATCTTTGCATCTTCAATGTTAATAAACCCCAATCTAGCACCTCCCTTTACTTTGTCAACCTGTTTCAGTTCACAACTTCAATCACTAGGCAAAATAAGATACCAGTTACATGTTGGAGCTGCTTGTTGTAAATGTACATCTAAATTGCAATTGGAACTTTTAGAGATCACATTTTGCAAATCAATATACATTATTTGTATGAACCCATTATATTTGTGGCTAAGTTTTTCCAATGATCCGACAGTCTGTCTGGTAGGCTTTGCTATAGATGATCCATGAACCAAAAACTATACCAATTTGCAATTCTAAGCTTCTTGACTGGTTAACATACTTCATTAACAAACCCTTCACAAATCAAAGGCTTATAGTTATTTAGAGGGGCAAATACAGATATCAGATAAATGGTTTAGATCATTGAAAGAAGGCCGCAGTTGTACATTTGTCCAGCCATATCTTCCGAGTAAATTTACGTAACTGACCCATAATACATACCTTCAAAGGCGTTGGAAGAGGCAGATTAGCTCCTTGACATAGACTATTTGCCCACTGCAACAATCCCACAAAGTACAAAAATCAAACTTAAACTAGTATATGATCAAATATTGATAGACCAAAATCCAATAAAATCAGAATTACTGGCCAAAACTACCGGTACAGATTCCAGTGGCGCTGCTCCAAGGCCTTTCGGTGCCATTTTAGCGGCCGAAATTAGAGGTATAGGTTGAAACGCCCTGCAGAGCTCGTGGGTGATTTTTTACACCCTTCTACAGGCCGGTGTACTGCCCAAAATATCGAAGTAAATTGAAATTCCGGCAGTGACGGTACTGGGTCTTTCGGTGCTGTTTTACCGGCCGATAAACTGGAATATAGATCAAACTTCCGGTGGTGTGGTCACAGGGGTCTTTCCTTATCGTAGCTTAACATGCCGGTGCAAACGGTATTGATAGCTGACGTGATTATCATTACATTGCACTGAGGTTACCTGAAAGAGCAGAGTTTCAAATCTTGCAAGGTCAGTGTTGCCCGGCAGCTTCATTGTTCCCAAAGAGACTCCCTCGCCGTCGTCGGCTACTGAAACACCGTCGCTGGCAGATGAAGCCTTGGGCACATGTACTGGAGTCCGGCGACCAGCAAATATGGGCAACTCAAAGAACTGACTTTTGTGTTTATGGGAGACTAATGTAGTGAAGCTAAAACGAGATGAAGGAGAAGAGAAATGCATTTGCAGGGATCCACATGGCGACTGGAGGAATTGCCTCGCAGAAGCCATAGCTTGAGAGAGAGAGAGAGAGAGAGTTTGAAGTTGTTGTATGGTTAGATAGGATTCTTTCTGTGATTTGAAGCTCAGCCACAAGTTTGTGGCTCTTACTGTTTGGAGGAATTACCAAAAACATCCCTCATATAGTTTCCAAAAAATGGCATTTGAAAGCCCTACTGGTGACAAGGAGAAGCTCAAGAGGAAGCCAATTGGTACCAGAATTACCAGATGATTTCCTATAAATCCTGTGAGATTGTTTGATTAGAAATTGGACTGCCAGGACTGAACTGACTTGCCAACGAAAACAACAATTCTGGCAACGGATTCGGAATCAATTGAGCAAGAGCGGTAGGAGGATCATCCTGCATTTCTTTTTCGCTCTTCCCTCTTAAAAGTTTGTGATTTTACACCAAAACTTGAGATTTGTTAGATAAATTTTTTTGCAGAAGCTCAGAATATTTATCTCCATTGGAGATTCTTCCCTCTGAACCAAAATTTTGGTAGATAGCTTGTCTGCGTTCTCGTGAGTTGCTCAGCCTCTTTGCCAATCAAGGCCTGTAGATTCTCAAAGAAGCTTATTGTAGTATTCTGCAATAGAGAACAACCCAATTCTTGAAGCCGAGCAAGTACATCAGATAAATAAACGAATAGCGAGTTTCTTTTATGTGACCGACAGGGAGGAAACCTTTTGAGCCCAGAAATGCAAGCTGCAGATGTCCTTGTAGAATTTGTAGGCCGAAGGCTTTTCATTGATTTGTTTCAAAGAAATCAAGTGAGTTCATAAATCTGCAAATTACGGCAGAACAAAACCGCAGACCCAAACCCAAATGCTATCTAACTTACAATAGATGACACTGAAAAGTTTGTATCTACTGTAATGAACATAATGTACAGAGAGATGAAGACCTCTATAATGTCTTATTCTGTATTATAAACAATCCTTCATCAGTTACAAGAAGCAAAGGGATGCCTCTTCCCTCCAGTAAGAAAGTGTATATCTTGTTTGGAATCAAGCGCGCATGGAAGAACAAGCTTCAAGCTTAGGAAGAAGGCTACGCCAAGCATTGGCAATCTCGTTAGCAAGGTGAGCCTGCCCTTTAGCAAATTCATGGAAAGCAAGGCCGATATCTGCTGTCTTCTGTTCTTGGAACCGGACAATCTCTTCATTCATTAATCTGACAATTGTCTCGTATCTTCTGGTTGCCTCCTCACATTCTGCCTTCAGCTGCATCAGAGCCAGTGTCAAGATCAGCAATCTCACTATCTGCCTTTGCAGCAATCACCCATCCATAAGATAAAGTGTTATAGACCGAATTAGGCAATTAAGTTTAGCATTCACCTCTTTATATTCAATTTCTGCTTCTCCTACTTTATCCGATCGCATTAGCATCAGCTTGTCACTGTAAACATTAGCAATTAGACTTTCAGATTCGAAGCAAAATAAAAAATGATATAAGTTGCTCCTAAATAGAAGAACGTTAATATCATTCACCCAAGAGGCGAAGGTTCAGCATTCAGATCTTTGTCGGCGAGAGAGACTGACAAAGCAGCAGCAGCAGCAGATATAGCTCATCTGGGGCAATTATATTTGCTTGCCCCTAGAATACGGGCCATTTTAGGAGCAAAAGCTCTCCACGCTAATATTTCAATAATAGAGATCCAAGTTCTCTTGTCAAACCCATGACCCAATAACTTTCTTTCAATGTGGTTCTATAAATAAATGCAAAAATTTTAAAAGATCGTATCAACAAGAGAACATTAGAGAATGTGGAAGTGGAAAATAAATCCTAAACATACAGGTTAATCTCCTTGAGCTTTGCCGCTTCTGCCAACTCACATTGCTGTCTGAATGCATTAGCTCTATCAGCTATGGTGACCTATGACCAGTAAAATGAAACAAACTGTTAGTTATATAGAAGCACATGTTGAAAGTACTAAATCATAGGTTGACCCGTAAAAAGAAACAAACTGTTAGTTATATAGAAGCACATGTTCAAAGTACCAAATCATAGGATGACCCAGACAGAAACAATAATGAATGCAAGCATTGCAGCTCTTTCTGAATGCTTTGAGTAGCTTACGCATCATTTTACTCAATATTCTATGGGGTTTTAAACTTAAGTATCTGAATAGTAGAGGACTTTAAGAAAGAACTAGGATGAAAGTCACCTTTATAGATTGCACTGCACGCACATAATCCTTCAAAGGTTCTTCAAAATTCATTAACAGGTTGTGGGCCTGCATCAAATTAACTGCTGGATAAGCTTTCATCAGGTAAAAAAAATTCAACATAAATTCATTGCATCACATTAGTTCTGAACATAGTAGGTGGAATGCTGTGAGCAGAGTACCTCCTTCTGAAGCTTAATTGATAGACTTTCTGATTTTGACCCAAGATCTGAAAATGCTTTCCCAAGGGAATTTCCTTCACAAGCACCCAGGAGCTTAATTGCCTTTCCGAAGTCCATCAGAGACTGTCCTAGCTCTAAGAAAATGGTTACACAAAAGCAGCAGATTGTCTCCAGTTAGTTTAGCTTATATCAGAAGATGAGAAAAGAAGGGGGTAAAAAAGTCTGAAAGTAACTGCGAGCAGAGAAAATGTAGGCGACTGACAAAATCATCATTGAAACTCTTTAAGTACCTCTGTGCCTCTTTACAAGGCGAAAAGCCTGCTTCTGTGCCTCTGCTAAGTGGTCTTCAAGCTCAAAAATATAGTGTTTCAGTTTCTCGTATTCAGGATTGGACTCTTCTACAGGTTTTTCCTTCCCAAGAACAACATCGCTTACCTTAGACTGTACATCCTGTAAAACCTCATAAAATACCCCAAGTCAGTCCTTGCTTTATACCATGATGTAGCAGAGAGTTAGCAGTTCTATGTCAGCAAGAAGTCAAGAGCATGTTTGGATCAAATAGAAAGAACACATCAAGGAATGGAAAGGAAACATAGTATCTAACATTTTGGAAAAGCCAGAAACTAGCCATTGCAATGAATGAGCATCTAGCAGCAAAAATTGTATTGCAGCAATCCAGAGAAACCTCAATTCGATTTACAAGAACATTACCCAATACATATTTGAAAACTGATACAATTTCTATGGTATTGAAGCTAAGGTTAAACATGTCATTCAGCAACACATCCATGGAATGGCCCTTTAAAGAATGTTGCATTTCATCCTTCTTGAGCGAAACTTGTCCCAAAGTTCAATCTAAATGATTGAAGTCATGAAGAAATAAAAAGTAAATGCCGCAGCCAGAGAAACCAAAAGAAATGGAACAAGAACGGAGAATGTCTTGGAATAACTCCAAAAGACTAGGATACTACAATACGAATCACACCTATAGGATGCCTACAAGCACAATGAAGTCACATCAACAGCTTGAAGACCACAAATGTTGTCAAACCATTGGAATTTCCGTCTGGAATCAATCCACAGGACAAGGCATCACACCCATACTGTTGCAGCTGCAAAATCTCTAACTTCTTCATTGATTTCAAAGACATACATCAAATTTATAGAGCTTATAACCAATACTTTCCAGATCTATTGGTTATTACCTTTCTAGAATGCATAACATTCATGTTAGAAAAAGCTAATCAAATCCGGTCAACTTTGGTTATCCAGTAATGTATAGGCATTTATAGAAACTAATGCCAATCAATGTCAACTTCTCTGTTGTTGCTCATAAACACCTAGTGTAGAAACTAAGCAATCAAGTCTGGCCAACTTTTGTGATCCTGTAAGTCACACAAATCTTGTAGAGATATATGTTATCTGGTCAAGCTTTCTTGAGTGGGCTTGCTGTAGCATACTACTCTTATGGGCTTTCAAGAATGGTACTTTAAGCCCAATTTTGGCCCATCAAAGCAAATTTAAGCCCTAGCATTTCTATAATCCCAGGCATATACTGCACAAACTACCTTGAAAATTTGCATTAAGTCGGCCGGCTTCTTCTTGAAAATACCAATCTCTTGAGATCTTGCTCTCTCCATCTTCTGCTAACAGAAAAATCATCATTAACAATCCATTAGAATAAAATGATTTCCAACAGAGAATCCACATCAAGAACCAACATCTATAGTAGCAATACCAAGTTTCATCAACCCTTCAAGGAAACCACTCTTCTACAAGTTCTATTCTGATTATTTACAAACTACAGGAGATAGTGGAAATAAAATTGCCCCATCTTGCTAAGGAACTTCCACAAGTAACTTTACCTCTTCATCTTCCTGCAAGAAAGTCCTGAGATCCTCACTTTGCTGAAGTTCAGGATGTGAAGCTATTCGATTTACAAAAATGTCCAATGCTTGACGCCTCATCTCAATGAACTCGGCACTGAATCGAAACTTTTCTGAGGAGCAAAGAGAGAGAAAAAAAAAAAAAAGTAACCAAAATTAGAATGAGATGTCAGTCACAGCAAAATCCATGCTGCTACCAGATTACTATTTTTTTCTGTAAGCAATGTATGGAAGCATCTTATGTCAGGTTGTGTTGAGTGGATATTGCAACGAAACAACCTTGTTAGGGCCTCCTACAAAATGTTCAGGTTCATGTCATAATCGTTTAAGAGCTATTTCATCTTGTTTTCTTTCCTATTTTGTCTAAATATGAAATCCTAGATCACATCTGCCATGGATTCCGGATAACTTCAACCTAATGGTTCCAATAGGAAAATACCTTGGTTTATTTGCTAGTGGCAAAATAAAGTACAGCAGATAATCAAACAACTTAAAAAAAGACATACACTTAACTATAGCCTCTAAAAGAAAAGGGATGATCAGCAATAAACAGTCAGCACTATTGAATCTTGTGTTTAACTACCCAAAAATAGGGAACCAAGGTAGGAAGAAGAACCGATAGGGAAGGGTAAAATTCTTATCAATATCAATGTCACATTCCAACTAACATCATGAACTTGTTAACCAGGCATAACTAATTCAATGCAGAGGTCAAAGTAAAATAATATCTTAGCCAGCATAGTAGCTACGCAGGGTGCTAATTATGCTCCCAAGCAAAATTATATTTGCAATCTTTACCTACGGCACTCTTCTCTGGAATAGGAGGGATAAAAATCCCCTTGTACTTCTCAGCAAGTCGATCACGCAGCCATACGAAATCACTGTAACGCCGAATGACAATTTTCTCTTGCCCCTCATATTGGGGCAAATTTGTCTGCCAGAAAACATATGCAAAATAAGAAAAAAGGGAAAAGGAAAAAACAGCCTAGTGGCTTCCTCACCAGATATGGAAAGACAAAAGTCACGGCCAATGATCATAAAACAGGGAATAAACAGAAATGATACAAAACTTGGAGCCTAGAATATTCCAAATATGTAAGCAAATGTCTTTACACTCCCAGCCTAAGTTACTGAATGTGTGTGGTATATAACAGGAAACCCACTTAGCTTATATTAATCATCATTAAGTCAAACATGTTAAATATGTAATCTAACTTACAACTGTATTACCTCTATAAGTGTATTGAATTGAAGTACATTCACAAGTCCTGTAAAGCAGAACTAAAAGAACATATATGGCCAAGTCATTAGACTTCACCCACTTTTGGACCTATCAAGGTTTAACAAATTCAGAAAACACAGCTAGTCAAGGAGAAACATGCCTTCCAACTTGATGGGCACTGGAAATTTCTCTAGAAAAAGTGAGACTTGCACCAAGGTTGCTAGGCAAGTTTCTATTCCAGTTTAAGTTTTAAACAGTAGTATAAAGGTATCATTTAACATTCGTTCAGCAGAAGTAGATCCACAGTGACAAAGATGACCATATCTGAGTTTACAACTTCACATCATCTGTAAGACAATCATGGGATTCAAGTAATGATCCTTCAAAGCAATAAGTACATGAGATGGCTAACTTAAATGGCAGTTCCCTTTTGGTCTTTTTTTACAAATGTTTGGAAAGATGTGGTCATTTCTGAGGACCCCTGGAGAAGTGGTAAGAAGCTGCAATAATGCATCTTTAGAACACCTGGGTAAGAGAATTTGCCATCTTTGCTACTTGCTAGTGTCAATTAGATGGGTATCCGTAATTGCGTAACACCAGAGCTTTTCGAAAAGAAAGCACTCTCCCTTGGTTATGTAGTCTCTAGAACCAAAGTTGACATTCATTTTTAAGCTGCTGCTCCTTTATGGCTACTACACAATCATGTCTCAGCAGTTGGAAGGAGACCATATGGAGAAGCAAAGATAACTCCCCAAGTGGCTCCTCTGCCCCAAATCTGTGAAGCTTAAATTGATGGAAGATCTACAGATAACCAGGTATCATTAAGTGAACACAGAGATGAACCTACCTCCGCAATATTGCCTTCTCGGGTCCCATTGGATTGGTTGACTTAGAAAGTAAATTCAAGGTGCTATTCAAGAGCCTCAAAGTTTCTTAGGACCAGCAAGGCAGGCACCCTCGGTAAAAGGAGGACTATCAATCTACAAGTTTTGTTGCTTAGTTGACTTAGGAGTCAAAAAGAGAACTTATTTATCCTGCAGAGGGACTAAAAGCAAATTCTGCTGCCAAAGTCCACCACGTCCCAGGAAAGCAATTTACATTCAATCAACCATATTTCAACCTTGTCAAAGCCTTTGGAGGAAACATGAGCTAAACATAGCATATTTCCAGACATACAAAGGTAGTTCGAAGAATGTGTCTTCTTGAAGAACAAAATCTCCTTGCTTGCCAAATAACCTCTCCCGCATTTCTATAAATCATCCTAAATTTGAGAAAATGCATCCTATTCATATTTCAAGCTGATTTCAGGAGGATTCCCTTCTAAAATTTGTATAAATATCTGCACTAAGAAAGGGATGTTATATATCAAAAGCTCTTCCCCAACCATTTGCATTGAATTATTAAGAATCCAAGTACACAGCGACACCTTAGCTGTTACATCAGCACTTCTCTCCCAGGAGGTAAGAAAATCTTAAGTATCAATTGATTGAAGAACACATCAATTATTTTTCACATTGTTTCAATGAGAAGCTACCCCCATTTCCATCTGTTAACAAAGAATATACTCCAATTCACCTTCGTGCCACTTTGTAGTAACTTCTTTACCATAGAAGAGTATCCATTATTCCATACTCATTAATTTTTCCAATCATAGTAATTTGCTGATCGATTCCAAACTAGCACATCAGAATACAGAGATGAATATGTACGAAATCAAGCAATCACAAGAAGTTGCTTCACCAGAAACGTCAATAAATCTTCCTTTTTATATAAGGCTCTCAAAAAATTGAAAGAAATCTCAGACCTTGAAATATTCATACGCATAATACAATAAAACCCATTAACGATATGCCTTACATCAAGTCCCTCAAGAAAAATCGAATCTGGTTTGGAATTCCTGTTGATCTCTCATCTATTCTTATCAATTGGAGAAACACTTCCAGTTCTATACTAGATGATTCAGCACATGCATTTCCAAATATTTCAAGTTTCTTCGAAGCTTCCAACAATGAGAACTGGTTTGCTACGAGCAAATTCGGAAATTTTCCACTAAGCCTTTCCTGAACACGATCCAGTGAGTTAGCATTGATTAAAACATCGAAGTTCAAAGGCAACCGTTTCGATTCAAAGAGAAGGCCAGTCAGTTAAAAAATTCCAGAAAATAAATAGGATTTGAACATGCATTAGATCCTTGGACTACCGATCGTCCATAAATTCTGAACTCATATCATTCCAACGAAACCCTAGCTCTAAATCAAGAACACGGATTCACCCGAGATAAAGAATACTACGAGCAATCGAGATCTGAAAATCACGCGAAGGAGAAGAAAATGAGAAACTGAGAGAAATACTTTGGTGATGACACGGTAGGAGATGTAAGCTTGGACGCCATTTCCCAACTTGACAGGATCAGTTACAGAGACTGATAGGAACGGTTGGGTGGACGGAGATCTAGGGCTTTGCGAAGAGCCTGAAAGGTTCCTCTGCTGCAATGAGAAAGAGAGACATCGATTAGCAGAGGATCGAGTTCCATATGAAGGAAATGAATTCTAGCTTGAAATTGGAACATAAGTGCAAAAAATAGAGGGAGGTTCCGTAATTACCGTGGTGATCATGGCCTTTATGGTATTCAATGAGCGGAGGAAGAAGGAAGTTGGGTTAAGGGAGAAGGAGTTGGGGAAATTCGCAGTGGGCGTGTACGAGCCGGAAGAGGAGGCCTGGTTCTCGATATGCGAAAATTCGAGGAGGCCGCTAAAATACGCCCAGTGTGCAATGCGTACCCCTCCCGTCTTATCTTTTACTGTACCGGCAAGTTTCGCACACGTTGGCTCTCTTATTTTTCCTTTCGTGGGTAAGTAGATAATCGGTCTCGAGCCAAACACACCCCGGGCAATGAGCCTTACTCAAGAGGGGGCTTTCACTCTCGCCCTAATAGAAAGAATTATTGGAGGGGTTTAAGAAGGTCGGTTGGGAAATAGACTAGCAAATACTTTCTATGGCAGTGGCATAAGAAGTGCTTCTCTCGTGATACCTAGTACATAACGGGTTCAGGGTGCTCACGGTATGTGTTCAACATTCACAAACAAAGTGAACACTTGACATACTTGTTTAATGATCCGCCGCAGAATCTGTATGGCCGGTATATGGATGATCCATGAACATTACTCAAACCCATTTGGCAAAGTTTAAGGTTTAATTTGTTGTCAATGCGTTGTGGGTGGTTATAAAGGCAGTGGCTATTCAGTAGCCTCCATAAATCAATAGCTTAGAGTGCACTCGTTCAAGGCCTAGCGAGTAATTAAGGGCCTATTCGCATGACTTACATAATTGAGCTAATGCAATTATCGACCGGACTATATAAGCCTTGCAGTGGGGAGCAATGGTTGAAATGTTGTAACATGACCTAGAAGTCACTTGTTTGAGGCGTGGAAATAGCCACTTGCAAAAATACAATGTACGATTATGTACTATAGATCTTTTGTAGCCTATCCCTTTTCTAAATCCTATATAATAGAGAGCTTTGTGCACTTGACTGCCCTTTATTATATGAGCCTTTCCGATTGGATTTTAAATGACTTTGATGGTTTAACAAGCTATGAACTTTGTCGTATGAAGCATAGAGAGACCTAAAGATATATGGAGGTGAGCCTTTGCAGGATGCTAGACGGGGTTCTCCTGTGCTTAGATTAGGAGTTCTAGGAGCTCATGGGAAGAGAGAGAGAGAGAGAGAGAGAGAGAGAGAGAGAGAGAGAGAGAGAGGATGAACCACACACGTATTTTTGCTCACACTCTGGCCTAAATCTAATATCCAACTGAAGGAAAAAAATGGCAACTCAGGCCTACAACTAAGCAAATTTCAAGAGAGATATCGAGTTGTCTGCAACTAACTACACTACACATTTGCACATCTGTTGGGCCCTCTCTCTTTTACACTTTGCCTTTTACTACTGGCATTACAAAATCTAAAGCCTATTCAAAAAGTACCATATCATAATAGAATGTTACTTGTTAGTGGAGCTTGCTTGAGATAAGATGAGATAGGTCATATCATTGTTAGTGGTGCTTCAACTGAGGTAAGATGAAGTGACACCTCAAGATTTTGCAGTTAGTGGTGCAGGAGATGAGTTGAGATGAAAAATCATCACATCTCAACTAATTGTTAAATTGAATATTCATTCATCTCACTTCATCTCATGCCAGATCTCATCTCATGGCAGCCCATTTCATCCCAAACACCACTGACAACACACGCAAAAGACATTTTTGATTTAGAAGCCATACATTTCACATCTTCCGTATAACTGACTCTAAGATTACACGCTTAAGTTGGCCGAGTGATCCAAACGATCTCGTCTTCCCAAACCACCTGAACGTGGGCGCTACTTCAACTTCCCGTGAAAGACACTCTTTAGGCCCCACATTCCCCGCTTGTACGCGATCGGGTAAGTTGATCTAACGATCAGCACTTTTCCATCTTTCGTTGATTTAATCGTTTCATTCCATACGTATTGATCTTGAATTGATCTTGAATCTCCAATTACATTAACCACAAGTATTTGGTCCGTTTTTCCAACTCCCAAATCATAGTTATTAGGATCATCAAAGGCCTATCGAGTATATGATCCACAGGAAGGCTGTCGCGGAGTGCGACACCATGACAAGTTGCCATGTTTAGCATCTCACTTTTACTCAAAAAAATCCATCTTTGGATGATTTGACTTATTTAT
Source organism: Warburgia ugandensis (assembly GCA_035236585.1). Classification (NCBI taxonomy): domain Eukaryota; kingdom Viridiplantae; phylum Streptophyta; class Magnoliopsida; order Canellales; family Canellaceae; genus Warburgia; species Warburgia ugandensis. Next base: position 2,460,238 of record CP141126.1, read on the forward strand.
CTGATTTCTCCAGTTTGCATACCTCCTAGTGAAAAAGATCGCGATAAGTTGGATGCTTCAAACTTGCATATCATCAACAACTAAACCACACGGCTTTGATCCCATGCCAAATAGATATTCCATCCGTTCATTTTTTTGCCAAAACTGTAAACATGGCTTATTGGATTAAGGTTCAAGGAATATCTAATCAAGACTATGGGTTGGACTTGTTATTTCTACCAGGTTAACATATTGGATCATGCCTATATGCCACATGTGGGTTCCAAAAATTGTGCTTCTTACTCTTTTAGAAAATCTTGAAATGTGTTTTTAATTACAAATATAGACTATGTTTATGAGTTTAACTATTAAGAAAGGCACTTTGTTAATAAAGGAAAATGCATACTTTTGTGCCTACATGAAAAGATTGGTGCATTGATCTATACCATTAAATTTGCACATCATCAATGGTTAATAATACGCGCTTTGTACTCAAATTAGGAGTATATTTTTTAACTCCAAAATTATAGTTATTTTTTCAATGATAATATTTTATCATCCCATTTATGCTATATAAATAAAATTTTCGAGTAAACTGAACAACTTAGGAGAGTCATAATTGTATATTAACTACATAATTTGTAGAATACTTTGAAAAACAAAAAAACAAAATGTACCTTCTTATTTTGTTTCTAACAACCCAAAAGCATAGCAATCTACAAACCAAACAAAAAAATTATAGGCATTGGGATCGTGAAATGGATGACTTTGCCATCTAGCACCCAACTTTTATACGAAGGGACTTTAGATTATTTTGACGAACTTTTGTGTTTTTGTAAATTTATTTTTTTATGCTTAAAAATATAATTTATTATAGACTCTAAAATCAATCAATTCACATGCTTTTAAATGACTAGCATTAAAAGTCTGATAAAGATAGGCCATTAATAAAATAAAAGATAGCGAGTTGGATCACTAACTTCCTCACCAAGCAAAGCATTTGACAATCTCTAGTAGTGGATTTAAGATCAGAAGGATATAATTGGGCGATTGACCGTACGATCTTTTCTTTCCCCGAGAGACCACTTCGGATATCAATATATTCGCTAAACCATGAACTCCATGGAAAAACGATGAAAAGATATGGCTGTTAGGCTCAACGGTGACAGTCTGGTCCGGATGTTTGCCACAATATTGCGTGACTGGATATGTTTATCCAATGCACAACTAAAAGGCGTACCCTATTGCCGTTGACCACATCTTGATCCGGTGATTTCCATCTTTTCAGAAAGATATCCTCTCAACTGCCATACCTTTTCTAGAGATCTACTAGAAAAATCTAACCGTTGATCTTTATACAACCTAATTTGACAGACCCTAGATTCTTTCACCGTGGACGGGAACGATTTGGGGAGGTTGCATGATGTTGTACGATATCAATGGTTCTGATTGTACCTAAGTATCAAGACGAAACCAAATTTGACGAAAGAAACTGTAGTATTAACATCTCAACCATTAATTAATTGCCTCTTAAATTTAATTCTTATTTCAACGGAAATTAGATTTACATTATTTAGACATGTTTATAGAGATAAAAATAGCAAATCAGGATCCACTCTCGGTGGACTCATCCTTTAGCCCTACCATTGCGCCAAGACTCTCCTTCTAATAGATCAAAAATAAATAAGGTCAAAAATTCAGAAGGAAGCTTCACAAGGTCAACGCCTAAGATCAACCAATCCACTTCGAAGTTTCGTGGGCCAGCGTGTAAAATCAAACCAAAAAAGATAAATAAGCAAAGGTGCATGACGCATTTGTGTTCACTTGTCCAATTAGTGGATTTGGTCATGCTACGTTGCACTGTAGACCCAAAATAGTACCATAGTAATCGACAATACTGTCCTTTAGCCCTTTCCAGGTTCTCGCGATGGAGTAGAAATCAGAGTGACCCATCCAATTGACGGCTAAAGATGAGGATCCAGGTGATTGGGCCACCTGGGCCCAGTCCAGTCGACAGTTAGGTTGTCCTACAATCTTCTACCTTATTCCTTATCTCAACTCTTTCTGGCGCTCTTAATCTAATGAATGAAGGATCCGACTCTGACAATGCTCCCCGAAATTAATGGCTAGTGGGACCCAAAGTCCAGGGTGCGGATAATCCTAATACAGTCCCATGGGACCCACTATCTTACACAGTTGGCTCATTACAGTCCTAGTCTTTACTAGGAAAGCAGCTAGCAACATTTATGCACTATTTCCCAAGTGTAGTGCTACCAAACGCGCCCCATAAGACACGTCCATTAACCGCTGCTTACTTTTGTATGTTTTCTATGTCCATATTTTCAATGGAGCAACATAAGGGGGCTACAATCCAAGTACTGCCCACTTTTTTTTTTTCAAATGATCTAGATCGTCTATCTTCTAGATCAATCCGAAGATGAGTTCCAAATAGTGGATCCCACGCTTTTATCCCCCACAAGAGAAAGATGCTCATTCTCCATATAAGAACCATTTTTAATTCCCTTTGATGATCGACGTGCTCGTCTCCTCGATTTCTCTTTGGGTTTTAAACTACTAGACGTATAATAATCTTTCAATTGTGGACCCATCGAGCAACCTAAAAAACCTTAATGGGTCCCACAATTCACCCTCGTTACTGCCTCGACTTAAAAAAATTCACCAAATGGGACCTACTACGTAATCATTACCTTTCTTCACCGAGGCGAACTTCTTGTCACGTGGCACTCCCTCTCCCTCCTCTATTTAAACCTCTCCGACTCCACTCTTCCCCAAGCCCGCCTCTGCGAAATTCGTTTTCATGGCGAAGGAATTAGTTACCCCCAGGACCTCTCCTTTCCGGTGAAAATCTTCTTTTTCCGGCATGGAAAAGAACGTCGCTTCTTCGTCGCCACTCTTCTCTCACCGTCAGTCTCCGTTGTCGGAGCGTTATCTTGGATTCTTTTCTCAATCCCCGCCGGAGAAGCTCGCCGGCGATGAACTCGATGAGCATGACGTTTCCTGGGGCGGCGACGAACTTTCTGATCATCGACGCTCTCCGAATCGCGTTCTTCATCAAGAAATGCCTTCTCAGAATGGAGTAGTCGGATTTCTGCGGCCGGAGAATTACGGCATCCTGGTTGCTCTGCCTGAAGATGATAAGAAACGGAGTTTTGGTCTGCACCGTCCACTCTTGCACAGGAATGCTTCAATTCCGACGATGATTCCGGCGATTACGAAGCCGCAGAGCGCGAACGAGTACAGTTGCTTATCCGTCCCGTCTGGAAAATCGGCTCCGGTCAACGTTCCTGTGATGCCGAAGGCGATTAGCTGCGATCAGCGGTGGAGAGCGGAGATCTTTCTGGAGGATGGTGAAGGTGACGAAGAGGAAGAGATGTTGCCGCCGCATGAGATGGTCGCGAGATCTTCGGCGAGGAAATCTCCGTTGACGACTTTTTCGGTTTTGGAAGGTGCTGGGAGGACTCTCAAAGGGAGAGATCTGCGGCAAGTGAGGAATGCGGTGTTTCGGAGAACAGGTTTCTTGGATTGAATGATTGAGGCATGAAACTTCTGCTTTCTTTTCTCTTCATTCCGTACTGCTGTTTCAAACTGAGAGTCCTATGCTTCTTGATTTTTGGATTAGACAGTTGAATCTTATTAGGAAAGTATGAGTAGATAAATGAGTTCTTGTCCTTTTTTAATGTTAGTTAATTCTGGATATAGATAAAGCTTTAACAAGAATTCGGAAATTTTGGTTAGAATGGGAGAATTGTCTGCTTTCATTCTTTGCGTAATTTTGATGTTTGATATGACTGGGAAAGAGGAATGGGAAGAGATTCAATGATTGTGTTTCAAACAATAGCCAATAGCCATGTGTATGTTGCTAAATCTGATTTGTCTTGTTTGAGAATTTCTGTCAATGTGGATGACTGTAACCGTGAAAAAGAGCAACTTTATTATACATTTTACCCATTGAGGTCTTAAGGCCTGTTACAGTGTTCATTCAACGAGGTCCCCAGAGGATGAACTGGCAATATTAATTCTTGAGGTGATTGACTGGGGGAGGGAGCGACTGCTCAAGTGCTAGATCATGTACAAATGCTATATGTGAAATGTCTAAATGGTTTCTTGATTTAGCATACTGTGATGGTTTGATGCAAGATGCGCATCTCTCAGTTCTGTTTGTGTATCCCTTTACCTCAATAGGGTTTTCTCTGTGGGCTCTGAAGTGCAAGGATTGCAATTCCTCTTATATATGTCCTAGCTAAGCATGCAAACATTTTCCTCTATGATCCTAAATACAGTGACAGACTTGTTTTGCTGCATTAGTAATACAATGGCTTCTATAACTAGCACGTACCTAGAACCAATCTCCTGAGGTTGCTCTTTAGAGATTGAACACCGGTCATGTAGAAAAGAACTTTTGACATTCATTTCGATTAGAGGATAGCCAAAGTTGATTCCAGAAAGAACCTTATTGTTATATTATTGTTGATTTCAGTTCTCTCTGTTTTGATTCAAATATTGCCTGTATCCAGAATACATGTCACATTCTGGTGTACAAATAATTTTCTAGCTTTCATCTTTATATAGACATCAAAATAGTATCTGGGGGTTGAATTGAAATGCTTTTGTCATGCAGAAATAATATTTTTTGAATGAGTGGCAAGACAAGAGATGATAGAATTAGAAATGAAAACCTCAAAATGAGGGAGGGTAGACTTAGAAGGTTTGGACATGTACAATGGAGACCCAAAACAGCAGCGGTTATGAGTGAGTTGATCCAAGTTGCAGTCTCTAAAAGGGCAAGGGTAAAACCTAAAAGCACATGGATAGAAGTGGTGGGAAAAGATTTATAAACTTTTAACTACACGAGGCCAGGACCCCTGATAAAGGAGTATGGAGGAACAAGATTCATGTAGCTGAACCCTAATCGGAATAAGGATTTGATGATGATGATCATTGCTGTATTTGCTGCCATGACAAATGCAAGGGTGGGAAGGATCCACTTTGTCTTTAAGAAATGATGGTTTATATGACATTGCTGTATTTGTTGCCATAACAAATGCAAGGGTGTCAAAGGATCCAAATAGAATGTTCTTGTGGGTCTAGCCATAATTGCTCAGTGATGCAGAAAACAAACAACTTCATGAGCCTCTGTGGACTTTAAGGCTGGCATAAAGCTTAGGTAGTAAACATTGCTATTCTCCAGAATGCGATGCCGACCACTGGCTTCAACATTGAGTTTATGGGTCTATGTTCCAATTCTCAGGATTATGATTTTCTGCTGGACAGCTGAGGCTCGACAAGATCCTAAAAGTCGATCATTTGATTCATGTGAGAGAGAGCCAACTGGGTTAATAATGTGTTGCAGGGTGGAATTTGGTAAACCACCTGTTAATAAATTTGCTGTGGAATCTAAACTGTGGATAGGTTTCAGATGTCTTTAGTTGCAGTATATGCCAGTTTCTTCAGCGAGCTAGTAGATAACTGGACTTTTTGCTTTTGGCCTGTGAGAGAAGCTGTTATGAACCTGCATCTAGTGGAAAGTTTTAACAGGAGGATTTGCAGAGGCAGAAGGGTCTGCTAAATTGAATTAAGGCTATTATACTGTTGCTGCACTTCCACAGCCATGCCGGGGTATCTACAGGATTCGCACAGCTATGTTCATATGCGTATAGATGGATTGGTGTTTTTAGTCAATGGATAATCTGCAACTGTTTTGGACACAAAAGCTTTAATCTGACACGTCTGGTTCATTACCAGAGACCATAAGATGTGTCTGATCGAGTCTCAAGTGCCAACTGAAAGTGTAATTGCTGGTGCTAAGACACGTTATCTTAACGTTTTTGCCTCTTTCTTGGGTCCATTGATTGTTGCTGGAGATTTATTGATTGCATTATTTGGATGGTCTTAGCAGTTGATACGCTACACCAAGGAGGCTTATGGAGGATCATGTCAGTTATTATATTTTGTTAATTAATGGATTCTGTTTATGTTTACTTATGTCTGGGTTTTACTATTGGCTTGCATCTATATGAAACTTGCGTGTATTTGTTTTCTTTTTTAGTGAAGAATTTTTTTATTTTTTATTTTTTACAAGAAAAGAAAGGGAAAGGAAACGGGTGAGACCTTAAGGTCTTAGAGACTCATAGGAGATTGATCTCGATAGGCAAGCAATGTCACAGAGCTGCATTTTTGCATTTACAGGCTTCTAAATTTACTTTGTGTTTGTTCATAGTATCAGCTCAGTGCTGTTTCCATGATGGAGGTAAATCTTTTGGCCATTTTCGTCGACTAAATGTGCTTTTAGACCTCTGTCAATTACCCACAGCAGTGTTGTGATGGACTTTTTTTCTGTCAAAATTGCCATCAATAGCAGCTGTTAGACGTTGCCGTAAGTACTACAGGTCACAATTGTGGCAGTGATTCGTATCTTGTTAGTTTCTCATTTGGCCTGGAGGTGTCGCCCTAATTGGATCTTGACCCAACACTTATTCCTTCAAGCCGTCATAAGTTGCACAACCTTTGTAACCACTGGCAGAGTTCCACTTTCAGACGGTTCAAGAAACAAGAAGTCTCTTAGTCTTATTTGCCAGTGTCTTGATTTGATATGCATATATTTGTAGTGAAGATGTAATATGAAGTTTCTTGGAAGCATTTAATGCGAAATTCTGTGTTGGCTTTGGGATTTTCTTCTTTTCCGCGTTTTTTTTTTCTCTGTTTTTATGGTCATTTGACTTAGATCAATAGTATGACCTTGTTTGTTGACTCAAGGACGATCCACCGTCAAATCTGGGACTTCGATTTCTTTCTCAGACAATTTGGTTTCAGCAAAAGCAAAGTCTAGCAGCCATCTTTTGAGAAATTTCCTCTTAGCGGATATTGCTGAAACTGTTCTTCTATCTCTCTGTGGCACACATTCTCTTCTGATTTCATCAAGTGTAATATGGGAACAATGATGCTATATAGCTGCTTGAAGCATAAGAACTAGTATATTGTAACAATTAATTGAACAAAAAGTGTATTTGAAGTTTGATAATGATTTGCTTGTAAGCGCATTCAAGTTTTGCAATTATATGTGAAGACTAATCATCAATTGCGTCAGTCAAAAAGCATTTCAATTGAGAAACCATACACGAATCATCCCCCCGCTGAGAACAGTAAGATGGTCCTAACTCCTTCAATGAGTGAACACTACGATGACCTCCAATTGTCTACAAAACGCTATGACGACCTCGAATTGTCTACAAACAAATTCCTGGAAGCGCCAATGATCTTGCGGACCACTGAGCCTCTAAATCTCCCGAACCTAAGAGAGAGATTTCGCTTTTAGCCTTGTGTTTTGCTGGCCATCTCTTTGGCCACTTGGTATGTATCCCTCTACCCATGTTGTATTCCTCTCCCTTTTTAGGGTTTACCTGGGATCCTAGCTCATTCAAACGAGAATCACCTCTCTCTCTCTCTCTCTCTCTCTCTCTCTCTCTCTCTCTCTCAAGGAACGAAAAAAGTTCAATGATGATGAGATTTGTTGTAAATTGATGCACATTGTGTGAAATGGATCGTTTCAAGGTTTGGAAGCTTTGGGTCAAAATTCAAGGTGCAACTGCATTATTCTTTTTGCAGGAGTTTACTATACAGGGTATACAGGCTTTTCCAAGGAAAATAAAAAGCAGGTAAATAGGCTTTAGAGAAGTACTCTCTGAATGTCATTTCTCATTGTTTGACAACCATGTTTCTATGTTGGGGATTTACAGTCCCCGCCCAAGATCAAGCAGACATGCAAAACACAAATTTTACGTGGTTTGGCCAAGATGCATACGTCCACGGGAAGAGCAATTTCACTATAACAATAGAACAAAAATTACAAGGGATATTACAGGCTATTTGCAAACGGGAATGAAGGGAATAGTGTGTTCTAAATCGATCTTCAACTCCTCCATATTTATAGGGTTTTCAAAGCTTAGGTTTTCAACAAAAATTGCACATTAGTCTTCGGTCGGTGATGATGATAGTGGCGGTGGCCGCCATAGTGGAATTCAACAGCTGCTTTTTTTTACATCGGCGATAGCACTGTGACAACTCGGATTTTCAAAACACTTTTTAAATACAAAATACATAGACATAACGAGCTCGTTTCTAATAAAAATCATTTAAAAGACTAAACAACAACAGGTGAATCTTTTCTTTGAAATTTACTTTGAAAAACTTTGAATGTCATTTTTCTTTTCTAAAAAACAAGGATTCTCGGTAAAATGGGCGCTTATTTCTACCGAAAATCCGGCAAAGTTTTCTCTGTTTTTCGGACATTTAACATTTAATGCATGTCATTGCGGAATACTTGATAAACATTCATCGACATTTTATAATATAAATGAAGACTCTGTCTCTTTTTCATACATCTAAAGAAATAAAATAAATTACGTTAAACAAAACACACCTAGAGCTTTCATAGCACAACCCAGTTACATAAGTCTTCCAAACTCCCTTAATTACATACAATGCAGTCTCTTTTTTATCGAATACTAAACGTCAATTCAAAAACTAATTCTTACATGTCCTTTTCCAAAGTTCCTGTTTGCACGCCTTGTCAGTAAAAAGCTCCCATTCTTTAGGAGTCCTCTTTTCTAAAATAACATCAACATACGAGACTTACTACTATTCTCTGTATCTGAGGCATTGCAAATCAAAGCAATGCCTCAATAAGTAATTGCTTGTGTAGGTGGAATAAGATGCAATTATATATAACAATTCATAATTTATCATATAAATCAATGGTTCATATTGCATCATGCAAAACTTCAAACATCCAGAATGCACAATACAGGAAAATCATTATCTAAACAAATCAATATCAACCTGAGCATCATGGCATACAAGGCATGAAAATGCATGGATATACATCCATCAAAATAAAATAAGACCCTATCCACAGAACAACATAATGCATGTCATGATCGAAGAATGCCGTGCACAATCAAACCCTATGAGTGCCTTGACTACACTCACGACGATGGTAATGAGCACTCATTCCAACCCTGGATCCCTCACGTGCAGCTTGCATCAGTCTATTTCCCGACAGAAGCTTGTCAACCAAAACTACTGGCTTGCCCTCAAATCAGTATAAGACCTAACTTACCCCGCTTCACCCTATACAATCCGACCATGACTCTCTCACTTGTAGCCCGCATTAATCTATTTCCTGACGGAAGCTTGTCAGCCCAAAATTACTGGCCCGCCCTCAAATCTATATAAGACCCAGCTTAACCTTCTTCACCTGATACAATCCAACCCTAGGTCCCTCACGTGCAACCCACATCAGTCTATTTTTTGACCGAACCCTGTCAGCCCAAAACTATTGACCCGCCCTCAAATCGGTACAAGACTCGGCTTATCTCGCTTCATCTAATGGTCTCAATCAAGATCCATGATAAGGTGTAATCTATCATATGTTAAAACATGGATAATCATGTAATCAAATGTCACGATGTCAAACATGAAGTATTAAACGCATTTCAATAAATCACAATAGCGCATGAAACACATGCCTCAAGAATTTTAAATAACAAATCATGAATAAACAATGAACTGAAGCATTATAATATAAAATATGTACTTCTACATGAGCAGTTTAAACATGATTCATTTTAACATGCACATTCATCTTATTTTTCACATAACTGAAAATACTTGTTTTAATACTTGAAATTCATATATAAATACATATGTATATAGCAAAAATCTTAGCAATCTTAATTTCACCTACCTCAATGGAGATTTTTAGGTTCTCTGAGACAAATAATCTGTTTAGTTTGCATACTGTGAAGCCTTGGCCGATGAGGGCGGGCCAAGAGGGCTGGCAGGCTTTTAGGCAAGGTGAAAGACTGAGAGTTAGTCCCACATCGCTAGGGGGAAAGTTACTGGGCTCTTGATAAGAGTGATGAGGACTTCCCTTGCAACGAGGCCTCCCGATGGGTGAAGCCCAAGAGGGGTGAGGGACCTAAGGGAACAAAACCTTGAGGGGTGAAGCCCGGAGTGGCGAGGGACCCAAAGAGGACAATATCATATCCGCTGTGCACTCTGATACACGGAACGAGGCCTTTTCCCTAGATAACTGGGGAAGAACAAAACTGTGCGGGGTGTATGGGCACTCCGGCACGGACAATATCGTTGCAGGGTGTGGGCCCTCGGGCTGTTACAAGTCCCGTGAGGGGTCCACAGTAACAATATTGTCCGCTTTGGGCCCACTGGGCCCGCACGGCTTTGTTTTCACCCCGGCTTCCCAGGGTAAAAGGCCTTGTTACTGTGAGGAGTGTTCCCACTCCTTATCACCCAGCCCAGCTCCCCTCTCCAGGCGGTATGGGACTAACTCTCAACCGTCGCCCCCCTCGGCCTTTGCCGCTTCGCTGCTTCGCCGCCCCCCTTGAGGTCACGGTGCCTCACAGTACCTCACGGTGCCTGAGCCGGCAAGGGCTAGATCTCTCCCCCTTAGGGGACACACGCCCTCGTGTGACCGAGGCACGCATGCGGTTAGCCACCCATCCCCACGAGGAGACTGGCTCTGATACCACTTGTAACAGCCCGAGGGCCCACACCCTGCAACGATATTGATTTATTTAACATTTTAATAAACCTATCTTAAAACTCCGGGTGTTAATTTTTCCTTTCTCAAAATGGCGTACATGTAATTTAAACACAAATAAATGATCCGCGTATAAATCAACGTCAAATAAATAGGCGCCTTTATTTTAAATCAAATAAACGTCCAAAAGACAGTAATAATATGGCCCAGGGTCTATCCATCATAACATCCCATATAAATGTCCAATATATGTCCAAAGATCTAAATCACATCCAAATATAAAGTATGCAGTCCATAATAAAATTCAAATGATAATCCACTCTAATGACTCACATTACTTTCTAAAACTATAGGAAACTAGTCTTCGGCTGACTCTCAAGGTTTATCAACCGCTTTTCCTTTCCCGGTGTCGCGCTCGAGATCTAAGGCATTGCAAAACAAAGCAATGCCTCAAGAAGTTATCGCTTGTGTAGGTACATAGACAATTAATGTAATAAATGCAAGAAATAATGAACAAAGATTGATGAAAAGTATAACATTTATGGAAATAGTGATATCATAATGCCATGTTCAAATAAATGCCAATTTATTCCAAATGGTAAAACATGAAGTTCACTGAGTTAAAACATGACATGAATCAATAACATGGAGCATACAACAAGAATAAGGGCACCCTAAGGTAATGGGTCCCACCACATCGCACTAACATCCATGATCAGGAGTACACATAGTCAACCTCTGAGTGTCGTCACACCCAGGCATACCATCTATCACCATGCTCATCATACATGCACACATAACAAAAATATGGGCCATCATCTTTGCAGTGGCAACCCTCCATGGGTATCAACCACCGCCGCTCCCCGTCGACACCATAACGGGAGACTTAACGTCTGTCCCCATGGAAAGGCTCAGACCGATAGTGTGGACTATCCATGTTACCAAACCCCTACCGAATGCCATCTATGGGCAGGTGTCTATCATATCACAAACTCATCACATCATAATCTCGGAAGGTGGGTGGACGGCCCTATCCCTCCTAGCATGACGCCCAGGCGAGAGCACCGTCATCAAATATAAAACACGGAAATCATATGTATATGCTAAAACTCAAGAGCACTTATAGCTTGAAATCCCCAAGACATGCCCCTCATCCTGGGGTTAGCCTATAAAAGGACCAGCTACTAAGCCTCTATACTCATTTCCATGTAAATCCATGCATTTTCTATATATATAATAAGAAATAAGTCTCTAAGTAAGCATAACAAATTAACATCATGCTTGTAAAAGCATTTGAAATAAGTTTATTCAGTAAAAGATTTCAATTTGGAATAACCATCCTGTACGCAATGTCGCATGAAATCCATGGTAAATAAAAATCGCAATTTAAAACACAATCACACATGATGCTATGTTTAAACATGGTTTAAAATCAAGTCAAAACATTAGTTGTCGTCACCTACCTCAGTGTGAGACCACTGGCTTGCTAATAACTCCCTTTAATTGATATATTCAAGTGCACCTGTACATGTCACATCACTATTTAAAAATTTTTCTAAATAAAAAGTGGTCATTTCTAAGTTTTTAAGTTAAAACTAGGTCCGCGTCGTCAATACGGTCACAACGCCTCTTCCGGATCGTGATTTGGACCTCTCTAGCTCCCAAAAATCAAGTTTTAGTGAAAACTACCCTCAAGGGGCCTGCCGGACCACCATAAGGTGGTTTAAACCGGCGGCGCCTCTTTTCCGCCGGTTTACACAGGCGTACTCTGGCGCACAAAGACGCACGGCGTCGCAGACGCCGCACGGGACGCGCGCCGTGCTTCTTCGGCACCGTGACGCACGCGCGTCACGTCACGGTCGCCAGGACGCGCCGCGTCCCGGTCCCACCGCACCTGCCAACTGCAGGGCGTCCGCGCGCGCGGGCCGCCGCGCACGCGTGCGACGCCGACGTCATCCGACGTCGTCCCTGGTGCGTCCCGCTGCGTCATGGCGTCGGCCGCTGTGGCGCCGACGCCGTTGACGACACGGAGAAGACGACCGGATTCCGGTCCGCCTCGGCGAGCTACTGAGCCCGTTTTGCGTGATTTTTGCACCATTTTCTTCAGAATTCTCTCTAGAATCCATTTATGCCCTCCTTTTGCACTAATTTTCCCAAAAACCATGGTTTTTAAACGATTTTTCCCAAGTTCCTAAAAACCTCTCTAGTAATCGGTTTTTGAGTTTTCTGCAATTCCACCGTTGGATCACTCCCAAATTTAAAGGGTATGCTCTTGGGTCTCTTGTGCACTAGTTGGACGGTGAGATTTTCAAACGGACAAGGTTTGATGCATGAAATCACACTCCAACAGTAGCGTGCACAAAGTTCCTAAAAATCTGATTTTTTCCAAAATTTTTAAACGTTTTCCTAATTAATTTCCTAATTAATAAATACGAGTAAAAACATAGGTTTTGAGGCTTACCTTGCACCTGGCCGGAGTTGCTCGTGTTGCCGGGGCTCCACTCGCCGGAAAATTCAAGTTTTTTTCAGATCTAGGGTTTTGCGTATCATTCATGGAAAACGCTCAAAGTGGAGCGTTTTGGCTCCTAGAGGAGCATAGATATAGGGTTTTAGAGTCTTGGGGAAGAGAAACTCTTCCCCACACGTCTCTTCCCACGTCTCTCCGGCGATTTCGCCGGACTGGTAGAGACGTGTGTAGACAGGGGTGCCGTTATCAATTTGGACCCCTGTGTAACACGTTCGTCAAAAGACCATTTTGCCCTTACAACTTTGACGGCTCATAACTCCCTCGTTTGAGCTCCGTTTTTCGCGTTCTTGGTGGCGTTGGATTCGTATCGACGAACACTTTCTAATTATTATGTTTTTAGGAAATAATTTCATCTATAAATTTTTATTTTAATTTATTTAATAATTTCCTATTTTTATCTTTAAAATTAAGGATATTACATTCTTCCCTCCTTATAAAAATTTCGTCCTCGAAATTTAGCTACATACCTCTATGTAAATAACTCTGGATGTATCTTTCGCATCTCCTCCTCAGTCTCCCAGGTAGCCTCCTGTAGTGAATGATGCTGCCAAAGGACTTTGACCAAGGCAATGGTCTTATTCCTTAACTCCTTGACTCTTGTATCTAAGACGCGCACTGGTCTCTCCTCAAATGTCATGTCAGCCTGTAGCTCTCCGGGATCTGCTCCAATACATGTGAGGGATCCGCACGTATTTCCTCGGCATAGACACGTGAAAGACGTCATGCACATTTCTTGTTGTGGTGGTAAGGCCGTTGGTATGCCACTGACCCAACTCGTCGTAAGATCTCGAAAGGTCCAATATACCTGGGACTAAGCTTTCCTTTATTTCCAAACCTCAACACCCCTTTCATAGGAGAAACTTTCAAGAATACATGCTCGCCCTCAAAGAACTCTAAGTCCTTTCGCCTCTTGTCTGCATAACTTTTCTGTCGACTGTGAGCTGTCAGTAACCTCTTCCGAATGAGTTGAACTTTCTCTGCACATTCTTCCACTAACTCAGATTTCACCACGCGTCTTTCTCCTACGTCACTCCAACATAAAGGTGACCGACAAGGTCCGCCATAAAGTGCCTCATATGGAGCCATCCCAATACTAGCGTGATGACTATTATTATAAGCAAATTCCACCAAAGGTAAATGATCTTCCCAGCTACCCTTCCAATCCATAACACAGGCTCGTAGCATATCCTCAATAGTCTGGATGGTCCTCTCGCTTTGTCCATCCGTACGAGGATGGAATGTCGTGCTAAATTTCAGCCTCGACCCTAATGCCTCTTGCACGCTCTTCAAAGATTTTGAGGTAAATCGCGTATCTCGATCCGATATAATTGTCAAGGGAACGCCATGTAGACTGACGATCTCCTTAACATATAATTTCGCTAAGCTATCCACGGTCTGATTTTGTCTGATGGGAAGGAAATGAGCAGACTTGGTCAACCTGTCCACAACGACCCATATCATGTCGTGGCCGCTAGCGGTCCTCGGAAGACCTAGAACGAAGTCCATGGTAATATGGTCCCACTTCCACTCGGAAGGTCCGGTGTACGAAGTAGTCCTGATGGACGCCGATGCTCAGCCTTGACTCCGCCGACAGTCAAACATCGTGCAACGCACTCTCCAACATCCTTTTTCATACCATTCCACCAGAAATGCCTCTTGAGATCCTGATACATCTTCGTACCCCCAGGATGAATTGTATAAGGGGATTGGTGTGCTTCTTGAAGTAACTCGCACTTTAATTCGTCATCTGCTGGTACTACCAACCTTCCTTTAAATCTAACTCCTCCATCTGGTCCCCTCGAAAAATCTGTCTTATCTGTCAGATCCTGTGTTTCCTTGTCTTTGCCCTGTGCCTCTAAGATCCTGTCAAAGAACTTAGACCGAGTCGTCAAATTGGCAATCATCACACCCGCCTTCCTGCTCAGGGCATCTGCAACGACATTAGCCTTCCCAGGATGGTACTATATGGTGAAGTCGAAGTTCTTGAGATACTCCATCCATCTGCGCTGCCTCATATTCAATTCACTCTGAGTAAAGAAGTACTTGAGGCTCTTATGATCAGTGAATACCTCAAATCTCTCACCATAAAGATAATGTCTCCAGGACTTCAACGCAAATACCACGGCTGCTAATTCCAGGTCATGTGTTGGGTAATTTACCTCATGTGTCTTCAGCTGTCTAGACGCATAGGCAATTACCTTCCCAAGTTGCATCAACACTGCTCCTAATCCCTTGCCGGAGGCGTCGCAATAAACTACATAACCGCCTGCACCAGATGGTAAGGTCAATACCGGAGCAGTAGTAAGTCTCCTCTTGAGCTCTTGGAAGCTCTCCTCGCAAGCCTCGGTCCATTCAAATTGAGTGTCTTTCCTAATCAGGGTGGTCAATGGTAATGCGATCTTAGAGAATCCCTCTATAAATCGACGATAATACCCTGCCAAACCGAGAAAACTGCGTATCTCAGTCACTGTCTTGGGCCTCTCCCAGTGTAGTACTGCCTCTACCTTTGTTGAATCCACAGCCACTCCATCTTTAGATATGACGTGGCCTAAGAAATGCACCTGGTCTAGCCAAAAATCACACTTACTGAACTTGGCATACAACTGATGTCGACGAAGTGTGTCTAATACCGTGAAGATGCTCTCTATGTGTCTCATGACTAGGCGAATAAATCAAGATGTCATCCACAAATACAATCACGAACTTATCCAAATAAGCTCGAAAAACACGGTTCATTAGATCCATGAACACTGCAGTGCGTTCGTCAATCCAAACGGCATCACTAGGAACTCATAATGACCATAACGACTCCTAAAGGCAGTCTTCGAGATATCCTCTTCTCTAACCCTCAGCTGATGATACCCTGACCTCAGATCTATCTTGGAGAACACTTGTGCCGATTGGAGCTGATCAAATAAATCATCTATGCGTGGCAAAGGGTATCGGTTCTTTATAGTAACACCATTCAACAACCGATAATCAATGCATAGTCTCAGTGATCCATCCTTTTTCTTCACGAAAAGGACTGGGGCTCCCCATGGTGATCCACTCGGCCTGATGAAGCCCTTATCCAGTAACTCTTGCAATTGTACACGAAGTTCTCTCAACTGAGCCATCCTATATGGTGCCTTAGAGATAGGCGATGTACCCAGCACCAAGTCAATGGTGAAGTCAATCTCCCTACTTGGCGGCAATCCTGGTAATTCCTCAGGAAATACATCAGCAAAATCATGAACAACATCAATCTTGTCAAGCTGTGGCTGCTCCTTTTCCTCAACAGTCACATATGCGAGGAATGCGTTACACCCTCGTGCATAAAATCGTGCCGCCTTCATAGCAGAAATGATGCATGTACCTGCCTGATCTTTCCTACCCTAGAACACTATTTCTGGTTGCCCAGGTATAAGAAAAGTGACTCGCTTCTTTCGGCAGTCTACCATAGCCCAATAGTTGGCTAACCAATCCATCCCAAGAATAACATCATAGTCTACCATGTCTAGTAAGATGAAGTCTGTGTCCATACTCACGCCTGATATCTCTACAGGTATATCTCTAATATATTCTGTAGTCTCTATTGTCTCTCCCATAGGTGTCATAATATCTAATCCAAATGCTAGTTTGTGTACACATACATCAAGGCAAGATGCAAAAATACATGATATAAAAGAATGTGTAGACCCTGTGTCAAAAAGAACTTTGGCATGTCTATCCGAGACTAGAAGAGTACCTTCTACGACCTGGGGTGATGCCTGTGCCTGTCCTGATGAGATGGCAAATACTCGTCCCTGGCTACGTGGCGCGTTAGTTGCCTCTGCACCCATCTCTCCGCCTTCGCCCTTAGGGCAGTCCCAATGAAATGGCCAACGTCTCCACGGTTGAAACACCGTATGGCTGTCTCGGTAAGGTGTATAGGGCTGTCTCGTGGTTGGGGCTGCCTCCGCCGTGGCCTGGTCGGTCGAATCTATTACACCTCGCCCAGGTGCCAACCCTTGCACCTATCACATCTCTTCCTCTCGCCGTCTCTCTTAAATTTGGCCTCGTGGTGGATGACCCGATGCCCCATGTGTCCGCATAGCACCAAATGGCCGCTTGCCCTTAAAGGGCTGGAACGCACTCCCTCTATTCCCGAGAGAGTTCTTCTCATGCATGGACGCCATATCGCGAGCATCTCGCACGTAAGTGGGTCGAGAAGAAATCACGCGATCTCTCGCCCAAGGAGTCAACCCATCCACAACTGTCGGTTGCCTCCGTGTCCGAGGCCGCGCGTGAGGTGCAAATCTCCTCGATCGTGTAAATCGGTTCGTGCACCGCTGAACCGTCATATCTCTCTCGCTCCAGGGTGGCAAACTCCTTCTTCATGGACCGCAATGCATGAGGTGGAAAATACCGAGTGTCAAAAGCCCGTTTAAAGGCTGCCCATGTCATCGTCTCGGTCGGATCCGGTCGGGTGAGTGTGAAAGTCCGCCACCGTAAGCCGCCTCACCTTTCAGCAGGTAGGAGGCTACTCTAACTTGATCATCTGGTGAGATCTTCATAGCGTCGAATGTCCTTTCCGCCTCAAATAACCATCGCTCGGCCTCCTCTGTGTTACCATCGCCATAAAAGGGTTTCACCATCTTTTGAAACCTTTCCAATAATTTGTCAGTCTTCTTAGAGTCACTCGTAGCATCGCCCTCCGTGGCTCTGAGTACCGATGGTTCTGTATTGGTTGTGAGGACCGAATCGACGAAACCATGGGTGCCACTTTAGGTGGTGGAATAGGGCTAGTGGTTAGGCTGCGTCAACGGTGTCCTAACCTCGTCTTGTATAAGTCGTACGAGTCTTGACATTAACCGATTCAATAACTCGGCATCTCGATCCCCTTGATCAGAGGACTCAGCAGGTGGAGCCACGGGTGTAGCAGGGGTAGACCTTGTCCTTCTCCGAGGAGCCATCTGTCAAAATTTTACATGTCACTAAGTGTAAGTTCCTCTCTCATCGTTTCTCTCTCTACCCCTGCTACACCCGTGGCTCCACCTGCTGAGTCCTCTGATCAAGGGGATCGAGATGCCGAGTTATTGAATCGGTTAATGTCAGGACTCGTACGACTTATACAGCAGCAGGTTAGGACAGCTGTTGACGCAGCTAACCCTAGCCCTATTCCACCACCTAAAGTGGCACCCATGGTTTCGTCAGTTCAGTCCTCACAACCAATACAGGAACCATCAGTACCTAGAGCCACGGAGGGCGATGCTACGAGTGACTCTAAGAAGACTGACAAATTATTGGAAAGGTTTCAAAAGATGGTGAAACCCTTTTATGGCGATGGTAACACAGAGGAGGCCGAGCGATGGTTATTTGAGGCGGAAAGGACATTCGACGCTATGAAGATCTCACCAGATGATCAAGTTAGAGTAGCCTCCTACCGCCGAAAGGTGAGGCCGGCTTCTGGTGGCAGACTTTCACACTCACCCGACCAGATCCGACTGAGACGATGACATGGGCAGCCTTTAAATAGGCTTTTGACACTCAGTATTTTCCACCCCATGCATTGCAGCCCATGAAGAAGGAGTTTGCCGCCCTCGGGAGCAGAGAGATATGACGGCTCAAGAAGCACTGAACCGATTTACACGACTGAGGAGATTTGCACCTCACGCACTGGCCTCAGACACAGAGGCAACTGACAGATTTGTGGATGGGTTGACTCCTTGGCTGAGAGATCGCGTGATTTCTTCTCGACCCACTTACGTGCGAGATGCCGCCGATATGGCGTCCATGCATGAGAAGAACTCTCTCGGGAATAGAGGGAGTGCGTTCCCGGCCCTTTAAGGGCAAGCGGCCATTTGGTGCTATGCACACATGGGGCATCAGGTCATCCACCACAGGCCAAATTTAAGAGAGACGCTGAGAGGAAGAGATGTGATAGGTGCAAGGGTTGGCACCCTGGGCGAGGGTGTAATAGATTCGACCGACCACAAGCCAGCCAGAGGCAGCCCCAACCACGAGACAGCCCTATACACCTTACCAGAGACAGCCATACCGGTGTTTCAACTGTGGAGACGTTGGCCATTTCATTAAGGACTGCCCTAAGGGGCAGAGGCAGACAGAGATGGGTGCAGAGGCAACTAACGCGCCACGTAGCCAGGGACGAGTATTTGCCATCTCATCAGACAGTGCACTGCATCACCCTGTGTCGTAGAAGGTACTCTTCTAGTCTCGTATAGACATGCCAAAGTTCTTTTGACACAGGGTCTACACATTCTTTTATATCATGTATTTTTGCATCTTGCCTTGATGTATGTGTACACAAACTAGCATTTGGATTAGATATTATGACACCTGTGGGGGAGACAAGAGAGACTACGTAATATATTAGAGATATACTGTAGAGATATCAGCGTGAGTATGGACACAGACTTCATCTTACTAGACATGGTAGACTATGATGTTATTCTTGGGATGGATTGGTTAGCCAACTATTGGGCTATGGTAGACTGCCGAAAGAAGCGAGTCACATTTCTTATACCTGGGCAACCGTAAATAGTGTTCTAGGGTAGGAAAGATCGTGCAGTGTACATGCATCATTTCTGCTATGAAGGCGGCACGATTTTATGCACGAGGGTGTAACGCATTCCTCGCATATGTGACTGTTGAGGAAAAGGAGCAGCCACAGCTTGACAAGATTGATGTTGTTCATGATTTTGCTGATGTATTTCCTGAGGAATTACCAGGATTGCCACCAAGTAGGGAGATTGACTTCACCATTGACTTGGTGCCGGGTACATCGCCTATCTCTAAGGCACCATATAGGATGGCTCCAGCAGAGTTGAGAGAACTTCAGGTACAATTGCAAGAGTTACTGGATAAGGGCTTCATCAGGCCGAGTGGATCACCATGGGGAGCCCCAGTCCTTTTCGTGAAGAAAAAGGATGGATCACTGAGACTATGCATTGATTATCGGTTGTTGAATGGTGTTACTATAAAGAACCGATACCCTTTGCCACGCATAGATGATTTATTTGATCAGCTCCAATCGGCACAAGTGTTCTCCAAGATAGATCTGAGGTCAGGGTATCATCAGCTGAGGGTTAGAGAAGAGGATATCTCGAAGACTGCCTTTAGGAGTCGTTATGGTCATTATGAGTTCCTAGTGATGCCGTTTGGATTGACGAACGCACCTGCAGTGTTCATGGATCTAATGAACCGTGTTTTTCGAGCTTATTTGGATAAGTTCGTGATTGTATTTGTGGATGACATCTTGATTTATTCGCCTAGTCATGAGACACATAGAGAGCATCTCCACACGGTATTAGACACACTTCGTCGACATCAGTTGTATGCCAAGTTCAGTAAGTGTGATTTTTGGCTAGACCAGGTGCATTTCTTAGGCCACGTCATATCTAAAGATGGAGTGGCCGTGGATTCAACAAAGGTAGAGCGGTACTACACCGGGAGAGGCCCAAGACAAGGATCGAGATACGCAGCTTTCTCGGTTTGAAGGTGGTATTATCGTCGATTTATAGAGGGATTCTCTAAGATCGCATTACCATTGACCACCCTGATTAGGAAAGACACTCAATTTGAATGGACCGAGGCTTGCGAGGAGAGCTTCCAAGAGCTCAAGAGGAGACTTACTACTGCTCCGGTATTGACCTTACCATCCGGTGCGGCGGTTATGTAGTTTATTGCGACGCCCGGCAAGCAAGGGATTAGGAGCGATGTTGATGCAACTTGGGAAGGTAATTGCCTATGCGTCTCCTGAAGACACATGAGGTAAATTACCCAACACATGACCCGGAATTAGCAGCCGTGGTATTTGCGTTGAAGTCCCGGGAGACATTATCTTTATGGTGAGAGATTTGAGGTATTCATCGATCATAAGAGCCTCAAGTACTTCTTTACTCAGAGTGAATTGAATATGAGGCAGCGCAGATGGATGGAGTATCTCAAGAACTTCGACTTCACCATACGGCACCATCCCGGGGAAGGCTAATGTCGTTGCGGATGCCCCGAGCGGAAGGCGGGTGTGATGATTGCCAATTTGACGACTCGGTCTAAGTTCTTTGACAGATCTTAGAGGCACAGGCAAAGACAAGGAAACACAGGATCTGACAGATAAGACAGATTTTTCGAGGGGACCAGATGGAGGAGTTAGATTTAAAGGAAGGTTGGTAGTACCAGCAGATGACGAATTAAAGTGCGAGTTACTTCAAGAAGCACACCAATCCCCTTATACAATTCATCCTGGGGGTACGAAGATGTATCAGATCTCAAGAGGCATTTACGGTGGAATGGTATGAAAAAGGATGTTGGAGAGTGCGTTGCACGATGTTTGACTGTCGGCAGGTCAAGGGGCGAGCATCGGCGTCCATCGGGACTACTTGAGACCTTGGGACCTTCCAGAGTGGAAGTGGGACCATATTACCATGGACTTCGTTCTAGGTCTTCCGAGGACCGCTAGCGGCCACGACATGATATGGGTCGTTGTGGACGGGTTGTCCAAGTCCGCCATTTCCTTCCCATCGACAAAATCGACCGTGGATAGCTTAGCGAAATTATATGTTAAGGAGATCGTCGGTCTACATGGCGTTCCCTTGACAATTATATCGGATCGAGATACGCGATTGACCTCAAAATACCGGGAAGAGCGTGCAAGAGGCATTGTGGTCGAGATCGAAATTTAGCATGACATTCCATCCTCAGACAGACGGACAGAGCGAGAGGACCATCCAGACTATTGAGGATATGCTACGAGCCTGTGTTATGGATTGGAAGGGTAGCTGGGAAGATCATTTACCTTTGGTGGAATTTGCTTATAATAATAGTCATCACGCTAGTATTGGGATGGCTCCATATGAGGCACTTTATGGCAGACCTTGTCGGTCACCTTTATGTTGGAGTGACGTAGGAGAAAGACGCGTGGTGAAATATGAGTTAGTGGAAGAATGTGCAGAGAAAGTTCAACTCATTCGGAAGAGGTTGCGACTCACGGTCGGCAGAAAAAGTTATGCGACAAGAGGCGAAAGGACTTAGAGTTCTTTGAGGGCGAGCATGTATTCTTGAAAGTTTCTCCTATGAAAGGGGTGTTGAGGTTTGGAAATAAAGGAAAGCTTAGTCCCGGTATATTGGACCTTTCGATATCTTACGACGAGTTGGGTCGGTGGCATACCGCCTAGCCTTACCACCACAAATGAAGAATGTGCATGACGTCTTTCACGTGTCTATGTCGAGGAAATACGTGCGATCCCTCACATGTATTGGAGCAGATCTCAGAGAGCTACAGTCGACATGACATTTGAGGAGAGACCAAGTGCGCGTCTTAGATACAAGAGTCAAGGAGTTAAGGAATAAGACCATTGCCTTGGTCAAAGTCCTTTGGCAGCATCATTCACTACAGGAGGCTACCTGGGAGGCGAGGAGGAGATGCGAAAGATACATCCAGAGTTATTTACATAGAGGTATGTAGCTAAATTTCGAGGACGAAATTTTTATAAGGAGGGAAGAATGTAATATCCTTAATTTTAAAGATAAAAATAGGAAATTATTAAATAAATTAAAATAAAAATTTATGGATGAAATTATTTCCTAAAAACATAATAATTAGAAAGTGCTCGTCGATACGAATCCAACGCCACCAAGAACGCGAAAAACGGAGCTCAAACGAGGGAGTTATGAGCCGTCAAAGTTGTAAGGGCAAAATGGTCTTTTGACAGAAACGTGTTACACAGGGGTCCAAATTGATAACGGCACCCCTGTCTACACACGTCTCTACCAGTCCGGCGAAATCGCCGGAGAGACGTGGGAAGAGACGTGTGGGGAAGAGTTTCTCTTCCCCAAGACTCTAAAACCCTATATCTATGCTCCTCTAGGAGCCAAAACGCTCCACTTTGAGCGTTTTCCATGAATGATACGCAAAACCCTAGATCTGAAAAAAACTTGAATTTTCCGGCGAGTGGAGCCCCGGCAACACGAGCAACTCCGGCCAGGTGCAAGGTAAGCCTCAAAACCTATGTTTTTCTGTATTTATTAATTAGGAAATTAATTAGGAAAACGTTTAAAAATTTTGGAAAAAAATCAGATTTTTAGGAACTTTGTGCACGCTACTGTTGGAGTGTGATTTCATGCATCAAACCTTGTCCGTTTGAAAATCTCACCGTCCAACTAGTGCACAAGAGACCCAAGAGCATACCCTTTAAATTTGGGAGTGATCCAACGGTGGAATTGCCCAGAAAACTCAAAAACCAGTACCTAGAGAGGTTTTTAGGAACTTGGGAAAAATCGTTTAAAAACCATGGTTTTTGGGAAAATTAGTGCAAAAGGAGGGCATAAATGGATTCTAGAGAGAATTCTGAAGAAAATGGTGCAAAAATCACGCAAAACGGAGCTCTGTAGTTCGCCGAGGCGACCGGAATCCGGCCGTCTTCTCCGGCGTCGTCAGCCGCGTCGGCGCCTCTGGCGGCCGACGCCATGACGCACGCTGGGACGCACCAGGGACGACGTCGGATGACGTCGGCGGCCACACGCGTGCGCGGCGGGCGCGCGCGCGCGACGCCCCGCTGGCGTGTGCGGTGGGACCGGGACGCGGCGCGTCCTGGCGACCGTGACGTGACGCGCGTGCGTCACGGTGCCGAAGAAGCACGGCGCGCGTCCCGTGCGGCGTCTGCGACGCCGTGCGTCTTTGTGCGCCAGAGTACGCCGGTGTAAACCGGCGAAAAAGAGGCGCCGCCGGTTTAAACCACCTTATGGTGGTCCGGCAGGCCCCATTTGAGGGTAGTTTTCACTAAAACTTGATTTTTGGGAGCTAGAGAGGTCCAAATCACGATCCGGAAGAGGCGTTGTGACCGTATTAACGACGCGGACCTAGTTTTAACTTAAAAACTTAGAAATGACCACTTTTTATTTAGAAAAATTTTAAAATAGTGATGTGACATGTACAGGTGCACTTGAATATATCAATTAAAGGGAGTTATTAGCAAGCCAGTGGTCTCACACTGAGGTAGGTGACGACAACTAATGTTTTGACTTGATTTTAAACCATGTTTAAACATAGCATCATGTGTGATTGTGTTTTAAATTGCGATTTTTATTTACCATGGATTTCATGCGACATTGCGTACAGGATGGTTATTCCAAATTGAAATCTTTTACTGAATAAACTTATTTCAAATGCTTTTACAAGCATGATGTTAATTTGTTATGCTTACTTAGAGACTTATTTCTTATTATATATATAGAAAATGCATGGATTTACATGGAAATGAGTATAGAGGCTTAGTAAACTGGTCCTTTTATAGGCTAACCCTAGGATGAGGGGCATGTCTTGGGGATTTCAAGCTATAAGTGCTCTTGAGTTTTAGCATATACATATGATTTTCGTGTTTTATATTTGATGACGGGTGCTCTCGCCCTAAGGCCATGCTGGAGGGATAGGGCCGGCCACCCACCTTCCGAGATTATGATGTGATGAGTTTGTGATATGATAGACACCTGCCCATAGATGGCATTCGGTAGGGGTTTGGTAACATGGATAGTCCACACTATCGGTCTGAGCCTTTCCATGGGGACAGACGTTAAGTCTCCCGTTATGGTGTCGACGGGGAGCGGCGGTGGTTGATACCCATGGAGGGTTGCCACTGCAGCATGATCGCCCATATTTTTGTTATGTGTGCATGTATGATGAGCATGGTGATAGATGGTATGCTTGGGTGTGACGACACTCAGAGGTTGACTATGTGTACTCCTGATCAGGGATGTTAGTGCGATGTGGTGGGACCCATTACCTTAGGGTGCCCTTATTCTTGTTGTATGCTCCATGTTATTGATTCATGTCATGTTTTAACTCAGTGAACTTCATGTTTTACCATTTGGAATAAATTGGCATTTATTTGAACATGGCATTATGATATCACTATTTCCATAAATGTTATACTTTTCATCAATGCTGTTCATTATTTCTTGCATTTATTACATTAATTGTCTATGTACCTACACAAGCGATAGCTTGCTGAGGCATTGCTTTGTTTTGCAATGCCTTAGATCTCGAGCGCGACACCAGGAAAGGAAAAGCGGTTGATAAACCTTGAGAGCTGCTGAAGACTAGTTTCCCTATAGTTTTAGAAAGTAATGTGAGTCATTAGAGTGGATTATCATTTGAATTTTATTATGGACTGCATACTTTATATTTGGATGTGATTTAGATCTTTGGATATATATTGGACATTTATATGGGATGTTATGATGGATAGACCCTGGGCCATATTATTATTGTCTTTTGGATGTTTATTTGATTTAAAATAAAGGCGCCTATTTATTTGACGTTGATTTATACGCGGATCATTTATTTATGTTTAAATTACGTGTACGTCATTTTGAGAAAGGAAAAATTAACACCCGGAGTTTTAAGATAGGTTTAGTAAAATGTTAAATAAATCTTTTCTCATGGGATCCCAAATGCTCTTACTTAAAATGTCATTATAAAAAAAAAAAATTGTCTTAAAAATCCGGGGTGTTACACATACGCGCTCCCAATCAGTCACACCTTTGTAACAATACAAACACATATCCAGTTATACAATTCCAAGACTTCTCCTAGCTTCCCAAGCACTATTTGGCACAAGGCAACGTGACAATGCTTATTATTGTACTAAAGGTTTTTCATTAACTATTGGTTGATAGCTAATTTAATGACAAACTGTTATGGGATTTTCAATCCACGTCATTGGCCCTAGATTGGTTATCCATTACTCTTCTTAAGTGACTGCAAGTCACTTTCACTGTTTAGTGGTCTTAACCTTGATTCCTATCCAGATCAACTCTTAAACAAGGCAAGGTGCCCATATCAAGTACAACCCCCTTGTTTAAGGCAAATTTTGTTTTGTTTTGTTTTTTTTTTCTTGGGTTGTTGCATTCTTTCCCCCTTATAGGAATTTCGTCCTCGAAATTCTTTGTATGTTATTCTTCAATCAATTCTAAAACTTTTCAATATAACAAGATCTACAAATCATACTAAAATTTTTCCAAGTCAATGCAAATAACCATCCCATGTCGCATCATCCTCTCATATAGCAACTCAAGTATATTCATATATTACCAATGTATATGTCAAACCATTCTAGATTCAAATAGCTCATAATATGGTTAGAATGCGTCATAACCACATATACACGATTAGTATAAACCATATTCTCATCCAAGAGCTAGTATAAGTAAATCACTATATTAGTACAATTAGAGCATCTCAGCTCATACATATGCAATTCCATGCCAAGCCCATACTAGAGCACATTAGCTCACTAATAGGCAAAAGTATGCCAATCAATAGCAAAGCATATCAGCTCACCAACAGGTAACCTATGCTAAACAAAATCAGAGCATACTAGCTCACTAACAAGCAATCATATGTCATCAAGGTCAGAGCGCATCAGCTCACTAATAGGCAATCACTTGCCAATCAAAATCCAGTGAACAACACAATCATACTGTGAGCACCTAGAAGCTCGCCACCTAGAAGCTTGCTATGCCTCTCGCACTCGCCCTCATCGGTTGCCCTCTTAGGCTACCCTCATTGACTACTCACAAGTATAAGTCATAAATCAAATGTAGATTACACATAAGAAAATAATCTTGCAAAAACACACATCTCTGCCATACCTCTCATCTGGTGAGAATTTAGGCTCGTATATATAATATAAAAATAGTATTCATGTCACTACATTCTTGGAGAACTCAAAATCCAGTGATAACAGTACATTAGACTAAGGAGACTATCAACCTTAGTCATCATTTTGGGCTAATCTGAGTCCATCGCAATCTCAATAAAATGCCTCTCTATCAATAGAGATATTACGGTCAAGAAAGTTACCCTCTTTGACCATAATTCATACTCACATACATTTACTACAAAAATGAGTCTTTCATATACTTAATAAAATGCACAAGGGTTTCTTGTGCCCTTCCATGTCATGGAATATACAAAACATACTCATTTCAGTAACCTTTAGAAATTTAGCCCATCATATCCATACATACTGTTAGTATACTAATTTCATCAATTGGTATTATCCTGAACTTGTAATAATCATAACAAGTTCTAAAAATTGTCTTAAAGACATCTTATTCTCAATTATCAAATCAATATCCCCAAATACCATGCACATCCTAAGCTAATCATACAAACCATCAATACTCGATAGAGAATATCAATTCTCCCCTATGATACTATCAAACAATCAATAATCTATGCATGTCAATAAGGATCTATCTTTCTTCTCATAAAGAGGATTAATGCACCCAATGAAGCCCCACCAGGTCTGATAAACCCTTGTCAAA
Organism: Warburgia ugandensis; assembly: GCA_035236585.1. Taxonomy (NCBI): domain Eukaryota; kingdom Viridiplantae; phylum Streptophyta; class Magnoliopsida; order Canellales; family Canellaceae; genus Warburgia; species Warburgia ugandensis. The sequence continues at coordinate 2,487,630 of CP141126.1, forward strand.
TAACTACTACAACTGGAATCCTTCCAACTCAACTAGGGTCATCCCATATGGCACTTTAGAAAGAGACACTATGTCTGATGCCAAATCGATATCAATATGAAAAAAAATAATCAATCCCTCGTGTGTAAAATCCTGAAACCTCTTCAGGAAATATTATGAACCCTCGCACACCACATGTGTGCTCAATCTGTGGCTGCTCTTTATCATCCCATGTCACACTCACAAGGAGGCCTAGGTACCCCCGTAGATGGGAGACGGCTTAGGGACAGAGAGTTAGTCCCACATCGTTAAGGGAAAAGTTGTTGGGCTATTGATAAGAGTGGTGTGTGACTCTCCTTACAACAAGGCCTCTTGAGGAAAGTTCTCCATTTGGAACAAAACCTTGAGGGGTGAATCGTTGCCGTGAAGGCTGAGGTACCGTTTAGCGATGAAGGTTGAGGAATGTATCAAGAGGTACCCAAAGAGAACAATATTGTATTTGCTTCGCACTCTGCCCACAGAACAAAGCCTTTTCCTCGGCAAACCGGGGAAGAACAAAATCGTGAGGGGGCTGGTTGTATGGGAGGCCAATTTTCCAAAGCGAACAATATTGTTGTATGTTGGAGCCACCGGGCTATTATATATGGTATCAGAGCCAACCCCTAACCCGATGTGTGGGTGGTTGCATGCGGGCGCCTGGTTTCATGGTTAACACACGGGGATGCATGTTCCTTGAGGGAAGATGTGAAGGCCTATATACCCTGCAGATAGGAGACGGCTCAGGGACAGAGAGTTAGTCCCACATCTCTAAGGAAAAAGTTGCTGAGCTATTGATAAGAGTGGTGTGTCACACTCCTTACAACAAGACCTCCTAAGGAGAGTTCTCCATATAGAACAAAACCTTGAGGGGTGAACCATTACCGTGAAGGTTGAGGTACCGTTTAGCGGTGAAGGTTGAGGGACGGATCAGGAGGTACCCAAAGAGGACAATATTATATCCGTTGCGCACTCTGCCCACTGAACAAGGCCATTTCCTCAGGAAGCCGGGGAAGAACAAAACCGTGAGGGGACTAGTTGTATGGTGGCCAGTTTCTTAGAGCAGACAATATTGTTGTATGTGGGAGCCACCGGGCTGTTACATGTGCCCACCACAGTTGACGTCAGTGGCTACTAGAGTTGAAAGGTAGCGACCATCAAATGGGATTGAACTAACAAATCTCCCCCTCGATGCCCATTAACTGAAGGAGGTTTCTTCACGCATGGACTTCTAGCAGAAGCCCATCTCGGCCAATTCTCTGCAAATCTTGAATTTGCTTCAATGTAATGCTTTTGTCATCATATTCGAACTATTGTTGTCAGTATGAATCTTCTCAAGCTCTAACGACTTTGAGTCCAAAATATCACGTATCCAATGATACTGAACATCAATGTGCTTTGACCTCCCATGAAAAGTAGAATTCTTGCTAAGGTGTATAGCACTTTATCTATCACAAAATAACGCATACCTCTTCTGCATAAAGCTAAGTTCATTCACGAACTTCTTCATTCACAGTAACTCTTTGCAAGCCTTTGTTACAGTAATAAACTCAGCCTTTGTCGTAGACAAGACAACATACTTCCGTAACTTCGACTACCATGACACTACTCCCCTACAAAAGTAATCAAGTAGCCTGAAGTAGACTTCTTCGTGTCAATATTACCAGCCATATTTGAATCAGCATATCCCTCAAGCACTAGCTTGCCAGTGCCAAATCCCAAACTCAACTTGAAAGTAACAAGTAGATATCTCAATATCCACTTCATTGCATTCCAATGCTCTTTTCTTAGATTTGATAGAAAATGGTTCACTGTACCAACTGCATATGCAATATCTGGTCTGGTGCATACCATGGCATACATAAGACTACCAATAACTGAAGCATAAGGAACATCTTGCATGTATTCCTTCTTAGCATCACTCATGAGAACTTGATTCTTACTAAGCTTAAAGTGAGTAGCAAAAGTTGTACTAACCACTTTAGCTTTATCCATGTGTGAAGTACCTTTTCTATGTACTTCTCCTGATACAACTATAATTGCTTATTCCTCCTGTCATGAACAATAGAAATCCCGAGAATCTGTCTTGCAGGTCCCAGGTCTTTCATAGCAAAGACTTTGTTCAACTCCTTCTTTAGTTGACTGATCATTGAAGAGCTACTTCTAACAATAAGCATATCGTCGACATAGGTAGCAATATGACAAAATCATCCTCTGAGAATCTCTACACAAATACACAATGATTTGCAGTAATCTTTCTATAACCCTGTTGAGCCATAAACTGCTCAACCTTCTTGTACCACTATCTAGGAGCTTGTTTCAAGCTATACAAACTCTTCTTCAACTTCCAAACGTACTTCTCCTTGCCTTTAGCAAGAAAACCTTTTGGTTGCTCTATATATATCTCCTCATCTAAGTCACCATGGAGGAACGCTGTCTGCACATCCATCTGCTCAACATCAAGATCAAGGTTTGCGGCCAAACCTAATACAACTAGGATTGAAGACATTTTGACCATAGGAGAAAATATTTCCTCGAAATCAACACCTTTTCTTTGACCAAAGCCTTTCACCACAAGTTTAGCTTTATATCGTGGTCGTGAATTGTCACCTTCGTACTTCACTCTGTAAATCCACTGATTCTTCAAAGCTTGTCTGCCCATAGGCAATCTTACCAGCTCAAAAGTGTGCTTGTCTTGTAAGGATTTTATCTCATCCTTCATAATTGCAATCCACTCTGCATTCTCTTCACTTCCAACTGCCTTTATGTAGTTCTCAGGCTCTTCCACGCTAGTGAGGAGCACATACTCATCCGGTGAATATTGAGTGGAGGATTGACAATCTCTCGAACGTCGCCTCAGTGAAACTACTAGCTCCTCAGTAGGAACCTCCTGTTGAACATCATCAGCCTCTAACAAAACATCCATGTCTTTAGCAGCTTTATGCTCACCCTCGGCCTGATCATCTTGAACATCAGCTGGCGCACCACCATGGTCATTGGCACCATCTACACCTGTCATATGTGAAATAGGAACTGGATCCAAATCAATCAAAGTATCAGAACTCTGAGTTTTTGATCCTTCGGCTTTGTCAATGTGTTAAATGGTTTGGTCTTCCATAAAGACCACGTCACGACTTCTAATCAGCTTCTTTGTAATAGGATTATATAGCCTGTAGCCAAACTCATCTTGCCCATAGCCGATGAAAATACATTGTTTGGTCCTCTCATCTTTGGGTATATGTACAAACGCCTTGCACCCAAACATCCGCAAATGATTGCAAGAGATATCTTTTCTATACCATAGTCCTATCATAAACATCTGTATTCAAGGCAACAATCGGAGACAGGTTAATAACATAGGCTGCTGTGTATAGTGCTTCAACCTAGAAGAAACTGGGCAACTTAGCTTTAAAAAGCTAGCATCTGACCCTTTTCATCAATGTCCTATTTATCCTCTCTACTAAACCATTTAGTTGAGGAGTCTTTGGAGGAGTCCTTTGATATTTGATCCCTTACTGCTTACAATAAGCATTAAATGGTCCATAGTACTAGCCACCATTGTCTGTGCGAATACATTTAAGCTTCTTCCCTATTTGACGCTCTACAGAACCTTGAAATTCTTTAAATTTATCAAGCACCTGATCCTTATATTTCAAAACATAGACCCAGAGTTTTTTGGAATAATTATTAATAAAGGTAACAAAATATAATGCACCACTAAATGTTTGTACCTTCATTGGACCGCACACATATGAATGTACCAATTCAAGCATGCCTGGCTTCCTTGAAGAAGGATGCGTTTTGAAGGAAACCTGTTGCTGCTTCTCAACAGGACAATGAGTACACTTGCTCAACTTTGTAGCTTTGAGCCCTGGAAGCAAATTCTTCTTGACTAGACAACCTAGTCCTTCTTGACTACAAGGTGAAAAACTCCCTCTTGGAGGTAACGTGAAAAGAAGTGCCGCTATCAACGACTCATCCAATTTCACTAGAAGCTACGTTGATCTCATTCTCGTCACAGACCAGAACAAGGCTTGAAATGGTGATGGCCACACGATTATTCTCGTTATCATTTCTTCTTTCTTGATTAGCATTCTCTGTCTTGTTCTCAGCTTTCTACTTGCAACAGTGCTTTTTGATATGACCCTTCTTACCATAATAATTGCACTTCAGATTCTTGTCTCTGGACTTAAATTTACTCCTGCCCCTGTTATTCTTCTCCTGACTTTTGATCTTGCTTTTCCCTTATTTTCTGATATCAAAATCTCAAACTATGATGTGGTGGCAACTTAAGCTCATCGCCTCATTTCTTCATTTAGATGTGTGTTTCTCGCAAACTCTCACGTCACAGCACCACATGGAGCAGAATTGGTTAAAGAAACATGAATTTTTTTTTCATGAGTCAGGCAAAGTATTTAAAAGCCATAAACCTATGATATCATAATCAAACCTGACGCCAATGTCAGATAGCTACTGAAAGCATTTGGTCAACTCGTTCAAGTGGTCGGAAATAGAAGTCCCTTCCTTGTATCTCAGGTGCATTGCTTGATTAAGTAGAAATAACTTATTATTACCAGTTCTCGACGCGTATAAGGTTTCTAATTTGATCCATAGAATTCTAGCATATATTTTATTTAAAATATGATTCAAAACATTATCTTTACCTACTATCGAATGAAACCATATGCTTGTTCATGTTCGAAAGCCCACTCATCTTTGGACTTATCCTCTGGTTTTTGAGTAGCAAAGACAGGTAGATGCAATTTCTTCACAAAAAAAAAGAAGATCTTTCATCTTTCCCTTTCCCTTTCACTTGTGATAGTGCTATTCAAGCAAATCATTTTACTCATATTAGCCTCCATAATTAAAGATAAAGTACTTACAACAATTTTAGGAGAGAATCTCGCAAATCTGAGAACACCATTGCATTTAAAATGCTCGATTTAGTCAAGAACTAGTCTACCCCCTTCGAAAACCGATAAAAAATAGGCCTGCTTTAGTCTGGTTTACCGTTGCAACTTTGCTACTGTTGCAACATGTACTGTTTCAACTCTGTACTGTTGCAACTCTATCACTATTGCAATGCGCTACTGTTGCAACTCGTACTAGTACAACTTTGTACTATATTAGCTCGAATTGTTATAACCTTGTACCTATTGGAACTCGGACTGTTGTAACCCACCTGTGTTGCACTATTACAATTCTGTAGTAGATAGAATTATGATGCTTTACTATAGTAGAATGATGACACGTTCGAAGAATGATGATTATGTTTTTTTTCATTGTAGAAAAATTGTATTTTCCACAATTCTCTCTCGTCTCAATCATCATCGTTGCGGCTTTGTCGACGACGATTTTTGCAATAACCAACTCCCCTTCTCTTGCTCTGATACCACTTTGTTGGGGATTTACAGTCCCCGTCCAAGATCAAGCACACACGCAAAACACAAATTTTACGTAGTTCGGCCAAGATGCCTACGTCTATGAGGAGCAATTTCACTATAACAATATAGCAAAAATTACAAGGGGTATTATAGGTTCTTTACAAACGAGAATACAAGGAACGATGCTCCTCCATATTTATAGGGTTTTTAGAGCTTAAGTTTTCAACAAAAATTGCACGTTAGTCTTCGACCGGTGTTGACGACGTTGGCGATAGCCATCACAATGGAATTCAACAGCCGCTTTTCTTTGAAGTCGGCAACGGCAGCACCCACCACAGTTGACGTCAGCGGCCACTAGAGTTGAAAGGCAGCGGGGACTAACATTCTAGTCTGTTTAGAGTCTTCAAACAGCAATATGAATGTTACTTCTCTCCAAGTATTAGCAGGTCCTTAACTGTGTCCTCCATTTCCAAGTTATGAAACCGGATAATTTGGCTTAAGCCGACACATAAATTTCCTTCTGAGAGTAGGACCTTCTGCCCAACAGTTTAGCTTATCTATGTCTGTTTACATATTTTCCTTGACATTTCAGATTCCATTGATTTTAACAGAAGGAAATAGAGAAAAGCTGAAAGGCCACCCAGACTAAACTTAAGGTTCAGCTCTTTCTTAGCTCCGTCTTGAGCTGGTTTTCTGCACTATTCCCCTCTCCATCAGAATCAGATATCCAAACTCCGGCCGGAATCAACTTGTGTACGTTTATGAGATCTTTTGTCAAAAGAAGTATGGAAATGCTAGAAAAAAGACCGTAGAAATTTTTTCCCAAATCATATATGAAGCCAGAGGTTTTAACAAACAGCTGATCGACAAGAAGAAAGTACGTCCAGAAAAGTGGCAAGTCAGGATTGTATGTAATGCCTCAAAGGTATTAAGTTCATGAGGAAATTTCATCCATTCACACATCTAATTGATTCATCATCCTTGCCACGTTTCTAGCTTGAAAAATGTCAGTCATGGAGATCTCAGATTTCCCAAAATGAAAAGAAAAATTGGAAGAAATCCAGTCTAAATATCCTCCATCCTTGTGGGAGAAGCATTTAACGACACGTTGGCATAAATCCCATGACAAAATCACTACAGAATAACAGCATAAGCTGTTCATCTGGGATTTCTAAGAAGAACCTAGGCCATTGTAGAGATGCAACACAAACCAGTCAATGAATAGAGGAAGAAAGGTTTCAAAAAGGAAGTTCTGGGAGACCCTGAAATCAATATAGCGCACCAATGACTCAAACAGCTCCCATGGTGTGAAAGGAAGGAGATCTTAAGGGCTGCGCCAGAGACTAAGACATAGAAAACCAGTCACTTGCAGAGACCCAGATGGGGAGGAAAAAAACTAGAAATTAAACAAAAATCAAAAAGAAAATTTCGAAGAAACCAGATCGAAAGAACGGAGAAACGAGAAAAAAATGAAAGAAGCAGAAGGATTGCAGACCAAGTGACAGAAACTCCAGGAAGAGGAAAGCTGAATGTACACGCCGGTATCCACCTGTAATAACGAAAGGGCGAATTACAAGGGTCTATAGTAGGCAATCTTATCTTGCATTTTGTAAGAGGCTGATTCCGCACCTTGAACCCATGACCTCAAGGCCACATAACGACAACTTTTACCGCAAGGCTTCCCTTCATATCCCACAAGCACAGCACAAGACAATATTTACCTGGTGGGAGTTGAGTTTTACTGAACCAAGTGCTTGAGCTGTCCAACTTCGTCCTAATGTTTGTGATAAGCACATAATGCATTTTAGAATAATCCAATCTACATGATTTTTGCACTAAAATACATTCAAAACCAAAGCAATTAGAAAGCTTGAGCACTCTGGCTCCAAGCGCTTACCAGCGCTTTGATTTGGCACTCCTCCAAAAACAAATAAGAAAGCGTTAAAGCGAAAACAAACGCTAATATCCAAATAAGGAGTAAAAAACGAAAACTTTACCTCTATGTGCAAGAGCCAAATCTTTTACACAGGGAGAGGCTGTTCCACTTCTTGATCAGCTGTTGGCGAGTTTAGGGGCTTTGCCTAGCATTTATATATTTCCTTTCACTAGAAATTTAAAATTTAACAAATAATTAAAAACTAAAATAATTAGAAATTTTTTTTATATTCTCTCTTTGGTAAAAAAATTACAAATTAATCATTGTAATTTATATTAAAAGATTGAAGTCTTATCTTATACGTTTGCATTATAGGTTCAAACTCGCAAATACACTGTAAAAACTCGTTGAGTGACCCGCTATGCAATATAAAAGGGCAGCCCCGGTGCACGAAGCTCCAGCTTATGCGGGGTCCGGGGAAGGGGCAGATCACAAGAGACTAAAGTACACAGCCTTGCCTTGTATTTTGCAAGAAGCTATTTTCATGCCTTGAACACGTGATCTCAAGGTTACATGACGACAACTTTTACTTGTTGAATGACTTGCTATGTAACAAAATTGGATAAATTGAGTTGTAATTTGAACACAAGACCTTCCTAACCGTTGGTTCACACCCTAATCACCTTGCTAGCTGTTACAATTTACAAAGGACAAAATATTTTTATTATTTTTGAAATTTCTTCTCTGATATTTTCAAAGTCATTCACGAGTCACTTCGAGTTAATTGGAGTCACAGCCAAATTCAAGTAGAGTCAAAAGTTTTCGAAGTTTTTAAACTAGCCTTGCAGTGTCTAATACAATAGGCGATCCAACATACAGCGGCACTAACATTTCCTCATGCGGTTGGTTGATTATAAACATACAGCAACGTTATCTCTGGTAGTCAAAGCTTTTTAACCAGAGTAGAAGGGGAGCCTTGACACAATATTTAAGTTGTTATTACGTGACAAGGAGGTTAAGGGTTTGAGGAGTGAAAACAGCATCTTGTAAAAAATGCATGGTAAATCTACATTCTATAAATTCTTTGTGATCAGTCCCTTCCCCAGCGTAAGTAGGAGCTTCGTACATTGGGCTGCCTTTTTCTATAAAGAGCTTGGGTCAATGCTCAATTCAACCGACAGCCGAGTCTAGAAGTCTTAAACCAAGTTCCCCTTCCATCCAAATCATGTCCTGTACCGTAGCGAGTCGATCAGGACTCGTTACAGACAGTACAATGACACTGCAAGCACTCTGTCCTATCAGAGATTGTGCAGAAGAACCCCAAGGACTAAGTAGTAATGGTGTTTGTTGGTCGCTAACTATCTCTCTGTCATGCTATAAATGGCCACCACCACAACCACCATTAACATTGGAGAAAAGCTCTGATAAAGTACCCAAGTTCCTTGATGGTAAGACCTTGGCTCTATAGAAATGGATTAGGCCTAAGAACAGTCACCGTCTCCTCTAAGTTATCGCGTGCCTGCATCAATGGGGCACTATTGGTTGTGATTTTAGAAAATGAACCCAGTACGGAATGACGATCGGTTCCTGTCCATTTAATCTCTTCCTAACAGATGGCATAAGTCTAAGATTGTTGATCCGACAGGTATCAGATCATGTTCAGTGGTTGAGAGTTGCACAGACTTGGCATTCACTGACTTACTGACACCATGCAGATAAGGTAGACAAGCACTTGGACCAAGCTTACTAGGTGGATGTAAGAAAGAAATAAGAGGAACTAGGAAGAGCAAAACAAGTAGTTCACATCATAGAATGTTACACGAGATTCGTAGTTGTTTCATTTCCTTGCGTTAGCAATGAACATTAGTTAATAGGGTTATTTTTTTTAGGAGTCTTGGCACAACAATAGAGTTGTCATCGTGTGACTTTGAGGTTATAGGTTAGAGGTTAGAGGTGTGAAAATAGTCTCTTGTAAAATGCAAGGTAAGGCTGTGTACTATTGACTCTTGTGGTCCGCCTCTTCTCCGAACCTTACATACACGGAAGCTTCGTGCAGCGAATCTGCCCTTTTTATCTTTTACCATTTTTCATCGCGCGGGAGTTTGAATAAGTTTCTATATACATATTTTTTTCCATGTGTGAGGTAAGAAGCATCTCTACTTAGCTACAAAGTTCATTTCCTATACTTGATCAAGAAAGATTACCTTTTCCAGGATAAGAGGTTGATTACGAAGTTTCGAATCTGACTAGCTAGTTTTATGGTACATCTCAGAATAGAGGACGACAATGATCTGTGGAAAAGCATACTCAACTGGAAAGTCTGCAATAATTAAGGGAGAATTATATCCCGTAGATTTTTTCATTAGGATATGGCCTTGATGTAATGCAATGGCCTAACTTACACAATGGACTCTATCAATTATCAAAGTTGGGTAGACCCCAACGTGGGGTCAACAATCCCTGTCATTAGACAAACCAAAATCATGGTTATCAGGAAACTCCATTTAGCAATCCCCCCATTTTGAAAATTTCTTCTGGAGGATGGTATTGAAAATCATTTTCGCATAAAAAAGTGCATTTCAGATGCGTTCCCAAAGACTCAATAGTAACTTCTTCTTTTTTCTTTTTTCTTTTTTTCTTTTTTTTTTTCCATTATTTATTTTATAATGTTGACCACGTGCACCTCAAACATATGACTTACAACGGGAAGGCCTTTTTGCAGGCCTTTGCTACACACTGATCATAGCCATAAAGTTGGAATTGGAAAAATAAATAAATCAGAACGTACAAAATAGGGACGACAAACATTTGAAAAAAAAATTCAAGAAAATCTAAAAAAGGTAAAAAAAGCTGGAAAAAGTTACTTAAATTATAAAAAATAAAAATATACAATCTACTTAACACTTTTTTACGAAGAAAGAGATACTATCATAAACAAAGTTAAACATAGTGTCCAAGCTACCAGATCAAATTACAAAATTTGAAGTTGAAAAAAGTAAAAGAGAAAATAGTCAAAGCAAAAAATAAAAATATTTTTAAAATATAAAAAAGAAACAAAAAGCCGACTTAGGCTTTTAAGGATAAGATATTTGAAGCTTAGGGTTGAACTGTTGAAGAAAAGTCAAAGAATAAAATGTTAAAGATAAAAATTCTGAAAAGAAAAGAGTTACAAAAGTAAGAAGCTGTAAAGTTGAAAAATGTAAAGCCAGAAAAAGAAAAAGTCATGGTATTTTATAAAAAAGATTGTCTTTAAACAAAAAATTAAAAAATTTAGAAAGATCAATTATATTAAAAAAGACTAGTCTTTTTTAAAGTATGATATAAGTCACGAAAAATATGGGTACTTTTAAACAAAAAGGAAAAAATAGAGTATTTTGTTACTATGATAGTGGCTTCTTACTTTTACTTCAATAATTTAGCTGTGAGTGTGACTATTAAACCATGACACTTGCTTGCTTGAGCAAGATATACAAATTAATGAGTGTCACGTGGCACTTTTTCTTGGATTTCATGGTTTTATTCAACCAATTACCAGTTTCAAGAAAAATGCAAATAAAATTACACAAATTCCAAGAAGTAGTGACATGTGGCACTTATTTGTTTGTACTTTTTGATCAAGCAAGCAAATGCACTACTCCTTGTTTGTTTTCTTCATTTATATATATATATATATATATGTCGGTCTTTTTATTTAAATACATTAAAAATAATCAAAATTTTGAGAATAATTTGAGAAACTTTTCTGATGAACACATTTTTGCTATGACTCTATATTCATCTGTGCTTCTTACTTTCCTTCTGTGGTATTTTTGAAATAGAACCTAACTCTGTGACAAGTGAAACAATTTTGTATATATTAATTGGAGTCTCAATAAGAGTTTATGCTTGAAAAATGTGGAAGGAATCCACACCACCTATTGGACTCTATTTCTTGATTTTTTGGGTGATCCAATCTATTCATTAGATTCATTGCTGGTAAATATTGGCAGATGCCAAAAATCTCAGCCAAATTTCTAGTTTACCCCTCTACTAAAATATGCACAGTACTACCCATATTGCACGGGGAAGGAACCCACCAAACACATCCATTGCATGAGTTTTTTTTTTCCTTACAATAATGATTGAGATTATGACATGAAAGGCTTAAAAGAGGTAAGATATTGTCAAGATACTAAAGATTGTTCTCTAATGATAACCATGTGATGCGAATGCCAAGCAAGTCCACTCCTTCTCTAGCGAATGAGTGTACTTGATCATTGATATGTTTGAAAGTAATTGCGTCATTCCATTTTAACACCAAAGCCCCTTTGTGGTTTGCCCCTTCCCGGGACCCTGCATATGTGAGAGCTTTGTACACCATGCTGCCTTTTGTTTCCATGTTAACACTCCAATCATGTCTATAATACTCCAAAAATGCTAGGGTGGTGGGCATTTCCCATTCAACCAAGAGATTACATTACTTAAGTCTCCTTAAACAACTAAGGGACACAATTGAGTGGAGTTCCAAGTCTCAATTCCTTTGAGGATAGAGCTATGTCGTGGACTTAACATGAACCATGGCCAAGGCCCGTAGGATGTAAGGGAAGTCTGCTCAAGTCATGGATGTGGCCTAAAGGACCTAGGCCTGCATTTCTTGGATATTTGGTGCAAGGCCTAATTCTAGAAGGCCTAGTTTTTGGAAGAGTCCTTATAAGTATTTAGAAAGAGAGAAACTTATATATTTATGTAAAGATTTCTAGAAAGCGTAGGAGGGTTTCAGAATCTGATCTAGACCGTTAATGTTCTGACACTTGGAATAATCCTGACCATCCATTAAGGAGGTAGATGGAGGAGAGCAAGTATAAATAGGGATTAGCTCTTCATTTGTAATAAGCTTGACTTAGCTCAGTAAAGGTCAATACATTGGCGGGTTTCCTTTCTGAGTTCTCTTGAGTTCCTCTTATTGCTTTAGTGGGTGAGTGAGTGTAACCCTAGAAAGTGAGAGTGAGAGTGGAAGGCTGACTTGTGGCTAGCAACAGGAGTTACGCACAAGTGATTCACGGGCTTAGCATAGGTGAAATTGTGACCCTGTGACAGTTGGTATCGGACTAAAAGTTAGGCAGTTTGAGATAGGAGTTGCTTGTGGTGATTGCATGAACCTCGCAATAGTGTTATGGCAAGTGAGTCAAGAGTGACTAACATGCCTATAGAGGTTCAAAAGAAGTCAAGGTGGGAGAAGTCCAGAGACCCGTCGTTGAAGTTGGCTTTGGATGCATATCTTTCTATTTTAGATGTTTGATTCGGTAAGTTAGAATAAACTTTGTCTAATTGTTTGCACAAATCGAGTGCATTCAATGATGCCTTGAAAAGCCTTAAAGACGACATGCGAAGTACGGCTGATGTATTTGAGGTTACAGGCGTTGAGACCACTGATAGAGGGGAGTGCATATCTGATTGCTTTAAGTCTGTAGAAGGCAAGATAACCAATCCACATAAGGAAGTGGCTGGATTGGAGGATATGGAGCTAGCAAAGGAATGCACAATTAGTGTGGATACAGCACAACAAGGCTTACCACACCTAGATGTCACAATTGTTAGCATAAAGAGGAGAGTGCCACAATGGGAGGACTCAACAAGAGACAAGACCAAGTAAGGATGTGTGAGCAGCACAATGACTTGTGGGTGCCACACTAATGTACAGGAGGCACATCAGTAAAGGGTAGTTACACACAGGTATAAGAGGTTATGCGAATCACAATTGTGCAAGAATGCAGATGAGGAGAAGGACACCCATACATTGAAGATGATAAAGAAGGTCCCTGTGAAGTACAAGCGTGGATGGATGTGCCAAAGGTGTCTCATAATGATTACAAGGCAACATGGGATGCTCCAAAGGTAGAAGTTTGCGAGACTGATGAAAATGTGTTGACGAGGGCGTAGGCATTATCAAGTGGTGGAGAATGTCATAGATTTGCTTAACAAGACCCATGATAAAACTCGTAGGCTCTAAGGGAGGTCTGCTCAACTCATGGATGTGGCTTAAAGGACCTAAGCCCGCATTCTTGGATATGTGGTGCAAGGCCTAATTCTAAAATGCTTGATTTCTGGAAGAGTCCTTGTAAATTTCTAGAAAGGGAAAAACCTAAATATTTATGTATAGATTTCTAAAAAGGTAGAAGGGTTCTAGAATATGATCTGGACACTTAATATTTTGACAATTAGAATAATTCTGATAATCCATTGAGACGGTGGATGGAGGAGAGCAAGTATAAATAGGAGTTAGCTGTTCATTTGTAATAAGCTTAACTCAACTTAGTAAAGGTTAATACATTAGAGGGTTTCCTTTTTGAGTTCTCGAGTTCCTCTCGTTGCTTCAATGGGTGAGTAAGTGTAGCCCTAGCAAGTAAGAGTGGGAGTAAAAGGCTAATTTGTCTTAGCAAAAGGAGTTGCGCACAAGTGCCGCACGAATTTAACATAGGTAAAATTGTGATCCTGTGACAACTAACTTTAGCCTCATTAGAATTTGCCCAACCAACTAGTCCTGTATATTCGAAGATTTTTTAACCCTAATCATTATTAAGAATGCCTCTTATACCTGATTGTTTCGGGTTATTTAAACTAGCAGCCCCATCAAAATTTAAAGTGACCCGTTACCGTTAGAGGGTAGTCCAAAGGTTTTGACTTTGATTTGCTCTTTTTGCGTTGAATAATTTCATCCCATTTGAATATGATTTCAGTCATTGAAATTTTTTTGCATTCTTCTAAGAGGTCACAGAGTAGCTCATCAAATGGTTTTTCCCTCTAAGGATCCGCCTTCTGCTTGTCTCTGAAAATAATAGAATTTCATTTGTTCCATAAGCACCATATCCCAGCCATAAAAGTAAACTTCCAAAGAGCCTTTCCTTATTGCATTTTACTTTGGAAAACGCCATTGAGATAATAACTGGTCCAAAGATTTTGGCATGTTTCAATTGATATAAAATTTTCTCAAGATAAAGTATCAAAGATTAAGTGGTGTCGAGCAGTCCATGAAGAGATGATAATGACTTTCACTCTCTTGATTACAAAACTACGAACTGGTCGGCCAAATCAACCCCTTGTTGCAAGTCAAAATATTGTCCTATGAGAGTCCTCGCGAAGAAGGAGATGTGCTGGGGAATTAATGGTTCCAATTAAAGATGTATGCGGCCAGAGAGGTCCCAAGTGTTGTGTCATCAATAAATAAGCCGATTTAACCGAGGACACTCCCTTGAAGGCTGATTCCGGGGTCCGCCCGTTTTATTGCGTTCCGGCTCGTTGTCTGGGGAAGCAGCAACACCTGGTGGATAAACCCACAGCGTGTCGAGCCCAGCTCCGTGCGTCGACGGTTAGTCTACCGTGTTAGAAATGAAACTGAGGTGTATGGTGCTGTTATCAGTTTGGACCCACTTAATTTAGTAAAATTTGAGATTTTTACACTCCAATTTTTATTTTACGCAAAATTAGTATCGTTGAAATAATCTCGACTCATAATTTTCATTTTTTATGATTTCAAATCCAAATTTGAAATTTTCAAAAGAGTCAATTTCTTGAAATTCAATTTCTAAGCACGAGTCCAGACTATGTATCTCCGATTGTGCAGCTCCATAAGTGATTTTGAGGTAGTCTTGAGCTTTTTTTTTCCCACACTCACTAGCCCAGAACAGTCTTTCCTCATCATGTTTTAAGGTCTTGATTGTCCAACCCAACCTTTGCCCAAGTGCAGATCTTTCTCCCATCGCCAAGATAGAATTTGTATTGCTTTGAAAAAGAAACTCAAGGTATTCTGAGACATCTCTCCAAACTACTGATCCATTTTTCGTATTCTTTTGCATCCGCCCACCATTTATGCAGTCGCTTGTATCTCTCTTTGATAATCATTCTTTAAAGAATGCTTTGTTTATCTCCACAGCCACTTACACAGGAAGGCCTCGTTCATTTCCTTAAGCCTTCTTGCTCGTAGACCTCCTTGAGTTTTTGGCATGCAAACTATATTCCAAGGTACTAGGTAGTAATTCTTTTCTCTTATCCTGCTTCCCATAGACAATACCTTAGGATCTGCTCTGTTTAGTAAATTACTTTGGCCGGACATTGGAGAGATAGCATAAAGGAAATCGAGAAGTTTGCCATGCACGATTTTTGGAGAGTGAAGTCTGCCTATGATAATACCTATTCTTTCTAACTCCCTACCTTGTTTTGACATCTTTGAATGACAAGATCCTACAGCTTTGCATGAGGCCGCCCAAGAGCTAGCAGTGGTCCTGAGTAATAACTTAGAAAGAGAGCAACCTTAAATCTCAAGACCTTTTTCTTCAATTGAAGCATTTTCCACGTAGAACATGCTTGGTTGTAAACTTTAGCATCTTTAATTGTAGATTAGATTTAGGAGTATGTATCAAGAAGGGTGTGTAGGTTATTTGCTTTGTAATTTTTTACTTGTAAAAAAGGAAAAATATTTAAATAACAATAAAAAGAAAAACCCAGAAGGTGTCACAGGTATCACGTCAGACTCATATTAATTGCTCTATAGCAACATTTATGTCACAAATCAAGGGTATCTGGCTTTCTTTTATCATTAAGGTGACTGAATTCTGCATTCAGTTCCACCGCAGAGCTGGAAACAACAGGAAAGACTTCCTCTCTTCTATGCTATCAAGTGAAATCCGAGCTACGTTTCTACTTGTACGTTATCTTGAAGCCTTGAACCTCTCTTCCCGGGATGATTTATTGCCGCACATGGACATGTCTTTGTCATCTTCAATGCATTGCAGGACTTTGCTCCCAGGCAACAATATTTCCCTCATATTCAATCTCTTTCCCCGGCATTTCTTTGGCATGCCTCTAAAAGTAGAAATGAAAGGAATTTATCCAATTCCCGAAAGCTTTTTCTGATTCAACTCCAAAACTCGCCCGAGTTTATCTGAAGCGAGTAAATTTTGAAGAACTCAAGTGAAAACACCTAATAAGGTCTCCGTGGTGCTTGAGATGGACACACTGACTTGAGATGAGACGGGCCAATCATTCTTACTGGTGTTTGAGCGAGTTGAGTTAAGATGAAGTGTTATTTCATCATATCATTGCTAGTGCTGCTTGCGATGGATGATAGATATTCTCAACTTAACTCAAGTCATCTCAAGCAACACTAACCCTATGTAAAAGTGTAGAGTTTCAATATTAAGAGTTTAAGTAGAGTTTTGATATTTAAATCTAGTAAAGGACCATGGATAGAAATGGTAAGAAAAGATTCAAAAATTTTAAAACTAAATGAATACATAATATTTAATAGATGGGAATGAAGGAACAAGATTCGTATGGTGGACTTCTAATTAAGATAAGGTTTTAATGATGATCATGAGAATGAAAAAAAGAACCTAACTAGTTTATTTACTAATTATATTTTGTAGAAAAGTAAAATTTTTGCTTACACATAAATATTAAATTAATACTTTGAAAATCCCACTCGATCCACTTAGATTTAACTTTAATCTCCCGTTTGGAGTGAGTCGAGTTTTTGCATTTTTAAACTATGGTTGTTTCCGTTCAAACAAGATTGTCTCTATCTTATGAAAAATGTTTTATGGTTAGAATTTACTTTTAAGCGGCTATCAACTCATAAACTATATTCAAAGGAATCGATTTTATGAGTTGTATTTACGATGATTTTAACTATCTGATAATTTGTATATACAGGTTAAATGTGATGTTTTCATACGTCTATTATGTAGTTCACAGGGATGGTCCACACATTAATTTTGGGGAATTAGCACAAAAATGAGCATATTTGCACCTGGCGACATTTACTTTTTATCTAAGAAGTATTAGAGATTTAACTATTGTTAGTGACTTCTTATCAACTTAAGTTTTTAAGTTGAATAGTAACCCAAAATGGTATTAGAGCTTTACTGACCTATAGCTCATGTGTTTAAATCCCGAGACCCTAAGAGCCAAAAATTAGGAAAATAAACAAGGGTGGTGATTTATGCACCCCTTATTTTTCCTCATGAACCCCTTATTAAAGTTTACAAACAATTATAACTCCAGGTGGTTTTAGATTTTTGAAGATCCGAATTGTGCATAATATTGATCTTGACTTAGACAACTATAATCCAAAATTTATCATCCATTAGATGATCCTAGCCACTAAATAAGTGGCAAAAGATTTCAGCATGCATCTTAGAACTAACACCAGTGTTGCTAGGATGATCTCATGGGGGAAAATTTTAGATCATAACCGTCTAAGTCAAGAACAATATTATAAGTGGCCAGATCTTTCAAAATCTGAGCCCATCTAGAGTAACAGTTGTTTGTGCCTTTCAGGAAATGGCTCATGTGAAAGATTGAGGAGCGCATCTATTACTGGATTCACTGCCATAAACAATTAGCCTTCAATTGTTACTTACATGTTTGTAACAACTTGTTTTTATTGAAAATTTCTATTTTACAGTAAAAAACTATAAATTATAATAATAAAAAATACGATAAAAAACAAGTCTCTCAAACACGCACTACTACAGTTCTCATCTTGAGCATGCTGGACATGTCCCTACAGACTTCGATGTGCTTCTGATCATCTGTTTGTTTCCTGGTGGCCCCGAGCACACCGAAGTGCCGAGGGTGCAGCCACGGAGCTATGACCGTAAGTACGAGCTTAAACAACTAAAATTATGGAGATGACTTCATCATTGGATTACAGCCTTAGTAACTAGCATTCTTACTCATTACAAGGAGTTGCTTATGATCCAAAGTACGAGTTCAAAGGATTAAAGTTATGGCCACAAATGTTATCATTCTAAGATGGAGTCGATGGCCTCGTCGAACAATCTTACAGTTATTAGACACACATCACATTAATCAGCAACATCACATTGACTGCTAATTTCACCTTGATCTAATGATCTAAAGCATCGATCTTCTATTCGAGTATAACCTCACAGATGAGATGTTTATTTGACATTAGACTAGAACAGCCTCCTAGTAGTCTGCAAGATTAATGGTCCCAAAAGTACGTGTCCAAGTGGGTCCAAGGTTTATCCGGATGGCAATGATATCTTAGCTGATTTACCGTTCAACCTAAAAGTTTATGCAGATAGAAATTGGCTTATTAATATTTATATGTCTAAGACTGACCGACACAAGTGCACTCATCTATCTTGAAGTAGAAATTAGTATGGGAGGTCTTAGACTCGGACTCATGTCCTTTTGATCACTAAGACTTGATATTATATTCGTTTAGCATTCAATTTAAGAGCTCAAGCTTGAAGTAGAAATTAATATGGGAGGTCTTAGACTCGGACTCATGGCCTTTCGATCACTAAGACTTGATATTACATTCGTTTAGCATTCAATTTAAGAGCTTAAGCTAGTAAAAAGTGAACCAACAATATTTATATGTCTATCTGTTAAAGCCCACCGAACAATAAAGCATTCAACGGTGGAAAATCCTGAATTTATTGCTGTACATATAAGTGGAGAAAAATCGGGTGTCATTCTAGCTAAAGTGGAGGCTTAATTATTAGGTCGATCTGCCTTTGACGATGGTTATCTAGCCTTCATTTATTGCATCCTCCTTGTATTTATATTTATAGGGTCTTTTTGCCATGTCTCCATGCCAACAGCATCCATCTTCTTAGCTTCTTCATCATGGAACTCCCATCTCTGAGCTTGCTGCTTCTCTTCACGTTGGCTATCTCCAGTGTTGACATCTCGGCAGGTCACGTAGTCAAGGGCTCGGTTTCTTGCCCGGATTGCTCTCATCGTCACCTTGCAGGTTATCCCTTCTTTCCCTTACAAAGGCTTTTCTTCCTTTTTGTTTAATCTCAGAGAGTAGCTTTATGTGTTTGTGTGTGTGTGTGTGTGTGTGTGTGTGTGTGTGAGAGAGAGAGAGAGAGAGAGAGAGAGAGAGAGAGAGAGAGAGAGAGAGAGAGAGAGAGAGAGAGAGCTCTTAAACTGAGGTTTGCCTTCCTTCTTCTTGCCACTCTCTCTCAACCCATTTTACTAACTTGTACTTTCTTCATTTCAGGTGTTAGAGTGGCAGTGAAATGTGCCCAAGAGACACAGTTAACATATGCACAAACAGACATGAAGGGTTCCTTTCACGCTGAACTTCCATTGACCTCTTCTACTCCATCTCCCAACTGCCTTGCCATGCTCCTTGGTGGGCCTGAGAAGCTCTGCTCCTCCAGAAAAACCCTAGCTTCCAAAATTGTCAAGGCCGAAGAAGCCGATTCCTACTCCATCTCCACTCCTCTCACTGTTTTCACTAAATGTCCCAAGGCAAAACCAGATATCGATTCATCCAAGACAGTCAATCTTCCGCTCCCACGGGAGTGGGGCCTGGCTCCATCTAGCTACTATGTACCGTTCATCCCCATCATAGGAATACCTTGATCATGTTGGTAATATAACCATCTAGAGATATGCTTCATGTATAAGGAAAAGAATTTTATAAACGTTGCTAGACGTCCTGTAAGTAAAAATTATATCCATGTTCTACTTTCTTTTCTCTGGTTTGGTTTATTTGCTTAGTCCAGTCCTCGTGTAAGTTCTGTAACGTATTGATCAACTTCATGTACTGTTTGCTTAGATAACTATGATTCATGCTATCTTTATGTGAATGGACCCGATCATCCAACAGCTGGGATCAGCTAAGATCATCCAAGTAGGTCCAAGTTTAATTGGAATATATCAGAATTTCACGGCTGACTGCAATTGAAATTTATTCTTTATCCCATCGGATTCTGTTCGGAACAGAATTGGTGGTTGGAAATGAAATAAAGGATGGCCACAGGGGACACAAGCCACTCGAATTGCATTTATGTTGATTACGATGTTGCATGTCCCTTGTGACTGTTCATAAATGTTCATATGGCCTGGCAGAAAAGCCAATACAGCCTAATGGTTAGGCCGAGGTGCCTCCAGTAAATAGATTATGAGTTTGAAGTAGTATATCGGTGTTTGTAAGTTGAGGGGTGCACCGATGATACATTTGAGAAAGGTGTATATAAAAACCTATGGTGTGTGTTATCAGTTCAAATAAACAAAATAAAAACCCATTTAATATGGCCTCCTGTAAATAGATTATGAGTTTGAAGTAGTATATCGGTGTTTGTATGTTGACGGGTGCACCGATGATACATTTGAGAAAGGTGTATATACAGACCTATGGTGTGTGTTACCAGTTCAAATAAACAAAATAAAAACCCATTTAATATGGTCAAGTTCTGGCTCGACATTTGGTTTCGCTTGAGGGTCAAAGCCTATTTATTGGTTCCTGTTGGGAATTATCAGTTCTAATGAATGCAGAAAAGAAAAAAAGATCCCATAGGTCACTAATTTAGCATGCATATAGCGGTTACAACAACTCAAAGTACATATTATATTAATAACTATAATATAAAAACAACTCAAAGTACATATTATATTAATAACTATAATATAAAAAGTTGTTGTCACGTGACCTTGATGTTATTGTTCAATATGTAGAAATAACTTTTTGCAAAGATTTAAGATAAGGCTACGTACTATAGACCATTGTGGTCCAGCCCTTTCTTGAATCTTGCATAGACAAGAACTTCATGCACAGGACCGTCCTTTAATGTAACTTTAATGTAAAAAGAGGTTCAAGATCAATGCAACAACTCGATGTACATATGATGCTAGTAAACTCATTGACAAAAAGTAAACAAAGAGAAGATATCAAAGAACATTCAAAAGACTGCCCTCAATCACTATTTTGAACTGTTTACTCATGGGCATCAGCTATGATCTTTCAAGTAGCGTTTGTACCATCCATTTTACAATCACAAATGACTCAAAAAAGAAGGGAAAAACTTTTTCCCCTTAAAACATTGTTCATTTACAACCACAAATGGCCCAAGAAAGAGGGCCTTAGAGGTATCTATTAGACATGATTTTTGGTATGGGTCGGGCCTACTAAGTTGAACGGCTTTTGATCTATGAAAAATTACAAAAAAGGTGAGCCCGTGTCTCAGGCCGACCAAAATTAACGAAAACTTTAAAGAATATTTTAGTCTCATAATATCTAATTTTTAGCTCTCAGAACCTTTTTATTTTTTGGGAAATTTGAATTTAACCGATATAATTTGATTATTTCAAATGGGAAACTAGAAAGGAACCCACCGAAGAACCATAATGGTAGTCTTTTGGTTCTCTCTGTCAGAACTTTGATTCCAAAAAACCAATTGACAGAATATTGTCACCATAATGTTGCTTCTGTTATTGTAGATTGTCTTCTAAATAAGGACCTCATGCTAATTTAAGCGAGGACCCAACTTTTATATGGACTCACCTTTCATTAATCTACCCTGTTCATCTGGTTCTACAGTATTTAGTATGTATGAGCTCAAAAAGAGTTTCGGATCTTTCCACCTACTAAAATCCAAAGTCCATCCTTGCTGTGCCAGATTAATCAGGATTGCAGATTTGTAATGGACAAGTGTACACATATGAAGGGGGGTCTTGGCGCAATGGTAAAACTTATCGTTGAGTGACCATGAGGTCACGGGTTCAAGACGTGGAAATAGCTTCTTGCAAAAAGGCAAAATAAGGCTGCTTACTATAAACCTTTATAGTCTGTCCCTTTCTCGGACCCTGTCCCTTTCTCGGACCCCGCATAGGAGAAAGCTTCGTGCACTGGGACTGCCCTTTAAAGTGTACACACATAAAGAGAGATAAGAAATATTTATGTTATTCAAATATCATGCCTGCATCCAGGGGTAAAGAGGAAGATATTCCACTATCTGATCTTATTACATAGAAGAGGAGGCTCAAAACCTACTCTGCCTCTCTGTGCTCAATCTCACAACAACCCTAACACACACACACACACACATACATATGGACCTGGTCCATCCCAACAATCCTTTTCTAGAACTTTGTCAATAACCTTTCATTCTATATTCGATCAAAAGTCTGAATTGATGTACTATAAAGTCAGCTTATCACGGCGTTGCATCTGGCCTCGCATTTTTTCCACGATCCCTCCGACTGTTTGAGGAGAACAGAATTTTCAAGCCATTCCTCCTTCAACTTCGAAAGGTCTAGGCTTCCAATAAGTCAGACTGATAGAATCCCGTGATTGAGCTATAATGCCGTGATTACAGCAGTAGATATTAATTGTAATCCCATGATTACAATCTATTCTAACACAGGTTACTGATTCTTAATGATTGAGCTAGCAGACTGTGTAGAATTTTAACCATTTCAAGTTGATAAAGGTTGATCCAACTTGCTCACAATAAATGTCTTGCCTCTATTTGACTCCCTGAAGCTTCCATCCACTAAATGGGGATTCATCGACTTGCAAGACTCAACAAAATTGTTCATTTCGACCGTAGATAGAGTGATGGAGCTGGCTGGATTTCTTTCTTTCGGAAAGAGAATTGCGTGTGTAATTTGCTACTGTAGTTTTAGTTCTAACAAAATATCGCCATTAGCATCACAAATCAAAATCCACGAGGAAAGATCAAAGCACAGACCTAGTAGATAGGCAGGAACACCTACACAAAATCTGTTCTTCGAAGTGAATACAGACTCCCATAAAAGCTTCGTCTTGATGGCATTGGCCCCGAATCTATTTGCTTCAGAGTACAAACCATTAGTATACGTCGAGGATTATGTAAAAGTGGGCATATATTGACCAGATTCCATTCAATGTAATAAGGAAAATCAAGTAGTGGCAAGGAAATAGGTCTAGATCAGAATATTTGATGAAATGTTATTAATTATTTACCCTTGTAGTTTGTCTCTTCTCTGGAGCTCACATATGCAGGAGCTTTGTGCACCAGGGCTGCCCTTACTTAAAAAAACTCCCTTAAGCAAATAAAAAATTCCTCAATCATTGGCCAAGGGTTCCTTAATGGTGCCAATGATATGACCGACTTCTTTTTTCCACTAATAAACATTAATGAGCAAGATCATTGGATAAAACATGCAATTCAATCGAACGATGATAATCTGATATGGTTCTATGAAAGTAAATGGAGGTGCTTTGATAAGAATTAGACCGTTTCACTAATGAACCTCAGAAGCGTCATTCCACAACCAGAGTTTGTGGGTGCCAGCAACTTTGAATGAATCAAGTTGTGAGAATTAAAATCCATGGCAACTTTAAATACTCTTTGGAGACGAAAGACGAGACAGAAAGACAAGCTATGCAATAACATGGTGTACCAGGAAATGCCCATTGAACTTCTCCATTAAATGAAAGGCGGATAGTTTTTCATGAAGGACACAACTGATTCAGCTTAAAGAGAAAAATCTCAAACTTCTCCATTAGACGATGCATCGCTGCCAAGAATAAATATAAGGAAAAACCCACAACTGTAAAAGCTTGCAACTTCAACAAAAAAGGCGCAAACCAGTTCACATGGATGGAAGCATTTCCTTCTCGGACTGGTACAGTTCATGTCCATTTGAAGTTCAGAAAAACTACTGGCTAAAAGCAAGAGTGCAACATGTAGGCGTCCACAGAAAAGTGGATCTACAAGATATGGTTATGCCATGTTTCTCAATGAAGCCACAAGAATCTTATCATGTCAAAAAAAGCATACCCCCTTAATAGTTCGTATTTATCAAATGCCAATAAAATTTGCAAGGAATTGTCTGGAAATAACATAGTCAACGCAATAATAGACTGTCATCAAGTTGAATAAATAGGCAAGCGCGCAACAATGAAGGAAATAAATCCTATGAGATTAATAATGTTATCCAGGAAAGGAAAGTCTGAGCTTGTATTTCCAATTGTTCTTCTTCATCTGACAATGTTTGCCCCGCTTAGTCTTCTATAGAAAAAAAACTAAAACAGTCGTTATTTTAAATTCTAGAATAGTTAATTTTATGAATTTTAAAAAAATTGAAAATTTAAGAAATTTAGAGATGGAATCTCAAGTTAAAACCTCAATATTTAAGATGTGCTCAAAAAATAAAGTCCAACGCCACTAAAAACGCTAAAATCGAAGATCTGAGTAAAAATGCCGAATTATTTTAAATTTCCTATTTAAAAGAAATTATTTAGAAGGGAAAAATTATTTAGGATGGCATGTGCATAGCACAGGTGCTGCAAGTGCGGTGGGCCGTTCTTCCCGATTTTGAGGGTTTTTTACCGTCCATTTATAAAAAACGTGATTCTAGGAGCTATAGAGGTCCAAATTACGATCCGAAAGAGGCGTTGTGAACGTCTCAATGAGACGGACCTAGATTTAAGATAAAAATCTAGTATATAGTAACTTTTTAATAGCCAAACTACTAAATACTATTAGATAATTTAGATCAAGCCGATCAATAGATGATTAGGCCTTAGACTTTGGTTGTACACATCAAACATGAGATGATCTAGCAGATTTGAAGGGCAGATCTCATGGAATTACCTAGAAAAAATGATTCTGACGATTGATCTGAGCAACTACCTTAGGATGTATTGATCAAGAGTGATTTGACCGTCAGATCGATGCATGATCACAAAGATACATGGACACATTAGACAAATAGAAATTTGAGGGGTTATGATGAAAATGAGAGGCTTAACAATCAATGATGACTTATGATGTAACATGTACGTCAGGGCATACGACTTGATATAGCTTATGCGCCTGATTGAGGTATAGCATTATGGAGGTAGGCGATTTCATTCGCGATTTCCCATGATTCTCAAATCATGACTTAGTGATTGAAACTTTAAGGCATATATTTGTATGCCCTATCATGCTACATGAGACTATTTTTAACGTGTATTACCGAGATGCTTACTATCTCCCTTGTATATGTTTTATGCACTGTTTTTGGTATATTTGAATTACATTGTCTGACTCTTGAGAGGTTTGATATGTGGGAGTCTCTATGCCTTGACGATTGAGACTATTGAGCTTGGAATATGATGCATCCCCCTTCCCCCGTGAGTGCCTGAGTGCCCCTTGTGGGTGAAAGTGGGTGTGAAACGCGTCTTTCTGTGAGTGCCTTAGTGCCTGTGCCGGTGAAAGAGTGAAAGGTGAAAGCGGAATTAAAACGGGCCTTTCCGTGAGTGCCTGAGTGCCCATTGTGGGTGAAAGGGTGAAAGCGGATGGTATTGAGTGTTGACCCCACGTTGCCATGAGTGTGCCTGAGACACTCATAGGGCTTGACTATGTATGATGTTTCAATGCTGTTGATATGCATTCATGCTGTTGATATGCATTCATGCTGTTATCTGAATATAGACTCACATGGTTATGGCTTACTTGTATCTGCATATCTTTTCGAATTTTGCATGTCCTAACACCATGGCTATGTTGCCTTATTTATATCATGGATTTGGTATATTCTTCATCGTATGAATTTGAGGTTTTTGTACCATGTTATATTCTTATCGTTTTATATTGAATGTAAATCACCTACACAAGCATAGTTTGTTGAGGCATTGCGTTGTTTTGCAATGCCTCAAAGTTGGAGTGCGATAGTCAAAGAGGGAAGCAGGTGGAATAGTGAGGATCTAGATGAGGACCTGAGGACCCTATACTTTTTGTATTTGGAGACATAGTAATGTATGTCTTTAGACTGGTATTAGACCTTTGGTGCTCTACCTAGATATTTGTGTATTTGATATATTAGACACATACTACTGTATAGTGTGCATATGCTTACTTATAGATGACGTGGTGATTTTGAATGGACCTTGGAGCTTTGGGACTTTTATTTTCATTGTCTCTTTGCAGTTTGCATAATTTCACGTGGTTTTGTATTTGAGCATGCTCAGTATATCTGAAAGTGATTTGGTTTAGCATTGTAGTTTTGGGGTGTAAATGACCCTCGAGGTTTTCCTTATTGGGTATCTTTCCGTGACGCTGCGCAAAATTTCTAAATATTTGAGTTTTATTTCAAGGATCCTGCCTATTTTGAAAAATAAAATTTTTACTATTAATATATGTATTGGAAAAAGATTTTAGAAAACCCGATGTGTCACACGAGACAGAAAGACACGCTATGCAGTAACATGGTGTACAAGGAAATGCCCATTGAACTTCTCCATTAAATGAAAGGCGGATAGTTTTTCATGAAGGACACAACTGATTCAGCTTAAAGAGAAAAATCTCAAACTTCTCCATTAGACGATGCATCGCTGCCAAGAATAAATATAAGGAAAAACCCACAACTGTAAAAGCTTGCAACTTCAACAAAAAAGGCGCAAACCAGTTCACATGGATGGAAGCATTTCCTTCTCGGACTGGTACAGTTCATGTCCATTTGAAGTTCAGAAAAACTACTGGCTAAAAGCAAGAGTGCAACATGTAGGCGTCCACAGAAAAGTGGATCTACAAGATATGGTTATGCCATGTTTCTCAATGAAGCCACAAGAATCTTATCATGTCAAAAAAAGCATACCCCCTTAATAGTTCGTATTTATCAAATGCCAATAAAATTTGCAAAGAATTGTCTGGAAATAACATAGTCAACATCATAATAGACTGTCATCAAGTTGAATAAATAGGCAAGCACGCAACAATGAAGGAAATAAATCCTATGAGATTAATAATGTTATCTAGGAAAGTCTGGACTTGTATTTCCAATTGTTCTTCTTCATCTGACAATGTTTGCCCAGCTTAGTCTTCTATAGAAAAAAAAACTAAAACAGAAGAGGTGCATGAGTAGGGTAGGCCCCACTTTTGTTATCCCAAATCGAGCTTCCTTTCACAATTTATCAGTTACAAGATGCAGGCAGATAAATAGACAATGTTATTAATATAAAGGTCCTCACACATGAACTTATAAAATATTTAGAAAAGACTGCATATATTAATGAAAAATACATGCTTAAGATTTTCACCACAGATTGAAAAATATCAATCATGAATTTTCCCATGTTAACATACTGTGAATTCGGATCCAGATGAACTTGCTGAATGAGGCGTTACAATCAACTTAGTTACAGATTCAGATCTTGTTTTGTGGCTGAAATATACTTGTGAGTCGGTCTTTTTCACTAGTCTGTGTTCCATAAACGATATCCTTTGGGTATTAATGGAATTCATCGGAATTCAATTTCGTTGTGCTCTCTGCTTCTTTGTTATTTGGTCGATTCATGATTAGCTCAGTCATTTTCATGTAACTCTTTCCTATCTCTAATAAAATCTCAGTCATTCAAAAAGAAGGAAAAACATTTTCATTACAGATGAAAAACACCAGAACATACATGATCAGACATTTGCTAGACATCTTATCCTGAGAAATACTTGTTTGTACCACCTAGACAATACAAAAGCCTGGGAAAGACGACTCTACTTTATCCAAGCGTAAGGGAAACTTTTTGGGCTACCTTTTTCCTAAACCACTCATTTGATTGACATGGCATAACTGTAACACATAGCAATCTATAAGAATAATACCAATGCATAACAAGAAAGGAAGAAATGAAGGGGGATAGGTATTTTTTCCGCTCTTGTTCTGGCCACTAACAACTCCCTTACAGTATGTTAGAACAGACGAAAGGAAGACAACAGTATTACTAAACGTCAGCTTTTAAAGATGACCAAACAAGCCAAAAAACAGAGGTACATGCCTAATTAACCAAGGCGGTTTCAGTTCTTTACCACATATTGGACAGAGAATGAAATTTTTTTAAGTCCTTCCTCTCTTCATAACAAAACACAAAGCTTCAACCAATAAAAGCAAAAAACATCAATTATCAAATGATACATACCATATGAATTCAGAGACGAAAATGAGGAAGCCTTTTCCCAACAACTTTCTCTATACAAATATGAAAATGATAAGGAGAAGTTCATCTAAGAGAAATGTAGCAACTTACATGGGTGGCAGTCCTTTCTGTTTGGCGTTAATTATCACAAGTATTTCTTATGCTACACTAAAAATGCAGGTAATCATTAACTACCAACTCCAATTGAAATTGAAAGCGAGACTTGGCAGTTTCATCCTCCCATTCTAAACGTTCTACCGTTTCTGCATCTCCCCTGATCCTTTGAAGTTGAGGTGCACTTCCGGGTCCTGGTGGAAGCCTCTTCAGCTGCTGCATTCTTCCACATCAATAAATTTCAAATAAGGCCAATCGAGAAATACCTGCGACCCTTCTCCATTATGATGGTAGCTGCGGATATTGGAAAGTATTGGAAGGTGACAAAGTTCTAACTTATTCACACAAGGGAGCATCCCATCCTTGTTGAACAGCTCTTTACAACTTTATTTCCGTCACTTCAGAACAATAACTTACATGGGTTCTTTCCATCTTCGGGAGGTTTCTTGCCAACATTCCAAAGTAGGAGAACCTTCAAGTGAAAACAATCCATGAGTTTTAGTCTCGTAAGTTGTGGAAGATTCGAGTATCTGCCATCATCACCTCTTCCTCCTCTCCGTCTGAGATTATTTTCTCCATTTTGTGAAGGAATTGAATTGCAAGCCCTCCAGTTGTGTTTGGCACTGTGCCAGATAGAGAATCGATGTTTCAAGCTGCAACCGAGGGCAGTAAGGTGGTTAAGGTTATGGAAGGTTCCAGTTGGTGGGAGGAGTCCCTTTCATAGAATACGTTAATTATACAGGGTGTAGAGATATAATTCTCTCAATCTAGATAGAGGTGGAAGAGTAGCATGATCCTCCTCTCCAAGTCCCTCATGGTCAAAAACCTCCTCCAGCACTATAGATTAAGTCACCCAGAGTATATCCAAGCCTTGAAGTTCTTGAAGCAAAATCTTAGATGAAATGACACCTTTTAGTTTCGGGCCATATATTATTTCTAACACTTTCGATTTAGGTAGAAGGGGAAGGATGACTAGAATGACCCTCTTCCATAACCACCTCATCATCCCTCGAAAATACCTCTTCTGACTCTTCACAATCTCTAACCTCGAGTTTCTCCAGGTTTGGCCGCCCTTGAAGCATAAGATCATGTGTTAGGACCGTCTTCAAATTGCGAAAGCGATATACATCCAACTCTTTAAGGTTTCCAAGAAATCCAGACAAAGGAAGCCGATCAGAAATGC
The DNA here is from genome assembly GCA_035236585.1 of Warburgia ugandensis. Classification (NCBI taxonomy): domain Eukaryota; kingdom Viridiplantae; phylum Streptophyta; class Magnoliopsida; order Canellales; family Canellaceae; genus Warburgia; species Warburgia ugandensis. The sequence continues at coordinate 2,516,885 of CP141126.1, forward strand.
TCTTCAAATCCCACACTTTATGGAGGAATAACTTTTCCAATCTCATGAATGTATTCGGCGGAATATGAGAAACTCCTATGCTGCTAATGAGATGTTTCATGTCTCTGCGGTGAAGACTAAGGCATTTTACGCTAGTGAAGCCATCATCATTTAAGGTCCGAACATCCTCCAAAACACCCAAAAGGCCCTCACTTTCTATCACCTCACTTTTTCGAATCAACAGCTTGATCCAGTTAGCCATGAAGGAGGATTTAGTGTCAATGCAGATGCTGGTACATCTAAGATATTCTTTTCTTAATTCAGCAATTAGTGATTTCCAAGTCCAAGTATCATCATATCATGGTAGATGTAGACGTCAAACTTCTGTAGTTTCTGCCAAGGTCCAGAAAATGTCTAGGGATAAAATTTAGGGAGCTCTTACAAAGAGCTATAATGCGGTCATTTTAGTCAAGCATGCAAATACCTAAAAGTTAGCTCGATGTCTAATCCTAGTAGGTATGTCTTTTAACTTTTTGCTTCCTTCTAGGATTAGAGCATTGAGGTTTGTTAGACACAAGAGTGACTCTGGTAGTAGAGAAATCTGAGTTCGAGAGAGGTCTTAAAAATGAAAGGGTTTTCATTCGGACAAAAAAATTTTCTAAGTATCTCTTCGGGTGGACAATTTATTAGTTTCAGTGATACCAGACTTTGTCATATTGGTGATTGATCAGGGAGCATAGTGATTGAAGAACTTTCCACACAGCCTCTTATATTCAGGGGTCCATTTTACCAAGTAAACACGCTTGTTTGAGAAGATGGATAGGCCCACTTCTCTACGACATCATGCATTTTCACGAACTCGTAATTCCTGTGCTTCAGGGAATATTCACCACGGACCTCTAGCAACGAGGAAGAACTCTGAAGTTTGTTTATCACAACCTCCATTCTGTTTTCCGCCGCAGAAAAATTGTTGACATCCTCGAAAGTCCCTCTGCAATGGCCCATCTCTTCAATGTGTCTACACAAATAACATAAATTCTGGAAAAGTAGAACAGAGCCGGAAGCATGCCTTCCCTTCTTCACTTTCTACATAGTCATAGCTCCACTGGGTACGGGAATTACACTAGTTCTTGCACAACATCAATGTTTTTAACGGTCTTTAATTCTTCCGAAGGTGAGCCTTGGTACAATGGTAGAGTTGTCATCGTGTGACTTTAAGGTCATGGGTTCAAGGCGTAGAAACAGCCTCTTGCAAAATACAATATAAGGATGAGTCCTATTGACCCTTGTGGTCCGCCCTTCGCCAAAGAATTACCTTTTCTCATGAGAGTTAGAACTTCAATATTTATTTATTTATTTTTCCATCTTTGTGCATACATGGACAGCAAAATAATGATTAAAATTCAACTCTTATCAAACATTCATTTCAAATAGCATGGACACCCATATAATTGTCATCAAGAAGTGTCAAATGGTTTTTATGCAATTTGAGATGGGTGTTCCTATCGATTCTTTCTTCTTACTGTATGCTCCAAAAGATATCGGAGGCCCTAAACTCTCATGGGACCCATCTGTTAGTGCATTCATACTACATACAATTTTATACTAGCATACATGATCACTTCAGATGTATAATTTGAACAAAAATCAATGAGGGCACCAGGTTTGGTAATTTCATACAATAAGAACCATTTTCCTAATAATAGGTTGCTATAAACAACCACACAAACATCGGCCATAAATTCAAGGCATGTAGGAAAGCCCAAAACAAGCAAAGACACAGGGCTTCAACCCAAGGCCCAAACGCAGGTTAGGATCCAGTGAGATTTGTCATAGTTTATGTGGTATATTTTATTGTATTTATAGTGGGCCATGTCTATTTTCATTGGTTATTATCTTTATTTCATTATTAAAAAAGCTCCACTAGATAACCAAGGTAAGTTGAAAATCTATGATTTAATCACAAAAAGTGTTGAATATTTAAATTTAGCTAAAATAATCCTCAAATTAGTATCATAATAGATCATCTAACTAATTAATTTTGTATTATTATACTAAATATGAATTATAACTTTGATTGATCATTTGACCATTGCTTGGCAAAATTAAATGGCTAGCTGATCAGATGAATAAATCATACCTATAGATGAATCTAATTAAATTTTCCGTATTACATGTCAATTAGAATGAACTTAGACGACTCGAATCAAGTTAATTGAGATAAGGTTATCAAAAGGCTACATTGGTCCTACAATGCAAGATGGATTCAGGAGAAAACTGCCGTTAGGGAGACCAGAAGAGTTGAAGACAATATATAAGAAATTTAAAGGTAGGCTGTGCAAAGGAGATATGCAAAGGCTTTCATAGAAGAAAAACCCGAAGGAAGAAGATATCGATTCCCAGCCATATCTATCTCAACCACTCAACCCTCAGCTAATCCACACCCAGCCTTCCCGCGTTCCCAACAGTCCCTGTCTTGTATTTCCTGCGTGTGTTTTTTTCCCTCTACTTCCATCACAGTCCCAGCACTCTGTTCACTGTCGTGTTTCTTTCTTACTTCTATCACCATCGTTTTTCCTTGCTATCACTTCTATCTTAGTTTCTTTTTTAACCATCAGTTTTCCTTTTAGTTCACCGTCGTTTCCCTTTTGGTTCAATCACCAGTTGGTTCAATTTACCTGTTTTTTTCCTCTTTATTCCCTTCATTGTTCATCCCTTGTTCTTCCCCATAGCAATTTCCTGTTTCATCGGTCAATCTTCACTATTCTTTCCTGTTCCATAGTTGGTTTTCCCCTCTGAATCAGTCCTATTCTTCCTCCCTAGCTTCTATCATCATACCACTCCTTATTTCTTGCCCCTTTTTCCTCTTGTTTTTCACAGTAGCAGCCCCTGCTTCCTTCATTTTCCCCTGTTTGTTCATCGTTTTTTCCCTTATTTCAGTCAATTTTCCCCCACTGGTTCTTCACAGTTTGTTACCTTCCTTTGTTTCGGAAAACCCCCTTCGATTCTCATCATTCCAGTATTTTTTCCATCGATTTCTGCACTTCAAATAGACAGAGGGAGCCATTTGAACTAGCTCCCCGCATTATCTTCTTCGTTTGGTTAGCGCTTAAAAGAATAAACTTTAAGAAAAGCCAATAGTCCTTCTATTTTAATGTTTTCCGTATTCCTATTTTGTCCTTTTCTCGGTAAACTCCTAAACTACCCAAATTTGCTATCTACAAATTATTTGGTTTTAACTTAATAGAATCAGTTTTAACCGGGAGGATAATCTTAATTCTTATTTAATTTCTTCTTTGATTTCAAGGCCATGGTTAGATCTTCGGTTAAATTTAATTTCAAGATGATCCTTAAGTTATAATCTTGCATCTTAAGTTTATACAGTCAATTATAGCCGCCCAAATTATATTTGCATTCATCAATTTATATCGTCACTTTTTTTTATAGAAAATTTGCATAATTCAATCATTGAATTAGTAATCAACGACCTTAGTAATTGATTAACATAAGTAGATCTGCTTTGATGTGATCAAATATGAAAATTTTTATTGTGTGACATGGCAATCGAGCTAGAGAAGTAAAATTTAACATTTATTTTGTTTATTCATTGTTAACTAGATTCAGGCTTTTGCATTTTTTATTTAAGAAATGAATTTGAGTTTTTTTAGTAAAATGTTATTTAATTTTTCTTAATTTTAGTAATTTAAATTTGATTTAAACTCCTATTTTTCTAGTCAAGTTCCTATGAGATCTACCAACAAAATGACAAAATTAAAGCAACATATTAACCACGCAAAAATCGTCAAAGAACCATAATTATTCACAAAATTAAAGCAGCACATTAACCATGCAAAAATTGTCAAATAACCATAATTAAGCAAACATATCCATGGAGATGGATCTCCGAGCATATCTCCCAATATCGCACCATAATTAACTAAACATATCTATGGAGATGGATCTCCGTGCATATCTCACTATATCACAAGCCACTAAACCCTTGTGAAGTCTTTTCCGAACAGCCTTTCAAGAGCATGATTTTTTTGTAGCTCGGACACATCCGTTTTGCTGCCAAAACATTAGACCATTTGTTGTCATTCAATGCCGATGTGTGTTATCATTTCTTCCGACTCGCCTAGTATCTAGCAAATTGTGACGACCCAGGTTTTCAAATAAAATTTTAAATATAAACTAATGTCTAATGCAGGATCAATCCAACTTGAAATAATTTTTGTAAAATAGTGCAATGCAGCGGAAAATCTTTTCTTTCAATTTCACTTTAAAAAACCCTGAGTGTCATTTTTCTTTTTATCAAAAATAAAGATTCTCGATGAAATGAGTGCTCATTTCTACGAAAAATCTGGCAGAGTTTCCTCTATTTTTCGGACATATGACATTTAACGCATGTCATTGCAAAGTACCTGATAAACATTGTCGACAATTTTAAAATATAAATGGAGACTCTGTCTCATTTTCATACATCTAACAAAACAAAGTAGTTTACCTCAATACAATACACCCATAACCTCCACAGTACAACCTAGTCACATAAGTCTTCCAAATTTTCATAATTATATACAATGCAGTCTCTTTTTCATTTCTAGTATGACACTTCAATTCAAAGACGAATTCTTACATGTCCTCTTCCCAAGCTTCTGTTGGCGCGCTCCTGTCAGTAAGCAACTGCTATTCCTTAGGTGTCCTTTGTTTTGCAATATTGTCAACATGCCAAACCTGCTATTATTCTCCGTATCTGAGGTATTGCAAACCAAAACAATGTCTCAGCAAGCAATCACTTGTGTAGGTAGAATAAGACGCAATGTTTTATATAAACCGAAATCATGATATATATATATATATATTTAGCCATGCTGAATCATGCAAACAACAATTCAGTTATCATTTCACTTGAAATCATTCAACATTTATCAGAATCATGAATCCATGCCAACATGGAAGGAATACCAATGCATTAGTACAAAACACGTTTTTTGAAAAGCAAAGTATGCAATCACATATCAAACTTACAAGTCATTTACATTTCTTAATACCAGACTTCGCTCTTACGAGCCATTTCACATATCAAATACCAACGCGTTGTTGTGTATATCAAGTACACATCAAACAATATTATCTTCTTTGGCGTAATGAGTCGGCATAATGAGTTAAACCCAATGACACACCAAACTCAAAGACACATCTCAAGGCTTTACTCCTAAGAGACAGGTAGCTCGTCCAGCCAGGAACAGGTAGCTCGTCTAGCCCGAAGGCTTGCCCACATCATAACGACCTCTCAGAACACATCAAACTCCCCAAACAATGGGGCTAAATCCTAAGGACGGGTAACTTGTCCAGCGTGAAGGCCTACCCACATCATAACAACCCCTCAGCATGCGTCAAAATCCCCAAACAATAGGGCTAAATCTCAGGGACCAATAGCTCGTTCAACCAAGAACCGGTAGCTCGTCCAGCCTGAAGGCCCGCCCACATCATAACGATCTCTCTCGCTCATACGAGCCATTTCACAATTTCCTGGTATCAGTCTTACATTTCTCTCACATTGTTCACAATAATGCACATTCATCTTATCTTTCGTTAAACTGAAAAGATCCATTTCAATACTTGAAATTCATATACACATGCATATATAACGAAAATCGTAGCAATCTTAATTCCACCTACCTCAAATAGAGATCTTCAGGTTCTCTGAAGCAAATAGCATACGCGCTCCCAATCAATCACAACTCTGCAACAATACAAACACTCATTTAGATATACAATTCTAGGATTTCTCTTAGTTTTTCCAGTATGAAAGCTCCCTCTATATTAGTCCATGACACTAGTCGTCACAAGGCGAAATAACAGTGCATATTTCTATGCTAAGAGTGTTTCATTAGCTATTGGTTAATAGCTAATTGGATGACAAGCAGTTACTGGATTTTCTAATCCACGCCATTGGCCCTGGATTGGCTACCCACCACTCTTCTTAAGTGACTGCAAGTCACTTTCATTGTTCAGTGGTCTTAACCATTGATTCTTACTCATATCAATTCTTGGGTTGGAGTTGGATGTTATTTTCCATACTTTATATCATACCTAAGCTAATTCAGGGTTCAGGAATTCATCCGTGACCTTTAATCATTCATCTAACGTCATAAGGTGTCTATTTGAATAGTGACAGATCGGATGGCTTAGATCATCTGATCTGTTTCACTTCAAATTCATATACTTTTAGTCATCTTATCATTTTTTTTTTTAAGGATGGGGAACTCATCTACAGCGTCTAATCATCAATCAGACATCACGAAGTTACAATATGAACATTACCTAATCGGACAGCTAAGATTGTCTCATTGATTTTTAGCCTAGATCTAAAGTTTTTTGTGTGATCCGAGCTAAATCATGCCCTAACTTACCTATCCCTAAGCTCTGATTTAAAAATGGACGGTTGGATTATCCACAAAACCTAGATCTAGCATGAATGGTGTGGATTTAGCTAAAATCTCAAAATCAAGAATAGGGTTTTGTAGATCTTACCTTCTAGATGGATTTTCATGCATTTTCCACCATTGGATGTGTTGGATTGGTTCAGATCAGTCGCAAAACCTCCAATCTTAGCCGTGCGACGTTCCCCTCTTCAATCAACGGTCAAGAGCACGTTGGATCCCCCAATAACCTTGGGGGTTTTGTTTGTCTTGTCATGTTGGACAACATGACCAATCGGATCATCGATCTGAGCCAACGTCGTCTTCAGTGGCCCAAAAACTTTGTCTTCTCTGTTTTTGCCGGCATGCCATTAACTCCGGTAGCTCGGCCCCCTTCTTCTCCTCTTCTCTCATCTCCTTTTTCCTTTCTCTCCTTCTCTCCCTGTTTCTCCCTCCCGTTGGTTTTCTATGGGTGTTCGTTTTTGGGAACAGACCTAATGGTTTGTTCTCATTTCACTTAAACGGCGTGGGATGCCCGTATCAAATACGCCCCCCTGTTTAAGGCAATTTCTTTTTTGTTGTTGTTGTTGTTGAAATGTTACACAAATTTGGTTAACACATGCAATTTTTAAGATGGATAGAAATCAAATCCCAAGCACTAGATTTTTCAAAGTCATTTTAAGTTAACTTGTCTCAATTCAAAGTCGAGTTTTTGAGTTTTTAAACTATGATAATGGCAACATTCTACAAACCTATGATTTGATTACAATAAGGACTTTTTGAACTGGATTTAAAGACCAAACATTCAACACCTCGACAGATTACATGATCAATACTTTCCTTCGACTGATTACCACTAGAGTACCAACAGCTTGTTTTTCAGGTGGACCACGTACAGACTACTAATACAATAAAAAGGATGCTCCTCGAACACTGCACATCTAAATTGTGCGCCTAAGAACTTGTCTTTGACTTTCTCATTGATGGTTCAAGTGGTCGGTCAAATCATAGGATCAGTTTCTAATGCAGGTAAATAAGTTAGATCGTGTGTCTGCTAATCTAATAGGCTTCATCAACCAATTAGATGATCTGGATAGTTGATATTGGAGGGAACACATTCAACTTATAATTTATGAATAGGCCCTGTGTAATTTCTTCCTGTTTAATCAGAACGTCTAGATCTACATGATAAGCATTAAATGGCAAGGATTAGGTCGCCTTGTGAGTGTCCAACAAGCAAACTATATCTGTAGAGAAGAAGAGAAAACGAAATATGCGATTTCTCTCACTTTTAGCTTCGTAAGTTGGAGAGTGGACGATCAGCCAAGACTGATCCAACCCTGTGGTTTTTCTAGTGCATATGCTTGAACATAATGATTGGAGAGGAGGTTCTGTCAACTTTTCCCTGTTTGCCTGTAAGTTCTTCACATTGTCTTTTATGTTTTGATATCCTAGGTTTATTATTAGAGATTGTTGTATGCAGAAGAGGATTAGGAAAAACTTCTCTGGTCCACAGAGCTAGGTTTTACATACACCCACATCTGAATTTTGTTATCATGGACTGATTAGCATGTGATCTTAGACGGTAATAGTTGTTTATTTTCTGTATGTTTTCCATGTAATCTGTACTGGAGAAACTTGGGATCATCCCTCACAAGAATCATTGCAACGTGCCAAACTCAATAAAGTTCCGTCTAAACCAACGATGACTATTGAGATGTCACTTATAGCAGCAAAAGGCCTACAAAGATATGACAGGATCATTGTCAATTACATAAACCGTGCATTTAACATATACCGAACTATTCTTATAGCCATCTACATGAAAGGAGAAATTTGCACATCATACTCACATCCACTGCACTTACGTCCAGGAGCTGCGAGTAACTCCGTTCATTAGACCATCTCTGAATTAGAACAATGTTTATGAAGCGGCATACCTCCAATAAACAAACTATGTGGAAACGCTTTTCCATGTTAGTTTTTACTAGTGAAAAGAATTATCAGTACGCAACTCTACCTGGCGACTTCAATTTTCAACTTCCTACTGCTACTTGAGAGAACCCATCAACGAGGAATGGTAACTGTTTTGCCAGGCCAGATGGCAGCCACGACCTTGGTTAGAACAATGAGATGGCTTAATGTAAACACTTTCACAGGGAAGAATACATAAACCAGAATAGTAAGAAAAATGCTCAGCCAACCAATTCCACGTACGTACACCAATGATATCATATGCAGGGAGTGGGAGAATTAAGTTCAACGCACATGGAAACTCAAAGAGAAACTGGAGTTTGAAGGACAACTATTAAGTATCAACAGATTGGTAAAGGTGGTCTTGAGGCTCACAACCAAAACCCACCTCTGCCATTTACTACAGATTAACAGTAGTATCTAAAGACCCAAGAATTCAAAAACAGCAGTAAGAGAGCTATGAAAGAAATATGGTGTACAAGGAAATACCCATTCGAGTTTCTATTTCATAAATGAAAGTTAGGTGCTTTCAAATAAAGGGCTGTACTGGGTGAGAGAGAGAGATTTATACTTCTACCCATCTATCAGTGGTTACGGTCACTCTGTCTATATTTTGGTCCACGGTTTTCAATCCCCCATACCATCGGCTTTCTGGGTGAACTATGGGAAATCTGACAACGTTTAATAGACCAGAAGGCCTAGATTTACCACAAGATGCCAAGATTTGAGAAGAAGATAAGATTTGAAGATGGTAACTTATGTTCTCTCTTTGGCGAACTTCATATAGCTTCACCGTATGTCTTCTTTGGGATTTGGCCCACTTTCTATGGGCTCGTCATGTCTTCTCTCTCTCTCTCTCGATCAATTACTCTTTCTTCCAACTACCTTTTAACTGATCTTTTAGTAGTCTAACGAGAAATTTCTTTTTCTTCGTTTCAGGTGTTAGAGAGCCAGTAAATTGTGCCCAAGATAGAGCTAGTATTTGCACAAACAGACATGGAAGGCTCCTTTCAAACTGAGCTTCCCTTGACAAATTCTTCTCCCAACTGCCTTGGCATGCTCCTTGAATGCTGGGTCTGAGAAGCTCTGTTCCTCCAATACAAGCCTTTGTTTCCAAAATCGTCAAAGCACACAAGTCCGATTCCTACACTATTTCCACCCCTCTAACCGTCTTCGCTAAATGTACATCTTGATACTATCAGATCGCTAATTGGTGCAATCTGACTGCCAGGATCTTTAGATTAGGGGATCACACCACAAACACACACACACACACACACACACACACACACACAAAGAATAGGAAAGACAGAGTTTTATCTGATTCGGCCAAATAGCCCATGTCTATAGGAGAAAGAATACTATCTGACCATATCACATGTCTCTCACTTCTCACATCTCTCTCATATCTATATATCCTATTATAGGAGTTAGAAGGCATTTGATCATCAAATTTTTTGGCTATTACAATCATCTTTTACGGTGTCGTGGTCTTCAATGTTGAACTTCCCAAGTCAGTGTGTTACCGACGTTTTAGAATGTTAGTTGTTATTGACTCACATGGGCATGGACCATAGTGGGTCTACCCTAGCAATCTCTCCTTGTATGCATATGGGAGGAGAATGTACTAAACACTATTACTTTATTCAGCTCTTCCAAATTTCAATCATAGCTTTGATCCAGTCTCTACGCTTTTAAACAACTCTGCTCACCTTGCTCAACATTCCATAAAGTGCAAATCACTCATCGAGTATACCGCAAGCACCTAAAAGCCTTGCTGCTTAGAATCCTATCACCTAAAGCCTACCAGTGCCTCTTGCACCTGCTCTCATCGGTCGACCTCGTAGGCCGACCTTGTCGGCTACTCACAAACATCACTCGAAGTGGTCACATCCGCTGGTCAAAAGGTCCGCTCACTGAGTCTACTCGAAATTACACTTTTCTCCAAGTCATCTCATCACTATTCATTGAGCCATCCTATCATTGTTTACTAAGTCATCCAACTATTGTTCTCGGGTCCTCTCACCACTGTTCGTAAGTTGGCGACACTCGCGGTCATCAAGTCCACTCATAGTAGTCACTATGTCCGCTTTCTGCACTTGTTCACAAAGTCAACTCCTTGCTGTTACATGACCACTCATCAACTCACCATTTTCAATTTTCCTGAACATAGGTGTCATTATCAATTGCCTGCTATTGCAACTCATTCACTGTTGCAACTCTACTACTGTTCAACTCGTTACTATTGCAACTCTACTACTATTTGAACTCGTCGTTGTTTCAATTCTATACTGTTGTAACTCTACACTATTGCAACCCAACTGTTAAAACCCATTACTGTTATAACTCTTCACTGTTACAACTCAGTCTCCTATAGCAATACTGTAGCCGATAGAATGATTACGCTTTTATATTGTAGTAGACATGATCATTATGGTTTTTATTATAGCGACTATAGTAGTCACTGTATCAATACTATTAAAGTACTATAGCACCAACATTTTTTCTTTTTTCTTTTTTTTAATTGTCTCTTTCTTTAGTTTCAGTATTGTCATCTCCGTTTTGGCCGTTTGGGGTGCTCCATTGGCAACTTACCACATTCTCTCTTCATTTACGAGGTTGAGTCTCCCCCTTACCTCGTCATCTCTGTCTCATCCAACTTTTGGCATCTCTACTTGGTGCCACCATCTTCACCGTTTGGCATCTATGCTCTAGCCCACAACTGAAGCTCCCTCTGACACATCATTTGTGGCTGCGCCTGCAATTCCCATTGCTGCAGCCCATCGATCTTCTCCACGCCCCATCCTTGGGCTACATCTTTGCTTCAAACTCTGAAACTTCTACAACAACTTAGGCGGAGGTTATCGGCCATGAACACACTTCACAGTACCATTAAGTGTAAAGTCAGCACAGAAGTAGAATATGCGTTCTCATCCAACTCAGAATGCAGATTCTATGGCTCTCTCCCAAACCTCATCCATATATTGCAACTCCTTTGCTTGGGCCTCCTTATCAGCACAAATTTTGGGTATGACTTGACTTAGGCTGTGAATTTCATCCCTTGTAGCACCCAGCTCCCTCTGTACAGCCAACAATCTTCGTCTAAATGGTAGTTTTCAACAATGAGCTTCCGTATTTCTTCATGCTAAATTGCAAGTTTCTCCTCCATTGCTACAGGGTGAAGAGGCATGGGTGTTCCATGTCTTAAAGGAGGTGGAGGGACATCACAGAAACCTTGCAAGCCATCACTGTTGTGGTTGCAACTTCTAGCCCCGCTACACAATCACCTTGCTCACTACTTTTAGATATAGTTGTGTTGATTAACCTCACTCTGATACCACTTTGATAGGGTCAGATTTGTCGATTGGCGCAAATCCAACTGCCAGGATCTTTAGATTAGAGGATCACACTACAAACACACACAAAGAATAGGAGAGATAGATTTTTACGTGGTTCAACCAAATGGCCTAAGTCCACGGGAGAAAGAATACTATCTGACCTGATTACATGTTTCTCACTTCTCACATATCTCTCAGATCTATATCTCCTATTTATAAGAGTTACAAGGCATTTGATCACCAAGTTTTTTGGCTGTTACAATCATCTTTTACAGTGCCATGGTCATCAATGTTGAACTTCCCAAGTCGATGTGGTACCAACGTTCTAGAATGGAGGATACAATTGCAGCAAGACTGGAGGATACAATTGTAGCGATGGCTATAATGGTCGAGACACATGGCTATAGGGAATCAAATGGTGGAACCAGCTACTCTCTCTCTCTCTCTCTCTCTCTCTCTCTCTCTCTCTCTCCGAGGAAGAGGAAGAGGAATCTGCTATTAATTTTTCTAGAGGGGGAGACAGAGAAGAATGGAGAAAACTACGAAGTTGTAGTGCCAAAGAATTGGCTGTGATGCTATGTTCACAGAGGACGATAATCCTGAGGATTCCTGTAGATACCCAACCGGAGCAAGGCGATGACCTAAGATGGGAGTGATAGAGTGCCAGAGTGCTAAAGGAGCAGCGAAAAGAGTTGAGGAAAAAGACTACTTCAGATAACTGTGTGTTTGTGCATAGATTCTCAAAGGATGATTTTGTCATCTTGCTACTCTATATCGATGATATGCTTATTGTTGGAAGCAGCTCTTTAAGGATTAGTTAATTAAAAGAGCTGAATAAAGTCTTTGTTATGAAAGACTTGGGACCCGCAAGATAAATTCTCAGAATTTCTATCTTTCTTGATAGGAGGAATAAGCGGTTATGGCTATCTTAGGAGAAGTACATAGAAAAGGTACTTCAGCAATTTCACATGGATGAAGCTAAAGTGGTTAGTACACCTTTTGCTACTCACTTTAAGCTGAGTAAGAATCAAATTCCCGTAAGTGATGCTGAAAAAGAATACATGCAAAATGTGCCTTATACTTCAGCTGTTAGCAGTCTTATGTATGTCATGGTATGCACTAGACAAGACATTGCATATGCGGTTAGTATAGTGAGTCATTTTCTATCAAATCCAGGAAAAGAGCATTGGAATGCAGTGAAGTGGATATTGAGATATCTACGTAGTACTTCCAAGTTGAGTTTGGGATTTGGAACTAGCAAGCTTGTGCTTGAGGGCTACACTGATTCAGTTATGGCTAGTGATATTGACACTAGGAAGTCTACTTTAAGCTACTTAATTACTTTTGCAGGGGAAAATGTGTCATTGCAGTCAAAGTTACAGAAGTGTGTTGCCTTGTCTATGATGGAGGTTGAGTTTATTGTTGTGATAGAGGCTTGCAAAGAGTTACTATGGATGAAGAAGTTCGTGAATGAACTTGCCATTATGCAAAAGATATATGCATTATTTTGCGATAGTCAAAGTGCTATACACCTTAGCAAGAATTCTACTTTTCATGAGAGGTCAAAGCACATTGATGTTCGGTATCATTGGATATGTGATATTTTGGACTCTAAGTCATTAGAGCTTGAGAAGATTCATACTAACTGTTGATTGTTTAACCGCAAGTGCACGGGTTATTGTAGTGTGGCTTATGCAAGTACAGGTCAATCCCACGAGGACTTGATTTAAAATGATGGAGTTTTCAATAAAATTCAATTAATAAAAGAATATAAACTAACTATAAACTAAAATCCAACTTTATTCAATTTCTGCAGTTTGCACAATTAATTATTCAAAAGATAATAAAAAAATAAAACTAAAATGCGTCCTGGATAAGCTTGTCCTTGGATTGCATTGTCCCTGAATTAGTTTGTCCTTGAATTGCACTGTCCTGGATTAGTCTGTCCTTGAATTGCACTATCCCTAGATAGTCAGAATGAAGATAAGGTAAAACCAGAATAGCACAGGGACACAGTTGGAATTAAATCAAGGGACACAGTTGTAATTCCTGAGATCTGCTAGGGGACACAGATGTAATTCCTGAGATCTACTAGGGGCAGATCTGAAATTTCTTCAGGGGTTCTAGTTTTTCACGAAAAAACCAGGAAAACACGGTGGGAACCGGAGAAGGGGGGAAGAAAGGAAGAGGAAGAAGAAGAAGAATAGAGGAAGGAGGAGAAGAAGGAGGGAGAGGAAAATGGTGGGGAGAAAACTCAACTCGGGTTTTCTCTCTCGGGGCGTCCAGTGAAGAGAAGAAGGAGGATATGGTTGTGTGGACGAGATGGGGAAGAAGATGGGAGAAAAGATTGAGGAAAACCCAATATGGGTTTTTCCTCACTGGGCAGTTGGACTAGACAAAGAGATAGATAGACATGGCGGGTAACTGGCAGTATAGGGAGCATGGGATTGAGATGGTGGTCGAAACAGAGATTGGGAGTGAGAGAAGGAGGGAGGCTGGGTTGAAGAGAACCCAGGCGTGATGGAGATGAAGCCTGAGCTGAGGAGAGGGATGTTAAGCAAGTGAGAAGGGAGAAGCTGATGGTAATGGTAATGGAGGGCTGGATTGTGCAAGGCAGACAAGGGGCCAGAGGAGATGGAACGAGTGAGAAAGCAAGGAGATTCCGAAGGAGTTGGGCTGGAGCAGTGTGGCAGAGCGAAAAACAAAGAAACCTGCCTGCCAGGTAAGAGATCGTGAATATTTGGGGTGTGACGGTGTTGGCAAGTAAAGCAGGGGGTGACACGCCCGGTTAACAGAGGAGAAGAGGAGGGTGAGGCGGCTGGGCTGCGTGTTGATGGAATAGTGAGAGAGTTGGTGAGAAATAGAAGCTTGGGATAGGAGAGAGAGATGGTGGGAGAGAAGAGAAAAGTTCAAAGAGGGAGAAGAGAAACAGTACGTGAGAGGGGGGAATGAGAGAAGGGGAAGAGAGATAGAGATAGAGAAAGAGGAAGAGGAAGAGAGAATGAGGGGGAGAGATGATCTAGCCCAGCCTCCCTAGAGGAAAAAAAACTTTTTTAGAGAGAGAGGGGAAGGGGTATAAAAAGGAGAGTGAGAGATATAGACGTGAAAGAGAGGGAAAGGGAGATATAGGAGAGATAAGAGATTAGAGAGAGTGGGGTCCACTAGAAGTTTAGACTTGCTAGAACTCTGCAAGTCTTAAACTTTGTTCTGTCTTAGGACTCTTCAAAATCCTCTTTTTTCCATGAAATTTCATCTGACTCCATCTTGTATCCTTGATTCGATCTGGAGCGTCCACGCCTGAGTTGACCGATCTGCAATGCACAGGACCCAATTAGCGCAATTTAAACTGTTCATTAGCTTTAATAGTCATCTAACCACTAAATTTTACAATTCAATGGTTGGATGACCAATTAAAGCTAAAATGAAATATTTGATGTAAAACCTTAAAATTAATGGTCTAGATGCTCTAATCAAATACTAAATTAGGGGTATTTTGACCAAAATTGAACACTTAACACACCCCCCAACCAACATTTTACTAGTCCCTAACAAAAGATGTGAAGAAATCAACTCAAATTTTTTTTATTTTTCAGGTCATCTCCATTTTTTTCTCAGAGAATTATCTTCAATAAATCCATCAACTTTAGCAAACTAATAAAAATGACTGAATAATTTAAAACCCTACCAATATGCTAAAAATATTCCACTTAAGCTCAGATCTCAGAGTGAGTGTGTGCGTATACAGTCTACATAGAATAATCTTTATCTCTAAGTAGAATTCTAACTTCTGAACTCCATCTGAAATATGTTTTGACCTCAATCCTTACTAATGGCATACGCTTAGAAATAAAGTCTCTCAGATAGAGGGTTCAAATCATATCTCTCTTTTAATTATGTGAGAAGAGTCAATGAAAACAAATATATCTCACATATACTCATGAAAAACGGGAGTTACTAAGGAATTTCTTTTGATCCCTTTGGAATAGATGCCATTACCTTTGGAATATTTAGAAATACTATTCTTTTAAATCCTATCCATTCATCTCCTCATCAAGATTATATTTATCCTAGAATTAATAGGTCTTTAATTGGGACGAAACATAGGCTTAGGACACGGTTCCAAAGAAAGGGTATATGGGTATTCAAAGTTTCTTCAAAAAATAAGTAAAGGTTTTCTATTAAAGTTGACAATTCTTCTTTTTCTTTGCTGAAGTGAATATTTCTTTTTCTATTTCCTTGCATTCTTCAAACTCTCTTTTTTTTCTCTTTTTTTTTTCAGAATCTTTTCTTTCTTTTTCAGTACTTTTGACTTACTTTGAAGAATATTTCTTTTCTTGATATCCACTTAGCTTCATTTCAACTAAAAGATATTCTTTCATTCTTCTCTAACTTATTTTTCAAAGAAGATGGGTAATGGTCAATTTATACTGGTTTAACATGGGTAAAGGGTATTTTGGTTAACAAAAGAAAAGGCTTTATATAAAAGGCTCAAGTTGGCTGACTAGTGGTAAAAATACATTATGGGTAGGCTTTATGTCTCTAGGTTTACAACAAGGATGGCCTAAATCATTTTCTAGGTTTCCTATAATCTATCAAATTCAATGAACTTCCAGAATTTTAAAGGTAGTATTTTAATTATTCAGGTAATTAGCCAAATTTAAGAGTTTGTGATCAATTTTCTTTAAGCACGTTGAAGAAAATTTTGAACATTTATAACCTCTCAAAAAGGATGAATGGCTCTAAAACTCACTTAGGTTATAGGTCTCTACTGAATTTCTTCAGAATCTCTAAGTTATAGTCACTTATCAATCTAGACTATCTATATGCAACTACGTGTACATATGTGATCTGAGACTTTGCTTTCATAGAATACTTTAGAAAATGAGTAAAATGATTAATTAATCATATTCAATTCCATTAATAAGCTAAAGTTATCCAGATTATACTTCAGAAAATCCAATTCTTATCATGGTATAGGAAATGACCTAAAATTTTTCATTTTTTTCATTTTTTTTTTTTAAAAAACCAAGGAAAACTCCTAAAAACTAAAAGAAAACTAGAATTTGCTAGAATTCTACACCCCCAACCTGACAGAAACATTGTCCTCAATGTTTAAAAAGTAGGACTTAAAATGAATATGGGTGATGCAGAAAACAACAAAATACAAAATATGGTACAAAGAGATCAAATTCACTCAATCCTAATAAACAGGATCCTCCAGAGTTGTGGACTCAACTTCTAGATTCTCATAATTTAGGAAAGGCTTTAAACGTTGACCATTCACTTTAAAAGAATGACCAGTCCTAGTATTCTCAATCTCGATAGTCCCATATGGAAAAAATTCTTTTACTATATATGGACCGGTCCATCGAGATCTAAGCTTACCTGGAAATAAGTGGAGCTTAGAATTGTAAAGTAGAACCTTCTAGCTTGGAGTAAAGGATTTTCTCATTATGTTCTTATCATGAAAAACTTTCATCTTTTCTTTATATATCCTATTACTCTCATAAGCTTCTTGCCTGATCTCTTCCAACTCATTAAGTTGGAGTTTGAGATGTGAGCCTGCTTTATCCATATTGAAATTGAATGTCTTTATGGCCCAATAGGCTCTATGTTCCAATTCCACAGGCAAATGACAAGCCTTACCATATACAATACGATAGGGAGACATATTAATCGGGGTGCCATGTGCAGTCCTGTAAGCCCAGAGCGCATCAGTCAGTCGAAGAGACCAATCTTTACGATCTGGATTAACAGTCTTTTGAAGGATTTGTTTGATGGCCTGATTAGATACTTCTACTTGTCCACTTGTTTGTGGGTGATACGGTGTTGCAACTTTATGTGTAATATTATATTTTTTTATTAGTGCTTCAAATGGTTTGTTGCAAAAATGTGTACCGTTATCACTTATAATGGTTCGAGGAGTCCCAAATCTAGAAAAAATGTTTTCTTTTAAAAATTTAAGAACCATTTTGTGATCATTATGCCTACATGGGATAGCCTCAATCCATTTTGAAACATAGTCTACGGCCAATAACATATAAATGTAGCCAAAAGAAGATGGAAATGGACCCATGAAATCTATACCCCAACAATAAAAAATTTCTATGATAAGAATAGGGTTTAGAGGCATCATATTCCTACGGGTTATCCCTCCTAACTTTTGACATTACTCACATAATTTACAAAACACATGTGTGTCTTTGAACAATGACGGCCAATAAAAACGGCACTACAAAATCTTTGCAGCTGTTTTTTGGGTAGAAAAATATCCACCACATGCTTCTGAATGACAAAAGGAGATAACACTATGTTGTTCTAAGTTAAGGACACATCTCCTAATGATTTGATCTTGTAATATCCTTAATTTTTAGGATAAAATAGGAAATTATTAAATAAATTAAAATAAAAAATTTATGGATGAAATTTTTTCCTGAAAACATAATAATTTGAAATTGCTCGTCGATACGAGTCCAACGCCACCAAGAACGTGAAAAACGGAGCTCAAACGAGGGAGTTATGAGCCGTCGAAGTTGTAAGGGCAATTTTGTCATTTGACAGAAACGTATAACACAAGGGCCCAAATTGATAATGGCACCCCCGTCTTCCACATGTATGTACCCTGATCCGGCAAAATCGTCGGAGAAGCCATGGAAAGAGGCGCGAATGGAAGAGGTTCTCTTCCCCTAGGACTCTAGGCCTATATCTACCCTCCCCAGGTTGCCAAAACGCTTCAGTTTGAGCGTTTTCACTGAGCTTTACTCAGAAACCTAGCCTGCAAAAATTCACGTTTTTTGGGCGAGTGGAGCCTTGGCAACACGAGCAACCCCAGCCAGGTGTAAGGTAAGCCTCAAACCTATGTTTTTCATTATTTATTAATTAGAAAAATAATTAGGAAAGCATTTAAAAATTAGGAAAAAAAATCAGATTTTTAGGAACCTGTGTGCATGCTACTGTTGGAGTGTGATTTTATGGATTATACCTCGTCCGTTTGAAAATTGCACCGTCCAATTAGTGCACAAGAGACCCAAGAGCAAACCCTTTAAATTTGGGAGTGATCCAACGGTGGATTTCTCCAGAAAACGCAAAAACCAGTACCTAGGGATGATTTTAGGAACTTGGGAAAAATCATTTAAAAACCATGGTTTTTGGCAAAATCAATGCAAAAGGAGGGCATAAATAGATTCTAGAGAGAATTCTGAAGAAAATGGCGTAAAAATCACGCAAAACGGAGCTTTGTAGCTCCGCCTGAGACGACCGGAATCCGGTCGTCTTCTCCGGCGACGTCAATGGCGTCGGCACCCTGGCGCTGACGCTAGGACGCACTTGGGGACGCACAAAGGACGACGTCACAGGACGTCGTAGTCGCACGCGTGGGCGGCGCTGCGCGCGTGTAGGGGGAAAGCCAGTTGGCGGTCGCGGTGGGGCCGGGACGCAGCGCGTCCTATGCGGCGTCTGCATCTTCGTGCGCCGATATACGCCGGTGTAAACTGGCGGAAAAGGGCGCCGCCGGTATAAACCACCTTATGGTGGTCCGGTAAGCTCCATTTGAGAGAAGTTTTCACTAAAACTTGATTTCTGGGAGCTAGAGAGGTCCAAATCACGATCCGAAAGAGGCGTTGTGACCGTATTGACGACGCGAACCTAGTTTTAACTTAAAAACTTAGAAATGACCACTTTTTCTTTAGAAAAATATTAAAATAGTGATGTGACATGTACAAGTGCACATGAATATACCAGTTAAAGGGAGTTATTAGCAAGCTAGTGATCTCACACTGAGGTAGGTGACAACAACTAATGTTTTGCCTTGATTTTTAAACCATGTTTAAACATAGCATCATGTGTGATTGTGTTTTAAATTGCGATTATTATTTACCATAGATTTCATGCGACATTGAGTACAGGATGGTTATTCCAAATTGAAATCTTTTACTGAATAAACTTATTTCAAATGCTTTTACAAGCATGATGTAAATTAGTTATGCTTAATTAGAGACTTATTTCTTATTATATATATAGAAAATGCATGGATTTACATGGAAATGAGAATAGAGGCTTAGTAGCTGGTCCTTTTATAAAGCTAACCCGGGATGAGGGGCATGTCTTGGGGATTGCAAGCTATAAGTGCTCTTGAGTTTTAGCATATACATATGATTTCCGTGTTTTATATTTGATGATGGGTGCTATCGGGCGTCATGCTAGGAGGGATAGGGCCGGCCACCCACCTTCCGAGATTATGATGTGATGATTTTGTGATATGATAGACACCTGCCCATAGATGACATTCGGTAGGGGTTTGGTAACATGGATAGTCCACACTACCGGTCTGAGCCTTTCCATGGGGACAGACGCTAAGTCTCTCGTTATGGTGTCGACGGAGAGCGGCGGTGATTTATACCCATGGAGGGTTGCCACTGCAGCATGATGGCCCATATTTTTATTATGTGTGCATGTATGATGAGCATGATTATGGATGATATGCCTAGGTGTGACGACACTCAGAGGTTGACTACGTGTACTCCTGATCAGGGATGTTAGTGTGATGTGGTGGGACCCATTACCTTAGGGTGCCCTTATTCTTGTTGTATACTCCATTTTATTGATTCATGTCATGTTTTAACTCTATGATTGCATGTTTTAGCATATGGAATAAATTGGCATTTATTTGAACATGGCATTATGATATCACTATTTTCATAAGTGTTAGACTCTTTATCAGTGTTGTTCATTATTTCTTTCAGTTATTACATTAATTGTCTATGTACCTACACAAGCGATAGCTTGCTGAGGCATTGCTTTGTTTTGCAATGCCTTAGATCTCGAGCGCGATAACAAGAAAGGCAAGGCTGTTGAGAAGCCATGAGAGCTGCTAAAGACCATTTTTCTATAGTGTTAGACAGTGATGTGAGTCATTAAATAGGATTATCATTTGGATTTTATTATGGACTGCATACTTTATATTTGGATGTGATTTAGATGTTTGGACATATGTTGGACATTTATATGGGATGTTATGATGGATAGACCCTGGGCCATATTATTATTGTGTTTTGGACATTTATTTGATTTAAAAATAAAGGCGCCTATTTATTTGACGTTGATTTATACGCGGATTAATTATTTATGTTTAAATTACATGTACGCCATTTTGAGAAAGGAAAACTAGCACCCGGAGTTTTTAAGATAGGTTTAGTAAAATGTTAAATAAATCTTTTCTCATGGGATCCCAAATGCTCTTATTTAAAATGCCATTAATAAAAAAAAAATGTCTTAAAAATCTGGGGTGTTACAGATCTGGGCAATATTTAAACAGGTATGGATCATTCTAGAAATAGTGCTTAACATTGTAAAAGAATTTTTGTTTTTCTTGTTTAGTCCAATGTTTAGGAATTTTCCCCGTGACTAAATAATTTGCAATATCAGCAAACCAAGGCGGATGGAAAATATGAAAAAGTTGCTCATCAGGGAAAGTGTCTTTAATTGGCAACTCATTTAAAGGCTTTGTTAGGACTAAGCGAGACAAATGGTCAACTACCACATTCTCTACTCCCTTTTTATCTTTTATTTCAATGTCAAACTCTTGGAGTAGGAGAATCCATCTAATTAGTCTAGGCTTAGCATCTTTCTTAGAAAGAAGATACTTGAGGGACGAATGGTCAGTGAATATGACTATTTTAGATCCAACCAAGTAAGACATGAATTTATCCAATGCGAAGACAACTGCTAAGAGTTCTTTCTCCATTGTAGAATAGTTCATTTGGGTGCTATTTAAGGTCCTACTGGCATAGTAGATGACGTATGGCTTCTTTTCTTTTCTCTGTCCTAGTACAGCTCCTACAGCATAGTCACTGGCATCACACATGATTTCAAAGGGTAGACTCCAATCAGGCGGCTACATGATAGGTGCAATGGTTAACTTGTCTTTCAACTTTATAAATGATTCTTGACAATCCTTAGTCCACTCAAAAGGAGTATCCTTTGTGAGGAGGTGACATAGTGGTCAAGATATTGCACTAAAATCTTTAATGAACCTCCGATAGAATCCTGCATGACCTAAGAAAGATCGAATGTCCCTAATAGATTTTGGAATGGGTAGATTGGAAATTAGATCAACTTTAGCTCTATCTACCTCTATACCTTTAGATGACACAATGTGACCTAAGACAATTCCCTTAGGAACCATGAAATGACATTTTTCCCAATTAAGCACTAGGTTCTTTTCTTTACAACAAGTTAAAGACTTTTCTTAGATTTTCAAGACATGTTTCAAATGAATTTCCGAAAACAGAAAAGTCGTCCAAGAAAACCTCTAAAATTCTCTCCACCATATCACTGAAAATGCTTAACATGCAACGTTGAAATGTGGCAGGAACATTACATAATCCAACTGGCATTCTTTTGTAAGTAAAAGTGCCAAAAGGACATGTAAATGTGGTCTTTTCCTGATCCTTGGGTGCAATTTCTATTTGGTTATACCCTGAATAACCATCTAAGAAACAATAGTACTGATGTCCTGCAACCCTTTCTAACATTTGATCAACGAAGGACAAAGGAAAATGGTCCTTCCTTGTAACAGCATTCAACTTTCGATAGTCAATACACATACGCCAACCAGTAGTAACCCTGGTAGGGATCAATTCATTGTTGGCGTTAGTTATTCTTGTCACCCGCACTTCTTTGGAACCACCTCGAGTAGGACTTACCCATTTGCTATCACTTATGGGATAGATGATTCCCACATCAAGCAACTTTAGGACTTCTGCTCTAACCACATCTTTCATATTAGGATTTAACCTTCTTTGCATTTGACGACATGGTTTAGCTTCATCCTCTAGATATATCCTATGGGTGCAGATTAAAGGGTTAATGCCCTTTATATCAGCTATAGTTCATCTTATAGCACCTTTGTGTTCTTTTAAAGTGTCTATTAATTTGTCCTCCTGAGATGTTTCTAATTGGGAGGAAATTATTACAGGAAAAGTCTCTTTGTCTCCTAAAAAGGCATATTTTAAATATGATGGTAGAGATTTCAATTTAAGCTTAAGAGGTTCTATGAATAATGGAAGGGGAGTGGACTCCCTCAGTGGAAGGTCTTCGAAAGGAGGTTTTCATTTTTCTGTTTCCATGATAGGAACAGAATCAAGGAGGGCATTAACTTCCTCTATTAATGCATTCTCATTAAACTCATTAAAATGGGCTAAACAGGCCTCAAGTGGGTCTGACAAGGAAGATGACTGAAACTGATCTTGCACAACTGAATTGATCATGTTAACATAATGCAAATCATCAATAGTTTCACCAGGTTGCTTACAGATATTGAAAATGTTGAGCTCTATTGTCATATTGCCAAAGGACAATTTCATCACACCATTTCTACAATTGATTAAGGCATTGGACATAGCCAAAAATGGTCGTCCCGGGATGACTGGTATTTCATTCTTCTCATTCACCATCGGTTGTGTATCTAGAACCAAAAAATCGACAGGGAAGCAAAATTGTTCTACCTGGACTAACACATCCTCTATTACCCCTCTCGGTATTTTTACAGAACAATCAGCTAGCTGGAGCATAGTAGATGTAGGTTTCAATTCACCCAGACCTAACTGTTCGTATACCGAGTATGGTAATAAGTTTACACTAGATCCTAAATCAAGAAGAGCTTCGTTTATCTTGTAGTTGCCAATAATGCAAGTAAGAGTGGGGCAACCAAGATCCTTGTACTTTGGTGGTGTATGGTGTTGAAGAGTAGAACTAACCTGTTCAGTCAAAAATGCCTTCTTTTGGACATTTAATTTTCTCTTGATGGTGCATAAGGCTTTTAAGAATTTGGCATATGATGGGATTTGTTTTATAGCATCTAAGATCGGTATGTTGATCTTGACTTGCTTGAAAATATCTAAAATCTCATCATTAGATGCAGACTTTGGGGCTTGGCGCAACCTTTGAGGGAATGGAGCAGGGACTGGACATGGCTCAATAGGTGAAACATGGTCCTTTT
This sequence comes from Warburgia ugandensis, assembly GCA_035236585.1. Lineage (NCBI taxonomy): Eukaryota > Viridiplantae > Streptophyta > Magnoliopsida > Canellales > Canellaceae > Warburgia > Warburgia ugandensis. Next base: position 2,540,599 of record CP141126.1, read on the forward strand.
CTTTAGTTTTTTCTTTAGGTTTTTCTGCCTTTTCAATCTTTTTAGGCTCATCTTTCTCAATTATTTTACCACTCCTTAGAATAGTAACAGCTTTAGTCTGTTTCATCAGATGCATTAATGCTAACTGCATGCACTCCCTTAGGGTTTGCTTGAGGTTGAGCTGGGAATTTTCCTTTTTCCATATTTTGCATCATTTGACTCATCATGTTTTTTAGTTCATTTACAGACTTTTCTAATTGAGAAATTTTCCTTTCCTGATTTTGATTAACTTGATTATCCTCTACATGCCTTTTAGGTGGGGGCAAGTAAAGTCCAGGAGAATGAGGTTGATGAGTTTGGTATGGTGGTGGAGCAAGTAGTTCTTGGTTTGGTTGTTGATGACTCTGGTATGGGCCTGGTTGTGAGACATTAGTATTTGGTCCATTTTTCCAATTGAAATTTGGATGGTTTCTCTAGTTGGGATTATATGTCTTTGAATATGGGGAGAAAGGTCTTTTATAATTATTAAGTGCATTAGCCTGATCATGAAGTACATCTTGAAATGCAGGGATGGTAGGACATTCCTGAGTAAGATGTGACGTACTTTCACAAATGCTACACACTTGTTCATCATTAGTTAAGGTTTTCATTCTCATTTCTATAGCTTCTACTTTTCTAGCTAGGGTTGCTACTTTGGCACTAATTTCATCTTTTTCAGTCATGGCATACATGCCTCCCCTAGTAGATGTGGTAGTGGGCTTGGGTCTATCTGACTGTTCTACTCTTTTTGAGTCAGCCCAGGTCTGTGCACTTTCAGCAAGCCATTCCAAATACTCCTTTGCCTCATCTGGTTGTTTATTCAAAAAGTTACCATTGCACATCATCTCTACAAACTGGCACATGTTAGAATTAAGTCCTTCATAAAAGAAGTTGATAATGCGCCATGGTTCATAGCCATGATGTGGGCAAGTAAGCAATAGATCTTTGAACCTTTCCCAGCATTGGTAGAATGATTCTTTATCTTTTTGGGTAAAGTTCATTATCTTACGACGGAGTGTATTTGTTTTATGTGTAGGGAAAAACTTTTTCAAGAATTCCCTAGTCATTTCATTCCAAGTCCTTATGGAACCTGGTGACAGTGCATTAAACCACATTTTTGCTTTTTCCTTTAAAGAGAAAGGAAATAGCTTAAGCTTGACAGTATCTAGACCTATATTTTGGGTTCTTTGGGTACTACATACCTCATCAAATTCTTTAAGGTGCAAATAAGGACTCTCACTATCTAGCCCATGAAATTTGGGAAGTAATTGAATTACTCCCATTTTCAATTCCAACGCACCAGCATTTTGAGGAAGAATGACACAAGAGGGTGTACTGGTGCGTGTAGGTTGAAGGTAGTCTCTTAAGGTTCGTCCATGAGGATTCAGATAAACATCATTTTCTCCATGGTCACTCTATTGGTCTCATTCCCTATTTTCATTCCTTCTCCAACTTCTTTGTTGATGATTATTCCTCCTTGGTGGAGGTTGATATTCATCATCAATTAGAGGTGGTGGGTCCTCATTCATGATGAGTGGAGCTTGATCACCTCTAACACTACCATGGGGTGAGTTACCCCTTGATCGTTGATCAGCCATTGTTGGTCTGTCTTTTTGGTCGTACGAGACTAACCTATCGGTTTCGTCGCGTATCTAAAAGGGCATACAATGAAAGATCTTTTTGGTTTTTTTTGGTTTTTTGTTTTTAAATGATGCAACCTAAATGCCTAAAATGATGCACAAAATAGGACACAATCAAGCAAACCCCTAAGGCTATCACGCATAGATATTTTGATTTTCTTGATTTTCTATGGGGACAATTTTAATCAGCCTACTCTAATGCTCTTACTCTCTTTAGGAGTTGACTACTGCTTACCAATTAGGTTCTAACCAAAGTGGTTAATACAACCCTCATGTAAGGAGGCATTTAGACCTCAACAAACGTCGACAGGAGGTGGGGGAAGAGCAAGGCTCTATTAGACAACCCCCAATAACCACAGTGATCAAAAGCAACCGGAGTAACAGTAATTCGTATCCTATTAAGAGGGTCCTACGAGCATGTGATAACCCTATAGGTCTCTTCTGATTGATTTTAAATTAATGTGATCGGAGAGGTTGCGCGCTTGAGGTGATTATCCTAGGTGGGCCAAGGAGTGGTGATAAAATCCACCCTTGATCTTGTGGGGTAGTGTGCCCTTACTAATTAATTTTCACACACCATGGCAATTCAATCAACATATAATTCACCTTAAAGCATTAGACGTGTCCTAAACTGCAATTAAAAACAAAAAACTAATGCAAACCCTAAGATGCAACAATTATAACATATGCTTTTTATATGCAATTAACTACCAAACAATGCAAAATATTCTAAATGTAAACCCTAATCTAGAAAATAAATGAGTGAGAAGACTTACAGTGAGGTTTCTGATGAAGATCAAGTATGGGCCACCTTGTCTCACACTTGCCCTGTATTATTACAACACTTTAAAATTAAAATTAAAAATACAAATTACAAGGGGCCTCACTACAAGATTCATTCAAAAATAAAATTCCTAATCTAGGAAAGCAAGAAAAATCTATATAATTGATGAAGCTCCACTCCAATTTCCTGAAAAAGAAAAATAACAATTAGTACCAAATTCAGGAAATAAAGTGATTATGCACTAAAAATGCCTAAAGATGCACTTAAGAATGCCTAAAATGCAATTCCTATTTTTTTTGGATTTTTTATTTTTTTTCTAATTTTTTTGGATTTTTAATTAAATTTTATAAAAACTCCATTGCAAGTCCCCGGCAACAGAGCCAAAAACTTGTTGATTGTTTAACCACAAGTGCACGGGCTATTGTAGTGTAGCTTATGCAAGTACGGGTCGATCCCACGAGGACTTGATTTAAAATGATGGAGTTTTCAATAAAATTCAATTAATAAAAGAATATAAACTAACAATAAACTAAAATCCAACTTTATTCAATTTCTGTAGTTTGCACAATTAATTATTCAAAAGATAATAAAAAAATAAAACTAAAATGCGTCCTGGATAAGCTTGTCCTTGGATTGTACTGTCCCTGAATTAGTCTGTCCTTGAATTGCACTGTCCTGGATTAGTCTGTCATTGAATTGCACTGTCCCTGGATAGTCAGAATGAAGATAAGGTAAAACCAGAATAGCACAGGGACACAGTTGGAATTAAATCAGGGGACACAGTTGTAATTCCTGAGATCTGCCAGGGGACACAGATGTAATTCCTGAGATCTGCCACGGGACACAGATGTAATTCTTGAGATCTACTAGGGGCAGATCCGGAATTTCTTCAGGGGTTCTGGTTTTTCACGAAAAAACCAGGAAAACACGGTGGGAACCGGAGAAGGGGGGAAGAAAGGAAGAGGAAGAAGAAGAAGAATAGAGGAAGGAGGAGAAGAAGGAGGGAGAGGAAAACGTTGGGTTTTCTCCCTCGGGGCGTCTGGTGAAGAGAAGAAGGAGGATCTGGTTGTGTGGACGAGATGGGGAAGAAGATGGGAGAAAAGATTGAGGAAAACCCAATCTGGGTTTTTCCTCACTGGGCAATCCGGTGCTGGACTAGACAAAGAGATAGATAGACATGGCAGGTAACTGGCAGTATAGGGAGCATGGGATTGAGATGGTGGTCGAAACGGAGATTGGGAGTGAGAGAAGGAGGGAGGCTGGGTTGAAGAGAACCCAGGCGTGATGGAGATGAAGCCTGGGCTGAGGAGAGGGATGTTAAGCAAGTGAGAAGGGAGAAGCTGATGGTAATGGAGGGCTGGATTGTGCAAGGCAGACAAGGGGCCAGAGGAGATGAAACGAGTGAGAAAGCAAGGAGATTCCGAAGGAGTTGGGCTGGAGCAGTGTGGCAGAGCGAAAAACAAAGAAACCTGCCTGCCAGGTGAGAGATCGTGAATACTTGGGGTGTGATGGTGTTGGCAAGTAAAGCAGGGGGTGACACGCCTGGTTAACAAAGGAGAAGAGGAGGGTGAGGCGGCTGGGCTGCGTGTTGATGGAATAGTGAGAGAGTTGGTGAGAAATAGAAGCTTGGGATAGGAGAGAGAGATGGTGGGAGAGAAGAGAAAAGTTCAAAGAGGGAGAAGAGAAACAATACGTGAGAGGGGGGAATGAGAGAAGGGGAAGAGAGGTAGAGAAAGAGGAAGAGGAAGAGAGAATGAGGGGGAGAGATGATCCAAATTTACCTCCCCTAAAGGAAAAAAAACTTTTTTGGAGAGAGAGGGGAAGGGGTATAAAAAGGAGAGTGAGAGATATAGACGTGAAAGAGAGGGAAAGGGAGATTGAAGAGATATAGGAGAGATAAGAGATAAGAGATTAGAGAGAGTGGGGTCCACTAGAAGTTTAGACTTGCTAGAACTCTGCAAGTCTTAAACTTTGTTCTGTCTTAGGACTCTTCAAAATCCACTTTTTTCCATGAAACTTCATCTGATCTCCATCTTGTATCCTTGATTCGATCTGGAGCATCCACGCCTGAGTTGACCGATCTGCAATGCACAAGACCCAATTAGCGCAATCTAAACTGTTCATTAGCTTTAATAGTCATCTAACCACTAAGTTTTACAATTCAACGGTTAGATGGCCAATTAAAGCTAAAATGAAATATTTGATGTAAAATCTTAAAATTAATGGTCTAGATGCTCTAATCAAATACTAAATTAGGGGTATTTTGACCAAAATTGAATACTTAACACTAACAACAACACCTCAGAGCAAGTTCAAGATTTGTAGGGAATTGGCCAGGATGGGCTTCTGCTAGAAGTCTATATGTGAAGAAACCTCCTTCAGTTAATGGGCATGGAGGGGGAGATTTGTAGGGTCCAGTCCCATTCAACAAAGAACAACCGCAGCCTTCAACCCTTGTGGTCACCGTTGTCACCACCACCATTGCGTTGTCAACATGTACGACCATCGAATTCAGCCGCCGACGTCAACTGTGACGGCCACCACTATCGGCCACCGCCCAAGACTTTTGTGATAAATTTGTTGGAATTTAAGCTCCAAAAATCCCTATAAATAAGGAGGAGTTGAAGATCGATGTAGAACACTATTCCCTACTTTCTCGTTTGTAAATAGCCTGTAATACCCCTTGTGATTTTCACTATATTGTTATAGTAAAATTGCTCCTCTCATGGACGTAGGCATCTTAGCTGAACCACATAAAATTTGTGTGTGTTTGATCTTGGGCGGAGACTGTAAATCCCCAACACATCTCATGCTGGAAAATTCATTGACAACAAGTACACAAAAAGACTCAATGAGAAAGAACATCCGCCTTGTGATCATTATTTCTACCTGTTTAGCAAGAGCTCTTGGCAAGTACCGTTTGTTGGAGCCTTAGATATCATTGAATATTAAAAGAGACCAAGAGATTGAGGTGTTATGGGAGCTTAGGGTTCAGAGCAGAAGAGAACTTGAGAGAGAGAGAGAGAGAGAGAGAGAGAGAGAGAGAGAGAGAGAGAGAGAGAGAGAGAGAGAGAGAGAGAGAGAGAGAGAGCTTTTCATTGCAAAATGTGCCCTGGGCCTGTTGCTTGGTTTTTTCAGCAAGCTATTAATTTGATTCAAACTATCTTATTTATGCTTTGTGTAGACATCTCAGCTATCGAATACCTATAACATCATGCTTTTTGGGAGCATTTCACAATCCTAAACGGCCCTTAAAGCATGATGTTAGATGTATTAGTAGTTGAGTTTCTTTCTTTCTTTTTTTTCTTTTTTTTTTTTTTACATCGTGCACCTGGGACAGCCTAAATCGGAAGAACAACTTGGAACACTGGAAAATCAATCAGTGAGCCTCATGCATGTTTTCTTAGTGAAAAGTTATAGAAAGCTTTCCATAATAGAAATCAGCTACAAAGATAAATGAGTAATTATTTGATACACCTGGTTATATTATATAATTATTAAAAATCAATGACTAGCTCACTTTTTGGATTTTCTTTGTAATTCAAAATGTTCATCTAATTCTTCTCATCTCAAATAACCTAGAGACCAAAGCTCATATGCATTAAATATGTCTAGGTGCTTTGTTTTTATCCTTCTTGAAACAAAAGAATAGATGGTATTCTATGTTTTGAGACTTTTTTTATGTTGAAATGACTATTTTTTGGCTTCAAAAGATCCAAAAAATGATATACATATGAGTTTTGGTTTCTAGGCTATATAAAATAATAGAAATTAGGTGAAGTGTTTGGATCACTAAGAAAATCCCAACAAGTGGCTCCCCATTGATTTTTAGTATTATATGATATCTTAAGAATTATATGATACAACCATTGTATATTTAGGAGAGAGAGAGAGAGAGAGAGAGAGAGAGAGAGAGAGAGAGAGAGAGAGAGAGATTTGACATTCTAAAGCTTAGAAATTAATAAATTGGCAACATGCAGTTTTCTACTTTTTTCTCCTTAAAATGATTTGCATTAACCAAAATACCCTTTAATTAATTTGAGCATGACTTCTAAATCAATATACTATCTATACTTATATATAAAGTAAACACCCATATATAGACTTTGATTTGCCAAGCAAAAAGCTAGCTCAAAATTGAAAAAAGAAGTTTTGAGGCATATATGTAAATATAAAGAAAGGAAGGGTACTATGAAAAAAAAGAAATCTTTAGTTTGAATGGTATATTCATAAATATATGAAACAAAAAGGTTAGAGTGGTTCATTTGTAAGTATCACAAAAAATAAGGTTACTAAAAATGGTGGATTTTGTAGATAATAATTTTCTTATTAATCTCTACTTTAAGCATTCTCTTCTATAATTTAAATAATCTCTCTCCAACTCACATCTTGCATGTGCATGAACACATGCAGCTAACTGATAGACAAATATATTGATAGACTCCACTAGATTGGCCAACTAGTGGTCAAGCTAGGGAGTTTTGTTAATGTATAGTAATTGGTATACAATGGCTCCTCTAAAAGCCTCCAATAAATTAATCCAATCGTGAAATTATTTTCTTACTCAGTGAGAAAAATATTTCATCAAAACTATTAATGTAACCCCAAATGAACTCAAGTGGTGAAACATAAGTAAAAGGACTAAAAATTTACCCTCATATTGATCTAGGTTTATTTTATAGTTATAATGTCATTTTTGTCTCATAATAGTTTATATTAGATTCTAGGGTGTGGATTTTGGAATTTAAAATTTGAATTTGGAATTCAAAAGTTGGACTTAGATTGAAAATTTGAGTAAAAATCAAGAATTTAGGATTTGGTATTTGAAATTTGAAATTTGAAATTTGAAATTTGAAATTTGAAATTTAAGAATTTGGCCAGAATTTGAGATAGAGGGTGTAGAATTTGGCTTTTGAATGGTGGAATATGAGATGCTTTAAAATTCTCAAATTGCATTATATGGTACGATAAATCAAGGCAAGCACAATCCGTTTATTTGATAGCGCTACTGTTCTGAATCTCTCTCAAGCCTTGATTAATGATAATACATAAGACAATCACTGAGCGGTTCGGATAAATTGAGATGGGCCCACTGAGGTCCTAACTCGCGTTCCAGATGCTTCCTTGTCGTTCACTTGTTAAGGCCGCCCATTTTGACCTGGTGGGTAAAAACAATTCCAATCGTCCAATGGAACACACGTTGGGCCTCCTATGTCATGCCAATCGAACAATTAGCAGTTCTGATCACGGGACATCAAACGTGCATGCTACGAGAACAATGGTACTGATCAGCAACTACAGAGGGTCCACCAAATAAAAACACGGCCCTTTATCAGTACTACGATTAAGTGGTGCCCACAGAAGTATTCCTCCCTTGTGACGCCTTGTCTTCAAAAACCCCAAAAATTATAAGAGTCGTACCTTAGCCTGGGTTTGAGGCATGAAGATAACCTCTTGCAAAAAAATATAAGGTAAAACTGTGTACTATAAATTCTTTGTACCTTGGCTAAAAAATAATTCTTACATTTTTTACAGCAATAGATAGAAGGTTATTTCCCACGGAAGCTTACAGCCAATGAGAATTTGCCAAATTCGCCCCTTTTAAGTCGGTCCCATGTAACTAAATATCAAATTTCTTCCTTTAGATTCTTCAAACTCAGAATTTCCAAATTCTAAAGTCTAGAACAGATTTCATAATTTGAATTTCTAAATTCCAAACTCAATCCTTAATTTTGTTTAATTTTAGAATTCTCCAAATTATGCCCTCCAAATTCCAAAACCCTACACCTCCTAGATCATTGCCAAACTCCATCAGTCAGTAAAACCGTACCCTGCAGTCTGTATAACTCGTATTTCGGAGTAGACATACCCGATGAGCGAGTGGGTCACGGAGGCAATGGTGCAAAGGGAATGGGCAAAGAACACATCACGTAAAGAGGAAAAGAGCAGGATGATAGATCACATGGAAAACTGGGATCAAAAGCCTTCCATTCCGCTCTATCAAAAGTCTGATTGGCGTACGTTAAACTCGGTTTATTACCATTCATCTAGCCTCGCATTCTTTCCACGAACCTTCCAACTGCTTTGAGGAGAATTTTCAAGTCATTCCACCTTAAACCTTAGAAGGCCGAGGCACCCAGTAAGGAGAAATAGACTCGGGTAAAATTGGCTTCCAGACAGAATATGAATCATCTAGCAGACTATCGGTGGAATTCAACCCATTTTAGGTTGACAGAAAACAGATCCAGCTTGCTCACAGTTACCATCCTGCCTATTTGACCACCTAAAGCTTCCACTCGCGATATGAAGACTGACCAATTGCGAGGTGATTATGTGTTTTTAGGAGCCAAATGAAGACTGACCAAAATTTGTTTAGCCTTGCATTCCTTCCACGAACCTTCCAACTGACCAAGTAGATAGACAGGTATACCTAAACAAATTTTGCTCCTAAAAGTGAGTACAATCTTCCACAGGAGCACCGACGTCATAGGACTTCAATAGATTCCCAAGACCAAGTCCTGATGATATTGACCCCGAATCCTTCCGCTACTGAGTACAAACCTTTCGTATATGTTGACTGGAACCAGTGCAATGGAAAAAGGGCTACTAAACAGTGACAGCACCAAGACAAAATGAGAACTTCCGATGAATTGTAGCGCACTAAGGTATTTTACTTGTTTGCTACAGTAATTCACTCACTCTCCTCTATCTAATCCCCGCCCAAAGGAGAAAATGGCACCTCTAAACTTAACATATTTTAGGAGAGATGTCAAGTTGTTTGCAATCGATTTCACTATACATTTATTCATGTAAACTATATAATTAACAAGACTACTATACCTTAATTTTTATTCATTAAAAAAGGGCATTATATGAAAGCAAAATTTACTTGCTTAACCTAGAGCCTTTAAGTTCGAATCCAATCACCATATTCTACTTGAGCAACTTGCTTCTTTTTTTTCTTTTCTTGTTTCTTGAATAGTCAAAGAGGAACTACACATCCAGAAGATATCCATAAAGCATTAGAAGCAAAGAAACCTCAGAGGAACAAACAACGCTAGTCTTGATCGATTGATCTAATGCCAACATCATCCGACAGAACTCCTTCCCTGAGCAAGATGGATTGGCTCTCAACATTGGTCGATCTTGTGACATGCCAGAAAGAGCTGTCGGCATCTATGGAATAAGAATTTTAATCTCGATCAATAAAATCCCAAAATCTCCAAGGACTTGGAGCTTGCTTAAGCAACTGAAAAATCCTATGCACAGAAGCAAATAACGGTGCTTTGATAAGAATTAGAGGGTTTATTGTTGAGCGTGAGCACCTATACTAAAAGCCTCGTCAAGGTACAGAAGGCTACAAATAAGGGAAAATACATTATTCAATATGGAAAACCATGCAGAGTTCGAGCAGTTGAATATACAATCTCTCAATGTGACGGCCTGGGCTTTTCAAACACTTTTTAACAAATCTTTTCGAAAAATTTCGAAAGGTGAGGCCCTAATTTTGAAAAACAATTAAAAAAAAAAACAAGATAGTGGAAAACTTTTTCAATGAATTTCTTTTTTCTTTTTTTTTTAAATCCCAAGTATTAGGTATCAACTCATTACTTAATTTTTTATGAAACTCAAATAAATTTTTATTTTTTAAGTAAACCTTTTCTTTTAAAAAACCAATTTACCTCTTCAGGACTCCTTTAGTCGATAGCCACAATCCTTGCATAATTATAAATCAAGTCCAAATATTGCATATATACATGTACAATCCAAGTGAAATTAAAACATTACCTCAGACGACAATATCTCAATCAACTACTCATCTAGCTCCTCATCAGTCTAGTCTGTCACTCAATATCTGAGTCATTGTAACAATAACACAATGCATCAACAAGCTATTCCTGGAAGGGGAATAAGATGCCTATGAAAACTGAAATAAAACATTTGCTTTCACAATGTAATAATCATTTCAATGCACCAAATATTTACATTAATAATCAATAATTTGCATAAATAAATTTAAGATAATCTAAAACTTTAGAATATTAAATTTCAAGGCATTTCATGTAAATATCATGAATAAATCCAACAGCAAAATATCATATTCAAATTATAATCAGGATTTCAAGTAAACTTTATGAATAACTATAAACATCATAAATAGATCCAGCAATGCAAGGTCATGTACAAATCATGGTCCAAATTATGAATAAAGATATTGAACGATCAAATGAGTAAAACGATGTTAAACTCGCGAAACTAGTGAATATAATAATTAGTGGGCATGCCCCTAGTTATGCTTGGCCCACAATCCTTTAGTCAAAATTGGGCATACATAATGGTTATGAACTCATAACAAGCATAACATCGTGTCATATAGTCACGGCATAATCACTTAGTCATGAATGCCGTACCTAAATCTCCAAGGAAAACCAAGCACACATGCTCTCACTTAATCGTGCTTGCAACACTATGAAAAAAATACAAAGGACTACTATGCTACAGGGATAACCAATTTCCAAGGTCTATCAACTGTTGCTTCCTTTCAACACCAAAACAAGAGACTAAGCGTCCACCCTGCATAGGTGAGGATCGGAACTAGAAAGTGGATTACCATTGATACCACTCCTTATGGTATTCACCCTTATATGGGACAAATGTCTATCATATTAAAAAGTCAAAGTGCAGGATAGCCGGCCCTAAATCCCTCCTAGCATAGCGTCCCCCAGGCACAGGCCTATAAAAAACAAAACCCTCAAGCCTCCATGCCTGGATATCATAAAGCCATCAAGCTATATACCTGTCTCATATCGAATCATGGAAATAATGTATCATGTGCATAACTATTACTGTATACCAAAATTAAGCCAACTTGGATGTCAAATCAAACAATGTGAATGTAAAACATGTAGCATATTCTTAAATCATGCATTTTATATAAATGACATGCATTTCCAATCACCAGAACTATAATATGATAAATTTTCATATATATATATATATATATATATATATATAGTATTATAGCCTTTTTATTTCATAAAAGCTGCATGTACAATATCACAAAATAATCACATTTTATAAATAATTTAAGTAACTCAAATCTTATGTAATTATCAAAATTATATCATAACTATGCCAAAAGATCATGCAATTCATGAAAATTAGGATATTAAATTCTACGTATCTCGAATAAAGGCTATCCAAATCCTCAGAACGCCTAATAGTCTCAATGTTATATCAATTAGTGAATCTATCAAGTCATACGTATATTTCAAGTTAATCACTTATTCATTATTTCTCATTATTAATTATGATGATCTTGCCCTTACTGATGTCCAATCTTAGGTATATCTCTTTATTTTTGTAATATCCTCAAATTCTAGTCATTAATTAAAGATTAACAATTCAATTCATCTACATGTTCTCAATTTCTATAGATCTCAACCTAGCATATAGTCTTTTTCATATTTCAATGTTTGATCTATTGATCCAACGCTCAAATCAAATTCTGATAGATTAGATCAATAGTTCCGAGTCCTCCTAACATCAAAATTTTGAATCTAAGTTCATCATAACAATCCATCTATTAGATCATTTCATTTTCTATACTAGATCACCAACGTAGTCATTTATTAAGGTTGGGATACTTATAGTTAGTAGATCTAGGCTGTATAAGGTTTGATCTTGCTCAATTCAAAGTTTCTAGGACGATCCTACCATTGGATCACTTTTAATGTTTGTTTCGAGTGTCTTAATCATCTAATTTGGATCTCATATGTCTTAATCCTTCATAATTTCAGTGTTTCATAAGATTCACAAGAGTATTAATAGTTAAACTAATGGTCTGACAATCAGATCGATCACCAATCAATCAAATCTATAGTTTGCATTTTGTTCAATGGCTATAATCATAAATCTCAATTTAATTAGATGATTTGACTATCAGATTCACCAATTTACTTACGAGGTCATATAATTGTTCAATTTCTATTGCTTGATCATTTTTCGATTGGGCCGATCTAAGTCACCAAATGATCTTTGAATATTTGTTCTAGTTAAGGTGAGGTCAAATTGTGAATTTCATTATAAAAATAGGTTTGCATCATTGAGACAAATTCAATGGATATCTTGGATCAAAATTTGGGCCTACATAGCCTATGAATTGCAAGTTTACTGCTTTAGATAAGTTTTAATGGTCCAAATCAAAATTTGGATCAAGAACAGGATGAGATGATGTCACTAGGACACACTGCATCCGTGACACGCGTCCCTGGGATGCACTTGGGGGCGTCACAGTCACCCAGATGCAGCTAGGTGTGTCACGGACACCAAGACGCATCTGCATCCCATGCGTTCTGCAAATGGTCCATGCGGCTCTCTCACGCGTGCAGCCGTGCCACAGATGTGCCTTCCCATGGTGCGTCAACCATGTGCATCTTAGAGGAGGAAGTTCAACCCGTCTTTTGGACAATGAGATCGTGACCATCCATTCTTGTTCTGCTCAGATTTGTCATCTGGGTCATCTGATTTTACTTATTTTTATGGTTTCTTAGGTTTTTAGGCTCCACAAACATGATGGACGGCTCGAATCTTCCACCAGAGCCCTCCTGATGGTGGGGTTTCCCATGGCTGGTTGGATCCATCCTCCAACGGGTCACCCGCCGAAAAAATAGTCCGGCTTGATTGTGGAGGAAAAAAAAGAGAGAGGCAAAAAGGGGTCTTACCTGGGTGGCCCAAGAGGAGGGAGGTGCATAGGTGTCGTGCAGCTGTTGGCAGGGTGTAACGTCCCCGAGAACGATGGGGGTGAGTTTTGCGCGCAGTGCTAGTGAGAGAAGGGGCTCGCCTGGGAGGAAAAGTAAGGGGGAGAGGGGGGTTCCACACAATGGTTCTGGTAGCCTCCCTACTGGGGCCGTCTTGCATGGGGCATTGCTATGGATCTATTAGGACGTGGCATATGGTGCATCGCCAGGCTATAGGGCTAAATCAACTAGAAGGGGAGAGAGAGAAGGAAGGAGAGAAGGGAGGAAAGATGGAGGTTTCACGGTGGTGTGCTGGTGGCAGGGTCGACCAAGCGGCTAGGCTCGACGCATAAGTTGACATGTTTGGCCCGCTTTTCGATGAAGTGTCGTCGGCTAGCACACTAACGAGATGGAGCCCAGGAGGAGGAAAAACTGCAGGCATGGGAGTTCGGGACAACTTTAAATGTTGGTTAAATTTTTATTTTCATTAATTATTTCTTATTATAAATGCGGATAATTTGTAATAACCTCAAAATTTTGTGTAAATTATTAAAAAAAATTAATAAAATTTAAAGTTTCAAAAATTTCGGGCTAGAATATTAGGTTATTGAAAATTCTCTTTTTATAGAGATTAAAGCATAAAACCTAAAAATTATGGATGTACTCGAAAAACCGATTGAAATGACATTAAGTATGTTCAATTCCGAGTTAAAATGAAAAATCCCTACTTTTATAAATAAAAGGGTAAAATGATAATTTTACTTATAACAGAGAATTAAAACATGAATATTTGGAATGTAAGCAAAAAACTAGTCAAAATGACTTTAAGTACACTAAATTCTGAGTTCAGACAATTAGTGCCTATTTTTCTCCATTTTTTGTGACGACCCAGGTTTTATATGATGCAAATTTGATAAACAGGTGAGATTTCTTGTTTTATAAATATGAAATGCATGAAAAACCTTTTTCTTTTGGAAAACAATTTTTTGTATAAAACCCCGAGTGTCAAAACACATTTTCTAATTATCTAGCCATGGCATAGTTTTAAATTGACTTTATTCGCAAGAAAGTGTTAGTCACAATTTACCATAGAGAGTAACTACAATCAAGTAACATTGAAAGATAAGGTAGGGGTTTACTTACTTGCACTTAGTATGAGTGTCTTCTGTCACAAGCGTTCCTTGCCCTTAAGTGTTTACTTTGTGTCTGAAAAAATGTTGAGGATTGGGTGAGTATATACTATACTCAGTAGGAGTCTATCACTACTAGTTTTGCAATGCATGCTATGTTTAAAATCATATGCTCTTTAAAACATGTGCATGTTTGAATAATCATGTTCAATATCGATATTAAAAACCATTGTCGAATCGGAATACTAACGACTTAAAGAATCGCACAAACCAAGTCGAAAGTATCATATATATATATATCATAAATATAACGATATGCATAAGATGCTCAACTAAATCCAACTCATGGATATCTGGTATGGTCGATCAACCTCATGTCATGCCATATACAATGCAAATAAATCCTCAAACCATAGTGTCCAACTATGCCCACGACCTCACCATCGTGTGGTCCTCGGGTACCTAGGGACACAGGGTCATATACCTCCACGGGGCATATGACACTTTGACCCAGTGCCGTGACACCAGTGGTAGCCCCCTGTACCACATGCAGTCGAAATAGGGACATGCCCTTTTTGGGCGTGGTACCCATCCACCTAATGGTGGTAGAGGCTGGGAGGCCACCCTAGACCTCTTGGCATAGCGCCCACGAGCGTATTAGCCCAAATCATATACGATCAAACAAGCCAAAAACCTCCTTTTCAAACTTGTCCTCTTTGGGTCCCTCACAACTGCCTACCTAGTGTCTTTTGGGCACTCCAGCGTCTTTTGGTAACTCTCAAGGACATGCAATTTTTGCAAGAACTCAATGCTTATAAATCATGCAATATATGCAATTATTTGCAAAACATGTCTATGCATAATGTATTTATCATATGCATGCTGAATTCATTTATATGCTAAACAAGTCATATACTTATACTTAAAACATGCATTTTCAAAACAATCATGGCTCTTTTAAAAAGTCTAGTAGCGATAAAGCACCTACCTGGCTAGTTCGCGCTAATCCCCTGGTCTTCGTATGCTCCTGAACATGTTTTAGGGGAACAAGGTTAGTTTGGCCTATTTCTACAGGTTTTAGAGTGGTTGATCTTACTACTTAGGCATTAAGGGTTCATCCTCATGCCTATGGCTGTCCTAAGGTCCTAATTAAGCCTTGGTATCATCAAGTTTACAAAGATTTAGTGGCCCCGCGCCACTATCATATTCTAAGGGTCGTGCCCACCTTAGATTGGGCCTTGATCAGATATTTTAAGATTTGGGTGTGTCCATGTCGTCGACACAGACACAATGCCTTTCGTGGCGCCTCAATCGGAGCCCTAGATCTCAAGTTATAGCCTTTTTAGTGCCAAGTGTATATAAAAGGGTCAAAACGAAACGAGGTGGGAGCCTGGGACGCTAACGCGTTTTGCGTCAGCAGCATGCGCCTCAGCGGGTGCGTCTGCAGACGCACTGGATTTCTCACCTGACATTCTCATTTGCGGGCGCGTCTGTGGACGCGCCCGTCTGTGGACGCGCCCGTCTGGTTTTCTCGACGCACAGCGTGCGTTTCGGTTTGACAAGGACCTGAGCATCCTCGGGACACCCTAGTTAGACCCTGTCGAACCAGTGCGCCCCAAGGATCGTCCCTGGGTCCTTTGTGACACTTAAGGGCCTGATTTTGCATGATTTTTCATGCAAAAACTTAGGGAAACTTAGCCTAGGACTAAAGGGAAGACGGGTTTTGAGGGATTTTGGGCATATTTGGTTCGTTGCCGGGTTTTTCTCCACGTTTCTTCTCTTAATTGCTTCTCCAAAATGGGTTTTTTCCAAGCTTTTGGACTGCCATTAGAGGGGGCTCTCACCGCCCTTGAATGGCGGTGGAGAAACCTCCAGAATGGCGGTGATTTCTCCTCCAAACACCGTCATTCTAGAACCTTCTAGGAGGTTGAAGAAGAGGGGTGCCCGTATCAAAAACGGGCCCCTGTGTTTCTCAGGCTAAATCCGTTTTTTAATGAAAATTATATTTTTGCCCCTGAACTTCAAAGGGCCATAACTTGCTCATTTTAACTCCGTTTCAAGTGATTTTGGTCTTGTTGGATTCCTTTTTCTGAAACGCACCTAATGGTACCATTCTTAGGACCAAATTTCTGGGTTCAGTTAGGGTGAATGGTGAAATGACCAAAATACCCTTATTTCCAAAAAGTGAACTTTTCATTGCTAACTTGGGATTTCAATGTTACAAAATTGGAGTCATTACATTTTGGAAAATAAAAAGGACAAAACGGTCATTTCACATTTAAGGTGGGGCCCACAACATGGTCCAATGTTTTGGAAGCAGCCATCAGTGGTCAAACCAGTACCATCTTGTAGTGGAGATAGAGGTGGAGTGGAAACTCCACTCCCCATTAGATTAATCAAAAGTAAAAACACACCATAATTATGGCAAATTCATAAAAATAAAAAAAAATTCCAAAATTTGCCTATAAAACCTCAGAAAAATCTCCAAAAATTTTCAAAAATCCATTACGAAGTTCCCTAGACTCCCCAAAATCTCAACTCCAAATTCCTTCCATATCTCCCTCAAATTCTCTTTCTTTCCGGCTAATTTTTTTTCTTTGTCAAAGCATCCATAGACGCACCCGGCCTCCATGCCCAGTGGAGACGTCGAGCACTTCAATTGACGCAGCGTCCCCAGGTAGCTAGGGTTTTTGATAGAAAACCCTAATTCAATTAGGCATCCAATTTCAAAGAGAATTTCAAAATTTTGAATTGTTAGATATGTTCGAGCTATCCTGATCTACAAAAGCCCTAAGGAGTATTTGTAATCTACCGGTGATATTACCGGAAAAGTTCAAATCAATCTCAAGTCCTGTATTGACATTGTCTCTGGCAAATAATTCAAGTTTTTCTTACCAATCTAGCTAATGAATGGTGATCTTGGACCATTAAAACTATTAAGAAGAGGGGTTTCTATGCTTGCCCCAAGTTATTTCATCTTCACCGACAATGTTATCAGAGAAATCTCCGACTGTATGTAAACCCGACTAAGCTAGGGGTTTTTTTTTTTTTTTTTCTCCTGTGATTTTCTTCACTCTGGAAATACCAGGTACGTGGTTTCAGATGATGGCATATCAGGGACGATTCAGAGATAGGTGATCTGACGGTCCCGATTAGGACATCTTGCCTATCACTGGTCACTGCCTCAAGTTGACCTCGGATCATAGGTAGCAGACATACGGCCACTCCACTCGATCAGACCCGTCTACTCTACCAATCTGATCCGATCATTCCTCTAGGCGCAGATCAAATCTGGACCCTTGGAACGACTGTGAACTTAAAATCTTGATTCTGGAGTCATTTGAACTTCAAATCAAGATAAAAAAGAGATTATAAAAATCTTATGAATTCTATTTTCTTACGAAAGCATAAAATTTAAGAAATATGGAAAGAAACTTTCTGGTAAGAGAAATTAAATTTCCTATTCCCATGATCTTTAAGATCTGGGATGATCAGACCTTAGGGATCTAATCTAATAATGATATAATATTAAGAAAATATAAAATTAAGTGTTTAATATCACAGATCTATAAGGATTTGAGAGATCTACCTTTAATGGTAGAAATACCCTAAAAATACAAAGGGACCCACTTGACCAGTAAGATCAAGCATGATCAGATCCTATGGATGGGTTGGATGAATGGTATTATGATGGAATCTAGTGAGATCCTAGATTAGATGTGACAAAAACTTGTGGATATGACATTTGTACCTTAATGAAGTAAAAACCCTTAATGGAATAAAAAAACTTGATCTAAAGGATGAACATAAAATTAGATGGTTGGATCATGATTAAAAGTTTCTAATAAAACTAATTTTATTAGTTTAACTGTCTTTTATTTGATAATAGAGTTGTAAATATGATTTATGAAGCACGATAGTGTAATTATTCAATTATAGCATGCTATGCTCTAATGTTCTTAAGTTGTTATAATTGGTTAGTAAATTTAATTATCTTAGGGTCATGAGATTTTAGTATGATTCCATTAGAATACTCGTAAAATTTTATGTAACCTAGGATTCATGGTAATATATTAGAGTATAAATGTTCTTAGAATGATATAGATGTACAATTCTATTTAAAGTGTATGATTATTTGATTACACTTTAATTGTCCTTAAGTTAGTAGATATAATTGTTAAATTAGTGGTTATGCTTCAATATTCATAAATCACCAAAAATGTAATCTAATGAAATATAGAGATTCATGGACAACTAAGATGAATGAATGATTTTGACTTAATATTAGTAAGGGCTATAATTAGCAGGACAATATAAGAAATAGTTTACCATTTTCTTGGCCCAAAGTAGAAAAATAATGAACATCCATAGATGACATTGTGCATATCTATGGAAATTAATTAAAACCAATTAGAGAATGGACTTAAGGAAAAGAGCTCATAGGAACCTTGTTAAAGTTCGAGCTAGTGCCTAGTGGACTCCGAACATTGTGGTTATAGGGGGTATACAAGAGCCAAGTACATTTTCCTAGTCTCCCGTTGACGTAAGTGAGGTCTAAACGCCTCCTTACATGAGGGTTGTATTAACCACTCTTTGAGCAAACTTTAACTTGTAAGCATTAGGCATTCTAAAATAAGGAGAAGCTGTCTATTAATAGGAAGAAATAAACTATCTTCAACCAAGTAAGACATTAAATGGTTGAATAATAATAATAAGAACATAAAAAGATAACAAATTATCTAACCCTAATAAAAATAGTAAGTAAGATAAGGATGATCAAATAAGATGAGATTTTGAATAATAAAAAATAATAAAGGAAAAGAAATACCAATATAGATTAGATTGTTTATGTATGATATAGATAGTATTTGTATAGAAGATATTAAACCCTTGGTTATTTGTGATTAAGGAAGAAAGATTCAAATCATCCTACATAAGGATGATCAACAGACCATGTAGTATGTACCCTTGACTAGAAAGATGATATTATAGGTATGATTTGATAGATATATGTTAATCAAGACTATCACAAATTTCAAGGAGTAAGAATACCCTATTAAGGTAGGTGGATTTTAAGAATGCCTTTACATGAAGATACATGTTTAATACATGATCTTATGTTTTGAAGTATTGACATGTACAATACCAATATAGTGTGGTAAATACCTCAAAATTAAATATAATCCAACTAAATGATGAGAAAATAAGTATAAAATGGTTAAGTCGAGAATTGAGAACAACCCTAAGTGAATAGGAGAGTAGAAAATATTCTAACCTTAAATAAACAGACAGATAGTCTGATATGTATAAATATTAGTTTACATACAAGCATGAAGGCTTATGATTTTGTTTTAAACAGGTATAGGCCTAAGGATACTATGCTAGGAGAGTTACGAGGGTTTGACTATCGGCTCTCCGAAACTTGATGATATTGAATACTAAGCCTAAGAAAGGCTAAAAGTAGGGTGGGGCAATTATGGGAAGGCCACCACTATGACAGCCATGGTCCCCCCATATGGACATGGTATTGTAATTTTCATTGATAATGGTATAAGTGGATTACAGAGCAGTTATCTGGGCGCACTGTACGGATCAGACTACAAGCATGGTAGTCCTTGATTATTTTGTATTATGATGCATATGAAATTGACATAGTAAAATGCCTTAAGTGATGACATGATGAAATGCTAGGTAATTGTATATTACAAATATTTTTCCCAAGAAAGAAAATTTCTAATATAGTAACTAGCTGAGATACTAATCTCCTATAGTGAAAGGAGTTAATCAGCTTAGTATAGAAATGATTATTGACTCTTTTCACAATTTTAATGAATTTGTCTGTAAACAATATGTATGTATAAAAATGAACACAAATGACAAAGTAATGAGATGTCCATATTAATGATAGTGGTTCATGAATGTGTTTATGATAGAATGAATTATAAGATAATTGAATATTGAGATTATGCTATCAATATCTTACATTTTTATCCCTTATCAAGCATAGCTTACTGAGATATTATAAATGTTTGAATGTTTACAATATCTCAGGTACAGAGAAGGAGACTTAAGAGCTCAATACTTGAATAACTATTGAAGAATAAGTAATCAAGGTATATTCCTTGAAACATTGTATTGAGAGCTAGTATTGTATTGAGAGCTTGCATTGTATTTAGAACTTTGTAATTTGGATTGTGTATTTAGACAAGTATTGTAAGGATATAATGGGCTGTGTATTGTGAACCACTGAATGAATCCTAAAGTTTAATAAAAGTATATTCCTTCAATATAATTTTATCTTATACAAAAGTCTACTTATATTATGTATGAAATTGTGACTTGGGTTTACAAACAAATTCTAAAGAAAAGAATTTTCACTGCTTTGTTTTGCAAATTTTTTTTACTACTAAGGGTCCAGTCTTTACAAAATGAATTATAAAATGTGTTATAAAAACCCGAGTCACCAATAGTTATTATCCTTCATTTCGTGCAAACTTAGGTTTATATTTGTATTTGTGACTGACATAATTAAAAACTGTCTATTTTAAGACTTTATCTTTCTTCAATATTTTAACCATAAACTTGAAGTTTTCCCTAATAATATAATTTCTATTTATGATACCATGCTTGATTTTATTTATAACATTATAATTTAATTATATAATTATTAAATTTTATTGTCTTTTATTTTAAAATTTTCCAATTCTTTCCTAAATTTTCCTACTACATACTTTGCAATGGTGTTAGTAGGTATTATAGTTTGTTAGCTTTATAATTAACTAGCATACTAAATCTTATTTTGTATAAATTAAGGAAATGGACGTATGTGGAGAGGATAAAATTACTTGCTTATCCTAGAAGCGATCCACTTAGCATCTAGAAAATAAAAAAAAAATGATTAAAAAAAGGGTGATATTCTCACACTCCTAAATAAGGGATTTCATGACAAAAGTACAAGTGTGGTCCATTATTTTTCATGATGTAAACTATTCTTTTGAACCTTCTTGCTATAAATGAGCTATGACCCAAAATTTCATATACTTTGAAAGAAATTACTATTGTTTCTTCTAAGTTGTTACGGTTACCATCAATTTTGTTGCCTCTCATTTTAAAGCTCAAAATAACTTAAAAAAGAACGATGGTAGGATCCTCGAAAGGAAAGCAAGAATACCACAAGACTCAAATGAGGGTATAGCATTAGTTACAAAGGGGTGTGGGAATATCACTTACCTAAAACCTAAACCTAACTTGCTTGAGCATTTTTTCTTAAATAGTAAGTTTCAGAAAAAGATAGAAGGAGAGCTTGGTGTAATGGTAGAGTTGTCGCCATCGTGTGACTTTGAAGTCATGGGTTCAAGGCATGGAAACAGCCTCTTTCAAGAATGCAAGATAAAGCTGCTTACTATAGATCCTTGTAGTACGTCCCTTCCTCAAATTCCCACAATAAGGAGTTTCATGCATCGCACTGCCCTTTTCTATAAATTTCATTAAAGATCTAGAGGATCTTTCAAAAGAAACCTCAAAGGGACAAAGAGCACCAAAGCCGTGATCAATTGGTCAATCTAATGCCACGATCATCCAACAGAAACCCTTCCCTGAGCGAAGATGGTCTGCCTCAAAATTGGCAGATCAATCTTGGGACATGTTGGAAAGAGCGGTTACATCTACAGAGTAAGCCTTTTAATCTCATGAATAAAATCCTAAACTCTTCAAAGGCATGCCAAATCTGCAAAGAGCAGCCATACTGGAAGGAGCGGTCGACTTGTCTGTAGAGTAAGCATATGTCCGAAATAGTAGCTTAAAAAATCCTAAGTACACAAGCAAATAGTAGCTTAAAAAATCCCATGTACACAAGCAAATATAGGTGCTTTGGCAAGAATTAGAAGGTTACTAAAAGACACATACAAGAGAACAAAAGGACTACAAATAAGTGTGCTTGAGCAAAAAATAGTATTAATATCGACAGAAAGTCCTAAATCAGGGTGCGAGGACAAAAGTAGTACTAATATCGTTAGAAAGTCGTCGTGTTGCACCTTAGTGTTGGTTACATAAAAAGCAGGCAAGACATTATTGCATGGCATGTTATCTGCAACCCAATCCGCTGTTTCCATAATGGAAGTTCTCTCCCATTCAACCCTTCTCTATTTATATGTTGAATTAAGCAATCGTAAACATTTTTAATAGCTAATTACGGGTCAGGGAGAAGAAGACCATGGCTATCAGTTTATTCCCAGCAGAAGCGGAAGAAGAGCAGAGCAAGGGTAAATGGGCGGGTCTTTACTTTCAATATCTTGTATCCCAAACATCATTCAGCGTTCCAAAGTGTACATGTCCTATAACCGAATGTACATTTAGCAAAAGCCAAACCCATCTAATCTGCACTTTTTTCTGGATTAGTCCTTGTTCAAGGTTGGAGAAATCAAATGATGGGTTTACTCAACCAAAGGTGCGTTCCATCATGTGAAAATCGGGCATTGCATGGATAAGATTCCGTTCCAACATCTGTATATTAGCATTCTGCATCAGATATTGCAACAATATCAATTCCTACAAATAAACTTGTAAAGTCAAAAGCAGTCATAGATGAGTCAGATTTTATCACAATTTAGGCCTATTGATCCCTTTAACAACCAATTCGCCCTGTAACAATGCACACACAGACACATACATTCTCTCTCTCTCTCTCTCTCTCTCTCTCTCTCTCTCTCTCTCTCTTAATTCAACGACGGTATCGAGGGGCTTCGAGGTACAAACAACTTTTTCTTGACCGGACTAATAGTTTAGAAGATAAAGACTATTCACATGTTGGTCGTTGCCTTGGATGATTCATCGTCCGAGAACCTCATCCGTTATGTCATCTTAGAATATCTTGCTTTTAGTTGTAAAATGAAGAGTATTACTTTTTACTGTTTATTTTTACAACTCAAAAGAAAAGTAGCGAATATAATCCAAGAGATGAGATTTCCATATCATAAACTAAGTCATGGCTAACACTATGCATAGTCTTGATCTTTTCAAAGGTGGGGGTCTCTAGACTATCCTAGAATTCCCACCCACCCACCCCCTCTCTGGTCGCCAGATTATTGTTGAATCACTCTCTCTCTCGTCATGGCTGACATTATGAATACTCTTTGAATAACAAAGGCGGCAGTCCCAGTGTATAAAGCTCCTGCATATGCCGAGTCTGAGGAAGAGGCAGACCACAAGGGTCAATAGTGCACAACTTTAATTTGCATTTTGCAAAAGGCTATTTCCACAAACTCATAACATGGAGAAAAATACGCCCTTATCATATAAAATCCCCCCTGTGGGAGAAGATTACGACGGTACGCCTTCAAGTCATACAGTCAACAGGTCAAGAGTAATCGATTCCTCTCCCAGATGCAGATGCTGTAGAATTCAATTCCCCGCTTCTTCCACAGTTCCATCTAAACGCGTAATTCTAGGTAAACATCTGAAGGACCCGAAGCTCACTTCTACGTCCACTTCTAAAGATCCACGAGGGCAAGACCTGATCCAACACATCTAAGTCCAATTCTGAAGGCGATCTTAGTGTTATTTGCTTCTCAGATATGTCTACTTATGTGGGTCTTACTTGTCGAAAGCTAAGTACAAGGTGGATCATGGTTGAAGCAGGACAAAGAATTTGGTAAGATTCCAAAGAAAGTGGAGGGTCCAGATCTTGAAGTCTATAAACACGTCTTCCTTCATTAGTTTCTCGTGTATTTTGGTGTAACGGGGTGCTGCATCAAATGCGCGTGCCAATGACACGGCATCTGTTATTCGAGAGACCAAACTTAGGCCATTGACCCCCTTTAACTTCATTATGTCACGTAGTGCTAGGAAGTCTCCATCTTCTAATTTGTTTCTTGATAGGCTAATCTATCGATAATATTCATATCTTCCTTTCCTCTTTTTCTTTTTCTTTTCTTTCTTTTTTCTGTGGGGTTAATGCATATTTCATTTCTTGTCTTAGCGTAAAATTTGATATGACCATCCCACTTAATGAGATTAACTAGAAGGGGAGCCTTGGCACAACAGTTGAGTTGTTGTCATGTAATCTAGAGGTCATAGGTTAGAGGTGTGGAAACAGCGTTTTGCAAAAATGCAAGGTAAGATTGTATACTATAGACCTTTTGTAATCCACCCCATCTTTGAACCCTACATATGCGGGGTTTCATGTGTCATGCTGTCTTTTTTTTTAAGTTAATTGAGTGACTCATTTTTTATTTTATTTTCTAGTGGGATAATGCAGGTGTAGGGATTTTGTTGCTTTTGTCTTAGTTAAAGTAAAATTTGATATGGCCATCCTAGTTAATCAGACTGCGTCACGAGCTCATTAGGTTTAACCGAAATGATAAACCTCTGATTAGTCTCTATGAAAAGTATGTCTAATCTCGATGGCAGGTGTTGTTTATTGCAACACCACAACATAGACTTGAATTCCAAGTAAAACCATGTAAGTCTAATATGATGAATGTCACTTGTAAGTAAATTCTGAAGTTGCATCCCATGAGAAAAGGAAAATTGTGAATCCACCATTGAATTCAACATAAAGTTGACTAACGGCGGTAAGTAACAACTAATAATCTTATAATAGGAATAACAATAATAAATAAGCATAATTCTCAAACTAACGAGTCAACTAAGATAACTCAGCTAGGTCATTAGACTTGGTAGCAAATTGAGTCAATAGATAATTTAACTCGCTGCGTAACAGAAAAAAATGTTAAGTTGTGCCGGGATTTAAACATCTTAATAAGCCAACAAACGACAGCAGCTTAGTGTATTCACATGAACATACGAAGAACTTCAAAGGCGCAAGAGTGAATCCTAATCGGGAAGGTCACAAGTTTGAAATTGCTCAAGTGCACATATGAGCTAATGTGTCCATCCTTTCAAAAGAAAAAAAAGAAAAAGACTGATTCACTAACTGTGTAACTTTGAGCTGATTCGCCTCACTTTTGACTCAAGTCGAGTTTTAGAAATTTAAAACTATCCCTAATATCATTCTATCTTAGCCTAGCCCGTCATAATTAGCTAATGCAAGTAACCGCGCAAGCTCTCTCCCCAATCCGTCATTTATGGTGATCAGGATGGGCCACCAGCAATTTAGTCAATTGCCCGCGAATAGAAACTTAGAAACAGAAAATGGAAAATGATCTAACTTTTAGCATCACCATGCACTAACGTAGCGGTTATGTCATTTTATCGTCAGTATTTTGCTAAAGTTCTCAATGTGTCAGCTGCCCGCAAAGGGTCTTTGATCAACACATAAGTGGCCGCAAATGAAAAAGGGCAGCCCCGGTGCACGAAGTTCTCCAGCATGCAGGGTTCGGGGAAGGGGAAGACCACGAGGGTTAATAATATTCAGTCTTATCTTGTATTTTGTAAGAGGCTGTTTCCACGCCTTGAACCTATAACCTTAAGGTCATATGACGACAACTGCCCGCAAATGGTGGAATCATTTTTCTTGCAACATATGCTATCTTAACCCCAGTTTTAACCATGTTAGGCTTAACACAAGTAAGTTTAACTGGGCTACAGCGTTATGTGTCGCAATAAAAAACATCACCTCCAAGGGAGGGTGAAGTAATGCGTCTCGGAATTCATTCGCCTTTTGTAATGCCATTGCAAGCCACTGTAAAGCTCAGTTAGTCGTTATTTCGACCCTCATTGAAATGCAGATCGACTAGTTTTTCTACCAAGATTTCTCTTATATAAAACACAATTTCATCCTCGTAATTATGCATCAGATGTCATGTTCATGCCCACGTTATTGACACTTTAATCCACGGTACTTCAAGATTACCCATTGACAATAGGTGCTCGTTTGGTTGATAGAAAATGGACGAAAATTAATTTCTACGGGAATTCTATGCTGAAAGTGGTCTACGTCTTCAAATTGAATTACAGCAAAAGCTCAATATTTTCATTCCATCAAAGTTTTTTAGGTCTTCTGGGCAAATTCAATTTCAAACTGTAAAACACTTTCTACAAAGAATTCCTTCTTCTGTTCAAAATCAATTTCCATCCATTTTCTGTTGACAAACACACTTCATTTTCCCTAAATGAAGCGTTCATCTATGGCGTCTGCACGTGTGAACGGAAAAAATGGGTTTACTATAATTTCCCTAAATAAAGTATTCTTATATGACTTCACACTGTAAATCCAAAAATGGGTTTACACTTAGTCGCCCTAATTAAAGTATGGATAATCTGGCCCCTCCAAATAGTTAATATTCTTTTAGCATTTTCACTGTAAATTTCTTAACCATCGATTTTACCACAGATCACTGCGGTTAAACGACATCTGATCTGAGAAAAGGAGGTGAAGATGAACGGTGGGATCACTGATGTTTACCCGCACTTGCTTTTACCGCGTCAACTGATTTAAACGTGGAAAGACCATACAAGAGCTAAGTAGGGACGCACCAATTAAGTAAGAACGCGTGCTCTGATTAGGTGGTAGTGAAAAGAGATGGTGATGGTGCATGCAAACAGAAAGATTTTCTGAATGCTGCCGTAGAGCACGACTACATGATAAATTGCCATGTCTCACCCACAGAGACATACCTATGCACAACTTCAAACCCTAGTCATCTAAGTGAGAGGTATGGAAGCTCTCTTTATGACTTTACACAAGAAGGCTTCGATGCTATGGCACTCTACTTTTACATTGGTGAGCCGATCTTTAATTAGGTGATATAACCTGTTCATCTAATCTCTCAGGTTTTATATCTTTCAATCCTAGCATATGAAAAGATTTAGTTTTGATATCTGAAAATGAACAATTAGAAACATTGTACAAACAACATTTAAAATTCAATATTGGACAAATGTGCATGGGCCTTCTCCAATGGTGTAGACACCAAAATTTGCACTGCAAGATGACTTTTGAAGGCCCATACCTGCATGCGAGCTGCACACGAGCTAGAACAACCCCGCTACTAAAAACTACGCTTGCCAACTATCAAAATAAAAAAAAATAGATGATTGGCCTACTTTTTGTTGATCAAATATGTTCGTTGAATCAACAGGACTTCGGATCACTTATAACCCAAAAATTATGGCGATTGGATGATTCTAACAAGTAGACTATTATCAATGCAAAATTCCTAACCGTTCATTTTTTTTTATAAAAATTAATTTTTTTTTTTCATATATTAGAATCATCCAATCCATGTCATTTATGGAACAGTAGATGTACAAAGTCATATTACGAGTCAGATCAACAAATAATGGCCCCATTGTGAAAAAACGAGGAGTCATACGGAAACTTACCAAGCGGTCGCGCCCTAGCGTAGCATTCCACAGCTAAATACCTATAACATCTGTCTGTAACAAACAAAGACTTTTCTACACTGGTGGGAAGAAAGTACTGAGATTGACCCATCTTCATGTAGTCCTTAAATCATTCTGGCGTTATTAGACATCTTTCTTTCTCTCCACGGCCGTGGAATTTTCTTTGCAACTACATGTTGGTCCTTCACACGGCTCTACCTCTGAATTTACATATAAATAGGCCATAGAAAGAACCAAGTTATGACAGAGAAACAAGAAATACAAGGACAGGAGAAGGGGAGGGGAAACAAGGAGCTAGAAATGAGTAATCTCTTGCCTGGTTTTCGTTTCTACCCAACAGAGGAAGAGTTGGTGGAGTTCTACCTGCGTAACAAGCTAGATAGGAGGAGAGATGATTTAGACCGTGTTATTCCAGTAGTAGACATTTATAATAATCTCGATCCATGGCAGCTCCCAAGTTAGAATCTCTTCCTCAATTTCTCTCGCTATCTGTCTACTTTTGTCTGTCTTTGGCTTAAATAGCTTCTGAAAAACACATGTTTGGACGTCTTTAAACGCTTAACATTAAGTTCATCTGTTTAACTAGTACTACTATGATTTCGGCTCTCTCTCTCTCTCTCTCTCTCTCTCTCTCTCTTCTTCTTGCTTCCTCCATGTAGGCTCTACCTGACTCTGGTTTTTCTTTTGTTTGCCTTCTTTTCTTCTTCCATTCTCTTGACTAGTCTTTCATTCTGCTTCTTTTTCTTTCTATGGGTAGTTTTTTCTTTTTTTTTCTGGAATCACCCGTAACCATGATTGGAAAATTACAAATTACAACTATGTATAATCTTTTAAGAAGAATGATACATGTTAAGTTGTCCTTTTCCCCCTAATTAGTTCTTTTAGTGGGCCTAACTCTATTAGTACTCCACAAAGATGCATCTTATGTTCTTCTTCTTCCCAACCTATTAGTGTTTTGGGGAGCACTAACCCCTAAGAGCACGCGATTGCTACATCCCTCTTATCTGCTTTTACTAGAGACACCTAGTTTACAAATATTGGTGATAAGGAAACTCGGATCTTCAAGCTTTGATTTATTTGTTTTGCTAATTTCCGTATTTACTTCTTGGGTCCCTTCTTAATTACCTCTTTTATCACATGTTTCATGATTGCATCAGAGACAAAAATGAAAAGGAAATTAGTATTTGCATTACGAGAAGTTATATCAAACACCATGGAATTGAGTTCCCAATTACATTGCAGATTTGGCTGGGGAGCTATGCGCTGGAGAGAGTGAGCAATGGATTTTCTTCAGTCCCAGGCAAGAAAGAGAAACTCATGGAGGAAGACCAAATCGAATCACGCCTTCTGGGTATTGGAAGGCCACAGGCTCTCCTAGCTATGTTTTTTCATCTACGGGTAACCGAATGATTGGCGTCAAGAAAACCATGGTTTTCTATCAAGGAAGAGCACCTACTGGAACCAAAACAAAATGGAAGGTGAACGAGTACAAAGCCATTGAAGAAGTACCCACACGGGGTGCACCTCCAAGGGTATGGTGCAATTATAGTGCAGACATTTTCTCAAAATTGATCTTCCTTTTACGTTTGGTAACTAACATTGAAAACCCTTGATCTTGTATTTTCTTTTAACATACGTTTCAAGCCCTAAAAGATGGTTTATTTAGCTGAATATTTTCATCTTTCAACTAATGTCTATAAATCTCAAAATCAATTTTGAAAAAAATAAAATATTTTAACCAATTGCTTGATGCTTCTTGTTAAAACTTAAAACCTGACTTGCAAAACTAATGTTACAAACAAAAACAGCAACTAGAATTTAAAGAACTGGAATCCAATCCACACAAAAACAGCAATAATAATTAGAGGGAAGATGACTCTTATGGTGTAAAAACCATTTGTGTCATGCAATTAAGGGCCCGATCTATTGGATTATGCCGGATTATTCCATGTATATTCAGTAGCGTGATGGTTGGATCAGTCAATTTATTTGCATCAGTGAAGATCGGATGGTTAAGATGTGTCATGCTTCAAGCTTTTGTTTATCGTCTATCACATGACTTCCTCTAAATGAAGAGGTGCAATATGTTGGCTTTGATGCAATGTGCTTATCCTTATTATTAGGGATTTCTTTCCTGCATTGCTACATAATTACAGTCTTTTCTCTTCCTTTTTCCCATTTTGGTTGTGCAGTTGCCTCAGGAATTCAGCTTGTGTCGAGTATATGTGAATTTGGGTTGCTTGAGATCGTTTGATCGTCGTCCATCAGCAGCATCGACAAGTAGGGACCTTGTAGAGAACACAGGAATGCCACCAATAATGGGATCAGCAGGTAGTAGTTTAGGAGCATCATATCAGGAAAATTCTTCAACTCTGGGTAGAACAGGTTCTCTTGAGAGCTCCTCTTCGGGCGATCAAGTTCATAACACTCAAGAAACTGTTAGCGACTGGAATATTATCGAGAACATGGATCTGTGGGACTCATTCAACTGGGACTATGGAAACTGAGAGAAATTTTCAGTTTTTATGAAGAAAGAGATTTTTTTTAGATTATTTGTGAATCATACTAAAGAAGGAATATTTTTCTTAGTGAGTTCTATGAAAATTGTCCAAAAAAAAAGGCATAAACATTGCCACATTCAGCTTCTTTTATGGGTTTTCTTCATGAGAAACTACATACATATATGACACTGTAATCGATAGTAAATTTTATACCAAATAAGGTGTGACCTGAGCAACTGTTAACAAGACAGGCAACAAATTCTAGAAGCCAAATGTGAATCGAAACGCTAGAGAAAACACGCAAGGAAAAAAAAAATGGAAATGTTAAGCCTTGTGAGTAGCATTTTCCTTCAGTTGTGCCAATGCCTTCTAGTGAACTACTGCAAGAGTCTCTCTCACTTAGGTGACCAAAGACTGATAACTACTATCTAAACCATTTATTTATTAGAACATATATAGATCGCTGATAACCCAAATAATCTTCTCATTGCATAGACCTCTACTTGGTTATAATCAAAGTTAATATTTTTGAATAATTGAAATGTTTTTGAAAAAGTCCTGACCTTTTCATTTCCTAAATTTTCCTAAACAATTCAAAGGTATTTTTTAGTCTAGACAAATTTATCAAACTAAACACAATTTTATGAAGTCAAACTCAAACTTGAAGAATAACTCACCAAATTCTCAAATGCTATCTATAAACTAAGTCAAACATACAAATCAAAATATTAAATTTATATCCTTGTAATTTTATTTTTCCCAAATGTTTTGTCAAGTTTGACAATATTTTACTTTGCCGACTTATTCTCAAACACAAACATTGCAACTAGAATTACAATTGAATGCACTTGTCTTTCTACTTCACATGCACACGCACCAAATCGAATAATAAGAGAAATCCTAAAGGTATAAACCTTAAAACATGAGTCACTGAAATTACTAGGATTTTGGATAAAGAGTGCCCCCCTTTGGGTGAGCCAGTGCCTCGGATTACCCCAATTTTAATATCTCATGAACAAAGATAAGCAATCTGCATGGTTTCTTGCTACTATATACAAAAAGATAAGCAATTAGATGATTAATCGGATCATTCAAAAGTGGCACTCATTCATGCAAAAGTAGAATGCTTCCCCAAACCTACCTTATAAGGTGTGCCCATTTAGCTTTCCTCAAACCATAGAAGCACGTTCTGTTCCATAAAAAGTGAGAAAGTGAAGCTGTTTCCTGTGTTATTCTCTCTTTGCACTTTTCCATGTTGTAGGATAGTTGCCTTCTTTCTCTTGGCTTTTTCTTTTTTCACCTTCCGTCTCCATGTGAAAAACAATGCCCGACTCTGCTGTTCTGTAATATATATTATCGCAAGAATAGCAGCCATGGAAACTTTCAAAATGGTACAGCTGTGAGAATAGCAACCAAACTTGTTCTCCTTGTGAAGCACAGGTAGCACAGCTCCGCACATGTCAATCTCAATTGCCTTGGTTAACAAGACATGGCCGTAGCTTAAGTCAAGAGAGAAAGACCTCTTTATGCGACCGTGGGACTAATATCCATATAACTTCAAGGAAAGAACATACAGACTCTTCTTTTGAATAGGTCAGATGCGTCAGGCCACGTTTACAAAAAAGGGACTGCTCGTGCAGCCGGCGACAATACTCCAAGTCTCCAACACCGATGTAACTCCCCTCACTTTTGTATGTGGCCTCACGTATTATTGATTTACACTGTTCATTTAAATCTTCTAACCTTTCTTTTTTTAATGTATACGCACCCATGAGAAGTTTCAACTCGTAACTTTTATAATTGAGACATTCTTGTATCACTGTAACACACATATTCTGACTCTTCTAACTTTGAATATCTCATAGCCCAAAATTTGTGCCAAAAAAATCAAACAAATTGTTATTTAGTTTGTCACTGGTGCTTATGGAGAGCTTCTAACCGTGTCTAACAAGATGAAATCACCATTTCTTGGATATTGGAGGTGTGCTTTTGACGTGACTTTGCACAGTTAGATAAAATTTGGATAGTGTAATGAAAGGCGTGGATCAATGTGACGGAGGCCCACCCAGCCATTTGCATGATAGGCTCTACCTTGCCCCATCATCTTATTTCAGATATCTTATAACCAAAAATCACAATGCTCGGATGACTGAGCTGGCTGTATGTTATCAGATGCTAAAAGTGTCCAATCGTCATGAGCTTTTGCCTATAATGCATCTGAAATCGAGAAAATCAGATAACGGTTTGGATCAATGAGAGTTGCAGACATCATCTAGAAGCGGCCCATTTATCTTTATGACAAAGCCATGACTTTTGGTAATGTGTGAACGCTGGGATGAATATATGGCACAATGCTGATGAGACAATTGGATCTTCCTGCCACTTTCTTCTGCATCATAAAGCGACGGCTATCAAATCGAGGAAGTTCCCTGCTATTTGGCCCAAATGCCATGAACAAGGAAGTACGTCCATCCCCGAACTTGGGTACTAGCTGGTTATCTCACAAATGCCATAAACTAGTCCGCGTCGAAGTTACTTCGAGAGTGATTCCTATCCAGTCAGAATATGCAGGAGTAGCCCACACTCAAGTTCCTCGTCAATAAAGACACCAACTCACCCAGAAAAGCAAGCCAACATTTATTGGGGGTGAAGTATATTAGTATTGTGAGGTACATTGTAAGTAGCAGAGTGGCCTTGCCGCAATCATCTAAAACTTCAGCCTATGTAATATTATGCTATATTACTATTATCAAAATAAATAAATAAACAAAAAGAGGTGTGCTAGTACTTGCTTAAGCACGTCTTAAATCTGATAAATTTATGGGCCCACCTTACACATTTCTTCCTTTTCTTAAAATTGAATGCAGTTCTTACCCAAAAAGAAATTTTTTTACTGCAGTTTTCTTCCAGAACTAAAAGATTAAAAATGCTAAGAAAGGAGCACCAATGTTTTTATTGCAACGGTGCAAGGAGAAATCTGAAGTTCTGCATGGTATGAGTCCTAATATGTGTGTGTGATGTGAAATTTGAATAACTCTAGCTTCTGAAAAAATGTACTTTCGATACCAGAAAACAAGCGGAGTTGAAAAGAACAAAGGAAACAGCTTAAATGAGAGGCCCTCACACTCTTTCCTAACAGCAATATTTTGGAGGCTACAAATGCCACATGAACACAGTTAGATCCAATAACCTAATAGGAGCCTCCACTCAATCGTTAACCTCTTCCATCGGTTGGAGATAGGGGTCCCCATTGTTATAGTACAATTCATCTATTTGATCTCACCTGAACGGCATGGCATGCCATCACTCTTTCCTTGTAAACTCCTTCACTCGTTCATTTAGTCGCTAGTTCTTGTACCCTTTCTGAAGCACCACACTAGAAGACCATGGCTAAAAACATCTAATTATCATGATTTTGGGTCTACAATACATTTAAATTCAGGGAAATCAGTTGAAGGGGTTGGATAAATAAAGGGGGGTCAGATGGTAGAAGATAGGGCATCACACGGCATTGTACCATGTTGTCTCGCTGAATGATTGCATACCTCCTTATGACAAAAACCATTATATCAGTAGATGTTCGAACACTAAGATGTGTTGCAATCCTTATGAGACAATGAAAAAGAATATATATATATATATATATTGATTTAGTTATTTAGAAAAAGTTTTATTTTATAGGTATTGTTGTTTATCGAACATGTATAATAAAAATAAGAGAGAGAGAGAGAGAGAGAGAGAGAGAGAGAGAGAGAGAGAGAGAGAGAGAGAGAGAGAGAGAGAGAGAGATTTTAATTATTTCTAGTGAATGGTAGAGGAAGCATTCAATTAGAATTACAAAAATTTTGATATAAAAATGCCTAGTTGCTAAAAAAGAGAGAGTGGACAAAGCAAATTCTTTGAAGGCCCATTCATCCAACTAATGACATATAGGTTAGATATGAAATAATTCAAAATTTTAAAAATACCTATGGGGCACGAGAAAAAATGGAGTTAAGTGCTAAAAGAAAAACATCATTTAACTAAATATATAATATATTTTAGTGGGGTCTTATCTTGATCCAAATGGCTTTGCGTTTAGATTTAGGTCAAAATACAATGATTTACAGTTAGCCATTCATTTTCTTCCTTGCCACATATTAGAACATGCACTAATACCATCATAGTTTACTCAATATACTCATTTTAAACTAAATTTACTAGTCAAAGCCATATCATTGTTAATAAAAAGAGTTTCTTATACATCGAATATACGAATATGCTAATAAATACATCATACGAACTATCACATTGACGCAGGAAGGGGCTTTCTTGTGCTAGGTAATGGGTTGAAGTTAATTGTTGGTTTAGGATTATCCATAAAAATCTGCTTGTCTGCCAAACAATGGAAAAAGAGTGATGATCCTCCTCTCTGAAGTTTCACTTTTTTTATGCTTTGAAGAATGTGTCTGTCCATGAATCTGGCCTTCGATGTCTATGCATCAGCATGTAAAATTCAATATCTAGATCATCATATCGGATAAAATCCCAACATGCAATGACAAGAATTTGCGAATTAAATTGGGGACTAGTTCCGATCATGTGATTCCAGGAAATTAATGGATGAACCATAAGGTTACTAGACTATGGTGTTCCATTTCTTCCAACTTTCGTTGAGTCTGTTGTTCCTTTTTCCTTTCATTCTATTATCCGTATTCGCTTGTTGCCATAGTGTTCATTTCAATACACTTACTTTCTTAGTAGGGGTATAGAATAGGAGAATTTGGAGAACCCTTCTTGTATATTTTTCATTATCTTGTCATCCTCTTTGAAAATCTGTTTTCATTTCCTTAAACCTTTCCACTGCAACAAGTACGTTATTTCTTCTGTACAGTCTAATGAATTTCCCCCTCCTTCCTAGGGACACTCATGCATGACATCGTAGTTACAAAGTTTGGAATCGAAAGAAGTCCCATGGGGAAAAGAAGAAATATTTTAAATTTTATAGAAATTAAAGGGAAAAAATATTTTACAACTTCTTAACCTTGAAATTATATTGTTATAGATAAATTAAATTAAATATCACATCATAGATAAGAATCATACTATGGTAGAAAAATTTGAAGCATAGGGTTGAGATATTGAAGAAAAAATAAAATTTGCAAAAAAGAAAAGGTTATAATAATTGGTCTTTTTGGAAGACGGGTTTCAAATGAAAATATGTTCACTAAGATGAGTTTTATTGAAAAAGATAAATTTCTTTAAAGTTTGATACCATTTCATGAAAAAGACACAATTTCTTTTTAAAAATAAAGTAATGAAGAATTCTCTTAAATTAATCTCAAATAAAGTAATTACTCTCTCTCTCTCTCTCTCTCTCTCTCTCTCTCTCTCTCTCTCTCTCTCTCTCTCTCTCTCTCTTAATTGTATGATGCAACCTATCTCATCATGATTGCGTCATAAGTATCCTTAAAAATGGATCGTAGGTCCACTTTTTCAAGTTTTTTTGCTTAATCCAATCTATTCATCTAATTCGTATCATAGATAGAATAAGTATATATGAAATATCTTTTCTATTACATATCTCTAAGTTCTTTTTTTTCGGACATGTGGAAGTAAAAGATAAATAAGTGGCATAACACTAAAAAGACATAAATTATAAAAATCGTCTAATTTTTTGCTTCAAAACATCCAACAACTAGTAACTTAAAGATGTGAGATAGACATGACTTTTCATACCTATGATATCTTTAAGATCACACAACAACAATTCTAATTTCATACAATTACTTCTCTTTCTTTAGCTGAGTTTTTATAGATAATATATAACTTAGGAGAGCCTAGAACCCATAACCTAAGCACAAGTAGCTAAGCGCCAACACTGGTGTAACTCCCTCACTTTTGTATGTCACCTCACGTATCATTGTCTTAATCTAATTCTTCTAACTCCTTTTTTTTTTTAATGATGGATACACATCCTTGAGGAGTTTCAAACTCATGACTTTTATTATTGAGACACTCTTGTACCACTGTAACATGTATACTCTGACTCTTCTAACTTTGGATATTTCATGGCCCAAAATTCGTATCAAAAGAAAATTAGCATCTGACAAATTGTGTTTTAGTTTGTTGAATGTACCTGAAGCTTATTGAGAGCTTCTAACCGTGTCTAGCAAGATGAAATCACCATTTCTTGGATATTGGAGGTGTGCTCTTGACGTGACTTTGGCACAGTTAGATAAAATTTGGGTAGTCAAATGAAAGGCGTGGATCAATGTTGTGGAAGCCTACCATACAAATTAAAGTGGAGGAGTGACACACGGTGCCCCGCCATTTGCACGATAGGCTCTGCCTCGCCCCATCGTCTTATTTCAGATATCTTATAACCAAAAATCACAATGCTTGGATGGCTGTGCTCGCTGTGATCAAAAGTATGGTATCAGATTCTAAAAGTGTCCAATCGTCATGATTTTCTGCCTGTAATGCATCTGAATTCGAGAAAATCAGATGAACGGTTCGGATCAATGAAAGTAGCAGACAGAATCTAGAAGCGGCCCATTCATCTTTATGACAAAACCATTACTTTGGTAATGTGTAAACGCTCGGATGAATATACGGTACAATGTTGATGAGACAATTGGATTTTCCTGCCACTTTCGTCTGCATCATAAGGTGACGCCTATCAAACCGAGGAAGTTCCCTGCTTAGCTGGTTATCTCACAAATTCCATAAACTAGTCTGGATCGAAGTTACTTAGTGATTCCTGTCCAGTTAGCATATGCAGGATTGGGCCAGACTCAAGTTCCTAGTTGATAAAGACACCAACCGACCCGGAAAAGCAAGCCAACATTTAATGGGGTGAAGTGTATCAGTATTGTGAGGGTCGTTGGAAGCAGCGGAGTGGCCTTGCTGCAACCATCTAGAGATTCAGCCTATGTGACATTATGCTATATTACTGTTATAAAAATAAATAAATAAATAAGAGGTATATCAGTACTTGCTTGAGCACGTCTTAAACCTGATATATTTACGGGTACCCTTTACACATTCCTTCCTTTCCTTAAAATTGAATGCTGGTGCAAAAGGAGAAGTCTGAAGTTCTGCATGGTATGTGTCCTAATAAGTACATACATACATACAGTATGTAATGTGCAATTTGAATAACTCTAGCCTCTGAAAAAATGTACTTTCGATTACAGAAAACAGGCGGAGTTGAAAAGAATAAAGGAAACATCTAAAGAAACCTTCAAGGGACAAACAACACCACAGCCGTCATCAATTGGTCAATCTAATGCCACGATCACCCAATGGAAACCCTTCCCTGAGCGAAGATGGTCGGCCTCAAAATTGGCAGATCGATCTTGTGACATGTTGGAAAGAGCGGTTACATCTACAGAGTAAGCCTTTTAATCTCATGAATAAAATCCTAAACTCTTCAAAGACCTGCCAAATCTGCAAAGAGCAGCCATACTGGAAGGAGCGGTCGACCTGTCTGTAGAGTAAGCATATGTCCAAAATAGCAACTTAAAAAATCCTAAGTACGACCGCTTGTCTGTAGAGTAAGACAGTAGCTTAAAAAAATCTATGGACACAGGCAAATATAGGTGCTTTGGCAAGAATTAGACGGTTACTAAAAGACACATACAAGAGAACAAATGGACTACAAATAAGCGTGCTTGGGCAAAAAAAATATTAATATGTACAGAAAGTTGGTGCGGCAAAAGTAGTACTAATATCGTTAGAAAGTCTCGTGTTGCACCTTAGTCTTGGTTACATAAAATGTAGGCAAGATATTATTGCATGGCATGTTATCTGCAACCCAATCCGCTGTTTCCATAATGGAAGTTCTCTCCCATTCAACCCTTCTCTATTTAGATGTTGAATTAAGCAATCGTAAACATTTTTAATAGCTAATTACGGGTCAGGGAGAAGAAGACCTTGGCTATCACTTTTTATCCAGCAGAAGCGGAAGAAGAGCAGAGGAAGGGTAAATGGGCGGGTCTTTACTTTCAATATCTTGTATCCCAGACATCATTCAGCGTTCCAAAGTGTACATGTCCTATAACCGAATGTACATTTAGCAAAGGCCAAACCCATCTAGTCTGCACTTTTTTCCGGATTAGTCCTTGTTCAAGGTTGGAGAAAAAGAAATGATGGGTTTACTCAACCAAAGGTGGGTTCCATCATGTGAAAATCGGGCATTGGATGGATAACATTCCGTTGCAACATCTGTATATTAGCATTCTGCATCAGATACTGCAACAACATCAATTCCTTAAAATAAACTTGTAAAGGCAAAAGCAGTCATAAATGAGTCAGATTTTATCACAATTTAGGCCTATTGAACCCTTTAACAACCAATTCGCCATGTGACAATGCACACACACACACTCTCTCTCTCTCTCTCTCTCTTGATTCTACGACAGTGTCGAGGGGCTATATGGTGCAAACAACTTTTTCTTGACGGGACTAATAGTTTAGAGGATAAAGACAATTCACAACCTCATCCATTATGTCATCTTAAAATATCAACTAAAATGAAGAGTATTACTTTTTACTGTTTATTTTTACAACTCAAAAGAAAAGTAGCTAGTATAATCTAATACGCGAGATTTTCATATGATAAATTAGGTCATGGCTAACACTATGCATAGTCTTTATCTTTTCGAAGGTGGGGCAAAATGTAGAAAAATCTATCCGTATGATCCCGTTGTGGTTTTAGACTATCCTAGGATTTTCCTCCCTCCCTGGTCTCTAGACTATTGTAGAATTTCTCTCTCTCTCTCTCTCTCTCTCTCTCTCTCTCTCTCTCTCTCTCTCTCTTGTCATGGCCGACATTATGAATACTCCTTGAGCAACAATAGCGGCAGTTCTGGTGCAAGAAGCCAAGTCTGAGGAAGGGAGAAGATTACGACGCTACGCCTTCAAGTCATACAGTCAACAGGTCCAGAGTAATCAATTCCTCCCCCGGTTTCAACAATGATCCACCTTGTACTTAGCTTTCGACAAGTAGGACCCACAGAAGTAGACATATCTGAGGAGCAAATAACACTAAGATTGCCTTCAGAATTGAACTTAGATGTGTTGGATCAGGTCTTGCCCTCGTGGATCTTTAGAAGTGGACGTAGATGCAGGGTTCAGAGAAAGGCAAGACCACCAGGGTTAATAATATTCGGCTATCTTGTATTTTGTAAGAGGCTGTTTCCACACCTTGAACCTTACCTTAAGGTCATATGACAACTGCCCACAAATGGTGGAATCATTTTTCTTGCAACATATGCTATCTTAACCCCAGTTTTAACTGTGTTAGGCTTAACACAAGTAAGTTTAACTGGGCTACAGCGTTATGTGTCGCAATAAAAAACATCACCTCCAAGGGAGGGTGAAGTAATGCGTCTCGGAATTCATTCGCCTTTTGTAATGCCATTGCAAGTCACTGTAAAGCTCAGTTAGGCGTGATTTCGACCCTTATTGAAATGCAGTTTTCTACCAAGATTTCTCTTATATAAAACACAATCTCATCCTCGTAATTATGCATCAGATGTCATGTTCATGTCCACGTTATTGACACTTTAATCCACGGTACTTCAGGATTCTCCATTGACAATAGGTGCTCATTTGGTTGATAGGAAATGGATTTGGTTGATAGGAAATGGATGGAAATTAATTTCTACGGGAAAGGGACTTGTACGACGAAAGTGTTCTACGTCTTCAAATTGAATTACAGCAAAAGCTCAATATTTTCATTCCATTAAAGTTTTTTAGGTCTTCTGGGCAAATTCAACTTCAAGCTGTAAAACACTTTTTATAAAGAATTCCTTCTTCTGTTCAAAATTAATGTCCATCCATTTTCTGTTGACAAACACACTCCAAATAAGAGGCCATGCTTTTTTACCTTCTCTCTCTCGTGTAACCAGTGTCATCACAGTTGCATCATAGACATCCTTAAAAATGGGCGGTCATCTTTTTTTTTTTTTAATATTTTTTCATCATTTGAACTATTTATCCTATTCCTCTCGTCTTAGATGGCTTATGTATACAAGGATTGATGATGACAAGCATCTGAAAATGCCGCCATGCTTAAAAATGGTTGTGCTGGTGACTGAAAAATCTAAGGGGAAAAGATGACCAAGGAAGAAAACCTAATGGGTCGAAGCATGCTGGCCTTCCCATGCCTGGTTGTGCCTTGCGGTGGAGAGAACCAGAGGGAAAGGGTTTTCCAGGGGTGTGCGCACGCTGGTGAGATGGGTAGAATCATGGCACCCTGGTGGGGAACACTAAGATGGGGAACAAAGAGGGGCACATAGACAATGGCGCCAAGAGTTTTTATGTGTGCAAAAAAAACCACGGATCTGCTCAGGAAAGAGGAGAAGTAGAGGGGAAAATTGCTAGGGGCTTTGCCAGGGTCCCCATCGTCGCCAGTGAGGGAAACCCAATTTGGGTTACCATGCCTGCCAAAGAAAGATGAGAAAGTAAGGGAATTGGAGAGGGGTTTTGCCAGAGAAACCCAATCTGGGTTTCTTCTTGGTCACCAGAAATGGGAGCTCACCAGAGGGAATGGAGATCGCCAAACATGAGGGGGAGAAATTCAGTTTCACATCTCCATAGTTGACTAGATTATGCTACATCGGAGATGAAGGGTAATCGTATCAAGGGGGTTTTTGCATTCATTTGGGGTTGCCGGGGTAGAGTTTCCAAGGCTGGAAGAATAGGTTCTCTCTCCGATGGGAGATCCGAGCAAGGGGAAGGTCGCCATGCTGATGGCAGATTCGAGCAGGCCAAAAGCCTTAGGTTTTGAGAGAGAGAGAGAGAGAGAGAGAGAGAGAGAGAGAGAGAGAGAGAGAGAGAGAGAGAGAGAGAGAGCAGACCCGACATTTCATCAGGTTTGCAACGTGAGGGGGGTGCCAATATCAATTTGGCCCCTCCCGTTAAGTTGAGAGAGAGAGAGAGAGAGAGCAGACCTGACATTTTGTCAGGTTTGCAACGTGAGGGGGGTGCCAATATCAATTTGGCCCCTCCCGTTAAGTTGTGTGCTTTGGTTTTTTTCTTCTTCTTTTAATTACCATATTGCCCTTGATTTCAAAGGCCCATAACTTCTTCATACAAGCTATGTTTTGAGCGTTCTTTGGCTTGTTGGATTACGTTTTTTGAGCATTATATAGTGATTTTATTAGTTTCAAATTATACTTCTATAAAAGGATATAAAATTTTGGGGTTGTTACACACAGAAACTTGTTCTCCTTGTGAGTCCAGCGAACCCTTTTCTCTTATGAATGGTGAGATGATTCAAACACAAAGATCCATCAGAAATGGTTCTTAGCCAAGTTAGCAAGGTCCACCAATCCATGAAATGCATGAACCTTTATTAATTAAATTAATAGATGTAATAACCTCAATTTTAACCCTAAATTAGTAACAAAATAAAATTAATTAATTAAAAATTTTATGCATCAAATTTTATTTTGAAACTACTAAATTTAGAAAGTATATATTGATAGAAATTGAACGGTATAAAGAATGTCGAAAACGGAGTTCGGATAAGTGAGATATAACCATTTTAGGTTATAAGGGTAAATTGATAAATTGTTAGAGACGTGAATTAGAGGGGGTCGTTTTGATAATGACACCCCTTTCCAGTCCCATTCCAGCTCCAATCGAGGAAGGCGGTGATCTGCCTTTCCTTGCGATGAAATCGGATGTACAACTATATAAATGTGTTCCCCTTCTATTCCTATGCCAAACATCCAGAGAAAAATCCCCTCTTCCCTTTGCATGCTGCTAAAATGAACATAACTTTGCATGCACTAGAGGACCTTGATCTCCACTTTCTGACTCTAATCAGGTAAGCCATACACTCTAACTTATTTTTCACATCAAATTTCAACTTTTCCCTCTCAGATTCGGGCTAGATCTGAGCTTACCGGTCGTTGGATAGCCAAGGAAGTCAAAACCATGGAGCATGATTAGACCCACATTAAGGACACCTTAGATAGTAGATCTAAGCCATTCATTGTGATCTTTGGACTCAAAAACTGTAATAACGGCGAAAACAGATAAAAAATCAGAGCATCTGGGGCTCCGATCAAGCCAAAAGAAATTGGACGGCTCGGGCTCATCATTCCCAATAGACGATGCACCTAGGAAGTCGACCTGAATGCGCTGGAGTAGACGACGCACCCTGGCACTATCCCGGATGGCCCGAATGCCCCATGCGTCCTGGCACCCAAGCGCTCCATGAAGTCATTTTACACTTGTATAAATGTCTTTCCGTCGATGTAAACTCCTGTTCACTAGTGCAAACCAGTGTAAAATCATTTTTTTAATCTGATTTTTTATCTGGAATGGTTTTTCTGAGATTCTAGAGGCTACAAAAGGCCAATCTTCGATTAGAAAGGTCTGTTGGAACCATCTCGATGATGCAGACATAAATTTAGCATTAAAATCTTGATCTAATCATATCTAGTCAGGTCAAATTCATAAAATAGTACCAAATCACTTATATATGACCGATCAAAGGGTAATCATGCCCTAAGACTTGAACACTTAGATAATATATGCTACTAACTGAGGGTCCTAAGGATCAGATTAGATTTATTTACTCTATTAATTAATCCAAACCATTGACCTAACCTAGATCTTGAAAATTTGTTGATCTAAAGATGATCTGACCGTCAAATCAATGTGTAAACTTTAGATACACATAAAAAATTAGCAGATGAATATGAGATAGGGTTGATTAATAACAAGTAATATTGGGATTAAGGATTAAATCATAAATAGAGATCCTAGCGAACGATCCAACAATTGGATCGCTATAGATTCAATTGAGATGAAATAAATAATACAAAATTGTACCGTGATACTAACAAGTACATCAGAGCCTACGAGCTAAAAGGATTACACGCTTGATTTGGGTTATCTCTCATTAAGGTAGGTGATGATATTTAATGTTATGTTTTGATTTCTAAAACTTTGCATTATCATAACATTCATGGTTGATTGTGATTGATTGTCATTCATTTAATTATTCTGAGATTTTATGAGATTCAACATTTTATGTTATGATCAATATTAGATTTCGATAATATATTGAATGGGTTTTTAAGATTGATTATTTTATAAGATTGATACCGCGTATCTTCTGTATGATTAGTAATTATCTTTTCTTATTGCATCACTAAGATTGATTAGTTTTCACAACATTGATGTTGGAGACTTGGTGGCTAGTCCTTTAAGAGGCTAACCTCGGGATGAGGGATGTGCCTTGGAGATTGTGAGCTACGAGTCTCCTAGTTTTATGAGATATGCGATTTTCGTGTTTTGTGATTTATAATGGGGTGCTCTCACCCGATGGATGTCATGCTAGGAGAGAGAGGGCCAGTCACTCACCCTCCGAAATTGTGATGTGATTTATGATGTGATAGACATTTGCCCACAGATGGTGTTCAGTAGGGTTTTAGTAATATAATAGTCCACACTACCGGTCCGGGCCTTTCCATGGGAACGAACGTTAAGTCTCCCGTTATGGTGTCGTGACCCTAGAGGGGCTGCCACTTCGGCATGATGATCCAGACTCTTATTCTGTATGCTTGCATGATGAGCATGAAGATGTTATTGTATGCTTCGGTGTGACGACACTCAGAGGATTGATATGAGTACTCATGATCTGTTATATGAGTGTATAAGACACTCATGGGACCCAAGTACCTTGGGATGCCCTATTTGTTATTTTATGCTCATTGATATTAGATCATAACATGTTTACATTCACAAGATTATCATGTTTTATATCCATGAGGCGCATGTTTTATCGCATATGATGTTTTAAGATTATATTAACATTACTTATAATATTTATATTTTCATAAATAATTGACCTACACATTATATCAACACTGTTATTCGATTTTATTTTCTTTATTATTACATTAAATGTATATGTACCTACACAAGTAATAGCTTGATGAAGCATTACTTTGTTTTGCAATGCCTCAGATACCAAGTACAACAGCATGAAGGAAAAGGCCATTGAGGGACAGTGATGGCAGTTGTGACTACTTTAATTAGCTGATAGATAGTTCACGTGAGTGATTGATGGACTATAATTTGAACCTATTTTATGGACTATATATCTTCATTAGATGGATTTGATTATAACATTGTATATAATATGGACATGTCTTTAAATATGGTAGAATATTATGATGGATAGACCCTGAGCCACATTATTATGTTTTTGAATATTATTGTTTTAAAAATAAAGACGCTGTTGATTTTGAGGTTGGAATTGACATTAGTATTGTCTTAAATTTAATGTTGCATACTTATATTTATTTTTTAATCGTAGTTATGATGTTTTTGGAAAAAGAGATAATACCCAGAGGTTGTTCAGTAACTGTTCTAATAAAATAATTAATAGAATCTTTAATTTCTGGATCCTAACTATAATTATTATTATTATACAATTTTTTTTATAAAAACTCGGGGTGTCATGCGCCAGGACTGCTGCTTTTGTTGAATGTATCTGATGCTTATCGAGAGCTTCTAACCGTGTCTAGCAGGATGAAATAACCATTTCTTGGATATTGGAGGTGTGCTCTTGAGGTGACTTTTACACAGTTAGATAAAATTTGGGTAGTCAAATGAAAGGCGTGGATCAATGTTGTGGAGGCCTACCATACAAATTAAAGTGGAGGAGTGACACAC
Organism: Warburgia ugandensis; assembly: GCA_035236585.1. Lineage (NCBI taxonomy): Eukaryota > Viridiplantae > Streptophyta > Magnoliopsida > Canellales > Canellaceae > Warburgia > Warburgia ugandensis. The sequence goes on from CP141126.1 coordinate 2,585,401, forward strand.
GGTGCGCCGCCATTTGCACGATAGGCTCTGCCTCACCCCATCATCTTATTTCAGATATCTTATAACCAAAAATCACAATGCTTGAATGGCTGTGCTCGCTGTGTTCAAAAGTATGGTATCAGATGCAAAAAGTGTCCAATCGTCATGATTTTCTGCCTGTAATGCATCTGAATTCGAGAAAATCAGATGAACGGTTCGGATCAATGAAAGTAGCAGACAGAATCTAGAAGCGGCCCATTCTTCTTTATGACAAAACCATTACTTTGGTAATGTGTGAACGCTCGTATGAATATATGGTACAATGCTGATCTTCCTGCCACTTTCGTCTGCATCATAAGGTGACGCCTATCAAACCCAGGAAGTTCCCTGCTATTTGGACCAAATGCCATGAACAAGGAAGTATGCGAATCCACCGAACTTGGTACTAGCTGGTTATCTCACAAATGCCATAAACTAGTCTGGATCGAAGTTACTTAGTGATTCCCGTCCAGTTAGAATATGCAGGATTGGCCCAGACTCAAGTTCCTAGTTGATAAAGACACCAACCGACCCGGAAAAGCAAGCCAACATTTAATGGGGTGAAGTGTATCAGTATTGTGAGGGTCATTGGAAGCAGCAGAGTGGCCTTGCTGCAACCATCTAGAGATTCAGCCTATGTAACATTATGCTATATTACTGTTATAAAAATAAATAAATAATAAGAGGTTAATCAGTACTTGCTTGAGCACGTCTTAAACCTGATATATTTACGGGCACCCTTTACACATTCCTTCCTTTCCTTAAAATTGAATGCTGGTGCAAAAGGAGAAGTCTGAAGTTCTGCATGGTATGTGTCCTAATAAGTACATACATACATACAGTATGTAATGTGCAATTTGAATAACTCTAGCCTCTGAAAAAATGTACTTTCGTTTACAGAAAACAGGCGGAGTTGAAAAGAACAAAGGAAACATCTAAATAAATCTCAAAGGGACAAACAACACCAAAGCCGTTATCAATTGGTCAAGCTAATGCGACGATCATCCAACAGAAACCCTTCCCTGAGCGAAAATGGTCCGCCTCAAAATTGGCAGGCCTATCTTGGGACATGTTGGAAAGAGCGGTGACATCTACAGAGTAAGCCTTTTAATCTCATGAATAAAATCCTAAACTCTTCAAAGACCTGCCAAATCTGCAAAGAGCAGCCATCCTAAATCAGCGTGCTAGGGCAAAAGTAGTACTAATATTGTTAGAAAGTCGTCGTTTTGCACCTTAGTCTTGGTTACATAAAGAGTAGGCAGGACATTATTGCATGGCGTGTTATCTGCAGCCCAATCCGCTGTTTCCATAATGGAAGTTCTCTCCCGTTCAACGCTTCTCTATTTAGATATTGAGGGAGAAGAAGACCATGGCTATCAGTTTTTTCCCAGCAGAAGCGGAAGAAGAGAAGAGCAAGGGTAAATGGGCGGGTCTTTACTTCCAAAGTGTATATGTCCTATAACCGAATGTATATTTTCCAAAGGCCAAACCCATCTAATCTGGACTTTTTTCTAGATTAGTCCTTGTTCAAGGTTGGAGAAAAAGAAATGATGGGTTTACTCAACCAAAGGTGGGTTCCATCATGTGAAAATCGAGCATTGTATGGATAACATTCCGTTCCAACATCTGTATATTAGCATTCTGCATCAGATACTGCAACAATGTCAATTCCTTAAAATAAACTTGTAAAGGCAAAAGCAGTCATAAATGAGTCAGATTTTATCACAATTTAGGCCTATTGAACCCTTTAACAACCAATTCGCCCTGTGACAATGCACACACAGACACACATTCTCTCTCTCTTTTGATTCTACGACAGTGTCGAGGGGCTATATGGTACAAACAACTTTTTCTTGACGGGACTAATAGTTTAGAAGATAAAAGACAATTCACATGTTGGTCATTGCCTTGGATGATTCATGGTCCGAAAACCTCATCCGTTATGTCATCTTAGAATATCTTGCTTTTACTTGTAAAATGAAGAGTATTACTTGCAACAGGTCAAGAGTAATCGATTCCTGTCCCACATGCAGATGCTGTAGAATTCAATTCTCTGCTTCTTCCACAGTTCCATCTAAACGCGTAATTCTACGTAAACATCTGCAAGACCCGAAGCACACATCTACGTCCACTTCTAAAGACCCACACGGGCAAGACCTGATCCAACACATCTAAGTCCAATTCTGAAGGCGATCTTAGTGTTATTTGCTTCTCAGATATGTCTACTTCTGTGGGTCCTACTTGTCGAAAGCTAAGTACAAGGTGGATTATGGTTGAAGCAGGACAAAGAATTCGGTAAGATTCCAAAGAAAGTGGAGGGTCCAGATCTTGAAGTCTATAAACACGTCTTCCTTCATTAGTTTCTGGTGTATTTTGGTGTAACGCGGTGCTACATCAAATGCGCGTGCTAATGACACGGCTTCTGTTATTCGAGAGACCAAACTTAGGCTATTGACCCCCTTTAACATCATTGTGTCCATGTACTGTTAGGAGTCTCCATCTTCTAATTTGTTTCTTGATTGGCCAATCTATGTATAAGATTCATATCTTCCTTTCCTCTTTTTCTTTTTCTTTTTCTTTTTCATTTCTTTCTTTTTTCTGTGGGGTTAATGCATATTTCATTTCTTGCCTTAGAGTAAAATTTGATATGACCATCCCACTTAATGAGATTAACTAGAAGGGGAGCCTTGGCACAATGGTTGAGTTGTTGTCATGTAATTTGGAGGACATAGGTGTGGAAATAGCATTTTGCAAAAATGCAAGCTAAGACCGTATACTATAGACCTTTTGTAATTCTCCTCATCTTTGATCCTTGCGTATGTGGGGTTTCATGTATCTTGCTGACTTGTTTTTTATTTTATTTTCTGGTGGGATAATGCAGGTGCAGGGATTTTGTTTCTTTTGTCTTAGTTAAAGCAAAATTTGATATGGCCATCATAGTTAATCAGACTGCGTGACGAGCTCGTCAGGTTTAACCCAAATGATAAACCTCTAATTAGACTCTATGAAAAGTATGTCTAATCTTGATGGCAGGTGTTGTTTATTGCAACACCACAACATGGTCTTGAATTCCAAGTAAAACCATACAAGTCTAATATGTTGAATGTCACTTGTAAGGAAATTCTGAAGTTGCATCCCATGAGAAAAGGAAAATTGTGAATCCACCATTGAATTCAACTCTATGTTGACTAACGGCGGTAAGTAACAACTAATAATCTTATAATAGGAATAACAATAATAAATAAGCATAATTCTCAAAATAACGAGTCAACTCAGATAACTCAGCTAGGTTATTAGACTTGGTAGCAAATTGAGTCAATCGATAATTTAACTTGCTGCGTAACAGAAAAAAAATGTTAAGTTGTGCTGGGATTTAAACATCTTAATAAGACAACAAACGACAGCAGCTTGGTGTATTTGCACGCACATAGGAAGAACTTTAAAGGCAATTTAGTCAATTGCCCGCGAATAGAAACTTAGAAACAGAAAATGGAAAATGATCAAACTTCTAGCATTACCATGCACTAACGTAGCTGTTATGTCATTTTATTGTCAGCATTTTGCTGAAGTTCTCAATGTATCAGCCGCCCGCAAGGAGTCTTTGATCAACATATGACTGCCCGCAAATGAAAAAGGTGAGTCCCCGTGCACGAAGCTCCCCAGTATGTGGGGTCTGAAGAAGGGGAAGACTATAAAGGTCAATAATATTCAGCCTTATCTTGCATTTTACAAGAGGCTGTTTCAACGCCTTGAACCTATGACCTCAAAGTCATACAACGACAACTGCCAGCAAATGGTGGAATCATTTTTCTTGCAACAGATGCCATCTTAACCCGAGCTTTAACAATGTTAGGCTTAACACAAGTTTAACTGAGGTACAGCGTTATGTGTCGCAAGAAAAAAATCACCTCCAAGGGAGGGTGAAGTAATGCGTCATGGAATTCATTCGCCTTTTGTAATGCCATTGCAAGTCATTGTAAAGCTCAGTTAGTCGTGATTTCGATCCTCGTAATTATGCATCAGATGTCATGTTCATGTCCACGTTATTGACACTTTAATCCACGGTACTTCAAGATTACCCATTGACAATAGGAGCTCGTTTGGTTGATAGAAAATGGAGGAAAATTAATTTCTACGGGAAAGGGAATTCTATGCGGAAAGTGTTCTGCCTCTTCAAATTGAATTACAGCAAAAGCTCAAAATTTTCATTCCATTAAAGTTTTTTAGGTCTTCTGGGCAAATTCAACTTCAAGCTGTAAAACACTTTCTACAAAGAATTCCTTCTTCTGTTCAAATTCAATTTCCATCCATTTTCTGTTGACAAACACACTTCATTTTCCCTAAATGAAGCGTTCATATATGGCGTCTGCACGCGTGAACGGAAAAAATGGGTTTACTATAATTTCCCTAAATAAAGTATTCTTATATGACTTCACACTGTAAATCCAAAAATGGGTTTACACTTAGTCGCGCTAATTGAAGTATGGATAATCTGGCCCCTCCAAATAGTTAATATTCTTTTAGCATTTTCACTGTAAATTTCTTAACCATCAATTTCACCACAGATCACTGCGGTTAAACGACACCTGATCTGAGAAAAGGAGGTGAAGATGAACGGTGAGATCACTGATGTTTATCCGCGCTTGCTTTTACCGCGTCAACTGATTTAAACGTGGAAAGACCATACAAGAGCTAAGTAGGGACGCACCAATTAAGTAAGAACGCGTGCTCTGATTAGGTGGTAATGAAAAGAGACGGTGATGGTGAATGCAAACAGAAAGATTTTCACCGCAGAGCGCGACTGCATGATAAATTGCATTTCTCACCCATAAAGACACACCTATGCATAAACTCGAACCCTAGAAGACTTCAATACGATGGCACTCTACTTTTACATTGGTAAGCCGATCTTTAATTGGGTGATCTGACCCCTTCATCTAATCTCTCATGTTTTATATCTTTCAATCCTAGAATATGAAAAGATTTAGTTTTGATATCTGAAAATGAACGATTAAAAACATTTTTCAAACAACATTTAAAATTCAATATTGGACAAATGTGCATGGGCCTTCTCCAATGGTGTAGTCACCAAAGTTTGCACTGCAAGATGACCTTTGATGGCCCATACCTGCATGCGAGCTGCACACGAGCTTGAACAACCCTTCTACTAAAAACTACTTTTTGTTGATCAAATATGTTCGTCGAATCAATAGGACTTCGGATCACTTATAGCCCAATAATTATGGCGATTGCATGATTCTAACACGTAGACTATTATCAATGCAAAATTCCTGACCGTTTATTTTTTGTGATCAAAATTAGAATTTTTTTCATATATTAAAATCATCCAATCCACATCATTTTTGGAATAGTAGATGCTCAAAGTCAGATAGATCAGCGCAACGTGTCAGATCAACAAATAATGGGCCCATTGTGAAAAAACGGGGAGTCATGCGGAAACTTACCAAGCGGTCGCGCCCTAGCGTAGCATTCCACAGATAAATACCTATAACATCTGTCTGTAGGAAACAAAGACTTTTCTACCCTGGTGGGAAGAGAGTGCTGAGATTGACCCAACTTCATGTAGTCCTTAAATCATTCTGGCGTTATTAGATTCCACATCTTTCTTTCTCTCCACGACCGTTGAATTTTCTTTGCAACTACATGTTGGTCCTTCACACGGCTCTACCTCTGAATTTACATATAAATAGGCCATAGAAAGAACCAAGTTATGACAGAGAAACAAGAAATACAAGGACAGGAGAAGGGGAGGGGAAACAAGGAGCTAGAAATGAGTAATCTCTTGCCTGGTTTTCGTTTCTACCCAACAGAGGAAGAGTTGGTGGAGTTCTACCTGCGTAACAAGCTAGATAGGAGGAGAGATGATTTAGACCGTGTTATTCCAGTAGTAGACATTTATAATAATCTCGATCCATGGCAGCTCCCAAGTTAGAATCTCTTCCTCAATTTCTCTCGCTATTTGTCTGTCTTTGGCCTAAATAGCTTCTGAAAAATAGATGTTTGGACGTCTTAAAACGAGTAACATTAAGTTCATCTGTTTAACTAGTACTATTATGATTTCGGCTCTCTCTGTCTCTCTCTCTCTGTCTCTCTCTCTCTCTCTCTTCTTCTTCTTCTTCTTCTTCCTCTTCTTCTTGCCTCCTCCATGGTACTCTCTACTTGACTCTCTCTCTCTCCCTTCTTCTTCTTGCTTCCTCCATGTAGGCTTGGTTTTTCTTTTGTTTGCTTTGTTTTCTTCTTCCATTCTCTGGACTTGTCTTTCATTCTTCTTGCTTTTTTTTTGCTTTTTTTGGGGGGGATCCCCCTAATTAGTTCTTTTAGTGGCCGTAATTCTCATAGTACTCCTCAACGATACAACTTATGTTCTTCTTCTTCCCCGCTAAAAGTGTTTTTGGCTCCACTAACCCTAAGAGCACGCGATTGCTACATCGCTCTTATCTGCTTTTTCTAGAGACATCTCGCTTACAAATATTGGTGATAAGGAAACTCTGATCTTCATGCTTTGATTTATTTGTTTTGCTAATTTATGTATTTAGTTCTTGGGTCCCTTCTTAATTACCTCTTTTATCACACGTTTCATGATCGCATCAGAGGGAAATGAAAAGGAATTTAGCATTTGAATTACGAGAAGTTATATCAAACACCATGGAATTGAGTTTCCAATTACATTGCAGATTTGGCTGGGGAACTATGCGCTGGAGAGAGTGAGCAATGGATTTTCTTCAGTCCCAGGCAAGAAAGAGAAACTCATGGAGGAAGACCAAATCGAATCACGCCTTCTGGGTATTGGAAGGCCACAGGCTCTCCTAGCTATGTGTTTTCATCTACGGGTAACCGAATGATTGGCGTCAAGAAAACCATGGTTTTCTATCAAGGAAGAGCACCTACTGGAACCAAAACTAAATGGAAGGTGAACGAGTACAAAGCCATTGAAGAAGTACCCACACCGGGTGCACCTCCAAGGGTATGGTGCAATTCTAGTGCAGACATTTTGTCAAAATTGATCATCTTTTTATGTTTGGTAACTAACATTGCAAACCCTTGATCTTGTGTTTTCTTTTAACATACGTTTTAAGCCCTAAAAGATGGTTTATTTAGCTGAATATTTTCATCTTTCAACTTATGTCTATAAATCTCAAAATCAATTTTGAAAAATAAAATAAAATAAATATCTTAACCAACTGCTTGATGCTTCTGGTTAGAACTTAAAACCCGACTTGCAAAACCTATGTTACAAACAAAAACAGCAACTAGAATTTAAAGAACTGGAATCAAATCCACACAACAACAACAATAATAATTAGAGGGAAGACGACTCTTATGGTATAAAAACCATTTCTGTCATGCAATTAAGGGCTCGATCTATTGGATTATGCCGGATTATTCCATGTATATTCGGTAGTGTGATGGTTGGATCAGTCAATTTATTTGCATCAGCGAAGATCGGATGGTTAAGATGTGTCATGCTTCAAGCTTTTGCTTATCGTCTATCACATGACTGCCTCTAAATGAAGAGGTGCAATAAAGTATGCTTTGATGCAATGTGTTTATCCTTATTAGTAGGGATTTCTTTCCTGCATTGCTACATAATGGCAGTCTTTTCTCTTCTTTTATTCCATTTTGGTTGTGCAGTTGCGTCAGGAATTCAGCTTGTGTCGAGTATATGTGAATTCGGGTTGCTTGAGATCGTTTGATCGTCGTCCATCAGCAGCATCGACAAGTAGGAGCCCTGGAGAGAACACTGGAATGCCACCAATAATGGGATCAGCAGGTAGTAGCTTAGGAGCATCATATCAGCAAAATTCTTCAATGCTGGGTAGAACAGGTTCTCCTGAGAGCTCCTCTTCAGGTCATCAAGTTCATAACACTCAAGAAACTGTTAGCGACTGGAATATGATCGAGAATATGGATCTGTGGGACTCATTCAACTGGGACTATGGATACTGAGAGAAATTTTCAGCTTTTATGACAAAAGAGATTTTTTAGATTATTTGTGAATCGTATTGAAGAAGGAAAAAAGGCATAAACATTGCCATATTCAGCTTCTTTTATGGGTTTTCATCATGACAAATTACATACATATATGACAGTGTAATCGATAGTAAATTTTATACCAAATAAGGAGTGATCTGAACAATTGTTAACAAGACAGGCAACAAATTCTAGAATTGAAACGCTAGAGAAAACATGCAAGGAAAAAAATGGAAATGTTAAACCTTGTGAGAAGCATTTCCCTTCAGCTGTGCCAATGCCTTCTAGTGAACTATTTCAAGAGTCTCTCACTTAGGTGACCAAAGATCGATAACTACTATCTAAACCATTTATTTCTTAGAGCATATATAGATAGCTGATACCCCAAATAATCTTCTCATTGCTTGATCTTAGACCTCTACTTGGTTATAGTCAAAGTTAAAATTTTTGAATAATTGAAATGTTTTTGAAAAAGTCCTGACCTTTTCATTTCCTAATTTTTCCTAAACAATTCAAACATATTTCTAAGTCTAGACAAATTTATCAAATTACACACGAATTTATGAAATCAAACTCAAACATGAAGAATTACTCAGCAAATTCTCAAATACTATCTATAAACTAAGTCAAACATACAAATCAAAATATTAAATTTATATCCTTGTAATTTTATTTTATTTTTTCCAAATGTTTTGTCAAGTTTGACAATATTTTACTTTGCGGACTTATTCTCGTTGAATGCACTTGTCTTTATACTTCACATGCCCACGCACCAAATCGAACAATAAGAGGAATCCTATAGGCATACACCTTAAAACATGAGTTACTGAAATGACTAGGATTTTGGATAAAGAGTGCCCACCTTTGGGTGATCCGGTTCCTCAGATTACACCAATTTTAATATCTCATAAACAAAGAAAATTATAAAAAGTGTCTAGTATGTTTCCTGTGATCAAAAGTACTTAATTTCTTATGATCCTAGGATCACATCGATTTGCATGGTTTCTTGCTACAAGATACAAAAAGATAAGCAATCAGATGATTAATCGAATCATTCAAAAGTGGTGCTCATTCATGCAAAAGTAGAATGCTTCTCCAAACGTACCTTATAAGGTGCGCCCATTTAGCTTTCCTCAAACCATAGAAGCACATTCTTTTCCACAAAAACTGAGAAAGTGAAAATGTTTCCTATGTTATTCTCTCTTTGCACTTTTGCATTCTGTAGGATAGTTGCCTTCTTTCTCTTGGCCTTTTCTTTTTTCACCTTCCGTCTCCAAAAACAATGCCCGACTCTGCTGTTCTGTAATATATATTATCGCAAGAATAGCTGCCATGGGGACCTTCAAAATGGTTCAGCTGTGAGAATAGCAACCAAACTTGTTCTCCTTGTGAAGCACATGTAGCACAGCTCCGCACATGTCAATCTCAATTGCCTTGGGTAACAAGACATGGCCGTGGCTTAAGTCGAGAGAGAGACCTCTTTATGCGACCATGGGACTAATATCCATATCACTTCAAGGAAAGAACATACAGACTCTTCTTTTGAATAGGTCAGATGCTTTAGGCCGTGTTTGCAAAAAAGGTACTGCTGGTGCAGCCGGCCACAATACTCCAAGTCTCCAGCACCGACGTAACTCCCTCACTTTTGTATGTGGCCTCACTTATTATTGGTTTACGCTGTTTATTTAAATCTTCTAACCTTTTCTTCTGTTTTTTTCAATTTTTTTTTTTTTAATGTATACGCACCCATGAGAAGTTTCAACTCGTAACTTTATGATTGAGACATTCTTGTATCACTGTAACACACATATTCTGACTCATCTAACTTCGGATATCTCATGGCCCAAAATGTGTGCCAAAAGAAAATAAATCAGCGTCTAACAAGTGTTTTAGTTTGTCACTGGTGCTTATGGTGAGCTTCTAACCGTGTCTAACAAGATGAAATCACCGTTTCTTGGATATTGGAGGTGTGCCTTTGACGTTACCATACACAGTTAGATAAAACTTGGATAGTGAAATGAAAGGCGTGGATCAATGTTTCGGAGGCCCACCCATCCATTTGCATGATAGGCTCTACCTTACCCGATCATCTTATTTCAGATATCTTATAACCAAAAAATCACAATGCTTGGATGACTGTGCCTGCTGTATGTTATCAGATGCTAAAAGTGTCCAATCGTCATGAGTTTTTGCCTATAATGCATCTGAATGCGGGAAAATCAGATGAACGGTTCGGATCAATGAGAGTTGCAGACATCATCTAGAAGCGGCCCATTCATCTTTATGACAAAACCATGACTTTTGGTAACGTGTGAACGCTAGGATGAATATATGGCACAATGCTGATGAGACAATTGGATCTTCCTGGCACTTTGGTCTGCATCATAAAGTGACGGCTATCAAATCGAGGAAGTTCCCTGCTATTTGGCCCCTGTGCCATGAGCAAGGAAGTCGGTCCATCCCCGAACTTGGGTACTAGCTGGTTGTCTCACAAATGCCATAAACTAGTCCACGTCGAAGTTACTTGGAGAGTGATTCCCATCCACTCAGAATATGCTGGATTAGCCCAGACTCAAGTTCGAAGTTGATAAAGACACCAACTCACCCGGAAAAGCAAGCTAACATTTATTGGGGTGAAGTATATTAGTATTGTGAGGGACATTGTACGCGGCAGAGCGGCCTCGGTGCAACCATCCAGAACTTCAGCCTATGTAATATTATGCTATATTACTATTATAAAAATAAATAAATAAACAAAAAGAGGTATGCCAGTACTTGTTTAAGCACGTCTTAAATCTGATAAATTTATGGGCCCACCTTACACATTTCTTCCTTTCCTTAAAATTGAATGCAATTCTTACCAAAAAAGAAATTTTTTTACTGCAGTTTTCTTCCAGAACTACAAGATTAAAAATGCTAAGAAAGGAGCACCAATGTTTTTATTGCAACGGTGCAGGGAGAAGCCTGAAGTTCTGCATGGTATGAGTCCGTGTGTGTGATGTGCAATTTGAATAACTCTAGCTTCTGAAAAAATGTACTTTCGATCACGGAAAACAAGCGGAGTTGAAAAGAACAAAGGAAACAGCTTAAATGAGAGGCTCTCACACTCTTTCCCAACAGCAATATTTTGGAGGCTACAAATGCCACATGAACACAGTCAGATCCAATAACCTAATAGGAGCCTTTGCCCAATCGTTAACCTCTTTCATTGGTTGGAGATAGGGATTCTCAGTTATTATAGTACAACTCATCTATTTGGTCTCACTTGACTGGCATAGCATGCCATCACCCTTTCCTTGTAAACTCCTTCCCTCGTTCATTTATTCGCTAGTTCTTGCACCCTTTCTGAACCACTACACTAGAAGGCCATGGCTAAAAACATCTAATTATCGTGATTTTGGGTCTACAATACATCTAAATTCAGGGAAATCAGTTGAAGGGGTTGGATCAATAAAGAGGGGTCAGATAGTAAAAGATAGGGCATCACACGGCGTTGTACCATGTTGTCTCACTGAATGATAGCATACCTCCTTATGACAAAAACCATTATATCAGTAGATGTTCGAACACTAAGATGTGTTGCAATCCTTATGAGACAAGGGATCTTCCTACAAGTTTCATCTGAATCAATAATTGACTCCTCTTTAATCTGATAGCTATGCTTGGGATACAAGTTGACGAGAAATTCCCTACAAATTTTGGCCATATTCCTTGAACAAGGAAGTATGTCAATCCACGAGCTTGTTCGACTGAAAAACACAATGAACTAGTACACGTCAAACTTGACCAGAGGATTGGAATCAATGTACGACTGGCACAGAGTCGTTTCCTGATTGACAAAGATCCCACAAGCATTGGCAGAACCAGCGTGGGGTTAAGAGGCGCAGTTACCGCCCACACCTCAAATGTTGAAAATTTTTAAATCGTAATTCTATTTTCCTTTAGTCTGACTCCCACTGTCCCCTCAATAGTTTCTTAATTATTTACCTATAACTAGATGAACCCCAATCAAGGGGAAAAAATAAAACAGAAAGAAAAAGACAATTACAAACTAATGTTATTGTATATTAACCTAAAAATTATAATAATAATAAAGAAAATATATTCCCTATTTTCAAAGCAAAGAACAAAAGAGGAAGGGTTCTTCTTTTTTCATCTCTCTACATCTATTGCTACAAAGACAATGAAATTCTTCACAAGGACAATTATAAACAAGGTATTTTAATAAAAAAAAATATTTTGTTAACATTTTCATTTTTTATATAGTATCAAAAAATTTGCCGCTCTTGATACAAATTTCTAGCTCGACCCCTGCCCACAAGACCCTAGAAAACAAATCAAGCTTTATCAGGTTCAAGTATATTAGTACTTGCTTGAGCCCAATCCAACCCTGATACATTTATGGGCTAACCTTATATGTTTCTTTTTATCTTCCTTTCTGAAAGTTCTTATACGTTTCTTTCGACCTTAAAATTGACTGCATTTGATCCCTTCAAATTTTCTACAAAGTACAAGTTTGAAAATGCTAAGCAAGAGGAGGGAGGAACATCACTTCTATGCCCACAAGACTTACATTTCATCCTTGCCATGGTACTCTTGGGTAAGGATGGCAATGGGCAGGTTTTACAAGGGCTCGGAAAATGTGACCCAAAGTGGGGTTGGGGCAAAACAATGTGACCTAGGGTGGGGCTAGGACAAAATAATGTAACCTAGGGCAGACTATGTTGGAAAATAATTAAGTTGTATAAATTGAATCCTTTGAACCTAGTTTAAGGGCGCGCTGCAAATACTACATGAATATAGCTGTGTCTCTCAACTGTGCAAGGGATCTCAACAACTCGTTCTCAGGGATATAACCAAGCCAGACTCAATCTTTTATCTTTATTAATTTTCATTATCAAACTAAGGCCAATACTTTAGTCTCCAATTTATCAATGCCTTCATAAAAACAAAAATCTAAAAAATCATATCTCTCTATCTTAATTAAATATCTCTTTTTTTATATATAATTTGAAAAACATAATCAAATCCTTATTTTTGTTCACAAAGAAATCTCTCTCTTTTTTGTTTATAGTTCCTTTAGATGATGATGATCTAGAAAACACAATTATTACTTCTCTCTTATATCTAGTTTCTTCAAATCTCTAGTAATGTGATAATCTAGAAAACATAATCTGATCTCTCTTTTTTGTAATATATCTCCACGAGAGAAGTACCTTCATATCTCAAAATTATGGTGATATGAAAAATACAATCAGATCTTAGATCACCTCAGAAATAAGATTATAAATCAAGAATTTAGAGTTTTAATATATATATATATATATATATATATATAAAGTAAATAGTATAAGCATACCATGATTGGGTAAACTTGTATAACAATAAAAACTTCACAAGAATAATAACTCTAGAACTAGAGTGCTAGAAAGCTTAAACTCTAGAATTAAAGAATTTCACAAGTGGAAAAAGTCTTGAAGAGTGATGCCGAAATAGCCAAAACGCCCTTATATATATCCCGGTTTTAAAATATGATATCGAGGGGCAAACTCTTAAGTATCTATTCTCAAGACTTGGCTGGATAAACCACTGAAGTTTAGGCCAGGACAGGGCCGGATAAAGAAGGGCCCCGACATGCCCCTTTCCATCCCTTACTTTTGGCGCTGGACAATGAGAACATCCTGTTGTTATCCTAGAGTAGAGATGTGGGGCTGGACCACATGGTAAGTTGCCGTCTAGCACCCCATTTTCACATGATGAGCCCAGTCTTTGGTTGATCAAACCCGTTCATTTGGACTTCCAAATTTGGATGTGTAAGAGTTCAAAACTGTGCAGTTTGGATGACTGGCATCTGAACAAATGTACTTCTGATCACAGGAAACGGGCGGAGTTGGAAAGAACAAAGGAAACAGCTTCAATAATTGACTCTCACTCTCTTTCCTAACAGCTATGCTTCGGGTGTCACAAGTACCACAATGAACACGATCAGCTCCAATAAGCTAAAAAGACCGACCCTTATACTGTTACATGACCCTGGCCGTAACTAACTTCAGGTTATAGTTTTTCGACCTTAACACCTGTCTTAGTTACAAAATTGTTATCCCTAAACTTAAGTTGTACGGGTCATCTGAGGTCGGGTCTCTAATTGATTCAAATACTCTAAAAAAATTTAACATTTGAAAATAAAAAATTATTTGATAACAATTATCGAGTAATTTTATCTTTCAATACTAATAATGTTCACCTCATGCAAACAAGTTAGAACATCTGTATTAAAGAGAAAGGTGGCATTAGATCTATACTAAATTAAAATGTTTTTAGTCTCCAAGTGCCCTTACATTTATAGTTTGATAATAATAAATATAAGGATATTTTAGTTAATATATAAATACATAGCAAAATATTCGGGGTCCCTAATTTTTTCATCACTAACAATAGCCCAACCCTAATATGAATTCAGGTCACAAATTTTGATCCTATCCTTGACCCTAATGCCAAATTTACTAACCCTTATGGGTCAATTTGGGTCGGATCCCCTGTAGCCCAACCCTTTGCCATTCACAGACCATCTTTGAAAGAAATATAGAACCTATGTCTACAACTGGTTAGGAGTTGGTTATGATTCATCCACTTTAATACTAAGAACTAGCAAAAGCTATCAAGGGCTCTAGCACTCGCTTCCCCTGAGTGAATAGCCATTAGCGATCATAAGCAAACACAAAAGATTGGGCACATCGGTGCACTAAAGTGACGTAGCTTGGGTCTCTGCTCATTGAACAACAAGGCCATTAGCAGTCTGGTTCCTCTCCCAAAAGATGTGCCCTATCGTCCATCTTCCGATCATTCTCAGCATATGGAAGCACGAGGGGATGAACCTGTCGTAATTCCTTGTATCTGGGCCAGGCATGTCACACACCCCCCGGAGGGGGTCCACAATGGCAATATTGTCCTGTACAAGCCCGGTGGGACCCATTGGTTTTACTTCTCCCCCTCTTAGGGAAAAACGCGTCGACACTGTGAGAGGCATTCCCGCCCCTTATAACTCAGGCCTATCACCCCCCAAGCCGATGTGGGACTAACTCTCAACCATCACCCCCTCGGCCTTCTCCGCTTCACCGCCATCACGGTACCTCACGGTGCCTAAGCCGACAAGGCTAGATCTCTCCCCCTTAGAAGACACACGCCCTCATGTGACCGAGGCACGCATGCAGTTAGCCATCCACCCTCGAGGTCGGGGTTTGGCTTTGTTACCATTTGTCACACACCCCCCAGAGGGGGTCCACAGTAGCGATATTGTCCTGTACAAGCCCGGTGGGACCCACGGGTTTTACTTCTCCCCCTCTCAGGGGAAAACACATCGACACTGTGAGAGGCGTTCCCGCCCTTTATAACTTAAGCCCATCACCCCCCCTAGCCGATGTGGGACTAACTCTCAACCATCACCCCCTCGGCCTTCTCCGCTTCGCCGCCATCATGGTACCTCACGGTGCCTGAGCCGGCAAGGCTAGATGGGAGAGAAGTAAAACCCGTGGGTCCCACCGGGCCTGTACGGGACAATATCGCCACTGTGGACTCCCTCCGGGGGGTGTTTGAGAAATGGTATTAGAGCCAGTCTCCTCATAGTGATGAGTGGCTAACCGCATGCAGGCCTCGGTCATACGAGGACGTGTGTCCCCTAAGGGGGAGAGATCTAACCTTGCCGACTCAGGCACCGTGAGGTACCATGATGGTAGCGAAGCGGAGGAGGCCGAGGGGGTGATGGTTGAGAGTTAATCCTACATCGGCTAGGGGGGGTGATGGGCCTGAGTTATAAGGGGCGGGAACGCCTCTCACAGTGTCGACGCGTTTTCCCCTGAGAGGAGGAGAAGTGAAACCCGTGGGTCCCACCGAGCCTGTACAGGACAATATCACCACTATGGACCCCCTCCGGGGGGTGTGTGACAAGGCACATGCCCAAGACTTGGACAGAGGAGAAAACTTTATGTATTTGATAATTTTTACTTCTCTCCAGCAATACAGAAGCTCCTAGGTATATCCAGTGAAGAAAATCAAATACTTTCTGGCACAGCAAAAGAAAATTAAGGTAACAGAAATCAGACAAGAAATTATAGAATGTCAGGAGGATGATTTTCATCAGTTTGCACCGGTACTTTTAACTCTGGTACTCAACCATAGGAGAATTTCAGGTGCATAAAGAAGTTATGAGCTGGAGAGATGGATTTGATGTAATCTCTACGGAATTCATCACTTATTGAGAAGCTAATGGAATGTCTGAAACAATATGAGTCCAATAAAAAAGTTAAGACATAATCTCGCATTATTTTCAAGGGACTACTCAGAATTTCTTTATGCACAGTGCGTAGGTAAGAATCGAGAAATGACCAGATTGGCCTGATTTTAAGAGGAGTGGAAATATTTAGATAACAGTTCAATGTTTGTAGCAGAGAACAAAACCAAAAGATGGAAGAAAATCAGAATATCCACAATTAACTCATCTGAGAAAAATTAGACTCACATTCAAGTCCAATCCAAGTTTACTGACATGGCAAGAAAAGAAAACAATGAACTCACCCGCCTCCATCCCTGCTGGTTAAAAACTGAGTGTTCCCACCTCCAAAGAACAAACAGGGCATGGGAACCAGTACATACATTAGAGCTGTCCAAGCAATAGAGATCATGTCAACCTTCATAAGCGACAGAATTTTCCATAAGTTGTAAACCTCTTATGACCAGACTTTACAACCATAACTTACCTGACAACATAGGCCACCAGTTATTGTACAGAGCACAAGCCTGCCAAATACAAATTGTTATAATAAACCTACAAACAGTTAAAATAATCATTTCTTTAAACTCTTTTTGGCTGCACTTTAAGTAAGCTGCACCAAAATGGATCTAAGTAGGGACGCACGAATTAAGTAAGAACGCGTGCTCCGATTGGGTGGTAGTGAAAAGAGATGGTGATGGTACATGCAAACAGAAAGATTTTCTGAAAGCTATGGTAGAGCGCGACTACATGATAAATTGCCATGTCTCGCCCACAGAGACACACCTATACACAACCTCGAACCCTAATCATCTAAGTGAGAGATATAGAAGTTCTTTATGGCTTTACACAAGAAGGCTTTGATGTTATGGCACTCTACTTTTACATTGGTGAGCCGATTTTTAATTAGGTGATCTGACTTGTTCATCTAATCTCTCATGTTTTATATCTTTCAATCCTAGCATACGAAAAGATTTAGTTTTGATATCTGAAAATAACCAATTAGAAACATTGTACAAACAACATTTTAGTGGCCCAATGCCTTAGTTTTGATATTTGATTAGGTGTTAGTGGTGTATTATGATAGATAGTGTGGAGACTGAGTCTCCCTTAAGAAATTTATAATTGCTATATTGTGTATCAGGTAAACCGCATAGCATGCGTTAAATACATAAGTCCAAAAAATAGGGGAGACTTTGCTGAAATTTCAATAGAACTCAATAGTTAAAGGAGAAAAATATTTTATCAGTAAACTGTGACTTGCACAAGACAAGAGCACTTAGCTCTCTTAACACTTCTGATGTGATATAAATTATGGAAAAAAGAAGAAGCAAGGCCACATAGGCCTAGCTCAACCAATCACTAGGCTTGATTAAGTCTAATCATGGCCCCCGAGGATTGGGGTCGCTATAGGATCTCCATGGGGAGCACCAGCCCTTTTTGTGATGATGGGTCACTGAGACTATGCAGTGACTATCGGTTGTTAAATAGCGTCATTATAAAGAACTAATACCCTTTGCCACTCATAGATGATTTATTTAATCACTCTAATTAGCACGAGTATTCTCCAAGATAGACATGAGATCAAGATACCATCAGTTAAGGGTTAGAGAAGAGGACATCTTGAAGACTGCTTTTAGGAGTCACTGTGGTCACTATGAGTTTGTAGTGATGCCATTTGGATTGACCAACGGACCAATAGTGTTCATGGACTTAATGAACTATGTTTTCCGAGCTTACTTAGATAAGTTTGTGATTGTCTTTGTCGATGACATCTTAGTTTACTTGCTTAGTCAGGAGGCACACAAGGAGCATCTTCAAACGGTATTGGACACACTTTGTCGACATCGGTTGTATGTCAAGCTCAGTAAATGTGATTTTTGGTTAAATCAGGTGCAATCTTTGGGCCACGTGGTATCTAAAGATGGAGTGGCAGTTGACCCAACCAAAGTTGAGGTAGTGCTACATTGGGAGAGACCTAAGACAGTGATAGAGATACACAGTTTTCTCGATTTGGCAGGATATTATTGTCAGTTCATTTAGGAATTCTCAAATATTACGCTACCTTTGACTACCTTGACCAAGAAAGACACTCAGTTTGTTTGGACCGATGCTTACAAGAAGAGCTTTTAGGAGCTCAAGAGGAGGCTTACTACCGCCTCGGTGTTGACATTACCATCAGGTGTAGGTGGTTGTGTAGTTTATTTTGACGCCTCAGGTAAAGGATTAGGAGCAGTGTTGATGTAGCATGGAAAGGTAATTGCCTATGCATTGAGACAACTTAAGACACATGAGGTGAATTACCCGACACATGATCTAAAGTTAGCAGCAGTGGTATTTGCAACAAAAGTCTTAGAGACATTATCTATATGGCTAGAAGTTTGAGGTATTCATTAACCATAAGAGCCTCAAGTACTTCTTTACTCAGAGTGATTTGAACATGAGGTAGCATAGATAGATGAAATATCTCAAGGACTTCGATTTCACCATACAATACTACCCAGGGAAGGCTAACGTCATTACAAATGCCTTGAGTAGGAAGTTCAGAGCAGTGATTGCCAATCTCTCGACTCAGTTTTTCTTCCTGTCTTCTTCCTCCTCCTGATTTTTCCAAAAAACTCCAGCACTGCCTCTGCAAGGCAGTGCTAGGGGAAATGGGGGCACCTCCTTCCCTCTCCTATAAATACTCCCCAATCCCCCTTCTCCACCATGGTATTTCCCAGTTCAAATCTCCGGTAAAGAGGGTTTGAAGAAAACGTTCCAGGCTCCACGGTGGCTGTTCAGGTACATTCTCCTCCTCATCCTATTCCTCCCTCCTTTCCCTTTTGTTTTCCCCCAGAGTCCTGCCAAATCTAACGTTTCTCGACCGAAGAACGCCTTGGGAAGAAGGGTTTGTTCCAGAACCCTCAAAGCGACAACCAGGGTTTCGGCAAGTAGCTGAAACCTCGGACAAGGGCACCATTTCAGGCTGCCCGGGTTGGTCCTCCTTTCCCTCTCCTTCCCAGCCCAGATCCTCGCCTGATCTGGGTATTTTTCCAACCGAAAATCACCTGTCTTCCATGAAGAAAACCAGACGGGTGAAAACCCGTTAAGAGAAAGTGCCTCCCAGGGTGCACAGGCGTCCCAGGGGCACACGGGCGTCCTAGGGGTACATGAGCATCCCAAGGGTGCACAGCACGATCCAGGGGTGCCTGGCTTGATGCGCACCCATGCCAAGCTCCTTGGGGGCTGTCATCGTGAACGCGTCACGTGCGAATAGTTTTCTTGGCTCGACCAAGACGCATGGAACGTCCTGGGAGCCAAGGCACACCGTAGCTGCTCCTAAGATGCGTCCACGCAATGCCGTCTAGAGTGTACACCCTAGCACACCATTCGGACGTATGCACATGAGCCAACCTAGTCACGGTGCGACCAGGGGGCACACGTATCCTAGCGCCTGTGGTGCACGCATTCTAGCATCGTGGCGTGTAGGACCCTAGGCACTACATTAGGGTCGTCCATTGAGGCGCGACCTTTAAAATCCAATTTCGGAGCCTATATAACTCCTATTGACAAGCCAAAAGGACTGTTGCGTCTGTAATTTTTACACAGACCCAATTATATAATAAAATGTAGGACATTCTTAGATAAATAGCAACTCAAAAATATAATAGAGGAACCCCTAGAAACCAATAAATCATATAACCTTTACCCTATGACCATAGAAATAACGTTTAGATCTTATGTTTGAACTACATTCAGGACTTTAGTAAGGTATTCTCGGGCTCGAATTGAAAACAGGCACGAGCTAAGTGATAACACACAAGGTAGGTAGTTTGATGCTGCTATGTTTTTATGCATTTCCAACTATATTTGATTTGTAGGTAGTCTGATCCTACTCTGTTTTCAAAATGCATCCCAAACTCTCAGTAAGTTACTTGTTTTTATTATTGTATGGAGTATGTGTTTTACACCACGTATGCAGGACCTGCTTTCATGATCTTGCATTGAATTAAGAATGTTGTTGGGAACTAATGTTTTATACGAGTTACGGATTCATGACATTGACTAAGGTACTAGCATGAGTAGATTTTATGCAATACTCGCATACTTTGAAAACAAATGCATAAATTGCATGATTTATGTTGATTTGAGATTTGAACTATGTATGTTTTTGAGCTATTAAGCCTAGTGGGCACTATGCTGAGGGGTACAAGTTTAGCCTCCCGGCCTCTACCACCAAAAAGGTGGATGATATCATTACTAAAAATGTCATTGTCCCTTCCCTGACTACTGTGGTAAATAGGGACGACCACTGGAGGTGTCATGGCACCCTTTCGGGGACAGCCATAGTCACCGTAGAGGCTATGGTATGTAAGTCTCTAGATACCGGAGCCACACAATTTCGGCATGGTGCTGAATCGTGAGTATAGTGACCCTATGATTTGGGTTTTACTGCTATACATATAGCATGAAGATGGTAATATACAAGTACTCGTGACTGGCCAGTTTTGCATAATTCACTAAAATGTCCCCATGCACCATATTCATGGCACTATCCTCATTTGGTTGGAGTTAATTGTACTTTAAGATTTTCATACCTATGATAACCGCCCGATATATTTTCCATGATTTATGCTATGTAAGCATATATTTCAGCTTGCTAATGTATGAGTTACATAGTTTATGCATAGGTGCCTATGATTAACAAAAAGTAGAAATAAATGTTTCTATAATCATGTTTAGCAAAACCATGCTTGTTTACCGTGTTTTCAAACAGTAGTATCAGGTTACCTATTGAGTATGATAAATACTCAACCCAATCCATTATTTTTCAGATGAAACAAAAGACAAGTAGAAGAAGCATCAGGAGGCATTAGAATCAAAGTCAAGTAAGCAAAGGTAAAGCTCAATTAGTGATTCTTTTGGTACTTGCTGAAATCTTGATTGTAAGTATTTATGTATAGCTGTGGCTATGACTAACAACCTTAGGAGTAATACTTGTTTCGATTTGGTCTCTAAATTGCCATGGCACTATGCATTGCACGTTCATTTTGACACTCGGGCTCTTTATACAATGTTTTTGAAAAGGAAGAAAATTGTTCCTGCATTCTTTTGCACAAAGTGTTTTAAAAATAGAGATCGATCTCGCTGTGATTTTATTAAAATTGCATTATAAAACTCAGGTCGTCACAGTTGGTAGCAGAGCCTAGGTTCATGTTATTCACAGCCCAGTTATGAAATAAAGACTTATAATCAAGATATATTAATAGGCAAACCAATAGGGTAAGAGTCCCCTAACGGTAGAGATTGATCTTAAACCAGATGCCACCAAGGAGAAGAGGAGGTGAAGCCCTAAGACCTAATAAACCTCCAACTGCCTCCGCTAGAGCTGGTAATGGAATGGCTGAAGCCTTTTAGCTATTCATGCAACATATGAGGTAGTTCATGCAGAACCAACCACAAGCACCCGCGGCAAGAGCCTCTTCTCCAGAAAGAATTGCTGATAGGACAGAGGCCCAACTAGAACGATTTTAGAAAATGGCCCCATCATTCTCAAGGGAAGATGACTCTGCAACAGCAGAAAAATGGATCTTTGATGTTGAAAATTTATTCAAGGCTATGAAAATCCTAGAGGATAGGAAAGTTGCCATGGCCAGTTTCGTACTAAAAGGCGAGGCAGGCTTTTGGTGGGAAACGACCTAGAGAACCTATTTTGAAGAGAATAATGGTATACCTTGGGAAGACTTTAAAGTAGTATTTAATGAAAAGTACTATCCCCACCATGTGCGAAAACAGAAAGAAAAGGAATTTATGAACTTAGAACAAAGTAACCTCTCAGTGCAACAGTATGAAAATAAGTTCATAAGTCTTTGTAGATTTGCACAAAATGCTTGCTCCACCGAGGAAGACGCTATAGAGAAGTTTGTCGATGGGCTACACCCTGGCCTCAGAAACTGAGTGATAGGATTCCAACCAACCACGGTAGCAAAAGCTGTAGAAATGGTGTCTCTCTTTGAAAAAGATTATCAAAGAACACAGGCTGCTAAGGATGTGAAGAATAACAATAGTGGGAGAAATAATAAAGGTAAAAGACCCATTCAACCTTCTGGACCTCGACAAATACACAAGCGACAATTTGACTATAAAGGAACCCAGAATCCAAGACTTGCCCCATATGCAAGAGATATCACCCAGGCAAGCTGTATACCTTTCGTTTTGTGTGTTTTGACTGTGGAGAAACAGGACATTTAGCTCAGAACTGCCCTAAGAGAAAGAAAGAGGAGGAACGTAAAGAAAATCCCAGTCCTCGAAGCCAAGGACGAGTATTCGCCATCACTTCAAGTCAAGCTCGGACATCCAATGCCATAGTAGAAGGTATGCTTTATATCTACAATAGACCTGCCAAAATATTATTCGACACTGTTTCCACTCGTTCCTTCATCTCTTGCAAGTTTGCCTCTTCCATGGATATTATAGTTCAAGACTTAGACTTCTCCTTAGAAGTCATGACACCCGTAAGCAAGTCAATTTCTACACAAACCTACTTCCAGGATGTTCCAATTTTAATCGAGGGCAACCAGATGAGCGTAGATCTCATCCACCTAGATATGACAGATTGTGACGACATCCTTGGGATGGACTGGCTAGCTTCGCATAATGCAACAGTTGATTGTCGGTAGAAAAAGATTATTTTTCACCTTCCCGAAGGGAGAGTGCTCTCCTTATAAGGGATGAGAGAGTATGCAGGAGCATATGTTATTTCTGCTATAAAAGTAGCAAAGCACATTGCTCAGGGGTGTCCATTCTTTTTGGCTACGCTAGAAGTCACGGAGATCGTAAAGCCTAAGTTAGAAGAGGTAGATGTCGTTAACGAATTCTCAAATGTTTTTCCTGAAGACTTACCAGGGTTACCACCAAAGAGAGAGAGAGATTTTATTATTGACCTAATCCCTGGTACAACCCCCATATCGAAGGCACCCTATCGGATGGCCCCAGTAGAGTTAAAAGAACTGAAGACCCAGTTGCAGGAATTGCTAGACAAAGGATTCCTCAGGCCTAGTGTATCTCCTTGGGGAGCCCCAGTCTTTTTTGTCAAGAAAAAGGATGGGTCAATGAGACTCTGCGTCAACTACCGATTGGTAAATAGGGTTACAGTGAAAAACAAGTATCCTTTACCCCGTATTGATGACCTGTTCGATCAGCTTCAATCATCTCGTGTCTTTTCTAAGATAGACTTGCGATATGGATATCACCAGCTTACGGTTAGGGAAGAAGACGTTCCAAAGACGGCCTTCAGAATGAGATACGGACATTATGAGTTTAGAGTGATGTCTTTTGGACTGACAAATGCACCGGCCACATTCATGGATCTTATGAACAGAGTGTTCAAAGCCTATCTAGATAAGTTTTTCATAGTATTTGTGGATGATATCTTAATCCACTCAGAAACCCCTGAAAATCATAAAGAACATTTACGAGTAGTACTGGATACACTTAAGGCACACAAATTATGCACAAAGTTTAGCAAGTGTGACTTTTGGCTGGAAAAAGTAATTTTTCTAGGTCATGTTATATCCAAAGATGGCATTGTTGTTGACCCAGTAAAGGTTGAGGTGGTGGAGAAATGGAATAAGCCTAAAACAGTGACAAAAGTAAGGAGTTTTCTAAGCCTTGCAAGATACTATCGGAGATTTATTGAAGGATTTTCACGCATTGCCTTACCCCTGATTAAATTGACGAGAAAAGACAAGAAGTTCGAGTGGGATTAGGCATGGGAGGAGAGTTTTCAAGAACTAAAGAGGCGGCTAACCACTGCACCAGTACTTACTTTACCATCTGGCAATGGAGGATTTGAGATCTATAGTGATGCCTCTCAACAAGGCCTAGGTTGCGTACTTATGCAACATAGGAAAGTAATTGCCTACGCTTCTAGACAGTTGAAGAAGCATGAGGTCAATTATCCTACCCATGACCTAAAGCTTGCTGCGATAGTATTTGCCTTAAAAACTTGGAGACATTATCTATATGGAGAAAAGTTTAAGGTTTTTACAAATCACAAAAGTCTCAAGTACATCTTTTCACAACAAGACTTGAACATGCGACAGAGGAGATGGATGGAGTATTTGAAAGATTATGACTTGACCATCTAGGGAAAGAAAATGTTGTAGCAAATGCCTTAAGTAGAAAGACGCAAGGGATATGTGCAAGTTTACCTATCAGGAGATGGAAGTTACTATAAGAGGTGATCGAATGTAGACCCGAAATATGTCAAGGGAAATCCATTATAGCCAACCTAATGATGAAGTCCACTATTAATGAGAAAGTTAAACATCTGCAAAAAAGTGATACTGACACACAAGCATTAGTTGGAAAACTAGGGTTTGTCAAAGCAGCGGATGATAGTGTCTGCCTGCAAGGGAGGTTAGTCATACCAAACAATAATGAAATAAGACAAGAGATCTTAAGGGAAGCACATCAATCAAAGTACACTATTCATCCTGGTGGAACAAAGATGTATCAAGATTTGAAGTGACATTTCTGGTGGAATGGTATGAAAAGAGATATAGGAGAATTTTTCACAAGGTGTTTGACGTGTCAACAAGTTAAGGTTGAACATCAGAGACCAGTAGGACTACTACAACCACTTGAGCTACCAGAATGGAAGTGGGATCATATTACTATGGACTTCATCTTAGGGCTACCTAAGACATCCAAGGGACATGATATGATATGGGTAATCGTCGATCGACTAACCAAGACAACACATTTTCTTCCCATACGACAAAGTCAATCCACTGACAGCCTATCCCAATTATATATTAAGGAAATAGTGAGTTTGCATGGGATACCACTCAGCATCATTTCCGATAGAGACAGTCGTTTTACCTCGCAATTATGGAAGGCAGTAAAAAAATCCTTAGGATCTTTAATAAGTTTCAGCACAGCTTTTCAACCTTATACTGATGGCCAATTTGAGCAAACAATTCAGGTATTGGAGGATATGCTAAGGGCGTGTGCAATTGACTGGAAGGAAAGTTGGGATGAAAATCTGCCCTTAGTTGAATTTGCTTATAATAACAGCTTTCATTCAAGCATTGGAATGGCTCCATATGAAGCACTTTATGGAAGGCCTTGTCGATCACCCGTGTGCTGGAATGAAGTCGGTGAAACCAGAATCATACAGTCAGAGTTGGTGGAACAATGCGTAAACAAGGTAAAGCTTATTAGAAAGCGACTTCTTGCAGCTCACAGTCGACAAAAGAGTTACGCAGATAGGCGACGTAGACAGTTAGAATTTGAAGTTGGAGATCATGTCTTTGTGAAGATATCCTCGACTAAAGGTGTCATGAGATTTGGGATAAAGGGGAAACTTAGTCCTCGCTTCATTGAACCATTTGAAATCCTAGAAAAAGTAGGAAAAACTACCTACAGAATAGCGCTACCACCATAGTTATCAGAAGTCCACAATGTGTTTCACATATCCATGTTGAGAAGGTATATTCCTGACCCCAAACATGTTCTTGAACAGGTACCAACCAAGCTACAACCGGATTTAACCTTGGAAACAAAACCAGTACAGATTCTGAACAAAAAGATCAAGATGCTACGCCATAAGGATATCCCATTAGTCAGAATTTTGTGGAGAAACACGACTATCGAAGAAGAAACTTGGGAGGTTGAATCGTAAATGATAAAGAATTACCCCGAAATATTTTCCTGTAATGGATTGTAGAATTTCGAAGAAGAAATTCATTTAAGGGGGTAATGATGTAATGACCCAACATTTTGGAGACATTTTGTATAAAGAACAAACATAATAGTGCGATATGCCAATGATCTTGTAACTTATCTATTTTGGGAATGAATATATGGTTATTATATGTTTAATGGTCTTAATAGGTAGTTGGATGTTTTATCTTAATTCACATAGGAAATGTAAGAATTTGTGAAGAAAATCAGTACCACTAGATTCTACACTTAAAATGGAATCCAACGCCTCAAAGAACGCCGAAAACGGAGCTCGTATGAAGAAGTTAAAGGCGTTTAAAGGTTGAGGGAATTTTTGTAAATTTCACCTAAAACCGAAAAAGCCAAAAAAATGCAGGGACCGTTTTGATAACAGCACCCCTGTCTTCTTCCTCCTCCCGATTTTTCCAGAAAACTCCAGCACCGCCTCTGCAAGGCGGTGCCAGGGGAAATGGTGGCACCGCCTTCCCTCTCCTATAAATACTCCCCAATCCCCCTTCTCCACCATGGTATTTCTCGGTTCAAATCTCTGGCAAAGAGGGTTTGAAGCAAACATTCCAGGCTCCATAGTGGCTGTTCAGGTATGTTCTCCTCCTCATCCTATTCCTCCCTCCTTTTCCTTTTGTTTTCCCCAGAGTCCGGCCAAATCAAATGTTTTTCGACCGAAGAATGCCTTGGGAAGAAGGGTTTGTTCCAGAACCCTCAACGTGACAACCAAGGTTCCGATAGGGAGCTGAAACCCCGGACAAGGGCACCATTTCAAGCTGCCTAAGTTGGTCCTCCTTTCCCTCTCCTTCCCACCCCAGATCCTCGCCGGATCTGGGTATTTTTTCGACCAGAATCACTGGTCTTCCGTGAAGAAAACCAGACGGGTGAAAACCCTTCAAGAGAAAGCTCCTCCCAGGGGCGTATGGGCGTCCCAGGGGCACACAAGCATCCCAAGGGTGCACGGCACAGTCCAGGGGCGCCTGGCTTGATGCGCACCCATGCCAAGCTCCCTGGGGGCTGTCCTCGTGCACGCGTCGCGTACGAATAGTTTTCTTGGCTCGACCAGGACACATGGGACGTCCTGGGAGCCGAGGCACACCATAGCTGCGCCTAAGACTCGTCCGTGCAACGCCGTCCAGAGCGCACACCCTAGCACACCATTCAAACGTACGCATGTGTGCCAACCTGGTTGCGGTGTGACCAAGGCACACACATATCCTATAGCCCGTGGCGCACGCATTCTAGGACCGTGGCGCGCAGGACACTAGGCATTACATTAGGGTCATCCATTGAGGCGCAACCTTTAAAATCCAATTTCGGAGCCCATATAACTCCGATTGACAAGCCAAAAGGACCGTTGCGTCCGTAATTTTGACACGGACCCAATTATACAATAAAATGTAGGACATTCTTAGATAAATAACAACTTAAAAATATCATAGAGTAACCCCTAGAAACCAACAAATCATATAACCTTTACCCTATGACCCTAGAAATAACATTTAGAACTTAAATTTGAACGACATTCAAGACTTTACTAAGGTATTCTTGGGCTCGAATTGAAGACAGGCAGGAGCTAAGTGACAACACACGAGGTAGGTAGTTTGATGCTGCTATGTTTTTATGCATTTCCAACTATATTTGATTTGTAGGTAGTCTGATCCTACTCTGTTTTCAAAATGAATCCCAAACTCTCAGTAAGTTACTTGTTTTTATTATTGTATGGAGTATGTGTTTTACACCACGTATGCAGGACTTGCTTTCATGATCTTGCATTGAATTAAGAATGTTGTTGGGAACTAATGTTTTATACAAGTTACGGATTCATGACATTAACTAAGGTGCTAGCATGAGTAGATTTTACGCAATACTTGCATACTTTGAAAACAAATGCATGACATTGACTAAGGTACTAGCATTAGTAATTATCTTCCCTTATTGCATCACTAAGATTGATTGGTTTTCATAACATTAATGTTGGAGGCTTGGTGGCTAGTCCTTTGAGAGGCTAACCTCGGGATGAGGGGTGTGCCTTGGGGATTATGAGCCACGAGTGCTGGTTTTACGAGATACAAGATTTTCGTGTTTTGTGATTTATGATGGGTGCTCTCACCTGGTGGATGTCATGCTATGAGGGAGAGAGTCGGTCACTCACCCTCCAAAATTGTGATGTGATTTATGATGTGATGACACTTGCCCACAGATAACTTTCAGTAGTAGGGGTTTGGTAACATGGATAGTCCATACTACTAGTCCGGGCCTTTCCATAGGAACGAACGTTAAGTATCTTATTATGGTGTCAACAGAGAGCGGCGGTGGTTGAGACCCTGGAGGGGTTGCCACTACGGCATGACGATCCATATTCTTGTTCTGTAGGCTTGCATGATGAGCATTGAGATGTTATTATATGCTTGGGTGTGATGATACTTAGAAGATTAATATGAGTGCTCATGATATATTATACGAGTGTATGGGACACTTGTGGGACCCACGTACCTTAGAATGCCCTATTTGTTATTGTTTGCTCATTGATATAGGATCATATCATGTTTACATTCACGAGATTATCATGTTTTATATCCATGAGGCTCATGTTTTATCATATATGATGTTTTAAGACTATATTGACATTACTTATGATACTTATATTTTTATGGATAATTGACCTACACATTATATCAACATTGTTATTCAATTTTGTTTTCCTTGTTATTACATTAAATGTCTATATACCTACATAAGTAATAGCTTACTGAGGCATTGCTTTGTTTTGCAATGCCTCAAATACCTGACACAACAGCAAGAAGGGAAAGGCTGTTGAGGGATACTGATAGCAGTGGTGACCACTTTGATTGGCTGACAGATAGCTTGACGTAAGTGATTAGATGGACTACAATTTGAACCTATTTTATGGACTGTATATCTTCATTAGATGGATTTAATTATGATATTATATATATTATGGACATGACTTTAAATATTGTGAAATATTATCACGGATAGACCATAGGCCACATTATTATGCTTTTTGGATATTATTGTTTTAAAAATAAAAGCGACGTTGATTTGACATTGGATTTGATATTAGTATTGTCTTAAATTTATTGCTGCGTACTTATATTTATCTTTTAATCATGGTCGTGATGCTTTTGGAAAAAGGAGATAATGTTGAGAGATTTTTCAGTAAATATTCTAATAAAATAATTAATAGAATCTTTTGATTTTGGGATTCAGACTATAATTATTATTACTATAAAATTTTTTTGATAAAAACCCAGGGTGTTACAATTGATTTCTTTAATAGTTTCAAGGAGAAGGAAAACATGAACTCATAGGTTTCGGAGGTGGTGTATCTTCTATTGATTCAATGAATCAAATCACTGTACGAACATGCCTCTAAGCTTATGCATCGGAACCACAAGACGAATGTATTCTGGAGATTGGTAGATTGGTTGTTGGCCATATAGAATTTCTCTTTACTCAAGCAATATACAGAAAAAAGAAATACTTAAGAAAAGAGATGAATGAGTGTAGCTTTGAGCCCTTCGAACCCTTTTTTTTTTTTTTTTTTGTGCTCACAGGCATTTTATTTATTTATTTTATAATCTAGTGTTTGTTGGAAGATTGAATAAATAGGAAGCATAGTTTTCTCTTCTTAATTTCATTATGTTCCTGGCAGAATTCTGGGAACGTTCTCCAGTATGAAAAATGGCAAGGAATCGACCTTAAATCATTTTCTGTCATAATTCTGGTTCTTTTCATCTGTTCCTATTCATTTTGGCCCATTTCAATCATTCTAGTCCAAAACTTTGGTAAATTCTGTTCTTTTATTTTTATTTTTAAAATATAAATTTTTTGAAGCAATGATCAAAATTTTGTTCCGAAATTGACAGAATTTTGGCTAGCCAAAAGTACGAAAAGGCCTATAAAATGAAATTGACAATTATGATAAGTAGGCAACATTGTGCTTGAATTCTCTCTTTATATCTCATCGTTATCCTCTCCGTTCTTCTCTTTTTTTAATTTTTATAGAAACTTACGCACACCCCATGGACCACTTTTCCTTCTCTCTTTCCATACCTTCTTAGTCACTCTCATCTTTAGTAATCAATATCATGCGCCACTACCATTAGACTGCTTTGTTTCCCTTTTCCTTCTCTCTTTCAGAACCTACTCATCACTCTCATATTTAGTAATTAATCTCAAATAGTTTTTTAATTACTTTTGTAGTCTTCTATTTTATTGGTAGACAAAGTGGACCCTTCAAGAGCTTTTTCACCAATTTTTCCTCCAATCTTATTATATACTTCAAAATAATCTAACTAATGAGATTTCGGGGTATAAGCTTCTAAAATAGGAATTGAATGATTCCACAATCCCATTCATCATTTTTTATCTACATAACCTAAAGCCTAGTGAGTATCTAGTATAAACGAGAGAAGGATGTATAGCCAATATAGGATCTTGTGGAATAGGATTTGATATTTCAAGAGGTTCAATAGGATTTGATACTTCAAGAGGTTTAAAATTTATAGATATTAAAGGGAAAAAATATTTTACAACTTCTTAATCTTGAAATTATATTGTTATAGATAAATTAAATTAAATATCACATCTCAGATAAGAATCATACTATGGTAGACAAATTTGAAGCATAGGATTGAGATATTGAAGAAGAAAAAAATTTGCAAAAAAGAAAAGGCTATAATAATTGGTCTTTTTGGAAGACGGGTTTCAAATGAAAATATGTTCACTAAGATGAGTTTTATTGAAAAAGATAAATTTCTTTAAAGTTTGATACCGCTTCATGAAAAAGACACAATTTCTTTTTAAAAATAAAGTAATGAAGAATTCTCTTAGATTAATCTTAAATAAAGTAATTACTCTCTCTCTCTCTCTCTCTCTCTCTCTCTCTCTCTCTCTCTCTCTCTCTCTCTCTCTCTCTCTCTCTCTCTCTCTCTCTCTCTCTCTCTCTCTCTCTCTCTCTCTTAATTGTATGATGCAACCTATCTCATCATGATTGCATCATAAGCGGCCTTAAAAATGGATGGTAGGTCCGCTTTTTCAAGTTTTTTTGCTTAATCCAATCTATTCATCTAATTCGTATCATAGATAGAATAAGTATATGTGAAATATCTTTTCTATTGCATATCTCTAAGTTCTTTATTTTTGGACATGTGAAAGTAAAAGATAAATAGGTGGCATAACACTAAAAAGACTCAAATTATAAAAATCGTCTAATTTTTTGCTTCAAAACATCCAACAACTAGTAACTTAAAGATATGAGATAGACATGACTTTTCATACCTATGATATCTTTAAGATCCAACAACAACAATTCTAAATTCATATAATTACTTCTCTTTCTTTAGTTGAGTTTTTATAGATAATATATAATCTAGGAGCGCCTAGAACCCATAACCTAAGCACAAGCATCTAAGCTCCAACACCGGTGTAACTCCCTCACTTTTGTATGTCACCTCACTTGTTATTGACTCACACTCTTAATCTAATTCTTCTAACTCTTTTTTTTTTAATGATGGATATGCATCCTTGAGGAGTTTCAAACTTGTGACTTTTATGATTGAGACACTCTTGTACCACTGTAACACGCATACTCTAACTCTTCTAACTTTGAATATCTCATGGCCCAAAATTCATATCAAAAGAAAATTAGCATCTGACAAATTGTGTTTTAGTTTGTTGAATGTATGTGATGCTTATTGAGAGCTTCTAACCGTGTCTAGCAAGATGAAATCACCATTTCTTGGATATTGGAGGCGTGCTCTTGAGGTAACTTTGGCACGGTTAGATAAAATTTGGGTAGTCAAATGAAAGGCGTGGATCAATGTTGTGGAGGCCTATCGTACAAATTAAAGTGGAGGAGTTACACATGGTGCCCCGCCATTTGCACCATAGGCTATGCCTCACCCCATCATCTTATAACCAAAAATCAACTTCGCCAATGCCGGTCCCAAGCCTGGATAAAAAAGGAGGAGGGTCTTGCGTCAGGTGCCAGCCGACAAGGGGGAAGTTGAAGATGATTCTATTATTTCTTTCTTACAAATGAATATGCATTTGTATATTAGTTTGTGAGGAAGAAATGAAAATCAGCTCCAGCTTCTTAAAAGATGGCAACCCTTGTGTCAGGTAGTCAACCGGCAAGGGGGAAGTTGAAGATGATTCTATTATTTCCTTCTTACAAATAAATATGCATTTGTATATTAGTTTGTGAGGAAGAAATGAAAATCATCTTCAACTTCTTAAAATATGGTCACCCTTGCGTTAGGTAGCCAACCGGCAAGGGTGAAGATGAAGATGATTTTAATTATTTTAATGAAAATCATCTTCAGCTTTTTAAAAACTATGACATTCGCTCAAGCTAGAGCGTTCCCCATAAGCGACGCGCTGCATCAGATCTCGGATAAGGTGAAAAATAGGCAAGGGTTGCTAGGGCGTTCTCCCAGAAGCGACGCACTATATCAGATCCCGGGTGTAGTGAAAAATAGGCAAGGGCTGTTAGAGCGTTCCCTTGGAAGCGACGAGCTGCATCAGAACCCAGGTGCAGTGAAAAGTGGACATGGGTTCATATCATGGAGGTCAAGAAAGGCGATAGTAAATAGGGTATCTCCAAAACATAAGATTCACATCACTACATGGAACATAGGGACACTGACAAGTAAGAGTTTGGAGTTAGTAGACACGATAAAACGTAGAAGAGTCAGCATCGCTTGTATCCAAGAAACTAAGTGGAAAGGGGCTAAAGCTAGAGAAATAGATGGGTATAAATTATGGTACGTAAGAAAGGAAAATAATAGAAATGACGTAGGAATAATAGTGGATAAGGAATTAAAGGATAAAGTTGTGGAGGTTAAAAGACTCAATGATAGAATTATAATAATAAAAATGATTCTAGGAGAGCAGATTATAAATATTATAAGTGCATATGCACCACAAATAGGGTTACAAGAATAATTAAGAGAAAGTTTTGGGAAGATATGGAGTCATGCAAGAAATTTTCAACACTGAAGGGATATTTATAGGAGTAGACTTAAATGACAATGTAGGAAAAGATAAGGAAGGATATGATATCATACATGGAGGGTATGGTATAGGTGAACGAAACGAGATGGGGGAGAATATCCTCGATTTTGCTTTGTCATATAACTTATCCATTGCAAATACACTCTTTAAGAAGAGGAATGAACACTTAATAACCTTTAAAAGTGGACTTCATAAAAGCCAAATAGACTTTTTTCTACTTAGGAATAATGAACGATCTATATGTAAAGATTGTAAGGTGATACCCGGTGAGAGTTTAACCTCACAACATAGGTTAATGGTTATGGATATTCATATCAAAAGATGGAGTAAAAGAACTGAACTTAATACACATCTAAAAACTAAGTGGTGGAACTTAAAAGGAGAGAAAATAACCTCATTCAAAAATAAGTTGATGGTAGAAGGAAATTGAAACTATGAAACAGAAGTAAATACCATGCGGACTAATATGGCTGAGTTCATTAAGAAAGTGGCAAAAGATGTCTTAGGAGTATTTAAAGGTAAAAGGCTATTAACAAAGGAAACATGGTGGTGGAATGAAATAGTGCAAAAAGCTATTAAAGAAAAACGAATGTGTTTTAAAGCATGACAGAAGATTAGAAATAATGAAAACTATGAACAATATAAGAATGCTAAAAATGTTGCTAAGAGAATAGTAAGTGGGGCTAAACTTAAAGCATATGATGAGCTATATAATAGACTAGGAATAAGAGAAGGTGAGAAAGATGTGTTTAAACTTGCAAAAGTAAGAGAACAGAAGGGTAAGGACTTAGAGCATGTTAGGTGCATTAGAAGGGATGATCAAAGGGTATTAGTCAAAGATGATGAGATCAAACAAAGGTGAGAAATATACTTTCAAAAATTGTTAAATGACAATGGCCCTGAGGATATAGGGATTGAAAATACTATAAATCTAAATAACACTGGATATTATAGATATGAACGTAGGATTAGAATACTTGAAGTAAAAGAGGCTTTGAGAAAGATGAAATCAGGAAAGGCCATGGGGCCTAATGGTATACCAATAGAGGTTTGGAAGCATATAGGAGATATTGAGGTAGTTTGCTTGACCAAGTTGTTTAACAAGATCATAAAATCAAAGAAAATGCCTGATGAGTGGACGAAAAGCTCTATTGTACCAATCTATCAGAATAAAGGAGACATTCAGAGTTGCACTAATTATCGAGGGATCAAACTTATGAGCCACACCAGAAAACTTTTTGAAAGAGTGATTGAGAAGAGGCTACGACATGAAACAAGTGTATCGGAGAATTAGTTTGGTTTCATGCCTCGGAGGTTTACCATTGGAAGCTATTTTCTTACTAAGACAATTAGTAGAGAAATATAGGGAGAGGAGAAAAGATCTGCACATGGTCTTTATTGACTTAAAGAAAGGTTATGATAGAGTCCCTAGAGAGTTAATATGGAGGATATTGGGTGGCAAAGGGGTTTCTCAGGGGTATATAGACATAATTAAAGATATGTATGAGAGAGCAGTAACAAATGTTAAGACCACTAGTGGCGTGACTAGTGATTTTCCTGTCACTGTCGGATTGCACCAAGGATCGGCATTGAGTTCATACCTTTTCGCATTAGTTATGGATGAGTTAACAAAACATCTGCATGAGGAGATTCCTTGGTGCATGCTATTTGCAGACGATATAGTCCTACTTGATGAGACAAGGGAGGGTATAAACATAAAGATAGAGTTATGGAGAGAAGCATTAGAATCAGAAGGATTTAAAATTAGCCGAACTAAGACAGAATATATGGAATGTAATTTTAGCAAGGAGAGTAGGAGTGGAACACCAATTAAGATTGATAACCAAGAGGTCCCCATGAGAGACCACTTTCGATACTTAGGATCAGTGATCCATGAGAATGGACAGATTGAGAGGGAGGTTACCTAGAGAATCCAAGCGGGTTGGAACAAATGGAGATGTGTGTCGGGTGCTTTATGTGATCGGCGGGTGCCACTCAAACTAAAGGAAAAATTCTATAGGATGGCTATAAGGCCGGCCATGCTCTATGAATCAGAGTGTTAGGCAGTTAAGGAACATCATGCTCATAGGATGAGTATCGCAGAAATGAGGATGTTGAGATGGATAAGTGGTAAGACAAGAAAGAATAGAATTAGAAAAGAAAATATTAGAGGAAATTTAGGGATAACAGCAATAGGTAACAAGATGAGGGAGATTAGACTTAAATGGTTTGGACATGTTCAAAGGAGACCAACAACGGCACCAGTTAGAAGGAGTGAGACAATACAAGTTGAAGGTTCTAACAGGGCAAGGGGAAGGCCCAAAAGAACTTGGATAGAAGTGGTGAGGAAAGACTTAAAAATTTTGAGACTAAATGAAACCATGGTATTTAATAGAGTGGAATGGAGGAATAAGATTTATGTGGCCGACCCCTAATTGGGATAAGGTCTTGATGATGATGATGATGATGATGATTATAACCAAAAATCACAATGCTTGGATGGTTGTGCTCTCTGTGATCAAAAGTATGGTATCAGATGCTAAAAGAGTCCAATCGTCATGATTTTCTGCCTGTAATGCATCTGAATTCGAGAAAATCAGACGAACAGTTCGGATGAATGAGAGTAGCAGACATCATCTAGAAGCGGCCCATTCATCTTTATGACAAAACCATTACTTTGGTAATATGTGAACGCTCGAATGAATATATGGTACAATGCTGATCTTCCTGCCACTTTCGTCTGCATCATAAGGTGACGCCTATCAAACCCAGGAAGTTCCCTGCTACTTGGACCAAATGCCATGAACAAGGAAGTATGCCAATCCACCGAACTTGGTACAAGCTGGTTATCTCACAAATGCCATAAATTAGTCTGGATCGAAGTTACTTAGTGATTCCTGTCCAGTTAGAATATGCAGGATTGGCCCAGACTCAAGTTCCTAGTTGATAAAGACACCAACCGACCCGGAAAAGCAAGCCAATATTTAATGGGGTGAAGTGTATCAGTATTGTGAGGGTCATTGGAAGCAGCAGTGGCCTTGCTGCAACCATCTAGAGATTCAGCCTATGTAACATTATGCTATATTACTGTTAAAAAAATAAATAAATAAATAAGAGGTATATCAGTACTTGCTTGAGCACGTCTTAAACCTGATATATTTACGGGCACCCTTTACACATTCCTTCCTTTCCTTAAAATTGAATGCTGGTGCAAAAGGAGAAGTCTGAAGTTCTGCATGGTATGTGTCCTAATAAGGACATACATACATACATTATGTAATGTGCAATTTGAATAACTCTAGCCTCTGAAAAAATGCACTTTCGTTTACAGAAAACAGGCGGAGTTGAAAAGAACAAAGGAAACATCTAAAGAAACCTCAAAGGGACAAACAACACCAAAGCCGTTATCAATTGGTCAATCTAATGCGACGATCATCCAACAGAAACCCTTCCCTGAGCGAAGATGGTCTGCCTCAAAATTGGCAGACCGATCTTGGGACATGTTGGAAAGAGCGGTGACATCTACAGGGTAAGCCTTTTAATCTCATGAATAAAATCCTACACTCTTCAAAGACCTGGCGGAGTTGAAAAGAACAAAGGAAACATCTAAAGAAACCTCAAAGGGACAAACAACACCAAAGCCGTTATCAATTGGTCAATCTAATGCGACGATCATCCAACAGAAACCCTTCCCTGAGCGAAGATGGTCTGCCTCAAAATTGGCAGATCGATCTTGTGACATGTTGGAAAGAGCGGTTACATCTACAGAGGAAGCCTTTTAATCTCATGAATAAAATCCTAAACTCTTCAAAGACCTGCCAAATCTGCAAAGAGCAGCCATACTGGAAGGAGCGGTCGACCTGTCTGTAGAGTAAGCATATGTCCGAAATAGTAGCTTAGAAAATCCTATGTACACAAGCAAATATAGGTGCTTTGGCAAGAATTAGAAGGTTACTAAAAGACACATACAAGAGAACAAAGGGACTACAAATAAGCGTGCTTAGCAAAAGTAATATTAATATCGACAGAAAATCCTAAATCAGCGTGCTAGGGCAAAAGCAGTACTAATATTGTTAGAAAGTCGTCGTGTTGCACCTTAGTCTTGTTTACATAAAGAGTAGGCAAGACATTATTGCATGGCATGTTATCTGCAGCCCAATCCGCTGTTTCCATAATGGAAGTTCTCTCCCATTCAACGCTTCTCTATTTAGATATTGATTTAAGCAATCATAAACATTTTTAATAGCTAATTACGGGTCAGGGAGAAGAAGACCATGGCTATCAGTTTATTCCCAGTAGAAGCGGAAGAAGAGCAGAGCAAGGGTAAATGGGCGGGTCTTTACTTTCAATATCTTGTATCCCAGACATCATTCAGCGTTCCAAAGTGTACATGTCCTATAACCGAATGTACATTTTGCAAAGGCCAAACCCATCTAATCTGCATTTTTTTCCGGATTAGTCCTTGTTCAAGGTTGGAGAAATCAAATGATGGGTTTACTCAACCAAAGGTGGGTTCCATCATGTGAAAATCGGGCATTGTATGGATAACATTCCGTTCCAACATCTGTATATTAGCATTCTGCATCAGATACTGCAACAACATCAATTCCTTAAAATAAACTTGTAAAGGCAAAAGCAGTCTAGTAGTTGCAGACACCATGGCCCCTCTCGTCGTTGAGTTTGAGGTGGCATTTTCCTCCTCGTTCGCTTGGTAGATTGCTTTGTAATTTTTCACTTATCTTAAACAGAAAAACTGCAATTAAAAATAGATCATTCATGCATAAATGAGTCAGATTTTATCACCATTTATGCCTATGGATCCCTTTAACAACCAATTTGCCTTTTAACAATGCACACAGACACGCACTCTCTCTCTCTCTCTCTCTCTCTCTCTCTCTCTCTCTCTCTCTCTCTCTCTTAATTGTACGACGGTATCGAGGGGCTACATGGTACAAACAACTTTTTCTTGACGGGACTAATAGTTTAGAAGATAAAGACTATTCACAAGTTGGTCATTGCCTTGGATGATTCATCGTCCGAAAACCTCATCGGTTGTGTCATCTTACAATATCTTGCTTTTAGTTGTAAAATGAAGAGTATTACTTTTTACTGTTTATTTTTACAACTCAAAAGAAAAGTAGCGAGTATAATCCAATAGATGAGATTTACATATCATAAACTAAGTCATGGCTAAGACTATGTATAGTCTTGATCTTTTCAAAGGTGGGGCAAAATGTAGAAAAATCTGTCCGTATGATCCCGTTGTGGTCTCTACACTATCCTAGAATTTTCCACCCTCTCTGGCCTTTAGACTATTGTAGAATCACTCTTTCTCTCTCTTGTCATGGCCAACATTATGAGTACTCTTTGAGTAACAAAAGCAGCAGTTTCGGTGCATGAAGCTCTTGCATATGCCCAGTCTAAGAAAGGGGCAAACCGCAACGGTCAATAGTATATAACTTTTGGTCAAGAGTAATCGATTCCTCTCCCAGATGCAGATGCTGTAGAATTCAATTCCCAGCTTCTTCCACAGTTCCATCTAAACGCGTAATTCTACGTAAACATCTGAAAGACCCGAAGCTCACATCTTCGTCCACATCTAAAGATCCAAAAGGGCAAGACCTGATCCAACACATCTAAGTCCAATTCTGAAGGCGATCTTAGTGTTATTTGCTTCTCAGATATGTCTACTTCCGTGGGTCCTACTTGTCGAAAGCTAAGTACAAGGTGG
Source organism: Warburgia ugandensis (assembly GCA_035236585.1). Taxonomy (NCBI): domain Eukaryota; kingdom Viridiplantae; phylum Streptophyta; class Magnoliopsida; order Canellales; family Canellaceae; genus Warburgia; species Warburgia ugandensis. The sequence continues at coordinate 2,624,169 of CP141126.1, forward strand.
ATCATTGTTGAAGCAGGATAAAGAATTCGGTAAGATTCCAAAGAAAGCGGAGGGTCCAGATCTTGAAGTCTATAAACACGTCTTCCTTAATTAATTTCTCGTGTATTTGGGTGTCACGCGGTGCTTCATCAAATGCGCGTGCTAATGACACGACTTCTGTTACTCGAGAGACCAAACTTAGGTTATTGACCCCCTTTAACTTCATTATGTCCATGTACTGTTAGGAAGTCTCCATCTTCTAATTTGTTTCTTGGTAAGCTAATCTATCGATAAGATTCATATCTTCGTTTCCTCATTTTCTTTTTCTTTTGCTTCTTTTATTTGTGGGGTTAATGCATATTTCATTTCTTGTCTTAGAGTAAAATTTGATATGACCATCCCATTTAATGAGATTAACTAGAAGGGGAGCCTTGGCACAATGATTGAGTTCTACGTAAATGAAGGTTCATATATGGCATCTGCACGTGTGAATGGAAAAAATGGGTTTACTATAATTTCCCTAAATAAAGTATTCTTATATGACTTCACACTGTAAATCGAAAAATGAGTTTACACTTAGTCGCGCTAATTAAAGTATGGATAATCTGGCCCCTCCAAATAGTTAATATTCTTTTAGCATTTTCACTGTAAATTTCTTAACCATCAATTTTACCACAGATCACTGCGGTTAAACGACACCTGATCTGAGAAAAGGAGGTGAAGATGAACGGTGGGATCACTGATGTTTATCCGCACTTGCTTTTACCGCGTCAACTGATTTAAACGTGGAAAGACCATACAAGAGCTAAGTAGGGACGCACGAATTAAGTAAGAACGCGTGCTCTGATTAGGTGGTAGTGAAAAGAGATGGTGATGGTGCATGCAAACAGAAAGATTTTCTGAATGCTGCCGTAGAGCACGACTACATGATAAATTGCCATGTCTCACCCACAGAGACATACCTATGACAACTTCGAACCCTAGTCATCTAAGTGAGAGGTATAGAGGCTCTTTATGGCTTTACACAAGAAGGCTTCGATGCTATGGCACTCTACTTTTACATTGGTGAGCCGATTTTTAGTTAGGTGATCTAACCTGTTCATCTAATCTCTCGGTTATCTTTCAATCCAAAATGATATATAGTAATGATTCTAGCATATGAAAAGATTTAGTTTTGATATCTGAAAATGAACAATTAAAAACACTGTACAAACAACATTTAAAATTCAATATTGGACAAATGTGCATAGGCCTTTTCCAATGGCGTAGACACCAAAATTTGCACTGCAAGATGACTTTTGAAGGCCCATTCCAGCATGAGACGAGCTAGAACAACCCCTTCCCTCCTGAAGTCGTAGGTTTGAGGCTCAAATGAGTTGTAGTTAGTACTAAAAACTACGCTTGCCAACTATCAAAATCAAAGAAATTAGATGATAGGCCTACTTTTTGTTGATTAAATATGTTCGTTGAATTAACAGGACTTCGGATCACTTATAGTCCAATAATTATGACGATTGGATGATTCTAACACGTAGACTATTATCAATGTAAAATTCTTAACCGTTCATTTTTTGTGATCAAAATTAGAATTTTTTTCATATATTAGAATCGTCCAATCCACATCATTTTTGGAACAGTAGATGCACAAAGTCAGATAGATCAGAGAAACGCGTCAGATCAACAAATAATGGGCCCATTGTGAAAAAACGAGGAGTGATACGGAAACTTACCAAGCGGTCGCACCCTAGCGTAGCATTCCACAGCTAAATACCTATAGCATCTGCCTGTAATAAACAAAGACTTTTCTACGCCGGTGGAAAGAAGGTGCTGAGATTTACCCATCTTCATGTAGTCCTTAAATCATTCCGGCGTTATTAGACATCTTTCTTTCTCTCCACGGCCGTGGAATTTTCTTTGCAACTACATGTTGGTCCTTCACACGGTTCTACCTCTGAATTTACATATAAATAGGCCTTAGAAAGAACAAAGTTATGACAGAAAACAAGAAATACAGGGACAAGAGAAGGGGAGGGGAGGGGAGGGGAGACAAGGAGCTAGAAATGAGCCCTCTCTTGCCTGGTTTTCGTTTCTACCCAACAGAGGAAGAGCTGGTGGAGTTCTACCTGCGTAACAAGCTAGATAGGAGGAGAGATGATTTAGACCGTGTTATTCCAGTAGTAGACATTTATAATAATCTCGATCCATGGCAGCTCCCAAGTTAGAATCTCTTCCTCAATTTCTCTCGCTATCTGTCTACATTTGTCTGTCTTTGGCTTAAATAGCTTCTGAAAAATACATGTTTGGACGTCTTAAAACGCTTAACATTAAGTTCATCTGTTTAACTAGTACTACTCTCTCTCTCTCTCTCTCTCTCTCTCTCTCTCTCTCTCTCTCTCTCTCTCTCTCTCTCTCTCTCTCTCTCTCTCTCTCTCTCTCTCTCTCTCCCCCTTCTTCTTCTTGCTTCCTCCATGTAGGCTCTACCTGACTCTGGTTTTTTCTTTTGCTTGCTTTCTTTTCTCCTTCCATTCTCTTGACTAGTCTTTCATTTTACTTCTTTTTCTTTCTATGGGTAGGTTCTTCTTTTTTTTTCCTGGAATCACCCGTAATCATGATTGGAAAATTACAAATTACAACTATGTATACTCTTTTAAGAAGAATGATACATGTTAAGTTCGTCCTTTTCCCCCTAATTAGTTCTTTTAGTGGCCCTAACTCTCTTAGTACTCCTCAACGATGCATCTTATGTTCTCTACATCCCAACCTAATAGTGTTTTGGGGAGCACTAACCCTAAGAGTACGCGATTGCTACATCCCTCTTATCTGCTTTTACTAGAGACATCTAGTTTACAAATATTGGTGATAAGGAAACTCTGATCTACATGCTTTGATTTATTTGTTTTGCTAATTTCCGTATTTACTTCTTGGGTCCCTTCTTAATTACCTCTTTTATCCCACGTTTCATGATTGCATCAGAGAGAAAAATGAAAAGGAAATTAGCATTTGAATTACGAGAAGTTATATCAAACACCATGGAATTGAGTTTCCAATTACATTGCAGATTTGGCTGGGGAACTATGAGCTGGAGAGAGTGAGCAATGGATTTTCTTCAGTCCCAGGCAAGAAAGAGAAACTCATGGAGGCAGACCAAATCGAATCACGCCTTCCGGGTATTGGAAGGCCACAGGCTCTCCTAGCTATGTTTTTTCATCCACGGGTAACCGAATGATTGGCATCAGGAAAACCATGGTTTTCTATCAAGGAAGAGCACCTACTGGAACCAAAACTAAATGGACGGTGAACGAGTACAAAGCCATTGAAGAAGTACCCACACCGGGTCTACCTCCAAGGGTATGGTGCAATTATAGTGCGAACAGTTTCTCAAAATTGATCTTCCTTTTATGTTTGGTAACTAACATTGCAAACCCTTGATCTTGTATTTTCTTTTAACATACGTTTCAAGCCCTAAAAGATGGTTTATTTAGCTGAATATTTTTTATCTTTCAACTTATGTCTATAAATCTCAAAATCAATTTTGAAAACTAAAATAAAATAAATATTTTAACCAACTGCTTGATGCTTCTGTTTAAAACTTAAAACCCGACTTGCAAAACCTATGTTACAAACAAAAACAGCAACTAGAATTTAAAGAACTGGAATCAAATCCACACAACAACAACAATAATAATTAGAGGGAAGATGACTCTTATGGTGTAAAAACCATTTGTGTCATGCAATTAAGGGCCCGATCTATTGGATTATGCCGGATTATTCCATCTATATTCGGTAGTGTGATGGTTGGATCAGTCAATTTATTTGCATCAGTGAAGATCGGATGGTTAAGATGTGTCATGCTTCAAGCTTTTGTTTATCGTCTATCACATGACTGCCTCTAAATGAAGAGATGCAATATGTATGCTTTGATGCAAAGTGTTTATCCTTATTATTAGGGATTTCTTTCCTGCATTGCTACATAATGGCAGTCTTTTCTCTTCTTCTTTTCCATTTTGGTTGTGCAGTTGAGTCAGGAATTCAGCTTGTGTCGAGTATATGTGAATTTGGGTTGCTTGAGATCGTTTGATCGACGTCCATCAGCAGCATCGACAAGTAGGGGCCCTGGAGAGAACACTGGAATGCCACCAATAATGGGATCAGTAGGTAGTAGTTTAGGAGCGTCATATCAGGAAAATTCTTCAATGATGGGTAGAACAGGTTCTCCTGAAAGCTCCTCTTCAGGTGATCAAGTTCATAACACTCAAGAAACTGTTAGCGACTGGAATATGATCGAGAATATGGATCTGTGGGACTCATTCAACTGGGACCATGGAAACTGAGAGAAATTTTCAGTTTTTATGAAAAAAGAGATTTTTTTTAGATTATTTGTGAATCGTATTGAAGAAGGAATATTTTTCTTAGTGAGTTCTATGAAAATTGTCCCAAAAAAAAGGCATAAACATTGCCACATTCAGCTTATTTTATGGGTTTTCTTCATGAGAAACTACATACATATATGACACTGTAATCGATAGTAAATTTTATACCAAGTACGGAGTGATCTGAGCAATTGTTAACAAGACAAGCAACAAATTCTAGAAGCCAAATGTGAATCAAAACGTTAGAGAAAACATACAAGGAAAAAAAATGGAAATGTTAAACCTGGTAAGAAGCATTTTCCTTTAGTTGCGCTAATGCCTTCTAGTGAACCCCTGCAAGAGTCTCTCACTTGGGTAACCAAAGACTGACAACTACTATCTAAACCATTTATTTCTTAGAATATATATTGATAGCTGATACCCCAAATAATCTTCTCATTGCTTAATCTTAGACCTCTGCTCGGTTATAATCAAAGTTAAAATTATTGAATAGTTGAAATGTTTTTGAAAAAGTCCTGACCTTTTCATTTCCTAATTTTTCCTAAACAATTCAAACATATTTCTAAGTCCAGACAAATTTATCAAATTAAACACAAATTTATGAAATCAAACTCAAACTTGAAGAATAACTCACCAAATTCTCAAATACTCTCTATAAACTAAGTTAAACAAACAAATCAAAATATTAAATTTATATCCTTGTAATTTTATTTTTTGCAAATATTTTGTCAAGTTTGACAATATTTTACTTTGCCAACTTATTCTCAAACCCAAACATTGCAACTACAATTACCATTGAATGTGCTTGTCTTTATACTTCACATGCACACGCACCAAATCGAACAATAAGAGGAATTCTAAAGGTATACACCTTAAAACATGAGTCACTGAAATGACTAGGATTTTGGATAAAGAGTGCCCACCTTTGGGTGATCCAGGTCCTCATTACCCCAATTTTAATATCTCGTGAACAAAGAAAATTATAAAAAGTTTCTAGTATGTTTCCTGTGATCAAAAGTACTTAATTTCTTATGATCCTAGGATCACATCAATCTGCATGGTTTCTTGCTACTAGATACAAAAAGATCAGCAATAAGATGATTAATCGGATCATTCAGAAGTGGCACTCATTCATGCAAAAGTAGAATGCTTCTCCAAACGTACCTTATAAGGTGTGCCCATTTAGCTTTCCTCAAACCATAGAAGCGAGTTCTTTTCCATACCAAGTGAGAAAGTGAAAGCTGTTTCGTATGTTATTCTCTCTTTGAACTTTTCCATGCTGTAGGATAGTTGCCTTCTTTCTCTTGGCTTTTTCCTTTTTCACCTTCCATCACCACGTGAAAAAAAATGCCCGACTCTGTTGTTCTGTAATATATATTATCACGAAAACTTGTTCTCCTTGTGAATGCAGCGGACCCTTTTCTCTTGTGAATGGTGAGTGGATTCGAACATAAAGATCTCTCAGAATGGTTCTTTGCCGAGTTAGCAAAGTCCACCAATCCATGAAATGCATGAACCTTTATTAATTAAATTAATAGTTTTCTTTGGCAGTTTCAAGGAGAAGGAAAACATGAACCCACAGGTTTCGGCGGTGGTGTATCTTCTATTGATTCAATGAATCAGATCGTTATGCGAACATGCCTCTAAGCTTATGCATCCGAAGCACAAGGTGAATGTATTCTGCAGATTGGTTGTTGGCCAGATAGAATCTCTCTTTACTCAAGCAATATACAGTAGCAACGACATTGGCATTTACTAAATGGTCTTTCATATTTTCATTTCAGAAAAAAGAAATGCTTAAGAAAAGAGAGGAATGAGTCTGGCTTTCAGCCCTTTGAACCCTTTTTTTTTGTGCTCACAGGCATTTTATCTATTTATTTTATAATCTGGTGGAAGGGGAGTCTTGGCGCAACGGTAAAAGTTGTCGTCATGTGACCTTGAGGTCACGGGTTCAAGGTGTGGAATCAGCCTCTTGCAAAAATACAAGGTAAGGCTGCCTACTTTAGGCCATTGTGGCCCGCCCCTTCCCCGGACCCCGCATAGGCGGGAGCTTCGTGCACCGGGGCTGTCCTTTCATTTTATAATCTGGTGTTTGTTGGAAGATTGAATAAAAAGGAAGCATAATTTCTCTTGTCAATTTCATTATGTTCCTGGCAGAATTCTGGGAACGTTCAATATAAAAACGGCAAGGAATCGACCTTAAACCATTTTCTGTCATAATTCTGGTTCTTTTCATCTATTCCGATTCATTATGGCCCGTTTCAATAATTCTGGTCCAGAACTTTGGTAAATTCTTTCTTTTATTTTTATTTTTTAAATATAAAAATTATGAAACAATGATCAAAATTTTGTTCCGGAATTGACGGAATTTTGGCTAGCCAAAAGTACGAAAAGGCCTATAAAATGAAATTGACAACTATGATAAGTAGGCTACATTGTGCCTAAATTCTCTCTTTATATCTCATTGTTTTCACCTATCCTCTCCATTCTTCTCTTTTTTTTTAATTTTTATAGAAACTTACGCACACCCCATGGACCTTTTTTCCTTCTCTCTTTCCATACCTTCTCAGTCACTCTCATCTTTAGTAATTAATATCAAGCGCCACTGCCACTAGACAGCTTTGTTTTCCTTTTCCTTCTCTCTTTAGGAACCTACTCATCACTATCATATTTAGTAATTAATCTCAAATAGTTTTTTAATTACTTTTGTAATCTTCTATTTTATTGGTAGACAAAGTGGGCCCTTCAAGAGCTTTAAATTTTTTCACCAATTTTTCCTCCAATCTTATTATATACTTCGAAATAATCTAACTAATGAGATTTCAGGGTATAAGCTTCTAAAATAGGAATTGAATCACGATTCCATTCATCATTTTTTATCTACATAACCTAAAGCCTAGTGAGCATCTAGTATAAACGAGAGGAGGATGTATAGGATCTTGTGGAATAGGATTTGATACTTCAAGAGGTTCAATACAAATGAAGAAATTTCAAACAAAAGGATGGAAACTCGCTAATACAAAAGGATAAAACCAAAAGCAATGCAATGCATGCGATAACTCATTTGTTTATTGATCCAAACCACCAATTCAATTGGGGCCTACTTTTTTAAAAATAAACACTATTCAACTACACCCACTATATTTGTAAATAATTTAGAACTTTTAGTATTAAAAGGTGTCTCCTCCTTACTATCTATATAATGACTAATGAAAAAGAATATATATATATATATATATTGATTTAGTTATTTAGAAAAAAGTTTTATTTTATAAGTATTGTTGTTTATCGAACATGTATAATAAAAATAAGAAAGATTAGAGAAAATTAAAAGAGAACTCAATGATATAAATAAGATTATAATATAAAATTAATGTGAATTTGAGAGAGAGAGAGAGAGAGAGAGAGAGAGAGAGAGAGAGAGAGAGAGAGAGAGAGAGAGAGAGAGAGAGAGAGAGAGAGAGAGAGTCTAATTATATCTAGTAAATGGAATGGTAGAGGAAGCATTCAATTAGAATTACAAAAATTTTGATATTGAAATGCCAAGTTTCTAAAAAAGAGAGAGTGGACGAAGCAAATTCTTTGAAGGCCCATTCATCCAACTAATAACATATAGGTAAATATGAAATAATTCAAAATTTTAAAATACCTATGTAGCACGAGAAAAATTGGAGTTAAGTGCTAAAAGAAAATTGTCATTTAACTAAATATATAATATATTTTAGTGGGGTCATATCTTGATCCAAATGGCTTTGCATTTAGATTTGGGTCAAAATACAATGGTTTACAGTTAGCCATTCATTTTCTTCCTTGCCACATCTTAGAATGTGCACTAACACCATCATAGTTAACTCAATATATTCATTTTAAACTAAATTTACTGGTCAAAACCATATCATAGTTAATTAAAAGAGTTTCTTACGCATCGAATAGACGAATATGCTAGTAAGTACATCTTAATAACTAGCACATTGACCCAAGAAGGGGCTTTCTTGTGCTAGGTAATGGGTTCAAGTTAATTGTTTGTTTAGGATTATCCATAAAAATCTGCTTGCCTACCAAACAAAGGAAAAAGAGTGATGATCCTCCTCTCTGAAGTTTCACTTTTTTTATGCTTTGAACAATGCATCTGTCCATGAATTTGGCCTTCGATGTCTATGCATAGGCATGTAAAATTCAATATCTAGATCATCATATCAGATAAAATCCCAATGTGCAATGACAAGATTTTGACAATTAAATTGGGGACTAGTTCTGATCATGTGATTCTAGGATATTAATGGATGACCCATAAGGTTACTAGACTATGGTGTTCCATTTCTTCCAAGTTTCATTGAGTCTGTTGTTCCTTTTTCCTTTCATTCTATTATCTGTATTTGCTTGTTGCTACAGTGTTCCTTTCAATACACTTTCTTTCTTAGTAGGGGTATAGAATAGGAGAATTTGGAGAACCCTTCTTTTATATTTTTCGTGTTCTTGTCATGGTCTTTAAAAATCTATTTTCATCTCCTTAAACCTTTCCACTGCAACAAGTACGTTATTTCTTTTGTATAGTCTAATGAATTTCCTCCCTCCTTCCTAGGCACACTCACGCATGACATCATAGTTACAAAGTTTGGAATCAAAAGAAGTCCCACGGGGAAAAGAAGAAATATTTTAAAATTTATAGATATTAAAGGGAAAAGAATATTTTACATCTTCTTAATCTTGAAATTATATTGTTATAGATAAATTAAATTAAATATCACATCATAGATGAGAATCATACTATGGTAGACAAATTTGAAGCATAGAGTTGAGATATAGAAGAAAAAAGAAAAATTGCAAAAAAGAAAAGGCTATAATAATTGGTCTTTTTGGCGCTTCAAATGAAAATATGTCCACTAAGATGAGTTTTATTGAAAAAGATAAATTTCTTTAAAGTTTGATGGCGCTTCAGTGAAAAAGACACAATTTCTTTTTAAAAATAAAGTAATGAAGAATTCTCTTAAATTAATCTTAAATAAAGTAATCTCTCTCTCTCTCTCTCTCTCTCTCTCTCTCTCTCTCTCTCTCTCTCTCTCTCTCTCTCTTTAAAAATGGATTGTAGGTCCGCTTTTTCAAGTTTTTTTGCTTAATCTAATCTATTCATCTAATTCATATCATAGATAGAATAAGTATATGTGAAATATCTTTTCTATTGCATATCTCTAAGTTCTTTATTTTCGGACATCTCAATGAAAAAGATAAATAGGTGGCATAACACTGAAAAGACTCAAATAATAAAAATCGTCTAATTTTTTGCTTCAAAACATCCAATTAGTAACTTAAAGATGTGAGATAGACATGACTTTTCATACCTATGATATCTTTAAGATCACACAACAACAATTCTAACTTCATATAATTAATTCTCTTTCTTTAGCTGAGTTTTTATAGACAATATATAACCTAGGAGCGCCTAGAACCCATAACCTAAGCACAAGTAGCTAAGCTCCAACACCGGTGTAACTCCCTCACTTTTGTATGTCACCTCACTTATTATTGACTCACACTCTTAATCTAATTCTTCTAACACTTTTTTCTTTAATGATGGATACGCATCCTTGAGGAGTTTTAAACTCGTGACTTTTATGATTGAGACATTCTTGTACCGCTGTAACATGCATACTCTAACTCTTCTTTAGATATCTCATGGCCCAAAATTCGTATCAAAAGAAGATCAGTTGAATGTATCTGATGCGTATCAAGAGCTTCCAACCATGTCTAGCAAGATGAAATCACCATTTCTTGAATATTGGAGGTGTGCTCTTGACGTGACTTTTGCACAGTTAGATAAAATTTGGGTAGTCAAATGAAAGGCGTGGATCAATGTCGTGGAGGCCTACCATACAAATTAAAGTGGAGGAGTTACACACGGTGCCCCGTCATTTGCACGTAGGCTCTGCCTCACCCCATCATCTTATTCCAGATATCTTATAACCAAAAATCACAATGCTTGAATGGCTGTGCTCGCTGTGTTCAAAAGTATGGTATCAGATGCTAAAAGTGTCCAATCGTCATGACTTTCTGCCTGTAAAGCATCTGAATTCGAGAAAATCAGATGAACGGTTCGGATCAATGAAAGTAGCAGACATCATCTAGAAGCGGCCCATTCATCTTTGTGACAAAACCATGACTTTGGTAATGTGTGAACGCTCGTATGAATATATGGTACAATGCTGATCTTCCTGCCACTTTCGTCTGCATCATAAGGTGACGCCTATCAAACCCAGGAAGTTCCCTGCTATTTGGACCAAATGCCATGAACAAGGAAGTATAACAATCCACCGAACTTGGTACTAGCTGGTTATCTCAAAATGCCATAAACTAGTCTGGATCGAAGTTACTTAGTGATTCCTGTCCAGTTAGAATATGCAGGATTGGCCCAGACTCAAGTTCCTAGTTGATAAAGACACCAACCGACCCGGAAAAGCAAGCCAAAATTTAATGGGGTGAAGTGTATCAGTATTGTGAGGGTCATTGGAAGCAGCAGAGTGGCCTTGCTGCAAACATCTAGAGATTCAGCCTATGTAACATTATGCTATATCACTGTTATAAAAATAAATAAATAAGAGGTATATCAGTACTTGCTTGAGCACGTCTTAAACCTGATATATTTACGGGCACCCTTTACACATTCCTTCCTTTCCTTAAAATTGAATGCTGGTGCAAAAGGAGAAGTCTGAAGTTCTGCATGGTATGTGTCCTAATAAGTACATACAGTATGTAATGTACAAATTGAATAACTCTAGCCTCTGAAAAAATGCACTTTCGTTTACAGAAAACAGGCGGAGTTGAAAAGAACAAAGGAAACATCTAAAGAAACCTCAAAGGGACAAACAACACCAAAGCCGTTATCAATTGGTCAATCTAATGCGACGATCATCCAACAGAAACCCTTCCCTGAGCGAAGATGGTCTGCCTCAAAATTGGCAGACCGATCTTGGGACATGTTGGAAAGAGCGGTGACATCTACAGGGTAAGCCTTCTTATCTCATGAATAAAATCCTACACTCTTCAAAGACCTGGCGGAGTTGAAAAGAACAAAGGAAACATCTAAAGAAACCTCAAAGGGACAAACAACACCAAAGCCGTTATCAATTGGTCAATCTAATGCGACGATCACCCAATTGAAACCCTTCCCTGAGCGAAGATGGTCTGCCTCAAAATTGGCAGATCGATCTTGTGACATGTTGGAAAGAGCGGTTACATCTACAGAGGAAGCCTTTTAATCTCAATAATAAAATCCTAAACTCTTCAAAGACCTGCCAAATCTGCAAAGAGCAGCCATACTGGAAGGAGCGGTCGACCTGTCTGTAGAGTAAGCATATGTCCGAAATAGTAGCTTAGAAAATCCTAAGTACACAAGCAAATATAGGTGCTTTGGCAAGAATTAGAAGGTTACTAAAAGACACATACAAGAGAACAAAAGTAGTATTAATATCAACAGAAAATCCTAAATCAGCGTGCTAAAGTAGTACTAGAATCTTTAGAAAGTCGCCGTATTGCACCTTAGTCTTGGTTACATAAAAAGGAGGCAAGACATTATTGCATGGCATGTTATCTGCAGCCCAATCCGCTGTTTCCATAATGGAAGTTCTCTCCCATTCAACGCTTCTCTATTTAGATATTGATTTAAGCAATCATAAACATTTTTAATAGCTAATTACGGGTCTGGGAGAAGAAGACCATGGCTATCAGTTTATTCCCAGCAGAAGCGGAAGAAGAGCAGAGCAAGGGTAAATGGGCGGGTCTTTACTTTCAATATCTTGTGTCCCAAACATCATTCAGAGTTCCAAAGTGTACATGTCCTACAACCGAATGCACATTTTGCAAATGCCAAACCCATCTAATCTGGACTTTTTTCTGGATTAGTCCTTGTTCAAGGTTGGAGAAATCAAATGATGGGTTTACTCAACCAAAGGTGGGTTCCATCATGTGAAAATCGGGCATTGTATGGATAACATTCCGTTCCAACATCTGTATATTAGCTTTCTGCATCAGATACTGCAACAACATCAATTCCTTAAAATAAACTTGTAAAAGCAAAAGCAGTCATAAATGAGTCAGATTTTATGACAATTTAGGCCCATTGATCCCTTTAACAACCACTTCGCCCTGTGACAATGCACACACAGGCACACACATTCTCTCTCTATTTCTCTCTCTCGCTCTTTTGATTCTACAACAGTGTCGAGGGTCTATATGGTACAAACAACTTTTTCTTGACGGGACTAATAGTTTAGAGGATAAAGACAATTCACAACCTCATCCATTATGTCATCTTAGAATATCTTGCTTTTAGTTGTAAAATGAAGAGTATTACTTTTTACTGTTTATTTTTACAACTCAAAAGAAAAGTAGCTAGTATAATCTAATACACGAGATTTTCATATGATAAATTAGGTCATGGCTAACACTATGCATAGTCTTTATCTTTTCGAAGGTGGGGCAAAATGTAGAAAAATCTATCCGTATGATCCCGTCTCTAGACTATCCTAGAATTTTCCACCCTCTCTGGTCTTTAGACTATTGTAGAATCACTCACTCTCTCTCGTCATGGCTGACATTATGAATACTCTTTGAGTAAGTCCCGGTGCATGAAGCTCCTGTATATGCTTAGTCTGAGGAAGGGCGAACCACAAAGGTCAATAGTACAGAACATTAACTTACATTTTGCATTTCTACAAACTCATGACATGGAAAAAAAAACTCCCTTATCATATAAAATCCCCGACGGTACGCCTTCAAGTTATACAGTCAACAGGTCAAGAGTAATGGATTCCTCTCCCAGATGCAGATGCTGTCGAAATCAATTCCCCGCTTCTTCCACAGTTCCATCTAAACGCGTAATTCTACGTAAACATCTGAAAGACCCGAAGCACACATCTACGTCCACTTCTAAAGATCCAAAAGGGCAAGACCTGATCCAACACATCTAAGTCCAATTCTGAAGGCGATCTTAGTGTTATTTGCTTCTCAGATATGTCTACTTCTGTGGGTCCTACTTGTCGAAAGCTAAGTACAAGGGGGATCATGGTTGAAGCAGGACAAAGAATTCGGTAAGACTCCAAAGAAAGTGGAGGCCCAGATCTTGAAGTCTGTAAACACGCCTTCCTTCGTTACTTTCTCGTGCATTTTGGTGTAACGCGGTGCTGCATCAAATGCGCGTGCTAATGACACGGCTTCTGTTATTCGAGAGACCAAACTTAGGCGATTGACCCCCTTTACCATCATTATGTCCATGTACTGTTATTCAATTGCGACGTGCAATTTAGTCAATTGCCCGCGAATAGAAACTTAGAAACAGAAAATGGAAAATGATCAAACTTCTAGCATTACCATGCACAAACGTAGCTGTTATGTCATTTTATCGTCAGCATTTTGCTAAAGTTCTCAATGTATCAGCTGCCCGCAAGGAGTCTTTGATCAACACATGACTGCCCTCAAATGAAAAAGGTGAGCTCCTCAGTATGTGGGGTCTCAAGAAGGAGAAGACTACAAAAGTCAATAATATTCAGCCTTCCCTTGTATTTTACAAGAGGAGGCTGTTTTCACGCCTTGAACCTGTGACCTCAAAGTCATACAACGACAACTGCCAGCAAATGGTGAAATCATTTTTCTTGCAACATATGCCATCTTAACCCGAGCTTTAACAATGTTAGGCTTAACACAAGTTTAACTGAGCTACAGCGTTATGTGTTGCAAGAAAAAAATCACCTCCAAGGGAGGGTGAAGTAATGCGTCATGGAATTCATTCGCCTTTTGTAATGCCATTGCAAGTCACTGTAAAGCTCAGTTAGTCGTGATTTCGATCCTCGTAATTATGCATCATATGTCATGTTCATGTCCACGTTATTGACGCTTTAATCCACGGTACTTCAAGATTACCCATTGACAATAGGTGCTCGTTTGGTTGATAGAAAATGGAGGAAAATTAATTTCTACGGGAAAGGGAATTCTATGCGGAAAATGTTCTACCTCTTCAAATTGAATTACAGCAAAAGCTCAATATTTTCATTCCATTAAAGTTTTTTAGGTCTTCTGGGCAATTTCAACTTCAAGCTGTAAAACACTTTCTACAAAGAATTCCTTCGTCTGTTCAAATTCAATTTCCATCCATTTTCTGTTGACAAACACACTTCATTTTCCCTAAATGAAGCGTTCATCTATGGCGTCTGCACGTGTGAACGGAAAAAATGGGTTTACTATAATTTCCCTAAATAAAGTATTCTTATATGACTTCACACTGTAAATCCAAAAATGGGTTTACACTTAGTCGCGCTAATTAAAGTATGGATAATCTGGCCCCTCCAAATAGTTAATATTCTTTTAGCATTTTCACTGTAAATTTCTTAACCATCAATTTTACCACAGATCACTGCGGTTAAACGACACCTGATCTGAGAAAAGGAGGTGAAGATGAACGGTGGGATCACTGATGTTTATCCGCACTTGCTTTTACCGCGTCAACTGATTTAAACGTGCAAAGACCATACAAGAGCTAAGTAGGGACGCACCAATTAAGTAGGAACGCGTGCTCTGATTAGGTGGTAGTGAAAAGAGATGGTGATGGTGCACGCAAACAGAAAGATATTCTGAATGCTGCCGTAGAGCACGACTACATGATAAATTGCCATGTCTCACCCATAGAAATACTTATGCACAACTTCGAACCCTAGTCATCTAAGTGAGAGGTATGGAAGCTCTTTATGGCTTTACACAAGAAGGCTTTGATGCTATGGCACTCTACTTTTACATTGGTGAGCACTCTACTTTTACATTGGTGAGCCGATCTTTAATTAGGTGATCTAACCTGTTCATGGGTATCTTTCAATCCAAAATGATATATAGTAATGATTCTAGCATATGAAAAGAGATAATTTTGATATCTGAAAATGAACAATTAGAAACATTGTACAAACAACATTTAAATTTCAATATTGGACAAATGTGCATAGGCCTTTTCCAACGGTGTAGACACCAAAATTTGCACTGCAAGATGACTTTTGAAGGCCCACACCTGCATGCGAGCTTTACACGAGCTAAAACAACCCCTCCCCTGCTGAAGTTGTAGGTTCGAGGCTCAAATGAGTTGTAGTTAGAACTAAAAACTACGCTCGCCAACTATCAAAGAAATTAGATGATCGGCCTACTTTTTGTTAATCAAATATGTTCGTCGAATTAACAGGACTTGCGGATCACTTATAGCCCAATAATTATGACGATTGGATGATTTTAACACGTAGACTATTATCAATGCAAAATTTCTAACCGTTCATTTTTTGTGATCAAAATTAGAATTTTTTTCATATATTAGAATCATCCAATCCACGTCATTTTTTAAACAGTAGATGCTCAAAGTCAGATAGATCAGAGAAACGCGTGAGATCAATAAATAATGGGCTCATTGTGAAAAAACGAGGAGTCATACGGAAACTTACCAAGCGGTCGCGCCCTAGCGTAGCATTCCACAGCTAAATACCTATAACATCTGTCTGTAATAAACAAAGACTTTTCTACACTGGTGGAAAGAAAGTGCCGAGATTGACCCATCTTCATGTAGTCCTTAAATCATTCTGGCGTTATTAGATTCCACATCTTTCTCTCTCCACGGCCGTGGAATTTTCTTTGCAACTACATGTTGGTCCTTCACACGGTTCTACCTCTGAATTTACATATAAATCGGCCTTAGAAAGAACAAAGTTATGACAGAGAAACAAGAAATACAAGGACAGGAGAAGGGGAGGGCAGACAAGGAGCTAGAAATGAGCCATCTCTTGCCTGGTTTTCGTTTCTACCCATTAGAGGAAGAGCTGGTGGAGTTCTACCTGCGTAACAAGCTAGATAGGAGGAGAGATGATTTAGACCGTGTTATTCCAGTAGTAGACATTTATAATAATCTCGATCCATGGTAGCTCCCAAGTTAGAATCTCTTCCTCAATTTCTCTCGCTATTTGTCTGTCTTTGGCCTAAATAGCTTCTGAAAAATAGATGTTTGGACGTCTTAAAACGAGTAACATTAAGTTCATCTGTTTAACTAGTACTATTATGATTTCGGGTTTCTCTCTCTCTCTCTTCTTCTTCTTCTTCCTCTTCTTCTCGCCTCCTCCATGGTACTCTCTACTTGACTCTCTCTCTCTCCCTTCTTCTTCTTGCTTCCTCCATGTAGGCTCTACCTGGCTCTGGTTTTTCTTTTGTTTGCTTTCTTTTCTTCTTCCATTCTCTTGACTTGTCTTTCATTCTTCTTGTTTTTTTTTGCTTTTTTTGGGGGGGATCCCCCTAATTAGTTCTTTTAGTGGCCCTAATTCTCATAGTACTCCTCAACGATACATCTTATGTTTTTCTTCTTCCCCGCTAAAAGTGTTTTTGGCTGCACTAACCCTAAGAGCACGCGATTGCTACAGCGCTCTTATCTGCTTTTACTAGAGACGTCTCGTTTACAAATATTGGTGATAAGGAAACTCTGATCTTCATGCTTTGATTTATTTGTTTTGCTAATTTCTGTATTTACTTCTTGGGTCCCTTCTTAATTACCTCTTTTATCACACGTTTCGTGATTGCATCAGAGAGAAATGAAAAGGAATTTAGCATTTGAATTACGAGAAGTTATATCAAACACCATGGAATTGAGTTTCCAATTACATTGCAGATTTGGCTGGGGAACTATGCGCTGGAGAATTTTCTTCAGTCCCAGACAAGAAAGAGAAACTCATGGAGGAAGACCAAATCGAATCACGCCTTCTGGGTATTGGAAGGCCACAGGCTCTCCTAGCTATGTGTTTTCATCTACGGGTAACCGAATGATTGGCGTCAAGAAAACCATGGTTTTCTATCAAGGAAGAGCACCTGCTGGAACCAAAACTAAATGGAAGGTGAACCAGTACAAAGCCATTGAAGAAGTACCCACACCGGGTGCACCTCCAAGGGTATGGTGCAATTCTAGTGCAGACATTTTCTCAAAATTGATCATCTTTTTATGTTTGGTAACTAACATTGCAAACCCTTGATCTTGTGTTTTCTTTTAACATACGTTTTAAGCCCTAAAAGATGGTTTTATTTAGCTTAATATTTTCATCTTTCAACTTATGTCTATAAATCTCAAAATCAATTTTGAAAAATAAAATAAAATAAATATTTTAACCAACTGCTTGATGCTTCTGGTTAAAACTTAAAACCCGACTTGCAAAACCTATGTTACAAACAAAAACAGCAACTAGAATTTAAAGAACTGGAATCAAATCCCCACAACAACAACAACAATAATTAGAGGGAAGATGACTCTTATGGTGTAAAAAACATTTGTGTCATGCAATTAAGGGCCCAATCTATTGGATTATGCCGGATTATTCCATGTATATTCGGTAGTGCGATGGTTGAATGGTCAATTTGTTTGCATCAGCGAAGATCGGATGGTTAAGATGTGTCATGCTTCAAGCTTTTGCTTATTGTCTATCACATGAGTGCCTCTAAATGAAGAGGTGCAATAAACTATGCTTTGATGCTATGTGTTTATCCTTATTATTAGGGATTTCTTTCCTGCATTGCTACATAATGGCAGTCTTTTCTCATCTTTTTTTCCATTTTGGTTGTGCAGTTGCGTCAGGAATTCAGTTTGTGTCGAGTATATGTGAATTCGGGTTGCTTGAGATCGTTTGATCGTCGTCCATCAGCAGCATCGACAAGTAGGGGCCCTGGCGAGAACACTGGAATGCCACCAATAATGGGATTAGCAGGTAGTAGCTTAGGAGCATCATATCAGGAAAATTCTTCAATGCTGGGTAGAACAGGTTCTCCTGAGATCTCCTCTTCAGGTGATCAAGTTCATAACACTCAAGAAACTGTTAGCGACTGGAACATGATCAAGAATATGGATCTGTGGGACTCATTCAACTGGGACTATGGAAACTGAGAGAAATTTTCAGTTTTTATGAAAAAAGAGATTTTTTAGATTATTTGTGAATGGTATTGAAGAAGGAAAAAAGGCATAAACATTGCCACATTCAGCTTCTTTTATGGGTTTTCTTCATGAGAAATTACATGCATATATGACAGTGTAATCGATATTAAATTTTATACCAAAATAAGGAGTGATCTGAACAATTGTTAACAAGACAGGCAACAAATTCTAGAAGCCAAATGTGAATCGAAACGCTAGAGAAAACATGCAAGGAAAAAAATGGAAATGTTAAACCTTGTGAGAAGCATTACCCTTTAGTTCTGCCAATGCCTTCTAGTGAACTATTTCAAGAGTCTCTCACTTAGGTGACCAAAGATCGATAACTACTATCCAAACCATTTATTTCTTAGAGCATATATAGATAGCTGATACCCCAAATAATCTTCTCATTGCTTGATCTTAGACCTCTACTTGGTTATAGTCAAAGTTAAAATTTTTGAATAATTGAAATGTTTTTGAAAAAGTCCTGACCTTTTCATTTTCTAATTTTTCCTAAACAAT
Source organism: Warburgia ugandensis (assembly GCA_035236585.1). Lineage (NCBI taxonomy): Eukaryota > Viridiplantae > Streptophyta > Magnoliopsida > Canellales > Canellaceae > Warburgia > Warburgia ugandensis. The sequence goes on from CP141126.1 coordinate 2,643,000, forward strand.
TCAAACATATTTCTAAGTCTAGACAAATTTATAAAATTACACACGAATTTATGAAATCAAACTCAAACTTGAAGAATAACTCACCAAATTCTCAAACACTATCTATAAACTAAGTCAAGCATACAAATCAAAATATTAAATTTATATCCTTGTAATTTTTTATTTTTATTTTTCCAAATGTTTTGTCAAGTTTGACAATATTTTACTTTGCGGACTTATTCTCATTGAATGCACTTGTCTTTATACTTCACATGCACACGCACCAAATCGAACAATAAGAGAAATCCTATAGGTATACACCTTAAAACATGAGTTACTGAAATGACTAGGATTTTGGATAAAGAGTGCCCACCTTTGGGTGATCCAGTTCCTCACATTACCCCAATTTTAATATCTCATAAACAAATAAAATTATAAAAAGTGTCTAGTATGTTTCCTGTGATCAAAAGTACTTAATTTCTTATGATCCTAGGATCACATCAATTTGCATGGTTTCTTGCTACAAGATACAAAAAGATAAGCAATCAGATGATTAATCGGATCATTCAAAAGTGGCGCTCATTCATGCAAAAGTAGAATGCTTCTCCAAACGTACCTTATAAGGTGTGCCCATTTAGCTTTTCTCAAACCATAGAAGCACATTCTTTTCCACAAAAATTGAGAAAGTGAAGCTGTTTCCTATGTTATTCTCTCTTTGCACTTTTGCATGCTGTAGGATAGTTGCCTTCTTTCTCTTGGCTTTTTCTTTTTTCACCTTCCGTCTCCACGTGAAAAACAATGCCCGACTCTGCTGTTCTGTAATATATATTATCGCAAGAATAGCTGCCATGGGGACCTTCAAAATGGTTCCGCTGTGAGAATAGCAACCAAACTTGTTCTCCTTGTGAAGCACAGGTAGCACAGCTCCGCACATGTCAATCTCAATTGCCTTGGGTAACAAGACATGGCCGTGGCTTAAGTCGAGAGAGAAAGACCTCTTTATGCGACCATGGGACTAATATCCATATAACTTCAAGGAAAGAACATACAGACTCTTCTTTTGAATAGGTCAGATGCTTTAGGCCGTGTTTACAAAAAAGGTACTGCTGGTGCAGCCGGCCACAATACTCCAAGTCTCCAGCACCGATGTAGCTCCCTCACTTTTGTATGTGGCCTCACTTATTATTGGTTTACGCTGTTCATTTAAATCTTCTAACCTTTTCTTCTGTTTTTTCTTTTTTTCTTTTTTTAATGTATACGCACCCATGAGAAGTTTCAACTCGTAACTTTTATGATTGAGACATTCTTGTATCACTGTAACACACATATTCTGGCTCTTCTAACTTCGGATATCTCATGGCCCAAAATTTGTGACAAAAGAAAATAAATCATATCTCTCTATCTTAATTAAATATCTCTTTTTCTTGATAATTTGAAAAACATAATCAAATCCTTATTTTTGTTCACAAAGAAATCTCTCTTTTTTTGTTTATAGTTCCTTTAGATGTCAATTGTTATGATGATCTAGAAAGCACAATTATTACTTCTCTCTTATGTCTAGTTTCTTCAAATCTCTAGTAATATGATAATCTAGAAAACATAATCTTATCTCTCTTTTTTGTCATATATCTCCACGAGAGAAGTACCTTCATATCTCAAAATTATGGTGATATGACAATAAAAACTTCACAAGATTAATAACTCTAGAACTAGAGTGATAGAAAGCTTAGACTCTAGAACTAGAGAATTTCACAAGTGGAAGAACTCTTGAAGAGTGATGCCAAAATAGACAAACTCTAATGCACTAAGATAGTTGTCCCATAAAGTCCGCAAACCGTTACTCCATAATGGCCAGCAACATTTAAAACAAAAACTGTTACAGTATAACAGTTATGTAGCAAAAGTGTCATGGCTAATAAATAAAAGAGTTCTTACAATATGAATTATTGCATTAGAAACATTTAAAATGTATAAATCCTTGTTTTGACTTTCATTTGTAAAAAGGAGGAGGGTCTTGCGTCAGGTGCCAGCCGGCAAGGGGGAAGTTGAAGATGATTCTATTATTTCTTTCTTACAAATTAATATGCATTTGTATATTAGTTTGTAAGGAAGAAATGAGAATCATCTCCAGCTTCTTCAAAGATGGCAACCCTTGTATCAAGGTAGCCAGCCGGCAAGGAAGAAGTTGAAGATGATTCTATTATTTCTTTCTTACAAATAAATATGCATTTGTATATTAGTTTGTGAGGGAGAAATGAAAATCATCTTCAGCTTCTTAAAATATGGCCACCCTTGCGTCAAGTAGCCAGCCGGCAAGGGTGAAGCTGAAGATGATTTTAATGATTGTAATGATTTTAATGAAAATCATCTTCAGCTTTTAAAACTATGGCAACCCCAACATGACATGAATCAAAATTTGAAATTCGCTCAAGCTAGGGCGTTCCCCATAAGCGACGGCTGCATCGGATCCCGAATGCGGTGAAAAATAGGCAAGGGTTGCTAGGGCGTTCTCCCAGAAGCGACGCGCTACATCGGATCTCGGGTGTAGTGAAAAATGGGCAAGGGCTGCTAGAGCGTCCCCTCAGAAGCGACGCGCTGCATCAGAACCCAGGTGCAGTGAAAAGTGGACATGGGTTCATACCATGGAGGTCGAGAAAGGCGATAGTAAATAGGGAATCTCCAAATCATAAGATTCGCATCGCTACATGGAATATAGGGACATTGACAGGTAAGAGTTTGGAGTTAGTAGACACGATAAAATGTAGGAGAGTCAACATCGCTTGTATCCAAGAAACCAAGTGGAAAGGGGCTAAAGCTAGAGAAATAGATGGGTATAAATTATGGTACGTAGGAAGGGAAAATAATATAAATGGCGTGGGAATAATAGTGGATAAGGAATTAAAGGATAAAGTTGTGGACATTAAAAGAATCAATGATAGAATTATAATAATAAAAATGATTCTAGGAGAGCAGATTATAAATATTATAAGTGCATATGCACCACAAGTAGGGCTACAAGATATAATTAAGAGACAGTTTTGGGAAGATATGGAGGGAGTCATACAAGAAATTCCCAATACTGAGGGAATATTTATAGGAGCAGACTTAAATGGCCATGTAGGAAAAGATAAGGAAGGATATGATAGAATACACGGAGGGTATGGTATAGGTGAACGAAACGAGATGGGGGAGAATATCCTCGATTTTGCTTTGTCATATAACCTATCCATTGCAAATACACTCTTTAAGAAGAGGGATGAACACTTAATAACCTTTAAAAGTGGACTTCATAAAAGCCAAATAGAATTTTTTCTACTTAGGAATAATGAACGATCTATATGTAAGGATTGTAAGGTGATACCCGGTGAGAGTTTAACCTCACAACATAGGTTAATGGTTATGGATATTCATATCAAAAGATGGAGTAAAAGAACTGAACTTAATACACATCCAAAAACTAAGTGGTGGAACTTAAAAGGAGAGAAAATAACCTCATTCAAAAATAAGTTGATGGTAGAAGGAAATTGGAATTATGAAGCAGTAAATACCATGTGGACTAATATAGCTGAGTCCATTAAGAAAGTGGCAAAAGATGTCTTAGGAGTATCTAAAGGTAAAAGGCTATTAGCAAAGGAAACATGGTGGTGGAATGAAACAGTGCAAAAAGCTATTAAAGAAAAACGAATGCATTTTAAAGCATGACAGAAGATTAGAAATAATGAAAACTATGAACAATATAAGAATGCTAAAAACGTTGCTAAGAGAATAGTAAGTGAGGCTAAACTTAAAGCATATGATAAGCTCTATAATAGATTAGGAACAAGAGAAGGTGAGAAAGATGTGTTTAAACTTGCAAAGGCAAGAGAACAGAAGAGTAAAGACTTAGAGCATGTTAGGTGCATTAGAAGCAATGATCAAAGGGTATTAGTCAAAGACGCTGAGATCAAACAAAGGTGGGAAATATACTTCCAAAAATTGTTAAATGACAATGGCCCTGAGAATATAGGAATTGAAAATACTATAAATCTAAATAACACTGGATATTATAGATATGAACGTAGGATTAGAATGCTTGAAGTAAAAGAGGCCTTGAGAAAGATGAAATCAGGAAAGGCCATGGGGCCTGATAGTATACCAATAGAGGTTTGGAAGCATATGGGAGATATTGGGGTAGTTTGGTTGACCAAGTTGTTTAACAAGATTATAAAATCAAAGAAAATGCCTGATGAGTGGAGGAAAAGCTCTATTGTACAAATCTATAAGAATAAAGGAGACATTCAGAGCTGTACTAATTATCGAGGGATCAAACTTATGAGCCACACCATGAAACTTTTTGAAAGAGTCATTGAGAAGAGGCTACGACATGAAACAAGTATATCGGAGAATCAGTTTGGTTTCATGCCTGGGAGGTCTACCATGGAAGCTATTTTCTTACTAAGACAATTAGTAGAGAAATATATGGAGAGGAGAAAAGACCTACACATGATCTTTATTGACTTAGAGAAGGCTTATGATAGATTCCCTAGAGAGTTAATATGGAGGGTGTTAGGTGTTAAAGGGGTTTCTCAGGGGTATATAGACATAATTAAAGATATGTATGAGGGAGCAGTAACAAATGTTAAGACCACTAGTGGCGTGACTGGTGATTTTCCTGTGACTGTCGGATTGCACCAAGGATCGGCATTGAGTCCATACCTTTTCACATTAGTTATGAATGAGTTAACAAAACATCTGCATGAGGAGATTCCCTGGTGCATGCTATTTGCAGACGATATAGTCCTACTTGATGAGACAAGGGAGGGTGTCAACATAAAGCTAGAGCTATGGAGAGAAGCATTAGAATTGAAAGGATTTAAAATTAGCCGAACTAAGACAGAATATATGGAATGTAATTTTAGCAAGGAGAGTAGGAGTGGAGCACCAGTCAAGATTGATAACCAAGAAGTCCCCATGAGAGACCACTTCCGATACTTAGGATCATTGATCCATGAGAATGGAGAGATTGAGAGGGAGGTTACCCAGAGAATCCAAGCGGGTTGGAACAAATGGAGATGTGCATCGGGGGTTTTATGTGATCGGTGGGTGCCACTCAAACTAAAGGGAAAATTCTATAGGATGGCTATAAGGCCGGCCATGCTCTATGGATCAGCGTGTTGGGCAGTTAAGGAACATCATACTCATAGGCTGAGTGTTGCAGAAATGAGGATGTTGAGATAGATGAGTGGTAAGACAAGAAAGGATAGAATTAGAAATGAAAATATTAGAAGAAATTGAGGGATAGCACCAATAGGTAACAAGATGAGGGAGATTAGACTTAGATGGTTTGGACATGTTCAAAGGAGGCCAACAACGGCACCAGTTAGAAGGAGTGAGGCAATACAAGTTGAAGGTTCTAAAAGGGCAAGGGGAAGGCCCAAAAGAACGTGGATAGAAGTAGTGAGGAAAGATTTAAAAACTTTGGGACTAAATGAAGCCATGGTATTAAATAGAGTGGAATGGAGGAATAAGATTCATGTGGCCGACCCCTAATTGGGATAAGGTCTTGATGATGATGATGACTTAAACATATTTTAATAGGGCACAGATTGGTGGTAGAAAAAGAAAACCTGACCCATACAAGATGGGTTACTTCTACGCCTAAAACGCCCTTATATATATCCCGGTTTTAAAATATGATATCGAGTGGCAAACTCTTAAGTATCTATTCTCAAGACTTGGCTGGATAAACCACTGAAGTTTAGGCCAGGACAGGGCCGGATAAAGAAGGGCCCCGACATGCCCCTTTGCATCCCTTACTTTTGGCGCTGGACAATGAGAACATGCTGTTGTTATGCTAGAGAAGAGACGTAGGGCTGGACCACATGGTAAGTTGCCGTCTAGCACCCCACTTTCACATGATGAGCCCAGTCTTTGGTTGATCTAACCCGTTCATTTGAACTTCCAAATTTGGATGTGTAAGAGTTCAAAACTGTGCAGTTTGGATGACTGGCATCTGAACAAATGTACTTCTGTTCGCAGGAAACGGGCGTTGTTGGAAAGAACAAAGGAAACAGCTTCAATGACTGACTCTCACTTTCTTTCCTAACAGCTTTGCTTCGGGTGTCACAAGTACCGCAATGAACACGATCAGCTCCAATAAGCTAAAAAGGACCGACCCTGATCAAATGACTATAGACTCTTAGTCATGAACCCTCCTCATCTAGGATTCCACCAGCAAAAGATGAAGTGCGTATTTTGATTGGACTTCTAACTTGCAGACGAGATATTTGATTAGCGTGTGAACGTAGCACCTTAAAGTTGGGCCGCCATGCTAGGTTTAAAATCCATTTTCTACATTTCAACGGCGATACCATCACACTTAGAAAACAACCAATACATGCACAATGAAACTTCATTGACAAGCTTCCTCAAGATTACGGCGTCTCCTGGTTTTAATTGGTAAAAGAAGGGGCCACATGAACCAGAAAAACTACCCAATACATGGAGCCACAAGAGAGACGTTCACATGTTGTTACAATATCCTTGTGGCTCACACCTAGCGATGGCAACGGGCCCGGACAACCAGAATTTTGGCTGACTCTTGACTTTAACCTTGACCCTTATACTGTTACATGATCCTGGCCGTAACTAACTTCAGGTTATAGTTTTTCGACCTTAACACCTGTCTTAGTTACAAAATTGTTATCCCTAAACTTAAGTTGTACGGGGTCATTTGAGGTCGGGTCTCTAATTGATTCAAATACTCTAAAAAAATTTAACATTTGAAAAAAAAAATTATTTGATAACAATTATCGAGTAATTTTATCTTTCAATACTAATAATGTTCACCTCATGCAAACAAGTTAGAACATCTGTATTAAAGAGAAAGGTGGCATTAGATCTAAACTAAATTAAAATGTTTGTCTCCAAGTGCCCTTACATTTATAGTTTGATAAAAATAAATATAAGGATATCTTAGTTAATATATAAATACATAGCAAAATATTCGGGGTCCCTAATTTTTTCATCACTAACAATAGCCCAACCCTAATATGAATTCAGGTCACAAATTTTGATCCTATCCCTGACCCTAATGCCAAATTTGCTAACCCTTATGGGTCAATTTGGGTCGGATCCCCTGTAGCCCAACCCTTTGCCATTCACAGACCATCTTTGAAAGAAATATAGAACCTATGTCTACAACTGGTCAGGAGTTGGTTATGATTCATCCACTTTCATAGGCTCTAGCACCCGCTTCCTCTGAGTGAATAGCCATTAGCGATCATAAGCAAACACAAAAGATTGGGCACATCCGTGCACTAAAGTGACGTAGCTTGGGTCTCTGCTCATTGAACAGCAAGGCCATTAGCAGTCTGGTTCCTCTCCCAAAAGATGTGCCCTATCGTCCATCTTCCGATCATTCTCAGCATATGGAAGAACGAGGGGATGAACCTGTCGTAATTCCTTATATCTGGGCCAGGCACATGCTCAGGACTTGGGAGGAATTACTTAAATGCAGCAGATATATGACCCAGTACGTTCACGGAATTGCTGGCGAGCTTTCTTCTGGCATCCAATGCAGCAGAAGTCCTTTTCTCCTTATCAAATAAGGCTATGGTAAGCAACGAGAGGTGCCGGATTCAGCAAAAGATGGAGCAGTACGAGTAGCAGCACCCTGGTCTCCTACACCATTGATATCCAGCACGGCTTCCAGAAGCCACAACTGATAGCAAGGTTGGCTTCAAGGTGAAATCCGTAATAGTATGTCTTTCACTCATTACATCTGAAAGAGCTTAATGATGATGATGATAAGTCGTTTTTCCAGCAAATTGTTTCATATGGCTCCATGAAAAGAGTAAATATTTCCCACAAAAGACAGTGGAAAGGCAAATTCTGCTGAAGTAATTCTCAAGAAAAATTCTGATCCATGAACCAAACAGACCTTTAGTGTCATTAAATCACGCAAATCACCACAATCCTGATTTCAACCCACCCGCACATGCAGAGTGAAGAAACCTCATGCATTTGAGAACTTTTACTTCGACCCACCCACACATGCACAGAGGAGAAAAATTTATGTATTTGATAACTTTTACCTCTCTCCAGCAAACATGCCACTCAAGGACGGACTATACAAATTCTATCTTTAATGAATAACTAGAATAATCTAAGCAAAGTCATAATCGGTTTCAACCCATGAATGCAATGAAGGCACATAAGACCTTCCAAAATCAAGGGGTCCCTAGCCAACTTATAGTAGTTAATACAGACCTAAATTGCAAGTCTATGAGGAAGTCATCCAAACTACGGATGTAGCCAGGAATGCAGATCAACAGGTCTATCATTTCTCCCATTTTTAATTTCTTTGGTACATTTGAATGTTTTTCCTATCAGGAACCCCCTTCCCAGCAAAGATGCTTTCAGTGGGGAACAAACTGTCCTTTTCCAATGACAATGTTATTTCTACCATGGAGGTTTACAGTGTATTTTCAATATTAGAGCATACATGAAAGCAGGATTTAGTTATTCGCCCACATGTTTACCACTCATCTTCAAGGCTAACACGGTGAAAACACAGGACCGTGCAGACAAGAATGAAGAAGGACGTAAACTCAATAAACATGGCTCCAGTTTCAATCAGATGTGCATGCCTCAGGATTGCAGGAATGGCAATGCTCCCCCCTGCTGAAGCACCAGTCAAGAACTTTGCTGCATCTATCCAGCTGGAAAGAAGAAGAGTTGTTAGTAGAAATATGGAACAAATACTAGTATTTTATGTGAACATCTATTGATGGTGCTTAGTTAATGCAAAACTTTCAGCCAATTTCCAACCACTGCATCACTATAGAAGAAAGCCTACAAGGATTATCAAAACACCAAATAGCACAGGCAGTCCAAAAATTACAGAGAAGAATAAAACCCATGCTAGCTTCATATCATTTTCCCATGCTTCCATAAGGCTGTGAGCTGTGATACGCTTGGCTATTTTGGGATGTTGAGCCAGCAAAGGGTTAATGGTATCAGCTATGTTTTGTAGTCATCAAACCATACATGTGCACAAATTTGCCAAACCTACTTTGTATTTCTTTTTTATTCAACAATCACTCCTGCTTGTTTAGAAAAGAAGAAAAAAGGGCTAGTGGCAAAGAAATATAACCCACTAAAATAGAGTGACTTTGCTCGACTGTTCAAGTAAACCGCAGTTCAATGCAGAAGCTCCTAGGTATATCCAGTGAAGAAAATCAAATACTTTCTGGCACAGCAAAAGAAAATTAAGGTAACAGAAATCAGACAAGACATTATAGAATGTCAGGAGGATGATTTTCATCAGTTTGCACAGGTACTTTTAACTCTGGTACTCAACCATAGGAGAATTTCAGGTGTATAAAGAAGTTATAACCTGGAGAGATGGATTTGATGTAATCTTTACGGAATTCATCACTTATTGAGAAGCTAATGGAATGTCTGAAACAATATGAGTCCAATAAAAAAGTTAAGACATAATCTCGCATTATTTTGAAGGGACTACTCAGAATTTCTTTATGCACAGTGCGTAGGTAAGAATCAAGAAATGACCAGATTGGCCTGATTTTAAGAGGAGTGGAAATAGCTAGATAACAGTTCAATGTTTGTAGCAGAGAACAAAACCAAAAGATGGAAGAAAATCAGAATATCCACTGTTAACTCATCTGAGAAAAATTAGACTCACATTCAAGTCCAATCCAAGTTTACTGACATGGCAAGAAAAGAAAACAATGAACTCACCCGCCTCCATCCCTGCTTGGTTAAAAACTGAGTGTTCCCACCTCCAAAGAACAAACAGGGCATGGGAACCAGTACATACATTAGAGCTGTCCAAGCAATAGAGATCATGTCAACCTTCATAAGCGACAGAATTTTCCATAAGCTGTAAACCTCATATGACCAGACTTTACAACCATAACTTACCTGACAACATAGGCCACCAGTTATTGTACAGAGCACAAGCCTGCCAAATACAAATTGTTATAATAAACCTACAAACAGTTAAAATAATCATTTCTTTAAACTTTTTTTGGCTGCACTTTAAGTAAGCTGCACCAAAATGGATCTAAGTAGGGACGCACAAATTAAGTAAGAACGCGTGCTCTGATTAGGTGGCAGTGAAAAGAGATGGTGATGGTACATGCAAACAGAAAGATTTTCTGAATGCTACGGTAGAGCGCGACTACGTGATAAATTGCCATGTCTCGCCCACAGAGACACACCTATACACAACCTAGAACCCTAATCATCTAAGTGAGAGATATAGAAGTTCTTTATGGCTTTACACAAGAAGGCTTCGGTGTTATTGCACTCTACTTTTACATTGGTGAGCCGATTTTTAATTAGGTGATCTGACCTGTTCATCTAATCCCTCATGTTTTATATCTTTCAATCCTAGCATACGAAAAGATTTAGTTTTGATATCTGAAAATAAACAATTAGAAAGATTCTACAAACAACATTTTAGTGGTCCAATTCTCATTGTACTGCGCAACGATACATCTTAAGTTCTTCTTCTTCCACCTAATAGTGTTTTTGGCTGCACTAACCCTAAGAGCACGACGATTGCTACATCGCTCTGATCTGCTTTTACTAGAGACATCTAATTTACAAATATTGGTGATAAGGAAACTCAGATCTTCATGCTTTGATTTATTTGTTTTGCGGATTTCTGTATTTACTTCTTGGGTCCCTTCTTAATTACCTCTTTGATTCCACGTTTCATGATTGCATCAGAGAGAAAAATGAAAAGGAAATTAGCATTTGAATTACGAGAAGTTATATCAAACACCATGGAATTGAGTTTCCAATTACATTGCAGATTTGGCTGGGGAACTATGCGCTGGAGAGAGTGAGCAATGGATTTTCTTCAGTCCCAGGCAAGAAAGAGAAACTCATGGAGGAAGACCAAATCGAATCAAGCCTTCTGGGTATTGGAAGGCCACAGGCTCTCCTAGCTATGGTTTTTCAGTTACGGGTAACCGAATGATTGGCGTCAAGAAAACCATGGTTTTCTATCAAGGAAGAGCACCTACTGGAACCAAAACTAAATGGAAGGTGAACGAGTACAAAGCCATTGAAGAAAGTACCCACACCGGGTGCACCTCCAAGGGTATGGTGCAATTATAGTGCAGACATTTTCTCAAATTTGATCTTCTTTTTATGTTTGGTAACTAACATTGCAAACCCTTGATCTTGTGTTTTCTTTTAACATACGTTTTAAGCCCTAAAAGATGGTTTTATTTAGCTTAATATTTTCATCTTTCAACTTATGTCTATAAATCTCAAAATCAATTTTGAATATATATATATATATATATATATATATATATATATATATATATATATTAACCAACTGCTTGATGCTTCTGGTTAAAACTTAAAACCGGACTTGCAAAACCTATGTTACAAACAAAAACAGCAACTACAATTTAAAGAACTGGATCAAATCCGCACAACAACAACAATAATAATTAGAGGGAACATGACTCTTATGGTGTGAAAACCATTTGTGTGATGCAATTAAGGGCCCGATCTATTGGATTATACCGGATTATTCCATGTATATTCGGTAGTGTGATGGTTGGATCAGTCAATTGATTTGCATCAGCGAAGATCAGATGGTTAACATGTGTCATGCTTCAAGCTTTTGTTTATCGTTTGTCACATTGACTGCCTCTAAATGAAGAGGTGCAATATGTATGCGTTGATGCAAAGTGTTTATCCTTATTATTAGGGATTTCTTTCCTGCATTGCTACATAATGGCAGTCTTTTCTCTTCTTTTTTTCCATTTTGGTTGTGCAGTTGCGTCAGGAAATCAGCTTGTGTCGAGTATATGTGAATTCGGGTTGCTTGAGATTGTTTGATCGCCGTCCATCAGCAGCATCGACAAGTAGGGGCCCTGGAGAGAACACTGGAATGCCACCAATAATGGGATCAGCAGGTAGTAGCTTAGGAGCATCATATCAGGAAAATTCTTCAATGCTGGGTAGAACAGGTTCTCCTGAGAGCTCCTCTTCAGGTGATCAAGTTCATAACACTCAAGAAACTGTTAGCGACTGGAATACGATCGAGAATATGGATCTGTGGGACTCATTCAACTGGGACTATGGGAACTGAGAGAAATTTTCAGTTTTAATGAAAAAAGAGATTTTTTAGATTATTTGTGAATCGTATTGAAGAAGGAATATTTTTCTTAGTGAGTTCTATGAAAATTGTCCAAAAAAAAAGGCATAAACATTGCCACATTCAGCTTGGGTTTTCTTCATGAGAAACTACACACATATATGACAGTGTAATCGATAGTAAATTTTACACCAAATAAGGAGTGATTTGAACAATTGTTAACAAGACAGGCAACAAATTCTAGAAGCCAAATGTGAATCGAAACGCTAGAGAAAACATACAAGGTAAAAAAATGGAAATGTTAAACCCTGTGAGAAGCATTTTCCTTCAGTTGCCCCAATGCCCTCTAGTGAACTATTGCAAGAGTCTCTCACTTAGGTGACCAAAGACCGATAACTACTATCTAAACCATTTATTTCTTAGAACATATATAGACAGGTGATACCCCAAATAATCTCCTCATTGCTTAATCTTAGACCTCTACTTGGTTATAATCAAAGTTAAAAATTTTGAATAATTGAAATGTTTTTTGAAAAGTCCCAACCTTTTCGTTTCCTAATTTTTCCTAAACAATTCAAACATATTTCTATGTCTAGACAAATTTATCAAATTAAACACAAATTTATGAAATCAAAGTCAAACTTGAAGAATAACTCGCCAAATTCTCAAATACTATCTATAAACTAAGTCAAACATGCAAATCAAAATATTAAATTTATATCCTTGTAATTTTATTTTATTTTTATTTTTCCCAAATGTTTTGTCAAGTTTGGCAATATATTACTTTGCCGACTTATTCTCAAACCCAAACATTGCAACTAGAATTACAATTGAATGTACTTGTCTTTATACTTCACATGCACACGCACCAAATCGAACAATAAGAGGAATCCTAAAGGTATACACCTTAAAACACGAGTCACTGAAATGACTAGGATTTTGGATAAAGAGTGCCCACCTTTGGGTGATCCAATTCCTCGGATTACCCCAATTTTAATATCTCATAAACAAAGAAAATTATAAAAAGTTTCTAGTATGTTTCTTGTGATCAAAAGTACTTTAATTTCTTATGATGCTAGGATCACATCAATCTGCATGGTTTCTTGCTACTAGATACAATAAGATAATGAATCAAATGATTAATTGGGTCATTCAGAAGTGGCGCTCAATCATGCAAAAGTAGAATGCTTCTCCAAACGTATGTTATAACATGCGCCCATTTAGCTTTCCTCCAACCATAGAAGCGAGTTCTTTTCTACACAAAGTGAGAAAAGTGAAAGCTATTTCATATGTTATTCTCTCTTTGAACTTTTCCATGCTGTAGGATAGTTGCCTTCTTTTTCTTTTTTCACCTTCCATCGCCACGTGAAAAACAATGCCCTATTTTGCTATTCTGTAATATATATTATCACAGAAACTTGTTCTCCTTGTGGATGCAGCGAACCCTTTTCTCTTATGAATGGTGAGATGATTCTAACATAAATGTAACAACCGCACAAAAACAGAAAAACGAAAAGAAAAAAAAATTCACTTAAACTAAAGGGGGGCCAGAATTGATACTGGCACCCCCCCCCCCCCCCCCCACGTGACAAACCCATTAGGTCTATGTTTTCCCAAAACCCAACAGATCAACAGGAAAAATGAAACCCAAAGAGAGGGAGAACCGAGAAGAGAAGAAGATGGAGGGAAAAAGGAAAGAAGAGAAAGGGAAGAAGGAAAGGAGAGAAAGAAGGAGAAGAAGGAGAGAGAGAGCCCCCGGAGAAGCCTGCCACTTCGGCGAGCAAAGAAAATGGGGGTTAGGGCTTTTGGGTTTTTCTGGCAAATCAGAGCCGTCTAGCCCATTCTAGAGAGGGAAAAATACGGCTGAATACAGGGAAGGTAAAATCTACAAAACCCAATTGTTGATTTGTGGTGTTTTGCTAAATTCTTGTGTTTTCACCCTAGATCTAGAATTTCTGATAATCCAACCGTCCAATCCCCAATCCAAGTGTAGGGATAGGTAATTTAATGCATGATGAAGCTCTGATTGTCCAAAAATGTCAGATCTAGGCTGAATTTTGATCTGACGATCTTAGCTGTCCGATCAGGTACTATTCACACAATAACCTTTTGATATCTTATCGACAATCAGACACCACAAACGAGTTCTAGAGCATTGGAATTGCTAGGATATGGCACAAATTGAAAGTTTTAGACTGTGATTGATCTAAAAATCTAAATTGTTTGATTGGACAGTAGGAAAATAAAGACCTTACACTTTTGATTGGTGGTTAGACACTACCATAGTGTACCTTAACCTTTAATAAGTTAAGATACTCAAAAATTCAAGATGAGACCTCTTAACGATGAAACACCCTTACCATAGAATTAAGCACTGTCACTTCGCCTTATGACGACTAGTGTCAGTGACTAACTTAGAGGGAACTTTGATATTAGAAAAGCTAAGGGAGGCCTCAAGGTCGTATAACTAAATATGTTTTCATATACTTTACAGAGGTGTGATTGATTTGGGAGTTCATACGTGAATTGAGGAAAGTATTCGCGTCAATGAACTAGAAGAGCACCAATTGAGGTATGTGGAATTGAGATTGCTAAGATTTTTGCTATATATGTATTTGTATATGTAATTTGAGCATTGAATCAAGTCTTTTCAATTTATATGAAAAGCAAGATGAATGTGCATGATAAAATTTAACCATGATTAAACTGTTCATGCAAAAGCTATATATTATTATGAAATTTGTGAGAAAACATAAGACTGATACCAGAAAATTGTGAGTTGGCTCGTAAGAGCAAAAGGGGTCGTTATGATGTGGGCGGGCTTTCGGACTGGACGAGCTATCGGTTCCTGGCTGGACGAGCTACCGGTCCTTGGGATTGTAGCCCCATTATTTGGGGAGTTTGACGCGTCCTGAGGGGTTGTTATGATGTAGGCGGGCCTTCGGGCTGGACGAGCTACCGGTTTCTCAAGAGTAAAGCCTTGAGGTATGTCTTTGAGTTAGTGTGTCTTTGGGTTTAACCCATTGCGTTAACTCATTGCGCCAAAGAGGATAATATCGTCTGTTGTGTACTTGAGACACATGACAATGCGTTGGTGGTTGGTGATGTGAAATGGCTCGTATGAGTAAAGGCTGGTATCAAGAAATGAAAATGAGTAGTGAGTTGACATGTGACTGCATGCTTGCATTTCAAGAATATGTTTTAGTACTAATGCATTGATGTTTTTTTCATCTTGGCATGAATTTATGATATTTAAATGATAATTGAATACTAGCTGCATGTTCTAGTATGGACAAGTTAAATTATGTAGAATATCATGATTTTGTATATATATAATTGCTTCTTATTCCACCTATACAAACGCAAGTTTGCTGAGATATTGTATTTGTTTACAATATCTCAGAGCAGAAGATTCCCAAAAAGTAGGAGCTTGTTGACAGGAGTACACCGACGAAAAGCTTTTGACTTAGGCAGGTAATGATTGGTTTTTGTATGAAATCTTTTATTTGAGATGAGAGAGAGAGAGACTGCCATATATATGTAATTTTGGAGAGATGGGTAACTTATGCGATTTGGTTGTAGTGTGGAGTTCCTGGTTGTGATTTGGTTTGTTTTGATTTTGTCTTTATTTGGGCAAATGTATGAAAATGAGGTAGAGTCTCCATTTATATTTTAAAATTATCAAAAATGTTTATAAGGTACTTCACAATGACATACGTTAAATGTCATATATCTGAAAAATAGAGGAAACTCTGCCAGATTGTCGGTAGAAATGAGCGCTCATTTCACCGAGAATCCTTGTTTTTTTATCAAAGTAAAATGACACTCGGGGTTTTTCAAAGCGAATTTAAAAGAAAAGATTCTTCGCATTTGTTTACGCTTTAAAAATGATTTTATTAGAACTGAGCTTGCTAAGTCAATGTCTCTTGGATTTTAAAAAGTGCTATGAAAACCCCGGGGCATCACAATAAAGATCCATCAGAAATGGTTCTTAGCCAAGTTAGCAAAGTCCACCAATCCATGAAATTCATGAACCTTTATTAATTAAATTAATAGATGTAATAACCTCAATTTTAAACCTAAATTAGTAATAAAATTAATTAATTAATTAAAAAATTTATGCATTGACTTTTATTTTGAAATTACTAGATTTAGAAAGTACACATCAATAGGAATTGAATAGTATAAAAAACGTCAAAAACAGAGTTCAAATAAGTGAGATATGACCATTTTAGGTTATAAGGGTAAATTGATAAATTGTCAGGGACGTGAATTAGAGGGAGTCGTTTTGATAACGACACCCCTTTCCATTCTCATTCCCATTCCAACTCCAGTGATCTGCCTTTCCTTGCGATGAAATCTGATCTACAACTACATAAACGCATTCCCCTTCCATTCTCATGCCAAACATCTAGAGAAAAATCCCCTCTTTTCCCTTTGCAAGTTGCTAAAATGAATGGAACTTTGCACGTACTAGAGGACCTTGATCTCCAATCTCCGGCTCTAATCAGGTAAGTCACACACTCTAACTTGTTTTTCACATCAATTTCCAACTTTCCCCCCTTAGATCCGGGTTGGATCTGAGCTGAATGGTCATTGGATGGCCTAGGAAGTCAGAACCGTGGAGCATGGTTAGACCCACATTAAGGATACCTCAGATGGTAGATCTAAGCCATTAATTGTAATCTTTGGACTCAAAAATCCTAAGAACGGCAAAAACAGATAAAAAACTTGGATCATATGGGGCTCCGATCAAGCCAAAAGAAATCGGACTGCTCGGGCTCATCATCCCCGATAGACGATGCACCCAGGACATCGACCGGGACACACTGGAGTAGATGGCACATGCGAGCACTATCCCAGATGGCCCAAATGCGCCACGCATCTTAGCATCCGAGCACTCTGTGACGTCGTTTTACGCCTATGTAAATGTCTTTCTGTCGATGTAAACTCCTGTTTGCCAGTACAAACAGGTGTAAAATAATTTTTTAAATCTAATTTTTTATCTGGAATGATTTTTTTGAGATTTTGGAGGCCACAAAATCTCGATATTCGATCAAAAAGGTTTGTTAGAACCGTCTCGATGATGTGGACATGATTTTAGCATTAGAATATTGATCTAATCACATCTAGTCAGGTCAAATTTATAAAATAGTACCATATCACTTAGATAAGACCAATCAAAGGGTAGTCAAGCCCCAGGACTTGAACAACTAAATAATATATGATACTAACTGAGGGTCCTAAGGATCATATTGGGTTTATTTACTCTAGTAATTGATCCAGACCATTGATCTAACCCAAATCTTGGAAATTTGTTGATCTAAAGATGATATGACCGTTAGATCAAGGTGTAAACTTTAGATATACAAAAAAAATGAGTAGATGAACATGAGATAGGGCTGATTAATAACAAGTGATGTTGGGATTAAGGATCAAATCAGAAATGGAGATCTTAAAGAACGATCCAATAGTTGAATCGCCATAGATTCAATTAAGATGAAATAAATAACACAAAATTGTACCGTGATACTGGCAGGTACATCAGAGCCTACAAGCTAAGAGGATTACACGCTTGATTTGGGTTATCTCTCATTGAGATAGGTGATGACATTTAATGTTATGTTTTGATTTCTAAAACTTTGCATTATTATAACTGTTAAGTGTTCAATTTTGGTCAAAATACTCCTAATTTAGCGTTCAATTAGATCATCTAACCGTTCAATTTTACAAAACTTAGCTTGATTTTGAATATAAATCCAATTGACCATCCAAACCTTAATTTGTCAAAATCAACGGTCAGATGATCATTAGAGTTCATTAGTTGACTAATGTGCGGTTCAAATGATTCTAATTTAGTCTTTTCTTTTGCAGATCAACCAAAGGACGCACGGATGGATACGAGTAAAAGATAACGGTGCAGATCATCTTAAAGGGCAATGGATGGACCAGATCACCCATGGAGATGGATGGAATAAAAATAATGGACAAAATGGAAAGAACAACTCTTTCCCCCACTTCTCTTTCCTTTTCTTCCTTTTTCCTTTTCCTTTTCCTCTTTCCCTTCCTTTTTCCTTCCTTTTCCTCTTTTCTTTCTTTTTCCTTTTCTTTTTCCCTTCCTTTTCCTCTTTTCTTTCTTTCCTTTTCCTTTTCCTTTTCCTTTTCCTTTTCCTTTTCCTTTTCCTTCTCTTTCTTTTTCCTTCTTTCCTTTTTCTTTTTCCCTTCCTCATTCTCACGTACCCAACTATCTCTTCATATATTTTTTTCTCCTTCTCCTTCTTACCGACTTCTAATCCCTTCTCTTCACCCATCTTCCTCTCTTCTCCCGCCCTCTCTCTTGTTTCTCTCTACTCCCTTATCTCCCAACGCCCCTCTCCTTCTTCTCTGAATTTCCATCTTTCTATAGTTTTCTCGTTTCCACCACTCAGCACCCTCTCTTTCCCAACCGTACCCAAGTTCCACCATCCATCGCACCACCTTCCCTGCTCTCTTTTTGCTCTAGCGCACAGCTCAGGAGGCTACTTTCACAACAGTGCGACGGCGTCGATTTCCATCACCACCCATCTTCAACCATTGTTTTTCCCATCTTCTCCACGCTATTGCGCCCCCCCCCCCCCCCCCCCATCTCTCTTCAATCATCTCCACCTCTCTCCTCTACTCCTCACCTTCCTTTCTATCCTATCAGCACCAGCTAAGAGCTCCCTCATCTCCCTTGCTTCACCGCTTAAACCCAACCCCCACCTACCTTCCCATCTCTCTCTCTCTCTCTCTCTCTCTCTCTCTCTCTCTCTCTCTCTCTCTCTCTCTCTCTCTCTCTCTCTCTCGCATGCACTATCCCTTTTCTCTTCACTGTTCCAGTTTCTTCTCCTCCCATCTAAAACCCACAGCATCATCTCTACCCCAGTTTGGTACACCACCACTCACAAGCCCAGATCAGAACCAGTGGACGACGCCCAAAGACACAGATCACCGGCCAGGAGCAAGACCAGGAAATCCCAACCTGACCGCGCGACACCAGTACCTGGGTTCTTCTCTCTTCACCGGCAAGCGCACATCCCACCACCTCCGGCATCGTTCTCTGCAGCACCGGACGGTCCTGGGGGAGAAAACCCAGAACCCACTTCTTCTTCTCCTCCTTTCCTTTCCTCTCTTCTCCTCTCCCTTCCCCTCCTCCGGTTTCCCTTCTTCATCGAGTTCTCAGGCTGGTTTTTTTTCTAAAAACCAGATTTTAATGAAATTCCTTTTTTGCCCCTCTCTCTTTAACAGAAATTACAAATCTGTTCTTTTCTGTTAATTCCATCTGTGTCCCAGTTTAATTCCATCTGTTTCCTTCTTTATTCGGTTTTGTTTTAGGCTGCGTTTTTCTTATCCAGGGACGGTGCAATCCAGACGAGCTTATCCAGGACTGATCATTTTATTGCATTTTCTGTGTTTTTGGAATTAATAATTGTGTACATTGCAATAGTTGAATAAATTTGAATTTTATTTTATTGTTAGTTTAATTCTAGTATAATCTTTGTTTTGGTTCTTTTAATTAATTAGATTTTATTTAAAACTCCATTTTAAATCAAGTCCTCGTGGGATCGACCCGTACTTGCATAAGCTACCTTACAATAGCCCGTGCACTTGCGGTAAAACAATCAACAAGTTTTTGGCGCCGTTGCCGGGGACTTGCAAAAGAGTTTTCATAAAATTTAATTAAAAAATAAAAAAAAATCAGAAAATTTTAAAAAAATCAGAAAAATCCAGAAAAATACATAAAATTAGGAATTGCAATTTTTAGCATTTTAGAAAATTTTAGGTCCATTTTTCAATTTTTTTTAGGGCATAATCACCTTATTTCCTGAATTTGGTACTAATTTCTAATTTTATTTTTCAGGAAATAGGAAAGTGGAGGAATTTGGCAAGTGGATCTTCACCAAATTGGAAACTTCCCTGCTTTCCTAGAATAGGACTTTCTTTTTCCTTTTGAGTGAATCTTGCAGTGAGGATCCTTGTAAATTGCAATTTCCATTTTAAAATTTAAAAGGTTGTATAATACAGGGCAAGTGTGGGATAAGGTGGCCCACACTTGATCTTCATCAGAAACCCCACTGTGAGTTTCCTCACTCATTTATTTCCTAGATTAGGGTTTGCATTTAGAATAATTTGCATTGTTTGGTAGTGTAACTCATATAGAATCATTTTTTTTATAATTGTTGCATTTTAGGATTTTGCATTAGTTTACTGCTTTTAATTGCATTCTTAGGGCATGTTTAATGTTTTAAGGTGATTTATATGCTGATCGAATTGCCATGGTGTGTGAAATTAATTAGTAAGGGCACCCTACCCCCATAAGATCAAGGGTGGATTTCATCACCACCTCTTGGCCCACTTAGGATAATCATCTCAAGCGCGCAAACCTTCCTTTCACGTTAATTTAAAATCAATCAGAAGAGACCTATAGGGCCATCACATGCTCGTAGGACCCTCTTAATAGGACGCGATTTACTGTCAGTCCAGTGGCTTTTGATCACTGTGGTTATTGGGGGTTACTTAATAGAGCCTCGCTCTTCCCCCACCTCCTATTGACGTTTGTTGAGGTCTAAACGCCTCCTTACACGAGGGTTGTATTAACCACTTTGGACAGAACCCAACTGGTAAGCAGTAATCAACTCCTAAAGAGAGGAGGAGCGCTAGTCTAGGCTAATAAAAGCATCGTCCCCACAGATAATCAAGAAAATCAAATATATTGCTGCTTATTAGCCTTAGGATTATTTGAGTGTGCTCTTTTGTTTGCGCATCATTCTAGAAGTTAGGTTGCATCATTTAGGTTAGTTTTCTCAAAGAAAAAAACAAAAACAAAAAACAAAAAAACAAAAAACAAAAAACGAAAAGAAGCTTCCCTTGTATGCACTTTTGGAAACGCGACAAAACCGGAAGGTTAGTCAAGTACGACCAAAAAGACATACTGCAAGATCAGGCCACATCTATGGCTGATCAACGCTCAAGGGGTAATTCACCCCATGGAAGTCAAGGGGCTCCATTCATCATGAATGAGGACCCACCACCCTTGATAGAAGATGAATATCAACCTCCACCAAGGAGGAATAATCATCAACCAAATAGAGATTGGAGAAGAAACAATAGGGAGTGGGACCAACAAAGTGAACATGGGGATAATAATAATGAGGGTCATCAAAACTTTCGTGGTAGAACTTTAAAAGACTACCTTCAGCCTACACGCACCAGCACACCGTCTTGTGTAATTCTTCCTCAAAATGCTGGTGCGTTAGAATTAAAAACGGGAGTAATCCAATTACTTCCCAAATTCCATGGTCTAGATAGTGAGAGTCCTTATTTGCACCTTAAAGAATTTGATGAGGTATGTAGTACCCAGAGAACTCAAAATATAGGTCTAGATACTGTCAGGCTTAAACTTTTTCCTTTCTCTTTAAAGGAAAAATCAAAAATGTGGTTTAATGCACTGCCATCAGGTTCCATAAGAACTTGGAATGAAATGACTAGGGAATTCTTAAAGAAGTTTTTCCCTACCCATAAAACCAATACGCTTCGCCGCAAAATAATGAACTTTACCCGAAGGATAAAGAATCATTCTATCAATGCGTGGAAAGGTACAAAGAACTACAACTCACTTGCCCACATCATGGCTATGAACCATGGCGCATCATCGGCTTCTTTTATGAAGGACTAAATTCGACATGCGCCGGTTTGTAGAGATGATGTGTAATGGCAACTTTCTCAACAAACAACCGGATGAGGCGGAGGAGTATTTGGAATGGCTAGCTGAAAGTGCACGGACACTGGCTGACTCGAGAAAGAATAGAACATACGAGATAGACCTAAGCCCAATAACACCCATGCTAGGGGAGGGATGTATGCTATGTCTGAAAAAGATGATATCAATGCCAAAGTAGCATCCCTAGCGAGAAAAGTAGAAGCCATAGAAATGGGAAAGAAAAACTCAAATAAAGAAGAACAAGTGTGTAGTATTTGTGAAAGTACGTCACATCTTACTCAGGAATGTCCTACAATCCCGGCTTTTCAAGATGTACTTCATGATCAAGCTAATGCACTTAACACATATAAAAGACCTTTCTCCCCATATTCAGACACTTATAACCCCAACTGGAGAAACCATCCAAATTTTAGTTGGAAAAATGGACCTACTGCTAATGTTCCACAATCAGGTCAATATCAACCTCATCAACAAAACCAAGGACTTCTTACCTTACCTTATCAAACTCATCAACCTCCTTCTGGACCTTACTTGCCCCCACCTAAAAGGCATGTTGAGGATAATCAAAACGTTCAAAACCAGGAAAGGAAAATTTCTCAATTAGAGAGTCAAATAAAACAAACCAACCAGTCCATGAATGAATTAAAAAACATGATGAGTCAAATGATGCAAAGTATGGAAAAAGGAAAGTTCCCAGCTCAACCACAAGCAAACCCTAAGGGAGTGCATGCGGTTAGCATTAATGCATCTGATGAAACATCTAGCTCTACCATGGAACAAACTAAGGCTGTGACCATTCTTAGGAGTGGCAGAAGAATTGAGAAAGATGAGCCTCAGAAGACTGAAAAGGTAGAAAAATCCACGAAAGTTAAAGAAAACTTTAAACAAAAGGACCCTGTTTTACCTGTTGATCTATGTCCTATACCTGCTCCATTTCCTCAAAGGTTGCGTCAAGCCCCAAAGTTTGCTTCTAATGATGAGATTTTAGAGATTTTCAAGCAAGTCAAGATCAACATACCGATCTTAGATGCTATAAAACAAATCCCATCATATGCCAAATTCTTAAAAGACTTATGCACCATAAAGAGAAAATTGAATGTCCAGAAGAAGGCATTCTTGGTGAGCAATGTGAGTTCTATTCTTCAACACCATACACCACCAAAGTACAAAGATCCTGGTTGCCCCACTCTTACTTGCATTATTGGCAGCTACAAGATTAACCAAGCTCTTCTTGATTTAGGATCTAGTGTAAATCTATTACCATACTCGGTATACGAACAGTTAGGTTTGGGTGAACTAAAACCTACATCTACTACACTCCAGCTAGCTGATCGTTCTGTAAAAATACCAAGAGGGGTAATAGAGGATGTGTTAGTCCAGGTAGAACAATTTTGTTTCCCTGTCGATTTTCTAGTTCTAGATACACAACCAGTGGTAAATGAGAAGAATGAAATACCAGTCATCTTGGGACGACCATTTTTGGCTACGTCCAATGCCTTAATCAACTGTAGAAATGGTGTCATGAAACTGTCCTTTGGCAATATGACATTAGAGCTAAACATCTTTAACATTTGTAAGCAACCTGGTGAAACTACTGATGATTTGCACAGTGTTAACATGATCAATTCAGTTGTGCAAGATCAGTTTCAATCCTCTTCCTTGTCGGACCCACTAGAGGCCTGTTTGGCCCATTTTAATGAGTTTAATGAGGATGCATTAATAGAGGAAGTTAATGCCCTCCTTGATTCTGTTCCTATCATGGAAATAGAAAAATGGAAACCTCCTTTCGAGGACCTTCCAATGAGGGAGTTCACTCCCCTTCCATCATTCATAGAACCTCCTAAGCTTGAATTGAAATCTCTACCATCAGATTTAAAATATGCGTTTTTAGGAGACAAAGAGACTTTTCCTGTAATAATTTTCTCCCAATTAGAAACATCTCAGGAGGAAAAGTTAATAGACACTTTAAAAGAACACAAAGGTGCTATAGGATGGACCATAGCTGATATAAAGGGCATTAACCCTTTAATCTGCACCAATAGGATCTATCTAGAGGATGAAGCTAAGCCATGTCGTCAAATGCAAAGAAGGTTAAATCCTAATATGAAAGATGTGGTTAGAGCAGAAGTCCTAAAGTTGCTTGATGTGGGAATCATCTATCCCATAAGTGATAGCAAATGGGTAAGTCCTACTCAGGTGGTTCCAAAGAAGTCTGGAGTGACAGTAATAACTAACGCCAACAATGAATTGATCCCTACTAGGGTTACTACTGGTTGGCGTATGTGTATCGACTATCGAAAGTTGAATGTCACATAAGGAAGGACCATTTTCCTTTGCCCTTCGTTGATCAAATGTTAGAAAGGGTTGCGGGACATCGTACTATTGTTTCTTAGATGGTTATTCAGGGTATAACCAAATAGAAATTGCACCCGAGGATCAGGAAAAGACCACATTTACATGTCCTTTTGGCACTTTTTCTTACAAAAGAATGCCATTTGGATTATGTAATGCTCCCGCCACATTTCAACGTTGCATGTTAAGCATTTTCAGTGACATGGTGGAGAGAATTTTAGAGGTTTTCATGGACGACTTTTCTGTTTTCGGTAATACATTTGAAACATGTCTTGAAAATCTAAGAAAAGTCTTAACTCGTTGTAAAGAGAAGAACCTAGTGCTTAATTGGGAAAAATGTCATTTCATGGTTCCTAAGGGAATTGTCTTAGGTCACATTGTGTCATCTAAAGGTATAGAGGTAGATCGAGCTAAAGTTGATCTAATTTCCAATCTACCCATTCCAAAATCTATTAGGGACATTCGCTCTTTCCTAGGTCATGCAGGATTCTATAGGAGGTTCATTAAAGATTTTAGTGCAATATCTAGACCATTATGTTACCTCTTCACAAAGGATACTCCTTTTGAGTGGACTGAGGATTGTCAAGAAGCTTTTATAAAGTTGAAAGACAAGTTGACCACCGCACCTATCATGCAGCCACCGATTGGAGTCTACCCTTTGAAATCATGTGTGATGCCAGTGACTATGCTGTAGGAGCTGTACTAGGACAGAGAAAAGAAAAGAAGCCATACGTCATCTATTATGCCAGTAGGACCTTAAATAGCACCCAAATGAACTATTCTACTACGGAGAAAGAACTCTTAGCAGTTGTCTTCGCATTGGATAAATTCAGGTCTTACTTGGTTGGATCTAAAATAGTCATATTCACTGACCATTCGGCCCTCAAGTATCTTCTTTCTAAGAAAGATGCTAAGCCAAGACTAATTAGATGGATTCTCTTACTCCAAGAGTTTGACATTGAAATAAAAGATAAAAAGGGAGTAGAGAATGTGGTAGCTGACCATTTGTCTCGCTTAGTCCTAACAGAGCCTTTAGATGAGTTGCCAATTAAAGACACTTTCCCTGATGAGCAACTTTTTCATGTTTCCCATCTTCCCTGGTTTGCTGATATTGCAAATTATTTAGTCACGGGGAAAATTCCTGAACATTGGACTACACAAGAAAAGAAAAAATTCTTTTCCAATGTTAAGCACTATTTCTGGGATGATCCATACCTGTTTAAATATTGCCCAGATCAAATCATTAGGAGATGTGTCCCTGACTTAGAACAACATAGTGTTATCTCCTTTTGTCATTCAGAAGCATGTGGTGGACATTTTTACGCGAGAAAATGCGGCAAAGATTTTGCAGTGCGGTTTTTATTTGCCGTCGTTGTTCAAAGACACACATGTGTTTTGTAAATTATGTGAGCAATGTCAAAAGTTAGGAGGACTAACCCGTAGGAATATGATGCCTCTAAACCCTATTCTGATCATAGAAATTTTTGATTGTTGGGGTATCGATTTCATGGGTCCATTCCCACCTTCTTTTGGCTACATTTATATCTTATTAGCCGTAGACTATGTTTCAAAATGGATTGAGGATATCCCGTGTAGGAATAATGATCACAAAATAGTTCTTAAATTTTTAAAAGAAAACATTTTTTCTAGATTCGGGACCCCTCGAGCCATTATAAGTGATAACGGTACACATTTTTGCAACAAACCATTTGAAGCACTAATGAAAAAATATAATATTACACATAAAGTTGCAACACCGTATCACCCACAAACAAGTGGACAAGTAGAAGTATCTAATCGGGCCATCAAACAAATCCTTCAAAAGATCATTAATCCAGATCGTAAAGATTGGTCTCTTCGACCGACCGATGCGCTTTGGGCTTACAGATCGCACATCGCACCCCGATTGGTATGTCTCCCTATCATATTGTATACGGTAAGGCTTGTCATTTGCCTGTGGAATTGGAACATAGAGCCTATTGGGCAATAAAGACATTCAATTTCAATATGAATAAAGCAGGCTCACATCGCAAACTCCAACTTAATGAGTTGGAAGAGATCAGGCAAGAAGCATATGAGAGTAATAGGATATATAAAGAAAAGATGAAAGTTTTTCATGATAAGAAGATAATGAGAAAATCCTTTACTCCAAGCCAAAAGGTTCTACTTTACAATTCTAAGCTTCACTTATTTCCAAGTAAGCTTAGATCTCGATGGACTGGTCCATATATAGTAAAAGAAGTTTTTCCATATGGGACTGTCGAGATTGAGAATACTAGGACTGGTCATTCTTTTAAAGTAAATGGTCAACGTTTAAAGCCTTTCCTAGATTATGAGAATCCAGAAGTTGAGTCCACAACTCTGGAGGATCCTGTTTATCAGGATTGAGTGAATTTGATCCCTCTGTACCATATTTTGTATTTTTGTTGTTTTCTGCATCACTCATATTCATTTTAGGTCCTAATTTTTAAATATTGAGGACAATGTTTCTGGCAGGTTGGGGGGTGTAGAATTCTAGCAAATTCTAGTTTTTATTAGATTTTTAGGTGTTTTCCTTGTTTTTCAAAAAAAAAAAAATGAAAATTGAAAAATTTTAGGTCATTTCCTACACTATGATGAGAATTGGATTTTCTGAAGTATAATCTAGATAACTTTAGCTTATTAATGAAATTGAATATGATTAATTCATCTTTTTACTCATTTTCTAAAGTATTCTATGAAAGCAAAGTCTCAGATCACATCTGTACACGCAGTTGCATATAGATAGTCTAGATTGATAAGAAGCTATAACTTAGAGATTCTGAAGAAATTCTGTGGAGATCTATAACCTAAGTGAGTTTTAGAGCCATTCATTTTTTTGAGAGGTTATAAATGTTCCTAATTTTCTTCAGCGAGCTTAAAGAAAATTGATCCCATACTCTTAATTTTGGCTAATTACCTGGATAATTAGAATATTACCTTTAAAATTCTAGAAGTTCATTAAATTTGATGGATTATAGGAAACCTAGAAAATGATTTAGGCCATCCTTGTTGTTAACCTAGAGACATAAAGCCTACCCAGAAGTATTTTTACCACTAGTTAGCCAACTTGAGCCTTTAATATAAGCCTTTTCTTTTGTCACCCAAATTATCCTTTACCCATATTAACCCAGTATAAATTATCCATTACCCATTTTCTTTGAAAAATAAGTTAGAGAAGAATGAAGAAATATCTTTTAGTTGTAATGAAAAGTGGATATCAAGAAAAGAAATATTCTTCAAAGTAATTCAAAAGTATTGAAATAGTTTGAAAAAAAAAAAAAGTTTGAAGAATACAAAGAAAAATGGAAACAAAAATATTCACTTCATCAAAGAAAGAAAGAATTATCAATTTTAGAAGACCTCTACTTATTTTTTGAAGAAACTTTGAATATCCTTATACCCTTTCTTTGATACCTTGTCCTAAGCCTACGTTTCGTCCCAGTTAAAGACCTATTGATTCTAGGATGAAAATAGTCTTGATGAGGAAATGAATGGATAGGATCTAAAAGGCTGGTATTTCTAAATATTCAAAGGTAATGGCATCTATTCTAAGGGATCAAAACAATGAAATTCCTTAGTAACTCCTAATTTTCATGAGTACATGTGAGAAAATTTTGCTTTTATTGACTCAACTCACATAATTAAAAGAGAGATATGATTTGACCCCTTTATCTGAGAGATTTTGTTTCTGAGTGTATGTCATTAGTGAGGCTTGAGGTCAAAACATATTTCGGATGGAGTTCAAAAGTTAGAAGTTTATTTAGAGATCAAGATGATTCCATATGTAAACTGTACATGCACACACTCACTCTGAGAATTTGAGCTTAATTGGAATTATTTTGGCATATGGGTAGGATTTTGAATTTTTCAGTCATTTTTATTATTATGATAAAGTTGATGTGATTTATTGAAGATAATTCTCTGAGGAAAAAGAGGAGTTGACTTAAAAATAAAATTTGAAATCTTGAAAATTGGTTTTTCGCATGTTTTGCTCGGGACTAGCAAAATGCTGGTTGGGGGGTGTGTTAAGTGTTCAATTTTGGTCAAAATACTCCTAATTTAGCGTTCAATTAGATCATCTAACCGTTCAATTTTACAAAACTTAGCTTGATTTTGAATATAAATCCAATTGACCATCCAAACCTTAATTTGTCAAAATCAACGGTCAGATGATCATTAGAGTTCATTAGTTGACTAATGTGCGGTTCAGATGATTCTAATTTAGTCTTTTCTTTTGCAGATCAACCAAAGGACGCACGGATGGATACGAGTAAAAGATAACGGTGCAGATCATCTTAAAGGGCAATGGATGGACCAGATCACCCATGGAGATGGATGGAATAAAAATAATGGACAAAATGGAAAGAACAACTCTTTCCCCCACTTCTCTTTCCTTTTCTTCCTTTTTCCTTTTCCTTTTCCTCTTTCCCTTCCTTTTTCCTTCCTTTTCCTCTTTTCTTTCTTTTTCCTTTTCTTTTTCCCTTCCTTTTCCTCTTTTCTTTCTTTCCTTTTCCTTTTCCTTTTCCTTTTCCTTTTCCTTCTCTTTCTTTTTCCTTCTTTCCTTTTTCTTTTTCCCTTCCCCATTCTCACGTACCCAACTCTCTCTTTATATATTTTTTCTCCTTCTCCTTCTTACCAGGCTTCTAATCCCTTCTCTTCACCCATCTTCCTCTCTTCTCTCGCCCTCTCTCTTGTTTCTCTCTACTCCCTTATCTCCCAACGCCCCTCTCCTTCTTCTACGAATTTCCATCTTTCTATAGTTTTCTCGTTTCCACCACTCGGCACCCTCTCTTTCCCAACCGTACCCAAGTTCCACCATCCATCGCACCACCTTCCACCGCTCTCTTTTTGCTCTAGCGCACGCCTCAGGAGGCTGCTTTCACAACGGTGCGACGGCGTCGATTTCCATCACCACCCATCTTCAACCATTGTTTTCCCATCTTCTCCACGCTATTGCGCCCCCCCCCCCCCCCCCCATCTCTTCAATCATCTCCACCCCTCTCCTCTACTCCTCACCTTCCTTTCTATCCTATCGGCACCGGCTAAGAGCTCCCCTCATCTCCCTTGCTTCCTTGCTTAAACCCAACCCCCACCTACCTTCCCATCTCTCTCTCTCTCTCTCTCTCTCTCTCTCTCTCTCTCTCTCTCTCTCTCTCTCTCTCTCTCTCTCTCTCTCTCTCTCTCTCTCTCTCTCTCTCTCTCTCTCTCTCTCTCTCTCTCTCTCTCCCTCTTCTTATACTTGAGTTCTCCTCTCCCCAAGACAATGTTTTTTTCCCTCCTCTAGGGAGGCTGGGTAAATTGATAAATTGTCAGGGACGTGAATTAGAGGGAGTCGTTTTGATAACGACACCCCTTTCCATTCTCATTCCCATTCCAACTCCAGTGATCTGCCTTTCCTTGCGATGAAATCTGATCTACAACTACATAAACGCATTCCCCTTCCATTCTCATGCCAAACATCTAGAGAAAAATCCCCTCTTTTCCCTTTGCAAGTTGCTAAAATGAATGGAACTTTGCACGTACTAGAGGACCTTGATCTCCAATCTCGGCTCATTTAATCGGGTAAGTCACACACTCTAACTTGTTTTTCACATCAATTTCCAACTTTCCCCCCTTAGATCCGGGTTGGATCTGAGCTGAATGGTCATCGGATGCCCTAGGAAGTCGAGGCAGTGGAGCATGGTTAGACCCACATTAAGGATACCTCGGATGGTAGATCTAAGCCATTAATTGTAATCTTTGGACTCAAAATCCTAAGAACGGCAAAAACAGGATAAAAAACTTGGATCATATGGGGCTCGATCAAGCCAAAAGAAATCGGATGCTCGGGCTCATCATCCCCGATAGACGATGCACCCGGGACATCGGCCCAAGGGACACCTTGGAGTAGATGGCACATGCGAGCACTATCCCGGATGGCCCAAATGCGCCCACGCATCTTAGCATCCGAGCACTCGTGCAGCGTCGTTTTACGCCTTTATGTAAATGTCTTTTACTGTCGATGTAAACTCCTGTTTGCCGCACAAACAGGTGTAAAATAATTTTTAAATCTAATTTTTTATCTGGAATGATTTTTTTGAGATTTTGGAGGCCACAAAATCTCGATATTCGATCAAAAAGGTTTGTTAGAACCGTCTCGATGATGTGGACATGATTTTAGCATTAGAATATTGATCTAATCACATCTAGTCAGGTCAAATTTATAAAATAGTACCATATCACTTAGATAAGACCAATCAAAGGGTATTTAAGCCCGAGGACTTGAACAACTAAATAATATATGATACTAGCCGAGGTCCTAAGGATCATATTGGGTTTATTTACTCTAGTAATTGATCCAGACCATTGATCTAACCCAAATCTTGGAAATTTGTTGATCTAAAGATGATATGACCGTTAGATCAAGGTGTAAACTTTAGATATACAAAAAAAATGAGTAGATGAACATGAGATAGGGCTGATTAATAACAAGTGATGTTGGGATTAAGGATCAAATCAGAAATGGAGATCTTAAAGAACGATCCAATAGTTGAATCGCCATAGATTCAATTAAGATGAAATAAATAACACAAAATTGTATGCGTGATACTGGCAGGTACATCAGAGCCTACAAGCTAAGAGGATTACACGCTTGATTTGGGTTATCTCTCATTGAGATAGGTGATGACATTTAATGTTATGTTTTGATTTCTAAAACTTTGCATTATTATAACTGTTAAGTGTTCAATTTTGGTCAAAATACTCCTAATTTAGCGTTCAATTAGATCATCTAACCGTTCAATTTTACAAAACTTAGCTTGATTTTGAATATAAATCCAATTGACCATCCAAACCTTAATTTGTCAAAATCAACGGTCAGATGATCATTAGAGTTCATTAGTTGACTAATGTGCGGTTCAGATGATTCTAATTTAGTCTTTTCTTTTGCAGATCAACCAAAGGACGCACGGATGGATACGAGTAAAAGATAACGGTGCGAGATCATCTTAAAGGGCAATGGATGGACGGATCACCCATGGAGATGGATGGAATAAAAATAATGGACAAAATGGAAAGAACAACTCTTTCCCCCACTTCTCTTTCCTTTTCTTCCTTTTTCCTTTTCCTTTTCTTCTTTCCCTTCCTTTTTCCTTCCTTTTCCTCTTTTCTTTCTTTTTCCTTTTCTTTTTCCCTTCCTTTTCCTCTTTTCTTTCTTTCCTTTTCCTTTTCCTTTTCCTTTTCCTTTTCCTTCTCTTTCTTTTTCCTTCTTTCCTTTTTCTTTTTCCCTTCCTCATTCTCACGTACCCAACTATCTCTTCATATATTTTTTTCTCCTTCTCCTTCTTACCGACTTCTAATCCCTTCTCTTCACCCATCTTCCTCTCTTCTCCCGCCCTCTCTCTTGTTTCTCTCTACTCCCTTATCTCCCAACGCCCCTCTCCTTCTTCTACGAATTTCCATCTTTCTATAGTTTTCTCGTTTCCACCACTCAGCACCCTCTCTTTCCCAACCGTACCCAAGTTCCACCATCCATCGCACCACCTTCCCTGCTCTCTTTTTGCTCTAGCGCACAGCTCAGGAGGCTACTTTCACAACAGTGCGACGGCGTCGATTTCCATCACCACCCATCTTCAACCATTGTTTTTCCCATCTTCTCCACGCTATTGCGCCCCCCCCCCCCATCTCTCTTCAATCATCTCCACCCCTCTCCTCTACTCCTCACCTTCCTTTCTATCCTATCAGCACCAGCTAAGAGCTCCCTCATCTCCCTTGCTTCACCGCTTAAACCCAACCCCCACCTACCTTCCCATCTCTCTCTCTCTCTCTCTCTCTCTCTCTCTCTCTCTCTCTCTCTCTCTCTCTCTCTCTCTCTCTCTCTCTCTCTCTCTCTCTCTCTCTCTCTCTCTCTCTCTCTCTCTCTCTCTCTCTCTCTCTCTCGCATGCACTATCCCTTTTCTCTTCACTCTGTTCCAGTTTCTTCTCCTCCCATCTAAAACCCACAGCATCATCTCTACCCCAGTTTGGTACACCACCACTCACAAGCCCAGATCAGAACCAGTGGACGACGCCCAAAGACACAGATCACCGGCCAGGAGCAAGACCAGGAAATCCCAACCTGACCGCGCGACACCAGTACCTGGGTTCTTCTCTCTTCACCGGCAAGCGCACATCCCACCACCTCCGGCATCGTTCTCTGCAGCACCGGACGGTCCTGGGGGAGAAAACCCAGAACCCACTTCTTCTTCTCCTCCTTTCCTTTCCTCTCTTCTCCTCTCCCTTCCCCTCCTCCGGTTTCCCTTCTTCATCGGGTTCTCAGGCTGGTTTTTTTCTAAAAACCAGATTTTAATGAAATTCCTTTTTTGCCCCTCTCTCTTTAACAGAAATTACAAATCTGTTCTTTTCTGTTAATTCCATCTGTGTCCCCAGTTTAATTCCATCTGTGTCCTTCTTTATTCCGATTTTGTTTTAGCTGCGTTTTTCTTATCTAGGGACAGTGCAATCCAGGACAGGCTTATCCAGGACTGATCATTTTATTGCATTTTCTGTGTTTTTGGAATTAATAATTGTGTACATTGCAATAGTTGAATAAATTTGAATTTTATTTTATTGTTAGTTTAATTCTAGTATAATCTTTGTTTTGGTTCTTTTAATTAATTAGATTTTATTTAAAACTCCATTTTAAATCAAGTCCTCGTGGGATCGACCCGTACTTGCATAAGCTACCTTACAATAGCCCGTGCACTTGCGGTAAAACAATCAACAATAACATTTATAGTTGATTGTGATTGATTGTCATTCATTTAATTATTCTAAGATTTTATGAGATTTAATATTTTATGTTATGATCAATATTAGATTTCGATAGTATATCGAATGAGTTTTCATGATTGATTATTTTATGAGATTGATATCGCGTATTTTATGTATGATTAGTAATTATCTTTTCTTATTGCATCACTGAGATTGATTAGTTTTCATAACATTGATGTTGGAGGCTTAGTGGCTAGTCCTTTAAGAGGCTAACCTCGGGATGAAGGGTGTGCCTTGGGAATTGTAAGCCCCGAGTGCTTCTAATTTTACGAGATATGCGATTTCAATGTTTTGTGATTTATGACGGGGTGCTCTCACCCGGTAGATATCATGCTAAAAGAGAGAGAGCCACCCACCCACCCTCTGAAATTGTGATGTGACTTATGATGTGATAGACACTTTCTCACATATGGCATTCGGTAGGGGTTTGGTAACATGGATAGTCCACACTACTAGTCCGGGCCTTTCCATGAGGACGAACGTTAAGTCTCCCGTTATGGTGTCGACGGAGAGCGGCGGTGGTTGAGACTTTTGAGGGATTGCCACTACGGTATGATAATTCATACTCTTATTCTGTATGCTTGAATGATGAGCATATAATTGTTATTGTATATCTAGGTGTGATGACACTCCAAAGATTGATATGAGTACTCATGATCTATTATATGAGTGTATAAGACACTTGTGAGACCCACGTACCTTGGGATGCCCTATTTGTTATTGTATGCTCATTGATATTGGATCATATCATGTTTACATTCACGAGATTATCATGTTTTATATCCATGAGGATCATGTTTTATCACATATAATGTTTTAAGATTATATTAGCATTGCTTATAATACTTATATTTTCATGGATAATTAACCTATACATTATATCAACACTGTTATTTGATTTTGTTTTCCTTGTTATTATATTAAATGTCTATGTACCTACACAAACAATAGCTTGATGAAGCATTGCTTTGTTTTGTAATGCCTCAAATACCGAGCGAGACAACAAGAACAGAAAAGCCATGGAGGAACAGTGATAGCAGTGGTGACCACTTTAATTAGCTAATAGATAGCTCGACGTGAGTGATTGATGGACTATAATTTGAACTTATTTTATGGACTGTATATCTTCATTAGATGGATTTGATTATGACATTATATATTATGGACATGTCTTTAAGTATGGTAGAATATTATGATAGATAGACCCTGAACCATATTATTATTATTTTGGATATTATTATTTTAAAAATAAAGGCGCCGTTGATTTTGACGTTAAATTTGATATTAGTATTGTCTTAAATTTATTGCTGCATACTTATATTTATCTTTTAATCGTGGTCATAATATTTTTGAAAAAAAAAGAAGATAATACCTAGAGGTTTTTCAGTAAATGTTCTAATAAAATAATTAATAGAATCTTTTGATTTTGGGATCTCGACTATAATTATTATTACTATACATAAAAATTTCTAAAAACCTAGGGTGTCATAGAGCAGGACTGCCGTTTTTGTTGAATGTATCTTATGCTTATCGAGAGCTTCTAACCGTGTCTAGCATGATGAAATAACCATTTCTTGGATATTGGTGGTGTGCTCTTGACGTGACTTTTACACAGTTAGATAAAATTTGGGTAGTCAAATGAAAGGCAGGGATCAATGTTGTGGAGGCCTACCATACAAATTAAAGTGGAGGAGTTACACACGGTGCCCCGCCATTTGCTTGATAGGCTCTGCCTCACCCCATCATCTTGTTTCAGATATCTTATAACCAAAAATCACAATGCTTGAATGGCTGTGCTCGCTGTGTTCAAAAGTACGCTATCGGATGCTAAAAGTGTCCAATCGTCATGATTTTCTGCCTGTAATGCATCTGAATTCGAGAAAATCAGATGAACGGTTCGGATCAATGAGAGTAGCAGACATCATCTAGAAGCGGCCCCATTCATCTTTATGACAAAACCATTACTTTGGTAATATGTGAACGCTCGGATGAATAAATGGTACAATGCTCATCTTCCTGCCACTTTCGTCTGCATCATAAGGTGACGCCTATCAAACCCAGGAAGTTCCCTGCTACTTGGACCAAATGCCATGAACAAGGAATTATGCCAATCCACCGAACTTGGTACAAGCTGGTTATCTCACAAATGCCATAAATTAGTCTGGATCGAAGTTACTTAGTGATTCCTGTCCAGTTAGAATATGCAGGATTGGCCCAGACTCAAGTTCCTAGTTGATAAAGACAC
Source organism: Warburgia ugandensis (assembly GCA_035236585.1). Lineage (NCBI taxonomy): Eukaryota > Viridiplantae > Streptophyta > Magnoliopsida > Canellales > Canellaceae > Warburgia > Warburgia ugandensis. The sequence goes on from CP141126.1 coordinate 2,678,256, forward strand.
CAACCGACCCGGAAAAGCAAGCCAACATTTAATGGGGTGAAGTGTATCAGTATTGTGAGGGTCATTGGAAGCAGCAGAGTGGCCTTGCTGCAACCATCTAGAGATTCAGCCTATGTAACATTATGCTATATTACCGTTATAAAAATAAATAAATAAGAGGTATATCAGTACTTGCTTGAGCATGTCTTAAACCTGATATATTTACGGGCACCCTTTACACATTCCTTCCTTTCCTTAAAATTGAATGCCGGTGCAAAAGGAGAAGTCTGAAGTTCTGCATGGTATGTGTCCTAATAAGTACATACAGTATGTAATGTACAATTTGAATAACTCTAGCCTCTGAAAAAATGCACTTTCGTTTACAGAAAAAAGGCGGAGTTGAAAAGAACAAAGGAAACATCTAAAGAAACCTCAAAGGGACAAACAACACCAAAGCCGTTATCAATTGGTCAATCTAATGCGACGATCATCCAACAGAAACCCTTCCCTGAGCGAAGATGGTCTGCCTCAAAATTGGCAGATCGATCTTGTGACATGTTGGAAAGAGCGGTTACATCTACAGAGGAAGCCTTTTAATCTCATGAATAAAATCCTAAACTCTTCAAAGACCTGCCAAATCTGCAAAGAGCAGCCATACTGGAAGGAGCGGTCGACCTGTCTGTAGAGTAAGCATATGTCCCAAATAGTAGCTTAAAAAATCCTATGTACACAAGCAAATATAGGTGCTTTGGCAAGAATTAGAAGGTTACTAAAAGACACATACAAGAGAACAAAGGGACTACAAATAAGCGTGCTTCAGCAAAAGTAATATTAATATCGACAGAAAATCCTAAATCAGCGGTACTAGGGCAAAAGTAGTACTAATATTGTTAGAAAGTCGTCGTGTTGCACCTTAGTCTTGGTTACATAAAGAGTAGGCAAGACATTATTGCATGGCATGTTATCTGTAGCCCAATCCGCTGTTTCCATAATGGAAGTTCTCTCCCATTCAACGCTTCTCTATTTAGATATTGATTTAAGCAATCATAAACATTTTTAATAGCTAATTACGGGTCAGGCAGAAGCGGAAGAAGAGCAGAGGAAGGGTAAATGGGCGGGTCTTTACTTTCAATATCTTGTGTCCCAGACATCATTCAGCGTTCCAAAGTGTACATGTCCTATAACAGAATGTACATTTTGCAAATGCCAAACCCATCTAATCTGGACTTTTTTCTGGATTAGTCCTTGTTCAAGGTTGGAGAAATCAAATGATGGGTTTACTCAACCAAAGGTGGGTTCCATCATGTGAAAATCGGGCATTGGATGGATAACATTCCGTTCCAACATCTGTATATTAGCGTTCTGCATCAGATACTGCAACAATATCAATTCCTTAAAATAAACTTGTAAAGGCAAAAGCAGTCATAAATGAGTCAGATTTTATCACAATTTAGGCCGATGATCCCTTTAACAACCAATTCGCCCTGTAACAATGCACATACAGACACACACATTCTCTCTCTATTCCTCTCTCTCTCTCTTTTGATTCTACGACAGTGTCGAGGGGCTATATGGTACAAACAACTTTTTCTTGACGGGACTAATAGTTTAGAAGATAAAGACTATTCACATGTTGGTCATTGCCTTGGATGATTCATGGTCCGAAAACCTAATCCATTATGTCATCTTAAAATATCTTGCTTTTAGTTGTAAAATGAACGGTATTACTTTTTACTGTTTATTTTTACAACTCAAAAGAAAAGTAGCTAGCATAATCTAATAGACGAGATTTTCATATGATAAACTAAGTCATGGCTAACACTATGCATAGTCTTGATCTTTTCAAAGGTGGGGCAAAATGTGGAGAAATCTATCCGTATGATCCCGTTGTGATCTCCAGACTATCCTAGAATTTTCCACCCTCTCTGGTCTTTAGACTATTGTAGAATCACACACTCTCTCTCTCTCTCGTTATGGTTGACATTATGAATACTCTTTGAGTAACAAAAGCGGCAGTTCCGGCGCATAAAACTCTTGCATATGCCTAGTCTGAGGAAGGGCGGACCACAAAGGTCAATAGTACAGAACTTTAATTTACATTTTGCATTTCTACAAACTCATGACATGGAAAAAAATACTCCCTTATCATATAAAATCCCCGTGGGAGAATATTACGACGGTACGCCTTCAAGTTATACAGTCAACAGCTCAAGAGTAATGGATTCCTCTCCCAGATGCAGATGCTGTCGAAATCAATTCCCCGCTTCTTCCACAGTTCCATCTAAACGCTTAATTCTACGTAAACATCTGAAATACCCGAAGCACACATCTACGTCCACTTCTAAAGATCCAAAAGGGCAAGACCTGATCCAACACATCTAAGTCCAATTCTGAAGGCGATCTTAGTGTTATTTGCTTCTCAGATATGTCTACTTCTGTGGGTCCTACATGTCGAAAGCTAAGTACAAGGGGGATCATGGTTGAAGCAGGACAAAGAATTCGGTAAGACTCCAAAGAAAGTGGAGGCCCAGATCTTGAAGTCTGTAAACACGCCTTCCTTCGTTACTTTCTCGTGTATTTTGGTGTAATGCGGTGCTGCATCAAATGCGCGTGCTAATGACACGGCTCCTGTTATTCGAGAGACCAAACTTAGGCGATTGACCCCCTTTAACATCATTATGTCCATGTACTGTTAGGAAGTCTCCATCTTCTAATTTGTTTCTTGATTGCCCAATCTATGATAAGATTCATATCTTCCTTTTCTCTTTTTCTTTTTCTTTTCTTTCTTTTTTCTGTGGGGTTAATGCATATTTCATTTCTTGCCTTAGAGTAAAATTTGATATGACCATCCCACTTATTGAGATCAATTAGAAGGGGAACCTTGGCACAATGGTTGAGTTGTTGTCATGTAATCTGGAGGTCATAGGAATAACAACAATAAATAAGCATAATTCTCAAACTAACAAGTCAACTCAGATAACTCAGCTGGGTTATTAGACTTGGTAGCAAATTGAGTCAATCGATAATTTAACTCGCTGCGTAACAGAAAAAAAATGTTAAGTTGTGCTGGGATTTAAACATCTTAATAAGACAACAAACAACAGCAGCTTAGTGTATTTGCACGTACATACGAAGAACTTTAAAGGCGGAAGAGTGAATCTTAATCATGAAGGTCACAAGTTTGAAATTATTCAAGGTGCACGTATGAGCTAATGTGTCCATCGTTTCAAAAGAAAAAAGGAAAAAGACTGATTCACTAACTGTGTAACTTGGAGCTGACTAGCCTCACTTTTGACTCAAGTCCAGTTTTAGAAATTTAAAACTATCCCTAATATCATTCTATCTTAGCCAGTCATTATTAGCTAATGCAAGTAACCGTGCAAGGTCTCTCGCAGCCTTTACCATGTATAATCCATCATTTGTTGTGAACAGGATGGGCCACCTGCAATTTAGTCAATTGCCCGCGAATAGAAACTTAGAAACAGAAAATGGAAAATGATCAAACTTCTAGCATTACCATGCATTAACGTAGCTGTTATGTCATTTTATCTTCAGCATTTCGCTAAAGTTCTCAATGTATCAGCCGCCCGCAAGGAGTCTTTGATCAACACATGACTGGCCGCAAATGAAAAAGGTGAGCCCCGGTGCACGAAGTTCCCCAGTATGTGGGGTCTAAAGAAGGGGAAGACTACAAATGTCAATAATATTCAGCCTTATCTTGCATTTTACAAGAGGCTGTTTCCACGCCTTGAACCCAATAATATTTGATATACACATAATTAAAAGAAGAAAATGCATTTATACACCTTTTAATAACTTAATTTATCACTAATTGAGATTTATTTTGTATTTTGTAGGATTAGGGTTAAACAGAGAGATTTAGACATTTTTGGCTATTTGAGACCCCAAAGTGAAGCTAGTCTATAGTTTAGGTGAAACCAAGGGCCCACAACTAAACAACCAATACTAAAAATGTTTAGACTATAGTAGGGGCATCCATATCACTTTGAGAGTAGTTAGAAACCTTATGCATATGATAAACTTTATCTATGTAAGATAGGCTATTATTATCAAAATCGAAGGTGACAAGATATTACATGCATGCATTGCAATCACTTCTTCACTCTCTAACCATCCCAAGAACATAAAGCAACCCATTTTTCTCCCTTGAATATAGCTTGCAAAAAAGATGGAAAAAAAAGAAAGAGGAATGCAAAAATGTTTTCCACTTTAGTGAAAAAATAGGAAATTTATAGTCAACAACTCATCAAGTTTTTTAGGAATTAATGGCCAAGATTATCACTCACCTAGTGCTCTCTTAAGAGCTCCTAATTTTGATGTTTTCATGTGGGAGAGAATCCGGTTGAGTGAGGATTTGTAGAAGAAGCTAGGAAGAGAAAAGGGAAGAGAGAAAAGAGGGGATGAATCTAGACAGTTTTGAGAGAGTCTAAAGAGGTATTCAAAGGAAATCTTCTAAGGTTGACCAATAGGAGGGTGATAGATGAGGATTTCATCTAAATAAGAAAGAACAGAGATGTCTAAAAGAGAAACAGAAAATGTGGATGTTTTCTACAAGGAGGAAAAGTGGACTCCCATACTCATTCAATCTCTTTAAGGATTGCAACTGTGGCGACCCGGGTTTTCCAAAAGGATTTTTGAAATCAAATTTCAAAATTTAACTCTCCTGCATGAATTTTTTTTTTTTTCAAAACATTTGAAATATATATAATACATATTTATTTTTCTCAATTCCACCTTCAACCCGATGTCATAGTAAAACCTTCACTTATAATAGCAGAATAAAATATATCATTGCAAGATCTCTCTGGTCACAACCCAAACAATAAGTAATTTAGTTTTAAATCAAGGTTCAGAGTGAATATATATCAAAATCGCCTATCTTATTACATTCATCCTCAAGTGTTCATTATTTCAAAATGAAAGATAACAAATAACATATCTAACTAACTGCTTATCCATACTTCTCTTCTTAGTCTCCTTATTTAATTTGGTCTAGTCGACTGCTTAGTCCTCTCACGCTTCACCTGAAATGTTTTGTAGGGGTGAGTACAACGACTCAATAGGAACAAGCCTAAACTAGTCGTTTAAAAAAAATGAGACAAGAGTATTAGCATAAATTAAATGGTGAAAACAATTACATGCTCAATCCTAATTATGATACAAACATCATGAACAATTATACTTTTGTAGAAATCTAATGTTTCTAACAATTTTCCATATCTCCTTTAATTCTCATACATATAAGCCCATTAGGACTTTTATCAAAGAATGACTTATCATAATTGGTTATATCACTGAGTGGGAGCGTCCTACCACAAACCCATCTAGGCAATGGTCAATATCCTCGAGGATGACTGATATGTCAATCCATGTCCAATAACTGTATGGTATACTATGCACGTAGAGGACTCACATCCAACTACGTTCGACCGTGGATACTACACGAGCTACACCAATCCTCATGGGGGCACTGAATCACAAGAGAGCAGTCTCCCCATGATACAATACTCTCTACAATAGGCCTCTTAGGGCAGGTATCAACTTTCAGAAGTCAGTGGCCAACTAATCTTCCTAGCATAGCAACCAGAGGGGTCTTAGAATTTGCCCCAAGCTAGGCTGAACTCTTATGAGTCGCCTAATTTTAAGCTAGGCACAACTCTTTTGAGTCGCTTAATTTTCATTAAGTCCTTCTACATTTCTTAATACATCGTAATAAGCATTCACAAACTTTTCTATTTATAAGCCATATTTCAATTGGCACAAATTATCAACTATCTTATTCTAGCTTAACACAAACGCTTATACATTTGTAGCTTGGCATTTTCAAATCTTATGTTTACACCATACTACGGAGCATGCTGAAAGTAATTACTTTATTTCAAATATTTATTAATTAACAAATATCTCGATCACAAATCACACTTAAAAAAAAAAAACTATGCATGTATTCATATGTACAATGACAAGACATATCCATGTTCGAATAGGATAACGTGAACCGATCTAAACCACAAAAGTATTATGTCACGCAACCACCGTGACCTTGAACATGTGATATTCTAGAAGGCCTAATCTTATGCTCACTCTTCTAACAAGACCATGTGACAATGCGACCTTCCAGATGATGAAACGTCTTCATCATATGTGTGTTTATCATGCAACCATACTTTATCATACACATGTCACAATCCTTTACCAACTTCATCATGCAAGCACATTCATATCATGAGCGTAACACCTTATGCAATAATTCAATCAAGCCATTGAGAATCATGCAATCTATTCTCTTTTATATCAACGATAACCATGCAAGTTTTCAATGTCACTTGTTTTGGAAACATTTATTGATTATCGTCTCTCATTGGTTCTTGATATTTGTAAATTACATTAGAAGGGCCCAATGAGCTACTATCTATTAAGCCTTAACATTTTCATTGGCATAGATTACCACACGTCGGTTTTAAAATTATGGCTTATGGGTATGGCCTTAACACATGAATCTAATTAGCATGGAATATACATATACCTTTAGCATAAATTTTGTGGATCTCTCTCTCTACTTAAAAGCGTATATGTCTATTTCTCACGGATAGAATGCATAGCTCCATCTCTCTTAGGTTTCCATGTTCCCATGCGTAAACATCATTCTTTATGCTGTCAAGCCTTGATCGCCTCAACACTCAAGAGTTTACGAGAAAGTGCAGTTTATCAGGGGGTCTTGTAACGTGCACATTCCACTTGGCAATTCAAGGATATCCACTTGGCCTCTATGGGTTTTATAGCATGTGCAAGACATATGACTATTATGGGTTTACATCTAAGTAATTAGAAGTTAAAAACCTTGTATGAGTGAACTAATCAAGGAAAATTTAATCAATCAACAAATATACATATCTCATACGAATATGCAATCATAAGAATGCTCATATAAAAATCAATCAAATCAAGACTTATAATCATGTGCATGACACAGCTACTATTCAGAATAAAGACACAAATCTTGGGGCGTCAAAACCCAGGTGTAGATCTTAGCCAAACTAGTAATGAAATCACGGCAAGACTTCATGCATCTTGGTAAATACTTAAAAGAATGGGATGGCTAGATCTACTTATAATATGTCGTAGCATTTGGGCCTCCTTGGAAACCCAGTTTGATGCGCATACAAATGGTTTTTCCTCATGCACGTGCTTTCTGATGAGATAAGATTAAACAAAACTAATTATAAATCATATTCAATACTAGACACTATGCGCCACATTCAACATTGCAAAATACTATGCCTTTCAAATATACTCTATGAAAAACCTAACTAGTTTAGGAATGATCCTGATTCCCCTACCTTTTAAAAGCAAAAATACTCTTCTACCGTCTTCTTTTCCAAGACGCATGATATGGCTGATCCTTGGTGCAGCCTCCTCCTCCTCCTTCTTCCCTCTCTCTTCCTTTTTCTCTCTCTTTCTTTCTTTTTCCCTCTTTCTCTTTCTCTTTTCTCTTATGTTTTCACGCCTCCTCCTTCTTCTCCCCTTCTTCTCCTAATTTCATTTGACTTCTTCTTTCCTAGCATCTTTTTTCCTGGCTTTGGGTAGGGAATTTCTCCAAAAAGTTATCTTTGGAGACTTGAACTCTAGTTCTAGAGTTTTGCCTATTCATTCTATAGTCATTAGGGCATTTAGCTTTTTGTTGTCAATTCCATGCAAGAAATATATATATATATATATATATATATTATAAAAATGCAAGTTATTACAGCAACTATTTTACTTTGGGAAGGAAAAAGAAACAAAATTTGGGACATTATTCTCTCTTTGGGAGGCTATGGAGGAAGGCTAAAATGTGTCCTCTTAGAGTGTGAAAGAGTGGAGCAAGGGTTGAACTCTTTCTTTTGGATTCTCTATCTCTCTATTACTCTCTCTCTCATTCATTTGGGCTAGGAAGGTTTCTCCAAGAGGTCGCGCCTTGTTTTGGGTTGGCTATTTTCCTTGAAAAGTTTACAGTCATCGAAGAAGTTGGACTCACCGGTGACAACGGTGATTTAGATCGGGGATCTAGCCGTTCAATCTAATCCTGGCGACTCAAGAAATAAAACCCCTTTGGTTCCAATACCATCGGAGGAGAAACGATGTTGGATCTGAGGGAGGAAAATGGATACATGGATTATTGTGGAAAAAATCAACAAATCCATCTTCTCCAGCAACGATGAGAGGTCATGGAGCATCAGTAGAGGTTAGTTTTCCCACAATTCTCTGTTTTTGTTGTTCAATTTGCATACATAGTATAAAATTAGGATTTTCTTAGCTATAGGTTAGAAAAATTCGACCCTAATGGCCGGATCAAACCTAAACCATGTCCCTAACCAAGGGACACGGCCATTGGTGATCCTGATCACCTTATCTGAGCTCCAACCTTTCATCTAGAACTCAGACAGGGATGATCCGAGCCATGGATCAACCCGTGAAGGGGATCCACATATGAATCTCATCCATGCTTGAAGAACAGAAGATGTTAGAGCCATTGATCACCCTGTCGAAGGTTCTAATCGTTTGTTTAGAGCTCGAACAGTAGTGATCTGATCCCTAAATCTTGATCCATTGAGAATTTAATGGTTAATCTCGTTCGTAATTGTGGACAGAGATTGACAACAGTTAGATCACCCATCTAAGATCAGATAGGGATGATCTAAACTCTAAATTGATTTTTAAGAGAAATCCAGCTGTCAATCTTGCCCATGTTATTGAACAAAGATTGATGGGGACTTAAATAAACCATTTGAGATCAGATGGTGAAGATTTAACCATCGAATTGTAACAGAATTCCATTGCTAAATCATAAAAATTATAAATTTGGTGATTTTGAATGAACTAAGATTTAATATAACTTAGGTCAAGCACACGTAATCTAGAAACAACGCAAACTTCATGGATTCAAACTATAGGATCATATGAAATAGATAGATCCACTCATTTTCATTTGATGTCAGCCATAGGATCAACTATAAAATTCTGATTTGATAATTTAATTTGATGAAAATTTAACCTAGACAATTAACTAGGAAATTATACTCAAAATTCCATTATTAAAATCCCCAATGAATAGAGAAAAAATCAGAATAAGACCACTCTAGACCTTAGATTTCTATTAGAGAGGTTGAACAATAGATCAGGAAATGATCTAATATTGTTCTCTATGATTGATTCATGATTAGCCAAATTAGGTTGGATTGGTATGTGAAAAATAGATGAGATTCTTAAATATATAAGTAATCAGACAATTAACAGACTAGACTAGGTTAGGCGATGAATTATTAGATGATTCAACCTTAGCAACAACAAAAGCATAGGTTGAATGCTATAAGTGATAAGTAACATGGACAAAGTTAGACAGATTAATCGGATGAAACTGAACAGGATGATAATCCATTGATGAATGACTCAAATTTCTAGCGTAGGATTAATGAGGGATCTAAAATCTAAGGATTTTCATGATCCTGAGTTGATCTAAACTATTACAATCATGAAATGAATGAGACCTTAAGTTATGTCTGTGTGAATGGTATGGAAATGAGGATTGATCCTAAAAATCTCAAAATTAGGCATCGTGTAAGGTGAGGTGCAGTCAATTCTGTTGTTGAGGACGACTATAAAGGCTTTGGGAAAAAGGACAATCTTCACAAGAGGTAGGTGATCTAACATTGCTAAGTTTTCAAATGAATTTCAAGTTGAGACTATCATTGGTGTGATTTTCGAGATTAGAATGTAATTATGTGATAATGGTTGTGTTTACAATGTTAGCATGCATGATTCTATTATAAACTGATGCTGGTATGCTTTAAAAACAATTGTGCATAAACTATTTTGCAACTAGTGTGAAAACTAATCTTCATGACCCATATTACCAATTGAAATACCCTTTCACAGCTATATCTCATGTTTCATTGTTAATTTGGAATTGAAAATGACAACTTCATATATGCATTTATTTCATAGTTTGAGACTGATTTTAGAAATGGAATGATTTGGAATATGCTAAATATGGCAGATGTTTGTATTGAAATATCTATATAGAATTTATATTTGTTTGGGCTAATAGGCCTAGTGGATACTATACTAAGAGGTTGTACGAGCTAGCCTCCCGACCTTTAACCACCAAAGGTGGTAGGTATTCATACCCAAAGTGACATCGTTTTTCTCGATTATTGTAAGAGGAACAACCATTGGAGGTGGTCACAGCACCTCTTCGAGACATATCCATAGTCGCTGTAAAGGCTAAGGTGGCTATTTTTTAAATATTGAAGAGACACGATTCAGTGATCTAGTTGTGAGCATAATAGTCTATGCGATTTGTATTTTGTGACCCCGCATAGGGGTGAGATTGTGGTCTTTAGATAAGCACTCATGACCAAATTGGCTAATATATGACCAAGTGCCTATCTGCGTAATGTTTGCAGAAGAAATGAGGATTGTTGATATGAGATTTGATCGGTTATTACTTTAAGCATTTGAATTTATTATGTTATGGGTGTATTTGACAATTCTTTGGTTTGGATATAGATACATGTAGATATGTAAATATGTATCTGAATGTGGATGACGCATTGCCTGATGCGGCTTAGGTAGGATTGCTGTATATTTTCTATTATGCGAAAAACTTGTTTTTAAACTAACATGGATGCTCTATGCTGTGATTTTGAGTTTTGTGGTACTTAGATTTCCTACTGAGTATATTTGAATAATCAACCTACTATTTTTCTTACAGATCCTTGCAAGCAACATAATTTATTCTTTAAATTATAGTTTAATTTCATAAATCCATGTCTAACTTGTTGAATCCACATAAAATTAAAAATATCTAAACACTTTTGAATTATTCGAAATAGATTTAGGAGATTAAATAGCGAGTCTTTAAAAAAAAAAAAAAAAATTTATACGGAGTTTTTTAAATGTGGGCCTCACTTATACATTTCGCTGCCTGACTCAACTCATACTTTGCGATTAATCTACTCCATATTATTTTCCCTAAATGAAGCGTTCATATATGGCGTCTGCACGTGTGAACGGAAAAAATGGGTTTACTATAATTTCCCTAAATAAAGTATTCTTATATGACTTCACACTGTAAATCCAAAAATGGGTTTACACTTAGTCGCGCTAATTAAAGTATGGGTAATCTGGCCCCTCCAAATAGTTAATATTCTTTTAGTATTTTCACTGTAAATTTCTTAACCATCGATTGCACCACAGATCACTGCGGTTAAACGACAGCTGATCTGAGAAAAGGAGCTGAAGATGAACGGTGGGATCACTGATGTTTATCCGCACTTGCTTTTACCGCGTCAACTGATTTAAACGTGGAAAGACCATACAAGCGCTAAGTAGGGACGCACGAATTATGTAAGAACGCGTGCTCTGATTAGGTGGTAGTGAAAAGAGATGGTGATGGTGCATGCAAAGAGAAAGATTTTCTGAATGCTGCCGTAGAGCACGACTACATGATAAATTGCCATGTCTCACCCACAGAGACATACCTATGACAACTTCGAACCCTAGTCATCTAAGTGAGAGGTATGAAAGCTCTTTATGGCTTTACACAAGAAGGCTTCGATGCTATGGCACTCTACTTTTACATTGGTGAGCCGATCTTTAATTAGGTGATCTAACCTGTTCATGGGTATCTTTCAATCCAAAATGATATATAGTAATGATTCTAGCATATGAAAAGATTTAATTTTGATATCTGAAAATGAACAATTAGAAACATTGTACAAACAACATTTAAATTTCAATATTGGACAAATGTGCATAGGCCTTTTCCAACGGTGTAGACACCAAAATTTGCACTGCAAGATGACTTTTGAAGGCCCACACCTGCATGCGAGCTTTACACGAGCTAAAACAACCCCTCCCTTGCTGAAGTTGTAGGTTCGAGGCTCAAATGAGTTGTAGTTAGTACTAAAAACTACGCTCGCCAACTATCAAAGAAATTAGATGATCGGCCTACTTTTTGTTGATCAAATATGTTCGTCGAATTAACAGGACTTGCGGATCACTTATAGCCCAATAATTATGACGATTGGATGATTTTAACACGTAGACTATTATCAATGCAAAATTCCTAACCGTTCATTTTTTGTGATCAAAATTAAAATTTTTTTCATATATTAGAATCATCCAATCCACGTCATTTTTTAAACAGTAGATGCTCAAAGTCAGATAGATCAGAGAAACGCGTGAGATCAATAAATAATGGGCTCATTGTGAAAAAACGAGGAGTCATACGGAAACTTACCAAGCGGTCGCGCCCTAGCGTGGCATTCCACCGCTAAATACCTATAACATCTGTCTGTAATAAACAAAGACTTTTCTACACTGGTGGAAAGAAAGTGCCGAGATTGACCCATCTTCATGTAGTCCTTAAATCATTCTGGCGTTATTAGATTCCACATCTTTCTCTCTCCACGGCCGTGGAATTTTCTTTGCAACTACATGTTGGTCCTTCACACGGTTCTACCTCTGAATTTACATATAAATCGGCCTTAGAAAGAACAAAGTTATGACAGAGAAACAAGAAATACAAGGACAGGAGAAGGGGAAGGCAGACAAGGAGCTAGAAATGAGCCATCTCTTGCCTGGTTTTCGTTTCTACCCATTAGAGGAAGAGCTGGTGGAGTTCTACCTGCGTAACAAGCTAGATAGGAGGAGAGATGATTTAGACCGTGTTATTCCAGTAGTAGACATTTATAATAATCTCGATCCATGGCAGCTCCCAAGTTAGAATCTCTTCCTCAATTTCTCTCGCTATCTGTCTACATTTGTCTGTCTTTGGCTTAAATAGCTTCTGAAAAATACATGTTTGGACGTCTTAAAACGCTTAACATTAAGTTCATCTGTTTAACTAGTACTACTATGATTTCGGGTCTCTCTCTCTCTCTCTCTCTCTCTCTCTCTCTCTCTCTCTCTCTCTCTCTCTCTCTCTCTCTCTCTCTCTCTTCTTCTTGCTTCCTCCATGTAGGCTCTACCAGTGACGTCCTGGGTTTTATAAAGAGATTTTCTAAATATTTTTGAGAATCTTGTCAGGATCGATCCTTAAAATTTTTTTTTTTTTCTTTTCAACTCTACATATAATAATATATTTAAAATTACTTCTTCTAACCCAAGTACGTCAAATAAATCTCCACAATATATTCAAAATAACAGTTCATCTTTTCCAGCCAGTCAAGACCTACTAGTCACAGCCCAAACGCTACTAAGTTAAATCACAATATAAAGTTCAAATATTTAATTTATTACAAATTGACTAAAGTCTTCAAATAAATAAACACTATTTCTAGCTTCTCATACTTTGCAACTCCGAGTTTACTCAATCTCCTTCGTGTCAATTTCAAGCTTTTCCTTTTGCTCTTCACCTGTAGGGTGGTTTGGTGAGTAATTTGAATTACCCAGTAGAAAATCTAAACCTAGCCAAAAACTCTGAAAATCTTGCTATGCAAGTTTTTTTTTTCTCGCATGCATGTACTATCAAGCATGTCATTGTCACATCGTAAGCTCTCAATTCATATTAACCAGTTATGTAATAATCATAATGACATCATATTGGATAATACAAGTAATATCCATGCATATAAAGATCTGAGTTAAATTCAATCCATATTTATTGAATGATTAATTCATAAGTAAATCCAATTAATAATAAATATATATATCTGGATGGAACTTAGCATCATGTCACAAGCATCGGCATATCCAAACAAAATATAAGGTTGACTATACGCGTAGCAAAAACCAAAGTTTCAAACTGAGTTCGTTAGTGGGTACCACACTAACTACACCGACTACATGGGATAGTCGGATCAATCCAATACAAGGGTAGTCCTCCCATGTAACATACCCTCGCCAAACTTGCCTATTATAGGCTGGTACCTGTTTGGAAGTTAGTGGCCAACTGACTCCCTAGTATAGCAACCATGGGATTTGATATAACATCCCTGAGCCAGGATCAACTCTTAAGAGTCTCCTGATTTCTTAGCAAGGTATAGTTGTGCAAGAGTGCAAAATCATACAGAACTCATACTAATAATAAATGCATATATACTATCCTTGCTAAATTCAAGCATGTTTATAACCCTTAGGGTCAAATTGCAAAAATTCTGATAAACTAATCATAAATGCTAAAAATATTGCCATTTATATTAGGATGTGAGCATACACAATTCTCTTGGTAACAAATTCAAAATATCAAAACGAGTCCATCTAAAACATTAGAAATTTCAAAAATTCACGCATCTATAAAACATAATCTACCAGGTCAAATATATCTATTGACTCCTAATGCATTGTCAATCTATACGTTGTTAGATACTTATTTCATATGGAATATTTAATATACCCAACCTTAAGTTCGGTTGGTTGGTTTCATGGCATGATCTCTTATTTAGAACAATTCTAAGTCATATGCATGACTATTATTATGCCGCATGATATCATGTCCTTGTCTTTATTTGAATGTTCAATGCATTGTGTTTGTTTCTAACTAGACTGATAATTGTTATACAACTGATCAGTGCTAGGCTAATTGGTGTTTTGCACCATACAATAACAGATTGTGTAAGATGTGAAGTGCTCTAATCTAATCACATGAATAATGCTAGTTTGAATCCAGTATGCCACACCCTACAGATTACGAGAAAATGTTGTAGCTATTTTATGCTAATAAACTAGGTCTTTATAGATGACTAGATACATGGCGAGATTATCAAGGCTAGAGCAGATCGTTAAGTGCTTGATGGGGCACTTCATAATAATGCCTCATACTACACCCATGCAGATCATCAATTTCATGTTGTGGTTGTTTGTGCTTATGTATTTTACATTTGATATTATATTAGTTGTACAAAGAGTACAAGGCATAGTTAAATATTCCTATGTAAAACTATGGGTCAATGCTTAATATCCAGCATGCATGAACTCAGTTCAACTCTCAATGTGCAAATATTGTCCAAAATATTACATGCATGAATTCAACTTAAATTATGGAATGTTTGTCAAATCCAAGATGACATGTGTTCCTATTATTAAATAAATGTTTACAAGTGATCATCATTCTATATTTATGTGTTAGACTATTACTCAGATTTCACTATTTGTATGTGTATTTAATAATCAATGCTTACCACGTGATGTACCTAAATCTTCTTCTCCTCCAAACCTGCCATGTATCAAATTCCTATCCATAGTGACGTGCATGTGAACCCAATTTTGTAATCTGTTGCTGCTGGATTGTATTGATCATGTGTATGAACTTTATTTAAATGTATGTTATGATTTTCATATCTCATGCGTTAGACACTTAGCATGGTTTAGAAAACTTGTTCTCTTCTAATAATACTTCTAATATCTCATGCGTTAGATCCCTTGGGGAATGGTACCCAAATTAAAACTTTTAGTATAATGCGTGTTTCAAAAATTGTTAAGTATTCTTACTTTTTATTTTACCTTATTCAAGATAAGGTGTGATTATTGTAACCAGTACGCCGTATACTTGAGCCTTGTTCAATATATAATGCACTTAGGCACTTTCTTTTCTAGACATGCCATGCTCTCAAGTTAGTTGTGAAATATGATGCATCTGATTTTTATATATATATATATATATATATATATATATTCATTAAACATTATATACCTACAAAAATCTGGTGTACAGTACGCTTGGAAAAATTTCAGTATTTAAAGCATTTAATCTTTATCAAATGCACATGGAATTAAGCATATATTAGTGCATGCTATAGTTGGTAAAACTCCATGCGTTGCACACCATGCAAGATTCAACATGCACTCTCATCATGAATATGTGCATGGTATTCAATTAAAATGAAACGCATACACATTTATATATTATGTGTCGTCTACCAAATTAAAAATCAAAAGAAAATTCTTCGATCTAAACATATATCCATGGATCATACACAACTATTCAAAGCCATACATCTAATATAAACATTTACCACATGATTATCATCTAGAAATTTATCAAGCATATATGCATTTACATTCCAAGGAACTTTCAATACAACTTCATTCCAAAAACAATCGATAAAGATCAAAATTTTTTATTTTTCTTTTTCTTTTCAAAAGAAAACAGTGATCTAGATCTAGATTCCCTACCTCAAAATGTGATTTCCTCCAACGCAAATTTCTCTGCTTCTAATCGATTTGACGCAAATTTCAGATCTCTGCTTTTCCTCTTGATCTTCTTTTCCTTTTTTTTCTTTCCCTTTTCTTTTCTTTTTTTTTTCTTTCCTTTTTTTTTTCTTTTCTTTTTGTCTCACGCACTCCCCTTCTTCCTCTCCAACTATTTCACATTCCTAAACTTTTCTTTCCATTTTCTTTGTTTCTTTTATAAGTACTTTCCTTGTAACGTTTTTTTCCAATTTATTACATATTTGTAACTCTTCAAATTTTTAATGGTGTATTTACTCTCTTTTTCTATAACTGTCAAATCATCATGTTTAGCCATTTGTAACTGTTTTCTCCACATGGCAAACAAATTCGTAATAAATTAATTAATAAAATAAACTAACATAAAAAAAAACGTAATTTCTTTATTTCTTAATAATGCAGGCCATTACACTACCTGACTCTGGTTTTTTCTTTTGCTTGCTTTCTTTTCTCCTTCCATTCTCTTGACTAGTCTTTCATTTTACTTCTTTTTCTTTCTATGGGTAGGTTTTTTTTTTTTTTTCCTGGAATCACCCGTAATCATGATTGGAAAATTGCAAATTACTCTTTTAAGAAGAATGATACATGTTAAGTTCGTCCTTTTCCCCCTAATTAGTTCTTTTAGTGGTCCTAACTCTCTTGGTACTCAACGATGCATCTTATGTTCTTCTTCTTCCCCCCTAATTGTGTTTTTGGCTGTAACCCTAAGACCGCGCGATTGCTACATCGCTCTCATCTGCTTTTACTAGAGACATCTAGTTTACAAATATTGGTGATGAGGAAAACTCGGATCTTCATGCTTTGATTTATTTGTTTTGCTAATATCCATATTTACTTCTTGCGTCCCTTCTTAATTACTTCTTTTATCACACGTTTCATGATTGCATCAGAGAGAAAAATGAAAAGGAAATTAGCATTTGAATTACGAGAAGTTATATCAAACACCACGGAATTGAGTTTCCAATTACCTTGCAGATTTGGCTGGGGAACTATGTGGTGGAGAGAGTAAGCAATGGATTTTCTTCAGTCCCAGGCAAGAAAGAGAAACTCATGGAGGAAGACCAAATCGAATCACGCCTTCTGGGTATTGGAAGGCCACAGGCTCTCCTAGCTATGTTTTTTCATCTACGGGTAACCGAATGATTGGCATCAAGAAAAGCATGGTTTTCTATCAAGGAAGAGCACCTACTGGAACCAAAACAAAATGGAAGGTGAACGAGTACAAAGCCATTGAAGAAGTACCCACACCGGGTGCACCTCCAAGGGTATGGTGCAATTATAGTGCAGACATTTTCTCAAAATTGATCTTCTTTTTATGTTTGGTAACTAACATTGCAAATCCTTGATCTTGTGTTTTCTTTTAACATACGTTTTAAGCCCTAAAGATGGTTTATTTAGCTGAATATTTTCATCTTTCAACTTATGTCTATAAATCTCAAAATCAATTTTGAAAAAAATATATAAAAAATATTTTAACCAACTGCTTGATGCTTCGGGTTAAAACTTAAAATCCGACTTGCAAAACCTATGTTACAAACAAAAACGGCAACTAGAATTTAAGGAACTGGAATCAAATCCACACAACAACAACAATAATAATTAGAGGGAACATGACTCTTATAGTGTAAAAACCATTTGTGTCATGCAATTAAGGGCCCGATCTATTGAATTATGCCGGATTATTCCATGTATATTCGGTAGTGTGATGGTTGGATCGGTCAATTTGTTTGCATCAGCGAAGATCGGATGGTTAAGATGTGTCATGCTTCAAACTTTTGCTTATCGTCTATCACATGACTGCCTCTAAATGAAGAGGTGCAATAAAGTATGCTTTGATGCAATGTGTTTATCCTTATTATTAGGGATTTCTTTCCTGTATTGCTACATAATGGCATTCTTTTCTCTTCTTTTGTTCCATTTTGGTTGTGCAGTTGCGTCAGGAATTCAGCTTGTGTCGAGTATATGTGAATTCGGGTTGCTTGAGATCGTTTGATCGTCGTCCATCAGCAGCATCGACGAGTAGGGGCCCTGGAGAGAACACTGGAATGCCACCAATAATGGGATCAGCAGGTAGTAGCTTAGGAGCATCATATCAGGAAAATTCTTCAATGCTGGGTAGAACAGGTTCTCCTGAGAGCTCCTCTTCAGGCGATCAAGTTCATAACACTCAAGAAACTGTTAGCGACTGGAATATGATCG